>CM038669.1:521177338-523577338 GCA_021605145.1 Aegilops bicornis
GTAACACACCTGCGCACGCAACCCAACCCCTCAAATTTGCAAAACTATCAGAAACACTTCCTCCCACTTATAAAGCCACACCATCTGATGTGTCCTGTTTATTTTATTTTTTGCAAGGTCGTGTTTGATTTCTGTGCAAATAGATCTAACGGTGTAATAAAAAATCATGGGGTAGCCGACCCCATAACTTACACATAGAATTGCCACTAATGGAGGTGATCGTCTCAAAAAGCAAATCAAAGAAAATCAGACGAAACAAAGCAAAAGGGCAAATGCACACAAAATGCATGGCTAGACGACACCAGCTTGTCGCCTAAGGAACGAGAGTAGCAGTTAGAAGCGACAGCAGAAGACAACCAAAAGAGAACTCGCGTCGCCTTCAAGAAACCAAGTCCCCATCGTACTATCGCCAAAGAGAACCCTCTACTCTCTCACTTCGGATCATGGACCGTTGATCTTGCCGGTGCAGTTTGGATTAGTTAAGCATACGTCAAGGATCCGTGTAAAGGATATAGGACAAACATCAATGCTGAAGAAGCTTTGTGTCATAATTCAAGCGTGCTCGAAAGAACATTGCCACGACGCAGTCGTGACTCGAGCACTCCAATGACCCCTCGAGAGGGTAACGACAAACGGTGTCACCCCTTGAGT
Organism: Aegilops bicornis; assembly: GCA_021605145.1. Classification (NCBI taxonomy): domain Eukaryota; kingdom Viridiplantae; phylum Streptophyta; class Magnoliopsida; order Poales; family Poaceae; genus Aegilops; species Aegilops bicornis. The sequence continues at coordinate 521,177,990 of CM038669.1, forward strand.
CTAAAGAACATGGGGTTTAACCCGACAAACTGGCAAGGACCAGGGGCGGGGGACCCATGCCAACTTCCAACATCGCCCTTACTCTACTTTTCTTTAGCCTTTCCAAATCCTCTTCATCTCCGCGGACGGAGATGTGCAAAGTGGGCCAATATGTGTGGCAAATCCACGTCTTGCTATACCATAAGGCGACGAGGGTGCACTTCACATGGTTTTAGGTGTCACCATTCGGACATCCTATGCTCTACGTGCTTGTGTCGTCCGATGAGGTGTCGCTCCACTTCAACGCACTGTTCAAGAGCAACTTTCACGATGACCGCACAGACAGTGGAACTCATCAGCGGGGCCATCCCTAAGACTAGTGAGCTGTTGAGGTCGATCATCTCCTATGAGCCTGTCTTTGCCACAATCGGCTCCATGCCATGACCTATGCGCTGGAAGGTGGAGCAACAAAGGCTTCAAGACCACAATAAATACCCGCCAAAACTTTTCTTGGGTGCAAATGTCATGTTCAAAGAGTTGGAGCTGAGGGAGGGATCATGAGTAGACGGTGAGCCATGGTGAAGGGAAGACTTGTGTGTCATGCCTTTTTCTAAGACAAGTCGCACATTATGCTAGCAAAGGGGGGAGCTTCGCACAAAGAAAAACGGATGAGAACATGTCAACGTGATGGAGGGGAGAGAGAGAAACTGATATGACCTTGTTGACATGACGACACCTAAGCGAAAACCCTCAAACTAGTCATTTTGGATGAGACGGTGCTTTAAATTGTTTTTCAATCTTTGAGATGTTTGAGGGTTATAATCTAAGCACGAGTACAAATTCGGGGGCAATACATAGGGCCATTTGGTTCTTGCATGTGGTGGCCCTGCCAACCATGGTCAAGCCAAAAAGTTGGTGCAAGATTCAGCCACCAATGTCTCGCCAATATTTTGGCTACGGATCCAATCGGAACAACTCATGAATAGTAGAGCTTATCCAAACACACTCCATGGCTCTGGTCAGTGCCATTATTTTTGGTCGAGCAAGGCTCCAATTCAAAGACACCAATATACTCTCCTTTTCTTTAGCAAACACACAGCAAGATGAGGCGACTTGTTTCTTTTTCTGTTTTTGATATATGAGGCGGCTTGTGGTGTCCGCCAGAGCTATGTATCGGCACAACTCCGACTCGCCTCTAGCGCGGGGGCTACTAGGCCGGCCCAGTGCTAGAACTGTGGACGTGTGTTTTCTCTATGTGGTTTCTTATTGGGGTTTTCACTGTTTGCAACGGTTTTCTTAGGCTTTTTTCTTTGTTTCTTCTTTGGTTTTCCTTGGTTTCTATTTTTTATTTTTAACACATATTTAAATATTTTGTACACATCGTACATTTTTCTATACACCAGAAACATTTTTCAAATACATCATTAACATTTTTTCAAATATATGTTTTGATATCTCTTTTTTCATACAAATTGTACATTTTTAGCATACATATAAACATTTTTATACATGTTTCAAATACATGATAAATATTTTTTAAAATACATATTTTTTGAATACATGTTAACAATTTTTAAATGACGCTGAAACATAGTTTTGAACCATGTATAGTCGAAGATCATGACCTGCTTGGGTTTGGTTGCAGATTCTTGTGTTGCAGGGATATTGTCGCATGGTTTAGAGATGATGACGCTGAACTTCAAAGATCTTCGTGTTTTATTGATTGTTTTAGGGTACGATCAATTTTTCTGACTCTCTCTCTCTCACTCTCTTTGTGTGCGCGCGCGCGTGTGTGTGTGCGTGCGTGCGTGCGTGCGTGCGTGCGTGCGTGCGTGCGTGCGTGTGTGTGTGTGTGTGTGTGTGTTAGGGTGTGCGTATACAAGTCAAGGACCTTGTATTATTTTGTGATTTGAATACAACCATACTTTCTCATTCAAAAATTATGCAAAAAAGTTTTAAATGTCAAAATCATATTTTAGAAATTTACGGACGTTTTTTAAAATGCAACATACATTTTCTGAATGGTCTGAGACATTTATTTTGAATTACATACACATTTTTCACATTGTGCAATATTTAAAAAATGACATGTGCATTCTTTTGACGTGCGTCAACGTTTTTAAAATGCTATCAACATTTTATTAAAACTACACTAACCAAAAGTTACACCGTGTTAACATTTTATATATCAACAAAGCTAATTTCCTGCCGACCGGAATTTCGCTTCAGATCCGAACGACGTGGTCACCGTTCGTTCCATATCGAACCATGGACAGCGACCCTCGTCCAACTGTCGCAATTATCGTCTGCGGCCACACTAACGTCTACTAGTCAACTCCGTAAATCACTCTTGATTTATAACTGTCCTAATATAATTGACGCGGCCCCACGTCAGATTAGGATTACTCCACAAATCACGCCTTGATTTTAACTGCCTTAGCTATCCAGTCAACTCATGACGTCGCTGTAGGCAAAAATTGTTGCTCTCCATAAGACTTGAACCTACGACCTCTAGTAAATATTACTGTGGCAAGTACCAGTCAGACTAGCTCTCTTCTTTGATATGCAAACAAGGTACATTCCACTTGTACGATATGAATACGAAAAAAAGCTAGGACGGTTGTCTTCAGATGTGGGAATTTACATACAAGCATCATGGTAATTTTGAGCCGGCAATAAATCGTTAAAACATAACCCATCCGAAAATACTAGTCAAAGAAATGGATGTATCTAGACGTATTTTATTTCTAGATACATCCATTTTTATCAATTTCTTAGACAAATATTTCTAGACGGAGGAGTACCTCGGTAATATATATGTAAGTCGCATGGTATTTTACACAGCGCATGCCTCATAACTTATGAACCCAGGGCTGATTACTTTTTGACCTAGAGATAAAAGTTGTTGCAAAATATACCTCCGGTAAATTCTGTGTCAATAGACGGCTATATATGCACCACAGACTTAATAACTTAGATACAAATACCATGGTAATTTTAACCCAGGGGCGAAAAAGTTATTTGAAAATTTCCCCCGCCAACTTCTATGTAAATAGATGATAATATACACACCATAGAATCAATAACTTATGTATAAACATCATGGTAACTTTTGAACCGGAGAAAAAATAGTTGTTGAAATCATGCCTCTGGTAACTACTGTGGAAATAGCATGGGAAATCATGCACTGTAGACCTGATAACTCAGGTACAAACATCATGGTAACATTTTAACCCGAAAGAAGAAGATGTTGAAAACATGCCCCGATAACTTATGTGTAAATTACATGATAATATACGAATCACTGACCGGACTTACGCACAAACTCCACGGTAACTTTTGACCAGGGCAAAAAATTGTTGAAAACATAGCCACGGTAAATTCTGGATAAATAACATGGTAACATACACATAATAGAGCTGACAACTCACGCCCAAACACCACAGTAACTTTCCCCCGCCCCCCTACCCTAGATAACTTCCGTGCAAGTAGCATGATACTATACGCATCGTATACATGATAACTCACGCACAAACACCACAGTAACTCACGAATAAACACCACAGTAACATTCATTGGGGATGGGGGAGGGAAGGAAGTTGTTTGAAAATATACACCCATCCTTCCGATAACTTTCTTGTAAATAGCACCGTATATACGCACTGTAGCATACAAACACCATATAACTTTGACCCCGGGGAAGGAAGTTGTTTGACATCATACCCTCAATATTTTAGGTGTAAATAGTGTGATAATATACGGACCACAGACATGGTAACTCATGCACAAACATCACGGTAACTTTGTCCTGGAAAACATGTTGCAGAAAGTGTACAATGATAACTCATGTGTGAATAGCATGATAATATACACACATCAGAGATGATAACTTACTTATCCTGGGCTTGGTAACTACTCTCTCTGTCCCAAAATAAGTGTCTCAAACTTAGTACAAGTTTACACTAAACTTAGTACAAAGTTGAGACATTTATTTTGGGATGGAGGTTAATTTCCACACAAAAAATCGTCAGAACATACCAACATGGGATCTATTTTTGTAGGTCTTGTCGTGACAGATTTTTTATGTGAAAACGATTTTTCGATCGGACTGACAATGTGAGCTATAAAACATTTTGAAGTTTTGTAATAAAGCAGAAACTAGGATGCCATCAAATTTCCCCCTCTAATGCATGCACTCTAATGTATGCACACATGTGCATATGACGAGAAGGTTGGTGGAACAATTTTTATTCCCTGGTAATTTTGTGTAATCAACATGATAACTCATGCTCAACTGACATGATAACTTTCGTAGCTCACGCGTGATAACTTTTTACCGAAAAAAGGTCATCGGAACATACCAACATGGGATCTAGTTTTGAAGGTCTCGTCACGACAAATCATTTATGTGAAAAGAGTTTTTGGATCAGATCAACGGTTTGAGGTACAAAACATTTTGAAGTTTTGAAATATAAGAGAATCTAGAGTGATGTCATCAGTTTTGTCTTACATGCATGCATGTAATTAGACTTTCTAATAAGTGTCATGCCCACGTACATGAAGAAAGAGATGCACTAATAATCACATGCATGCGAAGAGAAATCCCGCTGCATGCACTCATGAAGCTAGGAATGGTCGTTCGGTTTTGTTGTTTAAATTCAGAACGGTTGGAAGTTAGCACAGTCCTTTATATATTTGTGTTCAACAGTTTTGAAAATTTCACATACGTTACTTTTTTATAAATATATGAATTTATAATATTCTCGAAAATATAAAAGTGAAAATAAAATAAAAAGCGAATGGGAAAATATGAGCGTCGGCCGAACCAATTTAGGGTGTCCTTGGGGCGAAGGCATCATTCATCAGACTGCGGTTCGGTGCGGCTATGTGCCGCCCGTAGCGGTTCCCAATGCTGAGTCAATTGCAGGGAGCCGTTGCCCAGTAACCACAAGGGGCGCGTCATGCTGATGTCACCTATGTTTGTTCTTCACATTTTTGTTTACGTCTTTCGTTTTTTATATTTTTATATTTTAAAATAATAATATACCTATTACTAAAAACACTTTATAAAACATTTGCAAAAATGGTGTTCATGTCTTTGAAAATGCTAAACGCGTATAGGAAAATGCTAATCACGTGTACGGAAAATTTATGTGCCATCTAAAAACTTAACACATTTTTAAAAAATGTACGTGGCATTTAAAATGCTGATACAATGTAAAACAATGTTTGCGTAATTCACAAAAAAGTTTAGTACATTCAAAAAAAGTTCACAAGTTTGGAAAATGTGTTTTCACATTTTCGGAAAAAGTGTATACAATGTTAACAAATGCATGCATATTGAAAAAAAAATTGTACCATTAACAAAATGTATGCGACATTTGAAAGAAAAATTCAAGCGACTCAAAAAAATGTTTGTGACATTTTAAAACATGTTTATAAAATATAAAACAATGTTCTTGTTGGTAAATAAATATCTCACCAGAAAATTGACATGACAATTTGAAGGAGTATAGTCAGTCACGTGTGTACAAGACATGTCCATGAAATTTTTAAAAATGTTGATACTATGTAATAAAATGTTTGTGTAGTTTAAAACAATGTTTATTGCCATTAAGAAACTGTAGAACGTGTATTTGCAAAATGTTACCATGTATTTAGGAAAGTGGTCAAAACTTGTATTTTTTTAAATGTACGTCATATATTTTAAAAGGTGGTGAAAATATGTATTTTAAACAAATGTACGTCATGTATTTGAAAAATGACCTAAGTGTACCAAAAAAACATTTTATGTGTGCGCTGAAAACGTGTATTGTATACTAAGAAAAAGTGGACGTGTTAAAAAAGAAATCCAACTAAAACCAACAAAAAAACAAAAGCAAAAGCAAATAAAAATCAAACAACATGAAAAAACCCAAGAATGAAACAAACGAAAATCAAAGTATAAGAAAGAAAGAAAAACTAAAGAATACAAGTGAAAAATCAAAGAAAAATAAAACAACAAAGTAAAAAATGAAAGCTGGACAAAAACAGAGAAAAATGAAATAAAAGAAAAATGAAAAAAATAACACAGGGCCAGATGCTGGCCATGCAAGCTTAGAGCATCTCCGACCGTTCGCCCCCCTAGGGTCTAGAAAAAGCGCCGCTTGGGGACGAACGGGCGATATTTTCGCCGTGGGGGTGATCGGGTTCCCAGTCTTCCCCCCAGACGCCCTTTTTGTAAACATTTTTTAAAAACATTCGGCCAAAATTCGGCAAACATATAGTCAAAAAAAATTCAGCAAACACGACATAGATTCGGCAAACACGGCATAAATTTGGCAAACACGACATAGATTAGGCGTTCCACAGTTTTTTTACATATAGAAAACATAAAATCTACTAAAAAAACAAACGGCCGCATCTACAGGTCGAAGAACTTGCTGAACACGGCGTAGTCGCCGTCGTCGTCCTCCTCCTTCTCCTTCTTCACACGGTCGTCCCTACTAGACCCCTACCCGGGGTCGCCCTGGCGGACTGGTTTGACCGGTGGTGGTGCGTCGTCGTCGTTGCTGTCCTCGAGCACGATGACGCCTCCCTCGTTGCAGCCACGGCGGCGCGTGGCGATCTCCTCCAGGGCGCGGCGCTGGCGCTCCATCTCCAGCCGTGCCCAATCTTCCCGCGCCCACTTCATGGCGGTCTCATCGTCGAGCGTGTCCTTGTGCTCGCTCTTCACGGCGGCGAGCCCCGGCTCCGTCTTCGGCTTGGTGAGGCGGGGAGGAGCCGAGGAGGAAGCACGGCCGCCCTCGTTGATGACGAGGGCGGCGTTGCGGGTGCGCCCGCCGAGCGGCGTTTCCACGGGATCGGGCTTGACGCTGACGAGCGTCGGCGACCCAGAGAAGTGGGAGGAGGAGGAAGACCCGCCCATCATTCATCGCGGTAGCCATGGGCCGACACTTCGACGGGGGGCCAGGGCCGTCGGGTACTGGATCGGCGGATCGTTGCCGCCCTCGAGGTAGTCGAGGACGGCGTGCAACGTGCGGCAGGGGGCGCCCCACCACAGGTGGTGACCGTCGCTGTTGTTGCGCCCCCTGACCACCGGCTCGTTGTTGATGGAGGCGAGCCGCTCCGTCTGTCAGCGTCCGAAGTACGCCGCCCACGCCTCGTGGTTGCCGGCGTCGTACTCCGGGAGGGCCCGCTCCTCCTCCGACAGGGAAGCCCGCACATGCTCGATCTCGGCGTGGAAGTAGCCGGGGAGTTCGACGTCGGGCAGAGGGGGGACTGGGACGCCCCTGATACGTCTCCAACATATCTATAATTTTTTATTGTCCCATGCTATTATATTATCTGTTTTGGATGTTTTATATGCATTAATATGCTATTTCATATTATTTTTGGGACTAACTTATTAACCTAGAGACCAGTGCCAGTTTTTTCAGTTTTTTCCTTCTTTTTGGGTTTTGCAGAAAAGGAATACCAAAAGGAGTCAAAACGGAATAAAACATTCGCGATGATTTTTCTTGGACCATAAGACACTCAGGAGACTTGGAGATGAAGTCGGAGGAGCCATGAGGCGGCCACAAGGGTGGAGGGCGCGCCCCCTGCCTTGTGGGCCCAGTTACCCTCCTGACCTAATTCTTTCGCCTATATATTCACATATATTCACCAGAGGCATCCACTAAAAACACTTTTCCACCGCCGCAACCTTCTGTACCCGTGAGGTCCCATCTAGGGACCTTTTCCGGCACCCTATCGGAGGGGGATTCGATCATGGAGGGCTTCTACATCAACCCTATTGCCCTTCCGATGAAGCGTGGGTAGTTTACCACAGACCTATGGGTCCATAGCTAGTAGCTAGATGGCTTCTTCTCTCTCTTTGATTCTCAATACCATGTTCTCCTCGATGTTCTTGGAGATCTATTCGATGTAATACTTTTTTGCGGTGTGTTTGTCGAGATCCGATGAATTGTGGATTTATGATCAGCTTATTTATGAATATTATTTGAATCTTCTCTGAATTATTTTATGCATGATTGATATCTTTGTAATTCTCTTTGACCTATCGTTTGGTTTGGACAACTAGATTGGTTTTTTTTGCAATGGGAGAAGTGCTTAGCTTTGGGTTCAATCTCGCGGTGTCCTTTCCCAGTGACAGTAGGGCCAGCAAGGCACGTATTGTATTGTTGCCATCGAAGATAAAAAGATGGGGTTTCATCATATTGCTTGAGTTAATTCCTCTACATCATGCCATCTTACTTAATGCGTTACTCCGTTCTTTATGAACTTAATACTCTATATGCATGCTGGATAGAGGTCGATGTGTGGAGTAATAGTAGTAGATGCAAAATCATTTCGGTCTACTTGACATGGACGTGATGCCTATATTTTATAATCATTGCCTTAGATATCGTCATAACTTTGCGCTTTTCTATCAATTGCTCGACAGTAATTTGTTCATCCATCGTAATATTTGCTATCATGAGAGAAGCCTCTAGTGAAACCTATGGCCCGGCTAACTCTTGAGCATGCCTTGGTTTTCCCTTGAAGAGGAAAGGGTGATGCAGCAAAGTAGCGTAAGTATTTCCCTTAGTTTTCTAGAACCAAGGTATCAATCCAGTAGGAGATTACACACAAGTCGCCTTGTACCTGCACAAACAAATAAGAACCTTGCAACCAACGCGATAAAGGGGTTGTCAATCCCTTCACGGCCACTTGCAAAAGTGAGATCTGATACAGATAATAAGATAAATATTTTTGGTATTTTTATGATATCGATTGGAAAGTAAAGATTGCAAAATAAAATAGATCGGAAACTTATATGATGGAAAATAGACCCGGAGGCCATAGGTTTCACTAGTGGCTTCTCTCAAGATAGCATAATCTACGGTGAGTGAACAAATTACTGTCGAGCAATTGATAGAAAAGCGCATAGTTATGAGCATATCTAGGCATGATCATGTATATAGACATCACGTCCGCGACAAGTAGACCGAAACGATTCTGCATCTACTACTATTACTCCACACATCGACCGCTGTCCAGCATGCATCTAGAGTATTAAGTTCATAAGAACAGAGTAACAAATTAGGTAAGATGACATGATGGAGAGGGATAAACTCAAGCAATATGATATAAACCCCATCTTTTTATCCTCGATGGCAACAATACAATACGTGCCTTGCTGCCCCTGTTGTCACAGGGAAACGACACCGCAAGATTGGACCCAAAGCTAAGCACTTCTCCCATTGCAAGAAAGATCAATCTAGTAGGCCAAACCAAACTGATAATTCGAATAGACTTGCAAAGATATCAAATCATACATATAAGAATTCAGAGAGAACCAAATATTGTTCATAGATAATCTTGATCATAAACCCACAATTCATCGGATCTCGACAAACAAGCCGCAAAAAAAATTACATCGAATAGATCTCCGAGAGAATCGAGGAGAACTTTGTATTGAGATCCAAAGAGAGAGAAGAAGCCATCTAGCTAATAACTATGGACCCGAAGGTCTGTGGTAAACTACTCACACATCATCGGAGAGGCTATGGTGTTGATGTAGAAGCCCTCCGTGATCGATTCCCCAGAGCATCGGAAAAGGCCCCAAGATGGGATCTCATGGGTACAGAAGGTTGCGGCGGTGGAAATAGGGTTTCGTGGTGCTCTCAGATGTTTTCAGGGTATATGAGTATATATAGGCGAAAGAAGTAGGTCGGTGGAGCCACGAGGGGCCCACGAGGGTGGGGGGCGCGCTTACCCCCCTGGGCGCGCCTCCCTACCTCGTGGCCGCCTCATTGCTTCCTTCACGTCCACTCCAAGTCTTCTGGATTGCGTTTGTTCCAAAAATAACTCTCCCGAAGGTTTCATTCCGTTTGGATTCCGTTTGATATTCCTTTTCTGCGAAACACTGAAATAGGCAAAAAAACAGCAATTTGCACTGGGCCTTTGGTTAGTAGGTTAGTCCCAAAAATAATATAAAAGTGTACAATAAATCCCATTAAACATCTGAAACAGATAATATAATAGCATGGAACAATAAAAAATTATAGATACGTTGGAGACGTATCAAGCATCCCCAAGCTTAATTCACCTTTCGTCCTCGAGTAGGTAAATGATAAAAACAGAATTTTTGATGTGGAATGCTACCTAGCATAATTCTGAATGTAATTTTCTTTATTGTGGCATGAATGCTCAGATCCGAAAGATTCAAGATAAAAGTTGAATATTGACATAAAAATAATAATACTTCAAGCATACTAACAAAGCAATCATGTCTTCTCAACATAACATGTCCAAAGAAAGTTATCCCTACAAAATCATATAGTCTGGCTATGCTCTATCTTCATCACACAAAATATTTAAATCATGCACAACCCTGATGACAAGCCAAGCAATTGTTTCATACTTTTGATGTTCTCTAACTTTTTCAATCTTCACGCAATACATGAGCGTGAGCCATGGACATAGCACCATATGTGGAATAGAAGGGTGGTTGTGGAGAAGACAAAAAGGAGAAGATAGTCTCACATCAACTAGGCGTATCAACGGGCTATGGAGATGCCCATCAATAGATATCAATGTGAGTGAGTAGGGATTGCCATGCAACGGATGCACTAGAGCTATAAGTGTATGAAAGCTCAACAAAAGAAATTAAGTGGGTGTGCATCCAACTCGCTTGTTCACGAAGACCTAGGGCATTTTGAGGAAGCCCATCATTGGAATATACAAGCCAAGTTCTATAATGTAAAATTCCCACTAGTATATGAAAGTGACAACATAGAGACTCTCTATCATGAAGATCATGGTGCTACTTTAAGCACAATTGTGGTAAAAGTATAGTAACATTGTCCCTTCTCTCTTTTTCTCTCATTCATTTTTTTATTTGGGCCCTTTTCTCTTTTTTATGGCCTCTTTTTCTTCTTCTTCTTTTTATTTTTCGTCCGTAGTCTCATCCCGACTTGTGGGGGAATCACAGTCTCCATCATCCTTTCCTCACATGGGACAATGCTCTAATAATGATGATCATCACACTTTTATTTACTTACAACTCAAAAATTACAACTCAATACTTAGAACAAAATATGACTCTATCTGAATGCCTCCGGCGGTGTACCGGGATATGCAATGAATCAAGAGTGACATGTATGAAAGAATTATAAAGGTGGCTTTGCCACAAATATGATGTCAACTACATGATCATGCAAAGCAATATGACAATGATGAAACGTGTCATAACAAACGGAACGGTGGTAAGTTGCATGGCAATATATCTTGGAATGGCTATGGAAATGCCATAATAGGTAGGTATGGTGGCTATTTTGAGGAAGGTATATGGTGGGTGTATGATACCGGCGAAAGGTGCGTGGTATTAGAGAGGCTAGCAATGGTGGAAGGGTGAGAGGGCGTATAATCCATGGACTCAACATTAGTCATAAAGAACTCACATACTTATTGCAATAATCTATTAGTTATCGAAAGGAAGTACTACGCGCATGCTCCTAGGGGGATAGATTGGTAGGAAAAGACCGTCGCTCGTCCCCGACCGCCACTCATACGGAAGACAATCAATAAATAAATCATGCTCCGACTTCATCACATAACGGTTCACCATACGTGCATGCTGCGGGAATCACAAACTTTAGAACAAGTATTTCTCAAATTCACAACTACTCAACTAGCATGACTCTAATATCACCATCTTCATATCTCAAAACAATTATCAAGTATCAAACTTCTCGTAGTATTAGATGCACTTTATATGATATTTTTTATTATACCCATCTTGGATGTTCATCATATTAGGACTAATTTTATAGCCAAAGCAAATTACCATGCTGTTTTATAGGACTCTCAAAATAATATAAGTGAAGCATGAGAGATCAATAATTTCTATAAAATAAAACCACCACCGTGCTCTAAAAGATATAAGCGAAGCACTAGAGCAAAATTATCTAGCTCAAAAGATATAAGTGAAGCACAAAGAGTATTCTAATAAATTCCGATTCATGTGTGTCTCTCCCGAAAGGTATGTACAGAAAGGATGATTGTGGTAAACTAAAAATCAAAGACTCAAATCATACAAGACGCTCCAAGCAAAACACATATCATGTGGTGAATAAAAATATAGCCTCAAGTAAAGTTACCGATAGATTTAAGATTTAAAGAGGGGATGCCTTTCGGGGCATCCCCAAGCTTATGCTTTTGGTTGTCCTTGAATTTTACCTTGGGTTGCCTTGGGCATCCCCAAGCTTAGGCTCTTTCCACTCCTTATTCCATAATCCATCAAATCTTTACCCAAAAACTTGAAAACTTCACAACACAAAACTCAACAGAAAATCTCATGAGCTCCGTTAGTATAAGAAAACAAATCACCACTTTAAGGTACTGTAATGAACTCATTCTTTATTTATTTTCGTATTAAATCTACTGTATTCAAACTTCTCTATGGTTCATACCCCCCGATACTAGCCATGGATTCATCAAAATAAGCAAACAACACACGAAAAACAAAATCTGTCAAAAACAGAACAGTCTGTAGTAATCTGTATCAAACATATACTTCTGTAACTCCAAAAATTCTGAAACAAATTGGTGGACATGAGTAATTTGTTATTAATCATCTTCAAAAAGAATCAACCTAAAAGCATTCTCCAGTAAAAAAATGGCAGCTAATCTCGTGAGCGCTAAAGTTTCTGTTTTTTACAGCAAGATCATAAAGACTTCATCCAAGTCTTCCCAAAGGTTCTACTTGGCACAAACACTAACTAAAACATAAAACCACATCTAACCATAGGCTAGATGAAATATTTATTACTAAATAGAAACAAAAATAAAATTGGGTTGCCTCCCAACAAGCGTTACCGTTTAACGCCCCTAGCTAGGCATAAAGGCAAGAATAGATCTAGGTATTATCATATTTGGTGTGCTATCCATAAGTGGATCTCATAATAGATTCATAAGGTAATTTAATCTTATTTCTAGGAAAGTGTTTCGTGCCTTTCCTTAACGGAAATTGGAATCTAATATTTCCTTCTTTCATATCAATAATTGCACCGATCGTTCTAAGGAAAGGTCTACCAAGAATAATAGGACATGTAGGATTGCAATCTATATCAAGAACAATAAAATCAACGGGCACATAATTCCTATTTGCAACAATAAGAACATAATTAATCCTTCCCATAGTTTTCTTAATGGTGGAATCCGCAAGATGCAAGTTTAAAGAACAATCATCAAATTCACGGAAACCTAACACATCACACAAAGTTTTTGGAATCGTGGAAACACTAGCACCCAAATCACACAAAGCATAGCATTCATGATCTTTAATCTTAATTTTAATAGTAGGTTCCCACTCATCATAAAGTTTTCTAGGGATAGAAACTTCTAATTCAAGTTTTTCTTCATAAGATTGCATTAAAGCATCAACGATATGTTTGGTAAAAGCTTTATTTTGACTATAAGCATGAGGAGAATTTAACATGGATTGCAACAAGGAAATAAAATCTATCAAAGAGAAATTATCATAATTAAATTCCTTGAAATCCAAATAGTGGGTTCATTGCTATGTAAAGTTTTGACCTCTTCAATCCGACTTTTACCAATTTTTGCATCAAGATCTAAAAACTCCGAATCTTGGGACACCTTTTAACTAAAGTTAACTCATCTACAGTCCCATCATTATCAAGATTCATATTGCAAAACAAAGATTTAATAGGAGACACATCAATCACTTTTAGATCTTCATCCCTATTATCGTGAAAACTAGAAGAACACGCTTTCATAAAGCAATATTTTTTAGCACGCATCCTAGCGGTTCTTTCTTTGCACTCATCAATGGAAATTCTCATGGCTTTGAGAGACTCATTGATATCATGCTTAGGTGGAATAGATATAAGTTTCAAAGAATCAACATCAAGAGAAATTCGATCCATGTTCTTAGCCAACTCATCAATCTTAGGCAATTTTTCTTCAAGCAGAGGATTGAAATTCTTTTGCAAAATCATAAATTCTTTAACACTAGTCTCAAAATCAGAGGGCATCTTATTAAAATTTCCATAAGAGTTGTTGTAGGAATTACCATAATTATTAGAGGAATTACTAGGAAACGGCCTAGGATTAAAGTTTCCTCTATACGCGTTGTTACCAAAATTGTTCCTACCAACAAAATTCACATCCATAGGTTCATTATTATTCTCAATCAAATTAGACAAAGGCATATCATTAGGATCAGAACAAACACTCGTATTAGCAAACAACTTCACAAGTTCATCCATCTTTCCACTCAAGACATTAATCTCTTCTATCGCGTGAACCTTTTTACTAGTAGATCTTTCGGTGTGCCATTGAGAATAATTAACCATAATATTATCTAGGAGTTTAGTAGCTTCTCCTAAAGTGATTTCCATAAGTGCCTCCCACGACCGAATCTAAAAGATTTCTATAAGCAAAATTCAATCCAACATAATTTTTTTGTATAATCATCCATAAATTCAAACCATGTGTAGGGCAATCACGTATCATTAATTTCATCCTCTCCCAAGCTTATGCAACATGCTCATGATCAAGTTGCTTAAAATTCATAATATCATTTCTAAGAGAGATGATCTTAGCGGGAGGAAAATACTTAAGAGATAAATGCATCTTTGCACTTATTCCATGAATCAATACTATTTTTAGGCAAAGAAGAGAACCAAGTTTTAGCACGATCTCTAAGCGAAAACGGAAATAGCTTAAATTTAACAATATCATTATCCACATATTTCTTCTTTTGCATATCACACAAATCAACAAATTTGTTTAGATTAGTAGCGGCATCTTCACTAGGAAGGCCAGAAAATTGATCTTTCATGACAAGATTCAACAAGGCAGCATTAATTTCACAAGATTCAGCATCGGTAATAGGAGCAATCGGAGTGCTAAGAAAATCATTGTTGGTGGTATTGGAAAAGTCACACAATTTAGTATTGTCTGGAGCCATCGTGACAAACAATCCAACAAACAAGCACACAAGAAGCAAGCGAAAAGAGAAGAACGGAAAAAGAGGGCGAATAAAACGGCAAAGGTGAAGTGGGGGAGAGGAAAACGAGAGGCAAATGGCAAATAATGTAATGCGAGGGATAAGAGTTTGTGATGGGTACTTGGTATGTCTTGACTTGTGCGTAGATCTCCCCGGCAACGGCGCCAAAAATGGCTAGTTTCTGCGAGATCAAATCTTGACTTGACTTGGCGTAAGCCTCCCCGGCAACGGCACCAGAAATCCTTCTTGCTACCTCTCGAGCATGCGTTAGTTTTCCCTTCAAGAGGAAAGGGTGATGCAGAAAAGTAGCGTAAGTATTTCCCTCAGTTTTTGAGAACCAAGGTATCAATCCAGTAGGAGGTTACACGCAAGTCGCCTTGTACCTGCACAAACAAATAAGAACCTTGCAACCAACGCGATAAAGGGGTTGTCAATTCCTTCACAGCCACTTGTAAAAGTGAGATCTGATAGAGATAATAAGATAAATATTTTTGGTATTTTTATGATATAGATTGGAAAGTAAAGATTGCAAAATAAAATAGATCGGAAACTTATATGATGGAAAACAGACCCGGAGGCCATAGGTTTCACTAGTGGCTTCTCTCAAGATAGCATAATCTACGGTGGGTGAAAAAATTACTGTCGAGCAATTGATAGAAAAGCGCATAGTTATGAGAATATCTATGCATGATCATGTATATAGGCATCACGTCCGCGACAAGTAGACCGAAACGATTCTGCATCTACTACTATTACTCCACACATCGACCGCTATCCGGCATGCATCTAGAGTATTAAGTTCATAAGAACAGAGTAACGCATTAGGCAAGATGACATGATGTAGAGGGATAAACTCAAGCAATATGATATAAACCCCATCTTTTATCCTCGATGGCAACAATACAATACGTGTTTTGCTGCCCTGTTGTCACAGGGAAACGACACCGCAAGATTGGACCCAAAGCTAAGCACTTCTCCCATTGCAAGAAAGATCAATCTAGTAGGCCAAACCAAACTGATAATTCAAATATACTTGCAAAGATATCAAATCATACATATAAGAATTCAGAGAGAACCAAATATTGTTCATAGATAATCTTGATCATAAACCCACAATTCATCGGATCTCGACAAACAAGCCGCAAAAAGAATTACATCGAATAGATCTCCGAGAGAATCGAGGAGAACTTTGTATTGAGATCCAAAGAGAGAGAAGAAGCCATCTAGCTAATAACTATGGACCCGAAGGTCTGTGGTAAACTACTCACACATCATCCGAGAGGCTATGGTGTTGATGTAGAAGCCCTCCGTGATCGATTCCTCCCATGAGCACCGGAAAAGGCCCCAAGATGGGATCTCACGGGTACAGAAGGTTGCGGCGGTGGAAATAGGGTTTCGTGGTGCTCTCGGATGTATGAGTATATATAGGAGAAAGAAGTAGGTCGGTTGAGCCACGAGGGCCCACGAGGGTGGGGGCGCGCCTACCCCCTGGGCGCGCCTCCCTACCTCGTGGCCGTCTCGTTGCTTCCTTGACGTCCACTCCAAGTCTTCTGGATTGCGTTTGTTCCAAAAATAACTTGCCTGAAGGTTTCATTCCGTTTGGATTCCATTTGATATTCCTTTTCTGTGAAACACTGAAATAGGCAAAAAAACAGCAATTTGCATTGGGCCTTTGGTTAGTAGGTTAGTCCCAAAAATAATATAAAAGTGTGTAATAAAGCCCATTAAACATCCAAAACAGATAATAGGATAGCATGGAACAATCAAAAATTATAGATACGTTGGAGACGTATCAGGCCCCCGGGTCTATTTTTCGTCATATAAGTTTTCGATTTAGTATTTTGCAATCTTTTACTTTCCGATCTATAAAGAAAAAATATTTACTTTATCGTTTGTTACTTTCATCTATCTCTATCAGATCTCACTTTTGCAAGTAACCGTGAAGGGATTGACAACCCCTTTATCGCGTTGGGTGCAAGTTGTTTGATTGTTTGTGGAGGTATTAGGTGATTTATGCGTTGTCTCCTACTAGATTGATACCTTGGTTCTCAAACTAAGGGAAATACTTATCTCTACTTTGCTGCATCACCCTTTCCTCTTCAAGGGAAAAAACAATGCAAGCTTAAGAAGTAGCAGCCCCCGGCGCTGAGCCTCCATCGCCCTGGCGCGCTCATGTCGGGGGGCGCCGGGTAGTTCGCCTCGTGGAGGAGGCGAGCTTCCCGCTCGTGTAGAGAGAGGCGGCCGAAGCCGTTGGCCACCGCCGCGTCATCGGGGAAATGTTCACCCATCGGGCTGTGCGTGCACGCGATGGCTATAAGAGGGGAGAGAGGGAAAGATAGGGCGTCAACGGTGAGAGAGGGGGCTGCGGACGGGTGCTTACACCCGCGATGGAGGGGCGACTTTTATAGTGGCGGGGGGGGGGGGGGGGGCGGCAACGTGTGTACGCATGGCGGGAGGCGGGAGGGGGCGCGTCGCCGCACTGCACTACCCGCGAGGAATCAATGGAAGGCTGACCGGCAGCAGCCTTGGCATTGATTCCCTGCGGGAAACCGAGGAGATGAGGACGATGAGGCGCGGGGGTCGCTGACTCAGCGGGCCCGCCGTTCTTTCGCGCCAAAAACTATTGCCCCGGCGCCCCCGGGTGCCCCCAGCGCACCAGGTTCGTCCTGGGTCCGCGGGCGCCAGTTTCGGGCATAACCGACAAAAAATGGGCTCTGGGCGCGATCAAGTTTTTTCAAGCCGACGCTAAAAAATGGCCTGGGGCTCTGTTGGGCCGGGCCGAGATGCTCTTAGGACCTTATATGAACAAACTTACATAGTTTCGGGACACAAAACTGCACTTTCAAAGTTATAGCACTAAACTAACACACCTCCAATAGTTTTAGGACCCAAAACTACAGTTTTGAAGCTATAATACTAAACTAACACGCATTAAATAGTTTTAGGGCTTATGATGGATTTTCCTCTTTATGAAACCTCAAACATTTTTCAAAATCATGAACATTTTTGGAATTCAAGAACGTGAACGACTTTTAAAATTAGGAACTATTTCTGAAATTGCAATCTTTTTTTATTTGAGATTCGCGAACAGTTCTCAAAGTAAAGAAACAACTGAAACAAAAAGAGATTGTGAAATAAGGAAAAGGGGGAAAAACTTTTTTGAGGGATTCCCGACTTTATTAATTTGAAGCAAAACTCATAGGGATACAAAGGGGGTCAGGTGGATGTAGAAGCCACACAAGTGGCGACCCTGAGGAAGCAAAACAGAAAAAATTACAAGATTATGTGCCTCCTTGTTCGAACCTCGGCCTTCGAACATAGAATCACAACTAACAAAACTTGCTCTCCTTATATTTATCTCCTTCACAATTGTGATAAGCGGGCCTCCTAACCCTTTTTGATATTGTCCACAATCAGTTTGCAATTGCATGCAATCACCAGATGACTCAAAAACAAATCAATCGCTAGTACCAAGGCCTCACGACATGCCATGGCTTCAAGACTTGTTGGATTATTCACTCCGGGTAGAACGATCGCCGAAGATCCAAGGTAATTACCTTGTTCATCTTTGCACACTGCCGCAAGTGCACCCACACAACCATCATGAGACATTCCACCATCTACATAAATCTTTGTGTGGTCGTTCGGAGGAGGCTTTTCAAGCATTTGACGTGCTAATCACATGAGTGTGTCTCCTCGACATGGTGGTATTTGTGATCCTTCTCAGTCCATCCAACTTGGTGATGAATCTTTCTATAAAGAGGTGAATCGATGTTGTGAAGGCAATATGCCCTAGAGGCAATAATAAAGTTGTTATTTATATTTACTTATATCATGATAAATGTTTATTATTCTTGCTAGAATTGTATTAACCGGAAACTTAGTACATTTGTGAATACATAGACAAACAGAGTGTCCCTAGTATGCCTCTACTTGATTAGCTCATTAATCAAAGACGGTTAAGTTTCCTAACCATAAACATGCGTTGTCATTTGATGAACGGGATCACATCATTAGAGAATGATGTGATGGACAAGACCCATCCATTAGCTTAGCATAATGACCGTTAAGTTTTATTGCTATTGCTTTCTTCATGACTTATACATATTCCTTTAACTATGATATTATGCAACTCCCGAATATCGGAGGAACACCTTGTGTGCTATAAAACGTCACAACGTAACTGGGTGATTATAAAGATGCTCTACAGGTGTCTCCAAAGGTGTTTGTTGGGTTGGCATCGATCAAGATTAGGATTTGTCACTTCGAGTATCGGAGAGGTATCTCTGGGCCCTCTCGGTAATGCACATCATAATAAGCCTTGCAAGCAATGTGACTAATGAGTTAGTTACAGGAAGATGTATTACAGAACGAGTAAAGAGTCTTGCCGGTAACGAGATTGAACTAGGTATGAGGATACCGATGATCAAATCTCGGACAAGTAACATACCGATGATAAAGGGAATAACGTATGTTGTCATAAGGTTCGACCGATAAAGATCTTGATAGAATATGTAGGAACCAATATGGGCATCCAGGTTCTGCTATTGGTTATTGACCAGAGAGGTGTCTCAGTCATGTCTACATAGTTCTCGAACCCGTAGGTCCGCACGCTTAGCGTTCGTTGATGATATAGTATTATATGAGTTATGTATGTTGGTGACCGAATGTTGTTCGGAGCCCGGATGAGATCACGGACATGACGAGGTACTCCGGAATGGTCCGGAAGTAAAGATTGATACGTGGATAGTAGTGTTTGATCTCCGAAAGGGTTTCGGAATTCACCGGAAGGGGTTCCGGATGTTTCCCGAAATGTTTGGGCACCAGAACACTTTATTTGGGCCGAAGGAGAAAGCCCACAAGGTTTTTGGAAAGTGCAAAAGGAAGTTTTATGGAGTCCGAGGCCGCCTTGGTCACTAGCGTGCAGGTCCAGACGCCAGAACCTCAAGCGTCGGCCTGGAAGTCCGAGAAGGACTCTTGCCTTTCGGATGAAACCGACTTTGTGGAGGCTTTTACTCCAAGTTTCGACCCCAAGGCTCAACATATAAATAGAGGGGTAGGGCTAGCACCCAAGATACATCAAGAAACACCAAGCAGTGTGCCGGCAACCCCATCCCCTCTAGTTTATCCTCCGTCATAGTTTTCGTAGTGCTTAGGCGAAGCCCTACGGAGATTGTTCTTCACAAACACCGTCACCATGTCCTCATGCTGCCGGAACTCATCTAGTACTTCGCCCCTCTTGCTAGATCAAAAAGGCGAGGACGTCATCGATCTGAACACGGAGGTGCCGTATGTTCGATACTTGATCGGGACGGATCGTGAAGGTGTACGACTACATCAACCGTGTTGATAAACGCTTCCGCTTTCGGTCGATGAGGGTACATAGACACACTCTCCCTCTCATTGCTATGCATATCCTAGATAGATCTTGCATGATTGTAGGAATTGTTTTGAAATACTGCGTTCCCCAATAGTGGCATCCGAGCCAGGTCTATGCGTAGATGCTATATGCACGAGTAGAACACAATGAGTTGTGGGCGATAATAGTCATACTGCTTACCACAGACGTCTTACTTTGATTCAGCGGTATTGTTGGATGAAGCAGCCCAGACTGACATTACATGACCGCGTTCATGAGACTGGTTTTACCGTTGTGCTTCGCACACAGGTGGCTGGCGGGTGTCTGTTTCTCCAACTTTAGTTGAATCGAGTTTGACTACGGCCGGTCCTTGTTGAAGGATAAAACAACAGACTTGACAAAAAATCGTCGTGGTTTTGGTGCGTAGGTAAGAATGGTTCTTGCTGGAAGCCCGTAGCAGCCACGTAAAACTTGCAACATCAAAGTAGAGGACGTCTAACTTGTTTTTGCAGGGCATGTTGTGATGTGATATGGTCAAGACGTGATGAGATATAAATTATTGTATGAGATGATAATGTTTTGTAATAGTTATCGGCAACTGGCAGGAGCCTTATGGTTGTCGCTTTATTGTATGAAATGCAATCGCCATGTAATTTCTTTACTTTATAACTAAGCGGTAGCGATAGCCATAGAAGCAATAGTTGGCGAGATGACAACGATGCTACGATGGAGATCAAGGTGTCAAGCTGGTGACGATGGAGATCATGGCGGTGATTTGGAGATGTAGATCAAAGGCACAAGATGATGATGGCCATATCATGTCACATATTTTGATTGCATGTGATGTTTATCCTTTATGCATCTTATTTTGCTTAGAACGGCGGTAGCATTATAAGATGATCCCTCATTAAATTTCAAGGTATAAGTGTTCTCCCTGAGTATGCACCGTTGCTACAGTTCGTCGTGCCGAGACACCACATGATGATCGGGTGTGATAAGCTCCACGTTCACATACAACGGGTGCAAGCCAGTTTTGCACACGCAGAATACTCGGGTTAAACTTTACAAGCCTAGCATATGCAGATATGGCCTCAGAACACTGAGACCGAAAGGTTGAACGTGAATCATATAGTAGATATGATCAACATAGAGATGTTCACCATTGAAAACTACTCCATCTCACATGATGATCGGACATGGTTTAGTTGATATGGATCATGTGATCATTTAGATGACTAGAGGGATGTCTATCTAAGTGGGAGTTCTTAAGTAATATGATTAATTGAACTGTAATTTTATCATGAATTTAGTCTTGATAGTATTTGCAAATTATGTTGTAGATCAATAGCTCGCGATGTAGCTCCACGTTTATTTTTGATTTGTTCCTAGAGAAAAATAAGTTGACAGATGATAGTAGCAATCATGTGAACTTGGTCCGTGATCTGAGGATGTCAAAACTGCATTCCTTCATGGATTTATTAAAGAAGAGTTGTATATGATGCAACCAGAAGGTTTTGTCAATCCAAAAGGTGCTACCAAAATGTGCAAGCTCCAGCGATCCATCTATGGACTGGTGCAAGCATCTCGGAGTCGGAAAATACGCTTTGATGAGTTGATCAAAGCATATAGTTTTATATAGACTTGCGGTGAAGCCTGTATTTACAAGAAAGTGGGTGGGAGCACTACAACGATCCATCTAATATTGCTGTTTTGGCGCCCACGGAGTACAAATGGGGAAATGGAGGGAGAGAGGAAGGGGGAACCATGACTTCAGGGCGCACTTGTCTCAAATGCGAGGAAATTTACAAACTTAGCCCCCGTTTAAAATTTCCTACATCAGAGCAATATTAGTCGGTCGGGGATAGGACGGTAATCTCGCATACACCAAATATTTGCTGACGAGAGTTTGTTTTTGGCGCCCACCGTGTATGAATCGGGGAGGGAGTCAATTTCGGCCGAGGAGACACTATGTTTTGGCGCCCACCATGTATGAATCCGGGTGAGAGGCGGTTATGTCACGTCTGAGTGAAACTACAAACCTACCCCTATCGAAACCTATAGAAATCGAGCCGATAGGCTTTGCGTGGTAGGGATAGGAAGTAATTTCCATCTCGCAGATTTTGATTTCGGGCGGTTACTGCGACTTTCCCCGCTCCGTTCAAATTTTTATAGAGCAAGAGTGCACGTTTACCGTGCCAACTCAATTCAAATCCAGTTTGTATTCTATTTTTGTTCGGGCAGCATCCATTTTCGATTGGAATAAAATTCTATATACATCATTATATATATATATATATACTTTCAAAAGCACAGCGAAGAATTCTGCTCCTTTATATGTATAATATGATTTACAAATACAATGATCTCAAAATCATAAGGTTGAATTCAAAAAATTTAAACCAAATTATGTTCTAGTAAAATGTATGGATCAGTAATATCTACATATTAAATAACATAGATGCGCGTGAATTCATATGAGTATGCATGTTTGATAGATCAATTTTGGTTCGAGTATGAACTACATGTATCATCATCTCGAATTCAAATATTTGAATCCCTTTTATGTTGACTCCTTTCACGCCCATCTCTCTCGCATGCATGCTCCTTCATGTAGCTATCACTCTTTTTTCTCCAGCTCACCCACACGCTCACTTCATGTTTCTCCTATCTTCGCAAACATGGTCTTTCGACGTCTCCCTTGAGAAGTGTCACACTCTCCCTATCATTATACATTACACGGTTTTCATTATCTCTCACGTCTCTACAGTTCTCTGGTACCACTAGGTACCTTAGCTTTCTTTTTCACCGCCACACACACAGTCTCACTCGTCTTTCACTTTGTCTTTCTCTCTATGGGGTTCTCTGACACACCCTATATGTCTCTAGATATGACTCATACCACTAAAATTACTCTCTCCTACAGACACAACATTTGTTTCGGTCTCCTTTCTGTCTCCATCTGTCAGGACCGAATTTTCGGGATATCAATATCCCAGAAAATGGCCCTTGTGCTCACCAGCCCCAGGATTACTGTTAGCTGACGAGGCACCAACTTGATACAGAAATTCCAAGCAAAATACAAAATGTGTAGTACAAGGCCATTCTGGCCTATGAGTACAACAATTGGTTTCTAGTGGCTGATGGCGGAAGCGGTTTGTGGTTTATCTGCGTCTATGGGACTCCATTTCCCACAGGAACAGCTGACCAGGATAACTCCTATCTTCGCGAGGCTGCTGTCACCATTGCGTGGGTTCCGGGGCTGTCATCGTAATACTACTTTCCATGCGAGAAATCTGGCCAAGACAATAGCCAGGGACAAGCCAGTGAGTACTTTCGAATGTACTCGCAAACATTATGAACACATGTATAATATAACAAATGATAATCATGCTCTGAAATGGTATATGTTCACAACGTCAGTCACGACGTAACAATCCATAATGCACACAAGCAGGGTTATTTATATATATATGACATGAATATGCAATAAGGGAGTGGAAATAGAATGCACCGATCGGATGTCTGAAGCGACACCTCGAAAGGATAATAATATAAAGCATGCCTCAGTCGGGCGTCCGAGCGACACCACATAAAGGGCTTATAGAGTAAATAAATAACCAACATGCCATAGTCGGGCGTCTCAGCGACACCACATAAAGGGCTTATAAAGTAAATAAATAACAAGCATGCCGCAGTCGGGCGTCTCAGCGACACCATATAAAGGGCTTATAAGAGAATAATCATAATGAATATCCAGGAGGTAGTACCGTCCTAGGGATACTCAATAATTCAAATGATGTAAATGGTTAGTCCATAACAATAGTAATCATAATCATCATAAATCACAAGTCATGATCCATGTTCTGGTTTAGCAGTTTCTCCTCCGAAGACCGACACTAAGACCGGCACTTGACCCAGCCCAGACTGTAGTCCTTAACCATGGACACGGCTATTTGAATAGATGTTTAATCTCTGTAGAGGGTGTACTCTTTACCCACGGGTAACAGATTCCTTTAGTCCATCGGGACTAATTCCGTCTATGGTCTTTTAATCGAAAACACACCTAACCGCACACACCAGCCTAACTCACCGGTGTCTGGAATCACCCATGACACCCGTTTAAGCAAAACTCTAAGTGGGGAGGCTACAACCTCGATTAGCATGGGATCACAAAATTTATAACGCGCGCAAACTAGGGAAGCTACCCCCTCTGCTCCAACCGGAAACACCCATGCCCCCGGACTAGGTGGCATGCCTACCGGATGCAGTTGGTATCTTCCACCATGGCCCCTCTGCACGGTGTGTGCTAGGAAAGGGGTTGACAAATTACTGAACCGTACCCTACCTATGGCAGGGACAAGTGGTAGTACGAGAAAAGTATGGGGGTCATTGGAACAAGACTCGATCTACGGCCGACTCAGGAGGTTTAAGTATTCCCTGCATGATTAGCATAACAAATATGTTTCAACCAACAGACAGAATCACCACTCCTCATACCTCACTATGCCATATCGGACACAACCGTCTCGACGAAGACTGTAGACAAGCTCGTGTCTACCCAAGACAGAGGCTTTCCCGGATTCCTTCCGGTAGGCATGAAAGGCAAACGAGGGTGATTACTATCACAACGTATCAAATTCCAATAGCACGGAATCATCAACATGTACTTATGAGTATGTTCATATCATCACATAAAATAACAAAACTCCGAGATATGGGGTGTTGTAACCGTATCAAACAACACACGACAATATTATGCCAGGGTTCAGAATGCTTTCCTTCAAGTTGTGCAGAGGCAGGGTGCATTCCAAAACTTTTGAAAGTTTTCTTCTCTCTCCAAAAATCCTATTTTGAAAAAAAATTCAAATTAACACATAGTTTCAAAACAGTAAAAAAAGTTGCTTAGAAAATTTTCAAATAAATATGAAAATAAACTAGATAAAATTTGAGAAACAACAGAAAAAGAATCAAGTCATTTGCACTCATATTTAAAAAGTTATAGTCAGTCAAAGTTTAGTAAAAATCCTGTTTTTAAATAAAACTGAAAAAGAAAAACATTTCGAATAAAAACACGTAGGAGACGTACTCTGGGTTTATGCCTCCACTTATGCCAGCGTGGATCTGCTCGTGGGTCACTGACAGTGGGTCCCTTGGGCCCACTGGTCAGGTTTGACCAGTCGCCCGCCTCCTTCCTCCTCTGCCCCGAGCAGAGGCGGGGCTCCGGCGATCGACGCCAGCGAACGGCGGCTCCCCACTGGGTCCCGAGGGCAGGGATGGATCCGCCAGTCTAGGGCAGTCCTCCCGGTGGTTGCTAGGTTGGCGGGGGTGGAGGGGATCACCGTCGGCGAGCTCCGCGACGGAGGTGGCTTCGGGAGGATTTGGGGGTTTAGGCTCCGGTGGTTCTCGGTGGAGGCTGAGGCTTTGGGCGGCTCCGCACGGTCTAGGAGAGTCGAATGGCGGCGCTGGATGGACCGGGGAGGCTCTGCCTGCGATGAACGGGACCGGAGGGCGGCGGCGGCCGAACTGGCCGGAGACGAGGAAGAAGGCCTCTCCCCATCGATTGCCGGCTATAGGAGCGTTAGAGGGATGGTCTGAGGTTGCCTGAGGGACTGGACGAGCTTGGGGGCCCCTTTTATATCGGTTGAGGTCGGTTCTGACGGTGGCCGTGGATAGGATCGACGGTGAACCGCCGTTCTGTAGCTGCAGGGTGACGTGGCGGCGACGTGCGCTAGCAAACGAGCTCGCGGATGAGCTCGAGCTGTTCTAGGGGCAGCTGGCGCGCGGCTGTGGCTTGGGCAGCGTCGTCCATGGCAGAGGCTGTCGGAGCGGCAGTGGCGGCTTGCGGTGGTGGCGCTGTAGGGCGCCAGGAGGGGGCCAGGGCGGCTCTGCGACGAGGGGGGGGGGTCGGGCGCGTTGGCTGCGAGTGGCCAAGGATCAGAACGGGCGCGGGAGAGGGCGGCAGCGAGACGCGGCGGCTCGGTGGGCGCGCCCAGAGCACGCATGCGAGGTGCTCGGCAAAATGCCAATGCTTGCCAGGGGGCTCTATTCCATATGAGGTTTAGCAGGGTGGGGTTATGGACTAAGGTAGAGCCATGAGACATGCTGGTTAGGCAAACCAAGCTGGTTAAAAATGCAAACTAGGGTTCATGCCAATTCTGTTCATGCACTCAAGGTGTTTGACAGAATGCTATGGTCATCTAGGCATCTCTTGGGGTGGCCAAAAACTCCAGATCCTAGTCTCTTTAGGTACAAGTGATGATGGCAAGGTTGTTAGGGCAAAACCAGAAACTTGTCAGTGCAAGTTTTTGCGAAAACCAATTCTGGACAGAAAGTAAAGGGCATAGTTTCATGGACAAAAAATACTCCAATGGGTCCATTCTCCTGGACTTAAGGGTTTGGTAGGGAGGGCTATAAGCAGGAAAAAGCTCATGGGCACTAGAGCAAAATAAATTAGGGTTGCAGTAGAGAAATCCAATCTGGTCCAGAGAGCAAAAGAGGATGATTTGCTCAAATTTTTCAAAGAACACCAGTGGGTTTTTGCATAAAGTTGAATTATATGCATCTACTGACATCTCCAATTTTTGGTGGGAATTTTAGTGAAGTATTTAAATAGGTTGTAGTGCAAAATTACCAACTGGACCAGTTTTGAAAACTTGGGGTAAAGCTCAAAATTTCCAAATGACTCAAAGAGATTTTTGCATAAAAGTGATGTGGAAACATCACATGACATCCCCTAATTTTGGTGGGGATTTCAAAGAAGAATTTGAAAGAGTTGCAGTGCAAAAGAGGCTCCAAAACTTATGAATAATCATTTCTTAAAAGAAGTAAAGCTCAGGGAAAATAATCATATAAATAATTCCACTGATAAAAGAAATGGCCTTAGTAAGATATACAAGTCCCACAATATCTTTGAAAGGTTTCCACCTAGAAGGAAAAACTCAAGGAAAATCAGAAGGACAGAGTGATCTGAATTTAAAAGATAGACCAGAAAATAAAAAATTTAATTTCCTGGAAAAATTTTAATTAATAAATCATGGTTAAATTTTTGGGGTGTTACACCATCCCAGTTATAAAACTAACATTATTCATTTGTTTACCGATCAGACAAACTCCCCTCTCTCTCTCTCACACACACACAACTCCTGCTTCCACTCCCCTTCCCGACTACCATCTCTCTCACACACACACAAAACTCTCGCTTTCCTTTTGACTCAGATTTCTCTCACAAACATTTATCGACTAGCCTCTAGATAGGTTTATATATACACTCACACACTCGTGCTTCCACTATCGCATACATGTCTCTCTCGCGCTCCTTGTATCTATGTAGATTTTTCTTCCCTTCTTGAGACAAGCCCTCTCGATCGTGCACACACACACTATCGCCTGATTTTAAGCTAATACCTCTCGCACACACTTTTTGTGTCTTTGTCACACATGCACTCCGTCCTCCTCCTCTCTCCCTCTCTCTCACACACACATGGGCTTTTTGCAACAACTAGCAAGATGCCCATGCGTTGCACGGAACATCAAGATGCATTTGTATGAGTAGTTTATCTTGTGGGAGAAAAGGATGAACGAGGGAAGGCCTTATTTGCAAATGTGGAGAGGGGTGTGGGTATCTTTTTTGCAAAATTTCAATAGTTTCCTTCCTATCCGCCAGATATAAATCAGACGGCCTATATTGCAGGATGGCAGGCACACCATCATCACCAACTCTGTTTTTATCTCTACTCTTATAAAAAGCATAGTCGATGATGATGGTGTGCCTGCCATCCTGCAATATAGGCCGTCCGATCTATATCTAACGGATAGGAAGGAAACTATGGCAATTTACCTGCACTCCTCTCCACATTTGCAGATAAGGCCTTCCCTTGTTCATCCTTTTCTCCCACAAGATCTTGATGTTCCGTGCAACGCACGGGCATCTTGCTAGTAAGAGTAGAAATTAGACATATACCACTTCTCGAATCTTGAAACCAACAACATTCCTCCCTTATCTCATCAAACCCGCCAAAGGAATATATTTTGAGTGAAACATAACATATTTTTAGTGATATACACATTTCAAAACTAGACTCTTTTTTTCTATCAAATCGGTGAATATGTATTAATCAACTTTGATCGTGTGGCAACGCATCGTTCCACAATGTAGTGCCTACATATTTTTTTAAGAAGTCAAACTTTGCAAACTTTGACCAAGTTTATAGAGAAAAATATTTATATCTAAAATAGCAAAAATATATAATGCGAAACTACATCGTATGATGAATCTAGTGATATATGTTTCGCACTCTAGATGTAAATATTTTTCTCCACAAACTTGGTCAAAGTTTGTGAGGTTTGACTTTTCAAAAAATCTATAGGCACTACATTATGGAACGGGGGGAGTAGTTTTTACCACTGTATAATTTTTTGGACACCAGACAAACGGTGGAGTACATATACGAAGAGAAGATGCGCATGCACGCATTCGGTCTCTCGCTGTCTCGCACACATGAGAGTTACGTAAAGGCACCGTTAACAAATAAACCCTAAAACCCTAGGTGCACGGTTGCTGCATGCGCGGGTACCGGCTACGTGGTGGAGCGCACCTTTGTAGGAATAGTCAGCTCGTGTGATAATTTGATCCGTAGGAGTTGATGGTCGGGGCCATAGGTGAACGACCTGGAGGCGGTGGCTTGCCAGTTGCCACAGATTGAGTAGCCACGTTTAAAATATCATTTTTAGCGGAGTAAGTAGTTTTTAGAATGATTGGTATGGAGCGAAAATGGAATTCATAACTACTACCTCCTTGACGTATGGTTGTATGGGTTTATGTTGCGAGATGTTGAACCTGGTAGTTCTAGGGCAAATACTATGGTTTAGATGTTGGTTTTCAGTAATGAAAATTAGAAGGGGGAAACACTTCTTTGATAAAAAAACTACTACCTCCGTTCCAGTTTACTAGTCCCCATCGTAGTTTGGGTCAAAGTTTGTCCATGAATTTTACTTGTAAAATGTGAATAGAAAACGAAATTTTGTAATACCCAAACAAAAAAGGACTGGAGGGAGTGATTGCTCTGACACGAACGCGACCTCTCATAGCGCAGGCATTGAACCGGGGCGCCGGCCAAGAGGGCCCCACTCGCTGCAGGCCCGGCTGAACACGCCTCCTCGCTGAAGGAAATATGCCCTACATGCAATAATAAAGTTGTTATTTATATTTCCTTATATCATGATAAATGTTTATCATTCATGCTAGAATTGTATTAACCGGAAACTTAGTGCATGTGTGAATACATAGACAAATAGAGTGTCACTAGTATGCCTCTACTTGACTAGCTCGTTGAATCAAATATGGTTAAGTTTCCTAGCCATAGACATGAGTTGTCATTTGATTAACAGGATCACAACATTAGAGAATGATGTGATTGACTTGACCCATTCCGTTAGCTTAGCATTCGATCGTTTAGTATGTTGCTATTGCTTTCTTCATGACTTATACATGCTCCTATGACTATGAGATTATGCAACTCCCGAATACCGGAGGAACACTTTGTGTGCTACCAAACGTCACAAGGTAACTAGGTGATTATAAAGGTGCTCTACAGGTGTCTCCGATGGTGTTCTTGGAGTTGGCATAGATCAAGAATAGGATTTGTCACTCTGATTGTTGGAGAGGTATCTCTGGGCCCTCTTGGTAATGCACATCACTATAAGCCTTGCAAGCAATGTGACTAATGAGTTATTTATGGATGATGCATTACGTAGCAGTAAAGAGACTTGCCGGTAACGAGATTGAGCTAGGTATTGAGATACCGACGATCGAATCTCGAGCAAGTAACATACCGATGACAAAGGAAACAACGTATGTTGTTATGCGGTTTGACCGATAAAGATCTTTGTCGGTGTCAAAACCGGCGGATCTCGGGTAGGGGGTCCCGAACTGTGCGTCTAGGCGGATGGTAACAGGAGACAAGGGACACGATGTTTTTACCCAGGTTCGGGCCCTCTCGATGGAGGTAATACCCTACTCTGCTTGATTAATATTGATGATATGGGTAGTACAAGAGTAGATCTACCACGAGATCGGGGAGGCTAAACCCTAGAAGCTAGCCTATGGTATGATTGTTGTTCGTCCCTCTGGACTAAAACCCTCCGGATTATATAGACACCGGACAGGTTAGGGTTACACAGAGTCGGTTACAATGGTAGGAGATCTACATATCCGTATCGCCAAGCTTGCCTTCCACGCCAAGGAAAGTGCCATCCGGACACGGGACGAAGTCTTCAATTTTGTATCTTCATAGTCTTGGAGTCCGGCCGTGACGATAGTCCGGCTATCCGGACACCCCATAGTCCGGGACTCCCTCAGTAGCCCCCGAACCAGGCTTCAATGATGATGAGTCTGGCGTGTTGATTGTCTTCGGCATTGCGAGGCGGGTTCTTCTCCAAATTCCATATACTTGTCGAATAGTGTCCGGCTTCTGATAAATGCTGCACTCCTCGGCTTCTGCGCCCAATAATGGCCATCTTCCACGTGTTTGAACGAATGCGAAAAGCCAGGGTATTTTTACAATTACCCCCCTAGCCGCGCAAATGAGCCGCTTATAAAAGGGGCAAGGATCTTGATCTGAGTTACATCATCCCCCCTTTGGGAGCTTTCATTGGAGCGCCTCTGACCAAAGCCCATTCCATCATGGACAGTCGACGCGGCTCCTCTTCTCGCACTCCCATTCACCAGAAATTGGGAGAGATGCTCACCCCACATAACGAGCTAGTTATACTCCAAGCCAAGGGATTTCTCCTCCGCCTTCATGGTTCCGGTTCGAGCCGGACTTGCCACCTACAAGGGCGGAAAGCAAGCGGAGAGCGTCCCCGATCCCTCTCAAGGAGAGCGGGTGTGCTTCATCTCTTATCTAGTAAGAGGACTTGGATTTCCAATCCATCCGTTTCTTCGGGGGCTCTTGGAGTTCTACGGCCTCCAATTGCACCATCTTACTCCTGCCTCCATCTTGCACATCGCGGGCTTCATGGCCCTTTGCGAACTATTCCTAGGCGTCGAGGCTCATTTCGGGCTATGGAAGAGAATATTCTGCCTAGTACCCCGTTCTCATGAGGGGTCAATATATCAAGTGGGTGGAGCCGAGCTATGGCGCATCGCCGGGACCGGATACCTATCTGGAACCCCAAAGAAGGCGTCCGAAGACTGGCCTTCGGAATGGTTTTACATGGAGGACGCCCCGCTGCGGATCCTGTTCGGATCGGCCTTCCGGAGTTCGTGAATGCTCCTCAAGAAGCGCCTAAGCCGGGCGCCTCGGAGCCCCGGAGAGAAGATGACCGGGATGTCCGTTATTTGATGAGCCGAATAAGGTTATCGGCTCATGCCGGATTGACCATGACAGGAGTCATGTCAATCTGCATTATGAGGAGTGCAGCCGCTACAATACAGGGCCACCCCATGTGGGACTTCAACGGGAGGACGATGCCACCCGCCATGGCCGCAAAGGGCGAGGATCGGTCACCGAACCGGTGAAGATCTTGTCTGCCATGTACAAAGGGAGGAGGAGGATTTCCTCCATGTCAATCCATCAAGGAGTTTTCTTGAATAATCCTCAAGCTGGGTAAGCAAACATCTTTGTGACTGTCCGATCCATGTTCCCATGGTTAAATATCTCATTTCGTAGTTTACGCCAGAACTGCGCCGGACTGTGGAGAAGATACAGCCGCTTTCACAACCCGAGGATCCGGAACGGTCCCTCGATCCGACCTCCGAAGAGGATCCGGATATAAAAGTGGAGTTGATCGACGGGGTGTTCTACCAACTTAGCATCGACAACGCTTTGGTAGCCATTAAGGCCGATTACCCCAGAATACTTCCAGCCCCATAGGTAATCTGAGACCAAGATCCCAAAACCCTGATAATGACCCATCCGTGCTTATTTTTTATCACCGTATACCAATGGTGTTTCGCAGGGGGTTCCTTCGAGGCGGAGTCGAAGCGGCGGCTGGCCAACAAGGGGCAGCGCGGCCCCGCAGGTTAAAAAGAAGTGTGGTCTGAATCGAAACTCCGCCGCAACGGTATAGCGTGTCACCATACTCCCTGGATTGATTCTTGGACGGCGTACTAACGCTGATGCTCTTTTCAGGAAAAAGAGCGCTCACCAGACTGAGTCCGGAGAGATTGCCAGTCGAACCTTCACCGGCCAAGCTTCAAAGCCGGGTCCGGAGGCTGAGGCGAGCACGAGACGTGCGTCGGATGCTCCTCCGGCTGCAGGATGCCGACAGGTTGTCCGCCACCAACTCGAGGTGGAGAGCGCCTTGAATCACAAAGGCGTCGCCGGACAGTTCTTCGTGACGCATGTTTCTCCCAAGAGGCCTTGAATGCCTTTGATTCGGAGATGCGCACCTCGTGCCGCTCAAGATGGTCTAGCCAGAGCCACGGAGCAGTATGTAAAGGACATACGTGTAAGAAAATCTCGATTATATATGCCAAGAGCCCGAGACTTAAAATAGTTAGAATAACTGATTTAAGGATCATTTGTTATCAGGATCTTCTGTAAAAGAATACCCGATCGTCCCAGAGCTTGAAGAGTGCAAGGCCCAACTTGAGGCCGTACTAGCCGCTGAGGGGAGCCATGAGGCCCCCTCCGTAATATATGCTTTAAAAAAATAAATAGTTTATAAAGTGCGGCGGGTGTTTGAATCTGACCAAAACATTGCAGATGGCGCCGGACTAAATCCGGACAAGCAATAGCTCTTACGCCAGTTAAAGGCTGGCGAGAGCGTGCTTACGAGGGTGCAGCAGGAGAAGAATAACCTCCAAGACGCCAACACCAAACTGGGTGAGGAACTAAAGGACGTTCGTGCCCAGTTAGCTGACTCCGTAAAGGAGAATCGGCGGCTTTGCCGGCATTTTCAAGAAGTGCTTGAGCGAACTTTGAAAGAGTTCGGCGAGGAAGGCAACTAACATAAACATGTATGTAGGTTTGCTCACAGGTCGCCCCGAGGAGGAGATGCCCAATTCTTGGTGATCTTCTTCCCGAATCAAGGCTACCGCACGAACGAGTCCGACAGTGATGAAAGGCATCGGCCGAGCCTTGTGGCCATCTATCTCCCTGCCCAAGGCATTGGGGAGCTGGCGGAGCGGCTTCAAGGAGCATGGCGGCGCTTCCGGATATGGAAGATATCGGCCGCCGTCAAGGCGCCAGGAAGCTCGGGCCATGGTAAAGACGCAGCGGTACACGGTTGTCGACCCAAACCACATGGCCGAGGTCGGACTCAGGGGCCGGATGGGATGGAGATCCTCAGAAGTTAGTTTACGGCCAAGTAGAATTGGCCGCCAAGTATTCCCAAAGCAAGATTGTAAATTAGATAGCCTATTAGATGGCATTGAGGAGGAATACAATGAGTCGAATTGACTATGTAAAAATATGACATGAAAAATGTCTTCTAGCCGGATTGTAGATCGTTTGTCATAGCGGACCTTTTCGCTTCAACCTCCGGACCCAATAGTCCGGAGTGTGTCCGAATACCTTCGTGGTTATATAAGAACCGTGGTATGCATGGAGACCAGGCGTAGGGGTCATTGTTGCTGTATCAGACAAGTGCCCAACTAGTTATGTTATATTACATGGGTAGTAAGAAACATCTTCCGGGGAGAATAGTTCCATTAAGGGTTCCTTTCGCTGGGATGCATGCCCTAAAGTGCATGTCAAAGCTGCTATAAAAGCAGAAAATCATCTGGGGGTAGATGGGTAAATAGTTAAAAATCGTCTTTCAGTTCACCGAACGAATATTCCCTTAAGAACGCTAGCTTTCGGCTTCACCCGACCGAGGTACACATCCGTCAATTCGACAAGAATAATCGCAGAGGTGCTCCCTTTACCACCTAGCCGAACAATCGGGAACGAGGGGTAAGCACAGAGCCAGCAACCCAGCTTGGCCAAAACTTAAGTCATATCGATGCATATAATGGTGAATAAAAGGTACATGCGGAAGTTTAATGCATGTGTTGGGCGTGAAAGCCCGTATAAATAAGCTTCTGTTTAAAGAAGCCCCCAGGTATGATGAGCACGGACAGCGCGTCAAGTGTGTGCGGAAAAAGTGCAAACGAGCCTCTAGAGGCTACAAGAAGAAGAAGAGAGAAGGAGAGCAATAAAAGACAGCAAAAAGCAAAAATAAAGAATGCGGACGGAGGAAGGAGACGAACTTGGAGTCCGGCACTTAGGCGTAGAATCTTCGTAGACGGGCTGCGTTCCATGGGTTCGGCTCGAGTCGGTTATCCGATGCGCTTTCATAAGCGGTATGCTCCGCCAACGGGACCTGGTCGATGATGAAGGGACCTTCCCATTTGGGCTTGAGTTTGTCCTTTTTCTTGTCCGGCATGCGTAGAACTAGTTCGCCAACGTTATAAGCTTTGGCCCGTATTTCCCTGCTTTGATATGTTCGAGCCTGCTGTTGATAGAATGCGGAACGAGCTTTTGCCACGTCGCACTCCTCCTCCAATGCGTCCAAACTGTCCTGCCGATCAAGCTCGGCTTCTCTTTCTTCGTACATGCGCACTCGAGGTGAGTCATGTATTATGTCGCAGGGCAAGACTGCCTCTGTGCCGTACACCATGAAGAATGGTGTGAATTCGGTAGTATGATTCGGCGTGGTCCGCAGCCCCGTAGTATGGAGTCGAGCTCCTCAACCCAGTGCGTGTTAGATTCCTTGAGGGACCGCACTAGTCTGGGTTTAATGCCGCTCATTATTAGACCATTTGCCCGTTCGACTTGGCCGTTGGTTTGATGGTGATAGACTGAGGCGTAATCGAGCTTGATGCCCATGTTTTTGCACCATGATTTGACCTCATCGGCCGTGAAGTTGGTGCCATTATCAGTGATGATACTGTGGGGGACACCGTAACGGTGCACTACCCCTGATATGAAGTCTATCACTGGTTCGGATTCGGCCGTTTTAACAGGCTTGGCCTCTATCCATTTGGTGAATTTATCCACCATGACCAATAGGTATTTTTGCTTGTGGGTTCCTCCCTTGAGGGGTCCAACCATGTCAAGCCCCTGCACCATGAACGGCGGTGATGGGTATAGTTTTAAGGGCGGTGGATGGCATGTGGCTTTGGTTAGCAAAAAGCTGGCAACCGACGC
The DNA here is from genome assembly GCA_021605145.1 of Aegilops bicornis. Classification (NCBI taxonomy): domain Eukaryota; kingdom Viridiplantae; phylum Streptophyta; class Magnoliopsida; order Poales; family Poaceae; genus Aegilops; species Aegilops bicornis. The sequence goes on from CM038669.1 coordinate 521,213,463, forward strand.
ATCGTTGGACTAAGTCCTGCGCATCTTCCCGAGCCGTCGGCCAATAAAATCCTGTACGGAAGGCCTTGCCTACAAGGGCCCGGGCTGCGGCGTGGTGCCCACCCAGTCCGGCATGAATTTCAGCCAGGAGGTTTCGCCCTTCCTCTTCGGAGATACACCTTTGAAGGACTCCAGTAGTGCTTTTCTTATAAAGCTCTCCCTCATGGACTTTATAGGCTTTAGAGCGCCGTACTATGCAGCGAGCCTCATTTTGGTCTTCGGGGAGTTCCTGCCTAGTTAGGTAGGCTAGGAATGGTTCCGATCCCACGGGCGATAACCGCCATTATTTCATGAGCAGAGGGTGTTATCTCGGGGGCGGAGCCTCCGGTTGTGTCAGAGTGTTCGGCGTCAGGCAGTGCGATTGGGTCCGGATTGTTATTGCCGGACTCCCCTTCCCATAGTACGGATGGCTTGAACAGCCGTTCCAAAAAGATATTGGGTGGGACGGCATCGCGTTTTGCACCGATGCGTGCCAATATATCCGCGCCTGGTTGTTATCCCGGGCTATATGATGAAATTCGAGCCCTTCGAACCGTGCTGACATTTTTAGGACCGCATTGCGGTATGCTGCCATTTTTGGATCTTTGGCGTCAAAGTCTCCGTTTATTTGAGATATTGCGAGGTTTGAATCCCCGCGCACCTCTAGGAGTTGAATGCCCATGGAGACTGCCATCTGGAGGCCGTGCAGAAAGGCCTCGTATTCGGCTGTGTTGTTGGAGTCCGTATACATTATCTGAAGGACGTATTGGACTGTGTCCCCAGTTGGGGAGACGTCGAGGATTTGACGCCAAATTGCCAGCCAACATTTTGGAGCCGTCAAAGTGCATGATCCAATTGGACTATGCGCCGTACTCTTTAGGGAGTTCGGCTTCAGTCCATTCGGCCACGAAGTTGGCCAAAACCTGTGACTTAATAGCTCGTCATGGCTTATAGGTTATGTCGAATGGGAGGAGCTCTATGGCCCATTTAGCAATCTGGCCCATCGCGTCGCGGTTGTTTATAATGTCATTAAGAGGTACTTCGGAGGCTACCGTTATCGAACACTCTTGAAAGTAGTGTTGCAGCTTCCGGGATGCCATGAACACCGCGTATGCTATCTTTTGATAGTGTGGGTACCGGGACTTGCATGGAGTTAGGACAGTGGACACATAATAAACCGGTTTTTGAATGGGGAACCGGTGTCCGTCCGTTTCTCATTCGACAACGAGCACCGCGCTGACAACTTGATGTGTTGCGGCGATGTATAATAGCATTGGTTCGCCCATGTTGGGCGCGGCCAGGACCAGATTTGTTGCCAAAATGGCCTTTATTTTTTCGAGTCCGGCTGTGGCGGCATCCGTCCACTCGAAGTGTTCGGCGCGGCGGAGGAGGCGGTAAAGAGGTAATGCCTTTTCTCCTAAATGGGAGATAAAGCGGCTTAGAGCCGCTACGCATCCCGTCAATTTTTGTATTTGTTTGAGGTCTTTTGGAATATCCAATTGTGACAGAGCTCGAATCTTGGCTGGGTTTGCTTCAATTCCTCTACGGACACAATGAAGCCCATGAGCTTTCCGGTGGAACGCCAAGACGCATTTTTCCGGATTGAGCTTGATGTCATATTTTCAAGATTGTCGAATGTGAGCCTCAAGTCGTCTACTAGAGTTTCGGCGTGCTTGGTTTTGGCGACCACGTCATCTACGTATGCTTCCACTGTTTTTGCGATCTGGTTTGCGGACATGTCCGGATCATGTCTTGATATGTTGCGCCGGCGTTTTTGAGCCCAAAGGGCATTGTGTTGAAGCAGAACGGGCCGTATGGAGTGATGAATGCTGTTGCAGCTTGGTCTGGCTCCGCCATCTTGATTTGGTGGTAGCCAGAGTATGCGTCGAGGAAGCACAATGAGTCGTGTCCTGCTGTAGCGTTAATGATTTGATCAATTCGAGGCAGAGGGAAGGGATCCTTTGGGCAAGCCTTATTAAGGTCCTTGAAATCAACACATAGGCACCAAGATTTATCGTTCTTTGGTACCATCACCAGGTTTGCTAGCCAGTCCAGATGTTTTATATCTCTAATGAATCCGGCTTCCAAAAGTTTGGCTAGCTCCTCTCCCATGGCCTGTCTCTTGGGTTCGGAAAAGCGCCGAAGAGCCTCTTTGACTGGCTTGAATCCTTTTAGGATATTTAAGCTGTGCTCGGCCGGTGACGTGGGATTCTGGCATGTCTGAAGGGTGCGAGCAAAGATATCCCGATTTTCTTGTAGAAATTCTCGTGGTCTGGCGTCTACATCGTGGTTTAATTGTGCCCCAATGGAGGCCGTCTTTGCAGGGTCCGTTGGGTGGACTTGGAATTTGACTATTTCATCCGCTGGTTTAAAAGAGGTGGACATGGATCTTTTATCAAGTATCACGTCGTCCCTGTTCACCGTGGAGCGCATCGCGGTGAGTTCCTCGGCCGCAAGGGCTTCGGATAGTGCCTCGAGGGCTAGTGCAGCTGTCTTGTTTTTGGCACGGAGTGCTATGTTCGGATCACTAGCGAGAGTGATGATTCCGTTAGGTCCGGGCATTTTAAGCTTCATGTACCCATAATGGGGTATAGCTTAAAAAATTTTGAATGCCTCTCGTCCTAGTAAAGCATGATATCCGCTGTTGAACGGGGCCACTTGAAATGTGACCTCCTCGGACCTGTAATTGTCCGTGAGCCGAACACTACGCCCGGTGATTTTTCCTGCAAGATGCTTCCCGGTGAGGATTATTCCTCTAAAGGTTGTGATGCTTTACTCAATGCGGTTCGATCTATTTCCATTTTTCGGAGGGTTTCCTCATAGATGAGGTTTAGTCATTGCCGCCATCCATGAGTACCTTAGTAAGGGAAAGCCGCCCACCGTCGGGCCGAGGACCAATGCGGCTGGTGCCCGGGCAGTTCGAATTTAGGTTAAATCAACGGCATTAAAGGTAATAGCCGTGTCACTCCATGGATTTATTGTTGCTACTTGGTAGACTTCGTCAAGGTTGCGGAGTGTTCGTTTTTGCAAGTTATTTGATGCGAAAGTCTCGAAGACCGTTAACACCGTACTGGTGTTGCTGGGCTGGGATTCCGAAGCTAGAAGCTCTTCGCCACTTTTGGCCACCTGCCGTAGTATCCAACATGCTCGAAGGCTATGAGTTGGAGTGGCGCCCTCTGTGCTATGAATTTTGCAGGGTCCGTTTAGCCAACCCTCCAAAGACGGTTCCGTACCCTTTAGGGGTTTTGGTTTTTGGTATTCAACCCAGGTGCTTGATAATGATGCACCCATTTGTTCCGGACTAGGGATGTATTCGGGCGGATTATCCCAAAATTTACTTTCGGTTTTCCAGCGCTCTCCATCGCCATACAAGTACTTTTGTACTATGGTCGCCAAGTCGACAAAGCGTGTAATTTCATGACGACTTATGGCGTTTAGGATTCCCTTGTCCGTGCAATTATTGCAAAAATTGGGATTGCATCCTCCTCTCGGCAGTCCTTTATCCTGTTCATAACCGGGAGGAATCGCCCGATAATGATGTCTTTGTTTTAGCGGGCTCTTGCCGAATTCGAGAGAGATCGCTAATGTTTGGGTGGGCGGGTGGCACTAAATCCGGAACCCGTCCAATTTAGGACTCAAGGGCGGGAAGTTTCGAACTTCGGAAGTTTGGATTTGTGAGTGCTATCCACTGAGTCCGACCCGCCGCCTGACTTTAAGTTCAGGGCTTGATCGACGTCCGTCCCTCTGCAGGAATCTGGCATGGAGGGATTGGGAATCCGGACATAGCTAGTCCTTAAGATAGGAGAAAAGTCGCCGCATTGCTCCACTATCACAGCAACATGATGGGTAGCCTGGGGAGAGTTGATCTCTCTCAGATCGGTTTTTGGCCTGATCCGGTCGTAATCTGTGGCGACTCCCAGGGCGGCGATGCGATCCAAGAGCTCGTTTATGGAGGAGAGCTCGATCGGATCTAACTGTTCGGCAAGTTCCGAACTAACATGGATATTGGTTTCGATGACTCGAGAGGCCATAGTCGGCGCGGTGCTCGAACTAGCGGTCATGAGAAAACCGCCTAGCCGAAGAGTCTGACCAGTGGCCAAGGCTTCTTTGGCGATGGTATCGTCTTTAATGACGAGATGAGGCATCCTACCTGACGGCGACAACACAAAGGAACTCTCAATGAAAGCACCAATGTCGGTGTCAAAACCGACGGATCTCGGGTAGGGGGTCCCGAACTGTGCGTCTAGGCGGATGGTAACAGGAGACAAGGGACACGATGTTTTTACCCAGGTTCGGGCCCTCTCGATGGAGGTAATACCCTACTCCTGCTTGATTAATATTGATGATATGGGTAGTACAAGAGTAGATCTACCACGAGATCAAGGAGGCTAAACCCTAGAAGCTAGCCTATGGTATGATTGTTGTTCGTCCTACGGACTAAAACCCTCCGGTTTATATAGACACCGGATAGGTTAGGGTTACAGAGTCGGTTACAATGGTAGGAGATCTACATATCCGTATCGCCAAGCTTGTCTTCCACGCCAAGGAAAGTCCCATCCGGACACGGGACGAAGTCTTCAATCTTGTATCTTCATAGTCTTGGAGTCCGGCCGTGACGATAGTCCGGCTATCCGGACACCCCCTAGTCCGGGACTCCCTCAATCTTCATAGAATATGTAGGAACCAATATGAGCATCCAGGTTCCGCTATTGGTTATTGACCGGAGACGTGTCTCGATCATGTCTACATAGTTCTCGAACCCGTAGGGTCCGCATGCTTAAAGTTCGGTGACGATCGGTATTATGAGTTTATGTGATTTGATGTACCGAAGGTAGTTCGGAGTCCCGGATGTGATCACGGACATGACTAGGAGTCTCGAAATGGTCGAGACGTAAAGATTGATATATTGGACGGCTATATTCGGACACCGGAAGTGTTCCGGGTGGTTTCAGAGAAAACCGGAGTGCCAGAGGGGTTACCGGAACCCCCCGGGGAAGTATTGGGCCTTAGTAGGCCTGAGGGGATAGAGAGGGCAGCAGCCCAGGAGGTGGCACGCCCCCTCCCATGAGGAGTCCAAATTGGACTAGGGGAGGGGGCGCGGCCCCTCTTTCTCTCTCCCTCTCCCTCTCTTTCCTTCCCCCTTCCCTCTTCCTAGTTGGACTAGGAAATTGGAGTCCTACTCCTACTAGGAGGAGGACTCCCCCCTCCTTGGCGCGCCCCAAGGGCCGGCTGGCCTCCCCCTTGCTCCTTTATATACGGGGGTAGGGGGCACCCTTGGACACACAAGTTGATTGTTCCAAGCCGTGTGCGGTGCCCCCCTCCACCATAATCCACCTCGGTCATATCATAGCGGTGCTTAGGCGAAGCCCTGCATCGGTAGCGACATCATCACCGTCATCACGCCGTCGTGCTGGCGGAACTCTCTCGCGAAGCTCTGGTTGATCGTGAGTTCGTGGGACGTCACTGAGCTGAACGTGTGCCGAACTCGGAGGTGCCGTGCGTTTGGTACTTGGATCGGTCGGATCCTGAAGACGTACGACTACATCAACCGCGTTCTCATAACGCACGCTTCACGGTCTCACGAGTGCGTGGACGACACTCTCCCCTCTCTTTGCTATGCATCACCATGATCTTGCGTGTGCGTAGGATTTTTTTTGAAATTACTACGTTCCCCAATAGTGGCATCCGAGTGAGGTTTATGCGTAGATGTTATATGCACGAGTAGAACACAAGTGAGTTGTGGGCGATGCTAGTCATACTGCTTACCAGCATGTCATACTTTGATTCGGCGGTATTGGATGAAGCGGCCCGGACCAACATTACGCGTACGCTTACGAAAGACTGGTTCTACCGACGTGCTTCGCACACAGGTGGCTGGCGGGTGTCAGTTTCTCCAACTTTAGTTGAATCGAGTGTGGCTACGCCCGGTCCTTGTGAAGGTTAAAACAGCACTAACTTGACAAAATATCATTGTGTTTTGATGCGTAGGTAAGAACGGTTCTTGCTCAGCCCGTAGCAGCCACGTAAAACTTGTAACAACAAAGTAGAGGACGTCTAACTTGTTTTTGCAGGGCATGCTGTGATGTGATATGGTCAAGACATGATGCTAAATTTTATTGTATGAGATGATCATGTTTTGTAACCGAGTTATCGGCAACTGGCAGGAGCCATATGGTTGTCGCTTTATTGTATGAAATGCAATCGCCATGTGATTGCTTTACTTTATAACTAAGCGGTAGTGATAGTCGTAGAATCAATAGTTGGCGAACGACAACGATGCTACGATGGAGATCAAGGTGTCGCGCTGGTGACAATGGTGATCATGACGGTGCATTGGAGATGGAGATCAAAGGCACAAGATGATGAGGCCATATCATGTCACTTATATTGATTGCATGTGATGTTTATCTTTTATGCATCTTATTCTGCTTTGACTGACGGTAGCATTACAAGATGATCTCTCACTAAATTTCAAGATAAAAGTGTTATTCCTGAGTATGCACCGTTGCCAAAGTTCGTCGTGCCGAGACACCACGTGATGATCGGGTGTGATAAGCTCTACGTTCATATACAACGGGTGCAAGCCAGCTTTGCACACGCAGAAATACTCGGGTTAAACTTGAAGAACCTAGCATATGCAGATATGGCCTCAGAACACTGAGACCGAAAGGTCAAGCGTGAATCATATAGTAGATATGATCAACATAGTGATGTTCACCATTGAAAACTACTCCATCTCACATGATGATCGGACATGGTTTAGTTGATATGGATCACGTGATCACTTAGATGATTAGAGGGATGTCTATCTAAGTGGGAGTTCTTAAGTAATTTGATTAATTGAACTTTAATTTATCATGAACTTAGTCCTAGTAGTATTAACATATCTATGTTGTAGATCAATAGCTCGCGTTTAGCTCCCCTGTTTTATTTTTGATATGTTCCTAGAGAAAACTAAGTTGAAAGATGTTAGTAGCAATGATGCGGATTGGATCCGTGATCTGAGGTTTATCCTCATTGCTGCACAGAAGAATTATGTCCTTAATGCACCGCTAGGTGACTGACCAATTGCAGGAGCAGATGCAGACGTTATGAAAGTTTGGCAACCTCGATATGATGACTACTTGATAGTTTAGTGCATCATGCTTTACAGATTAGAATTGGGGCTTCAAAGACATTTTGAACGCCACGGAGCATATGAGATGTTCCAAGAGTTGAAATTAGTATTTCAGACTCATGCCCATGTCGAAAGGTATGAGACCTTTGACAGGTACTTTGCCTACAAGATGGAGGAGAATAGCTCGGCTAGTGAGCATGTGCTCAGAATGTCTAAGTACTACAATCATTTGAATCAAGTGGGAGTTAATCTTCCAGATAAGATAGTGATTGACAGAGTTAATCTTCCAGATAAGATAGTGATTGTCACTATCACCAAGTTACTAGAACTTCGTGATGAACTATAATATGCAAGGGATATCGGAAACGATTCCCAAGCTCTTCGTGATGCTGAAATCGGCGAAGGTAGAAATCAAGAAAAGCATCAAGTGTTGATGGTTGACAAGACCATTAGTTTCAAGAAAAGGGCAAAGGGAAGAAGGGTAACTTCAAAAAGAACGGCAAGCAAGTTGTTGCTCCCGTGAAGAAGCCCAAACTATACCCAAGCCTGAAACTGGGTGCTTCTACTGCAAAGGAAATGGTCACTGGAAGTGGAACTGCCCTAGAAACTTGGCGGATAAGAAGGATGGCAAAGTGAACAAAGGTATATTGGATATACATGTTATTGATGTGTGCTTTACTAGTGTTTATAGCAACCCCTTGGCATTCGATACTGGTTCAGTTGCTAAGAGTAGTAACTTGAAACGGGAGTTGCAGAATGAACAGAAACTAGTTAAGGGCGAGATGACGATGTGTGTTGGAAGTAGTTCCAAGATTGATCTGATCATCATCGCAAACTCACTATACTATCGGATTAGTGTTGAACCTAAATAAGTGTTATTTGGTGTTTGCATTGAGCATGAATACAATTTGATCATGTTTATTGCAATATGGTTATTCATTTAAGTTAGAGAATAATTGTTGTTCTGGTTACATGAATAAAACCTTCTATGGTCATACACCCAATAAAAATGGTTTGTTGGATCTCGATCGTAGTGATACACATATTCATAATATTGAAGCCAAAAGATGCAAAGTTAATAATGATAGTGAAACTTATTTGCGGCATTGCCATTTAGGTCATATTGGTGTAAAGCGCATGGAGAAACTCCATGCTGATGGGATTTTGGAATCACTTGATGCTTGCAAACCATGCCTTATGGGCGACATGACTAAGACTTCGTTCTCCAGAACAATGGAGCGAGCAACAAACTTGTTGGAAATAATACATACTGATGTATGCAGTCCGATGAGTGTTGAGGCTCGCGCCAGGTATCGTTATTTTCTGAAGATTTGAGTAGATATGGATATATCTACTAGATGAAACATAAATCTGAAACATTTGAAAAGTTCAAATAATTTCAGAGTGAAGTGGAAAATCATCGTAACAAGAAAATAAAGTTTCTACGATCTGATCGTGGAGGAGAATATTTGAGTTACGAGTTTTGTCTTCATTTGAAACAATGCGGAATAGTTTCACAACTCACGCCACCTGGAACACCACAGCGTAGTGGTGTGTCCGAACATCGTAACCGTACTTTATTAGATATGGTGCAATCTATGATGTCTCTTACCGATTTACCACTTTCGTTTTGGGGTTATGCATTAGAGATAGTTGCATTCACGTTAAATAGGGCACCATCTAAATCCGTTGAGATGACACCATATGAACTGTGGTTTGGCAAGAAACCAAAGTTGTCGTTTCTTAAAGTTTGGGGTTGTGATGCTTATGTGAAAAAGTTTCATCCTGATAAGCTCAAACCCAAATCGGAGAAATGTGTCTTCATAGGATACCCAAAGGAGATAGTTAGGTACACCTTCTATCACAGACCCGAGGGCAAGACAATCGTTGCTAATAATGGATCCTTCTAGAGAAGGAGTTTCTCTCGAAAGAAGTGAGTGGGAGGAAAGTAGAACTTGATGAGGTAACTGTACCTGCTCCCTTATTGGAAAGTAGTTCATCACAGAAATCTGTTCCTATGACTCCTACACCAATTAGTGAGGAAGCTAATGATGATGATCATGTAACTTCAGATCAAGTTACTACCGAACCTCGTAGGTCAACCAGAGTGATATCCGCACCAGAGTGGTATGGTAATTCTGTTCTGGAGGTCATGTTACTTGACCATGACGAACCTACAAACTATGAGGAAGCAATGATGAGCCCAGATTCCGCGAAATGGCTTGAGGCCATGAAATCTAAGATGGGATCCATGTATGAGAACAAAGTGTGGACTTTGGTTGACTTGCCCGATGATCGGCAAGCCATAGAAAATAAATGGATCTTCAAGAGGAAGATGGACGCTGATAGTAGTGTGATACGTCTCCAACGTATCTATAATTTTTGATTGCTCCATGCTACTTTATCTACTGTTTTAGGCAATATTGGGCTTTATTTTCCACTTTTATATTACTTTTGGGACTAACCTATTAACCGGAGGCCCAAATTTGATTTGTTGTTTTATGCCTATTTTAGTTTTTTCGAGGAAGAGGAATATCGACGGAGCCAAAGCGGAACGAAATCAAGCTGGAGAAGTTATTTTTGGAAGGAAACCCACCTGATGGACTTGGACTCCACGTCAGAAGATACGGGAGGTGCTCACGAGGGTGCCCCCCCCCGGGCGCGGCCCCCTGCCTCGTGGGGCCCCCGTAGCTCCACCGACGTACTCCTTTCACCCATATATACCTACATACCCTAAAACTTCCAGAGCAGAAGATAGATCGGGAGTTCCGCCGCCGCCAGCCTCTGTAACCACCAAAACCAATCGACCCCTTTCCATTCTCCTGCTGGGAGGGATCCATCACCGTGGCCATCTTCCTCATCGCGGCGCTCTCCTTGACGAGGAGGGAGTAGTTCACCCTCGGGGCTGAGGGTATGTACCAGTAGCTATGTGTTTGATGTGTCTCTCTCTCTCTCTCTCTCTCTCTCTCTCTCTCTCTCGTGTTCTCTCTCGTGTTCCCTCTATGGCACGATCTTGATGTATCCCGAGCTTTGCTATTGTAGTTGGATCTTATGATGTTTCCCCCTCTACTCTCTTGTGATGAATTGAGTTTCCCCTTTGAAGTTATCTTATCGGATTGAGTCTTTATGAGAAAACTTGATGTATGTCTTGCCGTGATTATCTGTGGTGACAATGGGATATCATGTGCCACTTGATGTATGTTTTGGTGATCAACTTGCGGGTTTCGTGACATTGGGAACCTATGCATAGGGGTTGGCACACGTTCTTGACTCTCCGGTAGTAGCTTTGGGGCACTCTTTGAAGTACTTTTATGTTGGTTGGATGAATCTGAGATTGTGTGATGCATATCGTATAATCATGCCCACGGATACTTGAGGTGACAATGGAGTATCTAGGTGACATTAGGGTTTTGGTTGATTTGTATCTTAAGGTGTTATTATAGTACGAACTCTTTTATAGATTGATCCGAAAGAATAGCTTTGAGGTGGTTTCGTACCCTACCATAATCTCTACGTTTGTTCTCCGCTATTAGTGGCTTTGGAGTGACTCTTTGTTGCATGTTGAGGGCTTGTTATATGATCTATCTATGTTATTATTGTTGAGAGAACTTGCACTAGTGAAAGTATGAACCCTAGGCCTTGTTTCCTATCATTGCAATACCGTTTACGCTCACTTTTACCACTTGTTACCTTGCTGTTTTTATATTTTCAGATTACAAAAACCTATATCTACCATCCATATTGCACTTGTATCACCATCTCTTCATTTAACTAGTGCACCTATACAATTTTCTATTGTATTGGGTGTGTTGGGGACACAAGAGACTTTTTTTATTTGGTTGCAGGGTTGTTTGAGAGAGACCATCTTCCTCCTATGCCTCTCGCGGATTGATAAACCTTAGGTCATCCACTTGAGGGAAATTTGCTACTGTCCTACAAACCTGTGCACTTGCAGGCCCATCAACTTCTACAAGAAGAAGGTTGCATAGTAGACATCATAGTGTTACTATCTACAAAGCTAGACTTGTCGAAAAAGGTTTTTGACAAAGTTCAAGGTGTTGATTACGATGAGATTTTTTCACTCGTAGCGATGTTTAAGTCTGTCCGAATCATGTTAGCAAATTGCCACATTTTATGAAATCTGGCAAATGGATGTCAAAACTACATTCCTTAATGTATTTCTTAAAGAAGAGTTGTATATGATGCAACCAGAAGGTTTTGTCGATCCTAAAGGTGCTAACAAAATGTGCAAGCTCCAGCGATCCATCTATGGACTGGTGCAAGCATCTCGGAGTTGGAATATACGCTTTGATAAGTTGAGCAAAGCATATAGTTTTATACAGACTCGCGGTGAAGCCTGTATTTACAAGAAAGTGAGTGGGAGCACTACAGCATTTCTGATAAGTATATGTGAATGACATATTGTTGATCGGAAATAATATAGAATTTTCTGGAAAGGATAAAGGAGTATTTGAAAGGAGTTTTTCAAAGAAAGACCTCGGTGAAGCTGCTTACATATTGAGCATCAAGATCTATAGAAATATATCAAGACGCTTGATAAGTTTTTTCAATGAGTACATACCTTGACAAGATTTTGAAGTAGTTCAAAATGGAACAATCAAAGAAAGTGTTATTGCCTCTGTTACAAGGTGTGAAATTGAGTAAGACTCAAAGCCCGACCACGGCAGAAGATAGAAAGAGAATGAAAGTCATTCCCTATGCCTCAGCCATAGGTTCTATAAAGTATGCCATGATGTATACCAGATCTATTGTATACCCTACACTGAGTTTGGCAAGGGAATACAATAGTGGCCTAGGAGTAGATCACTGGACAGCGGTCAAAATTATCCTTAGTGGAATAAGGATATGTTTCTCGATTATGGAGGTGACAAAAGGTTCATCGTAAAGGGTTACATCGATGCAAGCTTTCACACTGATCCAGATGACTCTAAGTCTCAATCTGGATACAAGATTATTGAGTCTAGTGCAAGTGGGAGACTGAAGGAAAAATGCCCTAGAGGGAATATCCAGTGACAAAAGGTTCATTGTAATGGTGATGTGAACTATTGGTGTTAAATCACATGGTGATGTGAACTAGATTATTGACTCTAGTGCAAGTGGGAGACTGAAGGAAATATGCACTAGAGGCAATAATAAAGTTGTTATTTATATTTGATAAATGTTTATTATTCATGCTAGAATTGTATTAACCGGAAACTTAGTACATGTGTGAGTACATAGACAAATAGAGTGTCACTAGTATGCCTCTACTTGACTAGCTCGTTGAATCAAAGATGGTTAAGTTTCCTAGCCATAGACATGAGTTGTCATTTGACTAACGGGATCACATCATTAGAGAATGATGTGATTGACTTGACCCATTCCGTTAGCTTAGCATTTGATTGTTTAGTATGTTGTTATTGCTTTCTTCATGACTTATACATGTTCCTATGATTATGAGATTATGCAACTCCCGAATACCGGAGGAACACTTTGTGTGCTACCAAAGCGTCACAACGTAATCGGGTGATTATAAAGGTGCTCTCAGTGTCTCCGAAGGTACTTATTGGGTTGGCATAGATCGAGATTAGGATTTGTCACTCCGATTGTCGGAGAGGTATCTCTGGGCCCTCTCGGTAGTGCACATCACTATAAGCCTTGCAAGCAATGCAAATAATGAGTTAGTTGTGGGATGATGTATTACGGAATGAGTAAAGAGACTTGCCGGTAACGAGATTGAACTAGGTATTGAGATACCAACGATCGAGTCTCGGGCAAGTAACATACCGATGACAAAGGGATCAACATATGTTGTTATGCGGTTTGACCGATAAAGATCTTCGTAGAATATGTGGGAGCCAATATGAGCATCCAGGTTCCACTATTGGTTATTGACCGGAGACGTGTCTCGGTCATGTCTACATAGTTCTCGAACCTGTAGGGTCCGCACGCTTAAAGTTCGGTGACGATCGGTATTATGAGTTTATGTGATTTGATGTACCTAAGGTAGTGCGGAGTCCCGGATGTGATCACAGACATGACGAGGAGTCTCGAAATGGTCGAGACGTAAAGATTGATATATTGGACGGCTATATTCGGGCACCGGAAGTTTTCCGGGTGGTTTCGGAGAAAACCGGAGTGCCGGAGGGGTTATCGGAACCCCACGGGGAAGTATTGGGCCTTAGTGGGCCTGAGGGGAGAGAGAGAGCAGCAGCCCAGGAGGTGGCGCCCCCCTCCATGAGGAGTCCGAATTGGACTAGGGGAGGGGGCGCGACCCCTCTTTCCCTCTCCCTCTCCCTCTCTTTCCTTCCCCCTTCCCTCTTCCTAGTTGGACTAGGAAATGGGAGTCCTACTCCTACTAGGAGGAGGACTCCCCCCTCCTTGGCGCGCCCCAAGGGCCGGCCGGCCTCCCCCCTTGCTCCTTTATATACGGGGGCATGGGGCACCCTAGGACACACAAGTTGATTGTCCAAGCCGTGTGCGGTGCCCCCCTCCACCATAATCCACCTCGGTCATATCGTAGCGGTGCTTAGGCGAAGCCCTGCGTCGGTAGCGACATCATCATCGTCATCACACCATCGTGCTGACGGAACTCTCCCGCGAAGCTCTGCTGCATCGTGAGTTCGTGGGACGGCACCGAGCTGAATGTGTGCGAAACACGGAGGTGCCGTGCGTTCGGTACTTGGATCGGTCGGATCGTGAATACGTACGACTACATCAACCACGTTCTCATAATGCTTCCGCTTATGGTCTACGAGGGTACGTGGACGACACTCTCCCCTCTCGTTGCTATGCATCACCATGATCTTGCGTGTGCGTAGGAATTTTTTTGAAATTACTACGTTCCCCAACACTCACCGCATGCAACCGGCTTCAGAATGCCCCGCCTGACTCCGTTGAATCCGCGCGTGTGCCGGCAACACGTCCTTCCGTGAGCCGGTCGGCATTTTAGAACACAAAAATTGACCAAAATATAATTAATTACGCATGGTATTGATTTGTTGTGCTCGCAGTGGTAGCAGGAACTTGAGGTTTTTCTTTAATTATAACTCTCCTCACATTTTTTTGGCTTTGAAGTGAATCATGGTTGTGGACATTATCTATGAATGTGCAGATATATGTGAACATGAGTTTGATGTGGAAGTTGAACTTGGAATGTCGGGCTTGCGCGTGAACTATACCATGTCCAATGCTTCGTCTGTTATTGTTTGGAAAGTAATTGTTGTTATTACATGACCCCCAAAAAAATTATTTTGTGCCACATCAGTAGATGCACGGACATGACAACAGGCTATTATGAAGGAAATTTTCTATTGACAACAGTTTTAGATAGCAGGAGACGCCTAGCCTGCTCTGCCTCTGCTAGCTTATTTCTGGCTTCTTCCATCTCTTCTTTGGCTTGGGTGAAGGGAGCATTTGATTGCTCTTTTCGCTTCTTCAGGAACTCAGCTACATTCTCAAGGGCTGCTGCACGCTTTCTTTCAGCCTTTACTAGAGCCACGAGGACACGAACAACTGACGACTCCACCTGGCTTGTGTGTAATCCAGCATCATCTCGAATTTGCACCTTGTGTCTAATCCAGCATCATTAGGGAACTGGCACCTTGGGTGTAATCCAGCCTCATTTTGGAAACATGATCTCGAGGTTGACCATACTGCCCTCCTCGCAGGAACTGCATCCTGACATGAAGTTCTTTCTTTTTTAGATCAATACTCAGAGCAACCCAGATCCATTTAGTAGAAGCCAGATAAACAGGACTCACATAAGTGAATTCAAAAGGAAAAATATAAAAACAGACTACAAGGTGAGAACACCCACTTCCTACATCAAGCTAAAAACCAAAGCACTAGGACAATTAAGACTCTTCTTATTACACATCGAAGAACACGAGGCTAAGAGAAACAGAAACTACAACATATACACATCGAAGAACACGAGGCTCAACAAAAGTAATTGAAAGGGTGTTACTTACCAAAGCTTGTTTTACAGGTTCGGTGCAGCTCCTATTTAACCTGCCACGCTTCTTGAAGATGTCTCCAATATCCCGTGTTTGGTCTTCATTGGTCCTCTGCATGTTCGCACTCGTGGTTTTAAAATCTCAACATGGCAAGAAAAATATACTACTAGTAATACTCACGCATCTTGTGGGCAACATTAAAGCACTCGTCTGCCAAGTTAGAGCATCTCCAACAGAAGCGCAACGCGCGGCGCTTTAAAAAAGTGTTAAAGTGCTGAGATCGAGAAGTTTAGATAGAGAGTAGAGACTAGAGAGTAGAGAATAGTTCTCAGCATAGATATAACATAGATAGATAAAAAATAGATAGTTCAACTACTCCTCGTCGTCTGACTCCTCCTCGGTGATGTCCTCCTCCGACGTCTCAATGTAGGCGTGAAGATACCGATCGTCGTCGGATTCCCAGGGCGATGCTGCTCCTAGCCTCATGTTGAATTGAGCGCCCGCTTTTCGCTTACGCTTGTCCTCGCGATAGGCGGCTCGCTCCGCCCTCCTCTTCTCCCTCTCCACCCTCCTTTGCGCGTAGACCTCGCGCTCGTTGATGATGTCCTGCGGGAAGTGTTGGTGCCACAACGCCATGGCTTCCTCGTCCATCTCGGCAATGCCGAGACGGTGCTCCCGCCTCCGGTTGTCGCGACGATCCACGTCGGTGATATGCCGCGGCAGAGGCGCTGACTCTGCGCCAGCCTCCCGTCGGCACGTTGGGGAAGTTCAATGTTCTATGAGGCCACCGGAGGCGCCACTCCACCGCGTCGTACGCGCAGGCGGCCTCGTTGGTGGTGTCGAAATTGTCAAGGCCGAGGTGCATCCTGCGGAACCGGATCTCGGTGGAGAAGCCACCGGAGGAGCGTGCGCGGACGTCGCGGTATCTCCAAGTTTCCCGGTGATGCGGCGACATGGTGGCGCGGTGGCGGCAAGGCAAGAAAGAGCGAGGAGAGAGCGGTGGCAAGGAACAGAGCGGGGAGAGAGCAGTGGCAAGGCACAGAGTGGTGGGAGGGCGTAGGATTTTATAAAGCGCGCCGGACGCCGCGCGCCAAAACTAGCCGTGCCCGGCCGATTTCCCCCCGCGCGCGCGATCCTTTCCCGACATCCCTGCTATCTCTAATCTCTTCTCTATTGTTATATTTATTTTGTATTTAATATTTATCTCTACTTTTCTACTCTCTACTCTTTTTTTCTTTTAATTAAAAAACAGAGTTGGTGATGATGGTGTGCCTGCCATCCTGCAATATAGGCCGTCCGATTTATATCCGACGGATAGGAAGGAAACTATGGCAATTTTGCAGAAAGATACCCACACCTCTCTAGATTTGCAAATAAGGCCTTCCCTCGTTCATCCATTTCTCCCACAACATAAACTACTCATACAAATGCATATTGATGCGTGCAACGGATGGGCATCTTGCTAGTTCTAAAAAACTTTTCATCGTTTTCCACACTACTGGTTGCAGATGAAGAACCTACCCAAGCACAACGCGATACAGGAGCGACGCACAATTACAAGCTGATATTCTGTTGGACAATGGAGGCTATAACCAATTACTTTTACGGGAACAATAACAACCAGGAAATTTGAAGGGTAGGTATGAACAAAATTGGAACTGCACATGTACTGCTAAGTGATTCAATACACACATTACCAATCGAGGAGGAGAACGATGGTCGCGGCGGCCTCTGTGCATCATGGTCGGCAATGGGAGTCAGTTCATTTTCCATGATGGTGGTGCTTCTGCGCTTGGCTTCGGCTTCCAGGAAGCAGATCCGAGATCGTGGTAGACGATGCCGGGGAAGAGGCTCCGTGTACGACGTCGACGGTGGACCGGCTCCAGTGCATCGTACGAGGTCGTCGATGAGGCAGATGCGCTGCGGTGGACGAGTGCGCCGATGTAGAAGGGGAGGAGCACGAAGGCTGCGGTGCCGTGGAGAAGTCTATTTTGCGGTGGGTATAGAAAATGGGGAGTATTTAGGTGTATTACTCTGGGTGCCGGGGTGAGGTTGGCTGGGTAGGGTGAACATGAAGTTACTGAAATAGCCCCCTACCAACAATCATCCGTAGGCCTGTTCCGAAGGCTATGATGGTAACTTCTCACTGCTCGAATTAGGGTCGCAGGAGATTTTCCCGCCGACCTCAAAATTTTGTGACACTGAACTCCCCATGTGGCATGCTGGGTGATTGGGCTAAGCAACTAGCGAGTAGTACTAGTAACTACTAGTACTCCCTCCATTTTTATTAACTTTGCATATTAGGTTTGACTGAAGTCAAACTTCCTTAAGTTTGACCAAGTTTATAGAAAAATATGAACATTTACCATAACAAATTTGTATGATGTGAAAGTACATTCAATAATGAATCTAATGGTATTTATTTGTTACTATATTGTATATGTTAATATTTTTTGTTATAAACTTTCTGAGAGTTTACAAAACTTGACTTTGACCAATGCTAATACATGGACTTAATAAAAATGGAGGGAGTACACATTTACTTACTTAGTTTGTACTGAATTAATCATTTGTTGTAATTGTGAAATAAATATATTAGGCTACTAACTTCGAATGTAATGGTCTATACAATTCAATAGTTGCAATCATTGTTGACTTCCAAGATGTATACGGGGTCTATAGTACTTCACAATATGCTCAAACTCACATAATCCGAGTCAAATGAGAATCTAAATGCGTTTCATAGTTATTACTTTGTAGGATGCAACAAAACCAACCATAACTCTACATCATCCATTATAAAAGCAACATTTTGAACACATCCCAATGTGGGAATGAAACATGTAGAGAGAGCTTGCGAAGATGGAGCAGATAGGGCGGGAAAGATTGTATGTATGTGGACGAGAGAGTAGGAGATAAACCTAACGAGAGAGAGAGAGAGAGAGAGAGAGAGGGAGAGAGAAAGAGGAACAAGTTAGGTCACTGAGAAAGATGGAGACATATAATATACGTGAGATGCGTGTGCATCGGGATTCTGTACACGTGGAAGGAGAAGGGACAACAGGTTTGATGAGAGAGCTGGAAAAACATGGACGAGGGGGAAGGATCTCGTGGTTTGAGGGATTGATCATTTTGTGCGGGGGAGAGAGGGATTGGTAATTTTGTGCGGGAGAGAGATGGCGGGGAGGAGTCAGTCAGCCGTCGTCACATCATCCTGCTTCCAAATGGCCCTGCATTCTCTAGTGCAGTGTGGCCTCCGTCTTCGATCTCCTCGATGCCCTCTTTGAAGATTGAGGTGTTGTGCGTGGTGGGGTGCAGAGAAGCACAAGCGAGAGTGGTCGCCATATAACCTTGGATGGGGATGAATTGTGTGCTCGGGGGAGGGGGTGTGTGTGCGGTGTGTGTGTGTGTGTGTGTGTGTGTGTGTGTGTGTGTGTGTGTGTGTGTGTGTGTGTGTGACATATTGGGTTTTGAGGTGGGCAGGGGCCGGGTGAGGGTGTCAAAATGTGTGTGTTGATGCATGTGTTACATGCGATCGTGCGAGGGAAGGACGAATCGAGAGAGATGGTTGTTGTGTTACGGATGCTCCCCCCTCTCTCTCTCTCTCTCTCACACACACAAGTAAAACAGAAGACCGTTCTCTCATGTATACACAACGTATTGACATATGTCTATGTCTCACTCATGCACAATCATCCGCACATTCACACCTCTCTATGTCTCTATCACACGCACACCGTCTCCACATTGTCCTTCCGCCATAACACACATATGGACACATACACATGTTCTCTCTCAGTCACACACGTAATCGAGATTAAAAAACTAGGGCACACCTAAAACGTCCAAATCCAAATAAACACGAACTGGAGCTAAATTCAAATATATGGAAATATTGTAGCGTCAAGAACTTTTCCAGGAAAAAAGTTGAGTAATATTCGGGGATTGTTTTCACACACACAAAAAGGTTTGGTGGATGTCCTTCGAGCGCGACACGCTGACGCACCGTTCGATCGACCGCGCGGCCGTGGTTCACGCGCTTGCACAGGATTCCGTATCGTGGCTATGGTAACTAATATAAGCGCTGCCTCGGCCTAATGTTTACGTGTACTAGTACGGATTTATTTTAAGTTTGACCAACCCTATATAAAACTAAACTAAGCTCCCATACGCGCACTCATCAATATGCCGCCGCTGCCGTTGCGCATGCCGGCGCCCACCTGCTCCGGCCAACAATTTTTTGCCCATCACCGCCGTGTCGCCACCATCCCCGGGCCATGAAGCCGAAGGCTTGCCCGCTCACGTTGTCTGTAGTCCCTCCTCGCGATGCCGCCGCGCTGCCAAGCACGCGAGCAGCTGGTGGAGCCGCGTCTATGCACGCATCGTACGAAGAGGAGGACGAGCGCGTGCTCCATCACGCCGGCGAGGAGGAACTAGCGTGTCATTGTCGTCTCCGCCCGCGTGCATGGTGGCTGTCACGGCGGAAGCCGGTCGCGCCCGTGCCGAGCCCGCAAACCGGGTGCGGACGCGGAATCTACCTTCGAGACCTTGAATGCCACGTGGATCCTGTAATCTGAAGGAACAATTTGGGTCAGTCGACTCTTGTGAGTCGTTGGATGCAACATGGATGGCTAGAAGGGCTTCTTCAACCTCCAAAACTGATGCACTGTTCATCTTCTCAGCCCGCCACACGCCTAACCGCCTGCCGCCGCCGCCCCGCCCTCCCCTGAACCGCCTGCCACCGCCATGCTCCTGTTGGGGAACGTAGTAATTTCAAAATTTTCCTACGCACTGTAACATCCCAAATTTTCAATTTGGAATGTTACATAGAGCATCATTGCATATCATATTTTTTTCATTTCATTTTTTTGCTCGATCCTAGAAATTCTACACAACTCAAGGACCCACGGAGAGAGTTGGGGATTTTCGTTATTTTCATATTTGAGTTTTCTCAAATTTTGAAAATAGGATCATTTGATTTGAGTTATTTTATCTTCAATTATTTCTACTACCAAAATAAGAGAGAGAGAATAAAATGACTTTCCCAAAATAAAGAAATAATTAAGATTTAATAATAAAATCAAATAAGATTTTATTTTGGAGTTTTTCACCTTTTTATTTGAATTTAGGTAAAATACGCGTTTTTCAAAATTGCATTTAGGCCCCAAATAAATGTTCACTAAATCCGGCTTGATTTTAGAAGCCGGGGAAAATTTATTTTGGGATTTTTGGAGTCCGTTTAGTATTTCTTTTTATTTTTTTCTGCACGTAATTATTTAAAAAAAACGCGCACCGACCTACGGGCCGTGTCCTCCTAGGACTCCCGGCCCGCGAGGCTTTATAAGCCGGCCCACCTGGGACCCTAGCCCGAGCCAGCGCCTCGACCCCGCCACCGCTTGCCAAACCTCGCCGCCCTTGACCCGCCGATCCCGCCGCCCAACCCGCCGCCACCGCGGACCCGCCGACCTCGCCGCCCGCCGTTGCGGAATCCCGCGACGAGGTTCGCCCGATCGAAAACCGTGTCACGGTTTTCTAAAAACCGACGGTTTTTTCGATTTCTTCGGTTTTTAGTTTCGTTTTTCGGTTTAGGTTAAATAGCGAACGTTCGCTCGTTAGTTCGCTTAAATAAACGCGTTAAATCAGATTAGTTTAGTTAACGAACGCCGTTCGCTAACCCGCTCGCTGCTTTTTTTCCGGTTTTAATCGCGATTTTTCGATCGCGATTCGAGATCCGATTTTCGCTTTAGTATAACTTTTCGCTCGTTTATCGAATCAGCGATTCAAGCGCCTAGAGTTTCGTATCGAAACCATCTTTACGAATAACCAACTTAAACAAGTTTTTGTTTCTGTAAAATTTGACCTAGATCCAGATTAGTAAAACGAAGTTGTTTCTTCCATGATTTGACTTTCGTTGCTTCGTTTGATTTGATTCTTTTTGCAAACCGGAGTTCTTAAGTTGAACTATCTGGTTAGATCTATTTGAGTTTTACCTGTGCATTAGATGAGTACTTATTGTATGCTTGTTTGTTTATCTGCGATAGAATACCCGGAGTGCGCCGCCTGTTACTTCGAGTCTCTAGGTGTCGCGGATCATCAGCAAGGCAAGTAACACTTTGAACATACCTCTTCTTATACCCAGTTTTTATGCATTAGATCTATCCTCAAACACTTGCATGATTAGGATCTAATTAATTTGTGGGATGGGAAGTAGATGAGGTAGTAGCTATTACTGCTTTTATTATTAAACCTTTGGGAGTTACTTCTCGTTTGCTTATTATGCCGTGCTATGCTAGTAGACGTGGATTGGGTGAGTGAATCCATGATGATGTGAGATTGTTATTTAATGGTTTATTTAAGGTGGCAACTTAAACACACATCCGGGTGGATTGAGGCACCTGGTTTCTATCGAGGACTTGCTCAGATTTCTTCGGACCGCCACCCGGGCTCAAAGGGATCATGAGATTATTCAAACTAGAAACTTCCGTGTGCAGCCACAAGCCATTATGGGCTCTGGCATAGTTGATTAAGTTGTGCGAACTCTTACGGGTAGGCTAGCTGATGTAGGGGATGTAGGTTGGTACGGTCTACCCACATGTAAGGTGCTAGCGCTTCTGAAAGACCGTGTCTCGGTCATCCGTCTCTCAAACACAATGTAGTGCGAGAAACCAAACGGAGGTGATCGAGTCTTGTGGGGAAAAGTGCGCAAACCTCTGCAGAGTGTATAAACTAATCATGGTTAGCCGTGTCCCCGGTTATGGACATCTTGAGTATCTAGTACTTGGATATCATGTGAATCTCATCATGTTACTTCTAAATTAATATTGTTGGGTTGTTAATGAGTACTTTTAATTGGGATTGAGGATGATGTCAACCATTATCAATGTTTCACAACAACCATGATAGTTAAATAAATTTATTCCATTGCAAGAGGGAAAAATTGGCTTTATGCAAAAAGCTGTAACCATAGAGCTTTTCCACCAGCCATATATGCATGTAGTATAGGCTTATCATTCCATTATTCTCTATGTGTTACATTGCCAGATATTCCATGTCTTGACCCATTTTCGGCTGCAACGTTTCATGTTGCAGACTTTTCAGATGACGAGTAAGGTGCTTAAGTCGTGGTTCTATACTCAGTGATGCCGTTGGAGTTGATGGACTCGCTTTTCTTCCAAGCCTTCCGCTGTTATAGTTATTAGATGGCCTCAAGCCATATTTATTTTATTAAGTTCTCTCTTGAGACATTCGATTGTAATAAGTGTGTGATTGCTACTCTGTTATAAATCCTCCGAGTACTGTGTGGTGTCAGCATTACTGATCCAGGGATGACATTGAGCACAGAGATCAAACTGTTTGAGGTCTGGTCGCTACACGCACACGCAAGATCATGGTGATGCATAGCAACGAGAGGGGAGAGTGTCGTCCACGTACCCTCGTAGACCGTTAAGCGGAAGCGTTATGACAACACGGTTGATGTATTCGTACGTCTTCACGATCGACCGATCCTCAGTACCGAACGTACGGCACCTCCGCATTCAGCACACGTTCAGCTTGGTAACGTCCCGCGAACTCACGATCCAGTAGAGCTCGAGGGAGAGTTTCGTCAGCACGACAGCTTGGTGACGATGTTGATGAAGCTACCGACACAGGGCTTCGCCTAAGCATCGCTACAATATGACCGAGGTGGATTATGGTGGAGGGGGGCACCGCACACGGCTGGGAGAGATCAATGATCAACTTGTGTGTTCTAGGGTGCCCCCTGCCCCCGTATATAAAGGAGCAGGGGGAGGCCGGCCGGCCCCTGTAGGGCGCGCCAGGAGGAGGAGTCCACCTCCTAGTAGGAGTAGGACTCCCCTCTTTCCTACTACTAGGAGGGGGAAAGGAAGGGGGAGAAGGAGAAGGAAAGGCCCCCCCCCTTCCTAGTCCAATTCGGACCAGAGGGGGAGGGGATGCGCAGCCTGACCTGGCCGGCCCCACTCTCTCTCCACTAGGGCCCAACAAGGCCCATTAACCCCCGGGGGGTTCCGGTAACCCCTCCGGCACTCATGTAAAATCCCGATTTCACCCGGAACTCTTCCCATGTCCAAATGTAGGATTCCAATATATCAATCTTTATGTCTCGACCATTTCGAGACTCCTCGTCATGTCCGTGATCATATCCGGGACTCCGAACTACCTTTAGTACATCAAAACATATAAACTCATAATACCGATCATCACAGAACTTTAAGCGTGCGGACCCTACGGGTCCGAGAACTATGTAGACATGACCGAGACACGTCTCTGGTCAATAACCAATAGCGGAACCTGGATGCTCATATTGGTTCCTACATATTCTATGAAGATCTTTATCGGTCAAATCGCATAACAACATACGTTGTTCCCTTTGTCATCGGTATGTTACTTGCTCGAGATTCGATCGTCGGTATCTCAATACCTAGATCAATCTCGTTACCGGCAAGTCTCTTTACTCATTCCGTAATGCATCATCCCGCAAATAACTCATTAGCCACATTGCTTGCAAGGCTTATAGTGATGTGCATTACCGAGAGGGCCCAGAGATACCTCTCTGACAATCGGAGTGACAAATCCTATTCTTGATCTATGCTAACTCCACGAACACCAACAGAGACACCTGTAGAGCACCTTTATAATCACCCAGTTGCGTTGTGACGTTTGGTAGCACACAAAGTGTTCCTCCGGTATTCGGGAGTTGCATAATCTCATAGTCATAGGAACATGTATAAGTCATGAAGAAAGCAATAGCAGTAAACTCAACGATCAAGTGCTAAGCTAACGGAATGGTTCAAGTCAATCACATCATTCTCCTCATGACGTGATCCCGCTAATCAAATGACAACTCATGTCTATGGTTAGGAAACTCAACCATCTTTGATCAACGAGCTAGTCAAGTAGAGGCATACTAGTGACACTATGTTTGTCTATGTATTCATACATGTATTATGTTTCCGGTTAATACAATTCTAGCATGAATAATAAACATTTATCATGATATGAGGAAATAAATAATAACTTTATTATTGCCTCTAGGGCATATTTCCTTCATCTCCCCTTTCACCGAGTCAATAATCTAGATTACACAAGAATGATTCTAACACCCATGGAGTCTTGGTGCTGATCATGTTTTGCTCGTGGAAGAGGCTTAGTCAACGGGTCTGCAACATTCAGATCCATATGTATCTTGCAAATCTCTATGTCTCCCACGGACTTGATCCGGATGGAATTGAAGCGTCTCTTGATGTGCTTGGTTCTCTTGTGAAATCTGGATTCCTTTGCCAAGGCAATTGCACCAAGATTGTCACAAAAGATTTTCATTGGTCCCGATGCACTAGGTATGACACCTAGATCGGATATGAACTCCTTCATCCAGACTCCTTCATTTGATGCTTCTGAAGCAGCTATGTACTCCGCTTCACGGGTAGATCCTGCCACGACGCTTTGTTTAGAACTGCACCAACTGACAGCTCCACCATTCAATGTAAACACGTATCCTGTTTGCGATTTAGAATCATCCGGATCAGTGTCAAAGCTTGCATCGATGTAACCATTTATGATGAGCTCTTTGTCACCTCCATAAACGAGAAACATATCTTTAGTCCTTTTCAGGTATTTCAGGATGTTCTTGACATTGTCCGATGATCCACTCCTGGATTACTTTGGTACCTCCCTGCTAAACTAATAGAAAGTCACACATCAGGTCTGGTACACAACATTGCATACATGATAGAGCCTTTGGCTGAAGCATAGGGAACATTTTTCATTTTCTCTCTATCTTCTGCAATGGTCGGGCATTGAGTCTGGCTCAACTTCACACCTTGTAACACAGGCAAGAATCCTTTCTTTGCTTGATCCATTTTGAACTGCTTCAAAACTTTATCAAGGTATGTGCTTTGAGAAAATCCAATTAAGCGTCTTGATCTATCTCTATAGATCTTGATGACCAATATATAAGCAGCTTCACCGAGATCTTTCATTGAAAAACTCTTATTCTAGTATCCTTTTATGCTATCCAGAAATTCTATATCATTTCCAATCAGCAATATGTCATCCACATATCATATTAGAAATGCTACAGAGCTCCCGCTCACTTTCTTGTAAATACAGGCTTCTCCAAAAGTCTGAATAAAACCATATGCTTTAATCACACTATCAAAACGTTTATTCCAACTCTGAGAGGCTTCCACCAGTCCATAAATGGATCGCTGGAGCTTGCACACTTTGTTAGCTCCCTTTGGATCGATAAAACCTTCTGGTTGCATCATATACAACTCTTCTTCCAGAAATCCATTCAGGAATGCAATTTTGACATTCATTTGCCAAATTTCATAATCATAAAATGCGGCAATTGCTAACATGATTCGGACAGACTTAAGCATCGCTACGGGTGAGAAAGTCTCATCGTAATCAACTCCTTGAACTTGTCGAAAACCTTTCGCAACAAGTCAAGCTTTGTAGACAGTAACATTACCGTCGTCAGTCTTCTTCTTGAAGATCCATTTATTCTCTATGGCTTGCCGATCATCGGGCAAGTCAACCAAAGTCCATACTTTGTTCTCATACATGGATCCCATCTCAGATTTCATGGCCTCAAGCCATTTTGCGGAATCTGGGCTCACCATCGCTTCTTCATAGTTTGTAGGTTCGCCTTGGTCAAGTAGCATGACCTCCAGAATAGGATTACCGTACCACTCTGGTGCGGATCTTACACTGATTGACCTACGAGGTTTGGTAGTAACTTGATGTGAAGATTCATGATCAACATCATAAACTTCCTCACTAATTGGTGTAGGTGTCACAGAAACCGGTTTCTGTGATGAACTACTTTCCAATAAGGGAGCACGACTGATTACCTCATCAAGTTCTACTTTCCTCCCACTCACTTCTTTCGAGACAAAACTCCTTCTCTAGAAAGGATCCATTCTTAGCAACGAATGTCTTGCCTTCGGATCTGTGATAGAAGGTGTACCCAACAGTCTCCTTTGGGTATCCTATGAAGACACATTTCTCCGATTTGGGTTCGAGCTTATCAGGTTGAAGCTTTTTCACATAAGCATCGCAACCCCAAACTTTAAGAAACGACAACTTTGGTTTCTTGCCAAACCACAGTTCATAAGGCGTCGTCTCAACGGATTTAGATGGTGCCCTATTTAACGTGAATGCAGCCGTCTCTAAAGCATAAACCCAAAACGATAGCGGTAAATCAGTAAGACACATCATAGATCGCACCATATCTAGTAAAGTATGATTACGACGTTCGCACACACCATTACGCTGTGGTGTTTCGGGTGGCGTGAGTTGCGAAACTATTCGGCATCATTTCAAATGTAGACCAAACTCATAACTCAAATATTCTCCTCCACGATCAGATCGTAGAAACTTTATTTTCTTGTTATGATGATTTTCCACTTCACTCTGAAATTCTTTGAACTTTTCAAATGTTTCAGACTTATGTTTAATTAAGTAGATATACCCATATCTGCTCAAATCATCTGTGAAGGTGAGAAAATAACGATACCCGCCGCGAGCCTCAATATTCATTGGACCACATACATCAGTATGTATGATTTCCAACAAATCCGTTGCTCGCTCCATTGTTCCGGAGAACGGCGTTTTAGTCATCTTGCCCATGAGGCATGGTTCGCAAGTACCAAGTGATTCCAGAAGTCCATCAGTATGGAGTTTCTTCATGCGCTTAATACCAATATGACCCAAACGGCAGTGCCACAAATAAGTTGCACTATCATTATCAACTCTGCATCTTTTGGCTTCAACATTATGAATATGTGTATCACTACTATCGATATTCATCACAAATAGACCACTCTTCAAGGGTGCATGACCATAAAAGATATTACTCATATAAATAGAACAACCATTATTCTCAGACTTAAATGAATAACCGTCTCGCATCAAACAAGATCCAGATATAACGTTCATGCTTAATGATACGTCTCCATCGTATCTATAATTTTTGATTGTTCCATGCCAATATTCTACAACTTTCATATACTTTTGGCAACTTTTTATACTATTTTTGGGACTAACATATTGATCTAGTGCCCAGTGCCAGTTCTTGTTTGTTGCATGTTTTATGTTTCGCAGAAACCCAATATCTAACGGCGTCCAAACGGGATAAAAACGGATGGAGAATTATTTTGGAATATTTATGATTTTTGGGAAGTAAAATCAACGCGAGACGGTGCCCGAGGGGGCCACGAGGCAGGGGGGCGCGCCCTGGACCCTCGTGGGCACCACGTAAGGCGGTTGGCGCTCTTCTTTTGCTGCAAGAAAGCTAATTTTGTGAGAAAAATCTGGGCGAAAGATTCAACCCAATCGAAGTTATGGATCTCCGGATATAAAAGAAACGGTGAAAGGGCAGCAGAGAGGAACGCAGAAACATAGAGAAACAGAGAGAGAGATCCAATCTCGGAGGGGCTTTCGCCCGTCCCATGCCATGGAGGCCAAGGACCAGAGGGGAAACCCTTCTCCCATCTAGGGAGGAGGTCAAGGAAGAAGAAGACGAAGGGGCCCCCTCTCCCCTTCTCTTCCAGTGGCGCCGGAACGCTGTCGTGGCCATCATCATCACCGCAATCTTCACCAACAACTTTACCGCCATCATCACCAACTCTTCCCCCCTCTATGCAGCGGCGTAACCTCTCTCTTACCTGCTGTAATCTCTACTTAAACATGGTGCTCAACGCTATATATTATTTCCCAATGATGTATGGCTATCCTATGATGTTTGAGTAGATTCATTTTGTCCTATGGGTTAATTGATGATCGTGATTGGTTTGAGTTGCATGTTTTATTATTGGTGCTATCCTATGGTGCTCTCCGTGTCGCGCAAGCGTGAGGGATTCCCGCTATAGGGTTTGCAATATGTTCATGATTTGCTTATGATGGGTGGCGTGAGTGACAGAAGCACATACCCGAGTAAGTAAGTTGTTTGCGTATGGGATAAAGAGGACTTGATACTTTAATCCTATGGTTGGGTTTTACCTTAATGATCTTTAGTAGTTGCGGATGCTTGCTAGAGTTCCAATCATAAGTGCATATGATCCAAGTAGAGAAAGTATGTTAGCTTATGCCTCTCCCTCAAATAAAATTGCAATAATGATTACCGTTCTAGTTATTGATTGCCTAGGGACAAATAACTTTCTCGTAACAAAAAGCTCTCTAATAAAACTAATTTAGTTGTGTCTTTATCTAAACAGCCCCTACTTTTTATTTACGTGCCCTTTATTATCTTGCAAACCTATCCAAAAACAACTACAAAGTACTTCTAGTTTTATTCTTGTTCTAGGTAAAGTGAACGTCAAGCGTGCGTAGAGTTGTATCGGTGGTCGATAGAACTTGAGGGAATATTTGTTCTACCTTTAGCTCCTTGTTGGGTTCGACACTCTTACTTATCGAAAGAGTCTACAATTGATCCCCTGTACTTGTGGGTTATCACTTAACGCTGGCACCAAATAACAATTATTCAGGTCTAAAACTAATCCCGAAGGTAGATGTAGAGGTAGCGTGCCGACGGCGATCACATCGACTTTGGAACCATTTCCCACGCGCATCGTCACCACGTCCTTAGCCAGTCTTCACTTAATCCGTAGTCCCTGTTTCGAGTTGCAAATATTAGCAGTAGAACCAGTATCAAATACCCAGGTGCTACTACGAGCTCTAGTAAGGTACACATCAATAACATGTATATCACATATACCTTTGTTCACCTTGCCATCCTTCTTATCCGCCAAATACTTGGTGCAGTTCCGCTTCCAAAGGACGGTCATTTTGCGGTAGAAGCACTCGGCCTCGTGCTTAGGTCCAGACTTAGGTTTCTTCTCTTGAGCAACAACTTGTTTGCTGTTCTTCTTGAAGTTACCCTTCTTCTTCCCTTTACCCTTTTTCTTGAAACTGGTGGTCTTGTTGACCATCAACACTTGATGCTCCTTTTTGATTTCTACCTCCGCAACCTTTAGCATTGCGAAGAGCTCGGGAATTGTCTTATCCATCCCTTGCATATTATAGTTCATCACGAAGCTCTTGTAGCTTGGTGGCAGTGATTAAAGAATTCCGTCAATGACACTATCATCCGGAAGATTAACTCCCAGTTGAATCAAGTGGTTGTTATACCAAGACATTTTGAGTATATGTTCACTGACAGAACTATTCTCCTCCATCTTGCAGCTGTAGAACTTATTGAAAACTTCATATCTCTCAATCCGGGCATTCGCTTGAAATATTAACTTCAACTCCTGGAACATCTCATCTGCTCCATGACGTTCAAAATGTCGTTGAAGTCCCGGTTCTAAGCCGTAAAGCATGGCACACTGAACTATCGAGTAGTCATCAACACACGACTGCCAGGCATTCACAATGTCTGCAATTGCCGGCGCAGGTGGTAAACCTAGCGGTGCTTCCAGGACGTAATTCTTCTGTGCAGCAATGAGGATAATCCTCAACTTACGGACCCAGTCCGTGTAATTTCTACCATCATCTTTCAACTTTGCTTTCTCAAGGAATGCATTAAAATGCAACGGAACAACAGCACGGGCCATCTATCTACAACAACATAGACAAGCAAAATACTATCATGTACTAAGTTCATGATAAATTAAAGTTCAATTAATCGTATTACTTAAGAACTCCCACTTAGATAGATATCCCTCTAATCATCTAAGTGATCACGTGATCCATATCAACTAAACCATAACCGATCATCACGTGAGATGGAGTAGTTTTCAATGGTGAACATCACTATGTTGATCATATCTACTACATGATTCACGCTCGACCTTTCGGTCTCAGTGTTCCGAGGCCATATCTGCATATGCTATGCTCGCCAAGTTTAACCCGAGTATTCTGCGTGTGCAAAACTGTCTTACACCCGTTGTAGATGAACGTTGAGCTTATCACACCCGATCATCATGTGGTGTCTCGGCACGACGAACTTTGGCAACGGTGCATACTCAGGGAGAATACTTTTACCTTGAAATTTAGTGAGAGATCATCTTATAATGCTACCGTCAAACAAAGCAGAATAAGATGCATAAAGGATAAACATCACATGCAATCAATATAAGCGATATGATATGGCCATCATCATCTTGTGCCTTTGATCTCCATCTCCAAAGCACCGTCATGATCACCATCGTCACCGGCACGACACCTTGATCTCCATCGTAGCATCATTGTCATCCCGCCAACTATTGCTTCTACGACTATCGCTACCGCTTAGTGATAAAGTAAAGCAATTACAGGGCGATTGCATTGCATACAATAAAGCGACAACCATATGGCTCCACCGATTGCCGATAACTCTGTTACAAAACATGATCATCTCATACAATAAATATAGCATCATGTCTTGACCATATCACATCACAACATGCCCTGCAAAAACAAGTTAGATGTCCTATACTTTGTTGTTGCAAGTTTTACGTGGATGCTATGGGCTGAGCAAGAACCGTTCTTACCTACGCATCAAAACCACAACGATAGTTCATCAAGTTAGTGATGTTTTAACCTTCTCAAGGACCGAATGTAGTCACACTCGGTTCAACTAGAGTTGGAGAAACTGACACCCACCAGCCACCTGTGTGCAAAGCACGTCGGTAGAACCAGTCTCACGTAAGCGTACGCGTAATGTCGGTCCGGGCCGCTTCATCCAACAATACCGCCGAACCAAAGTATGACATGCTGGTAAGCAGTATGACTTGTATCGCCCACAACTCAGTTGTGTTCTACTCGTGCATAAAATATCTATGCAATAACCTGGCTCTGATACCACTGTTGGGGAATGTAGTAATTTCAAAATTTTCCTACGTACACGCAAGATCATGGTGATGCATAGCAACAAGAGGGGAGAGTGTCGTCCACGTACCCTCGTAGACCGTTAAGCGGAAGCGTTATGACAACGCGGTTGATGTAGTCGTACGTCTTCACGATCGACCGATCCTCGCATCAACGTCACGACACCTCCGTGTTCAGCACACGTTCAGCTCGGTGACGTCCCGCGGACTCATGATCCAGTAGAGCACAAGGGAGAGTTTCGTCAGCACGATGACGTGGTGACGATGTTGATGAAGCTACCAACGCAGGGCTTCGCCTAAGCACCGCTACGATATGACAAAGGTGGATTATGGTGGAGGGGGCACCGCACACGGCTGGGAGAGATCAATGATCAACTTGTGTGTTCTAGGGTGCCCCCCTGCCCCCGTATATAAAGGAGCAAGGGGGGAGGCCGGCCGGACCTGTAGGGCACGCTAGGAGGAGGAGTCCTCCTCCTAGTAGGAGTAGGACTCCCCTCTTTCCTACTCCTACTAGGAGGGGGAAAGGAAGGGGGAGAAGGAGAAGGAAAGGGGGGCGCCGCCCCCTACCTTCCTAGTCCAATTCGGACCAGAGGGGGAGGGGGCGCGCGGCCTGCCCTGGCCGGCTCCTCTCTCTCTCTTCACTATGGCCCAACAAGGCCCTTTAACCCCCAGGGGGTTCCGGTAACCCCTCTGGCACTTCGTTAAAATCCCGATTTCACCCGGAACTCTTCCGATGTCCAAATGTAGGCTTCCAATATATCAATATTTATGTCTCGACCATTTCAGACTCCCCGTCATGTCCGTGATCATATCCGGGACTCGGAACTACCTTTGGTACATCAAAACATATAAACTCATAATACGGATCGTCACAGAACTTTAAGCGTGGGGACCCTACGGGTTCTAGAACTATGTAGACATGACCGAGACACGTCTCTGGTCAATAACCAATAGCGGAACGTGGATGCTCATATTGGTTCCTACATATTCTACGAAGATCTTTATTGGTCAAACCGCATAACAACATGCGTTGTTCCCTTTGTCATCGGTATGTTACTTGCCCGAGATTCAATCGCCGGTATCTCAATACCTAGCTCAATCTCGTTACCGGCAAGTCTCTTTACTCGTTCCGTAATGTATCATCCCGCAACTAACTCATTAGTCACATTGCTTGCAAGGCTTATAGTGATGTGCATTACCGAGAGGGCCCAGAGATACCTCTCCGACAATCGGAGTGACAAATCCTATTCTTGATATATGCCAACTCCACAAACACCATCGGATGTACCTGTAGATCACCTTTATAATCACCCAGTTACGTTGTGATGTTTGGTAGCACACAAAGTGTTCCTCCGGTATTCGGGAGTTGCATAATCATAGTCATAGGAACATGTATAAGTCATGAAGAAAGCAATAGCAGTAAACTAAACAATCAAGTGCTAAGCTAACGGAATGGGTCAAGTCAATCACATCATTCTCCTAATGATGTGATCCCGTTAATCAAATGACAACTCATGTCTATGGTTAGGAAACTCAACCATCTTTGATCAACGACCTAGTCAAGTAGAGGCATACTAGTGACACTATGTTTGTCTATGTATTCACACATGTATTATGTTTCCAGTTAATACAATTCTAGCATGAATAATAAGCATTTATCATGATATGAGGAAATAAATAATAACTTTATTATTGCCTCTAGGGCATATTTCCTTCAGCTCCCCCCACCCCCGCCATCCGTTTAACCCCGGGCACGATCCATTTTTTCCGGCGAACTGCATTCCACACCCAACACTCATAAGATAGATCATGGGCACCCTGCCACCCTAATATAGATACTGGGGTACCTTCTCTACCGTCTTCTACCTTTGCTCCATCAAACTTCTTTCACAAATCGACTGACCCAAATTATACTACTAGTACGAAAGTATTAAGTACAGTAGGAACATGAAGATACGAGCAGTAGTACTAACTGCAAGAAGAACAGTAGTAAGACATACTAGTACGAGTACTACTGTACATACTAAGGAGTTCAAATAACGAGAAAGAACATAAAGTTAAATAATGAGAAAGAACATAAACATAGTTCTGCTAGGGGCTCAGCACAACACACCCCTGAAATAAAACTAAGCAACTAGTCTGCTTGACACTGCAGTAGAACCAGCATGAGCGACGGCACTGCCACCTTACTCGAAGTCCGAGTCCGAGTCCATGTCCTCGTCCTCATCCCTCTTCCTCTTCCTCTTCGCCGACGCTTCTTTGCTTGAAACGGACACTGGGCTCTGCTTCTTCATCCAACCCTTGTAGATATTTAAACAAAGGTAGACATCCATTGATGCGTACAGGATGTGATCTTCATCTAATATCTTTGACTCCCATGCATGATGAAATTCGTGGTGAGGTTTCTTCAGTTTAGCATACGAAGGATTAATCATGGTTGCTACCAGGGACAGCATTGAAGGCTGAGAGGAGGAAAGCAGGCTTGCCTTCTGGAGATTGAAGGGCTGGCCAACAACGAGGACTATCCGACCCAGGACATCCTTGTCGTTCCTAAAGTCTACAGTAACGAATTTCACTCTTTCGTCCTTGAGGAAGTTCTTAAAATCCTGGCACTCAACGTCAGCATGGCATATGTGGTAGACCAAGCACACGTTATGTACGCAAACCTGGATCACGGCGGCCTTCTTCTTCTCTGCCTCCTTTAGAATCTTCTCTCTTTCCAGGACTGTGGTGTACTCAACATCTAGCCCAGCGACCCACTCCTCCTTTGAACTGTTGAACATGCATAGGAAGCGAGCATGGCATGCTTTCACCGGCACGGATCCACATGTGTAGATGACGATGAACTCATCGCCGGTGATGGCTCTAACCTGGTACTCAGCAGCGACCATGGAGATTTGGGAGGCCATGGATTTTGGAGGAGGGTTAGGATAAGTTGAACTGGTGTAATTTGAAAGGACGGGATGACTGGGAGCGAACTGTTGTAAGGTAGTAGTACAAGACAGGGACGAGTAGGGCGTGCGAACGGCGTGGGGTTGTTGGCTTGCCCGGTGGATAAACGGCTGCAAGCCCCCAAAGAGTTCTCGAGTACTATGCGGGACCCACTAGATGTCATGTCTACTAGACCCATATCATAGGCCTGACGGTATAGCTTCTGCCTATTCGCATGCCATGCCGGCGCGTGGATGTAACTTCACTTAATTCCGTCAACCGTCGCGCCTCTCACGACCTTCTCCTCCCTCGTGCGGTCGCGCCCTTTGAGACTTCGACCGGCTATAAATGAGCAATTTTTTTTGCCTAGTCCATATGCATCATACTCCCTCTGGTCTTTTTTACTCCTATCAACCGTTTGCAAAGTGTTTGACCAAATTTATACTAAAAATATCAAAATCTACAATACTGATTATAATGAGTATAAGAACTACGTTTCATAATGAGTATAAAAATATTGATTTGACATTGTGAATGTTGATACATTTTTCTATAAGTTCGGTCAAAGTAGAGGTACATTGACTTCAGACAAAACTTAAATGCACAATGCAGACTAGTTCCTCCGTCTAGGTGCGTGCCATGTCCTATCTATTCATCACAACAAGGTTAGCTATTAGAGTACTACCTCCCTTCTACTTTAAAGGGCTCGATTCAAAAATTTCACCTACTCTTACCAAGATAGAGGCGGTGGAATAGTTTTTGTAGTATGCAAAAGTACTCAACTAATGATGTCATTCTTCACAAAAAATGTGTTTACCAATGCATTATCGCATTGCATGCATGCATGAACACTAGTTACTCTAACCCCCTCTCTTCTTTAATTCTTTGCCACATCAGCATGTTTGCTATTCCCGTGTGCATGATACTAGCTAAGGTACCACCATTATGGCCAGCCTTAATCATCGCATGCAATAATTTAGTGCACCTTGAAATATGAACATGTGTGGGGCATGTATGTTTTTAACGACTTGAGACGATACCTAGCCCGGCATGCAAGATGACTTATTATGCACCGTTCCCCATACCTGCAGGAAGCCCGTTCGTCTCCAAATCTTTTCCTCTCCATGTGTGAAAACAATATGCCTGCTTGACTCTCCTTCTCCCTCCGGCGGTCCCACCACTCCACCCCGTGTGGAAAAAATCTGCATGCATGACTCTCCTCCTCCCGCGCTCGTCCAATCCATTGTGACCAGCAATATTTCCACCCCTTCCCTCCCCCGTAATTTACTCCAACAAATATGCCCACGTAGTTGTTACGTTAATCACGCAACATATCTTACGGGACGCTGTTTCAGTTACTTAACTGCAGGTGCATTGGGTCATCGACATATGGGCCCAACAGGGTCCTCCACATGTTAGTGATGCAACCGGACCTGCGATTAAGCTCGATGCAGCTCAGTCCATATCTTATGTAGGTGTGCCATTGCTCGCTATAAATACTGCGCCTCCCACGGCATTCGGAAGAACGCTCACGTTCATCCCTATCTCCTCCCCCTCCCTCTCACGTCGACCACCATGGCATCGCCCCTCCCAAGCCCTAGGTGCCCCTCGCTGCACCGCGCGGACGGTCACGCGTCGCCGTTCCATTCCTCGCCGCCACTAGTCGAGGAGGACGCTTCGGTGTTCCGCTCCTCGCCGCGACGCGTCGAGGTGGACGCGTCGACGTTCCCAATCTCACCAGCATGCGCGTTGGAGGACGTGTCGGCTCCCCGCTATGAGGAGAACGTCGCGCCTCCCGCTAAGCCCCCCCCCCCAGCCTTGAGGAGCTTTGGAAAGAAATGGATGTCGCCTTGTGGGAGTCTTTGTGTGGCGACCGGTTTTCCGGGCATTAAATTCCAGAAAATGGCCGTCGTGCTCACCAGCCCCAGGATTACTGTTAGCTGATGAGGCACCAACTTTATACAGAAAATTCCAAGCAAAACACAAAGTATGTAGTACAAGACCATTCTGGTCGGTGAGTACAACAAATGGTTTCTAGTGGTTGATGGCGGAAGCGGGTTGTGGATCATCCGTGTCTATGAGACCCCATTTCCCACAGGAACAACTGACCAGGTTGACTCCTATCTTCACGGGGCTGCTATCACCATTGCGTAGGTTCCGGGGCTGTCGTCGCAACGCTCCTTTCCAAGAAGGGAATCTGGCCAAGACAATAGCCAGGGACAAGCCAGTGAGTACTTTGAATGTACTCGCAAACATTATGAACACAGGTATAATATAACAACCAATAATCATGCTTTGAAAATATTCTATGATCACAACGTCAGTCATAAAAATGAAATCCTTGATGCATGCATGTAGGTTATTAATAAGTAACAACAAATATGTAATGACGGAGCAGAAATAAATGCCTCAGTCGGGCGTCTTAGCGACACCACATAAAGGGCTTAAAAATAAAAGCAATGCCACGATCAAGGCGTCTTAGCGACACCACATAAAGGGCTTATAAATAAAATAAAAGCAATGCCACAGTCGGGCGTCTTAGCGACACCACATAAAGGGCTTATAAATAAAATAAAAGCAATGCCACAGTCGAGCGTCTTAGCGACACCACATAAAGGGCTTATAAAGCAAATACATCCATAGTGAATATCCAGGAGGTAGAACCATCCCAGGGATACTCGATAATTTAAATAATATAACGGGTTAGTCCATAACAGAAATAATGATCATGGGGTTAGTCCATACAGAATAATAACCATGGTTCTCACAAGTCACTGGTCGGTATCCGAATTTATACTAACCGCTTCTATTCCGAAGACCGACACAAGGACCAACCCTTGACCCATCCCAGACTGTAATCCTTAACCACGTACACGGCTTTACGAATAGGTTTAATCTCTGCAGAGGGTGTACTCTTTACCCACGAGTAACGGATTCCTTTTGTCCATCGGGACTAATTCCGTCTACGGTCTTTTAGTTGAAAACACACCTAACTTGCACACACCAGCTTAACTTACCCATGTCTGGAATCACCCATGACACCTGTCAAGCAAACTCTAAGTGGGGAGGCTACAACCTCGCGTAGCATGGGATCAAATTTATATCGCGCGCTCTAAGGGGTGGCCTCCCCTCTCGGTCTCAACCGGAAACACCCATGCCCCCGGACCAGGTGGCATGCCTATCGGCTTCAACCGATATCTTCCACCATGGCCTCTCTGTATGGTGTGTGCTTGAAAGGGGTTGACGACTGACTGAACCGTACCCTACTTGTTGTAGAGACAAGTGGTAGTACGAAACAAGTATGGGGGTTAATGGAACAAGACTGGATCTACGGTCGACTCAGGAGGTTTATAAACTCCCTGCATGACATATATAACAAATATATTTCAACCAACAAAGTCACCACTCACTATACCTTACCATGCCATACCGGACATAACCGTCCCGACGGGACCGGTGACAAGCTCACGCCTACCCAAGGCAAAGGCTTTCCTGGATTCCTTTCCGGCATGCATGCAAGGCACATGAGAATGGTTACCATCACAAGTATATTCATTTCCAACAACAAGGAGATCACTAATATGCATTCATGCAAATGATCATATCACATGAAATAACGAGCTCTTCGAAAAGAGGTGGTGTTATAAACGTGTCGGCTAACACGCCCAAAAGTATTATGCCGGGGTTCAGAATGCTTGCCTTCAAGTTGTGGAGGGGTGAGGTGCTCTCCAAACCTATTGAAAGATCTCTCTTCTCTCTCCAAAATC
This sequence comes from Aegilops bicornis, assembly GCA_021605145.1. NCBI lineage: Eukaryota > Viridiplantae > Streptophyta > Magnoliopsida > Poales > Poaceae > Aegilops > Aegilops bicornis. The sequence goes on from CM038669.1 coordinate 521,251,081, forward strand.
CGCTTAAAAAATATTTATGAATCAATAAATAGTTTCAAAACAGAACAAAAAAGTTGTCTGAATTTTTTTGAAATAAATCTTAAAATAAACTAGACAATATTTGAAAGAGGTAGGAAAAAGAATCAACTCATTTGGAGTTGTACTTAAAAAGTTACAGCCTTTCAAAGTTTTGATCAAAATCTGTTATTTAAATTAAAACAGAAAAAGAAAACGATTCGAATAAACACGTACACGTCGAAAGCGTATTCGGGAAGTACGCTTCCACTTATGCCTGCATGGATCAGCACTGGGTCACTGACAGTGGACCCGCCTGGTTCACGGGTCAGGTTTGACCAGTCCACGCGCGCGTCGCCTCCTCCGGCCGAAACAGAGGCGGAGCTCCGGCGAGGCTCGCCGGCGAATGATGGCACCATTCGGAAAACGGAGGCCATCTATGGGCTCAGGGGATCAAGACGGTCACTCTGGTGGTTGATATGGTCTATGGGGTGGACGGAGCTGCCGGCGGCGAGCTTCGCGGCGGACGGTGGTCGTCGGGCAAAGTGGTTTTGGGGCTGCGGTGGTTCCCGATCAAAATCGAGCAGGGGGAAGGGTTCACGGGAGGAAGAGAGAGCTTCTGGTGGAGAGAGTGGAGAGGGGGAGGTCCTGGTGGCGCCGGAATGGCCGGGGCTGTGGCGGCGACAGGAGTTGTCGGAGATGGGGATGGAGACCTCCCCGGGTCGATTGCGAGCTAGGGAAGCGCCATTGGGGTGGCCTGAAGTTCCCTGCATGCGGGGACGGGCTCGGGGCTTCCTTAAATAGGCGAGTCGAGGCGGTTCAGCGGCGGCCGCGGATAAGGTCGCCGGCGACCGTCTTTCTGTAGCTTGGGCGACGTGGCGGCGACGAGCGCTAGTGGACACGCTTGAGGATGAACTTGCGATGTTCAAGGGGGCAGGTGGCGAGCGCTGGCGGCTTGGGCGGCACCGACCTGGCCGAGACGCGCTGCGGACGCCGGCGTGCCGCCAAGGGCTCTGACGGCGGTGCTGTAGGGCGCCAGGGGCTGCTTGGCGTGATGCGGGGAGAAGGTTAGTGAGTGGCGTGGCTCCGCAGGGCGGTGGCAAACCAGGGGTGCGACGCGTCGGCTCGGGCGCGGCACGTGCAATACGCGTGCTCTGCTCGCGCCCAGAGCACGCACGGGACGTGCTCGACGAAATGCTATGGCATGTTAGGGGGCTCCAAACCACAAGAAAGTTAGCAGGGTGGGGTTATAGTCTAAGGCAAAACCATTGGACAAGCTGGTCTGGTCAGGGGATTAAGTTCACAGTGCAAACAAAAACTCATGTCAAAACAGATCATGCCCATAAGGTGTTTGACAAAATGCCAAGGGCACTTAGGCATTTCTTGGAGTGGCCAAAACTTCCAGAGTGGGGTCTCTTTAGATGGAAGAGAGGGTGGTAAGGTTAGTTTGTCCAAAGCACAAACTTGCTAGTGCAAGTTTTGCAAAACTTCAATTCTGGACAGAAAGCAAATGGCATTGTTGCAAGTACTTAGAATCATCCAATGGGTCCACTCTCCTGGACTTAAGGGTTTGGCAAGGAGGACTACCAGTAGAAAAAGGAATCATGGATCAAGGAGCAACTGAAAAGATGGTTGCTGTACAAAACCTCAAGTTGGACCAGAATGGAAAAGAGGATGTTTCACTCAGTTTTTCCAAAGAGCATCATTAGGTTATTGCATAGAGTGGAATAGTATGCTCCTACTAACATCCCAAAATTTTGGTAGAAGTTTTAAAGAAATATTTGAATAGGTTGTAGTGTAAAATGCTCTGGACCAGATTTGAAAATATGGTGTAGAGCTCAAAATATTCAATGGGCAGAAGATATTTTTACACAAAAGTGGTTCAAATACTCCATATGACATCTCCAAATTTTGGTGGGATTTTTGAATGAATTTATAAAAGGGTTGTAGTACAAATGGGACCATAAAACTATGGGAAACCATTTTTCCAAGAAAATAAAGATCAGGAAGAATATTATATAATTAATTCTTCTGATAAAAGAAAATATTTTCTTGAGAGGGTAAACAAGTCTAAAATCATAAGTGAAAGGTTTTCATCTTAGGGAACAACTCCAAGATAACCAAGAAAAGAATGGTTCTGAAATCAAGAAAAACCAAGAAAAGGAAAGTTAAATTTCCTGGCAAGATTTTAATTAACAAATCAAGGTTAAATTTTTTGGGGTGTCACACTTTGCCTCCGGTAGAGCGTGCCAAAATAGAGGCGGAGAAGAAGGCCGAGGAAGAGAAGCGTGTCGCGGGATAAGCTGCCTGGCAGGTGTAACACCCCAAAAATTTAACCATGATTTGTTTATTAAAAATTTTGCCAGGAAATTAAATTTTTATTTTCTGGGTTTATCTTTTGATTTCAGAACCTTTCTTTTCTTTGATATTGTGAAGTTTTCACCCCAAGTAAAAACTTTCCAAAATTATTATTGGACTTGTATACCCTCTCAAGAAAAACAATTCTTTTATCAGTGGATTTATTTGCATAATTATTTTTCCCCTGAGCTCTATTTCTTTAAAAATGATTTTTATAAGCTTTGGAGCCTCTTTTGCACTACAACCCTTTGATAGATTTATTTAAAAATCACACCAAAATTTGGGGATGACATGTGATGCCCCTAAATAACTTTTATGCAAAAATATCCTTTAGTCATTTGGAGATTTTGAGCTTTACCCCAAGTTCTCAAATCTGGTCCAATTTGCACTTTTGCACTACAACCTATTTAAATATTCTTTTAAAACTTCCACCAAAATTAGGGGAAGTCAGTAGGAGTATATAATTCAACTTGGTGCAAAAACCCACTGGTGTTCTTTGAAAAAATTGAGCAAATCATCCTCTTTTACTCTCTGGTCCAGTTGGGTGTTTTCTACTGCAACCCTAATTTATTTTGCTCTAGTGCCCATGAGCTTTTTCCTGCTGATAGTCCTCCCGACCAAACCCTTAAGTCCAGGAGAATGGACCCATTGGAGTATTTTTGGTCCATGAAACTATGCCCTTTTCTTTCTGTCCAGAATTGGTTTTCTCAAAAAACTTGCACTGACAAGTTTTTGTTTTTGACAAACTAACCTTGCCACCCTCTTTTTCATCTAAAGAGACTAGGATATGGAGATTTTGGCCACCCCAAGAGTTGCCTAGATGCCCTGGGCATTCTGTCAAGCACCTTATGTGCATGGTCAGTTTTGACATAGTTTCTGGTTTGCCATTGGACCTGCTTGCTTTGCCTAACCAGCATGTCTAATAGCTCTACCATAGTCTATAGCCCCAACCTGCTAAAGCTCATGTGATTTGGAGCCCTCTGGCATGCCTTGGCATTTTGCCGAACACGCGGCGTGCGTGCTCTGGGCGCGTCCAGAGCGCACGTTTTGCACGCGCGCGCACCGAGCCGCCGCGTCCCACTGCCGCCTCCCCGCGACCGCTCGCAGCCAACATGCCTGCCCCCTCCCTCGCCGCAGAGCCGTCCCTGGAGCCCCACAGTGCCGCCGTCAGGTTGGCCGTGGCAACTAGCGGCCGGCCACGTCAGGCTCCTCGCCTGACGGCACCGCCTCGAGTCACAAAGCCGCCACCGCCTGAACAGCTCGAGCTCATCCCCTCGCCCTGCCAGACCCCGCCAGCCATCGCCACATCGCTCTGCAACTACAGAATGGCGGTTCACCGTCAAGCTTATCCCCGGCTGCCGCAGAACCAACCTCTCCGGGCTATATAGAGCCCCCCGGTCACGCCTAAGCTCGTTAGCAGCCTTGTGCAAGTGGTAGAAAGCTCCCTCCTTCTCTAACTTGGCCGAAAGCCATCATCTCCCCCAGCTCCGACAGGTTCGGCCGCCGCCACGCTCCGGTAAAATCCGGCCAGGACCGGGGCCCCCTAACCTCTCCAGTGCGTCCATCCTCCTCCCCTCGATCTTGCGGAGCCACCCTGCACCTCAGCTTCGACGGGGAGCCACCATAGCGCGAAGCCCCAATTCTCCCGAAGCCGCCGTCCGCCGCAAAGCTCGCCGCCGGTGACTCCCTTCATCCCCGCCTGCCTAGCGACCTCCGGGAGGACCGCCCTGGACTGGCGGATCCATCCCTGCCCTCGGGATCCCGTGGGAAGCCGCCGTTCGCCAGCGTCGATCGCCGGAGCCTCGCCTCTGTTCGGCCAGAGGAGGAAGGAGGCAGGGCGACCGGTCAAACCTGACCAATGGGCCCAAGGGACCCACTGTCAGTGACCCCGAGCCGATCCATGCTGGCATTAGTGGAGACGTAAAGCCCAGAGTACGCTCCCCCCCCCCCCCCGAACCGTTTTTCTTTTTCTGTTTCTTTTATTTTTTAACAGAAATTTGACTAAACTTTGACTGGCTATAACTTTTTAAATATAACTCCAAATGAATTGATTCTTTTTCCTACCTTTCAAATTTTGTCTAGTTTATTTTCATATTTATTTGAAAAAATTTCAAACAACTTTTTTTCACTGTTTTGAAACTATGTGTTAATTCGAATATTTTCAAAAATAGGATTTTGAAGAAGAGGAAAACTTTCAAAAGTTTTGGGAATGCACCCTGCCTCTCCACAACCTGAAGGCAAGCATTCTGAACCCTGGCATAATATTTTTGTGTGTTGTTCGATACGGTTACAACACCACCTTGATACGGAGAACTCGTTATTTTATGAGGTGATACGATCATACGCATGAGTGCATATGGAAGATTATTTGCTGTTGGAAATGGATATGCTTGTGATAGTAATCACCCTCGTATGCCTTTCAAGACTACCGGAAGGAAGCCGGGAAAGTCTCTGTCTTGGGTAGACACGAGCTTGTCTCTAGTTCCTCGTCGAGACGAGTGTGTCCGGCATGGCATGATGAGGCATGATGAGTGGTGATTCTGTTTGTTGATTGAAATATTTTTGTTACGCTAATCATGCAGGGAATACTTAAACCTCCTGAGTCGGCCGTAGATCGAGTCTTGTTCCAGTAACCCCCATACTTGTTTCGTACTACCACTTGTCCCTGCCGCGGGTAAGTGCAGTTCAAGAAGTTGACAACCCCTTCCTAGCACACACCGCATGTAGAGGCCATGGTGGAAGATACCGGATGCATCCGGTAGGCATGCTACCTGGTCCGGGGGCATGGGTGTTTCCGGTTGGGACCGAGAGGGGGGCACCCCTTAGTAGCGCGCGGTATAAATTTTGACCCCATGCTAATCGAGGTTGTAGCCTCCCCACTTAGAGTTTTGCTTGACAGACATTGTGGGTGATTCCAGACACCGGTAAGTTAAGCTGGTGTGTGCGGGTCAGGTGTGTTTTCAATTAAAAGACCATAGACGGAATTAGTCCCGATGGACTAAAGGAATCCGTTACTCGCGGGTAAAGAGTACACCCTCTGCAGAGGTTATATCTATTCGAATAGCCGTGTCCATGGTTAAGGACTACATTCTGGGATGGGTCAAGTGTCGGTCTTCGGAGGAGAAACTGTTAAACCAGAACATGGATCATGACTTGTGACTTGTGACGATTATGATTATTATTATTATGGACTAACCCATTATATTATTTGAATTATTGAGTATCCCTGGGACGGTTCTACCTCCTGGATATTCACTGTGATTATTTCACTTATAAGCCCTTTATGTGGTGTCGCTGAGACGCCCGACTGTGGCATGCTTGTTATTTATTTACTTTATAAGCCCTTTATGTGGTGTCGCGCAGACGCACGACTGTGGCATGTTCGTTACTTGTTTCACTTATAAGCCCTTTATGTGGTGTCGCTCAGACGCCCAACTGTGGCATGTTGTTATTTATTTACTTTATAAGCCCTTTATGTGGTGTCGCGCAGACGCCCGACTGTGGCATGTTTGTTACTTGTTTCACTTATAAGCCCTTTATGTGGTGTCGCTCAGACGCCCAACTGTGGCATGTTGTTATTTATTTACTTTATAAGCCCTTTAAGTGGTGTCGCCCAGACGCCCGACTGAGGCATGATTTACGTTATTGTCCCTTTGAGGCGTTGCTTCAGACACCCGATCGGTGCATTCTATTTCTACTCTCTGATTGCACAGTCATGTTTTATATGAATAACTTGATTACGTGCACCATGGATTTTATTTTATGACTGACGTGGTGATCATAGAATATTTCAGTGCATGATTATCATTTGTTATGTTATACCCGTGTTCATAATGTTTGCGAGTACATTCAAAGTACTCACTGGCTTGTCCCTGACTATTGTCTTGGCCAGATTTCTTGCTTGGGGAGGAGTGTTGCGATGTCAGCCCCGAAACCCACGCAATGGTGACAACAACCTCGCGAAGATAGGAGTTAACCTGGTCAGTTGTTCCTGTGGGAAATGGAGTCCCATAGACACCGAAAGACCACAAACCGCTTCCGCCATCAACCACTAGAAACCTTGTGTTGTACTCATAGGCCAGAATGGTCTTGTACTACATATTATGTATTTTGCTTGGAGCTTCTGTATCAAGTTAGTGTCTCATCAGCTAACAGTAATCCAGGGGCTGGTGAGCACAAGGACAATTTTCTGGAAATTAATATCCCGAAAATCCGGTCCTGACAGCAGGCCTATGTCGCGTCCGAGAGAGTCAGGCAATTGGCTCTTTGGTAGAAGGCTCGTGCGAGGGCCGTGAGGGTGGCAGAGGACGCCCGTGCCAAAGCCCTGAGTGCAGTCGGGCCCAAGCGCCTCATCTACGCTTGGCGGTACGTGGACCGGGTGCACGCTTCCAGCAAGGAGGAGTGCATGTTGGCGCCGGATGACCACACCGGTGAAATCACGCTCGCCCGCCGGCAAGCCGCCAATCAGCACCTCGCGAGTTGTGAGGCTGAGGAAGAGGCATTTGTTGGAAATTTGCCCTAGAGGCAATAATAAAATGGTTATTATTATATTTCCTTGTTCATGATAATTGTCTATTGTTCATGCTATAATTGTGTTATCCGGAAATCGTAATACATGTGTGAATACATAGAACACAACATGTCCCTAGTGAGCCTCTAGTTGACTAGCTCGTTGATCAATAGATGGTTACGGTTTCCTGACCATGGACATTGGATGCCATTGATAACGGGATCACATCATTAGGAGAATGATGTGATGGACAAGAACCAATCCTAAGCATAGCACAAGATCGTGTAGTTCGTCTGCTAAAGCTTTTCTAATGTCAAGTATCATTTCCTTAGACCATGAGATTGTGCAACTCCTGGATACCGTAGGAATGCTTTGGGTGTGCCAAACATCACAACATAGCTGGGTGGCTATAAAGGTGCACTACGGGTATCTCCGAAAGTGTCTGTTGGGTTGGCACGAATCGAGACTGGGATTTGTCACTCCGTGTGACGGAGAGGTATCTCTGGGCCCACTCGGTAGGACATCATCATAAGGAGCTCAATGTGACCAAGGAGTTGATCACGGGATGATGTGTTACGAACGAGTAAAGAGACTTTCCGGTAACGAGATTGAACAAGGTATAGGGATACCGACGATCGAATCTCGGGCAAGTATCATACCGGTAGACAAAGGGAATTGTGTACGGGATTGATTGAATCGACGACATTGTGGTTCATCTGATGAGATCATCGTGGAGCATGTGGGAGCCAACATGGGTATCTAGATCCCGATGTTGGTTATTGGTCGGAGAGATGTCTCGGTCATGTCTACATGCCTCCCGAACCCGTAGGGTCTACACACTTAAGGTTCGATGATGCTAGGGTTATAGGGAAAGTTTGTTCATGGTTACCGAATGTTGTTCAGAGTCCCGGATGAGATCCCGGACGTCACGAGGAGATCCAGAATTGTCCAGGGATAAAGATTTATATATGGCAAGTCCTTCTTCGGTCGCCGGAAGTGTTCGGGGGTTTATCGGTATTGTGTCGGGACCACCGAAAGGGTTCCGGGGGGTCCACCGGGAGGGTCCACCTTCCCCGGAGGGCTCTATGGGCTGAATATGGAGGGGAACCAGCCCCTAGGTGGGCTGGGTGCCAAACCCCCCCTAGGGCCCATGCGCCTAGGGTTTGGGGGAAACCCTAAAGGGGGCGCCCCCTTGGCTTGGGGGGCAAGCCTCCCCACTTGGTCGCCGCCCCCCTCTAGATCCATCTGGAGGGGGCCGGACCCCTCTCCCTTGCCCCTATAAATAGAGGGGAGGTGGGAGGGCAGCCGCACCACATCCAAGGCGCAGCCCTCCCCCTCTCCAACACCTCTTCCTCCTTCCGCGGTGCTTGGCGAAGCCCTGCCGGAGTACCACGCTGCTCCAACACCACCACGCCGTCGTGCTGCTGCTGGAGTTGTCTTCCCCAACCTCTCCCTCTCTCCTTGCTGGATCAAGGCATGGGAGACGCCACCGGCTACACGTGTGTTGAAAGCGAGGCGCCGTTCTTCGGCGCTTAGATCGGAATCAACCGCGATATGAATCGCTACGAGTACGACTCCTTCATCCGCGTTCTTGTAACGCTTCCGCATCGCGATCTTCAAGGGTATGAAGATGCACTCGCCTCTCTCTCGTTGCTAGTCTCTCCATAGATATCTTGGTGATGCGTAGAAAATTTTAATTTCTGCAACGATCCCCAACAGTGGCATCATGAGCTAGGTCTATGCGTAGTTTCTATGCACGAGTAGAACACAAGTTGTTGTGGGCGTCGATTTTGTCAATTTACTTGCCGTTACTAGTCTTATCTTGATTCGGCGGCATCATGGAATGAAGCAGCCCGGACCGACCTTACACGTACGCTTACGTGAGACAGGTTCCACCGACTGACATGCACTAGTTGCATAAGGTGGCTAGCGGGTGTCTGTCTCTCCCACTTTAGTCAGATCGGATTCAATGAAAAGGGTCCTTATGAAGGGTAAATAGAAATTGGCATATCACGTTGTGGTTTTGGCGTAGGTAAGAAACATTCTTTCTAAAACCTATAGCAGCCACGTAAAAACCTACAACAACAATTAGAGGATGTCTAACTTGTTCTTGCAGCATATGCCGTGTGATGTGATATTGCCAAAAGGATGTGATGTATGAGAATGATCATGTTCTTGTAATAGGAATCACGACTTGCATGTCAATGAGTATGACAACCGGCAGGAGCCATAGGAGTTGTCTTAATTTATTGTTTGACCTGCGTGTCAATGAAAAATGCCATGTAATTACTTTACTTTATTGCTAACCGTTAGCCATAGTAGTAGAAGTAATAGTTGGCGAGACAACTTTATGAAGACACGATGACGGAGATCATGATGATGGAGATCATGGTGTCATGTCGGTGACGATGATGATCATGGCGCCCCGAAGATGGAGATCAAAAGGAGCAAAATGATATTGGCCATATCATGTCACTATTTGATTGCATGTGATGTTTATCATGTTTTTACATCTTATTTGCTTAGAACGACGGTAGCTTAAATAAGATGATCCCTCGTTAAAATTTCAAGAAAGTGTTCCCCCTAACTATGCACCGTTGCGAAGGCCCGTTGTTTCGAAGCACCATGTGATGATCGGGTTTGATAGATTCTAATGTTCGAATACAACAGGTGTAAGCCAGATTTACACATGCAAAACACTTAGGTTGACTTGACGAGCCTAGCATGTACAGACATTTCCTCGGAACACGGAAGACCGAAAGGTCGAACATGAGTCGTATAGAAGATACGATCAACATGGAGATGTTCATCGTTGATGACTAGTCCGTCTCACGTGATGATCGGACACGGCCTAGTCGATTCGGATCATGTATCACTTAGATGACTAGAGGGATGTCTGTCTGAGTGGGAGTTCATTAAATAATTTGATTAGATGAACTTAATTATCATGAACATAGTCTAAAAATCTTTGCAATATGTCTTGTAGATCAAATGGACCACGCTAATGTTGCCCTCAACTTCAACGCGTTCCTAGAGAAAACCAAGCTGAAAGACGATGGTAGCAACTACACGGACTGGGTCCGTAACATGAGGATTATCCTCATAGCTGCCAAGAAAGCATATGTCCTTGATGCACCGCTAGGTGAAGCACCTGTTTTCCCAGCAACTCAAGACGTTATGAACGTCTGGCATCGTGTAGTGATGATTACTCACTGGTTCAGTGCGGCATGCTTTACAGCTTAGAACCGGGGCTCCAAAAGTGTTTTGAGCAACACGGAGCATATGAGATGTTCCAAGAGCTGAAAATGGTTTTCCAAGCTCATGCCCGGGTAGAGAGATATGAAGTCTCCGACAAGTTCTACAGTTGTAAGATGGAGGAGAATAGTTCCGTCAGCGAGAACATACTCAAAATGTCTTGTTTGCACAACCACTTATCTCGGTGGGAGTTAATCTCTGGATGACGCGGTCGCTGATGTAATCCTTGATCGCTCCCACCTAGCTACAAGAGCTTCGTGATGAATTTCAATATGCAGGGGATGGAGAAAACCATTCCTGAGGTATATTCAATGTTGAAATCAGCGGAAGTGGAGATCAAAAAGGAACATCAAGTGTTGATGGTCAATAAAACCACTAGTTTCAAGAAAGGCAAGGGAAAGAAGAACTTCAAGAAGGACGGCAAGGGAATTGTTGCGCCCGGTAAGCCAGTTGTCGGGAAGAAGCCAAAGAATGGACCCAAGCCCAAGACTCAGTGCTTTTATTGCAAGGGAAACGGTCACTGGAAGTGGAACTACCCCAAGTACTTAGCAAATAAGAAGGCCGGCAATACCAAAGGTATATGTGATATACATGTTATTGATGTGTACCTTACCAGCACTCGTAGTAACTCCTGGGTATTTGATACCGGTGCGGTTTCTCATATTTGTAACTCAAAACAGGAGCTGCGGAATAAGCGGAGACTGGCGAAGGACGAGGTGACGATGCACGTCGGGAATGGTTCCAAGGTCGATGTGATCGCCGTCGGCACGCTACCTCTACATTTACCTACGGGGTTAGTTTTAAACCTCAATAATTGTTATTTAGTGCCAGCTTTGAGCATGAACATTGTATCTGGGTCTCGTTTAATATGAGATGGCTACTCATTTAAATCTGAGAATCATGGTTGTTCTTTTTATATGAGAGATATGTTTTATGGTCATGCCCCGCTGGTCAATGGTTTATTCTTATTGAATCTCGAACGTGATGTTACACATATTCATAGTGTGAATGCCAAAAGATGTAAGGTTGATAATGATAGTCCCACATACTTGTGGCATTGCCGCCTTGGTCACATTGGTGTCAAACACATGAAGAAACTCCATGCAGATGGACTTTTGGAGTCTCTTGATTATGAATCATTTGACACGTATAACCATGCCTCATGGGCAAAATGACCAAGACTCTTCTCCGGAACAATGGAGCGAGCAACCAACTTATTGGAAATCATACATACTGATGTGTGCGGTCCAATGAGTGTTGAGGCTCACGGCGGTTATCGCTATGTTCTCACCCTCACTGATGACTTAAGTAGATATGGGTATATCTACTTAACGAAACACAAGTCTGAGACCTTTAAAAAGTTCAAGGAATTTCAGAGTGAGGTTGAGAATCAACGTGACAAGAAAATAAAGTTATTACGATCAGATCATGGAGGGGGATATTTGAGTCAGGAATTTGGAACGCACTTAAGGAAATGTGGAATTGTTTCACAATTCATGCCGCCTGGAACACCTCAGCGTAATGGTGTGTCCGAACATCGTAATCGCACTCTATTGGATATGGTGCAATCTATGATGTCTCTTACCGATCTACCTATCATTTTAGGGTTATGCTATAGAGACTGCCGCATTCACTTTAAATAGGGCTCCATCGAAACCCGTTGAGACGACACTGTATGAATTATGGTTTGGGAAGAAACCTAAGCTGACGTTTCTGAAAGTTTGGGGATGCGGTGCTTATGTCAAGAAACTTCAACCTGAAAAGCTCGAACCCAAATCGGAAAAATGCGTCTTCATAGGATACCCTAAGGAAACTATTGGGTATACCTTCTACCTCAGATCCGAAGGCAAGATCTTTGTTGCCAAGAATGGATCCTTTCTAGAGAAAGAGTTTCTCTCGAAAGAAGTAAGTGGGAGGAAAGTGGAACTTGATGAGGTATTGCCTCTTGAACCGGAGAGTAGCGAAGCTCAAGAAAATGTTTCTGTGGTGCCTGCACCGACTAGAGAGGAAGTTAATGATGATGATCATGAAACTTCAGATCAAGTTGCTACTGAACTTCGTAGGTCCACAAGGACACGTTCCGCACCAGAGTGGTACGGCAACACTATCCTGGAAATCATGTTGTTAGACAATGGTGAACCTTTGAACTATGAAGAAGCGATGGCGGGCCCGGATTCCGACAAATGGCTTGAAGCCATGAAATCCGAGATAGGATCCATGTATGAAAACGAAGTATAGACTTTGACTGACTTGCCCGATGATCGACGAGCCATAGAAAATAAATGGATCTTTAAGAAGAAGGCAGACGCGGATGGTAATGTAACCATCTATAAGGCTCGGCTTGTCACTAAGGGTTACCGACAAGTTCAAGGGGTTGACTACGATGAGACCTTCTCACCCGTAGCGAAGCTGAAGCCCGTCCGAATCATGTTAGCAATTGCCGCATTCTATGATTATGAGATATGGCAAATGGACGTCAAAACGGCATTCCTTAATGGTTTCCTTAAGGAAGAATTGTATATGATATAGCTGGAAGGTTTTGTCGATCCTAAGAATGCTGACGAGGTATGCAAGCTCCAGCACTCAATCTATGGGTTGGTGCAGGCATCTCGGAGTTGGAACATTTGCTTTGATGAGATGATCAAAGCGTTTGGGTTTACGCAGACTTATGGAGAAGCCTGTGTTTACAAGAAAGTGAGTGGGAGCTCTGTAGCATTTCTCATATTATATGTGGATGACATACTATTGCTGGGAAATGATATAGAATTCTTGGAAAGCATAAAGGCCTACTTGAATAAGTGTTTTTCAATGAAGGACCTTGGAGAAGCTGCTTACATATTAGGCATCAAGATCTATAGAGATAGATCGAGACGCCTCATTGGTCTTTTCACAAAGCACATACCTTGACAAGATATTGAAGAAGTTCAATATGGATCAGTCCAAGAAGGGGTTCTTGCCTGCATTGCCAGGTGTGAGATTGAGCACGGCTCAATGCCCGACCACGGCATAAGATAGAGAAAAGATGAGTGTCATCCAATATGCCTCGGCCATAGGGTCTATTATGTATGCCATGTTGTGTACCAGACCTGATGTGAACCTCGCGGTAAGTTTGGTAGGAAGGTACCAAAGTAATCCCGACATGGAACACTTGACAGCGGTCAAGAACATCTTGAAGTACCTGAAAAGGACTAAGGATATGTTTCTCGTTTATGGAGGTGACGAAGAGCTCGTCGTAAAGGGTTACGTCGATGCTAGCTTCGACACAGATCTGGATGACTCCAAGTCACAAACCGGATATGTGTATATTTTGAATGGTGGGGCAACCGGTGGTGCAGTTGCAAGCAAAGCGTCGTGGCGGGATCTACATGTGAAGCGGAGTACATGGCAGCCTCGGAGGTAGCACATGAAGCAATCTGGATGAAGGAGTTCATTACCGACCTAGGAGTTATTCCCAATGCGTCGGGCCCGATGACTCTCTTCTGTGACAACACTGGAGCTTGCCCTGGCTAAGAAGACCAGGCATATCAAGCGGCGCTTCAACTCCATTCGTGAAAATGTTCAAGATGCAGACATAGATATTTGTAAAGTTCATACAGACCTGAATGTCGCGGATCCGTTGACTAAACCTCTTCCACGAGCAAAACATGATCAACACCAGAACTCTATGGGTGTTCGATTCATCACAATGTAACTAGATTATTGACTCCAGTGCAAGTGGGAGACTGTTGGAAATATGCCCTGGAGGCAATAATAAAATGGTTATTATTATATTTCCTTGTTCATGATAATTTTCTATTGTTCATGCTATAATTGTGTTATCCGTAAATCGTAATACATGTGTGAATACATAGACCACAACATGTCCCTAGTGAGCCTCTATTTGACTAGCTCGTTGATCAATAGATGGTTACGCTTTCCTGACCATGGACATTGGATGTCATTGATAACGGGATCACATCATTAGGAGAATGATGTGATGGACAAGACCCAATCCTAAGCATAGCACAAGATCGTGTAGTTCGTCTTCTAAAGCTTTTCTAATGTCAAGTATCATTTCCTTAGACCATGAGATTGTGCAACTCCCGGATACCATAGGAATGCTTTGGGTGTGCCAAACGTCACAACGTAACTGGGTGGCTATAAAGGTGCACTACGGGTATCTCCGAAAGTGTCTGTTGGGTTGGCACGAATCGACACTGGGATTTGTCACTCCGTGTGATGGAGAGGTATCTCTTGGCCCACTCGGTAGGACATCATCATAATGAGCTCAATGTGACCAAGGAGTTGATCACGGGATGATGTGTTACGAAAGATTAAAGAGACTTGCCGGTAACGAGATTGAACAAGGTATAGGGATACCGACGATCGAATCTCGGGAAAGTATCATACCGGTAGAAAAAGGGAATTGTGTACGGGATTGATTGAACCCCTGACATCGTGGTTCATCCGATGAGATCATTGTGGAGCATGTGGGAGCTAACATGGGTATCCAGATCCCATTGTTGGTTATTGGCCGGAGAGATGTCTCGGTCATGTCTACATGCCTCCCGAACCTGTAGGGTCTACACACTTAAGGTTCGATGACGCTAGTGTTATAGGGAAAGTTTGTTCGTGGTTACCGAATGTTGTTCGGAGTCCCGGATGAGATCCCGGATGTCACGAGGAGTTCTAGAATTGTCCAAGGATAAAGATTTATATATGGGAAGTCCTTATTCAGTCGCCGGAAGTGTTCGGTGGTTTATCGGTATTGTGTCGGGACCACCGAAAGGGTTCCAGGGGGTCCACCGAGAGGGTCCACCTGCCCCGGAGGCCTCTATGGGCTGAATATGGAGGGGAACCAGCCCCTAGGTGGGCTGGGTGCCAAACCCCCTAGGGCCCATGCGCCTAGGGTTTGGGGGAAACCCTAAAGGGGGCGCCCCCTTGGCTTGGGGGCAAGCCTCCCCCCCTTGGCCGCCGCCCCCTCTAGATCCATCTGGAGGGGGCCGACCCCCCTCTCCCTTGCCCCTATAAATAGAGGGGAGGTGGGAGGGCAGCCGCACCACATCCAAGGCGCATCCCTCCCCCTCTCCAACACCTCTTACTCCTTCCGCGGTGCTTGCGAAGCCCTGCCGGAGTACCACACTGCTCCAATACCACCACACCGTCGTGCTGTTGCTGGAGTTGTCTTCCCCAACCTCTCGCTCTCTCCTTGCTGGATCAAGGCATGGGAGATGTCACCGGGCTGCACGTGTGTTGAACGCGGAGGCGCCGTTTTTCAGCGCTTAGATCGGAATCAACCACGATCTGAATCGCTACGAGTACGACTCCTTCATTCGTGTTCTTGTAACGCTTCCGCATCGCGATCTTCAAGGGTATGAAGATGCACTCCCCTCTCTCTCGTTGCTAGTCTCTCCATAGATTGATCTTGGTGATGCGTAGAATTTTTTTATTTCTGCAACGATCCCCAACAACGTTGTGTCGGCGCACTGGGAAACGGCCGCACACCAGGGCACTCGTGGCGCGCCTCAAGCGCTCCTACGAGCGTTGTGGCTTTTAGTAGGAGTATAATTTAGTTTCGTAAGCCGATCTCATTAGTTTTGGGACACAGATGATAAATCCTGAACGTTCAGGAATTATTAGCGTCCTTAATTAAGTATGTAAAAGGGAAAGTTTGGAAACCTTGTGTATCCGTACGCATTTTGTAAGTACGTGCATATAGCACAAACTTTACTACTCGTATATACTATCACACTACACTTCTCTCTATATATATGCTTGCAGACTGTGCTACTCCCTCCGTCCAGGTGAATAAGTCATCTTTGGTTGTGCACCGTGACCAAGAAGGAGGGAAGACTTATACACCTAGGCGGAGGGAGTACTACTATTACTTATGTAATGCGTGCAAATGCATGTTTTAACATTACGATGCGGTTTTTGTAAAAGTAGAAAAACAGCACTAGTCAAGCTTGTGAAACAATTCAATGCAAAACAAATGCAAAAATGCTTGTTTGATTGTTTACTTTTAGCTTCCTTCTCTGTGGTTATTTCTCTGTCGTACTTTGTATGGAGTATCTCACTGGTCGGAAACGCAGGCAAATTCCCAAACCGCTTCCTACACCCTGTATCGAATTTTTTTGCCTAAGGCTGGTCATAGTGGGGAGTAACTTATACTAGTGTCATACATATGACACTAGTCTAAGTTACTAGCTCCATAGTGCAAGGTAACATAGTAGTAGTGTCATAGGTTGCTTCATTTATTAGCTCATAGACTCATTTTGCCTCGGAAAACGCTATGTTACAAAGAATATATTATGTTACCACAAGCACCTCTTTCCTCATTAAATACTTGCCACATAAGCAAAATTGTCTTGGGATGTGTTAAGTTACTATCTAAGTTACCCCCACTATGGCTAGCCTAACAAGTTGTGCCGTGCAATTGGAAGTCCAACTTGAGTACTACTACTAGTAGGAGTACCAGGGGCCAGTTCTTTTAGGCTTCTAGATTAGTAATCCCATAACTACTACCTCCGTCCTGGTTTATTGGTACCCATTGTAATCTGTGTCAAATTTTTATCATAAATTTAACTAATGAAATGTTAGTGCATGTCACATGCACTAACATTTTATCAGTTAAATCTTTGGTCAAAATTTAGCACAAATTACAATGGTGATGAATAAACCAGGATAGTAGTTTAGAGACCCAAATAAATGAGTGAGGCGCCTTAGGGGGTATTTGTTTCCAGGGGATTTTTGGTGTAGGGACTAGAAAAAGTCCCTGTTACAGACTTTTTAACCAAACAGGAGGGACTACTAGGGACTAAAAGTTGCTTTTTGGGACTAAATGAAGAAGACTCTCAAGGAGAGTCTTTTTGGGACTTTTTGAGACTTTTCCAACAATGCCCCTCCCTGCACCCATTGCCCCGTCGGCCCATGGTGTTGTTTGGTTGTTATTTTTCTGTATACTAGGGGTAACATGGTCATTTAATAACCTCCAGGGAGGGACTAGGGACTTTTTAGTCCCTGGAAACAAACAGGGAGGGACTAGGGACTTTTTAGTTGGGATTAGAAAAAGTCCTAGGACTTATGAACCAAACAGGGCCTTAATGTTACTCTCCACTGTGACTAGTCTTATGGGAAAAGCCGAGGAAGAGACGACTTATTTTTTAAGCCGCCAAAAGAACTGGCCCTAGGAGTAGTAGCTAGGGATACTAGGAGTAGTAGCTAGAGATCGAGTGTGCGAGATGAACTGGAGATGACATGCAAAAAAGACAGAGGGATGTGATGGTTGCTTGTCCGTTAATTTTACCAGGCCACTTATTACTGGGAGTGGTTGGGTTTTGTGATATGACGGCTTTATCGCCCGCGCCACGAAGCGGGTGGAACTTCGCGTCTTGGCCGCTCTCTACACTAGTACTACATCGGTCGTGGTTTATTAGTCCCCCATTGAATTTGACTGAAGATTTAACTGACAATTTCAACAAAAACTATATCATTGGATTCGTATTTGAACATAGTTTTCAATGATATAATTTTAGGTGACATGCATCAGCATTTATCGTACTATATATAATGTTAGTTCAATTTTTGGTCGTACCAATCTATAGTAAGGTGCTCGTGCGTTGCACGGAACAGTGAAATGAATTGATTGGGGAGTTGTTTATTTTGACAAAGGATGTGGGGGTCATCTCATGTGTAACGGGTATCGATAGGTTTCTTTGGATATTATTTCATCTCTAGAGCTCACAAACATCCGGTGAAATAGATAAAAAAGTATCTTTTGCAAACAAAAGCGTTCAACCGTTCAACCTGCATCCAAAGCTTGTGAAGAAATAACACTTATTGTGCTTTGCAAGAAATGATCTTTAAGAATTAGTTTTTGAGTATCGATTGTTATACATGTTGGCTACAGATGACATGGCACTTTCTTATAATCAACAGTTGGCTATACTATTAAGTATTACCATGCCCTTATACACCTAGACGGAGGCATTAAACCAGGATGACTTGGAAGGGGGCAGAGGAGATGTAAGAAATGGTTCATCATAAGTCTTTCACCAAGATCAGTAGTAAAAGTTTCATACATGGAAGATTCTAGACTAAACCATAAATGGATACACTTTTATTCATGCGCGATACTCCAATAGAGCAAGGTCATGCATGGAAGTCTCCACATGCTTAGACAAATGGATTACATTGAGCGAAGACTAATGATCAACATTTAACTTGCTAATGCATATGTCCAGGTGAACCTCCTTGGAGTCCCCGTGCACATTGTTGGGGGTCAAATCATGCCATGCGTCTTCCATGTGCACATTGGCGGGAAGGTCCCAGCTCGGCACAGTCCTAGTCAGCTTGACGTAGCTAGTGTCGCCTCCCACGTACCTCCGAGGGGTAGTAATAGTGAGCACGCACCCGTACATCAGCCTCGTGTCAGTGTGAGCGTCAGCGGCGTCGCCCCTGACGCACACTACAGAGATGGGGCGGTGGCCTGCTCGGGCCTCGCCGGTGCCCACGATCAAGAGGAAGATGTTGTCGTCCTCCTCCGAGACTAGCAGGCGGCGGTGATCCTCCAGCGACTTCGGCATGGTGAGCGGGTAGCACGTCTCGTACTTGATGTTCTCCGCCAAGGGCCAGTAGTGATCGTTGCACGCCTGCGTGAGGTGATGCACGATGTCCACCGGCGAGCCCCAAAACGGCATCGGGCACTCATAGCAGTAGACGAAGGGCTCCTTGGAGGCATCGACCGAGCCGCCCATGAAGCAGGAGTGGCTGTAGGGGACGTTCGCCCGATTGAATATATGAGCAAGTTACTACGAGATTTAGTCTGAATAAGCACACAAAAAATCATGGCGGCTATAACAGAGATTAAACTAATCATGTGGACTAGCATAGTAGATGAACAGATCGAATCTAGGACACAGACTAGAAACATGAATTCTACCATGATTTCGAACAGGAAGGATAGAAACACATACGGTGCAACGGGAGCAGCACCATTGGTGTTGAGGTTGTCGCCCATGTCGTTGAGGAAGAGATTGCTGAGGTCGGGGAAGAAGTCGTCGCTGCCAGCAGTCACGAGAGTGCGCTCCCCAAATTTCAACAGCCCCGCCGAATGGAGCGCAGGAGGGAGTGGCTATAGGGGATGTTGCAGCCGCCGAATGTAGCGCAGGAGTAGCCCACGAAGCAGTAGATGGTGCTCCTCCCTAGTCTCTAGTCTTATCTCTATCTTTACTACTCTTCTTTGTTTTTTATAATATACTAGTTGTAGCTGTCAATCGAATAGTACTGCATCGTCCGCTGCACGCCCGGCTGAACACGCCTCCTCACCTCCATCAAACCCCTCCATTAAACTCGCATGCAAACCGAGAAACCTACTCCGGCCCGTGGGAGGGAATTTGCCGGTTGTCGTTGGAGAATAATAGAGTCACGTCCAATCCATTTGAGTTAATTGCGTGTATGATTCTCCCTCTATAAAAATTTAATCCATCCTTAATCTTGTATTCTAAGTACTCTCTGGGTTCCACTGTCAGTACAGTGTACATGACTTGCAGGCTGGCTACAGATTCGTACAGAAAGTTAAAACGAAACAAATCCATCCTTAATCTTGTATTCTAAGTACTCTGTGGGTACCACTGCCAGTATAGTAGTGAAAGAAATATCTATTAAAAAAAGCTAAAGTTTAGGACAGAATTCGAACTCAGGTCATCGCGTTGCGAGCATCCGGCGCGGACCGGTACACTAGGTGTTCGTTGCCGACAATGCAAGAGATAAACCTTTATAACAATGAGCCCGTCCATTGCAACGGATCCAAAGTAGAATAAAACATAATCACAAATTTTAAATAAAACAGTTTAGTTTTGATATCTTATGTTTCACTCCAAATATATTCTTTGGGCTGTTTTGATGAAGTAAGGGAGGAATACGGTTGGTTTCAAGATACTAAGGGGTTTTGTGTAAACTGGAGCAGAGAAGTGGGAATTTTTGCAAAAGGCCACAACTTACATCACAGCCATTAGATGCAGATCTAATGGTCAGAAATGGCGGATGGCAGACACACCATCATCACCAACTGAGTCTTTTATAGGAGTAGGAGTAGAGAAAAAATCGAGTTGGTGACGATGGTGTGCCTGCCATCTTATAATATAGACTGTCTGATCTATATCTGACGGATAGAAAGCAAACAATGACAATTTTACATAAGATACCCACACCTCTCTCCACATTTACAGATAAGGCCTTGCCTCGTTCATCCTTATCTCCCACAACCTCATTGCTGAGCAATTAAAAAAGGAAGTCTCTGGAACAATCTGTCATGGTGGCCGCTGCCGGCGCCGTCCATCCCCATGCCTCCGCCCAGTCCGACCATCAGTCACCACCACGTCCCACTCCTCCTCACTTTATCTATCATCTTTCTCGAGATATCATTATTTCGATGAAATGGTCGACATACCATTTTCCGATAAAATTCTCAAGATATCATTAGTTTTTACACATGGGATTACTCCTGCATGGGTCAATCACAACAGGTGTTTTGTAAAAAAAATTCATCTTGATGTTCCGTGCAATGCACGGGCATCTTGCTAATTTTTCTGCATATAATTCCAAACACCACGTAGACACGGTCTTTGACCATTTTACAACTATGTTAGTATCATTGTTAGTGGTCAGCCGGTGCAAGTTATAGCCCAGGGTGTTTTAACCTTTTTTTAGTAATGATATCTGGCGATTGTTCACCACGAGCTCAATCCTGGCAAATCCCACGTTACCGTCAGATGCATGTTTTTAAGCCATAGTATTTGACAAAACCGCCACCCTTACACACGTACTGTAACTGTGTCGTGGGAGTTTGCAACTGCCATGTCTCCCAGCAAACGTTTGCTGGGGATTGGAGTTAGCAGCGATGGCGGTTCGTAGTCGTTCCACGCTCGGGCATTGAACTTTGTAACTATTTTAGATTAGAATATACTACTCCTCCAGTCCTACTCCACTACTACTCTACTCAAGCAAGTTAGGGCATAGTAGTACGTACTGTAGGGAGTACCAGTACTGTGATCACTCAAGCAAGTTGTCTGGCATCGATATGACCCTACGCTGCTGGTATGTGTCTCATAAGTCAAGCAGTGTGCTATAGTCATCATCACCTATCCACTTCCCGTAGCACCTATTCGCTTCTCCATCTTTGTCCGCACATAATCTCGTCCAATCTTCCATCCCCGCTAAGGCTCCTCCCCCCCCCCCCCTCGTCCGGAACCCAAGCACTAACAATGGTAGAACCGAGCAGCATCCGCCGAAAGAGTGGCTGGAATTCGCTCCCCACAGAGGTAATCAAGCTCATTGTTTCGCGTGTGGACAATCTCAGTACCATGCACTACGAAAAAAGACACATCCGTAACATTTTGGGCCGAACGAAAAAAATTTATGTCATACATATGACACTTCTATGACGATAATTGTGACAAAACCCGGTATCATCATAGATGTGGTGGGCTCCTACTTCTATGACAAAAAATCATGACAGAAAATGGGCTTTTCGTCCTGGGCGGGCCGGAGACGCAGCTGCATGACATTCTTTGGGCCGTCCATGATGGAAAAAACCGTGGTAGAAGCGAGGGGGAGGAAAATTTCAGGGAGTTGCCGGTTACGGTGGGAGGTCGGGGGCCGAGCGATGCGTGTTTCTCTCGTATAGGTACGCGCGTGTGTGCGAGGCGTTGGCTCTAACTGAACCCGAGCAAGGCATTGGGCTCTAACTGAACCCGAGCGATTGCACTGCAGGCTACGCGTTACTGAACCCGAGGGATCGATCGATGGCTGTTAACTGAACCCGATGGAGCGATTCCTTCGCTACTGCTGCTAACTGAAGCCGATCGATTGGATGAACAGTGAGCGTTGCGGGGGGGGGGGGGTTTGGATGAACAGTGAGCGGTGGCGTTGCCTCTGGATGAACATGACCCCGTGGTGTGGAGGGCTGGATGAACAGTGTGCGGTGGAGGGGGGGCCGGGGAGGGGAGGTTGAACAGGACCCCGTGGTGTGGAGGCTGGATGAACAGCAGACGATGGAGGGTGCCCGTGGAGGGGTGGTTGAACAAGAGCTGCTGGAGTAGGCGGTGGAGGCTAGATGAACAGGAGCCCGTGGAGGCTGGAGGAGGTCGACGGTAGCCCGTGGAGGCCGGAGGAGGTCGACGGTGGAGATAAACAGTATCCCGTGGAGTCCTGCTTTGCAATACGCCACACCCTCCCAATGAACAGACCCCCATTTCGACCAGTGGCGCTCCAACACAAGTCCGTTTCGTCTGCTTTTGCGGCACGCCACACCCCTCCCGATCAACAGACCCATGTTTCGACCGTAGGAGGTCTGTTTCCTCCGTTTTGCGGTACGCCACACCCCTCCCGATCAACAGGACCCCCGTTTCGACCGTAGGAGGTCCGTTTCCTCTGTTTTGCGGTACGCCACACCCCTCCCGATCAACAGGACCCTCGTTTCGACCGTAGGAGGTCCGTTTCCTTGTTGTGCGGTACGCCAGGCCCCTCCCGATGAACAGGATCCCGTTTCAAACGTGGCCGGTCGAACACAAGGTCGTTTCCTCCGTTGTGCGGTATGCCAGGCCTCGTTTCCATCGCCGGTTCCGTCCAAGCTCTCCCGATGAACACGACCACGCATTATGTTCCGACCCAGCCGGTTGGCTCCCCATGAACACGACGACGACGTTGTTTCTCCGTTCCGACCCAGCCATGTACGTATGCGCGAGTAGGCGTTCGAGACCCTGCCCGTATGTACGTACGTGGTCGTATTTTCTTTCTTGCACCCTCGCGGTTGTATGTGTACATGCTACGTGCGCGCCTCTACATCTACGACACGTGCGTGCCTCTACATTGACCAGTATGTACGTACACGTTCGCGACCAGAATGACAACGCTACCGATGCTTCGACTAGGTGGGTCCCGACTGTCAGGCACTTCCTTGCGTGCGAAGATGTAGCTGGTGGGTCCCAGCAGTCAGGGGGCAAATCGTTTTTTCTTTTGCCCGGACGCACTTCCTTGCGTGCGAAGATGTAGATGGCGGGTCCCAGCAGTCAGGGGGGCGAATCGTTTTTTTTTTGCCCGGACGCACTTCCTTGCGTGCGAGGATGTAGCTGGTGGGTCCCAGCTGTTAGGGGGGCGAATCGTTTTTTTCACGAAATACGGTGGCCCGTCCGGTGGGTCCCCGCTGTCAGGTGGAGGAATAATTATTTTGCACGTAATAAGGAGGCACTTACTTGCTACGGCAGTGGACCTGTATCGGCCTCTCCACGTCTGATCCACATCCGATGGAAGCCGTTCCTTGACCATGTTGACCACGCCGCGCCGAGAGCACTAGGGCGGTGGACGACAGCGAGGCCTAGGAAGGGGACGACGCGGAGCCGAGGAAGATGCAGCAGTGGATGCCCACGCGTAGAGGAGTACGAGGGTTCACTGGTTCGCTGCAGCGTGAGGCTGCCATCGCTGCAGAATAACAGGGGGTGTGGGTGAGTAGAGGGATGGCCTGGCCAGCGGTGGGAGTAATAGGGGGCGGTGAGGCCTCCGCCACATCGCAGCCGGCCACGGGAGGTAGGAGCACGAGGCACGACCGGCGCTGGTTTGGGCGGCTGGAGCAAGAAGACCAGAGGTTGAAGAAGCACTACGGTCGTTGGATGGACATCGTACGGTCACTGGAGCTAGAATCGTGCATATTGACTAAGTTGACAAAGCCCTCCGTCCCCGTCAACTTAGTAGGCCCACAAGTCAGCCTGCCACTATACTGGGTCCCAGCTAACATACGGAGTATTCATTTTTTTTGTCCGTCATAATGAGGCACTTCCTTGCGTGCGAAGATATAGCTGGTGGGTCCGAGCTGTCAGCGGCGGTAACATTTTTTTCGCGAAATACAGAGGCCCTTTCGGTTGGTCCCTGATGTCAGGTGGAGGAATCATTAATTTGCGCGTAATAAGGAAGCATTTCCTTGCGTGCGGCCGTGGACCCAGCTGTCGGCCTCTCCATGTACAGTCCACTTCAGATGCATGTCGGTCGTTGACCATGTTGACCAGGCTGCGCCGAGAGCACCAGGGCGGTGGACGACGGCGAGGCCTAGGAAGGGAACCACACGGAGGCAGGGAAGACTCAGTGATTGTTTCCACGCGGAGGAGTCCGATCGAACGAGGGTTTATCGTTCGTCTGCCGTCACGGAGAATAACAGCAGTGTAGGTGAGTAGAGGATGGCTAGGCCAACGATGGGAGTACGGTGGGGCGGTGAGGCTGCAAGACAGCCGACCGTGAGGAGGAGGGAGCAGCAGTCCCGCCGGGCGCTTGTTTGAGCGGCCGGAGCAGAAGAGCAGAGATTGAAGAAGACGACGGCTGTTGGATGCCATCCAACGATCCAACGCTTAAAGGCCAACCTTTTTTAGGAAAGCCTCAAATCTATGGAAAACAGCATATAGCCCATCTGCCATTATTTCTATTAATTTACAGCCCATTTGCTAATTCTTAAGGTTTTTTTTTCGAGCCCATATTCTTTTTATTAGCATTATAGCCCATACTGTGGCCACAGTTAAAAAAATATACGAAATTTTGCATATTTCGGTGCGGTCCAAACTGTTTTTAATCCCGAAATTTTGACTCACACTCAAACTGATTTTAAAAATAAATGTATATCAATATAAAATCCAACAAATTCTCCACGCATAAAAATTAATGTAATTTAAAATCTCAAAATGAAAAAAAAGATATTAGAAACTAATTGCCGGTTTGATGTGTTTTAAAAATGTACAACCCATTTCTCATTACTGGTGGGCCATTTTCTCGGCCAGCCAATGAAAGCTTTCCTCGTCTTGAAAGATTTGCAGCCCAACAGGCCAGACAAAACGACTTACTTGGCAAATAACAAAAAAACTGGGCTGTGGCCGTGGACCCAGCTATCAGCCTCTCCACGTACAATACTCTTCCGATGGAAGTCATTCCTTGACCATGTTGACCACGCCGGGCGGAGAGCACCACGGCGGTGGACGACGGCGAGGCCTAGGAAGGGGACGACGCGGAGCCGGGGAAGACGCAGCAGTGGAAGCCCGCGCGGAGAGGAGTACGAGGGTTCACTGGTTCGGCATGGTGTGAAGCTGCCGTCACCGTAGGGCCCGCCAGCCGTGGGAATAGTAGGGCGGTGAGGCCTCAGCGGCAAAGACAACCCGCCACGGGAGGCAGGAGCATGAGGCACGACCGGGCGCTGGTTTGGGCGGCCGGAGCAAGAAGACCAGAGGTTGAAGAAGCACTCACGGCCGTTGGATGGACATCGTCACGGTCCTTTGGAGCTAGAATCGTTCATATTGACTAAGTTGACAAAGCCCTTCGTCCTGTCAACTTAGTAGGCCCTAAGTCAGCCTCCCACCAAGGTGGGTCCCAGCTAGCGGGGAGTATTCATTTTTTGTGCGTAATAAGGAGGCACTTCCGGTGGGTCCGAAATGACTGTGGGGGACGTTTTTTTGCGAAATCGGTGGCCCGTCAGTGGGTCCCAGCGATCGGGGAAACGTTTTTTCGCAAAATACGGTGGCCCGTCGATGGGTCCCTCGCTGTCGCTTGGAGGAATCATTATTTTTCGTGCAATAAGGAGGCACTTACTTGCTGCGGCCGTGGACCCGGTGAGACTCTCCACGTCTGAGATACTTCGATGGAAGTCGTGCCTTGACCACGTTGACCTCGCCGCGTTCCGTTGCATGCATGCGTCCATGGGCGTGGTGCGTCCCCTCTGTCATCCTCTAACCTACAGTCATCTTACGATGACACTCTGTTGTTGACCCTGTTGACCACACCGTGCGGCGCTGCATCGGAACGACCCGGAGATGGGGAAGACGGGGCAGTGGAGTCGCAGATGGAGAGGAGTGGGAAACTTCACTGGTTCGGGTGCGCGGCAGCACAGCCGTGGTGCACGGGAGACAGGAGCAAGAACAGAGGTTGAAGAAGGAGCACGGCTGTTGGATTAACATCCAACGGTCCAGCTGCTAGAATCATTTGTTGATTAAGTTGACAAAGCCATGCGTACACGTCCTCTAAGCAGGCCCACAAGTCAGTCACCAAATCTGACGGGTCCCAGCTGTCAACGGAATGAATAATTTTTTTCGCAAAACAAGGAGGCACTTCCTTCCGTGCGAAGATACAGCCGGTGGGTCCCAGGTATCGTGTGGAGGAAACATTTTTCAGCTTAATAAGGAGGAACTTTCCTTGCGTGCGACCATGGACCTCGTGGGTCCCGGCCGTCGAGCTCTCCACGTCTGATTCTCTTCCGATGACTCTCGTTTGTTGACCATGCCGCACCGAACACGGTGAGGCGCCGGACGACGGCGAGGCCCGGACGAGAACGACTTCGGGATGGGAAAACGCGGCGGAGTCGCAGTTTGAGAGGAGGAGATGGGTTATAACTGGTTCTGTTGCGGCGTGGGGCTGTTGTCTGTGGAGAATAACTGAAGGTGTCGAGGGGTGGAGGGATTGCCTGGCCGGCGGTGGGGTAGTTCTTCGCAGTGATGCGTGCTAAGCGTAGCCGCTAGCCGTCGGAGGCGGACTAGGCGGTCCGGCGACCTTTGGAGGAAGAAGGCGAGATTGAAGGTGCATGCCGCCTATGGATATAAATCCAATGGCTGTGGATGACACAATCATTTGTTGACCAAGTTGACAACGCCTGCGTGAGCTTCGACCTATTGGCCCACATGTCACCTGCAAAATGTGGCATATATTTAACCCATGTTTTCTAGAATGTACAGTCCATTTGCTGGGCTAGGTGAATAAATAATTTCGCGTCAATCAGGCCCATTTATATTTTTTAAGAAATCCCAGCCCATTTGCACTTCCTTGAAATACACGTATTAGGTGGGCTCGTTATGTATATAATGTTATGCTAGAAGGAGCAATTAATATCAAAGAATAAACCGGAGAGGCACATTTTTTATATATATAATTACGAAATTAGCAAGTTATTGCTCAAAATAAAAATGAGCGCGTTATTATTAAATTGGTCCTTAAAATCTTCGCAAGCTTTTGTACGCAATCACCAGGATTTTCCTTGCCTGTGAGTCAAAAACAACCAGGATTTTCCGTTAAACATTTACTTTTATAAGTTAATAACACGTGGGATGTTTTTATAATGTATATATATGTCTCTATAAAATATACGATAATAGTAATAATATAAATATATATAATGTCTTTAGAAGGGAAAGCATAAATTGGACACAACATTACTTTTATAAGAGACCTGCGTTTTATACCCGACAGTAGGCATACTAACAAGTTCACACGCAAATACAACAGAAAAGTTAAACATTCATATCAAACTCAGGTTCACAGGACACGTTCATATTCATAGCCAACATTCACTATCAAAAACTAAAAAGATTCATATATACGTAGCTCAAAGATATCTATGCATCCAAATGATTGATAGATCACACAACAATATTCATACATAATTCACAAAAAGATTCAGATATACACATGTTCAGTATGTTTATGCGTCCAAATGATTGACATCACAGCCAATATGATCCATGGACGAACTTTAGTTACCTAGGGTACAGACTGGTAAATGGTGTTCAATCGGAGGTACTTCTTGCTAAAATTAGTTCTTGTACGAGTAAACTTTCGAGTACATAAGAGGCAAAGACAGACATACCGAACTTTGCTTGTAGGTTTATCCTCAAATAGTGGCCTCGTGCGAGGGAGGTTTGAGCAACTTGGCCACTACTTTCATCCAACTAGTTCTTGGCTCATCTTGGTCCTGTATCTCGCCAAAATTCTACATTGCAGGCGAGAAAGGAGGTGGTTGAGAAAATGAACCACCCAAATTTTTTGTGCAGTTCAACTGAAATGGAGCATCCTTGGCGTGCAGAATGATTAAGTGCTAGATGAATATACGCGTCAACCAACTTTTCTGGAATCTTTAGACTCCATGCCATATAGTTCGCTACCATATGTGCCGATAACCAAAAGGCACAAGTTGGGACCAAAGACTAGACTGCGTTTTTCTGGGCTATGCACCAAGCAATATTTTTGGCGTTCACTCTCCTAATACTTGGAGTTTGAAAATTGGTTGACGCCGGTTGATACTCGAGTGAATATAGGCACTTCTTGTCAACATCGATGCTTGTCTGAGTGAACTTTGGAGTACATAGCAGCAGCATAAGTACCTGTCCATCTGATCATTTTGTGCAGTTCTACTGAAATCACCCGATGTAATGATTTGCTCATGAAGTTCAGGCTCCAAATTACTCCTTTATGAAATCGGCAAACAGTAGCACAATACCAAATTACCAATACATATGACAGGCACAATAATCAGGATAAATACCAGTACCAACCTGTGTGAGGTAGCATATCAATTACTATTTCCTTTGACTGGAAGCCTAGATAAGCCAAGCGGTGACAAAGAAAGGAAGAAAGCAAGCGGAGATTAGCGACTGACAGGAAAGGACGGAAGCTGTCGAGGCAATGAAGCACATAAAGTTTTTGTGCAGTTCCACCAAAATCGAGCATCCCTGTTGGCACATATATTGAGTGAGATTACTGTAATAGTGGGACTAGTTGATGAAACATACACTAACAAATAGAAGCACCCTCATTATCTTAATGGGTAAAGTTAGCAACATAGTAGTCTTGCTTAAAGAGAGGTATTAGTTTATTTAATCGGTGCCAATTAGCTCAACTCAACACTCAAAGCATTGCCATTTATCATAGGTTGCAAAACTTAAAAGTGCAAAGATAAAGGAGTTTCTCATGATGTAGTACGATACAAGTATCGATGACAAACTAATATGGATGAAGGCCTTAGGCCCGTACCAACCTCGAGAAAAAAGCTTATTCATGTAGTCCCATAAGAGATGATAAAGCACTCACCGAATCGCACAATAGTATATATTTTTGTGCACTTGAATGTATGGTTGAAATCACTCTTGTTTACCGGTCTTTGAGATTATATCGAAAGATTATCAAGAACTTCTAGCAGAGTTAAAGCACTGGCTGGGATACAGTTCATTGTATTGTCTTGTGTAGTTCCACTAAAATGTATGATTGGCACAACATGAACCCTGTTTGCACAAGTAGGAACAAGGTGAAACCTTCATTAGTTTAGTGAGAAAGGATAGGAAGACATTAGCATATTACTCAAACAGTAGCATCAAATTCATGATGGACAATACGCAAAACATTGCCTCATTGAACCAATGGCAATAAATTGACATGCAAAACAATAGCACTATTATGTCATGACACTAATATTATTCCCTCCCTGCTCCACCACATGATTCACCTCCATAGACAAACATTCACACGTACATGATTCAGTATAGGGTCCTACTAAAGATTTGTTTAACTCCAACAAGAAAATTGGGCGGTAATAAATTAGTGGTAGTTAAGTACTCCTAATTAATTAAGTGAGACAGCAGAAGTGGAAGGGCTCCCTGGAGGATCGTCTCACATGTAAGGTAGTCATTGTCGGAGCCCTTGAATAGCCTCGACTGAGGCCTCTGGCTTCAAAGAAGATCGCTTTGGCACTGTTTATTCTTCTTCTTCTTCCTCTTCATGCTTTGTTTCTCTTTCTCCTCACCAGTTGGTGAAACCAAGTACATGATTGGCCTTCTAATTCAGAATTGGTTTTGTCAGTGAGGGAGTACAAGTGTACTAGTAAAAACAGCATTATTTTCTCATGGCAGTCGGAAAATAGAGATGAACACATGCATTAAGTATCATTCTTACCTAAAGGAAGGTTATGGCACCAATATGGATGATGAGGATTGGAACACAGATCTCCCTTTGTGCAGTTCCACCAAAATGAACCAACTGTTCCATTCTGACATTCCAGTTAAACAGCACAAAATTCACTTCTTTTAAGAAGAGTTTTGTGCAGTGCACCAAAAGGTCACAACAGCAACCAGGTGAATTGGATATCCCTGTTTGCACAAAAAGGCACAGAGGAAACAGTCAGAGTCTCGAACAATTACAGGCAAAAACATTTGGCTAAACTTGTCAGAGTCTCAAACAATTACAGGCAAAAACAGTGGCATGGCTTCATTTTTACGAGGACATTATATTAAGAACAGCTAATGCTGCATTCGGTTCACAGGTTGGGTTCAGGATTTTCGTAGGAACACAAGTCCTACGGTATTCTGTCCCTTCAAACCGTTCGGAACTCGGGAAAGGTGAATAGTGTTTCATAGGAAAGCTGGTCTGGTAGTACTGATTCCATCGGATTAGAAACATCCACACGCTGCTCATTTTTTGGGCGGAAGCCCGAGGCAGGCGCTCGCTGCCATGCGTTAGATAGGTTGTTGTGTTGTGTTTGCCCGAATAAAAAAAATCAACCTATGTGTGGTATGTGAGGTGAGGACAAGAGTAGTCACTGTGCAGCTGAATAAACAAATAGCATCTCATACTGCCAAGCATGCTACTCTAAAAAAACAAATATGTACATTTCGTAGTCCATCCGAACACATTCTCTTGAGAGTTTCCTCCGGTTTGATGTTCCATAGTTTTATACCTACATTCCTTTCCTATTCCGGTCCTCTTTTCTGCCCCTTTATTCTAATTTGAGCCTAAATATTTGGTATAAGGGCATGGGACGGTGGGTGCACCAGCGAAGACAAAGACCATGTACGTAAACATGGGCATAAAGTGGTGATTCATAGTTTGTTGCCCCGACAAACAAACATCCAAGAAACATATCTAGGTTGGTCCCATTTTTGTTCACTCTATCCACCTACTCCTATGTGTGGATAGCAAATCTAGTCCGGTCATACCACTGTGTATAGCGTTACCCTTATATTTCCCTTTTCGACCAAGAGACCGGTTGGATGACCAGTCTGTACTACTTTCATCCCATTTCCTTCCTGTTTGTACCAAGTCCGATGTACATACTAAATTCCCCCACCCCCACTTTATTTCAATGACAAGTATTTCCGGACGGAGGGAGTACAAAATTCGACTCCATGAAGTAGCTTTACCTCTAACAATAGAAGAAAAAAATAGGTGACGTTGGACCATCCGATCGAGAGGGGCTAAGAGGTAGAAAATGATGCACATGCAGCGATGTAGCGAGCTGGGGAAGTAGAGCTAAGGTGGTTTCGAATGAAGATATACCTGAAGGTCGTCGGGATGTGGATAGGTGGGCGGCGGGAGGCCGGATCCGCCCACAGGAAACGACGAAGGGATCGGAGGACCTCCCGCGCCGGCGCTCGGCCAGAGATAACGGTGCGGCCGGCAGTGGGTCTCCTCCCTCGCTGTCGATGACGGCCTAAATGCCGCCCCTCCTCCCCTTCACCAGCAGAGGGGGATACGTCTGGATCTGTAACCAGTGGTGAGGATAGAAAGCCAGTGTTTTTTTGGAGGGAGAAAGACAGTGTTACTACCCCTATCTTGTTTAGATCTGGAGAGGATGAGAGTGTGTCAATAGAGCAGCCCTAGCAAGCAAGCACGGAGGCTCCGGCCTATATATAAGTAGTGGGGTAGTTTTCCTTTTTCACTCCATCAAAACAATCGTTTAAAATTGTGTACTACTACATGCCAGGTCGCGGTTTTTTTAGTTGTTGATTGTTTTTGAGATAGCTACCCGCTTGTTCCAAGTGGTGTTACAAAGGTGCCAGTCGCACTTTGTAACGCGTTCAAGTCTGGTACTACAGGTCCCTCCATTAAATGAACAACCACCCCTCGTAAAATTGTGAACAAGCCCACGGCTAAAATTAGCGGAAACGTGGGTTGCCCCAACATGCATTATTATTTATATTTTCCACTCCCTCCGTTCCTAAATATAAGTCCTTTTTATTAGCCACACCTAACACAAGAATTTTTTTATTAGCAGTGAACTCCACATGTCATAGACACAAAAATTGTGGCAAGATTCCCTTAGGCAAGCCAAAGTGTGTCTAACAATTTGAGCAACTCAGGTTAGGCAAGTGTGGCAAGTGTGGGAAAAATAATGTGGCAACATAAGACAAACTTAGTCACAATCCAAACAGCCCGTAATTTTTTGTGACATGCATGAAAATTTGGTTAGTTAAATTTGTAGTCAAAATTTGGCAAGGTGCATCAAATCAACACATGCAAGTATCAAAAGGAAAGTCACGGCATGCATGCATGCGTTGTACTCCCTCCGTTTCCAAATATAAGTCTTTTTAGAGATTGCAACAAGTGACTACATACGAAACAGAATATGTTTACTCCTACATACGAAGTAGCCCATTTGAAATGTGTAAAAAGACTTTCATCGAGTGCAGTGCTTTGATGTGTCGCGTCAACTCGTACAAGATCAAGAAATTTGATTACTACGACGCCCTCTCCCTCGCGGACGAGCTCTGGTGCCTTAACTGCACCTGCCTTTGGCTGCATCACAGGTGGGCCAACCACCTGTTGGGCCCACCTGTCATAGACGCAAAGGCGGGAGCGATGAAGTAGAAGCTTCGCTTCTGCGCTATCTCTCCCTTGCGAGGTGGACGGACATGCAGCAAAGGATTCGATCTTGTAGAAGTAGGAGTAACATCATTGTTTCGCCTCGAAGAGGCGAAGAGCCAAGCGCAAACCGAACGTGGCAGTTGCGAACACTCGCGTGGTGCGGTTCCTTGGAGTACTAGCCAGGCTCTTGCATGAGACAAAATTGCTATTGTTTAACAATTAAACTCCATTATCCATTGGTTGATACTCATTCTGCATAGGTCCACGCGCTTAGCACCGTTTCCTCCTGGGGTCACCAATGTTTATTTGCTAATTAATAGCATTCCATGCAATGAACTAGCCATTGCAAGTCATTAAAAGCATGCACACCTCTCATCTCTTATTGATTGATACGTATGTCAAGAAACAAGAAACAAGGTAGAAATTAATGCACCGCGCCTAAGTGTTTTGGGACTATTTGGTTTTCGTAAGATGACTTACACACCTAGACGGAGGGAGTAGTATAGACCTGTAAACCGGAAAGGAGTATTTGCCTTTCTAGAGATTTCAACAAGTGACTAGACTACACCGTGTGCAGTACCCCCTCCCTTCCGGTTTATAGGGCTCAAATCTCAAATCTCATGAACCAAGGCATTTTGTGATTGGAGGAATGTCAGATCTCATACTTTACAAAACTACCCTAATTAAACTCATGCATTAATTACGTAGTTCTCTCGTTTTCCTCTCTGCCTTGGTCGCGGTGCACAATATTGAGCACTCCTATATGACTAGCCGCTCTATCTACATGCGGGACATTTCAGAGCATCCGGGCCGTGTGCCATCCACCAAATCACGGCGAGGTGCTACAATGAGACTCACTGTCACCCCGGTGTGGCCGTCATGACTCGTCATATCACAAAACCCACACCTTTACCGGCGGTGGTAAGGTGGCCTCCAAGTTGTAATGGGCCGAAGCAACCATCATTTCATTGGGCAGCTCGTTCAAGCCCTTTCTTCCCTTTCTTGAAGAAAACCTCACTCCAGGCTACTCACTTCGCCATTTTTCTTCTCTACCGTGAAGGAAAGGTGGGCGAATCAGTTATGCTGCTATATTTTCATTCCAATAATCTTCTTTTTGCGAAGCACCGACCGATTCTCACATCCTATTCTTTTCCCGTTTTCATTGCGATTGTGGTTTCCTTTAGATTGCTTTTTGTTTGACAGTTCATTGATGGATCCTGGAGCACTAGGCAAAGAGTTGTCGGCGGACAACCCACTAGAGACAGCGATCTCCAGGAAGCGAGCACCGACCAACGAGTTGACCATGTTGGCGGGCCAACCCATGAAGACGAAGAACTCCAAGAAACAAGCACTGGCCAAAGAGTTGAGGAGGTTGGCGGACGAACTCCTCAAAGAAAGTTGGAAGAACAGCAGGGGTCCCACCGTGCCTACCCCAGGAACTCTGATTGCCACCTATGTGAGGCTCAAGACCGAGTTTGAGGAGATAGTCGCAGTTGAGAAGCAGTATTCCCCTGGCAAGGTGATGGCCCCCATCGAGGACGAGTAGATGGCCCCCGGAGGATGAGATCCCCCGGTGAGCTGCACAAGGTAAAAAATAATGGCTTATTACCATAGTTGTGGTTTTTGATTATTTGCAATGTGCTTGCTTTTTGATTATTTGCAATGTGCTTGCTAATATGTTAGGGTTGTGCAGGTGCCGGTGGTTGTCCTTGATGATTCCGATGTCGTGGCCCGTCCTGTTGGCATCGCCCCAGAGATTGATTCCGATGCCGCTGTCCATCCTGTGGACATCGCCCCAGAGATCGATTCATATGTCGCTCTCAGTCCTGTGGACATCGCCCCAGAAATCGATTCCCATGCCGCTGTCTGTGTTGTGGTCATTGCCCGAGAGATCGATGACAAGAAATAGTTGGTCGCGCTAATCCTTCAGGGTAGTTTGCATTGCCCTGTGTTTGATTACCAGAACGATGTGTGTTATCAAACCATCTTAGGGCTAGTGCACTGTCTTGTGTGGGCGGATCTTGCTACTTTTGTTTGATAGTGAATCATGCGATGAATCATGCGAACCCTCTCCAAGTTATGGAAACAGATGTATCCTCACCAGCTTTTGATGTAATATATGGCATGCTTAGATGTAATTTTGAATTGTTTATCATATCAGCAGGGCTTGTTTGATGATTCTTGGTGTTAGTAGGCTAGCTCTTTGTGCGAGCTATAGTACTTGCAAAACACTCACCGAAGAGAATCTTTTGTGCTGTTGAGCTCGTGGTACGCTTATAATTATCCCTCGTCGATCGACCAATATCCCTAGCTCCTAAAATTTTAGGCTTAGCGATCTATCGGACAATAGTCGACATACATTCAGGCCTCATTTGGTTCATAGGATAGGAAAATCGTAGCAAAATTACGGAAGAACGTGCAACACAAAATCATAGCAATGCAGACGCGTACTCCCTTCGTTTCCAAAATAGATGACCTAGGCGGGCTAGTTTGGCCTAGTGGGTTTCGGTGATATGACGTGATGCGGTGCCATCCGGTCTTGGCGTGTGGTAGCGATATTGTGGGTACAGTAAGTTTTCTTGAAGAAGCGGAATTCAACGAAGCCATGATGGTTCCTTCGTCCGAACAACTTACAAGGGAAAGGTTGGGCCTGCAATCTGACGACCGGGTAGACCAGGATAATTTTGTGCATGGCAGGTGGACCAGGATGGTCGACGTCCCACATGTCAGCGAATGAAAGTATTCTTTCTGATATAGAGGACGAGCAACAAGTATTCATTGTTTATTTTTTATGAAAGCT
Organism: Aegilops bicornis; assembly: GCA_021605145.1. Lineage (NCBI taxonomy): Eukaryota > Viridiplantae > Streptophyta > Magnoliopsida > Poales > Poaceae > Aegilops > Aegilops bicornis. The sequence goes on from CM038669.1 coordinate 521,286,408, forward strand.
ATTGTCTCCATTGTTACTCCTTGACTTTGTCAATGCCTCTCTCTCCTCCACATAAGCGGGGACTACTTGTTATGCATGCAGCGGGCAGCTGCCGTCTTGAGGGGCCAGGGCGGTGAGAGCGGGCTCCAGAAATGGTCCGGACTCCAGCATGGCCCACCTCACATTATCACCGTATATTTCTTGGAGTCCGTGTGCGGCGGGCGGGCGATCTCTTCTCCCTCCCCCGTTTCTCTCTTCTCACCGACGCGCCCGAGCGATTAGATTTCGCTATTGACGGTTTATTCAATTACGGTCCCACATGTCAGTAAAATTGCAAGACAACGCGTGTCCCCTCTGGTGAGCAGCGTGCGAGCTGGACTGTCACGGTTGCGATGCGTACGAGTCGTAAGTGTGCCGCCTTTTCCTTTAGAACTTGCGAAGTGTAACATTTTCGCGGGATCGATCGATAGAAATCAGAACAAAATGACGAGGGTGGTGCTTTCCGCTCGTTAAGGCGGGCTAGTTCGAGTGATATGACGTACTCTGATGTCGTCCACTTGCTCCATTTTTATGTAAGCAAGAGTTTACACTCTTACGCGGGAGGAGTGCGAAACACCGCGGATCTGATTTTGATCGAGGGATAACTGTTCCCTACCAAATAATGGAGGATTGTTAGCGAAGTTAGGGCATCTCCAGCGCTGGCCCACAAATTTACACCGGCATCTGTCCGAGGACACTAATGGATGCCATCTGATGCTGCCTGCATACCTTTCAACAACTATATGAACTAACCGGACGAAATTCGTGCAAACAAAGCAAATTTCAAATTAACCGGATGAAATTCATTACATTTTGAAAACTTTTCCTACAAACTGAATGAAATTCATTACATATTTCGCACAAACCGTACTAAACCTACTGTAAACCTAATCTAAACGATCGCCGGCGCCCGACCACCATGTCCGGCCATGAACCCGAGAAAGCCGGCCATTGCCTTTGCCTCCTCCTCATCCGCATCGATAACCTCCTCCTCCGGCCGGAGCACAAGGTTCTGAAGATTTCCGCCTCCACGTCGCCGTCAAGCGGCTAATCGGCCGCCGATGTTTACCCCACCAAGCTTGGCGTCGACTGAGTGGAGTAGCGGTGGCCTTCCCGGGACCAGAGCAGCGGCGACCTACCGTGTACTACTCTTCCTCGCTGTAGGTTGCACCCGCGCATGCGCGCCGGCTTCGTGGTCGTGGCGGCGGAGGGCGGCCGGGGGGGTGCCGGCGATCTCCTTTGTTTGCTCCTGCGACAGTACGTCGAAGAGAGCTTTGGAGCGCGCCCGGAGCGGAGCCGCCGATGTCCCTCATCTGCTCCTGCGACAGTACGTCCAAGAGAGCTTCGGAGTGCCAGGAGGCCATGGTTGAAGTGGTGCCGACAGAAGGAAGGCACCGGAGTAGAATAAGTGTGGGTCTTGAGCTATGGCTGGGAGCTGGGGCTCAAGTTAATATAGCGGGCGAATGGCAATGAGCCGCGGCAGACGGATGGACAACTGGCGCCGGAGTAGGTTTGTCGGGCGTGAATGGGGACGCTGCTTTAGTGACTTGACTGCAGATGCGTTTGTGTTACTGACATGTGGGCAGAATGGGCGTCTGGCCCGCATGTCAGTGACACACCAACTGCACCTGTAGTTAAGTCCGGTGAATGCGGCATTGACATTCTGGAGAGACGGTGACCATTTTCGCGGGAAGCGCGTGCTAGCGATGGAAGGGGTTTCGGTGTGCAGTGGCACTAAGATCGGTCGCTCACGATAGTACATACTCCGTACCATACTACCATAGTACCCTCTCTAGCTTAGTATGTTTTATAGATTGTTGTTGTGATGGACGATATACATGAGCAAGGCGGTCTGAGTATGACCGTTGGTGTTGAGCCAGGTGAATACATGCTCAGCGTTCGCGTAGGCCTCCATCAAACATCTAAACAGTAATGTCAGGCAACGCCGGGGCGCGCAGGTGATGGGCTCGCTGTTTGCGTTGCGCCATGAGCAAGACCTTGATTTAGAGGGCGATGTGCATGCATTAGCATGCTTTGACAGCGTGAGCGTGAGTGTCAGACGCGAAGTATTTCATTTTCATTTGGCTGACGAGGGTGCGTTGTAGCGACGAGTCCGTGGTTTGATTCCCCACATACGCATAATTTTGGTTTTTACAGTATTTCTTTCTCCATTCACAGGTAGGCCCGCGTAGATAGATAAAGAACACGAGCTGATGAGGCGGATGCGCATCGTTTGACTGGTCAACCAAACAAATACGGAGCTATACGCTGAGCCAGTGACCGTATAATCACCATATCTCGTATACAATGATCAAAGTGAGCTATCAAGACAAGTTCATGACCGCCAATGCATTTTACTCGGTAATAAATGACCAGGATTGAAGGGGAATCCTAATTTACTTCGTCTTCTGTCCTTGAGATCTTGACAAACTAATGCACTATACGGTTGCCTGGCCACTCCACCCCAGAGCTCTCACCAAGCGTCGTTCATGCCACCGCGCCGCACACTAACCGGTAAGGCGGCGATGGCATCCCACCGCGCCGAGTTCCTCGCCGCCCACGAACGCACACAAAATGGTAGGGAAGCGATGGCATCCTCACAGGCCTGAGTTCATCGCCGCCATGCGACCTCACAACTATGTGGGAGGAATTTGAAGATGCCAAGGCCGAATGGGTGGTAGAGCAAGAGGAGGCCAAAGCCGCCTGAGAGGAGCGGAAAAGTCGAGAAAGCACTCAAGAAAAGAGAGGCCCGCCGCAAGAAGAAAGAAAAGGACGACGCTACCGCCGCAGAGAGGTCGGCGGAGATCTAAGCACGGTCGGGTGTCGCAGACAAAGCCGAGAAGGAGAACGACGGCGTCTGGCCAGCATGTGAGAAGTAGTAGTACTAGTAGTTAGTGTGTGTGTCTGTGTCTGTGTCTGAGTACGAGCATGTACCAGTACTACTAGTTACTACTGTAGTTTTTAGAGCAAATTACCAGTACATTAGCCTAGACTAAATGGAAACATTCCTATCATATGCATCAAATGGCATCTCTTTCTCTATAGGAATTGAGATGCATGTCATCTCACTTCCTATGATTTTCATATTCCTATCCTATGAACGAAAGGAGGCCTCTATTGGAGTAAATCGTAGCTAGCGATCTGCTGGTGCAGTAGTTTTCTTCAAGAAGCGGAATTCAACGAAGTCATGATGGTTCCTTCGTCCGAGCAACTTCAAAGTGGGAAGTGGGCCTGTGATTTGACGGCTCATTAGTCATTGTTATCAAGGGCGTGACGACTGGGTGACTCTCCTTGGAGTTCTCAAGGCATGGCAAGTGGACCAGATGGTCGACGTCCCACATGTTGGCGAACGGAAGTGTTCTTTCCGATATCGAGGAGCAAGGAAACCGCGTGGTATAGTATCACCGCTGATTGGTTCGCAAAAAATAGTATCACCGCCGATTTATAATTATTTTTTATTTCGATGAATGCTAGCGTTTCAACTCTTACGACGAAGGGTGCCAAACACGAGACGTCTTTGGATGTCCCACACGTCGGCCGAAAGGAGTGGGACATGAAAAGCGTGGTAGAGCCCAGCGTAAAAAAACAGCGTGGTAGAGCGTCTCCACTTCTTCCACTTCTGGGTCGGAGACCACACGTAGTAGTACTTAGTGGTAGGTACGAAACAAAGTGCGACCTGGAGAGAAAGACACGTCTAGTTGGAAGGTCTCGGGGCATACACGTAAACAAATATAAAAGTTAATATGTGCCTCCAACTAATATAGTAGTAGTAGTAGAGTACTTAGGCACGTACTCCATAACATCACCGTGCATTGCACGTACAACATTTAGTGGTAGTACGTAGTAAGAGACAAATGCCGCCCAAGAGTTCCCTTCTCGACCTACTTTTGGGTGTTTGGTAGAGTGTATGGAGGGTGCATGAGTCCACACTAGTTTAGCACAAATACACTAGAAGCATGCATGAAGAGAGCATGCATGAAGAGGGGTGTTGAGTTAAGCATGCATGAAGAGGGAACAACTATGCTGAGACGAGAACGCAACCAAACACACCCTGTATGCCACGCATGTTCATACCATTTGTGCCTTTCTACTTCACTTATCATCGCGCTACATTACTCGGGTTCAGACGTCCAATCACGGGTACATGTCCATCTCAGAGTTCCAAATTCCACGTGTTCTTCATATAGATGGAACGATCGTTGCATAACACGTGCACCTTGATGCTAGATGTCTCGCGTGTTAGCAAAAGGATGAACAAAGCTCACGTAAAAAAATAGAGTGGAAGAACAATAGATTCCGGATGACCGAGAAGGAGCAAGGAACCTTGTGGTGGAGCGTCTGCACTCGTAATATTTAATATTATTCAGCGATATAAAATTAAACAATCATCTCCACAAAGGATCGGAAGAGTACGTAAACACGGTAGCCGGTGTAGTTACATCATACTAGTACATGGCTAACCCACGCTATCACCATATTACTTGGCTTCCGTCGACACCTATCTCTAGTAATCCAAAGAGCTCAGACGCTTCTCCCTCCTCATCTCTATCAAAGTGCGGCGGGCTGGCGTTTTTGCCATCTATTGAGGTCGGTTAACTATCACATGTTAGCGACATGCCAAGAGCATTCTAAAAGAATTCCTTTCACGTTCCATTTTCAAAAAGAAAAAAATCCTTTCACGTCATTTAACTTGCATGTATGCTTTGAGCAACTTGCATGTCCTATCTGCTCTGTTTGATACTCTAACTTAGCTAGAGGTTAGACTAACTCATGACTAACCCTCAGCACTAATCAGAGCCAAAGAGGTGTTTGGGTGACAGGGTTAGATTGACAATAAATGCACTTCATGGAGAGAGAAAAGTGATTTTTCAGTGGTCCCAATGAGAACTATCTCCAGTTAGCACCTCTTGGGTGGGATAGTTTTTTTGGTGGGTTCGGTGCAACTTGCTCCAATTTAAACCCTCATGCTTGGATACTTTAGGGCTATTTGAGCCCCAAATAGCTCAAACTAACTCTAATCCATGGATCCAAACAGGGCCTATGGCCAGATCTCGTCTTGAGCGATCGCGTGCACAGCGCGGCGCTCTCTCGGCCGTCGCGCCACTTCAAAGCCGGCGCCAGTGAGAGGTCGCCTCCGCTCTGGCCGGGCATTAATGCGGCACTGACGCTCCAGGGCGACGCTGACCGTTTCACGCGGGAAGCGCGTGCTGGCAAGGGAGTATAGGTTTTGAACCGTTTCAGGTGTAGTACTGGTAGTTTGCAAAACTACTCAATTATTGCACTCAGTTTCCTAAGAAATTGTGGTAAAAAACGTTACTCCACAGCCCGCTTCCCTTCTCCTTCCTGCTCATGATTTACGTGGCCATGTTAACGTGGTTGTGTCAAAAAATGTCACTTCCTGCTCGTGATTTGCGTTATATAATTACAAGCAAGATTCTCGTGCATTGCACTAACATCAATATGCATTCTTTTACAAAACACCTGTTGTGATTGACCCATGCAGGAGTAATCCCATGTGTAAAAACTAATGATATCTCAAGAATTTTATCGAAAAACTGGTATCTCGAGAATGTCATCAAAAAAATGAAAGATGAGAGATAAGGCGAGGAGGAGTGGAGTGTGGTGGTGACTGGTGGTCGGAATGGGCGGAGGCATGGGGATGGATTTAGCCAGGCAAAGCGGCTGACCACCATGCATGCTAGATTGTTCGAGTAGACTTATTCCTTTTTTTCATTCGAGCAATGAGGTTGCATGGAGATAATGATGTGGAGAGAGGTGCGGGTATCTTTTGTAAAATTATCATAGTTTGCTTTCTATCCGCCGATATAAATCATAATGGTCTCAGACATAAGATGGCAGGCACACCATCATCACCAACTCATTTTTTATAAGGGTACAGATGATAAGTTTGCTGACTACTAAAGTAAAGTGGAATCTGTCCATGTTATGCAAGTAAATAAAGGTGATTGTTTATCATACGGGTAAGGTTGGATGAAGGGTGGTAGGAACAAATGCTCCGCCTAGAGCATGTGTGTGTGAGATGGAGTCTTAGTGTGTGTGTGGGGTGTGTGTGTGTGTGTGCGTGTGTGTGTGAGAGAGAGAGAGGAGAGAGAGAGATGGAGTCTTAGTTTGTGTGTGTGAGAGAGAGAGAGATGGAGTCTAAGTGTGTGTGGGGGGAGGGGTGCGTGTGTGTGTGTGTGTTTGTGTGTGTGAGAGAGAGAGAGAGATGGAGTCTTAGTGTGTGTGGGGGGGCGGGTGCGTGCGTGCATGTGTGTGTGTGTGTGTGTGTGCATGTGTGCGTGTGTGTATGTGTGTGTCGCGGGGTCCTCCGTGGCGGATGTAATGTAAGTGTGCATGGCTTCATCATAGAGAGGTGATGTGTATGGCAGCGGCCACCAACGATGGGGTGCGAGAGAGAAAATGCCCAGAGAGAGGGAAGAGAAGGTGCGTGCTTGGCGTGAGAGGGTCGACATCGAGAGAACGTGTTTGTTCGAGAGACACCGAGGAAGACTACTATATATCGATGGTGCATGTAGGTGGGAATTAAACAAAGGGATGGTCTTATTGGTTTCGGGGATATAGGGAAGAGTGAGAGGCGTGGGGGGTAGCTAGAAGGAGATTGTTAAGTGTGAGTGTGTGTTTTTCCCATCCAAAGTGGAAGTTATGTGCACAAAAGAGGAGAAACGATTCGATGTGGCTTTAGGATTGAGGGTAATTAACTACGTATGGAGACATAGAGACCTTGAACGTGCATGTGTGAGAGGTATACATGTATACGTGGGATGTGTGTGTGTGCGCGCGTGCATGATCGAGATAAAAGAAAGAAGACATAAGTCATAAGATCAACGACATGGGAGAGACGGGTCGGTATGACAATATGCATGCATGTGAGAATGCAGGGAAGAAGGCCCGACAATTGAGCATGTGTTTTTATCTTTAAGAGATAGTGGTGTGGGCTAGAGCATGCATCTATGGCGGCAGAGGGGTGAGGCGCAACGATTGTGCAAAAGAGATCAACCTATAAATGCATGTGTATGGAGAAACATATATAGTGTGGGTGATAGGAAGCAAGATCCGTGCGAGAAAGAAATGTTGACGGAGAAACTACAGAGATACTGAGAGATGGAGATGCTAGCTAGAGGGACATCCGTTAGTTTGGGTGTTGGAGATGACCGTCGGGTGGTTCAAAGGGTGAAGTTATATATGTGTGTGAGAGGGCACTTGACTACATGTAGAGAGAAACATATGTAGTGTGCGTGATAGGAATCAAGAGTGAGGGCGAGAAAGAAGGTTGATGGAGAAACAGATAAATAGAAAGATAAAGATGCTAGCCAAGCAAAGCGTTAGAGATAGGAGTCGAGTGGATCAAGGCTGGGTTATGTGTGTGGGTGTGAGAGAGATAGAGAGAGGGTGCATGTGAGTCACATACAAACAGATATCGAGAGAAATGAGACCAGGAGAGACGGAGTTTTGTGTCTCATGCGAGAGAAAGATATTTCACAACGAGAGTGATAGCTAGAGAGACATATGAGAGAACACAAGATATCTCTAGGGAGAGAGGGTGTGTTTGAGCGACATACAAGAGAACAATGGATAAATATGAGACCTGGCAGCATGTAGTTTGTGTTTGTGTGTGAGAAAGAGATATTGAAGAGGAAGAGTCGAGGTTCTCATATCTAAGGAGCGAAAGACATCTCTCAGATGAGGGGTGTGCGAGTGGCACACATGGGAATATTTGAGAGAAATGAGACCCCAGGAGACAAAGGTTTGTGTTTGTGTGAGAGAAAGAGATTCCACATGGAGAATCATAGCTAGAGACACATAGCAGGAGCGAGATATACTTAGAGAGAGATAGAGTGATGAAGGTCGAGGGAGAGAGTACCGTCACAAGTGTGTTACAAAGATAAAAGATCATTGTCGACATAATCGGTAGCACGAGAGATGCCTGAGAGACGATGAACGCATATAGGTCCAGAGAGATAGTCCTATATAAGCATGAGTGATAGCTATATGAGACGAATATCTGGATTAAAGGGGATTCAAATATTTAAACTGGAGATCACGACATCGATAACATCATAACGCAAATTGCTATATCAAACATGCATATTCATTTGAATTTGGGCACACGTGTAATGTTATATAGTTTATCAATATTGGTGATCCATAGATTCTTCAATTACAAACAATGCATGGTTTATATGCAATTAATGTCTAAACAGGATTAAACTATATGTTATGTGTGAAACACATTATACATGTTTGAGAAGTTAAAAAACCTGCATGAAACACACATTAATTGGAGACAGTTAGCGAGGAATGCATACATTGGATTTCAACATAAAGTGGTTTCAAATATTTGAAAATCCAAATTGATGGATACAACCTTATGAATCTGAGATCATGCCATTTGTAAACCATATTTATGTATAAATGGTGTTGTGCTTTTGAAAGTATATATAAAAAATGATGTATATAGAATGTAATTCCAATTGAAAATGGATCCCGCCCAAAAAAATAGTAGAATACAAACGGGATTCGAATTGAGTTGGCACGGTAAACGCAATCGTGCAAAATTTGAACAAAGCGGGAAAGTCGCGTAATCACCAAACCAAAATCATGCGAGATGGAAATCACTATCGCCTATCCCTGCCGCGCAAAGCCTATCTGCTGGATTTCTATAGGTTTCGATAGGGGTAGGTTTGTAATTTCACCCAAACGTGACATAACCGCCTCTCACCCGGATTCATACACGGTGAGCGTCAAAACACAGTGTGCCCTCGGCCGAAATCGACTCCCTCCCCGATTCATATTCATACACGGTGGGCGCCAAAAACAAACTCTCGTCAGCAAATATTCGGTGTATGCGAGATTACCGTCCTATCCCCAACCGACTAATGTTCTTTGTGATGTAGTAGAAATTTGAAACGGGGGCTAAGTTTGTAAATTTCCTCGCATTTGAGACAAGCACACCCTGAATACATGGTCCCCCCCGTCCTCTCTACCTCCCTTTTCCCCATTCGTACTCCGTGGGCGCCAAAACACCCTCTCCACCCCACCCTCCTCCGTCTGGCCGTCCGCCACCCCATCCACCGCCGTCCTCCTCCACCATGCACGAGCTCATACCCCGAAGCCACCGTCCATTACAAGAGATCGACCTCTCTCATCCACGCCTTCGGACCGGGATCCTTGCATCCCGCCCTCTCGCTTCATCCTCATTGCCGTCCACCTTGTCGGCGCGCCGCTCCTCTGACCATCTCGTCCACCGCGCCCGCCACCACCGTCTACCCTCCTAGATCTGCTTCCACGCCGCCCGACAGCCATCGCTACGGCAGCACCGTCAAATTCTCGCCAGAATCAGACACGGCGCCGCACTGCAGGCGGTACTCTTTCAGATTCTGCTCAACTTATTTATCGGAGCAAGAAAATAGATCGCCACTGCTTTACTCTGATTTCTTGTCTTGGTTGTGAAGTTGCCTTTGTCCGGTTTGCACCTTCAGATCCGCCATGGCACGCTTAACACTATACTCCCAATGCTTATGGTTTTCCCCTTTTATATTCCACACTAGTTAAATCACAGTATACTAAATTTCAAAATTGGGTCAGTCAATTTTTCAGAGCTCGCCGGAGTTCGTCGGTGCGACCCAAGGGGCTCGGGTGGTTGTGGGGCCTCGCCGAACGAAGAAAACTCGACGCGGGTGGGGGTGGGGTGGCGGAGGAACACAGGCGGTGGGGGCCGATGGTCCACCAAGGCGGCCCGTGCAAGTGTTCTCAGATGGGAAGAATTAAGAGACGAGGAAGAAGAAGGGTTAGGACACGAGGATCTTCATCCAACTGCCTGAAATAGTCGAGGGACAGCCGGGAGTTGCATTCTTAATGCGCCTGGTTCATCTTGTGTGGGCAGCTGCGCAACCAACATTTTATTATCCAAAATCTGCTTGCTCTTCTTTACCATGTTCGATAGTGCTTTGGCATGTACGTGATCGATAGGCTTTCAATTACTAGCGGCAATACAACACCGTATTTTCAAGCCGTTCCACTTTCCCGATTTATATATCGTGGTTATGGTGTACCCTGTTATGTACACTATGATCTGCCTAGTTGTTGTGTGCTCTTGTTATCATGGTTTGGAAATAAACTCAGATACAGATATTATGAACCTATCATCCGCCAGCTATCCTTACTCGAGCCTATTTTTTGTGTATGTGTGCGGATTATATAAATGCACGCACGATATAACAAAGCACACATGAGCTCTCTCATCGTAATCCAAAGGATAGCACATAAGTGTCTCTGGGCGCTCTATATTAGAATATCATCCGCATTACAAATATAATCTCACAACTATTTATGTTTTCATGGTTCTCGGATATTATACGCCAATTACGGTGAATATCGAGAATCCGGCGCATCGTAAGAATATTGTGGAACACCGCAATGACTTACAAAATTGGCACCAAGGCATTGAGTGCCATTCGAAGCAATGAAACTCGTACGCTCCCCACCTGTTGATTCTTGTTCAGAATATCATCCTAATGACTATTCTAACCTCGAGGAGTCAAAGGCAGATGGCCTGTCCTGTTCACCCATCAAGGTGTATGTTCTAATTTGGCAAGGTTTTATTGATTGTGTGTATCTTGCATATGTTGTCTTGCATGTCTTCTACTTTGTTGCACCACCATCTGCTTAGTTTACTCATCATATAACTCGAGATGCCATGCCCATCCATTATCAATACATATTCCATCTGTCGTCATACCATGTTTTTCCACTCAAATGTTGTTCTTGTGCATCGGACATCAAAAAGGAAGAGGGTGATTGCCGAACCTCAAGGAGCACCCGCAAAGTCCTTGAAAAACATGGTGGTGCCGGGAAATCAGACAGCGCCCACTTATATTGGTTGTACAACCAAAGGACACAAAACATAGGGCCGACTCCAGCAGACTGCACCCATACTTCACTGGCCACACCACTAGCCCCACCACACAGACCTGCACTCCAGCAAAAGGTATACCGATTTCATTTGCCATAGCACCAGCCGTACCACGTAAAAATCCCACTCCAAAGAAAAAGTACAAAGAAGTCCACCGTCAAGACCAATCCCAACTGCAGAGACGGCCAATTCCTGCAGATTGGAACCCCATTCCATTTATTACTAGTTTAAAAGACAATGCTTTCAATGTTGTTAGGGACTACGTGCATATATTCCCATCATGGGAAGATTATAGTGAAGACAAACACCATTTTCACATCTTCCTGTCCAACTTACGTGTAAGTCTATTATTCATGGTTATTATTTTCCTGTTTTCTGCTGATCGAACACATCGATGATTTACATTACATTGTTGTAACTAGGTGAGGGTCAATCTGTATAGTCATGACGAGCAAAGCTTGCTTGTGCTTTTCAAGGAAGCATTGCAACAGTATCGGTGTTACCTGAGGAAATCACACTTTGATGGCAAGTCTATAAATGAATTTCCGGTGAAGTCTCCTGTGCTAAATTTAGAAGACATTGAATGGAAAAACCTTGTTATGCACTGGTCTTGTTCCCAGGATGAGGTACTGCCTATGAAATCACATGACAATTTGAACTTCTACTTTTCCGCATGTGCCTTACGGATCTTTTTGCAGGAAATCTGCTCAAGAAGAATTCCAGTTTGAAAAGAACGACGAGGATATCGCAAATATGTTGCCCGCTGCTTTGCTCTTGTTAGTACATGTTGTCCTCAGCATCACTGTACTTGCATACATACACAGTTCATTATGTGACAGCAGTATGCATGATAGCTTGCTTATCAATTGTTCGCTCCAAATTATCTGATCCGTATGAATGGTTACATTAGTGTAGAATATATCCAATGCCAATGAATTTTTTTAGCTCTGCATTGTTCTTGTAAGTACATGTTGTCCTTTATCAGTGTACTTATATTGATAGGAGTTGTTCATGTACCATCACTCTGCAGCTTAGTTTCCTTTGCCCTCCATTTTCTACACATCAGATCTATATTTACTCTTACCATAAGGTTGGTACTGAAGAATTTTAGCTATGCATTGCTCTTGGTCAGTGCCTTTCCTCAGACGTCAAGCACATACATTTATAGCTACTTGGTTATGTAGCATCACTCTTCATCTTATCTTAAATATTCTCCATTTTTTTGTATATTATCACATCTATATTTACTCTTAACAAAATGTAGAATAAAGGAAATGCTTATGAAGAACATTCTGTGCTAAACTTCTTGAATTGCCCCCCCATCGGCATGGACAAGGGCTTTATAGAGCCTGTCTTCACCAAAGAATGTAAGTTTGTCCTTCTCAAGCCTTCAAACTTTGTTGTGTATATTTGGTTAGGCATGACTGCAATAAAGCTGTTTATTTTTGGTGTTTGCGTCAAATTGCATGTTTAAAGTTTGTTATGTAGTTCATAAACAAAAGTTTGTCCTTCTCAATTTAAGTTATCAGTTGTACAACCAAGTTCCTTCTTCATACCATGTAAATTAAACTATACAGAGCAAGTGATCTTCTTTTGCACTGCATGTATGCTTCGTTTCTTCATCCGTAATCCAAAGGTGTGGTGAACCTACCCACTACAGACAATGTCATATTCTGCAATGTCTTAACTATGAACAATGTCATATCACCCAAAAAATTCTACTACTCCCTCTTCGAAAATACTTGTCATTGAAATGGATGTATCTAGATGTATTTTAGTTCTAGACACATCCATTTTGATGACAAGTAATTCGAACGGAGGGAGTATTATTTAAACCGTCTCTTTATTTGCCAATCTAAAACGGGATAAATTGACAAAGACACTAATCGTTGATACTTATGAGTTCTTGATCCTGTAATCCAAAGGGTGTTGTGAAGCTGCCAACTCCTTCACAATGTCATTTCCTACCATGTCTTGACCTGAACAATACCATATTGTGTTAATGCAATTTTAAACTGTGTCACTTTATTCACAAGAAGAAATGTGATGAATTGTCAAGATCGATACTTTTATGTGCAAAACCTACCATATGTCTCGCTTGTTTATCTTTTAGAGTGAGGAAGATATAAGTGTTGAACAAGCTAGCCTCATCATCTTGCTCAACCGCTATACCGCAGCTCCCCAATAGGGCTAACCTTTCTTGAACTCTATTGAAGTGTTGTCGGTTTTGTATATTATTTTGTCGGCGTGTTTATTTGCAATCGGTGGCGATCTTTGATGCCCAAAGTGTATGTAATCTCTTTGTCTGCTTGTGCTTTATTATCATAGTGGCGAACTTTGATGCCCAATGGATGTAATATGCCGTAATTTCTTTATTGTATAGTCTAGGTTTTTTCTTATTCACGATGCTGCAGTTATTTTACTGTCTATATATCATGTCTTCGCAGTAAACCGGCCAAACCATAAAATTACGGTACATAATCGGGCCGTCATGCGATCCACGATGTATGATCCGCATCATGGGCCCCGTCAAACCGCCCACTAGTAGATTCGGGCCTTTAATAGGACGAGTAACTCCCGCCCTCTTTTGCAAGAAAACTCAATGGGCTTTTAGGAGGCTAAGAAGTAAATTTGGACACGAAGCGTCGGATAACTCACGGGCCGGGCAAAGAGCCGAAATGGACCCCGCCATTGATTGTGCGAATCAATTCACGGGCTTTTAACAGGCCAAAGTTGTCTCGGTCCTTGTTTGGCCCAATCGAGATATCGGTCATGAAAGCGGGCCGGATGCAAACCGGCCGTAGTTAGGCCCAACTATACGACGGGCTTTTAACGGGCCGAAATTAATATAGGGCCGAAATGTTAAATGGGCCCTTAATGTGCCAAAACTAATATCGTGCGAATTACTAAATGGGCCTTTAGCAAGTGGGCCCAAAAGCATAGCGTCCAAATAACGGGCGAATCTGATTTGGGCCATAATTGAGCCCAAAGCCTCTTAAAGGGTCGGACTGATCCGGGCCATGATTTGGCCCGTAAAGTGGGAGGCTTTAAGGGGCCGGATCTTATATGGGCCATTATTAGGCCCGGATGGCAGGCCATTAATGGACCGGATCAAATATGGGCCGGCATTTGGCCCAAAACATGGCAGCCAGTTAATGGGCCGGCCTACTAGGGTCCTCAAAATCTTGTGGGCCTATAGGTGGGTCGACCCATTAATGTCGGTGAAATCTCATGGGCCTTTAGCTGGGCCGGCCCATTATGATCCGCAAGAATTTTGTGGGTTTTACCGGGCTTACCATTATGGCACACAAAATCTTGTGAGCTTTTATCGGTCGGCCTAATATTGCCCGCGAAATCTTGTGGGCCTTTAGCTGGGCCAGCCCATTATAGTCCGCAAAATCTCGTGGGCCTTTAACTGGGCCGGCCCATTATGGCCCGCAAAATCTTGTGGGCCTTTAGTTGGGCTGGCCCATTTAAACTTGATGGGTCGTGCCACGTGTCGACGTATCATAGGCGCCTTCTGTCCAATGAGTGGATGACATCTGTCCCACCGATGAGCCGACACGTGTTTCCTCCAGCCAATGATGATTTTACACGTGGAAATTTCCCATTGGTCGGGTACATTAACGGGTTATCGGATCCAAAATCCGACCCGATAGCTTAACGGCGTTCCTTACGGTGGATGCCACGTGTCGGTCACCCTTGATGAAAGCACTTCTGTGACGCGTGATTTATCGTCATGGAAGTGGACACTTTCGTGATGATAATTTTGGTAATGTCATGGAACACTTCTCTGACGACACGTGTATGACTATCTTGATTCTGTCATAAATTTGTCATGGATGTACATGCATGACAAAAAACGCGACCTACTGTGACAAACATGTATCATCACGGAAGTGTATTTTTTTGTAGTGATGTCGCTCGCCGCGTGCTCGTCGAGGTTGTACCGTTCACTCAAAGCCCTCAGGCCGGAGCTTTTTAAGCCAGCTCCTTGCTTGCCGATGTCACCGATCTTCGTGAAGCGGCGTGTCACGCAGCATAACGATCGTAGGGTGGCGAGCATCAACCCCCTTGACTGCGATCCGATCCCCGTCACGCTCAACTACATTAACGGTATGTACTGGATCGGCATGAACACGTCTTGGTTGGTGCTCGTCGACGGTCGTGGCAGCTGGATGCTCGTGGAGGTCTACACCCGACGATTGATCCCCCCTTCCTTTGATTAACACTGCACTGCTTTGGCACCGCGGCCCAGAATACTCGGAATCTTACAGTAGCCAACATGATACCAAGTTTGACTTGCTCAAGGTTGTAATCTGCCAAGTGCCCACAAGATCTGCGAATTATAAAGACTACAGGCTAATTGTGTTCTTCAACCGCGGTCCCGCCTATCTGACAGGTCACTACGGTAAGTGGATAAATCTGCACGTCCATCGCAGGATCATACATCCTCCATGGTTCTCTGATGCCATTGAACACAAGGGCTTCATTTACGCCGTCGACTCCTTCTATGGCTGGACGTATTGCTGGCCTACTCCAAATATCGCTACAAACGGTCATAAAGAAGATGTTACTTTCCTATGATATCGGGATGGCTAGCTTATATGACTGTCAACATGTCCTGAAAAAATATTCATGCTCATAGCATGTTGTTCTTAAGATTGACTACATTAAGAGCCCTTTTTTATTTGACTCCAACTAGATATGATGTTGTAGGCCGCGTGGTGTCCCTACCCTTCCTAATCCCAGAACCTTTCAAAGAAAAGCGGCATGGCAGTTGCAGGTGGTTCCTGGCTCGATCAGACAACGGCGAACGATTGATGATTGTTCGCACGTATCGGACATGTTGTTTCGCGGAATACAATCACAGTCACTGCAAGGTCTTTGAGCAGGATCCCAGCTTCTCTGGGCCTTCAATAATTTTTGACTGGAGGTTGATAAGTAGCCTTGGTACATGCTCTCTGTTTCTTGGACTAAATTATCCAATTAACCAGGAGATAACCGACGGCAAGGATCATGATGGCAGCATGGTTTCGTTCATCAGGCAAAACTGTGTGTACATAGCGTACCATGCGTCTCTGCATGCACCATACCCTGATATGTGCCACCACGCTCTGCAGCCCAAAGTAGGAGAGAGGGTCGCAAGTATCAGACTTCGACCTGCTGGCTGGAGTTTCCCCCGTCAGGCACCCATCTGGTTCAAGCCGTCAGCCAATCTCCACAGCTTAATAAATAGTAACGTCTAACCGAGCCAGTTAGTTAGATGCGTACACTTGGTGTAGTAGGATCTTTATTTAGTTTGATGCATACACTTGTTCTTTTTTGGTAGCCCTTTTATAATGATGGCTGATGTTTGGTTTCGAAGAGAGAGTTGCGTCTTTACTCTTCTGGCCTGCTTACTGCTTCTGTTGCACCCCCGACCCTGGTTGATGCTGCTGTTGTTTTCAATGTACAATCAGTAGTATATTTCGTCTGTTGGTTGAATAAATGTGTTGTTAGAACGACAAACACAATGTTTTGGAAGTCGTTGCACGGTCCGATCCTTTAGCGTCCCGTATCGTACGTAGCGCATACTATTTTTGGTACGGAACACATTTTCCACTTGTTGATAACATGCAGCCCACTGATGAAGGCCCAATAGAGGAGCCCATAATTAACTGGAAGGGAGGCTCTCACATGAATCCGGCCCAGGTACATGCTCATGTTCCCTAAACATAAATAAGTAAATAAATAAATAAAGATAAATGCTCATGCACCAGTTCTTTAAATTCATGATTTAACAGGAGGATATTATTTCCTATGATAGTGTCATTACATTCAGTCGATATTATTCTTAGGCAAAGATAGCGACCAGTCTTCTTTCTCCCACCATTTTCTTCCTGCAACCAGCGGACCCATGCAAATCGTAGTCAACATCGTAAATAGTTCTGGTCCATTTTTATTTTTCAATAAGAATGTCCAACCCAGTCTAGCACATTGGCGCTAGCACTTTATCCTCCGCCTTGGTGCACTCGTCGCGGCGCCGCCGTCAGGCCCTGTCAACATAGTGAATCGGGAGAGGACTGTAGTTGTGAGTATGACAGTACGGACTCACCAGGTCCACTCCCCAACACAAGCAAGCGCCTCTTTTACCACTCGGATGCACCCCTCATTTTTTTACTCTAATCCACCCTGCTGATATCTGGGACCCACATCATTTTCAACGTATAGTCAATTAACGACAAAATTGCACAACTTTTTTTTGAGTAGTAATTCGGGGGAGCAGGCTATAAACTGGGTTGTGCGGTCTCTGCAGCCCGTCTAACAACATGACCAGCCCAGCTGTTTTTTCTTTGGGAAAATAGGTAGCTCAATATTTCTTTTTGAAGAATACCCAAGCTAGGCTTATTTGTTTTCTCCGACTTATTGGGCTACAAATCTTTCAAGAAGAGGAGGGATGCATTCCGGCCTGGCCAAAGAGTATGGTCAGTGACTGTTAAAAGTAATATCAAAGGGGTTGAAAATTCCAAAAAAATTATAGCAAATGGGAAATTAGTTTCTTTTTTGTTTTTGTTCTTCACTGATATTTTATATTTCATTGGATTTAACATGACATAGTACTAATTTATTTTTAAATTTGTTTTAGTATGGCTACTAATTTTTGGATTAAGAATATTTTGTTCCCCAGAAAAATTTTGTGAATTTTCAAAAATTTGCACATATTTATTTCAATTTTTTAACCCTGGTACTGACCAGAAAATGGGCAGCGATTCTAAAAATGGAAAATGGGCTTCAATAAATTCCATATGAATTAGAAAATGAGTAAAAGTTATAAAAATAATAGCAAATGGGCTATACACGCCACAGATTTCGAGGCTGACTTGTTTACGCAAGGCTTTGTCAGTCAATACACGATTCTAGCGAAGGATCGTTGGATATCCATCCAACGGCCGAATTGCTTCTTCAATCTCGATCTTCCTCGCCTCCAAATTACTTAAACTAGCAATCGGCGGACTGCCTCGCTTCCCACCTCTTGTGGCCCACTGTGATGCCGCGCAGGCTTCACCGGCCCACCCTACTTCCTCCGATGGTCTGGCAGCATGCAATCAACTGCCTCCTTATTACGCAAAAAAATGATTCCTCCCATTGACTTTTGGGGCGCACCGGTTGGGAGGCTGACGTGTGGGCCTACTAAGTTGACGCGTACGCAGGGCTTGTCAACTTAGTCAACAAACGATTCTAGCAGTAGTGACCGTTGGATTTGAACCGAACGGTCATGCTGCTTCTTCAATCACTGCTCTTCTTGCACCAGCCGCCCAAACCAGACCGGGCGAGACCGCTGCTCCTCGCCTCCCGTGGTCGGTCAGCTGCTGAAGCCTCACCGCCCCGTACTACTCCCACCGCTGGCCAGGCCCTGCGGCAACGGCATCCTCACACCGCAACCGAACCAGTGAACCCTCGTACTCCTCTCTGTGTGGGATTCCACTGCCACGTCTTCCCCAGCTCCGCGTCGTCCCCTTCCTAGGCCTCGCCGTCATCCACCGCCGTGGTGCTCTCGGCGCGGTGTGGTCAATGTGGTCAAGGAACGACTCCCATCAGAAGAGTACTGTATGTGGAGACGCTGACAGCTGGGTCCACGGCCGCAGCAAGGAAGTACCTCCTTATTACGCGCAAAATAATTATTCCTCCACCTGACAGCAGGGACCCACCAGACGGGCCACCATATTTCGTGACAAAAATGTTTCACGACCGGGACCCACCAGCTACATCTTCGCACGCAAGGAAGTGCTGCATACGGGACCCACCCGGTCAAGCGCACGTGGCGTTGTCATTCTCGTCGCGAACGGTAATGCATATACCGGGTCGATGTAGAGGCGCGCACGTGTCGTAGTAGAGGTGCACACGTGTCGTAGTAGAGGCGGGCACGTGTCGTAGTAGAGGCGCGCACGTAGCATGTACACATATGTACAGTGGCCAGGGTGCAAGAAAGTAAATACGGCCACGTACGTACATACGGGCGGGGTCTCGAACGCTTACTCGCGCATATGTACGGCCAGGGCTCGTGTACATGGCTGTGGCTGGGTCGGAACGGATAAACTGCATCGTCATCGTGTTCATGGGGAGGCAATGGAATGTGTCGTGTTCATCGGAAGGCAAAGCAACGTGTGCTGTTCATCGGGAGTCAACTGGCTTGGACGGAACAGACGATGGAAATGAGGCCTGGCATACCGCAGAACGGAGGAAACGGCCTTGTGTTCGACCGGCCATAGTGAAAACGGGATCCTGTTCATCGGGAGGGGTCTGGCGTACCGCAAAACGGAGGAAACGAACCTCCTACGGTCGAAACGGGGTCCTATTGATCGGGAGGGGTGTGGCGTACCGCAAAACGGAGGAAACGGACTTGTGTTGGAGCACCACGATAGAAACGGGGGTCCTGTTCATCGGGAGGGGTATGGCGTACCGCAAAACGGGACTCCACAGGATACGGTTCATCTCCACCGTCGACCTCCTCCAGCCTCCACTGGCTACTGTTCATCCATGGTTGCCTCCTCCAGCCTTCACCTGTGATTGTTCATCCACGGGCTCCTGTTCATCCGGCCTCCACCGCGCGCTCCTCCACCGGCTACTGTTCAACTAGCCCTCTCCACGGGGGTCCTGTTCAACCACCCCTCCACGGGCTACATGCTCATCCAGCCCTCCACCGGCTCTTCGCTCAACCAGCCCTCCACGGGGTCGTCCTGTTCATCCAGCCCTCCACGGGGGGTCCTGTTCATCCAGCCCTCCACGGGGTCCTGTTCATCCACCGGCTCGATCGATCGGGGTACTATTCATCTAGCGGCAACGACCTCTACTACCACGGGTTCTTGTTCATCCAACCCCCACCGGGAACTGTTCATCTGAACCCCCCAACAATGCTCACTGTTCATCCAGAGGCAGCATATATCGGCTTCAGTTAGCAGCAGTAGTGAAGGAATCACTCGGGTTCAGTTAACAGCAAGGGATCGATCGATCGCTCGGGTTCAGTAACGTGTAGCCTGCAGTGCAATCGCTCGGGTTCAGTTAGAGCCCAACGCCTCGCTCGGGTTCAGCTAGAGCCCAACGCCTCGCACACACGCGCGTACGTACGAGACAAACGCGCATTGCTCGGCCCCTGACCACCCACCGTAACCAGGAACTCCCTGATATTTTCCTCGCCCTTGCTTCTACCATGGTTTTTTCCATCATGGACAACCCAAAGAATGCCATGCAGCTGCGTCTCTAGCCCGCCCAGGATGAAAAGCCCATTTTCTGTCATGATTTTTTGTCATAGAAGTAGCACCCACACCACATCTATGATGATACCGGGTTTTTTCATAATTATCATCATAGACGTGTCGTAAGTATGACAGAAAAAATCGTTTGGCCCAAAATGTCACTGATGTGTCTTTTTTTGTAGTGATAGCAACGAGCGGGGAGAGTGTGTCCACGTACCCTCATAGACCGAAAGCGGAAGCGTTAAGTAACGCGGTTGATGTAGTCGAACGTCTTCGCGATCCAACCGAGCAAGTACCGAACGCACGGCACCTCCGCGGTCTGCACACGTTTAGCTCGGTGACGTCCCTCAAACTCTTGATCCAGCTGAGACCAAGGGAGAGTTTCGTCAGCACGACGACGTGATGATGGTGATGATGAAGTTACCGATGCAGGGATTCGCCTAATCATTACAACGATATGACCTAGGTGGAAATCTGTGGAGGGGGGCACCACACACGGCTAAACAATCAATTTGTGTGTCTATGGGGTGCCCCCTCCCCCTTATATAAAGGAGCAAGGGGGAAGCCGGCTGGCCCTCATAGGGCGCGCCCAAGGGGGGCAATCCTACTCCAAGTAGGAGTTGGATCCCCCCTTTCCTAGTCCTACTAGGAGAAGAAGGAAGGAGGGGGCGCCGCCCCTTCCCCTAGTCCAATTCGGACTAGACCCATGGGGGGGCCAGCCCTTGGCTGCCCCTCTCTCTCTCCCCTAGGCCCAATAAGGCCCATTACTTCTCTGGTGGTTCCGATAACCCTTCCGGCACTCTGATATTTATCCAGTGACCCCAGGAACTCACCCGCTGTCCGAGTAACATCGTCCAATATATCAACTTTATGTCTCTACCATTTTGAGACTCCCCGTCATGTCCGTGATCACATCCGGGACTCCAAACAACCTTTGATACATCAAAACACATAAACTCATAATACCGATCGTCACCGAACGTTAAGCGTGCGGACCCTACGGGTTCGAGAACTATGTAGACATGATCGAGACTCATCTTTTTTCAATAACCAGTAGCGGAACCTGGATGCTCATATTGGCTCCCACATATTCTAGGAAGATATTTATCCAACAAACCGCATAACAACATACGGTGTTCCCTTTGTCATCGTTATGTTACTTGCCCGAGATTCGATCGTCGGTATCTCAATACCTAGTTCAATCTCATTACTGGAAAGTCTCTTTACTCATTTCGTGATGCATCATCCCGCAACTAACTCATTAGTCACATTGCTTGCAAGGCTTATAGTGATGTGCATTACCCACAGGGCCCAGAGATACCTCTCCGATTCACGGAGTGACAAATCCTAATCTTGATCTATGCCAACCCAACAAACACCTTCGGAGACACCTGTAGAGCATCTTTATAATCACCTAGTTACATTGTGACGTTTGATAGCACACAAGGTGTTCCTCTAGTACTCGGGAGTTGTATAATCTCATAGTCAAAGGAACATGTATAAGTCATGAAGAAAGCAATAGCAATAAAACTAAACGATCATTTATGCTAAGCTAACAGATGGATCTTGTCCATCACATCATTCTCCTAATGATGTGACCTCGTTCATCAAATAGACAAACACATGTCCCTAGTAAGACCATCTTTGACTTGAGCTAGTCTAGTAGATCAAAGATGGTTATGTTTTGTCTATATATTCACACATGTATCAAGTTTCCGGTTAATACAATTCTAGCATGGATAATAGAGATTTATGATGATATAAGGACAAGACCCATAGTAACTTTATTATTGCCTCTAAGGCATATTGATCCTTCAAGTTTTATTGCTATTGCTTTCTTCATGACTTATACATATTCCTTCGACTATGAGATTATGTAACTCCCGGTCACGGAGGAACACCTTGTGTGCTATCAAACATCACAACGAATCGGGTGATTATAAAGATGCTCTACAGGTGTCTCCGAAGGTGTTTGTTGGGTTGGCATCGATCAAGATTACGATTTGTCACTCCGAGTATCGGAGAGGTATCTCTGGGCCCTCTCGGTAATGCACATCATAATAAGCCTTGCAAGCAATGTGACTAATGAGTTAGTTACATGATGATGTATTACAGAACGAGTAAAGAGACTTCCTGGTAACGAGATTGAACTAGGTATGAGGATACCGACGATTGAATCTCGGGCAAGTAACATACCGATGATAAAGGGAATAACGTATGTTGTCATAAGGTTCGACCGATAAAGATCTTTGTAGAATATGTAGGAACCAATATGGGTATCCAGGTTCCGCTATTGGTTATTGACCAGAGAGGTGCCTCGGTCATGTCTACATAGTTCTCGAACCCATAGGGTCTACACGCTTAACGTTCGTTGACGATATAGTATTATATGAGTTATGTATGTTGGTGACCGAATGTTGTTCGGAGTCTCGGATGGGATCACAGACATGACGAGGTACTCCGGAATGGTCCGGAAGTAAAGATTGATATGTGGATAGTAGTGTTTGATCTCCGGAAGGGTTCCGGAATTCACCGGAAGGGGTTCCGGATGTTTCCCGAATGTTTGGGCACGAGAACACTTTATCTGGGCCAAAGGGAAAGCCCACAAGGTTTTTGGAAAGCGTAAAGGAAGTTTTATGAGTCAGGGGCCGACGCCAGAACCCCTGGCCGCCCCTGGAGTCCGAGAAGGACTCTTGCCTTTCGGGTGAAACCGACTTTGTGGAGGCTTTTACTCCAAGTTTCGACCCTAAGGCTCAACATATAAATAGAGGGACATGGCTAGCACCCAAGATACATCAAGAAACACTAAGCAGTGTGCCGGCAACCCCGTCCCCTCTAGTTTATCCTCTTGTCATAGTTTTCGTAGTGCTTAGGCGAAGCCCTGCGGAGATTGTTCTTCACCAACACCGTCACCACGTCGTCGTGCTGCCGGAACTCATCTACTACTTCGCCCCTCTTGCTGGACCAAGAAGGCGAGGACATCATCGAGTGAGCGATGTCGAACATGGAGGTGCCGTACGTTCGGTACTTGATCGGGACGGATCGTGAAGGTGTACGACTACATCAACCGCGTTGATAAACGCTTCCGCTTTCGGTCTACGAGGGTACGTAGACACACTCTCCCCTCTCGTTGCTATGCATCTCCTAGATAGATCTTGCGTGTTCGTAGAGAATTTTTTGAAATACTGCGTTCCTCAACACGTTGGACTTTGGTAAATGACCTCGTGTATTGCTTTTCTTCATGATGTCCACACTACCCAAAGGGTCACATTCATCTTCACTAAGTCCGCATTCTTATTTGGTTCGTGTGACTCAACAATGTGATCAGTCAACTATTCGTTGCCCAACGCCCAAACAAACCTCACATGAGTGCAGTCTATCAAAGGATGACTACAAGAACCAGCACCGCCAAAAATTTGGCAAATAACCGTGTCGCACATCTTTCTATGGTGACACACATCCGACGGAAGTGTTTTGCCAACCTCTGAAGGAAGGTTATGATCTTACCGAGAACCTAGGTGTTCCATAAAGATTTCCAACTTTTCTTTTTTGTCGTGCCATTAGAAATAGCTCCTCTCCGACCCAACAAATTGTCCCTGCAATTTCTCATACTAACCAACATGCGGTATGCTGATCTAACGGAAAAATCTCTTTTTTCTTTTCAATTTGCCATGCCCGGAAATCTGTCAATGGAATTGTGCAAATTTTGTTTTTAAGATCTGAAAAAAAGGAGCGCCCAGCCCCCACATGGGCCGGTCCAAAATGCGCGGGGTGGCGCAGTGGGTTCACGATTGGTGGCTATTCGCCGCCCTACGCGTCAAATAGGGGCTCACAAGCGAGACATATCCCACCTTTTTTTTTTTGACTGGTAGACATATCCCGCCACCGTGTGTGCTCCGGTCTATAAAAGGTCTGGGCCGTGTCGCTCCATGCCAGCCCAACTAATACCATGGGCTTTCGAAAGAAAAAGGAATCGGAGCCAGCCTGCTTCTTGTTCTAAGTTCTAACCGTCCGTCTCTCTCCCGTCAAAAAAAAAAACCGTCCGTCTCTATCTCCTCCTCCCCTCCGGCAACCGGCCGGAGCCGTTCTCCGCTCCAGAAAAGGACAGGGACCGGAGCCGTTCTCCCAGTGGCGGAATCCGAACTCGTCAACTCGACGAGCCAAACCTCGCCGTCCGGGCGAACTGGGACCGCAGACCCGTCCGGACTCGGCTTAATTTCTTCTCTGGTCGGTAAGGAACCCTAGCTCGCTTGCCTGTTTTTGATCCGTGAGAGGGTACACCATCAAATCCATGGTTCTATTAGGTTTGTATATATATTTTCTTCAGAGCGCGCGATCGATCTCCTCCCACCCGTAGGGGGGGTCGCCCGTTCGGTACCCGACTGAATCACCAGAGTTCTCCCTCGTGCAGTTCTTTTCTCTTTCTTCGTTCATGTATACATATGTCGGGATAAAACAGCATAATTCATAATCAGTGCAGGATTTATACCGTGGTAGGAAAAATTAATTGGAAAATCAGAACTGCTGTGATTGAACTTATTTTGAATGGGGCTGTTTGTGTCCGATTAATTTGCTGCAAGCTCAGGCAATGAAGATGGGTTGCCTTAACGGAGGGACTGCGACAGTAGGATGTATCACGCCAAGATCATAATGCTCTCAGACAATCCTCCTGGTCATTAAAAAATAAGCTTATGCCGGATGAACTCTCGTGAGCGATACACCATACTAGGATTCATTCTGTGGAAGAGGTTATGGGTTAGGAAATGTTTCAGACAGAATAAGGTGCTGGAGTGAAGAAGCTACAAAAGCACCTTTAGAAAAAGGACCGAGAACTACATTACAATTGCAATCTATAATGAAGATTTGGAAACAAAATTCAGAGGGTTAAAAAGGACTGTGTTATGGGCTCCTTTCCTTGTGACTGATGTCCAACTGTGATCCCTTCTTATTATGCAGGCATGGGGCTGTGGTCATTTCTTGAGGGTGTCCTGCTTATTGCTAATGCTTTGGCAATATTGAATGAAGACCGTTTTCTTAATCCCAGAGGATGGAGCTTCGCTGACGCTAGAGGCATGCATGGAGCAAACACCTTCAAAGGACAGATGATTGGCCTCATATACGCAGCTCAATACATGAGATTTCCATTGATCCTTCTTAATGGAATCACTATACTTGTGAAGTTTGTTACATTCTGACAGTGGGAAGTGGTATGCTATATAGTTCTTCGGTTTGCTTCCTCGAAGATTGAGATATTTGCACTCAACTAGGCTTCATGTAAATCTTCTCGTGCTTCACCCCTTCTTCCAATAGTCTTTCGTTGATGGTTGTATAGCTGTGCCTTGTGTATGCACCCTGTTGAGATGTGCAGTTGTGCTCAGCTACTAATTGATTGGTTATCCGGGACAAACAACAAACTAGACGGCAGGTGCCTAACTGTGATCTTTCATTGTTCTTTTGTATGTACATGATGTATTTGCATTTGTCCGCTGTAATTTTTTCTTCCTGATAAATTTTTGCATGATGGGTTTTTTATTATGAAGCAATGGAACACTCATGTTCCCATTTTCATAGAAGCATCAGAGAAGTTCTTATGTGATATGATTTAGAGTGCCTCTCATAAACCAGGCACTGTAGTATTATATAGTTGGGTGTCACCACTTCTATGATGGAGTAGAGTATTTCATTAGTTAATCCATATATGTAATACTTCTCAATTATTGGTTTCTTATCATATGTGTTCAATGTCAAACGTGGGTGTCATTTATTGGACGTTGGAGTGATTGCTCTGAATACAGGTTATGGCCATTCATATATGTGTATAATTTCTGAAGATACACGAGCTTAGAAGCCATTGATGGAATATACATTTAGAAGAGGAAATTTAGTTATATTTAATTTTGAAAAATATCTAATCCCTTGAGATTTGAATTTTCTTCTTCTCGAATTATAAACTTGGCTGTCATCATCAAAGACAGAAGCAACATTTGGATAAATTCTTGCATGTGCTCACGACGAAGTATAGAACCATGATTTAGTAATTTTTGAAAACTAAAAAAAATGATAAATTATGATACACAGTTGCTACTAGTCGCCAAATTTATTGTACCATAAATATACAAAACATTTTCCAAAATCCTCCATGGAAAAAAAATGAAAACCCTATATTTTCAGTACAAATCTATTTTGTTCCTAAGAAGAGGAAATTTTGTAATTATTTTAAACTTCCATCCTTAAATCTGATGATCAGTTACCCCAAAAGAACAACGACCCATTCCAGTTCGAGGTAAGCCCACTAGACTCCCAGGCCCATCACGTGTCGCATTAGGGTTACGATGCCTCCTTTATAACCTCAGACAGAGCCACCCGACCGTCATTGCCGAACCATCAGAGAAGTTCTTATGTGATATTCCCTTCTCCCACAATATAAGGTGTTTTTTTGCGGGGTAATACAAAATGTTATTACATCCAGTATATGAGTATATTGGATGTAATAACATCTTTATTATGGGACCAAGGAATATCATTTAGAGTGCATCTTAAAAACCAACCACTGTTGTATTATGGTTGGGTGCGACCCCTCCATGATGGAGTATTTCACTGGTCTCTACTTTTCACTTTTCTTCCCACCAGCCATTCGTCCAACCTTCTTTATATGATAATAAATCAACTTAATTTACTTATCTTCTGAACCAATTTCACTTTAATTTACTTACCAACTTCGGATCGAAATATAAGGCAATTGATGGGCAGAATTTGTCATCATTTACACAATCGCATTATTATAGACGGATAAATCACAAGCTGACATACTAGAAGATTTACTAGTAGAATGCCCGTGCGTTGCCACGGGCTTTTAAAATATTTTGCTGAAATTATATAAACATACTGCATGTTAATTTTTCATGTATAGAAAAGATAGCTAGTAACAATCAGATGATAATTGAAGTATTCACTTGCAGTGTAATTTGATAAAAAAAAAGGTAATTAGACAATGTATACATAAAAAGCGATGATCCAACTATTGATCTGTTATGATTTAATATCTGCTTGATGCGCTTAAGATATTCTTGCACAATGTCAGAACGTTGTCTTTAATTTTATTTGCATGATATTTGAACAAATATAGTAAAAACTTTTTCCTCAACTCATAACCATCCCGCACAAGCAAAATATCTAGTTAGTACGAATATTTTACATGGGTCTTAAAATATGTAACGGAGTATGCTCATTGTGCAAACCAAATAAACCAATTCTTTACTATTTCACGACAGGGCGAAAACTAATGCAGTGCAGTGAAAACAACTCCCGACCCTCTGCCCCCGCGTCGCCCGCGTCTGGCGACATTGGGGAAACCCAGCGCTGCCTCCCAAGTTCCGCTCTACACCGCCGCTGCCGGAGGGCCGGCCGGTGAAGCCGCGCCGCGTCCAGGGAAAGTAGCGGCGGGGCGGTCTCGTTCCCCTCTCCGTGCCAGAACCCCTCCCCCAATCCTCAATCTAGCCGGAGCCGCTCCACCACCGCGCCCCCTCTCCAGCGCCACCTCCCTCGTCCCCTCCGACGGCGCTCGTCCCCCTCCCTGACCGGTTCCGCGGCGGCGGCGGCGCCCCGATGTCTTCCCCGCGCGCTCGGCCCGGCCCACCCAGATCCGATCTGGCGAAGCTCCTCCCCCATGGAGGCCGGTCCCCATGGCTGCATCGACGGAGGTTCCACCTGTTGTTTCCTGCTGCTCTTGGCGCTGCGCCCCGCCCCCTGCTCTGCGTCCTTGGGTAGGGCTCCGCCGCCTCCCGCCCTCAACCACGCGCCATCGCTGACTGTGGTTCTGCCGCCGCGTCTCCCTCCTCCAGCGCCCCCTGTTCCGCCGTCGTCGTGCTTCTACGCGGTGCTCGCCAACGAAGGTGGCGTCATGGCTCCTGTGACTCTAGAGCCCTCCACCTCCTAGTTCCCCCGGTGGGCTGCCGATGTTCATTGCTTTACCCGCTGGGGGCGCCGCAACGGTGGTCTTCACTGGTGCTCTCGACGTCAAGGGTGCCTACCGGCGTTGCTTCGCCGGTTGGATTCATCTGGATCTGGGGCCGTCCATGTCAGTGCTACCCGACACTATTGGCGGCTGCTCTGTGACTTATCGCGTGGCGGTTGTGACCGGGGATGGGGAGGAATCCTTGGTCGGCCTGTTGTTGGCGTTGTCTTCATCCCCTCGGTCTTGTGATGTTTTGGGTGTGCTCTATGGAGTTCTATGCTTGGTGATGCCCTTCAACTACATTGATGGCACACAGGTGTTGTGGCGTCGTCTCGGCCCGGTGTCATCGTTCGAATGTACCCCATAACACGGGTGGTGTCGCGGCATTGTGCAGTCTTGGTTGCCTGGTGCTTTTCGACTGCGTCGACGATGCAGTGTCATGGTTTAGTCTTGGCTCGCCGCTGCAGTTCGAGCGCCCGTGGTGCCCCTTGTTGTGTTGTTTTGGGTGTGCTCTGTGGAGTTCTATGCTTGGTTATGCCTTCCGACTACGCTGGTGGCACACAGGTGTCATGGTGTCGTCTCGTCCCAGTGTGACCATTCGAATGTACCCCATGACACAAGTGGTGTCGCGGCGTTGTGCAGTCTTGGTTGCCCGATGCTTTTCGATTGCGTCCATGGTGCCCCTTGTTGTGTAGTGTCCTCCCCTCGCCATGTGTTGTTTTTGCTTTATTTCTCCCTCATGTACCCCCTGTATTTCTGGTTCACTTGAACCCTATCTTGTATTAAGCTGCAAAGCTTATAGGCAACAAATGAATACAATTCAGGCAGGGAACATAAAAAAAACTATTTCAGGACAGCATAAAATCAAAAACAAAATAACCTGACACATCCCTGCAATTTTCTAAATTAATATTATCTTGAATAAAGTGATAACAAAAATAATTGATTGTATCTTCAATGTTAGAGCATCTCTAGTGGAACGTGTAAATTTGGACGTGTATATTTCCATATACACGTCCATATACACCTTGCTAAATTATACACCTCCCAGTTTTTCAGTGGAACGTGTAAATTTGGACGTGTATATTCCAACGGCTATATTTTCAAACGGCTATATTTCCAACGGTCATATTTCCGATCTATATAAACCACTCCTACCACCTCTTCCAAAGACACTTCTCTTCTCACCTAGATTTTTCTATCGCTTTCACGCAACACAATGAACACATCCACTTGGGACATGAGTTCTTCGTCATCTTCATCTGGCGACGATGAACTCATACTTGCAAGATTCGCCGCCGAGGAGGAAGAGAGGAAGAACGCCGACGCCATGGCGGTTCCAAGCATGGACGTCGACCAATCGATCGAGGAAGAGATGCCGGATTTCTTCTTCTATGGGATGACTACTTCAAAGAAGTTCCTCGCTTTCCGAACATTTGTTTCGACGAAGGTTCGTAATTAGTACACTTCTCTACTTTGGTCCTTTTTTCATTTCCTGTCTCATTTAATTTTTATGCACAGATTTAGGATGTCGCGTACTTTGTTCAACCGCATAGCTGATGGTATACTTGAGCATGACTATGATGATTATTTTACACAAAAAGAAGTGCTTAAGAGCTCTTGGGTTACATCCTTTGCAAAAGATGACCGCGGCGATGCGGATACTAACATATGGAATAGCAGGTGATTATGTTGATGAGTACATCCGGTCCGCTGAGTCTACTAATTTAGAGTCTTGCAAGAAATTTGTGATCAAAATTTGTGAAGTTTTTGGGGAAAAGTACCTGAGATCTCCAAATGAAGAAGACATTGCTAGGTTACTTGAAATAGGGGAGGAAAGAGGATTTCCCGGTATGTTAGGGAGCATAGATTGCATGCACTGGGGGTGGAAAAATTGCCCCAAAAAATGGCATGGCATGTTTAAAGGCCATGTGAGCGAGCCCACTATGATCTTGGAAGCAGTTGCTTCACAAGATCTTTGGATTTAACATGCTTATTTTGGTTTACTGTGGTCTCTGAATGATATAAATGTTCTTCAACGTTCTCCTGTTTTTACAAAGCTAGCCAAGGCCAAACTCCTCCAAAGTGAATTATAGCATCAATGGCCATCAGTACACAATGGGGTATTACCTTGCAGATGGTATCTATCCACGGTGGGCAACATTTGTGAAGAGCATTTCAGCTCCAACTAGCAGAAAGCAAAAAAACAGAGCACTACTACTACAGAGCACATATGTGTAAATATGTGTAAATACATAGCACTACTACTCCCTAAAAAAACAGAGCACAGAATACTCTATATACTACACTACAGAGCACATCTCCTCCCGACCTCATCCATGCCCGCCGGCCTCCCCATGAGCCCCAGCCACTCTTCCCCACGCCGCCCTCTCTCTCCCACGCCGCCCTCCCTCTCTCTCTGACCCCTCCCCATCCCCGCCGCCACCAAATCCAGCTGCCGCTGCCCCCAACGCTACCATTGCCCCAATGTGCTGCTCCCCACATACCACCACAGCCGCCGACCCCACGCCGCCGCCAGATCCGCTGGACGTGCTCAACCCCCCGCCCCAAGTCCCGCACCTCCTTCCTTCCTTCCTTCGACGGATCGGGATGGAGAAATTTACCTTCGAGCGGCTCGGGCTGCTGCTGGACGACGAGCAGACGGCCTCCTCCTTCCTTCCTTCCTTTTCCCTCGAGTGGCTCGGGCATGCTGTTGGGCAGCGAGCGTGGCGGCGTGGTTATTTGCACGCCGGGTAGCGTCGTGGCGGCGTGGCTGTTTGGACGACCGTATGCACGCCTCCATTGGGATGAATTTTGAAGCCAGACTAGTCTATATTTGCTATACACTGCCATATAGAGGATCCACTGGAGATGCTCTTATGATCATAAAATATATAAATTTATCCATCTGTGCTCGTTGGAATACCAATGGGAAATATATGGTGTCATCTAGATATTTTGAAATTTCAGCCGGGTTGCGCAATTGAGTGCATCGCTAAATTCCCTCGCAGATATTTTAGTTTCACCAAATGCCTTGAAGTTTTAATCTCTGGTGTCTATCAAGTGTGAACAGAGTCTAGAATATACACATGCGTGCATGTTTGTCGCTGACGTACAATACGTATCGGTCGATGAATGCATATAAGATAAACTACAAGTGGTAGCCATTAGAAACGATAAATCATGACAACAATGGACAAGAGAGCCTATTTACCAAGTCGCCCCAAGCCGACTATCAAACAGTGTTGCCACTTGCCAACATCTGAATATTTGGTTTCACGCAGAACTCTCTCCCCTCACATCGGCCCGTCCACTCCTTTCCCCGCCGCCTACCTTCCATTGACGGTGTGGCACATCGTCCTCTCCACTCAACAACGTCGGTCGACCCCTCCTCACCCCGCCATCTCTTCTCCCCACCACTGGTCGAGCCCGTCTCATGTCATCCCATCGCCTACCTTCTCTCAATGGTGTCGCCCACATCATCATCTTCCCGCCACGACATCGTTGGCCCCCTTCTCTGATGACAACCCCTCACGCCGCCACATCAGCCCCGAGCCCACGCGCTTGCCGGTCTGGCATCCTGGTCAGCCAAATCTTGTTGGCCGGTGCAGAAAGGCTCACCGCTAACAGCGCCCTCTTCGTCTACAATGGGCACAAAGGTGTGAAGCAGTGAGGAGGAATGGTGCCCTTGACGTCTACATCAGGCACAACGGCGTGACATGGCAAGGAGAAGGGAGGACGCCCTAATCGTCTACATGAGGCACAACGGTGTGACGCGGCGAGGTGGAGGGACAGCGCCCTCATCGTCTACATCGGGCACACCGGTGTGGCGTGGCGAGGAACGACATCCTTGTAATCTAAATCATGTCGAGTTTGTTTCCCGCTGCAAGTCTTCATCTTGTCTTCCTCATCTATCTCCACTCATAACTCGTTGGCTGCACTCCATGTCTCTCCGCCATAGCATGCAATTTTTCGACACATCCTAAATATACCCCCATCCCGTTCTGCATGTCCTACTTCCTCGCTGACATGTCTTCTACACTAACTTTATTTGGTTTGTTGGCACTGTAGATGTCACTCCGCCACAATTAGCAATCCCTTGATGCATCAATATAATGCATATATACAATACAGTGAGATGAGGGTTATATGCTACGATGAGATTTATGGCACTACATTAGGCACTGCATTGGGTGGAATACCCGTGCGTTGCCAAGTAATCACTAACGAAGGAAGCGAGGTGAATGCTCATTAGTTATAACGTGGAGCAAACCACTCAAGTGCCTCTTGGTAATAAAATCCTTAAGGCTTTGTTTGGCTACACCTCCTCACAGGGGGGTTGGGGTGGATTGGAGGAGGTTTTGACTTGTAGAGGGTGTAATCCCTGCCAAACCCCTCCATTTTCCCTGTCAACCGGTTGACAGGCCCTAAAACGAATTTTCTATCCTCTGTAGTTGTGTGCCACTTCATCTTTGACAATTGCATTCTCAACCCATATTGGGCTAGTTCTCTCTGCCCACATTTGATAATTATTGTTTTGACACTACAATGTTGCACACTTACGGTTCAGAAAAATTGATAGATTATATATGGCAGTAGAATGTTGCATTCTTATATTATCACGAGACATACTGGTTGTCAGATGTACGAGTTAACAGAATTGTAATGATGTATATCTTAAATTATAAAATATTCAGTGCCATTGGAAAATATCACACATCACAGATTAAGTTCTTCCAATCTGAAATACATTGAGCTGTTTTCTTCATATCTAAAACTATTTACGAAATATATGAGCATCAGAACTTGGCATGTACAATTGTACATGCATGGTATCTGTTTATATCTAAAAATACAAAAAACAATAAAAAATTATCCTGATTTTACAGAAGACTTATTTAGAGCTACATTCCAGGCAGCGTATTATACATAAGACTTTTATTTACAGTTAGCCTGCATTTAAGAATCAAGAGTTATCCCCGCTAAAATATGAATAGCCTAGGTTTAATTATATCTCATCATTTTGAAATTAACATGCACAGAAACCACATTGTAAATTTGAGAAATGTAATTATGCAGCAATCAGTAAGCTAACAGATTTAACTGAATTGATGACTGAAGTCTGGAAAATGAGAACATATATATTTAACTGAATTACATTTGATGGCTGGAGGTGCACAAAAAGTGCAAGTAGCGCGGTCCTTTCTTTCTTTCTTTTTTTTTTTTGAAAAGGAGGTTAAAACCCCCTGCCTCTGCATCAATGCGATGCATACATCCATTTTTATTAATTATTCAGCGGAGTACAAAACGAAGGCAGTCATGGCCGAACCATTACAAGATATGAAATTAACACCTACGATTAAGTCATCTTCTTCCGTAGCAGCGCCTTCAAGAAGGTATACTCTCGTCGCTACTGAGCCCGACCAATAATGTCCAAGACAAGAAATATAAGAGCGTTTAGATCACTACTTTAGTGATCGAAATGCTTATATTTCTTTACAGAGGGATTACATGTTAAATTTGGGTGTAACTAAGTAAAGAATTGTTTGTCTAACTGAGAAAATTTATGTACGCAACAATACACATTTATAAGAAAATGTACCCCAGATTAAACTATAGAACATTCACCTTATGCTTGGAAAGAGCTTTTCCAATCATCTTTATTGGTTGTATGGCTCTAGTAAGCAAGGATCAAACTTTCCTATCCAGATGTCTAGAAGTGATCCGAGCATACCTTCCAAGAAAGCACAGATAAAACTTAAAAACCCTGTAATATTTCGAATTGCTTTTATAGAGAAAACAAGAAACGATGTCAATGTTCAATTAAATATATATTTTTGGTAAACTTTAGAGAATAGGGCATGCCAATGACAGGGACTATGTGATGACAACACCAACAGACATCCGACATAGTTAATGAACATCCATCTAGTAGAAACATTGATCAAAAGGAAGATAATCTGGAGTTCAGCTATATTCTTAGAAGTGCCTTCCAACCCCACAGAAGCAAGAATTTACATTGGTTAGAAATCTTGGACATTATATCCTGAGTGATATAAATCAGCTCATAAGGGATAACGACTGGGTGGGTTGTAGAATTTGTTGTGGTCTATTTGCAACAGAGAGCGTCATGGCTGCCTCGGCATAAGGCAATAGTAGGATTTCATTACAAATCCTGAAACTCCCTTTTGAGTTCTAATTGTTCAGTCCTTGCTATGAAACACAAAAACAAACAAAGGAACCATTTAATATTTCAGAGTGCCGAAACCAAGCAATATACAATCCATGGCTATATGGCAAACCATCAGTTAGAGTATTTTACATTAAAAGATTGAGACTAATTAACACTGCCATGAAATCATCTTAAAAAACCAAATTAAATAACAAACACTTCAATCAACTATAACAACAGAAAGTACCAAGTGTGTATAAGTAAGCACCTAGGTGGAACAGATGTCTGCATAACTACCTAGTAGAAAACATGTGTGCAACACTAAGCCATGGTAGAATTATTTGACTACTTCATGTGTTAACTTTCTCAACACTCTTATCATGTACATCTAAATCTCAATGAGAATGTGCAGGTTCAGTCACAACCATCCGTCAAAATACACAACATGAAGTCTGATTTTCGTGGAATATTCATGTTGGTGGAAGCACTTCATTTTCAACAAAATACAGAAGAGACGAAACCAACCTTACTTAACCTAACGTTAGCCCCTAGGCCTTCCTCTGTAAATTATAGTTTGTCCAAAATAATGATGTTATCCACAGTCAAACTACCCAAGAAATTTTGCATGTTCTACAGAGAAGCTATGCACTATGGAGGAAAGATTTAGTTTTTAGAAAGCCACACTTCCGTTGGCCCCGGCTGTCCTCCTGGCTCCTGGGAGCGGTTATCCTGCATGTAGAAGGTGTCGTTTCTTCTCTTCCCCATCAGCCTCAGCGTCCACTCTCCAGCCTTCTCAACCTCCTCCCCCTGGCCGGCGGCTGTCGGTGTCAAAACCGGCGGATCTTGGGTAGGGGGTCCCGAACTGTGCGTTTAAGGCGGATGGTAACAGGAGGCGGGGGACATGATGTTTACCCAGGTTCGGGCCCTCTCGATGGAGGTAATACCCTACTTCCTG
The DNA here is from genome assembly GCA_021605145.1 of Aegilops bicornis. Lineage (NCBI taxonomy): Eukaryota > Viridiplantae > Streptophyta > Magnoliopsida > Poales > Poaceae > Aegilops > Aegilops bicornis. Next base: position 521,321,676 of record CM038669.1, read on the forward strand.
CTTGATTGATCTTGATGATATGAGTATTACAAGAGTTTATCTACCACGAGATCGTAGAGGCTAAACCCTAGAAGCTATCCTATGGTATGATTGTTGTTGTCCTACGGACTAAACCCTCCGGATTATATAGGCACCGGAGGGGGCTAGGGTTACACAGAGTCTGTTACAAGGGAGGAGATCTACATATCCATATTGCCAAGCTTGCCTTCCACGCCAAGGAGAGTCCCATCCAGACACGGGATGAAGTCTTCAATCTTGTATCTTCATAGTCCAACAGTCCGTGAAGGATATAGTCCTACTGTCCGAGGACCCCTAATCCAGACTCCTGAGTAGCCCCTGAACCAGGCTTCAATGACGATGAGTCCGGCGCGCAGATTGTCTTCGGCATTGCAAGGCGGGTTCCTCCTCCGAATACTCCATAGAAGATTTTGAACACAAGGATAGTGTCCGGCTCTGCAAAACAAATTCCACATACCACCGTAGAGAGAATAATATTTCCACAAATCTAATCTGCTGACACATTTTGCAGCGTGACATCACACCACGGCCCGGTCATCATTCGAACCATTTTTCTCAACCAGCCACTGCACATATTGCGATGCGGTTTCCTTGGCACGTCTTGTCGAAGCAGAGATCGTGTCCCCTTATCACGGGATTCTCATCAATACAGGTGTGGGTAACCCAACCGCACCATCAATTACGGCGCTCGGGGAATAAGCGAGTTTACCAGGCAAGCGGGGAGGCGTAGAATACCTACTGTCTTTATAAGGGGATAAGAACGCCCATTTGCTCTCACGCTTTCTTCTTCCCGGTCCATTCCCCTCCGCCCGAGCTCCAACGCCCAAGCGTTCCTCTTCTCTGCCCACAAAGGCCTTCCGAAAAATGTCTGCATCCGGAGCAGGAGGCAAATGGATGGCCTCTACTGTCCGGGAGAAGGATATCAAAAAGCTTCGGGAGGCCGGGTACCTGGCCAAGAAAATCAGCCACCGTCTCCCGACGGCGGGACAGATCGTCCCCACTCCAGAACCCCATGAGAGGGTTGTATTCCTCCCTCACTTTGTCAGCGGGCTAGGGTTTCCCCTCCACTCGTTCGTTCGCGGCATCATGTATTACTATGGGATCGATCTTCACGATCTGTCCCCTAATTACTTCCTCAACATCTCGACATTCATTATCGTGTGCGAGGCTTTTCTCCGCATCTCGCCACACTTCGGCTTATGGATGAAGATTTTTAATGTGAAGCCCAAGGTAGTGGGCGGCGAGCACGCCGAGTGCGGAGGCGCTATGGTGAGCAAGAAGCCCAATGTCATATGGGAGACAAGAACATTGAACTTGTCAACGTAGTCCAGGTGATGTTAGTTCGCCGGATCCTGCCTTGTCAACACCGGACTTGCAATCTATGGGAATTTGATCCGGCCAAGCACCAAACCTTACGGGAGCTTTTTGGCTCCTCGAACAAGGATATCTGGAAGGTGCTTTTCAAGTCCAACAAATCATGGCCGGACTCCACCGAGGACCGCGGGTATCAACTGTCACGCCCTGCAAGTTCGGTAAGTCATCATACTTTTTATCCACGTAACCCAAAGGAAGCGCTTAACATGTTTTCAACAACTCTCCCAGGGCTGGACGAAGAAGGCGGAGCAGATCCATTGCCCGGCCCTGCTGCCCGAAGAGCCGGCCGTCCCACTTCTGACGAAGATGCTGGTCCCGGCGCCTTACAAGGTGCCGAAGAAGACGGCCGAGAAGGAGGCCAAAAAGACCTGGGGCGGTCTTCGTCGCCGCGGCGCTTCGGACAAAATATCCGAAGGCTCTGGTGCCCATTCCGCCTCCGAAGAGGACGAGGAGGAGGAAGATGAGTTCCCTACGGGAGGAAGAAAGAAGAGGATGGCCTCCGTACACTTGGAGGCCGAGCCGCCCAAAAGGGGAAAGGCTCCTCTTCCGGAGGAGTCCACCGCCGCCGCCGATAGCGACCCGGCACGGGGTCCCAGGGCCCAGCCCCTGGTGAACTCGTGAGTATATAAAATCTGAGTACGTTTATGCGTCCAGACTCATCATGGCATAGTATTTTAACCTGAGCCATATTTTTTTGTAGTCCGGCGATGTCCCGTACCAAACAATCCTCATCAGAGGATTCTTTGAGCTCGGATGCTATGGAGAGCGGGACGCCCCCGAAGGTCCCTTCCTCCAAACAGGTGAATAACACCAAGGCTTCGTCCCAGAGGGACCCCGGCCCAGGAGGAGAGGAAAAGACTGTGAAGGCGGCACCTGGAGGTCAAACTTCAGGGGCCGGACACATGGGGGAGGAAATCCCCATGGGAGCTGATGGCGGGGGCCATTCTGAATTCGGCTCCCAGCCGGATACAATTCCGGAGACCAGTACGGCACCAGAATAAGGCAGGCAAGCCCTCTCAGATGGAGGGGACATGCTTGTTACATTGGCAACCTCTGTCCAACCAGAGGTGTCGGATGCTTTGTTGGTGGCACTGAAGAGCACCTCCATCGTCAATGAACACCGTGCCCTTATGGGTGCGGTGATTGAGAAGATTCAGTCTGCCGAGAGTGGACTGAATGGGGCCTGTATCGGCCTTATAGAGGGGTTTGAGGTATGTTTTATGAGGTTTCGAAGAGTGTCATGGTATGGATAGTAGCCCCTGATACACTGTCCGGTGAGAGAAAGAACCGGGCAGAGGATCAAATTAATGTTTCGCAGGAAGACTCATTAAATGAAAAAAAATTCCTCTTCTGTTATAAGCAGGCGTCTGTAGCGGCTGCTGCCTCTCATACTGCGGAGATCTCCGGACTGAATCAAAGTCTGGAGCAGGCCAAAGAAGATCTTGGCCAGTTGAAAATGCAGTTGGGGGATAAACAAGGTATACACAAGTCTTGTTCGCGTTTATTGCGAATGAATTTTCAATATGATGAAATAAGCTTCATGATTTGCGCTAGGGATGGTGACCGAAGTCGAGGCTCTTAAGAAGGCTGTGGCCGAGGCCGAGAAAAGGGCAGCCACAGAGCAGGCTCTTCGCGAAAAGCACGAGGCCAGGGTTATTAAAGCTGAGCGGGAGCTACAAGAGCCCATGAGGAGATGCGAGACCTTGGAGCAGAGTTTAACGGAGAAAGAATCCGAACTCACAAAGGCGCATTGCTACCTCTTGAGCACTGCGTCAGTTTTGAAGGAAATGTGCCCTAGAGGCAATAATGAAGTTATTATTTATTTCCTTATTTCATGATAAATGTTTATTATTCATGCTAGAATTGTATTAACCGGAAACATAATACATGTGTGAATACATAGACAAACAGAGTGTCACTAGTATGCCTCTACTTGACTAGCTCGTTGATCAAAGATGGTTATGTTTCCTAGCCATGGACAAAGATTTGTCATTTGATTAACGGGATCACATTATTAGGAGAATGATGTGATTGACTTGACCCATTCCGTTAGCTTAGCACATGATCGTTTAGTATGTTGCTATTGCTTTCTTCATGACTTATACATGTTCCTATGACTATGAGATTATGCAACTCTCGTTTACTGGAGGAACGCTTTGTGTGCTACCAAACGTCACAACGTAACTGGGTGATTATAAAGGAGCTCTACAGGTGTCTCCGAAGGTACTTGTTGGGTTGGCGTATTTCGAGATTAGGATTTGTCACTCTGATTGTCGGAGAGGTATCTCTGGGCCTCGGTAATGCACATCACTTAAGCTTTGCAAGCATTGCAACTAATGAGTTAGTTGCGGGATGATGTATTCCAGTACGAGTAAAGAGACTTGCCGGTAACAATATTGAACTAGGTATTGAGATACAGACGATCGAATCTCGGGCAAGTAACATACCGATGACAAAGGGAACAACGTATGTTGTTATGCAGTCTGACCGATAAAGATCTTCGTAGAATATGTGGGAGCCAATATGAGCATCCAGGTTCCTCTATTGATTATTGACCGGAGACGTGTCTCGGTCATGTCTACATAGTTCTCGAACCCATAGGGTCTGCACGCTTAACGTTACGATGACAGTTATATTATGAGTTTATATGTTTTGATGTACCGAAGGTTGTTCGGAGTCCCGGATGTGATCACGGACATGACGAGGAGTCTCGAAATGGTCGAGACATGAAGATTGATATATTGGAAGCCTATGTTTGGATATCGGAAGTGTTTCGGGTGAAATCGGGATTTTACCGGAGTACCGGGAGGTTACCGGAACCCCTCGGGAACTTAATGGGCCTTAGTGGGCCTTGGTGGAAGAGAGGAGAAGAGGCCAGGGCAGGGCAGCGCGCCCCTCCCCCCTAGTCTGAATAGGACAAGGAGAGGGGGGCGGCGCCCCCCCTTCATTCCTCCCTCCACCTCTCCCCTATCTCTCCTAGTCCAACATGGAAAGGGGAGTCCTACTCGGTAGGAGTAGGACTCCTCCCGCGCCTATCCCCTTGGCCGGCCGCACCCCCTTGCTCCTTTATATACGGGGCAGGGGCACCTCTAGACACATAAGTTGATCGGTTGATCTCTCCCAACTGTGCGGTGCCCCCCTCCACCATAGTCCACCTCGATAATACTGTAGCGGTGCTTAGGCGAAGCCCTGCGTCGGTAGAACATCAACATCGTCATCACGCCGTCGTGCTGACGAAACACTCCCTCCACACTTGGCTGGATCGGAGTTCGAGGGACGTCATCGGGCTGAACGTGTGCTGAACTCGGAGGTGCCGTACGTTCGGTACTTGATCGGTCAGATCGTGAAGACGTACGACTACATCAACCTCGTTGTGCTAAACGCTTCCGCTTTCAGTCTACGAGGGTACGTGGACACACTCTTTCTGCTCGTTGCTATGCATCACCATGATCTTGCGTGTGCGTAGGAAATTTTTGAAATTACTACGTTCCCCAACAGTGGCATCCGAGCCTGGTTTGATGCGTAGATGTCATATGCACGAGTAGAGTACAAGTGAGTTGTGGGCGATATAAGTCATACTGCTTACCAGCATGTCATACTTTGGTTGGCGGTATTGTGAGACGGCGGCCCGGACCGACATTACGCGTGACGCTTACGCGAGACTGGTTTCACCGTTGCAAGCACTCCTTGCTTAAAGGTGACGGCGGTGTCTGTCTCTCTCACTTTAGTTGAACCGAGTGTGGCTACGCCCGGTCCTTGCGAAGGTTAAAACAGCACCAACTTGACAAACTATCGTTGTGGTTTTGATGCGTAGGTAAGAAAGGTTCTTGCTAAGCCCGTAGCAGCCACGTAAAATTTGCAACAACAAAGTAGAGGACGTCTAACTTGTTTTTGCAGGGCATGTTGTGATGTGATATGGTCAAGACGTGATGCTATATTTTATTGTATGAGATGATCATGTTTTGTAACCGAAGTTATCGGCAATCGGCGAAGCCATATGGTTGTCGCCTTATTGTATGCAATGCAATCGCTTCATAATGCTTTACTTTATCACTAAGCGGTAGCGATAGTCGTAGAAGCATAAGATTGGAGAGACGAAAACGATGCTACGATGGAGATCAAGGTGTCGCGCCCGGTGGCGATGGTGATCATGACGGTGCTTGAGATGGAGATCACAAGCACAAGATGATGATGGCCATATCATATCACTTATATTGATTGCATGTGATGTTTATCTTTTATGCATCTTATCTTGCTTTGATTGACGGTAGCATTATAAGATGATCCCTCACTAAATTATCAAAGTATAAGTGTTCTCCCGATTATGCACCGTTGCGAAAGTTCTTCGTCTTTGAGACACCACGTGATGATCGGGTGTGATAGGCTCTACGTTCAAATACAACGGGTGCAAAACAGTTGCACACGCGGAATACTCGAGTTAAACTTGACGAGCCTAGCATATAATAGATATGGCCTCGGAACACGGAGACCGGAAGGTCGAGCGTGAATCATATAGTAGATATGATCAACATAGTGATGTTCACCATTGAAACTACTCCATCTCACGTGATGATCGGACATGGTTTAGTTGATTTGGATCACGTGATCACTTAGAGGATTAGAGGGATGTCTATCTAAGTGGGAGTTATTAAGTAATATGATTAATTGAACTTAAATTTATCATGAACTTAGTCCTGGTAGTATTTTGCAAATTATGTTGTAGATCAATAGCTCGCGTTGTTGCTTTCATATGTTTATTTAATATGTTCCTAGAGAAAACTGTGTTGAAAGATGTTAGTAGCAATGATGCGGATTGGATCCGTGATCTGAGGATTGTCCTCATTGCTGCACAGAAGAATTATGTCCTTGATGCACCGCTAGGTAGCGGACCTATTGCGGGAAGCGGATGCATACGTTATGAATGTTTGGCTAGCTCAATATGATGACTACTTGATAGTTTAGTGCACCATGCTTAACGGCTTAGAATCGGGACTTCAAAGACGTTTTGAACGTCATGGGCCATATGAGATGTTCCAGGAGTTGAAGTTAATATTTCAAGCAAATACCCTAGTTGAGAGATATGAAGTCTCCAACAAGTTCTATAGCTAAAAGATGGAGGAGAATTGCTCAACTAGTGAGCATGTGCTCAGATTGTCTGGTTACTACAATCGCTTGAATCAAGTGGGAGTTAATCTTCCAGATAAGATAGTGATTGACAGAGTTCTCTAGTCACCATCACCAAGTTAATAGAACTTCGTGATGAACTATAGTATGCAAAGGATGACGAAAACGATTCCCGAGCTCTTCGCGATGTTGAAATCAACAAAGGTAGAAATCAAGAAAGAGCATCAAGTGTTGATGATTGACAAGACCACTAGTTTCAAGAAAAGGGCGAAGGGAAAGAAAGGGAACTTCAAGTAGAATGACAAGCAAGTTGTCACTCCCGCGAAGAAGCCCAAAGCTGGACCAAAGCCTAAAACTAAGTGCTTACACTGCAAAGGAAATGGTCACTGGAAACAGAAATGCCCTAAATATTTGGTGGATAAGAAGGATGACAAAGTGAAAAGAGTATATTTGATATACAGGTTATTGAAGTATACCTTACTAGTGTTTGTAGTAGCCCCTGAGTATTTGATACTTGTTCGGTTGCTAAAAATTAGTAACTCGAAACAGGAGTTACAGAATAAACAGAGACTAGTTGAGAGTGAAGTGACGATGTGTGTTGGAAGTGGTTCCAAGATTGATATGATCATCATCGCACACTCCCTATACATTCGGGATTAGTGTTAAACCTAAATAAATATTATTTGGCGTTTGCGTTGAGCATGAATATGATTTGATCATGTTTATTGCAATACAGTTATTCATTTAAAGTTAGAGAATAATTGTTGTTCTGTTTACATGAATAAAACCTTCTATGGTCATACACCCAATGAAAATGGTTTGTTGGATCTTGATACGTCTCCAACGTATCTATAATTTTTGATTGCTCCATGCTACTTTATCTACTGTTTTGGACTATATTGGGCTTTATTTTCCACTTTTATATTATTTTTGGGACTAACCTATTAACCGGAGGCCCATCCCGAAATTGCTGTTTTTGCTGTTTTTAGGTGTTTCAAGAAACGGAATATCAAACGGAGTCCAAACGGAATGAAAACTTCGTGAACGTGATTTTCTCACCGAACGTGATCCAGGGGACTTGGACCCTACTCCAAGGAACAAAAGAGGCGGTCACGAGGGTGGCCCCCCCTAGGGCGCGCCCCCCTGCCTCGTGGGCCCCCCGTTGCTCCACCGACGTACTCCTTCCTCCTATATATACCTACGTACCCCCAAACGATCAGAACAGGAGCCAAAAACCTAATTCCACCGCCGTAACTTCACAGATACACGAGATCCCATCTTGGGGCTCTGTTAGGAGCTCCGTCGGAGGGGCATCCACCACGGAGGGCTTCTACATCATCACCATAGCCCCTCCGATGAAGTGTGAGTAGTTTACTTGCACCTTCGGGTCCATAGCTAGTAGCTAGATGGCTTCTTCTCTCTTTTTGGATCTCAATACAATGTTCTCCCCTCTCGTGGAGATCTATTCGATGTAATCTTATTTTTTGCGGTGTGTTTGTTGAGACCGATGAATTGTGGGTTTATGATCCAGATTATCTATGAATAATATTTGAATATTCTCTGAATTCTTTTATGTATGATTGGTTATCTTTGCAAGTCTCTTCGAATTATCCGTTTGGTTTGGACAACTAGATTGGTAGTTCTTGCAATGGGAGAAGTGCTTAGCTTTGGGTTCAATCTTGTGGTGTCCTTTCCCAAAGGATGTAAGGGGCAGCAAGGCACGTATTGTATTGTTGCCATCGAGGATAATAAGATGGGGTTTTTATCATATTGCATGAATTTATCCCTCTACATCATGTCATCTTGCTTAAGGCGTTACTCTGTTTTAACTTAATACTCTAGATGCATGCCGGATAGCGGTCGATGAGTGGAGTAATAGTAGTAGATGCAGGCAGAGTCGGTCTACTTGTCTCGGACATGATGCCTATATACATGATCATACCTAGATATACTCATAACTATGCTCAATTACATCAATTGCTCAACAATAATTTGTTCACCCAATCGTAGAATAATTATGCTCTTGAGAGAAGCCACTAGTGAAACCTATGGCCCCCAAGTCTATTCTCATCATATCAATCTCCATCACTTTAATACTTGCTTTGTTTTTACTTTGCCTTTTACTTTTCACTTTGCATCTCTATACCAAAAATACCAAAAATATTATTTATCATCTCTATCAGATCTCACTCTCGTAAGTGACCGTGAAGGGATTGACATCCCCTAATCGCGTTGGTTGCGAGGAGCTATTGTTTTGTGCAGGTATGAGGGACTTGTGCGTGGCCTCCTACTGGATTGATACCTTGGTTCTCAAAAACTGAGAGAAATACTTACGTTACTTTGCTGCATCATCCTCTCCTCTTCGGGGAAATCCAACGCAGTGCTCAAGAGGTAGCAAGAAGAATTTCTGGCGCCGTTGCCGGGGAGGCTCACGCAAGAGCAAGTCAAGCATCATACCAAGTACCCATCACAATCCCTATCTCCTGCATTACATTATTTTCCATTTGCCTCTCGTTTTCCTCTCCCCCACTTCACCCTTGCCGTTTTATTCGCCCTCTCTTTCCCAATCTCCTCCTCTTTTTCCCGTTGCCTTTTCCTCGTCCGCTTGTTTGCTCGTGTGTTAGTCTGCTTGCTTGTCGTTATGTCTGAAATTGGGGAAATTATTGCCGATATGGGCGATAATAATATCACAGAAAATTCTGAAGCTCCCACTGAAGAATCCCCTACCTATCATACAAAAAGATTTCGAATCGGTAGTGGTAATATTATTGGAAAGGGAGTTATTCAAGATTTCTTTACTTGTGCCGGTGCTTTACCCTCTATGGGTGGTTCTATTCTCCATAGAACTAGTAGCCTTACGGACGCTATTGCCATGCTTATCGTTGAACTTGAAAGGCAATTTATGCATATGCACCCTTCTATACAAAGAATTTTCCTAGAATTTTCTAATATTGAACACTCATCTGTTAAGCGTGCCGCTACTATCTTTTTGGCTCATGAATTCAGATTTATAATAAAATAAGCCAAAGAAATCTTTTACAAGCATTATAGGGTGGACGTTGGCCGTCCTCCCATAGAATCTATCCTTTTTTATCAAGAAGAAATAATGCGTTTTCAATCTATCGATTATGTTGCTTTCAATGAAAATCTTAGAAAAAAGGTGCCTACCAATATTTTAATTGATAGAATTTCTGAACTTAATGATGATTTGGCTATTCGAAATAATGAGCTAGGATGCTCTCTTGAGTATAGGCTCACCAAGTTCTGTCAAAAGAACGCTTATAATGATGAATTGGTTGTGGAATACGAAGGGCCGAAAGAGGAACCTATACCTCCTAAAATTGATCTTGGGGACTTTTGTCCTATTAAATTTAGACCTTTTGATTACTTTTGCTTGCCTCAAATAAAACTTGCTGCCGAACGTAGAGAATATGAAATGAGTTTCACCGATCTATCTTATTACTACGCACTACTTAGATCTATCCTTGCTTTTATGCCTAGCTAGTGACGTTAAACGATAGCGCTTGTTGGGAGGCAACCCAATTTTATTTTTAGTTTTTTTTGCTTTTGCTTATGTTTAGGAATAAATAATCCATCTAGCCTCTGTTTAGATGTGGTTTTATGTTTTAATTAGTGTTTGTGCCAAGCTAGACCTATTGGATCTTCTTGGATGATAGTTATTTGATCTTGCTGTAATTTCCAGAAACTTTGCGCTCAGTGCCCGAATTATTAAAAATCACCAGAACGTGATAAAATACTGATTCCAATTGCTGCTGATCAATAAACAAATTGTCTAGGCCTTCTAAGTTTGGTAGATTTTTTGGAGTTCCAGAAGTTTGCGTTAGTTACAGATTACTACAGACTGTTCTGTTTTTGCAGATTCGGTTTATCGTGTGTTGTTTGCTTTATTTGATGAATCTATGGATACTAAAATAGTTTATAATCCATAGAGAAGTTGGAATATAGTAGGTTTAACACCAATATAAATAAATAATGAGTTCATTACAGTACCTTAAAGTAGTCTTTTGTTTTCTTTCTCTAACGGAGCTCACGAGATTTCTATTGAGTTTTGTGTTGTGAAGTTTTCAAGTTTTGGGTAAATTCTTTTGATGGATTATGGAACAAGGAGTGGCAAGAGACTAAGCTTGGGGATGCCCATGGCACCACAAAGATAATCCAAGGACACCAAAAAGTCAAAGCTTGGGGATGCCCCGGAAGGCATCCCCTCTTTCGTCTACTTCCATCGGTAATTTACTTGGAGCTATATTTTTATTCACCACATGATATGTGTTTTGCTTGGAGCGTCTTGTATTATTTGCGTTTTTGCTTGTTAGTTTACCACAATCATCCTTGCTGTACACACCTATTGAGAGAGCCATACATAAATTGGAATTTGATAGAATACTCTTTGTGCTTCACTTATATCTTTTGAGCTTGATAGTTTTGCTCATAGTGCTTCACTTATATCTTTTGAGCGTGATAATTTTTGCTCTAGTGCTTCACTTAGATCTTTTAGAGCACGGTGGTGGATTTGTTTTAAAGAAACTATTGATCTCTCATGCTTCACTTAGATTACTTTGAGAGTCATTAATAGCATGGTAATTTGCTTAATATTAATATACTTGGTATTCAAGATATGTGAAACTTTCTTTTGAGTGCGTTGAATACTAAGAAAAGTTTGATGCTTGATAATTGTTTTGAGATATGAAGATGGTGATATTAGAGTCATGCTAGTTGAGTATTTGTGAATTTAAAGAATACTTGTGTTGAAGTTTGTGATTCCCGTAGCATGCATGTATGGTGAACCGTTATGTGATGAACTCGGAGCATGATTTATTTATTGATTGTCTTCCTTATGAGTGGCGGTCGGGGACGAGCGATGGTCTTTTCCTACCAATCTATCCCCCTAGGAGCATGCGCGTAATACTTTGCTTTGGTAACTTCTAGATTTTTGCAATAAGTATATGAGTTCTTTATGACTAATGTTGAGTCCATGGATTATACGCACTTTTTCCAATCCTTCCACCATTGCTAGCCTCTCTAATACCGCGCACTTTTCGCTGGTATCATACACCCACCATATATCTTCCTCAAAACAGCCACCATACCTACCTATCATGGCATTTCCATAGCCATTCCGAGATATATTGCCATGAAACTTTCCACCGTTCCGTTTATTATGACATGCTCTATTATTGTCATATTGCTAGCATGATCATGTAGTTGACATCATATTTGTGGCAAAGCCACCTTTCATAATTCTTTCATACATGTCACTCTTGTTTCATTGCATATCAAGGTACACCGCCGGAGGCATTCATATAGGGTCATACTTTGTTCTAAGAATCGAGTTGTAATTGTTGAGTTGTAAGAAAAATAAAAGTGGGATGATCATCATTCTTTAGAGCATTGTCCCAAGTGAGGAAAGGGTGATGGAGACCATGATTCCCCCACAAGTCAGGATGAGACTCTGGACGAAAAATAAAAAAAATGAAAAAAAAGAGGCCATAAAAAAGAGAGAAGGCCCAAATAAAAAAATGAGGGAAAAAGAGAGAAGGGGCAATGCTACTATCTTTTTACCACACTTGTGCTTCAAATTAGCACCAAGATCTTCATGATAGAGAGTCTCTCATTTTGTCACTTTCTTATACTAGTGGGAATTTTTCATTATAGAACTTGGCTTGTATATTCCAATGATGGGCTTCCTCAAATGCCCTAGGTCTTCGTGAGCAAGCGAGTTGGATGCTCACCCACTTAGTTTCTTTTGTTGAGATTTCATATACTTATAGCTCTAGTGCATCTGTTGCATGGCAATCCCTACTCACTCACATTGATATCTATTGATGGGCATCTCCATAGCCCGTTGATACGCCTAGTTGATGTGAGACTATCTTCCCTCCTTTTGTCTTCTCCACAATCACCATTCTATTCCACATATAGTGCTATATCCATGGCTCACGCTCATGTATTGCGTGAAGATTGAAAAAGTTTTGAAAATGTTAAAGTATGAAACAATTGCTTGGTTTGTCATCGTGTCACGCCCAATATGCGACCCTATCCAAAAGGAACTCGAAGGTCCCACCAAGGATAGACCCGCATATTGAAACGCTTTTGCAAGGTGGATATCATTACATCAACATTACATAATAGCTGGGGATACATCCAAGACATACAATGTCACAAGAATACAACAATACAACATACAAGATCAACATCCGACTACGGATGAATCATAAACAGAAACTCAAACAATATCCACCCTGCTAGCCCAGGCTGCCGACCTGGAACCTATCCCCTGATCGAAGAAGAAGCAGAAGAAGAACTCCAAAGCAAGCAAACATCGCTCTCACGTCATGATCATCGCAAAACCTGTACACAGAATCGGTGGTGTAGTAATCAGTGAGCCACGAGGACTCAAGACAATCCCATTACCATGGGTATCAAGACTAGCAAAGCTTAAGTAGGAAAGGAAGGGATTAAGTGGTGAGGTTCCAAAGAGCTGACTAAGCATATCCGGTGGCTAACATACGCAAATGAGAGCGAGAAGAGAAACAAAGGAACGGTCACAACTAGTAATGATCAAGAAGTGATCACGAACTCCTACTTACGTCGAGACATAACCCATAAACCGTGTTCTCCTCTCGATCAACCCCGAAAAGAGACACTCGCGGTTACACACACGGTTGGTGTATTTTAGAAGAGTTTACTTCAAGTTTACTACAACCGGATATTAACAAATTCCCATCTGCCACATAACCGGGCACGGCTTTCGAAAGTTCAAACCCTGCAGGGTGTCCCAACTTAGCCCATGATAAGCTCTCGCGATCAACGAAGGATATTCCTTCTCCCGGGAAGACCCCATCGGTCTCGGAATCCGGCTACAAGACATTTCGACAAGAATAAAACAAGACCAGCAAGACCTCCCGGCGTCGACACCTCGATAGTAGCCGCAGCGTATCTCGTCTCGAGCCACGACCGGATGAGCAGTCCGTACAACTAAAACCAGGCCTCGAGTTTCCCGAGGAGGCACTGCAAAGGCTCTAGTTCGACCAACACTTAGACAAGCATTGGCCGGGGCTGAAATAAAGATGACCCTTGGGTTAATTACTCCCAAGGGAAATGTAGGTGGTGGTGAGGCAAATGGTAAAACCAATGTTGGGCCTTCTTTGGAGGAGTCTTATTCAAAGCGAACTGTCAAGGGGTCCCATAAATCACCCGACCGCGTTAGGGACGCAAAATCCGGGAACATAATACCGATATGACGGAAACTAGGGCGGCAAGAGTGGAACAAAACACCAGGCATAAGGCCGAGCCTTCCACCCTTTACCAAGTATATAGATGCATTAATAATATAAGAGATATTGTGATATCCCAACAAAATCATGTCCACCATGGAGCAATCTTCATCTTCACCTGCAACTAGCAACGCTATAAGAGGGGCTGAGCAAAAGCGGTAACATAGCCAAACAACGGTTTGCTAGGAAGGGTGACAAAGTTTATAGGCTGACATGGCAATTTGGGATGGCTTGAGCAGCAAGTGATAGGTAGCGCAGCAAAGCGATAGAACGAAGCAACTAGCATAGCAATGATAGTAATGAGATCCAAGGTGACGGTCATCTTGCCTGAAATCCCGCAAGGAAGAAGAACGAGTCCATGAAGAAGATGAAGCCACGAAGACGAACCAAGCGTAGACGAACGAATCCTCACGATCGCAACGAAACAGGAACTATCGAGAAGAAACACACAACATGGTAAACACACCACACATATACATGACATGATGCACAACCAATCATGATGCATGACAAGTCTACATGAAGCTACTCATGGCAAAAGATGATGCATACAAGACCAACACATCAAAGCAAGTTTAAATGAGGCCGGGAACAACATATAACAATTCCATAAGTCCTCATATGCAAATTTCGAAATTGGTCCAGATCTGAATAAACCTTATATTCAAGTTGTTAAACAGCAAGTTAAGATGCACCACGATGATCTACACGAAATTCTAGTCAAGTTACATATAAAGTTCATTAGATTGAGCTACGGCCTAGAAGATATGAGCAAAACAAGATAAGCATGGCATTGATGCAAAATGCATACAAACATCAAGCAAACACCTCAAAACAAGGATGCAACATGATAATATGAAACTACATGCAAAAACAAGCAAGTTTCATATAGAGCACACTCAAAACGGAGCAACGGTGCAACACATACACTATACAAGTTATAGCAACAATCTGTCCAAAACAGCAACTAGGCATATTGCAAGCATCAAAACAATATGCTACAGAATCTGAACGTGAAAACAAAAGGCATGGGCATGATTTACAGGTAAAGCATGACAAAACATGAACACTGAGCTATCTCCAGAAAACACTAGAACATGCTCAAACACACATGGCAAGATTGCAAATAATAACAGTTTCAGGCTTAGCAGAAAATAACATCATGCTACAGGACAAGTTGCAATGTTTAGAGCTATCAAAAAACATGCTACAGGAAATTATCATGGCAAACAAAGGCATGGCATGATACTACTAAATGCATAGAACAAGAGTCCCTTACTGACCATGAGCAAAAAAGGATCATAAAATATGATGGCACCCATGTAAACATAGCAAGTTATATTACAGATTCATACATGGCAGCAACAACAATAAGTAGGCATGTTGGTGAGCTTGAACCACTCACCACAGAGAAATACATGGCATGGCAAGGCAACTCACAGCAAGAATACATATTTATGAAGCTAAGAATGGCAAGAGCAAGTTCATAGAGTGCATGGATCACTAACAACAATCATGGCAACAACTGAACTTAACGTTAACAGGCTGATAGCAACATTATTTAGCAACTTTGGAGCAAGATTACAACAAGCTACAGCAGGCAATAAATGCAACCAGGGGCATTGATGGATAGTGCATGACATGTAGAACAAAACACCCTTAGTGAACATCTCCAGATTATGCATAGAATGACTTGTAGCAGCAGGTTAACATAGCATCATGATATAGCAGATTCAGACATGCAAAACAGCAACAGCAAGTACCCTACTTAACAAGCTTGATGCACTCACTACAGGAATCACAAAAATGAATGGATGGCACCCCTGTAAGGATGGCATGGCATAGATCAAAACTCATGTAGGACTCATGCTCATAGGATGCACACATCAAATGCAACAAAAGTGACAAATCACCAAGTTATAACAGTTTCAGCAGGTTAACATCACATAGCACTCTTGAAATGATGATTCAGGCATCAAAATGACCTTAAATGAATACGATGCAATGGAACAAAATGATGTACTCGTCGAGGCGAACAATTTGACATATTACACGCACAAAACAGAGCTACGGATGCAGAGTTATGATGGCATGAACATGGCATGATAATGTACAAATCTCGGGGACTTCGAAGAAATCGAGGTCAACCTCTAGTCGCACGGGGAACGAGGACGGACGGAGCTGGGTCGCCGGAGGACGGGGCGGCGCCGGAGGACGACGAGGAGGGTCGCCGAGGGTCGGGCGGCGGATCCGCCGGGCGCCGCCCGGATACGGCCATGGCGCTGCAGACGGATGGCCGCGGCGGGCGCCGACGGAGGAGCTCCAAGGGCTCGCTAAGGGCGGCGCGCACGGGCCGGAGGAGGCGGAGGCCGCGCGGACGGCGAGGCGGGCAGGGGGAGGCGCCATGAGGCGATGGCGAGTGCGGGCGGCGAGGCCGGAGGCGGCGCCCGGCCGGAGGCGGCGGCGCATGGCGGAGCGGGCTTGAGCGGTCATGGGGCCGGGAGGCGGGCTCAAGGCGGGCAGGCGTGGCCGGGAGGCCACGTGGCGCTCTGCGGTTGGACAGGGGAAGCGGGGCGGACGTGTCCGGTGGCGGCGGGAGGAAGAGGACTAGGGTTTGCACCGCGAATTTCGGGGAGGAGACTTATTTATAGGTAGAGGGAGCTAGGAGACTCCAAATGAGGTGCGGTTTTCGCCCACACGATCGTGATCGAACGACCGAGAGCATGGAGGGGGTTTAGATGGGTTTTGGGCCATTTTGGAAGGGTGTTGGGCTGCAAAGAGAAGGAGGCTTTTACGGTTACCCGGTTAACCGTTGGAGTACCAAACGACCTCCAAATGGCACGAAACTTGGCAGGCGGTCTACCGGTGGTATACCAAGGCCGCTTGACAAACTTCGGTCCATTCTGAGACCATTTAACACCCGCACACGAAAAGAGGCAAAAGGGGGCGTCGGGGGACATATGAGTGCCGGATTGCAAAACGGACAACGGGGAAAATGCTCGGATGCATGAGACGAACATGTATGCAAATGCGATGCACATGACGACATGATATGAAATGCAGATGATGACATGGCAAAGAGAGACACGCGAGCACATGACATGGCAATGACAGCGAATAACTGGCAGACACCTGGCGCATCGAATCCGGGGCGTTACACATCGGGGTTGTGCATGATTTAAATATTTTATGTGGGGAAGATGGAGCATAGCCAGACTATATGATTTTGTAGGGATAACTTTCTTTGGCCATGTTATTTTGAGAAGATATAATTGCTTAGTTAGTATGCTTGAAGTATTATTATTTTTATGTCAATATGAACTTTTGTCTTGAATCTTTCGGATCTGAATATTCATACCACAATTAAGAGGATTTACATTGAAATTATGCCAAAGTATCACTCCGCATCACTCTTTTTATCATTTACCTACTCGAGGATGAGCAGGAATTAAGCTTGGGGATGCCTGATACGTCTCCAACGTATCTATAATTTTTGATTGCTCCATGCTACTTTATCTACTGTTTTGGACTATATTGGGCTTTATTTTCCACTTTTATATTATTTTTGGGACTAACCTATTAACCGGAGGCCCATCCCAGAATTGCTGTTTTTGCCTATTTCAGTGTTTCGAAGAAACGGAATATCAAACGGAGTCCAAACGGAATGAAACCTTGAAATGTGATTTTCTCACCGAGCGTGATCCAGAGACTTGGACCCTACTCCAAGGAACAAAACAGTGGTCACGAGGGTGGGGCGCCCCCTAGGCGCGCCCGCTGCCTCATGGGCCCCTGTTGCTCCACCAACGCATTCTTCCTCCTATATATACCTCACGCACTTCAAACGATCGTAGCAGAGCCAAAACCTAATTCCACCGCCGCAACTTCACAGTATCCACGAGATCCCATCTTGGGGCCTGTTAGGAGCTCCACCGGAGGGGCATCCACCATGGAGGGCTTCTACATCATCACCATAGCCCCTCCGATGAAGTGTGAGTAGTTTACTTGAGACCTTCGGGTCCATAGCTAGTAGCTAGATGGCTTCTTCTCTTTTTGGATCTCAATACAATGTTCTCCCCCTCTCTCGTGGAGATCTATTCGATGTAATCTTCTTTTTGCGGTGTTTTTGTTGAGACCGATGAATTGTGGGTTTATGATCCAGATTATCTATGAATAATATTTGAATCTTCTCTGAATTCTTTTATGTATGATTGGTTATCTTTGCAAGTCTCTTCGAATTATCCGTTTGGTTTGGCCAACTAGATTGGTAGTTCTTACAATGGGAGAAGTGCTTAGCTTTGGGTTCAATCTTGCGGTGTCCTTCCCTAGTGACAGAAGGGGCAGCAAGGCACGTATTGTATTGTTGCCATTGAGGATAACAAGATGGGGTTTTTATCATATTGCATGAATTTATCCCTCTACATCATGTCATCTTCCTTAAGGCGTTGCTCTGTTTTAACTTAATACTCTAGATGCATGTTGGATAGCGGTCGATGAGTGGAGTAATAGTAGTAGATGCGCGGTGAGTCGGTCTACTTGTCTCGGACGTGATGCCTATATACATGATCATACCTAGATATACGCATAACTATGCTCAATTATGTCAATTGCTCAACAAGAATTTGTTCACCCAAGTAGAATAATTATGCTCTTGAGAGAAGCCACTAGTGAAACCTATGGCCCCGGGTCTATTCTCATCATATCAATCTCCATCACTTTAATACTTGCTTTGTTTTTACTTTGCCTTTTACTTTTCACTTTGCATCTCTATACCAAAAATACCAAAAATATTATTTATCATCTCTATCAGATCTCACTCTAAGTAAGTGACCGTGAAGGAACCGACAACCCCTAATCGCGTTGGTTGCAAGGAGCTATTGTTTTGTGCAGGTACGAGGGACTTGTGCGTGGCCTCCTCTTTGGATTGATACCTTGGTTCTCAAAAACTGAGGGAAATACTTACGCTACTTTGCTGCATCATCCTCTCCTCTTCGGGGAAATCCAACGCAGTGCTCAAGAGGTAGCAGATCTCGATCGTGTGATACACATATTCATAATATTGAAGCCAAAAGATGTAAAGTTAATAATGATAGTGCAACTTATTTGTGGCACTGCCGTTTAGGTCATATTGGTGTAAAGCACATGAAGAAACTCCATGCTGATGGGCTTTTGGAATCACTTGATTATGAATCACTTGATGCTTGCGAACCATGCCTCATGGGCAAAGATGACTAAGACTCCGTTCTCCGGAACAATGGAGCGAGCAACAGATTTGTTGGAAATAATACATACTGATGTATGCAGTCTGATGAGTGTTGATGCTCGCGGCAAGTATCATTGTTTACTGACCTTCACAAATGATTTCAGCAGATATGGGTATATCTACTAGATGAAACACAAGTCTGAAACATTTGAAAAGTTCAAAGAATTTCAGAGTGAAGTGGAGAATCATCGTAACAAGAAAATAGAAGTTTCTACGATATGATCGCAGAGGTAAAATATTTGAGTTATGAGTTTGGCCTTCAGTTAAAACAATGTGAAATAGTTTCACTACTCACGCCACCTAGAACACCACAGTGTAATGGTGTGTCCGAACGTCATAACTGTACTTTATTAGATATGGTGCGATCTATGATGTCTCTTACCGATTTACCACTATCGTTTTGGGAGTATGCATTAGAGACAGTTGCATTCATGTTAAATAGGGCACCATCTAAATCCGTTGAGACGACACCGTATGAACTATGGTTTAGCAATAAACCTAAGTTGTCGTTTCTTAAAGTTTGGGGTTGTGATGCTTATGTGAAAAAATTTCAACATGATAAGCTCGAACCCAAATCGGAGAAGTGCGTCTTCATAGGATACCCAAAAAGAAACTATTGGGTACACCTTCTATCACAGATCCGAAGGCAAGATCTTTGTTCTTTGAGTGGATCCTTTCTAGAGAAGGAGTTTCTCTCGAAAGAAGTGAGTGGGAGGAAAGTAGAACTTGATGAGGTAATTGTACCTTATCTCGAATTGGAAAGTAGCTCATCACTGAAATCAGTTCCAATGATGCCTACACGAATTAGTGAGGAAGTTAATGATGATGATCATGAAACTTCAGATCAAGTTACTACCGAACCTCGTAGGTCAACCAGAATAAGATCCGCACCAGAGTGGTACGATAGTCCTATTCTAGAAGTCATGTTACTAGACCATGACGAACCTGCGAACTATGAGGAAGCGATGATGAGCCCAGATTCCGCAAAATGGCTTGAGGCCATGAAATCTGAGATGGGATCCATGTATGAGAACAAAGTGTGGACTTTGGTTGACTTGCCCGATGATCGGCAAGCCATAGAAAATAAATGGATTTTCAAGAGGAAGACAGACGCTGATAGTAGCATTACTATCTACAAAGCTAGACTTGTCGCATAAAGGTTTTCGACAAGTTCAAGGTGTTGACTACGATGAGAGTTTCTCACTCATATCTATGCTTAAGTCTGTGCGAATCATGTTGGCAATTGCCGCATTTTATGAAATCGGCAAATGGATAAACAAAACTACATTCCTTAATGGATTTATTAACGAAGAGTTGTATATGATGCAACCAGAAGGTTTTGTCAATCCTAAAGGTGCTAACAAAATATGCAAGCTCCAGCGATCCTTCTATGGACTGGTGCAATCATCTCAGAGTTGGAATATACACTTTGATGAGTTGATCAAAGCATATAGTTTTATACAAACTTACGATGAAGCCTGTATTTACAAAAAGTGAGTGGGAGCACTACAACATTTCTGATAAGTATATGTGAATGACATATTGTTGATCGGAAATAATGTAGAATTATTCTGCAAAGCATAAAGGAGTATTTGAAAGGAGCTTTTCAAAGAAAGACCTCAGTGAAGCTGCTTACATATTGAGCATAAAGATCTATAGAGATAGATCAAGAAGCTTGATAAGTTTTTTCAATGAGTACATACCTTGACAAGATTTGAAGTAGTTCAAAATGGAACAGTCAAAGAAAGAGTTCTTGCCTGTGTTACAAGGTGTGAGATTGAGTAAGACTGAAAACCCGACCACGGCAGAAGATAGAAAGAGAATGAAAGTCATTCCCTATGCCTCAGCCATAGGTTCTATAAAGTATGTCATGCTGCGTGCCAGATCTATTGTATACCCTACACTGTGTTTAGCAAGGGAGAACAATAGTGATCTAGGAGTAGATCACTGGACAGCGGTCAAAATTATCCTTAGTGGAATAAGGATATATTTCTCGATTATGGAGGTGACAAAAGGTTCGTCGTAAAGGGTTACGTCGATGCAAATTTTTACACTGATCCAGATGACTCAAAGCCTCAATCTGGATGTATATTGAAAGTGGGAGTAATTAGCTAGAGTAGCTCCGTGCAGTGCATCATTGACATAGAAATTTGCAAAATACTTACGGATCTGAATGTGACAGATCCGTTGACTAAAATTATCTCACAAGCAAAACATGATCACACCTTAGTACTCTTTGGGTGTTAATCACATAGCAATGTGAACTAGATTATTGACTCTAGTAAACCCTTTGGGTGTTAGTCACATAGCGATGTGAACTGATCACATAAAGATGTGAACTATTGGTGTTAAATCACATCACGATGTGAACTAGATTATTGACTCTAGTGCAAGTGGGAGATCAAGGAAATATGCCCTAGAGGCAATAATAAAGTTATTATTTATTTCCTTATTTCATGATAAATATTTATTATTCATGCTAGAATTGTATTAACCGGAAACATAATACATGTGTGAATACAAACACAAACAGAGTGTCACTAGTATGCCTCTACTTGACTAGCTCGTTGATCAAACATGGTTATGTTTCCTAGCCATGGACAAAGAGTTGTCATTTGATTAATGGGATCACATTATTAGGAGAATGATGTGATTGACTTGACCCATTCCGTTAGCTTAGCACACGATCGTTTAGTATGTTGCTATTGCTTTCTTCATGACTTATACATGTTCCTATGACTATGAGATTATGCAACTCCGTTTACCGGAGGAACGCTTTCTGTGCTACCAAACGTCACAATGTAACTGGGTGATTATAAAGGAGCTCTACAGGTGTCTCCAAAGGTACTTGTTGGGTTGGCGTATTTCGAGATTAGGATTTGTCACTCGATTGTCGGATAGGTATCTCTAGGCCCTCTCGGTAATGCACATCACTTAAGCCTTGCAAGCATTGCAACTAATGAGTTAGTTATGGATGATGTATTACAAGACGAGTAAAGAGACTTGCGATAGCGAGATTGAACTAGGTATTGAGATACCGACGATCGAATCTCGGGCAAGTAACATACCGATGACAAAGGGAACAACGTATGTTGTTATGTGGTCTGACCGATAAAGATCTTCGTAGAATATGTAGGAGCCAATATGAGCATCCAGGTTCCGCTATTGGTTATTGACCGGAGACGTGTCTCGGTCATGTCTACATAGTTCTCGAACACGTAGGGTCCGCACGCTTAACGTTCGGTGATGATCGATATTATGAGTTTATGTGTTTTGATGTACCGAACGTTGTTCGGAGTCCCGGATGTGATCACGGACATGACGAGGAGTCTCGAAATGGTCGAGACATGAAGATTGATATATTGGAAGCCTATGTTTGGATATTGGAAGTGTTCCGTGAAATCGGATTTTCTGAGTATGTGGAGGTTACCGAACCCCGGGAACTTAATGGGCCTTAGTGGGCCTTGGTGGAAGAGAGGAGAGGAGGCCAGGCGGGGCAGCCGCCCTCCCCAAGTCCGAATAGGACAAGGAGAGGCGCCCCCCCTTTCCTTCCTCCCTCCACCTCTTCCCCTCTCTCTCCTAGTCCAACATGGAAGGGGGAGTCCTACTCCGGTGGGACTAGGACTCCTCCGTGGCGCCTCTCCTCTTGGCCGGCCGCACCCCTTGCTCCTGTATATTTGGGGGCAGGGGCACCTCTAGAGACATAAGTTGATCAGTTGATCTCTCCCAACCGTGTGCGGTGCCCCCCTCCACCATAGTCCACCTCGATAATACTGTAGCGGTGCTTAGGCGAAGCCCTGCGTCGGTAGAACATCAACATCGTCATCACGCCATCGTGCTGACGAAACTCTCCCTCAACACTCGGCTGGATCAGAGTTCGAGGGACGTCATCGGGCTGAACATGTGCTGAACTAGGAGGTGTCGTACGTTCGGTACTTGATCGGTCGGATCATGAAGACGTACGACTACATCAACCGCGTTGTGCTAAACGCCTCCGCTTTCGGTCTATGAGGGTACGTGGACACACTCTCCCCTCTCGTTGCTATGCATCACCATGATCTTGCGTGTGTGTAGGAAATTTTTGAAATTACTACGTTCCCCAAACGGGTTTTCCCTTGAAGAGGAAAGGGTGATGCAGCAAAGTAGCGTAAGTATTTCCCTCAGTTTTGAGAACCAAGGTATCAATCCAGTAGGAGGCTACGCGCGAGTCCCTCATACCTACACAAAACAAATAAATCATCACAACCAACGCGATAAGGGGTTGTCAATCCCTACACGTTCACTTACGAGAGTGAGATCTGATAGATATGATAGGATAATATTTTTTGTATTTTTATGATAAAGATGCAAAGTAAAATAAAAGCAAAGTAAAAAAGCAAAGGAAATAACTAAGTATTGGAAGATTAATATAATAAAGATAGACCCGGGGGCCATAGGTTTCACTAGTGGCTTCTCTCAAGAGCATAAGTATTTTACGGTGGGTGAACGAATTCTTTGTTGAGCAATTGTGAGAATTGAGCATAGTTATGAGAATATCTAGGTATGATCATGTATATAGGCATCACGTCCGAGACAAGTAGACCGACTCACAAGCATCAACTACTATTACTCCACACATCGACCGCTATCCAGCATGCATCTAGAGTATTAAGTTCATAAGAATGAGTAACGCATGTAAGCAAGATTACATGATGTAAAGGGATAAATTCATGCAATATGATAAAAATCCCATCTTGTTATCCTCGATGGCAACAATACAATACGTGCCTTGCTGCCCCTCCTGTCACTCAGAAAGGACACCGCAAGATTGAACCCAAAGCTAAGCACTTCTCCCATTGCAAGAAAAACCAATCTAGTAGGCCAAAACAAAATGATAATTCGAAGAGACTTGCAAAGATAACCAATCATACATAAAAGAATTCAGAGAAGATTCAAATATTGTTCATAAATAAACTTGATCATAAACCCACAATTCATCGTTCTCAACAAACACACCGCAAAGGAAGATTACGTCGAATAGATCTCCACGAGAGAGGGGGAGAACTTTGTATTGAGATCCAAAAAGAGAGAGGAAGCCATCTAGCTAATAACTATGGACCCGAAGGTCTGAGATAAACTACTCACACTTCATCGGAGAGGCTATGGTGTTGATGTAGAAGCCCTCCATGATCGATGCCCCTTCCGGCGGAGCTCCAGAACAGGCCCCAAGATGGGATCTCGTGGGTACAGAAGGTTGCGGCTGTGGAATTAGGTTTTTGGCTCCATATCTGATCGTTTGGGGGTACGTAGGTATATATCGGAGGAAGGAATGCGTCGGTGGAGCAACAGGGGCCCACGAGGGTGGAGGCGCGCATACAGGGGTAGGCACGCCCCTTACCTCGTGGCTTCCTGGAAGCTTCCTTGACTTAGGGTCCAAGTCTCCTGGATCATGTTCGTTCCAAAAATCACGTTCCCGAAGGTTTCATTCCGTTTGGACTCCGTTTGATATTCCTTTTTTGCGAAACTCTGAAATAGGCAAAAAAATAGCAATTCTGGGTTGGGCCTCCGGTTAATAGGTTAGTCCCAAAAATAATATAAAAGTGAATAATAAAGCCCAATAATGTCCAAAACAGAAGATAATATAGCATGGAGCAATCAAAAATTATAGATACGTTGGAGACATATCAAGCATCCCCAAGCTTAATTCTTGCTCGTCCTCGAGTAGGTAAATGATAAAAAGATAGTTTTTGATGTGGAATGGTACTTGGCATAATTTCAATGTAATTCTTCTTAATTGTGGTGTGAATATTCAGATCCAAAAGATTCAAGATAAAAGTTCAATATTGACATAAAAATAATAATACTTCAAGCATACTAACTAAGCAATTATGTCCTCTCAAAATAACATGGCCAAAGCAAGCTTATCCCTACAAAATCATATAGTTTAGTCATGCTCCATTTTCATCACACAAGAATGCTCTCATCATGCACAACCCCGATGACAAGCCAAGCAATTGTTTCATACTTTAGTAATCTCAAACTTATAAACCCTCACGCAATACATGAGCGCGAGCCATGGACATAGCACTATGGGTGGAATAGAATATGATGATGGGGGTTATGTGGAGAAGCCAAAAGGAGAAAGTCTCACATCAACGAGGCTAATCAATGAGCTATGGAGATGCCCATCGATTGATGTTAATGCAAGGAGTAGGGATTGCCATGCAACGGATGCACTAGAGCTATAAATGTATGTAAGTTCAACAAAAGAAACTAAGTGGGTGTGCATCCAACTTGCTTGCTCACGAAGACCTAGGGCACTTGAGGAGGCCCATTGTTGGAATATAGAAGCCAAGTTCTATAATGAAAAATTCCCAGTAGTATATGAAAGGGACAAAACAAGAGACTCTCTATCATGAAGATTATGGTGCTACTTTGAAGCACAAGAGTGGTAAAGGATAGTAACATTGTCCCTTCTCTCTTTTTCTCTTTTTTTTGGGCCTTCTCTTTTCTTTTTGGGCCTTCTCTTTTTTATGGCCTTTCTCTCTTTTTTTTTATCCCTCACTTGGGACAATGCTCTAGAGAATGATGATCATCACACTTCTATTTATTTACAACTCAATGATTACAACTCGATACTAGAACAAAGTATGACTCTATATGAATGCCTCCGGCGGTGTATCGGGATATGCAATGAACCAAGAGTGACATGTATGAAAGAATTATGAATGGTGGCTTTGCCACAAATACTATGTCAACTACATGATCATGCTAAGAAATATGACAATGATGAATGTGTCATGATAAACGGAATGGTGGAAAGTTGCATGGCAATATATCTCGGAATGGCTATGGAAATGCCATAATAGGTAGGTATGGTGGCTGTTTTGAGGAAGATATAAGGAGGTTTATGTGTGAAAGAGCATATCATATCACGGGGTTTGGATGCACCGGCGAAGTTCGCACCAACTCTCGAGGTGAGAAAGGGCAATGCACGGTACCGAAGAGGCTAGCAATGATGGAAGGGTGAGAGTGCGTATAATCCATGGACTCAACATTAGTCATAAAGAACTCACATACTTATTGCAAAAATCTACAAGTCATCAAAACGAAGCACTACGAGCATGCTCCTAGAGGGATAGATTGGTAGGAAAAGACCATCGCTCGTCCCGACCGCCACTCATAAGGAGGACAATCAAAGAACACCTCATGTTTCAAATTTGTTACATAACGTTTACCATACGTGCATGCTACGGGACTTGCAAACTTCAACACAAGTATTTCTCGAATTCACAGCTACTCAACTAGCACGACTTTGATATTACTACCTCCATATCTCAAAACAATCATCAAGCATCAAACTTCTCTTAGTATTCAAAACACTCATAAGAAAGTTTTTACTATTCTTGAATACCTAGCATATTAGGATTATTTAAGCAAATTACCATGCTATTTAAGACTCTCAAAATAATCTAATTGAAGCATGAGAGATCAAAAAGTTTCTATAAAACAATCCACCACCGTGCTCTAAAAGGTATAAGTGAAGTACTAGAGCAAAACTATATAACTCAAAAAAATATAAGTGAAGCACATAGAGTATTCTAATAATTTCCGAATCATGTGTGTCTCTCTCAAAAGGTGTGTACAGCAAGGATGATTGTGGTGAACTAAAAAGCAAAGACTCAAATCATACAAGACGCTCCAAGCAAAACACATATCATGTGGTGAATAAAAATTTAGCTTCAAGTAAAGTTACCGATGGAAGTAGACGAAAGAGGGGATGCCTTCCGGGGCATCCCCAAGCTTTGGCTTATTGGTGTCCTTGGATTATCTTGGGGGTGCCATGGTCATCCCCAAGCTTAGGATCTTGTCAGTCCTTGTTCCATAATCCATCAAATCTTTCACCCAAAACTTGAAAACTTCACAACACAAAACTTAACAGGAAATCTCGTGAGCTCCGTTAGAGAAAGAAAACAAAAGACCACTTCAAGTTACTGTAATGAACTCATTCTTTATTTATATTGGTGTTAAACCTACTGTATTCCAACTTCTCTATGGTTTATAAACTCTTTTACTAGCCATATATTCATCAAAATAAGCAAACAACACACGAAAAACAGAATCTGTCAAAAACAGAACAGTCTGTAGTAATCTGTAACTAACGCAAACTTCTGGAACTCCAAAAAAGTAGCCAAAATAGGAAGACCTAGGAAATTTGTTTATTGATCAGAAGCAATTGGAATCAGTATTTATCACGTTCTGGTGATTTTTAACAATTGTTTTCGTGAACAGAAAGTTTCTGGAAATTTCTGCAAGATCAAATAACTATCATCCAAGAAGATCCTATAGGTTTAACTTGGCACAAACACTAATTAAAACATAAAAACACATCCAACAAGAGGATAGATCAAATATTTATTCCTAGACAGAAGCAAAAAGCAAAAAGCTAAAAATAAAATTGGGTTGCCTCCCAACAAGCGCTATCGTTTAACGCCCCTAGCTAGGCATAAAAGCAAGGATAGATCTAGGTATTGCCATCTTTGGTTTTAGGGAAAAAGAGAGCAAACTTGTTATATATGGAATTAATCTTTCTACTTTGACAAAGTACATGGCCATTAATGGTAGAAGAAAGATTAAGTATGTTGCGGAAATTGGCATCTAGGCTAGCCTTTATCTCTTTCATAGATTCGTTTTGGTAAGAAAGCAAAAGAGATGTGATTTCAACTTTCTCGTTAATGGGGTGCCCAAATATAGTTTTCATCTTTTCATAGGTATCTATGGGGTCCCCTTCGAGAAAACCCTCTTAAAAATAGAATCTAAAACTTGTTTGAGCAAGCGGGCAACCCAACATAAAAGCTGTTTAAGTAAACCTCAATTTGGTATTGAGGTACATAGCTAGCCCGGATCCTCAATAGCCTATCCCAAGCATCTTTCAAAGATTCATCGAGTAAATAACGAAATATTCCAGAATCTTCTTCATCAAAATTACTAAGGTTTTCATTGATAATTCCGACAGGTTTTTCCATAGTATTTTTATTTATGAGTTTAGATAAGATAGAAGGATTGTCTAAAGTGCTAAAACTTGGGAGAGGAACCCCAACTCTTTTTGGTTCCGACATGGCAAGGGAAAAGTTAACGAAAAGAGGCAACCGGAAAAGAGAGGGCGAATAAAACAGCAAGGGTGAAGTGGGGGAGAGGAAAACGATAGGCAAATGGCAAATAATGTAATGCGGGAGATAAGGGTTTGTGATGGGTACTTGGTATGTTGACTTTTGCGTAGGCATCCCCGGCAACGGCGCCAGAAATCCTTCTTGCTACCTCTTGAGCAGTGCGTTCGTTTTCCCTTGAAGAGGAAAGGGTGATGCAGCAAAGTAGCGTAAGTATTTCCCTCAGTTTTGAGAACCAAGGTATCAATCCAGTAGGAGGCTACGCGCGAGTCCCTCGTACCTACACAAAACAAATAAATCCTCGCAACCAACGCGATAAGGGTTGTCAATCCCTACACGGTCACTTACGAGAGTGAGATCTAATAGATATAATAGGATAATATTTTTGGTATTTTTATGATAAAGATGCAAAGTAAAATTAAAGCAAACGAAAAAAGCAAAGGAAATAACTAAGTATTGGAAGACTAATATAATGAAGATAGACCCGGGGGGCATAGGTTTCACTAGTGGCTTCTCTCAAGAGTATAAGTAATTTATGGTGGGTGAACGAATTACTGTTGAGCAATTGACAGAATTGAGCATAGTTATGAGAATATCTAGGTATGATCATGTATATAGGCATCACGTCCGAGACAAGTAGAACGACTCCTGCCTGCATCTACTACTATTGCTCCACACATTGACCGCTATCCAGCATGCATCTAGAGTATTAAGTTCATAAGAACAGAGTAACGCCTTAAGCAAGATGACATGATGTAGAGGGATAAATTCATGCAATATGATAAAAAAAACCATCTTGTTATCCTTGATGGCAACAATACAATACGTTCCTTGTTGCCCCTACTGTCACTGGGAAAGGACACCGCAAGATTGAACCCAAAGCTAAGCACTTCTCCCATTGCAAGAAAAACCAATCTAGTAGGCCAAACCAAACTGATAATTCAAAGAGACTTGCAAAGATAACCAATCATACATAAAAGAATTCAGAGAAGATTCAAATAGTGTTCATAGATAAACTTGATCATAAACCCACAATTCATCGGTCTCAACAAACACACCGCAAAACAAGATTACATCGAATAGATCTCCACGAGAGAGGGGGACTTTGTATTGAGATCCAAAAAGAGAGAGGAAACCATCTAGCTAATAACTATGGACCCGAAGGTCTGAGGTAAACTACTCACACTTCATCGGAGAGGCTATGGTGTTGATGTAGAAGCCCTCCATGATCGATGCCCTTCCGTGAACTCTAATAGGCCCCAAGATGGGATCTCATGGGTACAGAAGGTTGCGGCGGTGTAATTAGCTTTTTGGCTCCGTATCTGATCGTTTGGGGGTACGTAGGTATATATAGGAGGAAGGAGTACGTCGGTGGAGCAACAGGGGGCCCACGAGGGTGGAGGGCACGCCCTGGGGGGGTAGGCGCGCCCCCTACCTCGTGGCTTCCTCGAAGCTTCCTTGACTTAGGGTCCAAGTCTCCTGGATCAAGTTCGTTCCAAAAATCACGTTCCCGAAGGTTTCATTCCGTTTGGACTCCGTTTGATATTCCTTTTCTGCGAAACTCTGAAATAGGCAAAAAAAACAGCAATTCTGGGCTAGGCTCCGGTTAATAGGTTAGTCCCAAAAATAATATAAAAGTGAATAATAAAGCCCAATAATGTCCAAAACAGAAGATAATATAGCATGGAGCAATCAAAAATTATAGATACGTTGGAGACGTATCACGCATCAGGCCACGAGCGATGCCCGGGGGAAACCCAAAGCGCCCTGCAGGGGATCCAAGAGGCGAGAAAGATCGCTGCGGGTAAGGCTTTTTCAGGTATTTGAGGGAAAAATTATGTTTCTAATTTTGAATTCGGATCTCTCTGGGGTATTCGCCGAGCTGCCTCGTAGCATATCAGATGCCGCCCAATTCTACCGAGCCGAAGAAAGGAACACTGCGGATAAGCTCTTCTGGTCGCAGTATTTGGCACCGAATTATCCGGTGCCCATTGTCGATCAACTGAAATAGCTGATCAAACTGCATAAGGCAGCGGAACTGGCCATGAAGGATATGATTATCCGACTATGGCCCCCCGAGCCGATTCCACGCAGCTACTTCGGGCTCGTGAAGCGGCTCGTGAGTGTCTGCCCTCGACTTGATGTCATCAAGCGGTCGGTCTGTATAGAAGGTGTGCGAATGGCCTTCGCCCGCGCAAAGGTGCACTGGGGGAAGATGGATGCTGAAAAGCTGATGACCGAAGGACCGCCAGAGGGGAAGGAACACCGCAAACCCGAATTATATTATGAGAGTGTCCGAAAAGGATCCTACCTTGCAGCAGAGCTGTGTACCAAGGACATTATATTTCCATGAATTCAAATCATGTTGTCCTTTGTAATGTTTGAACAAGGTCATTATTTATTGCTTGTTATGTAAAAGTTTATCCTCCTGCGCGGCCGTTTTATATATTAATCCTGAGAGTTGGCCAGTCGTTGGCTTACCTTTACGTAAGAAATGCACGGGATGTTCGGGATAAACCTGATCACTCTTTATCCCAGTTTTGGGTCCTTCGAAGGAGGTGTTCAGCACAACGAACCAGGCAATCGGACTATAAGGCTTTATCACTCTCACTTAGCCATAGGAGCTTTAGGAAGGTAGGCGCAGCCCCTGGTGTTCGGAAGACCGCACGGGGGGCTCTATAAGCACCTGATCGGAAGAAAAAACTATCCATCGCACGCTGCATTGGTTATGGCATTATGCGGGAGAAATCCTTAAAGATTTTATAACCACTGGAACAGTTGACCAGCTCTCGCCATATCATGACAGTCAGTTTTCGGCTTTCTCTACTGAGGTGCTCGTCCGGAAGAACGGGGACACAATCGCAGTAGTTCTCCCAGTGCTACCTTAGCCGATATAGCGGAACGTAAGGTACCAAAACATGGGAGCCGGGCAAACCCAACTATTGACCCAAGACATGATTCAGAGCTGATGCATATAATGCTATAGGTTCGGGGTGCCGAACTTTCATGAAGGCGTTCGGTCTTTATTGTCGTGTTATGGGTAAAACAAGGCCCTGGCATATTTTAAGCACATCGCTGTGTACGGATGCCAATTAACAAAAGAATTTCAATAAGAAATAACAGCAGGTAAGCGTCATATAAATCCACATGTTGTATTCGAATAGTACGTCTATGCGTATGAGTACAAGTAATGTGATAAAAGAAAGGAATATGACTGCGGAACCTGCTGAGACCAGGGGGAAGGAGCTGAGTGCGGATCTGAAGTATTACCGGATGGTCATTGCGGGGAATGTCTAAGGATTCCCTTGCGTGTTCAACCTGCCTCCGTATCGACCGTCCTGGTCGGCACAAAGGTGATCCTACGAAGGAAATGTAAAAAATGTTTGCATGCCGGAGAGCGGTTTAGCCGCCGAGTGCAGCCTGTCCTGGCCTTCGCCGGAGCGTTTAATCGAGCTCTGGACGAGTCGGGCTATCCCTCCGTGAAGTAGTTCGAAATCCCTTGATGATGTCCGGGAGCCTGGACGTCGACTCGAGGTTCGTCTGCAAGATGTTGCTCGTTACTTCTGCTGTTAAGGCAGTGGTGTACCTGTTGGTGCCGAGGGAAAGTTTGGCCTTGCCATTAACTGTGATGACGCCGCGTGGACCGGGCATCTTGAGCTTACGGTAGGCATAATGTGGCACCGCGTTGAATCGAGCGAAGGCGGTTCGTCCGAGCAGTGCCTGATAATCACTGCGGAAAGGGACGATTTCGAAGATTAACTCTTTGGTACGGTAATTTTCTGGTGATCTGAAGACTACCTCGAGGGCAATGGAGCCTGTACAGCTGGCTTCCACGCCTAGTATAATGCCTCTGAAAGTGGCCTTAGTGGGTTTGATCGCCGAATGATCGATGCCCATCTTGCGCACTATGTCCTGGTAAAGCAGATTTAGACTGCTGCCTTCGTCCATAAGGACTCGTGTGAGGTGGAACCCGTCAATTATTGGGTCGAGGACTAGTGCGGCTGGATTGCCCTGATTGGCATTAACCGGACGATCCGTGAGGTTGAAGGTGACCGGCCCTAATTTATATTGTTTTTTTTACCGGCCCTAATTTATATTGTGGGACGACTAGTCCCGTTAGGCTGGCATCCCTAAGGGTGGATATCCGGTCCGAGTTGGGAATTTGGGTGGTGTTTACCACATTCACCGATTGAATATGCGGGGGAAACTTCTTTTGCCCTCCTGTGTTCGGTGATTTAGGCCCTTCACCGCCGTCATCGCTTTGAGACCCCCCCTTCTCCGTTTTTGGCGCCTGCCCTGCCGGCTTGTTTGAAGACCCAACATTCTCTGTTGGTATGGGTGGCTGGCATTCCTGGGGTGCCATGAATTTGTCATTGGCGATCGAGTATGCGATCCAGACTGGATGGACCCGAATTTTTATTTTTGGGTGGCCCTTTCCGCTGACCGGACTTTGAGCCCCTAAACCCGGCATTAACTGTTGTTTCTTCGGCGTTTTCACCATATTTGCGGCGCTTATGTTTGTTGCATCGTGGTTTGCCATTGCTATCCCTGGCCTCTGATGTGCCAGGTTTGCTTGCTGTATTGTTACTACGAGCCAACCAGCTATCTTCGCCCGCGCAAAAGCGGGTCATAAGTGTCGTGAGGGCTGCCATGGATTTCGGCTTCTCTTGGCCGAGGTGCCGGGCGAGCCATTCGTCACGGATGTTATGCTTAAATGCTGCTAAGGCCTCAGCATCCGGACAGTCGACAATTTATTTCTTCTTAGTTAGGAACCGCGTCCAGAATATCCTGGCCGATTCCCCTGGCTATTGAGTTATATGACTTAAATCGTCAGCATCCGGCGGTCGCACATAAGTGCCCTGGAAATTATCCAGGAATGCGTCTTCCAGGCTCTCCCACCTGCCGATGGAGTTTGTCGGCAAGCTATTGAGCCAATGCCGAGCCGGCCCTTTGAGTTTTAGCGGGAGATACTTCATGGCATGTAAATCATCCCGCGGGCCATGTGAATGTGGAGGAAGAAATCTTCTATCCAAACCGCGGGGTCTTGTGGTACCATCATATGATTCAATGTTTACGGGTTTAAACCCTTCTGGGAATTCGTGATCCATTATTTCATCAGTGAAGCATAGGGGGTGTACGGCGCCTCTGTGCCGGGCTATATCATGACGCAGTTCGTACGAGTCTTGTCTGCTGTATTCGGCCCGGCCGGATTTGCTTTTAGCATATCCGGCGTGACGGTCATCGTCCCGCGTTGGGGCGCGCCCCCGTGATCCGTAGATCGATCTCACATGTCCTGCTTTGTTTTCCAATACATCTCGTAGGTCCCACGTGTTGCCCCGGGCCTTGGTATTTTTGTTTGAATGGCGGCGGGGTGCGGGCTGGACTTCGGGCTGGTATGCCCCTCTGTCTCGGTCACGAGGTGGCCGATCGGCCGCATCATACGCTGGTGATGTAGGTTTCTTGGTTGGGCACTCGAGTTCGTATTCCTCGGCCGCCAGGACTTCGGGTTGGTATGCCCCTCTGTCTCGGCCATGAGGTGGCCGATCGGTCGCATCATACGCTGGTGATGTAGGTTTCTTGGTTGGGCGCTCGAGTTCGTATTCCTCGGCCGCCAGGACTTCAGTCCATCTATCCGCTAGCAGATCTTGATCAGCTCGAAGCTGTTGTTGCTTTTTCTTCAGGCTGTTTGCTGTGGCTATAAGTCGGTGCTTGAAGCGCTCCTGCTCGACGGGATCCTCGTGCACGATACATTCTTTGTCGCCGAGGCTCACTTCGTCTTCGGAGAGAGGCATGTAATTGTCATCCTCTAATTCTCCGCCCGCTCGCTCGAGGGTTCATCCTCCGCTCGAGATCCGGCCGAGGGGTTGTCGTCGTCTTCGGCACTATCCGGAGCGTTATTGTCTCTTGTGCCGGTATCGCTGTTTTTGCTATGGCGGGACTTAGAGCGGCGCCGCTGGCGTCGGTGCTTGGATTGCTGCTTGGAGGGGTTATCCTCCGTTGTCTTATCGCCATCGCCTTCTTTGGGGGTGTCCACCATGTATATATCATATGATGAGGTGGCAGTCCAGCGCCCTGTGGGCGGTGGTTCCTGTTCATCTCCTGCATCGTTGTCCATACCGTCGATGTCTTCGGGGCCGAAATCGAGCATGTCGGTTAAATCGTTTACAGTGGCTACTAAGTGG
The DNA here is from genome assembly GCA_021605145.1 of Aegilops bicornis. Classification (NCBI taxonomy): domain Eukaryota; kingdom Viridiplantae; phylum Streptophyta; class Magnoliopsida; order Poales; family Poaceae; genus Aegilops; species Aegilops bicornis. Next base: position 521,356,075 of record CM038669.1, read on the forward strand.
GTGGTGGGTGGGAGCGAATTTCTTCGTCGTCCGCATCCCATTCTAGCCGGACATAGTTCGGCCAAGGTTCTCCTGACAAGGAGAGAGACCTTAATGAATTTAGCACATCGCCAAAAGGCGAGTGCTGAAAGATATCCACGGAGGTGAACTCCATGATCGGCGCCCAATCAGATTCGATAGGCATGGACGCAGGTGGTTTCGGGCCTGTGGCCGGGGATGAATCCGAGGATCCGGCGACACAGGTTTCGTAGGAGGTGAAGTCAGTATCCGGCTCTATCGCCATTGAGTATGCGGCCTCCGTGACGGGGTCTATCCACCCGTCCTCGGGCGGCGTCATCTGCTCCGGATCGAGGACCGGAGTAGCTGCAGGTGGGATCTCCTGAACACTGTTCATCGGCAGAGCTAAGTCATGCCCGTCGTGACTATGCGACGCACCTGACACAGGCTCCAATCCGTCGAAGATCAAGTCTCCGCGGATGTCGGCAATATAGTTCAAGTTTCCAAACCTGACCTGATGGCCAGGGGCATAGCTTTCGATCTGCTCCAGATGGCCAAGCGAGTTGGCCCAGAAAAGCGGTCACGAATACGAAGATCTGTCCGGGGAGGAAAACCTCGCCCTGGATCGCATCGTTGCTGATGATCGAAGGGTCCATCAAACCTTGTGGTGACGGCACAGTGGAACTCTCAATGAAAGCACCAATGTCGGTGTCAAAACCGGCGGATCTCGGGTAGGGTGTCCCGAACTGTGCGTCTAAGGCGGATGGTAACAGGAGGCGGGGGACACGATGTTTACCCAGGTTCGGGCCCTCTCGATGGAGGTAATACCCTACTTCCTGCTTGATTGATCTTGATGATATGAGTATTACAAGAGTTGATCTACCATGAGATTGTAGAGGCTAAACCCTAGAAGCTAGCCTGTGGTATGATTGTTGTTGTCCTACGGACTAAACCCTCCGGTTTATATAGACACCGGAGGGGGCTAGGGTTACACAGAGTCGGTTACAAGGGAGGAGATCTACATATCCGTATTTCCAAGCTTGCCTTCCACGCCAAGGAGAGTTCCATCCGGACACGGGACGAAGTCTTCAATCTTGTATCTTCATAGGCCAACAGTCCGGCCGAAGGATATAGCCCGGCTGTCCAAGGACCCCCTAATCCAGGACTCCCTCAGCAGCGACCTCCTTGGGCGGCATCTCGCCCACCTCCTCATCCGGCAAATCATCGTAGTAATGATGAAACTGTGACATCTGCACAATTATCCATGCTATTATAGGATCTGTCAATTCAAAATAAGTGGAAATAGTGGGAGTTATCACAGTCTACGGAATTGATTTTTTTTTTACTTTGGGGTTGAAGCTGCTCTAGAACTACATCGTGAGCAGCCCAGAGAACGAAGTCACCACAGGGTGCTCTAGCCATCTATAGTATCAAAGCTAGCAGCTAAACAAAAATAATTACAGTTTGCAGCATAGGAAATCACAAGCTAGCTAGTACATGTTAAATAAAACATCTAAATTCATATTCGATAAACATCCAGATTCAGTTAAAAGACGATGTTCCACACCGTGATAAAACACGACCCCCTCTTTTGCCTGGAACTTAATCATGTATATTGGCATAGATATATCCCATAAAAGGTATACATAATCAGATCATTATAAATCAAAAATATCATCGGCCATGGCTTGGATTGAAGGAAATATGCCCTACAGGCAATAATAAAGTTATTATTTATTTCCTTATTTCATGATAAATGTTTATTATTCATGCTAGAATTGTATTAACCGGAAACATAATACATGTGTGAATACATAGACATACAGAGTGTCACTAGTATGCCTCTACTTGACTAGCTCGTTGATCAAAGATGGTTAAGTTTCCTAGCCATAGACATGAGTTGTCATTTGATGAACGGGATCACATCATTAGGAGAATGATGTGATTGACTTGACCCATTCCGTTAGCTTAGCACTTGATCATTTTAGTTTATCGCTATTGCTTTCTTCATGACTTATACATGTTCCTATGACTATGAGATTATGCAACTCCCGACACGGAGGAACACTTTGTGTGCTACCAAATGTCACAATGTAACTGGGTGATTATAAAGGTGCTCTACAGGTGTCTCCGATGGTACTTGTTGAGTTGGCATATATCGAGATTAGGATTTGTCACTCCGATTGTCGGAGAGGTATCTCTGGGCCCTCTCGGTAATGCACATCACTATAAGCCTTGCAAGCAATGTGACTAATGAGTTAGTTGCGGGATGATGCATTACGGAACGAGTAAAGAGACTTGCCAGTAACGAGATTGAGCTAGGTATTGAGATACCGACAATCGAATCTCGGGCAAGTAACATACCGATGACAAAGGGAACAGCGTATGTTGTTATGCGGTTTGACCGATAAAGATCTTCGTAGAATATGTAGGAACCAATATGAGCATCCAGGTTCCGCTATTGATTATTGACCGGAGACGTGTCTCAGTCATGTCTACATAGTTCTCGAACCCGTAGGGTCCGCATGCTTAACGTTCGGTGATGATCGATATTATGAGTTTTATGTGTTTTGATGTACCGAAGGTAGTTTGGAGTCCCGGATATGATCACGGACATGACGAGGAGTCTTGAAATGGTCGAGACATAAAGATCGATATGTTGGACGACTATATTTGGACATCGGAATGGTTCCGTGAGATCGAATATCTGAGCACCGGAGGTTACCGGAACCCCCCGGGAGGTATATGGGCCTTATTGGGCCTTAGTGAAAAAGAGGGGAAAGGAGCAAAGGAGGGCCCCCCCCCAAAGCCCAATCCGAATTGGGAGGTGGGTCGGCCCCCCTTTCCTTCCTCCCTCCTTCCCCTTCCTTCTCTCCTAGTCCAACTAGGGAAGGGGGGATCCTACTCCGAGTGGGAGTAGGACTGCCCTTGGAGCGCGCCTAGGAAGGCCGGCCCCTTCCCCTCCTCCACTCCTTTATATACGGGGAGGGGGCACCCCATAGACACACAAGTTGATCAGTTGATCTTTTAGCCGTGCGCGGTGCCCGCCTCCACCATAATCCACCTCGGTAATATCGTAGCGGTGCTTAGGCGAAGCCCTGCATCGGTAGCATCATCATCACCGTCATCACGCCATCGTGCTGACGGAACTCTCCCGCGAAGCTCTACTGGATTGTGAGTTCATGGGACGTCGCCGAGATGAACGTGTGCAGTCCGCGGAGGTGCCGTACCTTCGGTGCTAGGATCGGTCGATCGTGAAGATGTACGACTACATCAACTGCGTTGTCATAATGCTTCCGCTTACGATCTACGAGGTGATACGTCTCCAACGTATCTATAATTTTTGATTGATCCATACTACTTCATCTACTGTTTTGGACTATATTGGGCTTTATTTTACACTTTTATATTATTTTTGGGACTAACCTATTAACTGGAGGCCCAGCCCAGAATTGCTGTTTTTTTGCCTATTTCAAGTGTTTCAAGAAACAGAATATCAAACGGAGTCCAAACGGAATGAAACCTTCGAACGTGATTTTATCACCGAACGTGATCCAGAGACTTGGACCCTACTCCAAGGAGTAACAGAGGCGGTCACGAGGGTGGGGAGCGCCTCAGGGCGCGCCTGCGCCTCGTGGGCCCCTTGTTGCTCCACCGACGCATTCTTCCTCCTATATATACCTACGCACTAAACGATCGTAACAGGAGCCAAAAACCTAATTCCACCGCCGCAACTTCCTGTATCCACGAGATCCCATCTTGGGGCCTGTTTCGGAGCTCCGCCGGAGAGGGCATCCACCACGGAGGGCTTCTACATCATCACCATAGCCCCTCCGATGAAGTGTGAGTAGTTTACTTCAAACCTTCGGGTCCATAGCTAGTAGCTAGATGGCTTCTTCTCTCTTTTGGATCTCAATACAATGTTCTCCCCCTCTCTCGTGGAGATCTATTCGATGTAATCTTCTTTTTGCGGTGTGTTTGTTGAGACCGATGAATTGTGGGTTTATGATCGAGGTTATCTATGAATAATATTTGAATCTTCTCTGAATTCTTTTATGTATGATTGGTTCTCTTTGCAAGTCTCTTCAAATTATCCGTTTGGTTTGGCCAACTAGATTGGTAGTTCTTGCAATGGGAGAAGTGCTTAGCTTTGGGTTCAATCTTATGTGTCCTTACCCAAAGGATGTAAAGGGTTGCAAGGTACGTATTGTATTGTTGCCATCGAGGATAACAAGATGGGGTTCTTATCATATTGCATGAATTTATCCCTCTACATCATGTCATCTTGCTTAAGGCGTTACTCTGTAATAGTAGTAGATGCAGGCAGGAGTCGGTCTACTTGTCTCGGACGTGATGCCTATATACATGATCATACCTAGATATACTCATAACTATGCTCAATTCTGTCAATTGCTCAACAGTAATTTGTTCACCCACCGTAGAATACTTATTCTCTTGAGAGAAGCCACTAGTGAAACCTATGGTCCCCGGGTCTATTCTCATCATATCAATCTCCATCACTTTAATACTTGCTTTGTTTTTACTTTGCCTTTTACTTTTCACTTTGCATCTATATATCAAAAATTCCAAAAATATTATCTATCATCTCTATCAGATCTCACTCTCGTAAGTATTTGTGAAGGGATTGACAACCCCTAATCGCGTTGGTTGTGAGGAGCTATCGCTTTGTGCGGGTATGAGGGACTTGTCGTGGCCTCCTCTTGGATTGATACCTTGGTTCTCAAAAACTGAGGGAAATACTTACGCTACTTTGCTGCATCATCCTCTCCTCTTTGGGGAAATCCAACGCGATGCTCAAGAGGTAGCAAGAAGAATTTCCGCGCCGTTGTCGGGAGGCTCACGCAAGAGCAAGTCAAGCACCATAGCAAGTACCCATCACAATCCCTATCTCCCGCATTACATTATTTGCCATTTGCCTCTCGCTTTCCTCTCCCCCACTTCACCCTTGCCGTTTTATTCGCCCTCTCTTTCCCGCCTCCTCCTCTTTTCCCGTTGCCTTTTCTCGCTTGCCTTTTGTTTGCCCGTGTTGGATTGCTTGTTTGTCGCAATGGCTCAAGATGCTACCAAATTGTGTGACTTCACCAATACCAATAATAATGATTTCCTTAGCACTCGATTGCTCCTCTTGCCAATACTGAATCTTGTGAAATCAATACTGCTTTGTTGAATCTTGTTATGAAAATCAATTACCGCCTTCCTAGTGAAGATGTCGCTACTCATCTGAATAGCTTCGTTCATTTATGTGATATGCAAAAGAAAAAAGATGTCGATAATGATGTCGTTAAGTTGAAGCTATTTCCTTTTTCGCTTAGAGATCATGCTAAAGCGTGGTTTTCATCTGTGCCTAAAAATAGTATTGATGCTTGGAACAAGTGCAAAGATGCTTTTATCTCTAAGTATTTTCCTCCCGCTAAGATTATATCTCTTAGGAACGATATTATGAATTTTAAGCAACTTGATCATGAACATGTTGCACAAGCTTGGGAGAGAATGAAATTAATGATACGTAATTGTCCTACTCATGGTTTGAACTTGTGGATGATTATACAAAAAAATTATGCCGGATTGAATTTTGCTTCTAGAAATCTTTTAGATTCGGCCGCGGGAGGCACTTTTATGGAAGCCACTCTAGGAGATGTACTAAACTTCTAGATAACATTATGGTTAATTATTCTCAATGGCATACCGAAAGATCTACTAATAAAAAAGTGCATGCAATAGAAGAAATCAATGTTTTGAGTGGAAAGATGGATGAACTTATGAAATTATTTGCTACTAAGAGTGTTTCTTCTGATCCTAATGAAATGCCTTTGTCTACCTTGATTGAGAATAATAATGAATCTATGGATGTGAAGTTTGTCGGTAGGAATAATTTTGGTAACAACGCATATAGAGGGAATTTTAATCCTAGGCCTTATCCTAGTAATCCTTCTAATAATTATGGAAATTCCTACAACAACTCTTATGGAAATTTTAATAAGATGCCCTCTGAATTTGAGAGTAGTGTTAAAGAGTTTATGAATTCACAAAAGAATTTTAATGCTTTGCTTGAGGAGAAATTGCTTAAAGTTGATGATTTGTCTAGGAACGTTGATAGAATTTCTCTTGAGATTGATTCTTTAAAGCTTAGATCTATTCCTCCTAAGCATGATATCAATGAGTCTCTCAAAGCTATGAGAAATTCCATTGATGAGTGCAAAGAAAGAACCGCTAGGATGCGTGCTTCCAAAGATGCCTTTATTAAAGCGTGTTCTTCCAATTCCTATGAAAATCAAGATGAAGATCTAAAAGTTATTGATGTGTCCCCATTAAATCTTTGTTTTGCAATATGAATCTTCATGAAACTGAATATGATCTTCCTTTACCTAGAAGGCGTTCTAAGAATTCGGAGTTTTTAGATCTTGATGATGAAATTGATAAAAGTGGGATTGGAAGAAATAAAAACCTACATGTTGCTAAACCCACTATATTGGATCTCAAGGAATTTAATTATGAAAATTGCTCTTTAATTGATTGTATTTCCTTGTTGCAATCCATGCTAAATTCTCCTCATGCTTATAGTCAAAATAAGGCCTTCACCGAACACATTGTTGATGCCTTGATGCAATCTTATGAAGAAAAACTTGAGTTGAAAGTTTCTATCCCTAGAAAACTCTATGAGGAGTGGGAACCTACTATTAAAATTAAAATTAAAGATTATGAGTTTCATGCCTTGTGTGATTTGGGTGCTAGTGTCTCTACTATTCCCAAAACTTTGTGTGATTTGCTAGATTTCCGTGACTTTGATGATTGCTCTCTAAACTTGCATCTTATGGATTCCACTATTAAAAAGCCTATGGGAAGAATTAATGATGTTCTTATTGTTGCAAATAGGAATTATGTGCCCGTAGATTTTATCGTTCTTGATATAGATTGCAATCCTTCATGTCCTATTATTCTTGGTAGACCTTTCCTTAGAACGATTGGTGCAATTATTGATATGAAGGAAAGGAATATTAGATTCCAATTTCCATTAAAGAAAGGCATGGAAAACTTTCCTAGAAAGAAAATAAAATTACCATATGAATCTATCATGAGAGCCACTTATGGATTGCCTACCAAAGATGGCAATACCTAGATCTATCCTTGCTTTTATACCTAGCTAGGGGCGTTAAACGATAGCGCTTGTTGGGAGGCAACCCAATTTTAAATTTTGTTTTTTGTTTTTGCTTATGTTTAGGAATAAATAATCCATCTAGCCTCTGTTTAGATGTGGTTTTATGTTTTAATTAGTGTTTGTGCCAAGCTAGACCTATTGGATCTTCTTGGATGATAGTTACTTGATCTTGCTGTAATTTCCAGAAACTTTGCGCTCAGTGCCCGAATTATTAAAAATGACCAGAACGTGATAAAATACTGGTTCCAATTGATTCTGATAAATAAACAAATTGTCTAGGTCTTCTAATTTTGGTAGATTTTTTGGAGTTCCAGAAGTTTGCATTAGTTACAGATTACTACAGACTGTTCTGTTTTTGACAGATTCTGTTTTTCGTGTGTTGTTTGCTTATTTTGATGAATCTATGGCTAGTAAAATAGTTTATAATCCATAGAGAAGTTGGAATACAGTAGGTTTAACACCAATATAAATAAATAATGAGTTCATTACAGTACCTTAAAGTAGTCTTTTGTTTTCTTTCTCTAACGGAACTCACGAGATTTCTATTGAGTTTTGTGTTGTGAAGTTTTCAAGTTTTGGGTGAATTCTTTTGATGGATTATGGAACAAGGAGTGGCAGAGCCTAAGCTTGGGGATGCCCATGGCACCCCAAGATAATCCAAGGACACCAAAAGTCAAAGCTTGGGGATGCCCTCAAGGCATCCCCTCTTTTCGCCTACTTCCATCGGTAATTTACTTGGAGCTATATTTTTATTCACCACATGATATGTGTTTTGCTTGGAGCGTCTTGTATTATTTGTGTCTTTGCTTGTTAGTTTACCACAATCATACTTTCTGTACACACCTTTTGAGAGAGCCATACATAAATTGGAATTTGATAGAATACTCTATGTGCTTCACTTATATCTTTTGAGCTTGATAGTTTTGCTCATAGTGCTTCACTTATATCTTTTGAGCGTGATAATTTTTGCTCTAGTGCTTCACTTAGATCTTTTAGAGCATGGTGGTAGATTTGTTTTAAAGAAACTATTGATCTCTCATGCTTCACTTAGATTATTTTGAGAGTCGTTAATAACATGGTAATTTGCTTAATGTTAATATACTTGGTATTCAAGATATGTGAAACTTTCTTTTGAGTGCGTTGAATACTAAGAAAAGTTTGATGCTTGATAATTGTTTTGAGATATGAAGATGGTGATATTAGAGTCATGCTAGTTGAGTAGTTGTGAATTTAAAGAATACTTGTGTTGAAGTTTGTGATTCCGTAGCATGCACATATGGTGAACCGTTATGTGATGAACTCGGAGCATGATTTATTTATTGATTGTCTTCCTTATGAGTGGCGGTCGGGGACGAGCGATGGTCTTTTCCTACCAATCTATCCCCCTAGGAGCATGCGCGTAATACTTTGCTTTGATAACTTCTAGATTTTTGCAATAAGTATATGAGTTTTTTATGACTAATGTTGAGTCCATGGATTATACGCACTTTTCCCATCCTTCCACCATTCCTAGCCTCTCTAATACCGCACCACCCACCATATATCTTCGTCAAAACAACCACCATACCTACCTATCATAGCATTTCCATAGCCATTCCGAGATATATTGCCATGCAACTTTCCACGTTCCGTTTATCATGACACGCTCCATCATTGTCATATTGCTAGCATGATCATGTAGTTGACATCGTATTTGTGGCAAAGCCACCTTTCATAATTCTTTCATACATGTCACTCTTGAATCATTGCATATCCCGGTACACATCACGAGGCATTCATACAGAGTCATATTTTGTTCTAAGAATCGAGTTGTAATTGTTGAGTTGTAAGAAAAATAAAAGTGTGATGATCATCATTATTAGAGCATTGTCCCAAGTGAGGAAAGAATGATGGAGACCATGATTCCCCCACAAGTCGGGATGAGACTCCGGACGAAAAATAAAAAAAGAAAAAAAAAGAGGCCATAAAAAAAGAAAAAAAGGCCCAAATAAAAAAACGAGAGAAAAAGAGAGAAGGGACAATGCTACTATCCTTTTACCACACTTGTGCTTCAAAGTAGCACCAAGATCTTCATGATAGAGAGTCTCTCATTTTGTCACTTTCATATACTAGTGGGCTTTTTCATTATAGAACTTGGCTTGTATATTCCAATGATGAACGGGATCACATCATTAGGAGAATGATGTGATTGACTTGACCCATTCCGTTAGCTTAGCACTTGATCGTTTTAGTTTACTGCTATTGCTTTCTTCATGACTTATACATGTTCCTATGACTATGAGATTATGCAACTCGCGATTACCGGAGGAACACTTTGTGTGCTACCAAATGTCACAACGTAACTGGGTGATTATAAAGGTGCTCTATAGGTGTCCCCGATGGTACTTGTTGAGTTGGCATAGATCGAGTAGGATTTGTCACTCCGATTGTCGGAGAGGTATCTCTGGGCCCTCTCGGTAATGCACATCACTGTAAGCCTTGCAAGCAATGTGACTAATGAGTTAGTTGAGGGATGATGCATTACGGAACGAGTAAAGAGACTTGTCGGTAACGAGATTGAGCTAGGTATTGAGATACCGACGATCGAATCTCGGGCAAGTAACATACCGATGACAAAGGGAACAACGCATGTTGTTATGCGGTTTGACCGACAAAGATCTTCGTAGAATATGTAGGAACCAATATGAGCATCTAGGTTCCGCTATTGGTTATTGACCGGATACGTGTCTCGGTCATGTCTACATAGTTCTCGAACCCGTAGGGTCCGCACGCTTAACGTTCGGTGACGATCGGTATTATGAGTTTATGTGTTTTGATGTACCGAAGGTAGTTCGGAGTCCCGGATATGATCACGGACATGACGAGGAGTCTCGAAATGGTCGAGACATAAAGATCGATATATTGGACGACTATATTTGGACATCGGAATGGTTCCGGGTGAAATCGGGAATATACGAGAGCACCGGGAGGTTACCGGAACTCCCCGGGAGGTATATGGGCCTTATTGGGCCTTAGTGGGAAGAGGGGAAAGGAGCGAAGGAGGGGGCGCCCCCCAAGCCCAATCCGAATTGGGAGGGGGGCCGGCCCTCCCTTTTCTTCCTCCCTCCTTCCCCTTCCTTCTCTCCTACTCCAACTAGGGAAGGGGGGGGAATCCTACTCCTAGTGGGAGTAGGACTCCCATTGGGGTGCGCCTAGGAGGGTCGGCCCCTCCCCCTCTTCCACTCCTTTATATACGGGGGAGGGGAGCACCCCATAGACACACAAGTTGATCAGTTGATCTTTTAGCCGTGTGCGATGCCCCCTCCACCATAATCCACCTCGGTAATATCGTAGCGGTGCTTAGGCGAAGCCCTGCGTCGGTAGCATCATCATAACCGTCATCACGCCGTCGTGCTGACAGAACTCTCCCGCGAAGCTCTACTCGATCATGAGTTCGTGGGACGTCGCCGAGCTGAACGTGTGCAGTCCGCGGAGGTGCCGTACCTTCGGTGCTAGGATCGGTCGATCGTGAAGACGTACGACTACATCAACCACGTTGTCATAACGCTTCCGCTTACGGTCTACGAGGGTACGTAGACAACACTCTCCCCTCTCGTTGCTATGCATCACCATGATCTTGCGTGTGCGTAGGAATTTTTTTGAAATTACTACGTTCCCCAACATGGATGGGTACAAACACATGTGTAGACCGATACTAAATTTATCATAGGTAAAGATAGAGACTCCATAGAATGCAAAGCTAGCAGCATGGACAACCTTATCGAGCAGCAAGAGAAGGGAGGAACATGACAACTGGGAGGGCTGAGGCAAGAACAACTATAGAGCATCATCCAGCGGAAGCAACACACATACCGGGAGAAACAGCGTAGTTCACATCTTCAGGTTGTGGGGAACATCTGGTCTTGCGCCTTTCCCAGGCTTCTCAGCTTTGGATGGGTCCAGGACAGTGCGATGATGCGGATGCACCCACGGCAAGCACCGACCTGCACCTCGGTTAGGTGCGCCCATGGGGCCGCGTAGGTGTGACAGTTAGTGTTGATGCTAGAGCCAACAATGACTAAACGTAGCAGATCAAAACAAAATTGAGCTATTGAACACACATTAGAACTTACCCGCAAGAAAATAATTTGTTTACTGACAAAAGTTATCTCTGAACCTATGCTGATAAAACATGATCATCACTGAATTTCCATTTCGAAAAACTAACAAGACAGTCCCACAAAAAAGTTGCTTGTCGTATATAAAATAAAAAATGGAAAACCTAGATGTATGCATTGCTCACAACTATCCCCCTGATGAAACACAAACCTGCACTCCCTCTCCCCGACTGGCCTTTGACACATGCCCTCCTCATTACTCCGAGTCCGAGGAAATGATCGCATAATTCTGAAGAGGTTCAAGAATTGTCTGATTTTTTTAACTCCTTCTGAATCTACTGCTGCAGAACTTACACATTCATGCCTTTACCTTTAGTATTTTTTTAAATGCATAAAGGACATCATGGGCGACCTGCTAGTTGCATGAAAACTCCATGAGAACATTATGCAAGTAAATGTTCATCACCACCATGAATCCTACAGAAAATTGATACGTCTCCAACGTATCTATAATTTTTGATTGTTCCATGCTATTATATTATACATCTAGGATGTTTTATATGCATTTATATGCTATTTTATATGATTTTTGGGACTAACCTATTAACCTAGAGCCCAGTGTCAGTTTCTGTTTTTTCCTTGTTTTTGAGTTTCGCAGAAAAGGAAAACCAAACGGAGTCCAATTGACCTAAAATTTCACGGAGATTATTTTTGGACCAGAAGAAGCCCACGGAGTATTGGAGATGGACCAGAAGAGTCTCGAGGCACCCACGAGGGTGGGGGTCGCGCCCTACCCCCCTGGGCGCCCCCTACCTTGTGGCCGCCTCGGAGACCCCCCTGACTTGTTCCCGACGCCAACACCTCTTTTATATACCCAAACTTCCATAACATAACCTAGATAGGGAGTTCCGCCGCCGCAAGCCTCTGTAGCCACCGAAAACCAATCTAGACCTGCTCCCAAGACTCACCGGAGGGGGAATCCCTCTCAGGTGGCCATCTTCATCATCCCGACGCTCTCCATGACGTGGAGGGAGTAGTTCACCCTCGGGGCTGAGGGTATGTACCAATAGCTATGTGTTTGATCTCTCTCTCTCTCTCTCTCTCTCTCTCTCTCTCTCGTGTTCTTGATTCGAGACGATCTTGGTGTATCGCGAGCATTGCTATTATAGTTGGATCTTATGATGTTTCTCCCCCTCTACTCTCTTGTAATGGATTGAGTTTTTCCTTCGAAGTTATCTTATCGGATTGAGTCTTTAAGGATTTGAGAACACTTGATGTATGTCTTGCGTGGAATACCCGTGGTGACAATGGGGTATTCTATTGATTCACTTGATGTATGTTTTAGTGATCAACTTGCGGGTTCCGTGACCTTGGGAATCTATGCATAGGGGTTGGCACACGTTTTCGTCTTGACTTTCCGGTAGAAACTTTGGGGAACTCTTTGAAGTTCTTTGTGTTGGTTGAATAGATGAATCTGAGATTGTGTGATGCATATCATATAATCATACCCACGGATACTTGAGGTGACATTGGAGTATCTAGGTGACTTTAGGGTTTTGGTTGATTTGTGTCTTAAGGTGTTATTCTAGTACAAACTCTATTATGATAGATCGAACGGAAAGAATAGCTTCGTGTTACTTTACTACGGACTCTTGAATAGATTGATCAGAAAGGATAACTTTGAGGTGGTTTCGTACCCTACAACAATCTCTTTGTTTGTTCTCCGCTATTAGTGACTTTGGAGTGACTCTTTGTTGCATGTTGAGGGATAGTTATATGATCCAGTTATGTTATTATTGTTGAGAGAACTTGCACTAGTGAAAGTATGAACCTTTTTTTTATGGGAACATTGCATTCCATTAAACTTCAGCCAGATCGCTAGCAATAATGTTCAGGATACATGAAGGAGCGTCACCCTCCCAGAATGAGTCTGCATTCTCACAACTCACACCAAACCTTGCCAACTCATGAGCAACAATGTTACAAGCCCGCCGGCCGAATGAGAAATTAAAGGAAACAAAGTTTAAAATACTTAAACTCCTAGCTTCTTTCACCAAAGACACCAATCGTTGACTTGTCATAGTCATAGCTGTTGAGCGCTTGTACCAAGACCCAAGCATCGGACTCAAAGATGATCTTGTTTGCGCCCACCGATGGATGGCGCCATCGATAGCAATGAGACAAGCAACAGCTTCAGAGTGCAGAGGAGACCTCAAGTGCATTCAATTACCTGCCAAAGAAGAACGAAAACGCCTACCGATCGCGAATGACATAGCCCCATCCTCCGTAACCACCGATCTGGGAAAAAGCCCCATCAAAGTTCACTTTCACAAAGTTCTCGTGGGGTTTAACCCATCCGCTAAGGTCAGGTGGTTTTGGTGGCTTATCCGCACCCCGAGCATCAAGAAATCCACTCCTGTGCTTTCCACTGCGTGGCAAATAGTTTGGGTATTTGGAACCACCTCCCCGCATTGGCCTTGTTCCTTATATTCCACCATTCCCACATAAAGATTGTAGCTTTCAATCAGATATTTTCGCCACACTTCCAGAGCTCCTCAAACATATGGTGAGCCGAGCTGCATGGCAGGAGCTTCTCACGCGCCTCCCCATGCCCCAGCCTCCCCAACACTCCTTAGCCTGCTTACACTTTAGAAAGATATGGCCACCGCCTTTGTTTTTCTGTGACAAACCGGGCACGAGGTGTCCAAAGATCCCAATCCTCGCGATTTTCATCCACGAGCACCAAGTTGTGGGCTAGCCGCCACACAAACATCTTTAGCTTGTTTGGGACTCGCATCTTCCAAATGTGGTTCCAATCAAAATTTACCGACACTTTCCCGTACTCACTCTGGAGCAGGCAGATCATCGCCACGGCTTCTATCCCCGAGCATTACCCCCACTTTGTAGGCAGACTTTCTGAAAAAATGCCCTTTGGATCAAAGTGCCAAGCTAGATTGTCTTCCATGTCATCGCAAATGCTAATGGACAGAATAGTCTTCACATCCTCGTGGAGGAAAAATGCCTTGTATCATGGTCTCGTCCTGTGCCCCCGTGGTAGGGTTGATAAGATCAGCCACCGTCTCAACAAGCAGAGGAGCCCCTCACAGCCGCTGCGTGGCCTCCGAGTATCCCCTTCAGCAGCCATGGGTCTTCCTGCACTTTGATCTTTGACCCATCCCCCACCCTCCAAACCAAACCCTCCTTTAGGAGGGCAACACCCCTCAAGATGCTGCGCCATGTGTAAGAGATTCCCGGCTTCACGGTAGCCCCCAAGATGTTGCCATCAGGGAAGTATTTTGCCCGCAACACTCTCCCACACAAAGAATCAGCTCTGAATTAATCTCCACTCGACGCCAAAGATACCCATGTTGAAAATATGAAGATCCTCAAGCCGAGCCCACCTCGCACTTGGGTTTTGTCAAGCACCGCCAACCCAGCCGGTGGTGTCGATCCTCCTCCCGATTGTTCCACCAATAGCGGCACACCATCGAGCTGATATCGCCGCAAAGAGTTTTAGTGAGATCAAAACAGGACATGGCAAAATAGGGATTACTGCGCCACCGCCTTAACTAATATTTCCTTTCCGCCCTAGAAAGAAACTTTTCCTTCCATCCCGTGACCTTCTTCCACACCTTCTCCAACAAATAGCCAAAGCTTTGCTCTTGGACTTGCCTGTAAATAGGCAAACCAAGATACCTTTCATTGAAGGCCTCGCCACTAATCTGGAGGAGATTCTTGAACTTCCTCTTCGCCACCGAGAAGTCCCTTGCTGAACATGACAGCCGATTTGTCTTTATTAATCACCGCCCGAGACATCCTCATACAAGGCCAAAATGATCATCAACTTTCCTGCACTAGCCTCGTTTGCCTTCATGAAGATGAGAGAATCGTCCAAAAGAACATATGGTTTATCCTTGGGGCTCCTGCACAAACCTGCACCCCAAGGCTACCCTCTCTCTCGGCGTCTTGGAACAGAGCGTAAAGGCCCTCCAGATAGAGAATGAAAAGATAGGGTGATAGGGGACATCCTGCCTTAAGCCTCTCTCGTGCACAATGACCTCCGTCGGATCATTGTTGACCTTAATCCTATAAGTCACAGCCAGACACATCCCATAATTAGGTGCACCCAGTCCCGGGAAAACCCCATCTTCAGCATCATATTTTCCAAAAAAGACCACTCAACGCGGTCATACGCCTTGCTCATATCCAGTTTGACAGCCGCCAGCCCGTCTCTTCCCCCCTTACGCTGATGCATGAAGTGAGTGGTCTCGTAAGCGATCAACACGTTGTCCGTTATCAATCTTCCCGGCACGAAGGCACTTTGACTTGGGGATATAATCGCTGGCAGTACATCCTTCAAGCGACGGGCAATCACCTTCGTGATGATCTTGAAAACCAGATTGCACAGGCTGATAGGCCTAAGGTCCTTCATTCGCGATGGATTAAGGACCTTTGGAATCAGAACAACAATGGTCTCATTCCAGCCGACGGGCACAGGACCCCCGTTCAGGACACCAAGGACCGCCTCGAACCTTTGGCCCCACCAGTCCCAAAACCTTTTGTAGAAGATTGCTTTGGCATACCATCCGCCCTGGTGCTTTCAAGTCCCCCATAGAATTCAGAGCCTCCCTAATTTCTTCAATGGTGAAAGGCTTTGAAAGATACACGCTCATCTCTCAGAGTGACCACAGGAGACACTTTACAAAGGAGTTCAGCCTCCCTTGTCCCTGCCACAGAAGAGAAAAGAGACTTATAATAGCTAGCAATGAGCTCCCGCAACTCCTCCTCGCCCTCCACCACGCCTCCCTCATCAGTATGCAGCTTTGTAATTTGGTTCACCCTTCTCCTATCCGACGCACAAGCATGAAAGAAGCTCGTGTTTCGTCCCCATCTTTCAGCCAATGAGCATGCGCCTTTGCTTCCAAAGAATATTCTTCCGGTCCTGAAGCCTTTCCGACTTATAACGCAACAAATGCTCCCCGAGCCACTGCTGTTTGGAGATCGCCCCTTCCTACACCGGTTCAGTCCTTTTTGCTCTTTTAATCCTGTTTTTCAGATCCCCAATATCTCCTTGCTCCACGAGTGCAAATCATACCCCACTATTCTGATTGCCTCGGCAACAGTAGTATCACTTGTCAGCATAGCCAAGTTCCACGCATTTTTTACCACATCTTCACATTGCTCCTCCTCCAGCCATCTTGCCTCAAACTTCGGTTGTGCCACCACAGTCGCCCTCCTTCTGCGGGAATATTCAGGTTCCATCAACACAATCACAGGCCTGTGGTCAGAGTGCCTGGGATCCCCGTTAATAGCCTTGTAGGCCGGGAAGTGGGCTCTCCATTCTTGGTTAGCCACAGCCCTGTCCAACCTCGCTTTGATGTAGGTTTCAGCTTGATGACTATGGTTTCGCCACGTATACGGGTCTCCAACGAAACCCAAATCCTCCAGCTCGCAGAACTCCAGGGCACTTTGAAATCTGCCCATACCTGCTTGTGCCCTCTGCTTCCCCCCTTGCTTCTCTTCGGCAAACAGGATCTCGTTGAAATCACCACAGCACATCCAAGGCAGCCCTGAATGCCCGTGAAGGGTTCGCATCAACTTCCACGTCTTCTCCCTTCGCCCCGCCTTTGGTTCCCCGTAGATGGCCGTGAGCCTCCACAAGAACCCATCCTCCCCGGTGATCTCCGCATCAATGTGATCGCGAGACGCCCTGTGCTTCACTTGAACCTTCACCTCTTTCTTCCGTAATGCAGCCAAAGCCACCGCTTTGCCTAACACAATCCCTAACCTCCAGGTTTTGCATGTTCAACATCCCCTTGAACCTTTGCATCCTTTTCCTGTCAAGCTTTGTTTCAGACAGGAAAAGGATATCAGGATCTTCGGCCTTTTGCATATCCAAAAGACCTTGAACTGCCGGCTGGTTCCCAAGCCCCCGGCAGTTCCACGCTACCACTTTCATTGATCTTTGCAGGGCTGTACATGCAGCCCCGCTTCTAAGGTTGTCACAAATTGTTCCCGCCTCTCTCCTCCCGCCCCACGCTTGTCTTGCGGTGGGAGTTTTCATTCTTTTGCTTCTTCAAAGTCTCGATACTCCTATCCAAGTTCTCCAGTCTTTTATCAGCCTCTACCCCAATGGTACCCGCTACTACCATAGCCAGAGCCGTGTTGGGTTTGTCAAAATCATTCTGACTCGACCCCGGTTCGTGCATACCCCATCAAGATGTGTCGGACCTGGCTTTCGCTTCTTCCGCCCATTCCTTTTCGCCGGGTCTCCGCTGAATAATTTCTTTGCAATCTCAGACACCGAGAGGCCCTTGGGCCAACTTTACTTTGGGTGGAGGTGAGGCCACCTCCTGCTCGCCCGACTTGACGATCTCCCTTCCCCGATTTTCGGAGGTTCACGTGGCATGAGCCAGGGAAAGATTTCGCCCCTCCCCCACCTCCCCTGTCTTTGGGATCGCTATACCAAGATGTTGAAGCAGCCGCCTGACTAAAGGATTGCATCCGCTGCCTTACGCCTTCCGCGCCCTCAAACCACGATCGAAAGGGAGCTTCCCATCCGAATCACGCCAGCAGGATTTGGACACTCCAAGTCGCTATGTCCAATCAAACCACAATCAAAACAAATGAAAGGCAGCTTCTCATACTGCAACTCAAACTTCTCCGTAGCACCTCCCCTGGATATGGTGACCCATCTACGAATTGGCTCGGCAAAAGGGATTGCAACCCTTGCCCGAAGGAAGGTGCCAAAGGCCTCCCCGTCTTCATCCACATCCACCTTGCAATTTTTGTCAATCATCTTCGCAATCTTCAAACCCTTTCTATTGTTCATCCACTCGAAAGGAAGGTTGATGATCCTAGCCCAGATGGCCATAGAATCAAACCTGATTTCTGAGGGCCTCGAGGCGAGGGTCGTAATCCCGTGAGGATTACAAAGATGCCTGCCCACCATCCACGGTGTGCCCTCTTGAGCTCTATCCCTGTCCCTTTATTTGCAAAATCAGCGACGAAGACATTGTCACGCACCGCCCTTAGCCTCGAGCCCCACAGGATTGCCCCAAGCTGGCCGCATAGCAGCCAAAGTGGTATGTGAGTGGATCACCGACGGAGACAAAACTTTCCCGAACAGGGACCACTTCACCGCGGAGCTGCATCCTCCTCCTCATCGTCACTCATGTCCACCACCTCTGTCTGGCTCATGAAAGCAGGTTTAGGCGGCCCATCATGGAGTCGACACCTTCCTCCCCCTAACAATCGAGCCTGTTGGTTTCTCCTTTCTCTTGTCGATCCCGCCCGACCCTTTGGTTGACATTGTTGTTGTGCCTAATCAGACCAGCACCCCTTCCTTCGCAAGAGCAGCAAATCCCCACTCAAGCAATTAGCACAGCCACCAGCAGCTAAAAGGCCGAACACACAAACCCACTGTTGATCGAAAATCCACAGGTAGAGGTTGCAGCTCACCAAGATTTGGTAAGACAAGGTAGATCCAGATCGGAAGAAAAGCGCCACCGCCTGCCAATGGGAGACCGGAGCCGAGCCGTCAAGGGTGGAGGGCGGCCGTGGGAGAGAAGCGTAGCGCCCGTGGGAGCAGCGGCCGGGCCTAGAGGCCGGAGCCTACGCCGGCGACAGTGGAGCAGAGCATCGGGGGCTTTTTTTCCGCCTCTGTTTCTTGACTGGGTGATGTTGAACGCAAGAAAGAAGACGATGAACGGGGAGTTGCCAAAGACAGTCGGGTAGTGATAGAGGGCGATGTCGCAGGTCTCCTATCGACAACGGGTGGTGCTATATTCTTCCAACCTCTCCATCCTCTTCGAGACCTGTCACGGCGTTGAACATCTGGGGCTTCAAAATCAGTAGTCTCTAGCTAATCTTGAAGAACTAAACCTAAATAAGGGACAAATCCTCCCGGACAGAAGCGTTACTTGTAAAAAGTATGAACCTTGGGCCTTGTTTCGAAGCATTGCAATACCGTTTCGCTCACTTTTATCATTAGTTACCTTACTGTTTTTATATTTTCAGATTACAAATACTCATATCTATCATCCATATTGCACTTGTATCACCATCTCTTCATCGAACTAGTGCACCTACACAATTTACCATTGTATTGGGTGTGTTGGGGACACAAGAGACTCTTTGTTATTTGGTTGCAGGGTTGTTTGAGAGAGACCATCTTCATCCTACCCCTTCCATGGATTGACAAACCTTATGTCATCCACTTGAGGAAAATTTGCTACTGTCCTACAAACCTCTGCACTTGGAGGCCCAACAACGCCTACAAAGAGAAGGTTGCGTAGTAGAGATCAAAAATCAACCATGTTAATTAGTCAATGGGCTTGGAGAGAACGAACAATCCAAAATAAATGGCGTTGAGCGGCGGGTCACCCAACAGTTCAAGTAGAAGAAGTTCAGCAAGGGCGTCGAGCAACTCGCGTGCATGGGCGGTGGATGAAGCTCGGGGTGGCAAGATGAACTGATGCCAATATTGGGGCTACCTCCACCACATCAACGTGGTGGGCATCCTTGTACACGGCGGGCATGGCAGGGTGCCGAGCACGTCGTGAGCAAGCTTCTGCTCCAAAGGTTGACACCAGCAGAATTGAGCTGCCGTGACCAAGGACAGATATCACCATGGATTTCAGTGGAGTCGGGAGCGGGGCATAGCCCGTGCGTCGCTGATGGCTGCCGACGTGGGGAGGGTGCTGAGGGCTCGGCCGGCCAGGGGAGCTCGGCGGCTCGGTGTCTCGCAGGACCTGTCCGCTGTTGGGGTAGGGGTCACGCGAACTAGTGGGATTGGATGATGAGCCCGTGGAGGAGGTGAGCGAAGTTGGTGGTTCAGGGCGGCGGTGAGATGCGCCGGAGTGTGGAGGCCATGGGCCGGTGGCGATCGGGATGGGGAGTGCGCGGGGGAGAGACACGAGATCAGGAGTGATATGGGAAGATGAGGCATGGGAGGTGGGACGTGGGAGGTTGCGCAGTCTACGGGGATGTTTCCTTCTTTTATTTATTTTCCTTTTTACCGTGCGGGGATGCGTTTGCATCGATCGAAGGTACAGACGAAACGAGAGGAAACGACTACGGACTGCCCCATGAGCGATGCTATACACACGATGAAATTGCAGCCGACGTGCGCACGATCCCATGTGGCAGCATCAGCAGCGCACGTACATGCATGAGACAGTTGGTTTTCCTGTTAGGTGATGCATGCACACTGTGTATCGTTCACAGATCGTCCAATCGTGTCGTGTGTAAGCCATTTCGCTGCCCCATTAGGATTAGAGAAAGATTAATTAATTTGATTGAGCAATTCATGGTAAGATTAATTAATTTAAATTTGATCTTTAGAGTTTGATCGTGTTTGAGTCTTTCACATAAAGGCATTACTAAATAACTCGCGTCAACATGTGAAGTCTTGATCCGTTTAGATTTTTGTTGTTGTGCGAGAGTTAAGGCAAAAATAAGCCGATGGGGTGATGGGAGGGGGGACGAAAAAAAACCAACAAAAAAGTGGTGGGACGAAAATAAATCGTAGATACTATTCATCAACTCAAACATTAGAAGTAGAGATATCCCGTTGCAACGCACGGGCATTGTTCTTAATTATTGTTATTTTATCATGTGTGCAATGTCAAACGTGTGTCATTTATCTCTACTCCTAATGGAGCAGTTGGTAGCCTGGTACTCCGGTTTTATTTTCGTCCAGTTTTATGTCCTCCCACCTCCCACCACCCCATACTACTGGTTTTAATCTACGTATCGACAAAAAACCATATCGACGCTCCTATACGGAACGAGGACCCGATCCGCTCCTCGTTTCCCACGTCCGTCCTGGATCTGGATCAGGAGAACGCCGCCGCGGCTGCCGCCTCACATACGTCGCCCGTGGCGGATCACGAACAACACCGGATCACGAACAACACCGTCGCGAATCAGCAGCCCGCCGGGCCGCCAGTACCCACACACCACGATCCCGTCGGCGGGTCAGCAAGACACCGCCGCCGCTGCCAACTCGGGTACCCACACACCACGATCTCGTCAGCGGATCAGCAAAGACACCGCCGCCGCCGCCTCGAGCAGCCACACGCCCTACGGCGGCAAGCAGGCGTATGCCTTCACTGATCAGTTTTAAACCTTGCTTTCTCAAAGGTATGTACGCTCATGCTCTTTTAAAGATCACGCGACGGTACAGAAGACAATTGTCACCAGATGGAGCCATATGCAATAGAGCCATATACGATGGAGCCATACGAATAAATGTTCCCCATGTTTCCAGTTCGAACACCAAAAAATACATCCCAAGACAATAAATGTTTATTAGATGTATACAATGTAGTCATTTCTTTCCCATGTTCCAAGTTGGAACACCAAAAATACATGGCAAGCCAATTGTTCAGTATACATACCACATCAATACTAATGCTGTTGAAAAATGATAGGTACGAATGGGAAATGCAAATAGCAAGGCGCGGAAGAGAAAAAGGTGTCGATGTGCCTGTACCCCCTCTTGCTGACCTACATTCACAAGGGAGCCAAGGTACGTTAGAGTAACATAAATGAGTCGATGTCAAGGGTGCCCAACAATCATTGTATCTCGCTAATGTGTTCCAGGCCATAATGTTGACGGAAATGTTGATGAATACAACCCAGCAATCATTCCGTAGCTGACAATGTTGACAATTATCAAATGACTCCAGGTATTGGAGTATGTAAATACCCCTATCTGTTGTATCATATGGTTTTAACATGATCAATCGTGCCTAACAGACTTGGAAGCACACAAGGAAACAGATGGAACTGGCATGACACGGTTAGAGCAAGACGAGCTTGCAAACCTAACCAAACACCCTCTTTCTGAGATAACAATTGTTGATCAGCCTGGACATGCGAGTTTACGTACGTGGGTTCCATATTTAAACACACTATCTACCCTATTCGGTTAGCAGGAAACTGCCTCATTACATCTTGGTTTTGTTATGTAGACAGCCCATCAATCTCCTTCTCAGCCATGATGTTGCTTCGCTCCCTGGTCCGAGTACTCTCACAGATATTTGTGCTCAGCGCCTTGCAGGAAGTTCATTTGGTATGATCCGACACGTGCATCATGGACAGTGATCAAACGTCTCTATGAATGTACATGTTGACTAATTCTCATCTAGATTTGTTGTTTATACATCGTGCGCATAATAATGTGCCTTCGTTCCGGATAGGAGTACTCTTGCATCACTTTATGCCACAGGTCACACGTAAGGCTCAAGAGGTGTGAACCGATATGCCTTTCATATGCCCAGATTTGTGCTTAAAGGGATGCATGTTCATGTATTAGCCTAACCGACATATTTTCTTTTTGTTCCCGCAGCGGAGAATCTGCCCACAATGATGTGTGTCTTAATGCCCTTGGTTGTGGTGGTTCGTAGCTTGTGACATCGTCTACCCCAACATGTGATGTATACCCAACTCATTCCCTGCATAACGTGTGATGTTGTGAATGACCAAGTGAGTTATAGCATAATGCATTTACAAAAGGGAGCGAGAAACGCATACGGCGAAAGCAACTTATCGAAAGAAAAGGATGATCGAGGTCAAGCTCCAAAATGAAAAGCAGACTGTTTCCCGACCCCCTCTTGGTGATATCACTAATATTAATCAGCCTTCCGGTTCAATGCCAGGTAAGGGTGTTCAAAGTTATGAGCTTACGGCGGTGACAAACCAAATTTGGGAATCAAATATTAGAATACGCACTTTCAGCTTTGACTTACAATAATTGATTCAATATGAAGTTAAAAACTGGAGTTTGATATATGAACGGTCAAGAAATGTCATATATCGGAACGCTTAAAAAAACATCTGCGGTGTTAGAAAGAGCGTAAATGGATTTAAAGAATTAAATTAGATTTACCGGCACTCAAAGACGTAAAAGTAGCTTTTCTAAAAAATAACAGAAATTTGCTAGAAGGTGAATAATATGATAGATGGTTCTCGATTTGTCTGAAAAAGAAACAAATGTGGAGTATGAAACATTAACTATCACAACGCCAAGAGAAAACGTTGATATGAAATAGATGTATAGTGCCCAAAATGGGTATATTATCAATTGGGCCAAGTTCTCCATTGGCACCGCATGTATATATTTTTTTCAGACAATTGCAATGGCACTATAGAAGGATTTATGTAAGCGGACTTGCCAATGTTCAGAATACATATGGTTCTAAACTTCTTGATTAGCATAAAGAGCAATTAATCATAGTTTGCTAAATCAAGAATATCTTGATCGATGATAACTGAATTCTGAAAGAGCATTTTACTTCTACATGCGAGAACAAGTATTAGACGAATTTGATGTTACCTCAGCAGTGAGCTACACATTAGTGTATTTCTTGCCAATAACAGAGGTCCAAAGATCGAATGACACGGTTGTGTATTTCTTGCCAAAAGTTCCTTTAACAAACCTGCAAGTAAATGCCACTCAAAATTAGATGATCATTACGTATCACCGCAGGATTTCACATAAACTCACCGTAGTACGAAATACATGCTGGCTAGAGAAGAAATATTAGGGCATTTACAAACAAAATATATGGAACAAAAATGGCTGAAGAAAACAATAGACGTGTTGGCTTGGTTCGGGATCTTCATGATTGTTGAGCATTGATGAGATGATTATGTTTTAACTTTATTGTTGAACCAGCTAACCCATCAAACTGGAACTATACATCCCGACCCCCTCTTGGTGATATCACTAATATTGATCAGCCTTCCGGTTTGATGCCAAGTACGGGTGTTTAAAGTTTTAACATAACAATGATAATATAGATTCATTTATTGTACCCATCGAGCTTGAACTATACATCCTTGTCACATGATGATGCTCCAGAAGATGGGTCCGCATCAGCCATTGCTGAATTCAATCATGAAAAAGAGTTGGCTAGGAGGCAACATGCAAGAGACCGCAGTAGTAATATGGCAGACGAACGAAGGGATCGGAGAAACACACAGAGACGGGCATCTTATCGAAAGAAAATGGAAGAGGGTACAATCAACCTCCAAAACAATAATCAAGTGCAGCGTGAGCAACGAAAGGAACAACGAAACAGCAGGACCCATGATGAGCAGGGGGAGTCAAGTGCGAAGAGAAAGGCAGACTATGCTAGAAGGAAAAACACCCGTGTCTTTGAATCGATCGCAATGCCACGTCCAGATCTAACTAGCGCATTGTCCAACTCTCCTCTTTCAACACTCACGTCAATTGTCCGACTCTCACACTTCCAACCATCACGCAACAATCCGGCGGGAATGTATAGATCGTGATACAACTATCAAGTCGGCCCCACATACATTCGCAACACGAAACCGATGGTAGTTATCCCATCAACGATCATCTTCCATTTTGTAATCATTCATCGGTTATTTATACCAAATTCGATAATGTTGTAGGTGCATACCTAAGCAGAACCTTAGGTGATGGTGCTGTAGATGGCGACCGGACCGAAATCAATGAGCACCTACAAAGTGCCGACACTGCAAACCGGTGATCCAAGAACAATTGCGGATAATGGAGTTGACGAGCGAGTCATGAGTCCGTGAGCTCGGCGTAGGACAAGAGAGCGAGCTTGCAAGGGAAGTATGGCGGCGATGAAGCGTCAGGAGAAAATTGGCAAGCGAAAAACATGTATGCAGGTGCCACGTGGTGAGAGGAATGCTCTGCTAGATCATCGTAATGAAAGGTTTGCAGGTAGGGTGAATACCCCAACCGTCAGGTCCATCTCCATACCGAAAATGAGCTCAATGGGACAACCTAGCATAGTTGAAGCACACAGTGCCTCAACATCATCTAGCACGCCGGAGTACACGATCAGAAGTGAAGGTAACACGCCCATCCTTACTCTCCTTGCGTCCCTTGAGACTGAACCCTCATTTGTGTTGTTTGGCACCTGGGCAGACGACATGGACGCTTACCTCAATGGTCTCATGAATGATGATGTCAATCCGACGACCTCTTTGACGATGAATATTACCTGTTTCTTTGGTGAAGGTATGTACAACCGCTTGAGCGTGATCCACATGTTGGGGTATCACACTAATTGGAAACATTGTTTGCGAGCTCGAGATCTTGATGACTTGGAGCACGCACAATTAGAAGACTCAAGTCACAAAAACTATGTCGACCATGATCCATTTGACTATGTGTACTCAAACCCGCCAGCCAACACACACATCTCAAGCACGCCATGAATCGCGACCACCGCAAGGCCAAGAAGTTTGTCGGCCGAGGCCCGTGATTCTGTCAATGATGGGCGATCGAGTAAACAACTGGAGCCCATCCCGGAGCTCATGAGGCTTTGGTCTAGCACTGATGCGGATGCTAGGCATTTTCGGGAGAACATATGGTTCTTCAACGGACACTTCTCCTTCACAACCCTTGGCGTCAGCCTCGATGAAACATACACAAACATGAAGTCTGGGGTGTACACGTTCCGGGCACACGGCACCATCTACCACAATGTTCATTCCTTCGGGCCAACATCCCGTCCAGATCATCTACAGTTGAACTTATATGACGACGACCCAGGCCTAACCCATCGCAAGGCTGCCACCGAGCAATTAGACCAGGATATCGTCAGAAAGTTGGTGCACATACTCAGGGAAAACCCGTACTCTCAGCAGTTTAGGAGTTTGGGTGCGCATGAGGACAACCTCGACGATTACAGGATAGACCTCAACACCGACCCGAGACTAGACCAACGGAAGTATAATAGACCTCTGTCATCGAGGTCGCTGCAATTTGGGTGGAGGGCATCGACCTAGCGAAGAGGTTCGATCGTAGGATTACACTTTGCGGGAACGACAACCAGAGGCACATTATACATGTGACGGCTGGCTCGTATGACCCGCTCTCTTACCCACTCTTCTACCCAAGGGGGGAGCTCGGTTGGCACCCGAAACTACCTAAACGTAATGTCCCTTGGCCGGTTGTGCATCAACCAAGAGGTGGACGTGATGATGATGATGATGATGAGGATGCAGGTAAGCCTTATGCGTATTCTGTTGTTTTGATGTATTGTGTAGTTCTCATATGAATTCTAACTTCCGCGCTACTCATCCATGTGCAGAGGGGAATAGCAGGTTATGCGTCTCCGTGAGAGACTACTACTGTTACATGCTGCAGACACGACACAGGATATTCAATCCCATACTACTGTGGAGCACGATTGCTCCCAAAGCAATGGGGGTGGACATGTACATCAAGATTGAGAGTTGTAGGTTGAAATGGTACAGAAGAACCGGACAAAGATCCGTGCCGACCTGTATAAAGGAGTTGTTGATGCAATTACATCCGGGAGACCCGGCAAGCTGTTGGAGTAAGGATAGTGCTCCTGGAACATACCGGTGGCGCATCATGACATGAAGCGGAGGCATATGGATGCCGTGGCAATTGTCCATACGTCACGGGAAGCCCGACATCTTCTTGACCATGACCTGCAACCCTAAGCGGGAAGAGATAACGAATGAGTTGTTTCCTGGTCGACAAGTAAGATCGACCTGATCTTGTGGCTCGTGTGTTCCATGGCAAGCTAGAGGCTATGAAAGAGCTCTTGTTCAAGAAGAATATCCTGGGTGTTGTTGTCGCACATGTATACGTAGTCGAGTTCCAGAAGAGGGGCCTCCCCCACGCACACTTTTTGTTGATCATGGATTCTGCCTATAAGCTTGTCGTTCCAGAGCAGTACGACCGACTCATTTCTGCCGAGCTCCCAAACAAGCAGAAGTATCCTGAACTCCACGCCTTAGTGGTGAAACATATGATGCACGGACCATGCGGTGCTCTCAACCCCAAAAATGTGTGCATGCAACAGAACGAGTGCAAGTGCAGATACCCACGGCCGTTCAATGAAAACACGGCACAGGCAAGGACTCATACTCGGTTTATAAATCGTCGAGATGATGGTTGGCGTGCTAAGGACCGTGGTAAAATGCTGGACAACAGATGGGTTGTGCCGTATAACCCTTACCTTCTGCGGATGTTCAATTGCCACATCAACGTTGAGGTTTGCTCTAGCATAAAGGCCGTCAAATACCTTTACAAGTACATATACAAGGGCCATGATAGGGCTTCTTTCAGCATCGACCAGCCCGACGCCGATGGTAACATTGATGAGATCAAAAGATACGTAGACGCAAGGTGGGTTACTCCTCCGAGGCGATGTGGAGGATATTTGGCTTCCCCTTGTGTGCCAATGACCACTTTGTCCTACACTTGCCTCTTCATCTCCCGAATAAGCACAGGGTGGCCTTCAATGAGCAAGCTCACTTGACCGACGTAGTCGCCTCTGAGAATGCTTCCAAATCCATGTTGACAGAGTATTTCAAAGCTAACCAAAACCACCCATGGGCTAGGAATATATTGTACAAGGATTTTCCTGGAAGGTTCACATGGCAGAAGGGTAAGAAGTATTGGAAAGAAGCGGGTGGAGCGTTATCGAGATAGGTCGAATTGTGTCCGCCAATCCTGCCGAGGGGAGCGATACTATCTACGTGTGATGCTAAACCATGTTGTTGGCAAGACATCCTATGAGGACACCTTACCGTGGGACGGTAGGCTATGCGGAGCTTTAGAGAGGCTGCCGAAAGGTTGGGACTCATCGAGGCGGATAACACGCCGACGCATTTGTCTTACCGAGGCGAGCAATGGGCGATGCCATGTTCGCCAGAGGCTCTTCGCAACAATTTTGGTGCACCTTGTGAGCGAGCGACGTCGCGTGGTTTATGGGATAGGCACCTCGAGCCTATGTCGATGACTATCGGCGATCACACACGTGCCCGATTGAGGTGGAGCAGATGGTGTTGCTTGACATTAGGGGTATGTTGCAGTCCATGGGCAAAGACATAGCTGATTTCGCTCTTCCATGCATTGACGATGCGTTCGACCCAACCGAGGGCGAGGCCGGAAGAAGTGATCGAGGAATCCAACATCGATTTTGACATCAACGACACTAAATTGGCATCATCGCTAAACTTGAGCGAGAGGGTTGCATCTGACGAGATACTAGCTCTTGTTGATGGCGGTGATGGGGGTGTGTTCTTTGTTGATGGCCGGGAGGTGCAGGAAGACCTTCCTGTCAGTATGCTGCCGCCAAGGTTCAAGCGAGGGAAACATCGCTATCGCTCTTGCGACGTCGGCGTCGCGGCTTCTATCATGCACGGAGGCGGGGACTGCCCACTCGAGGTTCAAGATCCCATTGAGTTGCGGACGATGGGGCCTCCTGCACCTTCACGAAGCAGTGGTACCGCCAAGCTACTGAGGATGTCCTCATTGATACTATGGGACGAGGCCACCATGACTAAGCGACAGGCGGTCGAGGCACTGGACAACAGCATGCGCGACATCATGGGAAGACGGGACCGACCCTTTGGAGGAAAAACTGTTGTGTTTGGCGGGGACTTCAGGCAGGTGCTTCCGGTCGTCAGGAGGGGGTCCCGGGGTCAGATAATCGATGCAACCGTCCGAAGTTCACATCTATGGAAGGGTATGCGCCAGCTAAGGCTCGTCACCAACATGAGGGCTCATAATGACACCGGTTTGCGGATTACTTGCTAAGGGTAGGCAATGGCACTGAGGAAGTTGACGATCAAGGAAGCATACGACTCCCTGAAGATATTTGTGTGCCATCTACAGGCGAGGGTGACGACCTAGAGAAGCTGATTGATCATGTGTTTCCGAGACTAGATGACAACATGTCCGATCCGAATTACATGACTTCACGCGCAATCCTCTCCACCACAAACGACAACGTCGACAAGATAAACATACACATGGTAGAGCGTTTTCGGGGAGAAGAAGTAATCTACCATAGCTTTGACAGTGCAGAAGACGACCCATATGGCTACTACGCTCCCGAGTCCTGAATGGGTTGACTCCCAGCAGTGCGCCTCCGCATGCACTCAAGCTGAAGCTCAAGCGCCTGTCATACTTCCGAGGAACATTGATCCGGCTAATGGTGCGTGTAGCAGGGACGAGGCTTGTGGTCCGAGGTTTCGAGAGGAACGCCATCGACGCAGAAATCGTGATCGGACAACACACAGGTAGGAGGGTATTCCTTCCTCGAATACCCCTATGCCCGTCTGACAATGACATGTTTCCATTCAATTCAAGAGGAAGCAATTTCCTGTAAGGCTTAGCTTTGCTATGACGATTAACAAGGCTCAAGGACAGACGATTCCGATTGTTGGCGTGTACCTACCTAATCTGGTGTTCTCTCATGGTCAACTCTACGTCGCGTTGTCTCGAGCCACCGCGAAGAGAAACATAAAGATCCTCATTGAGAAGGAGAAGGAGAAGGATAATGGCAAGAAGCAAAGTGGTAAATCAAAGAAGCGAAAAGACCTTCCTTGTCCTTACAAACCTCGATGAAGAACATCGTCTATAAGGAAGTCCTGACAGTGAAGTCCGCACTTACGAAACCGGCGGGTTTTGAATATGACAATAGCATTTACTCTTATTCTCTGAGATAATTTGTTGCTCTGAGCGCTTTTGTACAAATGTTTATCTTTGTTTTTTATTTGACTGCAATCTTTATTTAAACGCATTAATGCGACCACTATCAAATTAAGAATGCCCGGCTTGATGGCGTTGCTACGGGCCAATGCACTTCATCTTCAATTTTATCACGTTTTGCTCAGACTTTGAGGATTTAGAGTATGCATCTATACAGTTTTGGCATCCAGTACACCTATGATTTGAACGTCTCAAGATGTAGGTATAGCCAATATGACCTGTTAGATAATAACATGAGACGACCGCCCCCTGTTTTAAGTCTATATGTTTCAGTTCGGTTAGTATACACTAGACAGATTTAATTATTGTGGCATTTTGTCTATCAATAATGTGTGTGCATATTTTCCTTAAGGAAACAACATATAGTTGTCTTCATCACGGGAACACACTTTAGGTGCAGATCATGATATTTCAGTTGGGCAGTTTTGACATGGTACATTTTTTCACCAATATTTGTTTATCTTAAGCAGCACTACTTCTCTCTTCAAATGACACTACGACACCATATAGAAGTTGCATACATTTCAGCCGTTACTAATGTGACTACCATTGAAAATGTCGTGTCGACTCGAATCACATCCTAATAGTTGTTATAAAAAAGCGTACTATTGCTTGCCCACACATTGAAGTACTACATTTTTATTACCCCTGTATTTCGAAAACTATGCTACCATGCCGGTTTGTTGCTAAACTTCAGTAAAGGTTTTCAAAATTAAAACTGTGGTTCCTAAACCCTGTTATGCTTTTGTTTGCAGCTCAATATGGAGATGCATAGTTACCACTTACCAAGAAAAGTAGTTCCTGTTTTAATTTTGAGTGAACTGTTTGTTTTGGCCACGAGATACTTTTTAAGTTTAAGGCATTAATTAGTTTTTCTTGAATAACTTGTGGGTGCATGCAGAAAACACATACTTCAGCATTTAATTGAAAAGGCTACTATTCTTAAATAGTAGTCTCGTTGTTTCTCTTAAATAGAGAGATCATAGAATGAATAAACAGAAGTGTAGATGTGATGAATAGAGTAGATAGAAGTACTGATCTTCCAATTACATCATGTGAAGTGCATCATCGATTACGTGGCAGAAAACTCCTGTCCAATTGAAGTGCATGGATTTTCTCAAGTTCATCACATCTGAATGCAAACAAAAATAAGAAGGAATGTCAGGATGTAGTTTGTTAATCTGTAAACATAAATAATATGGTAGCAGCCGCTTCTTGTTTTGAAAATTGCGATTCTTTCGGTTGGTATGTCAGATTAAGAATGCCCTTTCGACTAATCCAAAATTAAGTGGCTGTAATTTCAAATTGCGATGCTTTCGGTGACTATAGCCAAGAAGTAAAATTTCATATTGCCCTTAGCTAGCCTGATGCATATTGAGTCATTTGAAATGCAGATGATGAAGGAAAACAAGTATTAAATGTCAAGAAGTAATAATTACATAAGAACAGAACTAAAGGCAAGAAGAGTGCAGGTCGAGAAAAATTCAGATAAGCTGCAGGATAACGAAGCATGCATCTCTACTACGCCATATGTGCATAAAGTTCGGCAACCATTAAATCCCTAGCCGGAAACTAATGTGTGTCCCTAAACTTACATGTGGTAGTTTACTTGGCATTGACTCGAATCGCCTTGATTTCTTGTAATCAAACTTAGGATGCGCATTGAAACTTAGTATCCCAATAGACTGCTCAACTTCGATAGATGAAGGTTCTCCATCATTAGCCTTGTTCTCATCATCATATTTGGCTGTTCTTGCCTTTGATCTTGAACTACAAAAACCTGTAGTGTGGATATACTCATTACATCTTGTTGACAAGGTATCGTGAAAATAAAGGAGTAGAATACCGAGTTTCGTAGGTAAATATTGACAAGAGCAGATTATATTATATGCTTATGAACAACTAACACTTGTAGGAATAACTAATACTAATTTAGTACTATGGAAAACACCACGGCTCAAAAAACAATTACCTAACTACTTAAACAAATAAAACATTATACTATATATGAAGATCGATCCGACCATAAGGTCTCGATTATGTTGGATATCCTGTACTACCTCGATGATATGTACTCCCTGTTTATAAGTATTAAAAAATACAGTAGTCAAATGTTTTATACTCCCATTCTGTCCCTCCCTAAAAACTGAATCACAGTGGATGTCATTGCTCTGCTCCAATGTAACAATTATTCCAATAGAACAATTATTCCAACAGAAAAACTAATCTAATGTAACTTGTAATCGGGATGTCACATTACATATGAATCAACTTACCATCATTTGTTCAGATGATGCAAAATATTTGTGCGTATAGGCCATGTTACAAGCGTAACAAAGTAAACATGAAGAGCCTCACCAGCACGATTGCGTGCAAGTGCTTGTGGCGGCAGACGATTGCGGGGAAGTCGGATCTAGCAATGCCACACCGACGCCTCGTGGGCGACTTGTTGGACATGGAGCAGCGAAGGCCCACGTTCTTTGGGACGACGCGTGGCGGCGGCTCACAGGATCCAAAACGTCTTCCACGCCCATGGTTGTTGTCTCCGCGTCCGCCTCGGCTGGCGTCTCCTCATGGGCATCGTTGCTTCATCATTGGTCGTCTCTGCTTGCTGCTCGTGGACGTTGTGTGCTCCCCTGATGCCGCCGGAATGGAACCACCGCTGCGGCGACGCCAGGATTGCAGGAGCCACCTCCCGGACCGAACCACCGTCGCGTACCAATGGTTGGAGAAGCACGTTGCGGACGAGCGTGTCGGATGAGGGCTTCCTTGGTTCAGGGAAGACGACGGCAGCAGGGATGAGGTCGAGGCGGAGCTCGAACTGGAAGGCTCGGGGTGGGGAAGGTGGTGGCGGAGGGTGGGATGGGGCAGGGCCGGCGGCGTGCAAGCGCCAGAGCATGGGCGGTACTTGGGTGCCGACGACCTTGACCAAATCGGCGGCGGCGGTGGACCACGACGCCCGAGCTGCATAGCAAGCAATCGAGAGGGGAGGTGGCGGCGGCGGACCTCCGGCCGGCGGCGGCGGCGGACCACTACACGGCGGGGCACCCGATTCTTTTGAACGGATCGGGAAGATAGGGGAGGCGCGAGTGGGAGGAGATGGGAGCGATTCCGTCTATCCACGGCTCCCGACAAGCGCTGACTCGAGGATGGCGTAGCTCTCGGCGGCGGAGTTCCTGGTCTCCTCGGGGAGGAGGTGGTCCAGCTGTGGGCCGCGGTGGGCGAGGTGGGTCGGCGGTTGTTGAGCTGCGCAGGTGGGCGGAGGTGGTTGCCTCCTTCGCAACAGCGCAGGAGAGCGGTGGCGGCGGCGGCGTAGTTGGGAGACACACGTGGTGGGCGGCGGTGGGGAGAGGAGGGAGGCCGAGAGGGACATCGGCCAACGCCATCGCGGGGGAGAGGAGGGGGATAGAGTGAGTGGCTGGGAGGGGGAGAGAGTGGGTGGGGAGAGGTTTTTTTTTCTGAGCATCGGGTGGGGAGAGGTGGCCCGTTTAACTCAGGCCGGACCGTGCCGTTGCTATGGGCAGCCCATTTGGCAGTCTGGCTATGAGGAGGACAGGAGTCAGGGGAGGTCCGCATAAGGATAAGATTGTAGGGTGAAAAAATGCAATTGAAAATATATGTGTTAGTCTCACTTTTGTTTTTATTATATATTATAGATTCTTATATAATACAGTATAAAATATCATTATATTTTGTATGTTTCACCTTTGTCCATCAGAGATAAACAGGGATGGACTCGAATGATGTTTTAAATATATCAACTGACATATGCACCGATGTAACGATGACGGCCGGACGAAACACCACGAGAAGAGGTGCTACACATGTTAACGTAAAAGGTGCATTATTTTATATTATTGTTTCTCAGAATATATGAGACAAGGATATGGATTTTAGATGCACAAAAAGAACCTATTGACAATGGTTCCGAAGCGACGTCGCTGAAAGGGACCACCGTTTTTTGACAATATAATGATATGAAAGCGGTGATATCTCATAAAAAACAAAAAAGATGTCAAATTAAGAATGCCCTTTCGACTAATCCAAAATTCGTGGCTGTAATTTCAAATTGCAGTGCTCGATGACTATAGCCAAGAAGTAAAATTTCATATTGCCCTTAGCTAGCCTGATGCATATTGAGTCATTTGAAATGCAGATGATGAAGGAAAACAAGTATTAAATGCATCTGTCAAGTAATAATTCTGTTAAGAACAGAACTAAAGGCAAGAAGAGTGCAGGTCGAAAAAATTCAGATAAGCTGCAGGATAACGAAGCATGCATCTCTACTACGCCATATGTGCATAAAGTTCGGCAACCATTAAATCCCTAGCCGGAAACTAATGTGTGTCCCTAAACTTACATGTGGTAGTTTACTTCGGCATTGACTGAAACTGGCCTTGATTTCAGGTAACTGAAACTTAGGATGCGCATTGAAACTTAGTATCCCAATAGACTGCTCAACTTCGATAGATGAAGGTTCTCCATCATTAGCCTTGTTCTCATCATCATATTTGGCTGTTCTTGCCTTTGATCTTGAACTACAGAAACCTGTAGTGTGGATATACTCATTACATCTTGGTGACAAGGTATCATGAAAATAAAGGAGTAGAATACCAGAGTTTCAGAGGTAAATATTGACAGTAGCAGATTATATTATATGCTTATGAACAACTAACACTTGTAGGAATAACTAATACTAATTTAGTACTATGGAAAACACCACGGCTCAAAAAAAACAATTACCTAACTCGCAAACAAATAAAACATTATACTATATATGAAGATCGATCCGACCATAAGGTCTCTGATTATGTTGGATATCCCTGTACTACCTCGATGATATGTACTCCCTGTTTATAAGTATTAAAAAATACAGTAGTCAAATGTTTTATACTCCCATTCTGTCCCTCCCCTAAAAACTGAATCACAGGGATGTCATTGCTCTGCTCCAACAGAACAATTATTCCAATAGAACAATTATTCCAACAGAAAAACTAATCTAACAGAACTTGTAATCAGGATGTCACATTACATATGAATCAACTTACCATCATTTGTTCAGATGATGCAAAATATTTGTGCGTATAGGCCATGTTACAAGCTGAACAAAGTAAACATGAAGAGCCTCACCAAGACGATTGCGTGCAAATCTTTGTGGCGAAGACGATTGCGGGGAAGCTGGATCTAGCAATGCCACACTGACGCCTCGTGGGCGACTTGTTGGACATGGAGCAGCAGAAGGCCCACGTTGCTGGACGACGAGGCAGCGGCGGCGGCTCACAGGATCCAAAACGTCTTCCACGCCCATGGTTGTTGTCTCCGCGTCCGCCACGGCAGGCGTCTCCTCATGGCTGCGTTCTTTGCATCATTGGTCGGCTCGCTTGCTTTGCTCGTGGGCGTTATGTGCTCCCCGATGCCGCGGAATGGAACCACCGCTGGCGGCGCCAGATTGCGAAGCCACCTCCGGACCGAACCACCGTCGCGTACCAATGGTTGGAGAAGCACGTTGCAGACGAGCGTGTCGAGATGAGGGCTTCCTTGGTTCGGGGAAAGGCAACGGCGGCGAGGATGAGGTCGGCGGAGCTCGAATCGAAGGCTCTGTGGGGAAGGTGGTGGCGGAGGGTGGGATGGGGCAGGGCGGCGGCGTGCAAGCGCCAGAGCATGGGCGGTACCAGGTGCCGACGACCTTCACCAAACAAGCGGCGGCGGCGGTGGACCACGACGCCCGAGCATAGCAAGCAATCGAGAGGGAGGTGGCGGCGGCGGACCTCCAAGCGGCGGCGGCGGACCACTACATCGGTGAGGCACCCGATTCTTTTGAACGGATCGGGAAGATAGGGAGGCGAGTGGGAGGAGATGGGAGCGATTCCGTCTATCCACGGCTCCCCGACAAGCGCGGCTCGAGGATGGCGTAGCTCTCGGCGAGGCGGAGTTCTGGTCTCCTCGGGGAGGAGGTGGTCCAGTGTGGGCATGATGGGCGAGGTGGGTCGGCGGTTGTTGAGCTGCGCAGTGGGCGGAGGTGGTTGCCTCCTTCGCAACAGCTGAGGAGAGCGGTGGCGGCGGCGGCGTAGTTGGGAGACACACGAGGTGGGCGGCTCGGTGGGGAGAGGAGGCGGACAGACTGAGAGGGACATCGGCCAACGCCATAGCGGGGGAGAGGAGGGGGATGGAGTGAGTGGGCTGGGAGGGAGAGAGTGGGTGGGGAGAGGTTTTTTTTCGAGCATCGGGTGGGGAGAGGTGGCCCGTTTAACTCAGGCGGACCGTGCCGTTCTTGGGCAGCCCATTTGGCGAGTGTCAGCTATGAGGAGGACAGAGTCGGGGAGGTCCGCATAAGGATAAGATTGTAGGGTGAAAAAATGCAATTGAAAATATATGTGTTAGTCTCACTTTTGTTTTTATTATATATTATAGATTCTTATATAATACAAGATAAAATATCATTATATTTTGTATGTTTCACCTTTGTCCATCGAGAGATAAACAGGATGGACTCGAATGATGTTTTAAATATATCAATCGACATATGCACCGATGTAACGATGACGGCCGGACCGAAACATCACGAGAAGAGGTGCTACACATGTTAACGTAAAAGGTGCATTATTTTATATTATTGTTTCTCGAATATATGAGACAAGGATATGGATTTTAGATGCACAAAAGAACCTATTGACAATGGTTCGAAGCGGCGTCATTGAAAGGGACCACCGTTTTTGACAATATAATGATATGAAAGCGGTGATATCTCATAAAAACAAAAAGATGTCAAATTAAGAATGCCCTTCGACTAATCCAAAATTCGTGGCTGTAATTTCAAATTGCAGTGCTTTCGATGACTATAGCCAAGAAGTAAAATTTCATATTGCCCTTAGCTAGCCCGATGCATATTGAGTCATTTGAAATGCAGATGATGAAGGAAAACAAGTATTAAATGCATCAAGAAGTAATAATTACATTAAGAACAGAACTAAAGGCAAGAAGAGTGCAGGTCGAAAAAATTCAGATAACTGCAGGATAACGAAGCATGCATCTCTACTACGCCATATGTGCATAAAGTTCGGCAACCATTAAATCCCTAGCCGGAAACTAATGTGTGTCCCTAAACTTACATGTGGTAGTTTACTTGGCATTATTTGAAACTGGCCTTGATTTCAGTAATCAAACTTAGGATGCGCATTGAAACTTAGTATCCCAATAGACTGCTCAACTTCGATAGATGAAGGTTCTCCATCATTAGCCTTGTTCTCATCATCATATTTGGCTGTTCTTGCCTTTGATCTTGAACTACGAGAAACCTGTAGTGTGGATATACTCGATTACATCTTGGTGACAAGGTATCAGGAAAATAAAGGAGTAGAATACCAGAGTTTGAGAGGTAAATATTGTGATGGCAGATTATATTATATGCTTATGAACAACTAACACTTGTAGGAATAACTAATACTAATTTAGTACTATGGAAAACACCACGGCTCAAAAAAAACAATTACCTAACTCGCAAACAAATAAAACATTATACTATATATGAAGATCGATCCGACCATAAGGTCTCGATTATGTTGGATATCCCCTGTACTACCTCGATGATATGTACTCCCTGTTTATAAGTATTAAAAATACAGTAGTCAAATGTTTTATACTCCCATTCTGTCCCTCCCTAAAAACTGAATCACAGGGATGTCATTGCTCTGCTCCAATGTAACAATTATTCCAATAGAACAATTATTCCAACGGAAAAACTAATCTAACAGTAACTTGTAATCGAGGATGTCACATTACATATGAATCAACTTACCATCATTTGTTCAGATGATGCAAAATATTTGTCGCGTATAGGCCATGTTACAAGCGAACAAAGTAAACATGAAGAGCCTCACCCGGCCACGATTGCGTGCAAGTCTTTGGCGGCGAGACGATTGCGGGGAAGCTGGATCTAGCAATGCCACCTTGACGCCTCGTGGGCGACTTGTTGGACATGGAGCAGCAGAAGGCCCACGTTGCTGGACGACGAGGCAGCGGCGGCGGCTCACAGGATCCAAAACGTCTTCCACGCCCATGGTTGTTGTCTCCGCGTCCGCCACGGCAGGCGTCTCCTCATGGCCAGCGTTGCTGCATCATTGGTCGGCTCTGCTTGCTGCTCGTGGACGTTGTGTGCTCCCCTGATGCCGCCGGAATGGAACCACCGCTGCGGCGACGCCAGGATTGCAGGAGCCACCTCCCGGACCGAACCACCGTCGCGTACCAATGGTTGGAGAAGCACGCTTGCGGGACGAGAGCGTGTCGGATGAGGGCTTCCTTGGTTCGGGGAAGACGACGGCAGAGGATGAGGTCGGCGAGCTCGAATCGAAGGCTCGGGTGGGGAAGGTGGTGGCGGAGGGTGGGATGGGGCGGGGCGGCGGCGTGCAAGCGCCAGAGCATGGGCGGTAGGTGCCGACGACCTTCACCGCCCAAATCGGCGGCGGCGGTGGACCACGACGCCCGAGCTGCATAGCAAGCAATCGAGAGGGAGGTGGCGGCGGCGGACCTCCAGCCGGCGGCGGCGGACCACTACACCGGGGCACCCGATTCTTTTGAACGGATCGGGGAAGATAGGGGAGGCGAGTGGGAGGAGATGGGAGCGATTCCGTCTATCCACGGCTCCCCGACAAGCCTTGCTCGAGGATGGCGTAGCTCTCGGCGGCGGAGTTCTGGTCTCCTCGGGGAGGAGGTGGTCCAGCTGTGGGCAGCGGTGGGCGAGGTGGGTCGACGGTTGTTGAGCTGCGCAGTGGGCGGAGGTGGTTGCCTCCTTCATAACAGCCTTGAGGAGGCGGTGGCGGCGTGGTTGGGAGACACACGTGGTGGGCGGCGGTGGGGAGAGGAGGGGAGGCAGAGAGGGACATCGGCCAACGCCATCGCGGGGAGAGGAGGGATAGAGTGAGTGGTGGGAGGAGAGAGTGGGTGGGGAGAGGTTTTTTTCCGAGCATCGGGTGGGGAGAGGTGGCCCGTTTAACTTTCAGTAGGACCGTGCCGTTCTTGAGGCAGCCCATTTGGCCAGTGTCTGGCTATGAGGAGGACAGAGTCGGGGAGGTCCATATAAGGATAAGATTGTAGGGTGAAAAAATGCAATTGAAAATATATGTGTTAGTCTCACTTTTGTTTTTATTATATATTATAGATTCTTATATAATACGGTATAAAATATCATTATATTTTGTATGTTTCACCTTTGTCCATCGAGAGATAAACAGGATGGACTCGAATGATGTTTTAAATATATCAATGACATATGCACCGATGTAACGATGACGGCGGACCGAAACACCACGAGAAGAGGTGCTACACATGTTAACGTAAAAGGTGCATTATTTTATATTATTGTTTCTCAGAATATATGAGACAAGGATATGGATTTTAGATGCACAAAAAGAACCTATTGACAATGGTTCGAGCGGCGTCATTGAAAGGGACCACCGTTTTTTGACAATATAATGATATGAAAGCGGTGATATCTCATAAAAAACAAAAAAGATGTCAAATTAAACTTCAATTATTATGCAATTATGACCATGTTATATTGTCTTTACCTATGAAATTTAGCATGCATTATCTTTATATAACTTCATCAAACCATTTTATATAACTTCATTAAACTATTTCAGAAGCCCGTGGCAACGCACAGGCATTCTACTATCCTAGTTGGACATTGGAGGTTGATGGACATCTTTTATCGTGTAAAAATTCTGAGTACACAACAACAGTATCTCTACTCCTAATGGACGAGTTGGTAAATTGTCTCCGTGGTTTATTTTCGCTGGTTTTTTTTCGTCTCTCCTCCCACCACCCCCTCCCACCCTGGTCCACGGTTTATTTTTGCTGAGTTTTTTTCGTCTCTCCTCCCACCACCCCCTCCCACCCTGGTTCATCGGTTTATTTTCTCTCCACTTTTTATTACAACCAGAACTTTTCTAACGTATAACAAATCACGGATCTAACTTCCTTAAAATATGCAAATCAATCGATTCATTTTATTGGTTCAATTTGTCTTAGGAAACAAATTATAGATTTTCAGGAAACAAATAATATATTTTAATCTAACTTCCTTAAATTATGCAAATCAATCAATTCCTTTTATTGGTTCAATTTGTCTTAGAAAACAAATAACAGATTTTCAGAAAACAAATAATACATTTTAATCTAACTTCCTTAAATTATGCAAATTAATCGATTCCTTTTATTGGTTCAATTTGTTTTAGGAAACAAATAACAATTTTTCAGGAAATAAATAAAACATTTTAATCTAACTTTCCTAACTTATCTATATCAATCGATTTATCTTATTAGTGAAATTTGTTTTAGGAAACAAATAACAGACACGTCACTACTTTCCTCCCAATAAATAGTTTCTTAACATTTGCAAACTTTCCTAATCGAACCGTCACAAATGGGCAGAATGCGATATCACATTACCAAACAATAAAACCCTATTTGCATAGAAATCAGTTCAAAAATCCTAACTTTCCTAAATTTTTACCTTTCCTTGATAACAACCAATATTTCCTATGTTTTCCACCTATTGAAGGAAATCACCCCTCCATCGATATTAGCATTTTTTTGAACTGAGATCTCCGGGTTATGATTTTTTTGCGATTCTTTCCAATTGTGACCTCTCCTTCCACTCCGGCTCCTTCTCGCATAAACACCTCCACCACAGCCAGGTGACACCGCCCCAGACCTCCTGCCTCTCCACACCTTCTCCGCCACCTCCTTCTCGTACTCCATTAACAATCCCTCCGCCACATTTGTCCACGGCGGTGTCGAGGGCATGGCGCAACAGCGCAATGGTAGAGCAACGTATAGCAGCGAGGAAGCAACACGCAGCGGCGAGGCAAGCGGCCGACGGTGGAGGCGAGATGCTGCCGACGTGGTGAGGGGTGGCCGGCGAAGATGGCCACGACCGAGGCAGCGCGAGGCGGCGCGACAATGAGGCGAGCGAAGGATAGGCGGCAGCAGACGGGCGGCGCAACCAGCGAGAGTGTGGCGTCTGCGGCCAAGGTGTGTGTTGGCACTGAGTGGTCGCAGTGGCTGCGGCGCGACGGCAGCGTCGAACACGGCCCGGCGTGGTGTAGCACGGGCGTGGGCATGGAAAGGGAGTGGCCCCGCGGGGCGTGAAAGAAGAGCGGCATGCTCGGGCATGGGCGTGCATAGGAGCGGGCATGTGCCACGGGGTCAATCCGAGGAGCTCGGTGGCTACCCCTGCGGCCACGGCGGATGGCGGTTCAAGGCCGCGGCGAAATACCTAACGAGAGCAAACGAGAGGGGAAACAGGGGAAAGGCAAGAGGAGATCATGGCGGTGTCAATGGCGCCCTAGGGGAAGACATGGGAGCTCGGGGCGGCGCGGATCGAACGACAATGTCGCGGTGGCCCAAGGTTGAGGAAGACGGCAGCGACGTCGATGCGGGGGTGCTGGACTTGATCTCGTTGGCGCAGACGAAGTAGCGAAGGCGTTCGGAGCTCCTCGACAAGCTCCTAGCCCGCAGGGAGGGCAAGGCCATGTGGACGGGTCGGTCATGGTGGCCGTGGCGTCGACTGGCCCAGATCGACGGATCGAGCGGCGAGGAGGAGAAGTGGATTTGGGAGAGGGCGTCGAGGAGGAGTGAGGCCATGGGGGCAGGGAAGGAAGGGCGTCACCCTGATCCATTCCCCTTCGATGCCAGCGAGGTGGTCGGGCGGGAGCCCGGCTCTGTAGCGACGCGGCTCGGGGAACAGGAGAAGACGACCGCGCGGGGACTGGACCGCTGAGCCGGTTCGGTGGCAAGGCCCGGGGGCAGGGCGAATCCCCTTTTACATCGTCCTTTTGGTTTTTCAATGTATTCTAATCTGTTTCTCCTTTTTAACACCGTTTTCTATTTATTCTTATCAACTAAATGATCTCTACTCCTAATGTCTCAGTTGGTAGTCTCCGTTCCGGGTTTATTTTCGTCCCACCTCCCGAGTAAGGGAGAGGGGAAAAGAGAGTGAGGAAAATGGAGGGAGAGGGTGTGTGTGTGAGAATTGGATGGTAAAAAGGTCATCAATGTCACTTAATATGTATGAGAATATTAAATGTAATATTAACATAATTGATATTGAACTTTTAAAATTAATGTGGCCCGTTGCAACGCACGGGCGTTCTTCTAGTGATTTTGTAATGACTTAGAAAAACACAAAAAATGGTGTTAAACTATGATATGCAGTTGCGACTAGTCGCCAATTTATTGTAGTATACCATATATATATATATACATATCCAAAATCCTATTAGAAAAAATGAATTATATTCTTTTTCAGGAGAACAAATACATGTTTCTTTTTTTTGAGGGATGAAAAAAATCTTTATTAATCAAACTCCACATGGAGTGGGATACAAGTTTGGTCGTGGGGAACACCAAACCATACATGGCGACCCGGACCTCTAGAAAGAGCAAACTTAGCTAAACGATGTGCTTCATAATTAGCAGCACGGGTTTCAAAAGAAAAATTACAAGATAACGTAGCAGCTAGGATGTTGATCTCACCAATGACAGCGCCATAGACACCCCTTGACCCCTGTTGATATCTAGAACAACCTGACGACAGTCCGAGGCCACCATGAACTGATGGATGCCCAAATCCTCCGCAAGAGACAAGGCTTCCCGACATGCAATTGCTTCCAGGGTAGGGGGATCAAAAATTCCTTCCATGACGAGAGCCGAGCTTCCAATATAATTTCCACTTTCATCTCTGACATCTTGCCAGCAATGAGCCCCCTCTTCGCCTGCACCTGCATCAACATGAATTTTGTGATGGCCCGCATGTGGTTTCTTCGGTCTTGCAACGCCTGGCCCTTGGAACCCGGCGTAAGCTGTAAGTCACTGCTTCGGTGTTCTTGATGATCGAAAGGTCCTGTAGATATCTCTCAATGAAACAGTGGGTGGCTTGCGGGCTTTGGAAAATTGCTTCGTGGATAGCTTTCCTTCGGGCATGCCAGATGGACCAAAGGGTTACCGCCACGATGATAAACTGATCATGGGACAACAGACGCATGACGGTGAACAACCAATTTTTTTGCTCCCGGCTCCGTATCAGACGTTATTTTATGTGTGATCTCCTCGTCTGCAAGCGCCCAGATGCTACGAGATGATGTGCATTCCAAGAGGGAGTGGCGCCATGAGTCCTGGACTCCGCATAGTCCACATATGCTTGAGTCAGCCATATGGCGATGAGCACGTACATCGTTCGTCGGTAGAGATTGTTTCGACAGTCTCCATAGAAACATACGTATCTTGCTGTGAGACAGCCGTTCTCCATAGAGATTTCGAGGCCCTTCTTTTGTGCCGACGCTTGATGGACCGGCCTCTCCTTCTAACCATGCCTCTCTTCTCTGCCTTGTCAACACAAGCATCCTGTATGCTGATTTTACTGTAAAAG
Organism: Aegilops bicornis; assembly: GCA_021605145.1. Classification (NCBI taxonomy): domain Eukaryota; kingdom Viridiplantae; phylum Streptophyta; class Magnoliopsida; order Poales; family Poaceae; genus Aegilops; species Aegilops bicornis. The sequence continues at coordinate 521,399,322 of CM038669.1, forward strand.
TTACATGCTTCTCATGTCGCCAAGACCAAAAATCGTGTAGATTTAGGTAATGCGAGAGGGGATACCTAGTATAATTTATGCATCCATATGCAAAAATGTTGAGTGAATGAGTTCTTTATCCCATGAGGCCGTGGCGCCCACTATTAGCTCAGACACCCGCATGGGTGGATTCTGTGACCGGCAACCCAGAGGCCGTGGGAACTCCTCCCTAGGTAGCCAGTTGTGTTCCCAAATAAGCGTTGATTCCCCATTGCCGATCCTTCTGACCAAGCCCTGCTTTAGTGTATCCCGTCCCTCAATCATCGCTCGCCACACTTGGCTCGGGTGCCCCCTAGTTCTGCTCCAAGTATATCAACTGTGGGGTAATAGATGCTCTTGAGCACTCGTGCACACAACGTGTCTGGATACTGTAGCAACCTCCATGCTTGCCGGGCTAGCATAGCTAGATTGAAAAGTTCAAAATCCTTGAAGCCAAGCCCACCCATCCCTTTGGGTTGAGTCATGGTCTTCCAAGACACCCAGTGAGGTTTGCGTTTGCCATCCTTACTTCCCCACCAGAACTTTCTGATTAGCATATTTAGATGTTCACATAATCCCCTTGGAAGCTTGAAACATGACATTGAGAACACCGGGACCGCTTGTGCTACAGACTTAACAAGCACCTCCTTTCCTGCCGTGGACATTGTGCGTTCTATCCAACCCTGTACCTTGCTCCATAGTCGGTCTTTGAGGTACTTGAACGCACCATTCTTTGAGTTACCAATATCGGATGGCATTCCTAGGTATTTCTCATTGAGGGTCTCATTAGGAACATTGAGAGTATCTTTTATCTCCTGTCTGACCGAGTCTGGGACTCCTTTACTGAAATAGATAGATGATTTGGCATAGTTGATACGTTGTCCCGTTGCCTGATAGTAGGTATTCAGAACATGGTACACCTCATTAGCCCCCACACTGTTTGCCTTGAAGAACAGCAGGCTGTCATCTGCGAATAAGAGATGGTTCACCGGGGGCGGCGTAGGTGCCACCTTTAGACCACTCAAGTTGGATGACTCATTCTTGGATTTTAAAAGGCACGAGAGGCCCTCTGCTGCTATCAAGAACAAATATGGAGATATTGGGTCCCCTTGTCTGATTCCTCGAGAAGGTTCGAATTGTTGTAGCTTTTTCCCATTGAACAAAACTGAAAATTTAACCGTTGTTACAAGATTCATCACTATATCCACCCACCGTTCATTGAAGCCCAACTTGAGCATAACTGCCTTCAGATAGGACCATTCTACTCTGTCATAAGCTTTAGTCATGTCAAGCTTGAGTGCACAAGACTGGTGCTTCTTAGCTTTGTTTCGTTTCATGAAGTGCAGACACTCATAGGCTGTAATGATGTTATCTGTAATCAATCTTCCTGGAACAAAAGCAGACTGTTCCTCTGATATAATGTCAGGAAATACAATCTATTAGAAATCACCTTCGAAGCAATTTTGTATAGTACATTGCACAAACTGATTGGACGGAATTGGGACAAGTGTGTTGGATTTTTTACCTTGGGTATTAGGACTAGAACAGTCTCATTGATACATGCTGCTGATTCAGTACCTTCAACAATTCTCAGAACCGCCTTTGTTACATCCTACCCGCATATATCCCAATGATGCTGGAAAAAATGAGCGGGGAAGCCATCAGGCCCTAGTGCCTTTGTGGGGAACATCTGAAACAGGGCGGTTTTCACTTCTTTTTGGCTATACGGGGCATTCAACAAATCATTCATACCTTGAGTGACTTTGGTTGGCACCGTATCCAGGACCTGTGCCATGTCATTAACACCCTCTGAAGTGTACAATTGCTGATAGAAGGATGTTGTCAAGCTTTCCATCTCATGTACGTTATCTGTCAGATGGCCATCTTCTCGTTGAAGAGATTTTATTTGATTTTTCCTCCTTCGCCTGCTAGCCCGAAGATGAAAAAAATATGTGTTCTTATCTCCATGCATTAGCCAATCAATTCGGGCGCGTTGCCTCTAAAGGATTTCCTCCCTGTGAAAAAGCTCAGTCAGGCGGTCAACAGTCTTTAATTCCAGATGTGTTGGAGAAGATCTGCCTGGGATCTCCCGCAGCTCCTTCAGCTGTCGCTGTAACTGTTGAATTTCGCGCCGAACGTTGCCAAAATGCTCCCGGTCCCAGCCCGCCAGGTCAGATGAGAGCGACGTGAGTTTGTCGTTTAGAAAAAATGAATTATATTCTTTTTCAGGGGAACAAATACATGTTTCTGAGAACAGGAAAATTTGTAATTATTTTAAACTTCCAGCCTAAATCTGGTCGGTTAGCCCAAGAGAATAACAGCCCATTCCAGTTCCAGCATAAGCCCGCAAGGCTCCCAGGCCCATCACGCGCCGCCACCGCGTGACCGCCTATAGTCCCGGCTCCCCAACGTTTAGGGTTAGGACGCCTCCTTTATAACCTCAGAGAGAGCCACCCTGCCGCCGTCATCGCGAACCAGCGATCCGTTGGCATCAGGTAAGGACCGGATCCGCCGCCGTCGCCGTCGCCGTCGGCGGCATCGGAACCCGGCGAGTTACGCTTCAGCTGATTCTTCTCCACGCTACCCGCCCGTTTATTTGCCTACTTTTGGTTTCTTGCTGTGCGATTCAGATTGCATCTGTCGTATTTGATCTGTTCTCGAGAGCATCCGTGATGTTACATCCACTTAACTCATCCTTGCACTTTGAGTTGCGACAGTGAAGAAAAACATTGGGGAATTTGTAGTCTGAGATGCTCTCATGTTCTTTCTTTTGTTTAGATCTGTCTGCCTTTTTTTTCCCCGTGGATCTGCGTTGTTGCAAGTCGTGGATCGCTGATGTTATTGTTAACTGCGTTATCTTTCTCGAACTTCTCAAGTAATGAGGAAAGCATTGCCTACTGAGATCCAATCACGCTTGAAGTTTTGTTTTCTATGATTAACTTTTTCCCCCTCCGAGCAATACTAGCTTTTTACTTCATTGTTTCTTTTGATTTTTTTGTTTCGTTCTGATTTTTGTTTGAATTTTCTGTGCTTCGTCATCTGGTCGTTGGGAGGATCAGTCTCTGATCGGTTTCCAGTGGACTCGTTCCCTTGAAGCAACATTAACCTGTTGTATCCTGTGCTATTTACTGTTGTGCCCTAGGATGTGTCTCTCCAAAGGGCACCGTGGCTCTTACATACATATCCTAATTATAATTAATATGGCACTCTACTCTGCTTATTTGATTGAATCGACTTACTGAAGATTTGGTGATTTGATATCTTTCTCTACTGTACTTCTCTTTGGTTTTATGTGTTCTTTCTTTTTAGTTTTTGTTTAGAGATAGCGTTCAGAATTATTAAGATGGAAGTGAGGATCCTTTCCCCAGCTGATCGACTATGATTATACTGTGCGCAAATGTAATCCTTTATCAGAGGATTCCAAGCCAGAAATCTGATCCATCCACTTCAAAAATTTCTCTTATGTTTTCTTAACGACCTTTATCTTTATTAGTATTTTCATTGGCATATTTTGAATTGAAATTTCAGTGTCATTCAAATTTGATTAATATTGTGGTGTGCACATGATGAGAAGCCATATGCAACTCACGACGGTCGTCTGAGACACTCTGTGTGTAATGGTGCATTCATAATTTATCTGATGCCCCTTCTATTTCTTCAGTTTGCGGGTGATTTGGGTTCTACCGTGGCTTCATTTTCTTTGTTTGAGGAGTTGATTGCATTTCCTTTTCATTCATACAACTTGTAACGTGGCATCCGATGGTAGCATCTGGAAACCAATTCGCTGAGCATCTGATGGTAGCAGCTGTAAACAAGCAAAACAGAGATTCGTAGCAGCGCAGCCGTGATGCGGCCCAGTCTTAGGGTCCGCTTTGTTGTAGTTATGAGGATGATGATTTCAAATTTGTCGCCCCAGTCTTAGGGTCCACTTAGGTGGATCTGTGCTGATTGGCATACTACTAAATCTGACTTGGCAAATCTAAATTTGAACAGTTAGTTTGATTTTCTTTTACTTAATTTCCTCGTGATGGCAGTGACGATTTGCAAATATTCAAGCTCAACAGACCAAATCACAGGTTTTTTCTCAGGAGTTGATTTGTATGCCGATTATCCCGCTGAACCGAGCCATCTAATATCCTTTATTTTCAATGTGCTGTTCATTGTTCGTTTCCCTTGGAGAGTGTAGTTGCGATGAGGATAACAAGCTCCCTCTTCTGAAAGCATTGACGACATTGCTGGCAGAATCGAACCAATTAAACATTGCCACCACTGAGCAACTACATCTCCAATCTTTTTGGCCGTTATTTTTGTCTTTCAATGTAGATTTTCTGTTTGGTTTGTGAGGATATATTGATGCTTAATCTAGCACTTGATCCGAGCAGTGAGCTGCCTGTGTGATGTCATCTGTGCAACTGAAGTCATTATAATTCAGTTTTCTATTATTTAGTTTCTTAGGACACCTTCTGACATGCCTATTTTCCTGTGGATGAGAAGGCTTTTATATTCTGATGATACACTATGTTTTCGTGGGCACTATCTTACTCTTGTGGTATTGGCTGGGGAGGTGTGTTTTCTTTTACACTAGTGACTTTTAAGTTAATTAAAGCCCATGATGATTAGCTTTATGTTGGAATTACCGTCTGATTTTGAATGACGATATTTTTGCGGCTCTCTGAGGCATAAAACCATGAGCTTAAGATTTATTTATTTTTTAATTATATTGTTTATTTTGTTTGACTTAAATTATATCCCAATGAAGATTCTTAGACCAGGAAGTGCCGTATTAAGATTTATTTATTTTTTAATTATATTGTTTATTTTGTTTGACTTAAATTATATCCCAATGAAGATTCTTAGACCAGGAAGTGCCGTATGACACTGTAAACAACAGCTGTTGCTCACCACTGCACACTGCATATGTCCTCCTTTGGCTATATACCTTTGTGGTTTGGTCAGGGCTGGAATATCCATTTGCACCTGGTTTGGTTCATCTGTGTGCATGATTTTAAATGGGTCTCTGAGGGATTCTCTCATTGTTTCTATTTTGCGTGTTGATAGGAACCTTGGTTGGTATACACTCTCCAGAGCTGGTTATTGTTGTTGATATATTTTTGCGGCTCAGATTCTCTAACTTGCTTATAGCAAGTCAGAGGCAGCCTTGAGGCAGCTGGATGCCGTTTCTTTTCGATCGTGTGTCCCCTGCTCTGTTTCATATTTCCTTCCCTCACACAACACAGTTCAGCCAGGCCAGCCCACATAAGCGACAAGGGAGGCCCATTCGGGAGCAAACAGCCCAGCTGCAGCGACAAGTGCATCTATGGACAGTTAACTGAATGTAAACAGCAGAATAGAACAGAACATATTCAGACTGGATAGAAACCTGTAAAAATACTCCGTTTTCAACCAGAATTCAACCAAAATCAACCAGAATACAAACGTTAGTCATGATACAAATAACCATAATAACCTCCAACAAAATATAGTACTAGAGCTGCAGGTTCTACCCAAAAGAACACCATTTTGCAGTGTTTTTCACAAATTTCTTCAAGCTGAACATATTCGGGCCAAAAGAAGAAGATGGAGTATCTTCTTCTTGTCATGAAATAGGAACCTAAAGAAGATCTCCAAAATCCATATCATCAATTCCATTAGAACCCTGCAAAGAAAGAGGATCAAAATGAAACGTTGGAATAGAATAGTAGTTTAGAGAAGATACAACAACATTTAAAGTACCATTAGCAAGTTTGTGTAGCTCATGAATGCATTACTGGCATTATTAGCATTTTTAGTTGTTGCTTGAGTTTCTCCACCAACTTGATTCTCTTTCTCTTGCTGCTGCACAAAGAAACCCAACAAATTTATATATGATGTAGTAATAAATAAGTACACTAAAGGATGTGTCCAATGCATTGTCCACCAACAAGATACATTCTGGATCGCTTGCGGCTTCACTTGCAAAATCATGAAATTTGTGAGAAACAAACTTGTACGGCAACATAGCATCCAATTTTGGATCTTCAATTATATCCCTTCCTTTGGTATCTTGTATAGTTCCAGATTTTGCTTCTCGGTCCATCTCTTTAAAAGATAATGGTTTGGCAATAACTTGATATTCATCAAGTCAAGAACTTTTAAAGCATGCGCACACAATACTCCGGTCCTTTTAAACTGAAAACAGCTACAAGAAGCCGTTTGCTCCAAAGGATTGTTGGGAATTAGCACACAAATACACTTGTGGTTAACTGAAAACTGCAGCGGAAACAAGTAATCTCAGCACCACATCCTGTACTAATTCAAGGATCGTTGCTTAGCACGGAAGGAAACATATGCAACAGCATATATGGAGGCAGAAAAAGTTACTCAGCAGACAAGACACTCCTGAGCCTAGTGTCTTGTGGTAGGAGTAAGTTTTCCTGACAGCATCAAGCATCAACAAAGAGACACCAGATTTTTACGTGAAAAACCCCTCAACTTGAGGGGAAAAACCACGGGTCGAAGCCACCCAAATCCTCTTCCACTATTATCAAATGTGGATACAACAAGTTCTTCTTTAGACAACACTAGAGGATCTCATACATCAAGATTTCTGAATCTTGGATGAACACAACAGGATTTGGGGCTCAAGAACTAGGGATTGGAACAATCTCACCAAAGATGGTGGAACTAAAGCTTGAAGGAGGCAAGGTAGTGGATCTGGACCATCACAACCTTGGGGAGGAGCTCCCTTTGCTTCTTCCTTCAATCTGTTGAAAATATGAGCAAATTACTACGAGATTTAATCCAAATAAACAGAAAATAAATCATGACTACAATAGCAGAGATTGAACTAATCATGCGAACTATCATAACAGATGAACATATCACATCTAGGGCATATTCTAAAAACATGAATTCTACCACGATCTCGAACAGGAAAGATAGAATCACGTACGGTCGGGAGCAAAGACCACGGTTGGACGTCGACGCCCATGTCGTCGAGGATGAGGTTGCCGAGGTCGGGGAAGAAGTCGTCGTTCTTAGTCGTCGTGCCGGCCCGCATGAAAGTGCGCTCCCCAAAACCTGATCGCCCTTCTCCCGTCTGACAGATCACGAGAGGCGGGGTTCCGGAGGCCTGCTGTCCCTTCTCCCGGTGCACGCCGAAAGGAAGGATGGAGAAGACTTGATCGGCGGCGCAATGGACTGGAACGGTGGTGAGAAACCATACGAAGCGGCGGCTGCTAGGGTAGACGTCTGCCTTACGTCCGAGTCGGGTAGGGTCGGGTAGGTCGTGGGAGTAAACCCCACGTCCGAGTCGTCACGATCCAAAAGAATCGGAAACGGTTCATTAATTAACGCGTCCGTTAATTATTAATTAATGACTCATTAATTTTTCCCGAGCCCGGGTAGGTCGTGGGAGTAAACCCCACGTCCGAGTCGTCACGATCCAAAAAAATTGGAAACGGTCCCGAGCAGCAAAAATATAGACAACGTGCATAGCTCTGTCCTCGGCTCGGCTCAATCTCGCAACCCGCGGCGCGTCGTGACGAGGCGTGGCGTGGCGTGGCGAGCGAGGAGGAGCGCGCGTGTAGGTCTCCTCTTCTCATGCTCATACAAGTGGTAGGAGAACTCACCTTATAAAGAGGTGCAACTCTCTCTCAACTTATGAGGTGGGACTAAACTTTAGCCTCACTCACTCCACTCACATGTGTGCATGAATGGGCCAAGAGAATTTCAGAAATTTAGTTGGGCTTTGGGCCAAAAGCCCACTAGCAAATTCCAACACAATCTTCCTCTTCTTCCCTTGCTCTCTTGGTTTTCTCTCTTCTCTCTTGGAGGATGAACTGATTTTCGTCACTCTTGGTGGTGGCTGCTGGATGGAGGGTAAAGCATCCCCATCCACACATGTGCAAAGTCCAAAATGACCCTAGGTCATAACCCTAATGGGTAGTGGGCTTATGCACCTCTTTAGGCTGCCTAAAAGGCCTCAAATGGTCATCTCCTCACATCCCATATGAGGAGGATATCCCAACAAGGATCACCGACAACTATGCGCTCTAGTTCGGAACTCAAATCACCATTAGCCCTCACAATTGTAACAGCATATGTATTATCTCCATCCAATGCTCTACTACATGTAGCCATGGATCTTCTATATTCAGATTTGAATGCTTCAAATATGGTTTGGTGTGTAAGCTTCGCTTGTTTGCAACAACATAGGAGTCTCCATCCCTATTCTAGGCAGTTTTTTAGTAGCTTCAAATTCTGCATCTAGCTCATTGTTTATTTTTCCTTGCACAGCCCTTTCAAAATGTTTTAAGAAGCGAATGATGTCAAAATCTGATTTGAGATGTTTTTTCAAATCACTATTGAAACTCTCACTTAATTGTGTGCTTCTCATTCCCAATGTGAAAATATCCCTCATGTAACATTCAGTCCACTTTTCTTTTAACTTGTAGATGCTATCTAGCCATGAGGCCTTCTTCTTATCCACCTTATTTCTCATGATGTCAAATGCCTCTTCAAAGGCTGCCTTGTCCTCAATATTATACATACAAGGGCTGAAATCTAAGAGGATATGAGGTTCTTCATCTTCCTCTTTTTTTGATTCTTCAACTTTGCTATTGCACAACTGCTTGACGGCATTTTGCATGATGTGGTAGGTGCACAAGCCATGCCATGCTTGGGTGAAAACATCCCCAACAGCCAATCCCATTGCCGTGTCTTGATCGGTAAATATAGCTCTAGGTTGCTTTCCGTTGTGTGCCTCTACAAAAGCCTCAAATAACCATTTGAAAGAGCCACGTGTTTCATCAAACAAAAGAGCAAAGCACCAAAAATAACGGTCTCTCTAAAATGATTGAATCACGAAAACACCAAAAGGCCTATATTCTTTGTTTGTGCCAAAAGTAGTGTCAAAGGCGATAACATCTCCAAAGTGTGCATAATCAATGCACATCTTTGCATCAGCCAAATATAGTACTTATTTGTTCTTGAATCCAATTGTAAAGTATATCGGAAAGATGGATTCTCACCGCTTTTGTTGAAAATACTTCAACATGCTTCCCTTTGACCATATGCTAACTCTCTTTGGCGCTTTGCTCTTGCCAAGTGATTTTTGTGATCACGAGGCGTGTAGTTGAGATTCATCGCCCCCAACAAAGGCGACTAGCCAAGTCATGTGCATGCCTTGGCCTAATTCCAGAGTCATCGACAGCCTCAATTTCAACGGCTTGCAATTCTGAAATCCTCCGTTGTGATGACATCAAATGGAAAGTTTGTGGTAAGTAGGCGTCGCGTTCTGATCATCCAATAGTCATTGTGGATCACCGGTGAACGAAGTTTGTGAAGGTTTGGAAGTCTACCTTGAAGACTTACCAGAGTGATTGGGCGAGGACTGGGTGTCCTTAGCTCAAAGGGAATAAGGTGAAGACGCGGTCTTCTGAGTTGAATCTCCGCCTCCCTAACCAGACGTACAGTTATCACAGCCACTGAGACTAGTCCAACAAATCTTGTGTCCTTAACAAGTGACTGGTTCTATCCTCTCCCTCTCATTACTTATGTAACATCCCAAATTTTCAATTTGGAATGTTATACATTAGATCATCAATGCATATCATATTTTATTTGCTTTGGGTTTTGATCCTAGAAATTCTACGCAACTCAAGGACCCACGGAGAGAGTTGGGGATTTCGTTATTTTCATATTTGAGTTTTCTCAAATTTTGAGAATAGGATCATTTGATTTTATTTATTTTATCATCAATTATTTCTATTACAAAAATATGAGAGAGGGAATAAAATGACTTTCCAAAAATAAAGAAATATTGAGGATTTAATAAAATCAAATAAGATTTTATTTTGGAGTTTTTCGTCATTTTATTTGAATTTAGGAAAAATGTGCGTTTTTCAAAACTACATTTAGGTCCCAAATAAATGTTCATCTTGTTCGGCTTGATTTTAGAAGTCGGGGAAAATTTATTTCGAGATTTTTGGAGTCCGTTTAGTATTTCTTTTGTTTGTTTTTCTGAGCGGAATTAATTTAAAAAAAACGCGAACCGAATTCGGTTGCATTCGAAGGGACTCCGCCTGGGCAGCCTTTAAATAGTCAGCCGAGCCCCCGCCTAATCATACGCCACCCACCCGCGCCTAAACCCTAACCCTAGCCTACCACAAGACGATCCGCCATACCGACTACCACACCGCCCGCCTCACGCCAATACCGCCACCGCCCTTCGCCGTCACCGACCCACCGCCCGAGGTTACCTCGTTGTCCGCGCCACGGTTTTTCCGTCGGTTTTTCGCCGGTTTTTTTAGTTTCCATTTTTTATTAGATTGGTTTTTTTCCGTTCGGTTAAATAGCGAGTGTTCGCTCGTTCGTTCATTTTAACGAACGTGTTCGTTGTTTAGATCCAGTTAACGAACGTTCGTTCGTTAAGCTGTTCGTCGTTTTTTTTTCTCGGATTTTTCCGCGATTATTTCTAATCATGATTTCTGATCCGATTTTCGTTTTAGTATAACTTTTCGCTCGTTTATCTGAATCAGGCGATTCAAGCGCCTGGAGTTTCGTTTCGAAACCCTCTATCCGTTTAACGAACTTAAACAAGTTTTTGCTTCTGTAAAATTTGAATTAGATCTAAATTAGTAAAACGAAGTTGTTTTCTTTCGTCGTTTGACTTTCGTTGCTTCGTTTGATTTGATTCTTTTTGCAAACCGGAGTTCTTAAGTTGAACTTTCTGGTTAGATCTTTTATTTGAGTTTTACCCGTGCATTAGATGAGAACTTATTGTATGCTTGTTTGTTTGTCTGCGATAGAATACCCTTGAGTGCGCCTTTGTTACTTGAGTCTCTAGGTTTCATGGATCATCGACAAGGCAAGTAACACTTTGATCATACCTTTTCTACTACCCAGTTTTATTGCATTAGATCAATCCTCAAACATTGCATGATTAGGATCTAATTAAATTGTGGGATGGGAAGTAGTTGAGGTAGTACCTATTACCTGTTTTACTATCCAACCTTTGGGAGTTACTTCTACGTTTGCTTATATTGCCATGCTATGCTAGTAGACGTGGATTGGGTGAGTGTATTCATGACAGATGTGAGATTATTAACTAAGGGATTATCTAAGGTGGCAACTTAAACACACATCTGGGTGGATTGAGGTACCTGGGTATTCCAGGATTGCCTGTTGTTTTTCTTTATGGGCGCCACCCAGGCCCAAAGGGATCATGAGATTATTCATACTAGAAACTTCCGTGTGCAGCCACAAGCCATTATGGGCTCTGGCATAGTTTATTCAGTCGTGCGAACTCTTACATGGTAGACTAGCAGATGTAGGGGAAAGTAGGTGTACCGGTCTATCCATGGTAAGGTGCTAGCGCTTCTGAAAGACTATGTCTCGGTCATCCGTTTCTCAAACATCATGTAGTCACGAGAAATCCAACGGAGGCGATCGAGTCTTGTGGGGAAAAGTCATAAACCTCTGCAGAGTGTATAAACTAATCATGGTTAGCCGTGTCCCCGGTTATGGACGTTTTGAGTATCTAGTACTTGGATATCATGTGAATCTCATCATGTTACTTTTAAATTAAATATTGTTGGGTTTTAATGATGTTTAATTTAATTGGGATTGAGGATGTTGTCAACCATTCTCAATGTTTAACAACCACCATGATAGTTAAATAAAATATATTCCTTTGCAGTAGGGAAAAACTGGCTTTACGCAAAAACTGTAACCATAGAGCTTTCCCAGCCATATATGCATGTAGTACAGCTTATTCTTTCATTACTCTCTATGTGTTACATTGCCAGCATATTCCATGTGCTGACCCGTTTTCGGGCTGCAACGTTTCATGTTGAAGATTTTTCAGACGACGAGTAAGGTGCTTTTAGGTCGTGGTCTATACTCAGTGATGTCGTTGGAGTTGATGGACTCACTTATCTTCCAAGTCTTCCGCTGTTACCGTTATTAGATGGCCTTAAGCCATATTTATATTAATAAGTTCTCTTTTGAGACATTCGATGTAATAAGTGTGTAATTGCTACTCTGTTATAAATCCTTCAAGTACTGTGTGGTGTCAGCATTACTGATCGAGGATGGCACTGAGCACGAAGATCGGAATTTTGAGGTCAGTGTCGCTACAACTTCTGATTTGTCTTCGTGAAGTCATTGCTGTTTGCTTTATCTATTTGTCTTCCTTTGTGTGACTACTATCGTTGTTTGGCTTCATACCATCTTCCATCCTGATCCTTACTACCTAGCTGCTATTAGTCTTCGTGCTTTCACTTCATTGCATACCGACTATGGCTTGCTTAGTGTAGTTTAACTTCATTGCATATCAATATGATCATTTCTATTGTTTGTCTTGAAACTTCCATGTTTTGAAGACTTCCATAAAAATCGCCTATTCACCCCCCCCCTCTAGTCGATAACCAGCACTTTCGGGATGTCCAATATTGTATCCCTCGGATACAATATTTGATAAATTTGACTATATGTTTCAATTCATACTCAATATTGTTGCGTACACAATAATTTTCTAAATCTTAATAAATGCAATATTTTGTTGCATAACATTAGTCATCCTGGTTTTGGGATAATTAGAAAATTATTGACAATTCTATTGGTCACAACTTATCAAGTTACAAAATTTCGCAAATCATCAGATCTTATGTGCACCCCATGTGCCATAGGAAATCAGTTTTAAGGCACTCTCACCTTAAAATTCTAAGCATGCCACTTATTCTTCCTTGATCACATTTAAAAGATATAAGCGGATTGTTGAACCATTATCTGGGGTAATTAAGATACTTCATGGTACTCATAGGAACATTTATAAAATGATTTAAGTGTGTCTCTTATCACACACAACCATGCATGATCTTACTAAATAAATTGCTTAACTTACCAAAGTAGGAGCAAATTCCCCTGAACAAAGGATAAACCCATTCGAATGGACAATGTCATTGAACTCATTTCACGAGCATTTTCTGATTGTATTCACTACTCTATGTACATACCCGGAATGGTTAAACTAAATTTCTTATTAAAGATAGTCAAATGAATTACATGACCACTTTTTAAAATTATAAATTTACCAGCCTCTTGCTGGACACATACAGCCTTACACGCCGTAAGTATGATCTAAATCATACCAACTGCATATCATACTACTTTCCCCTTGAAGTAAATACGTGGAAATCAACAAAGTATTTCCCATCTGTGATAATTCGGTTACATACCGATATCACCACTCCAGCGTACATCAATGGGCCCTCATAGAAAATTAGGGATCTATGTGAGGAATAACAATTTATCCATCAATCAAAATTATTCATAGCCCGTATGTTGATTGCATCAGCAATAAGGATATTTTCCGGCATTAGGGGAGATAAGTACCAGAAAGAATGCCGAGAAATAAATTAGAAATTTTATTGACATTCAATCCTTATATCTACGTAATCAAAAAAATCTGAACTAGAAGTTTAGAGAATCATATATTTGCAACACATTGCAAATCTGCCACGTACATTTACTGATGACAAGGTGTCACTAAATTATATTTTCCTGCAGTAAAGTGTCAGAAAGAGTGGAGGTACTTGATAAACCACTCTTATCCCCAAATGAGAGCAAGAGGGGGAGAAAATCTGACAACACGAGATATAACTTCTCATATACTTCCGCGGAAACAGAGGAAATCAAATCCTCAACCAGTAAATGTAATTCAACATCAAGTTGAAAGACACCTCTCTGGATGCTCATCATCCAAAGCCCGGCATAAATGTGCACAAATTCTTTTGGTGCCGGGACATCGAAACACCTTGACTCCATTTGTTGTAGGAAATCACAAGGAGTTAAAAAGGAATAAATATATTATCCACAAACTTCAACGATTCCATCAGAATCATATAAACTAAAGACTACATTTGTCGACATATATTTTTTCTCAAATTGCTAAAACCTTTTGGGCCCTGAACCAAAATCCATGGTAGAGTGCCTCTTGCACTCATATTGGTTCACATAAAAGGGAGCAATTAACGAACAATAACACTCGCTCTGCAAACGAGTGGTATTTACTGCAGTAATACCTACTCCTCAAAAGTATCTTTTATATGGAATACTCAAAACTTCTCATTCATAGACAAAGTCAATGAGGTGGTGAGAAAGCGAGGCTTGTAGCAAGAGGGTTCACGCAGAGACCTGACATCAATTACGATGTAACATACCTGCTTGGTATGAGTGGAATTATGTTTCGATACTAAATAACATTGGCAATAAAAATAATAATATTATCCATGCAGTTGATGGATGAAGTGGCTACATACTCATATGAGTCACTCATTTCGGAAATCTCTATTGAAGTCCCTCAAGAGCTTATACTTCCGAATCCAAAAGCAAATCACAACAAGTTTTGTGTAAAACTTCATAAGTCACTCCATGACTTGAAATAGTCGAAAATCATATGGTACTACCGACTAATGAGTTCCTTCTTCAAACGGATTAATCGGATAATGATGATTATTTACATGTTTAATAAAGGAATCAATTTGATTTCCTATCACCTCAGTGTATATTGATGACCTCATCATTAATCTCTATACAAGACCTAAACATACATAAAATCATCTTAAGACGGAAAATTTGGATTCAACCAAATTTAGCTTAAGCTTACAACTTGAGCATTCTCTCAAGAATACATATCAGTCTATATACATCCAAAGCATATACGAGAAGTTCAATGTGTATATATACTAATAAAATACATGTAATATGGTCATACTACCCACGATAGGGTACAAATCCATTCATACTTAGGGGTGATAATGAAGTGATATCAGGACCTGAAGTTCTATATTTCACTAATGTCAAATCACTCATATAATTGCGAACTACGTCAGGTCTGACACTATATTTGCTATCTTTGTTTAGAGTGCAACCCCCCAATAAAAGGTATAGAATTAGACATATGAAATATCAACTTATATTTCAAGCCCACAATAAATCTTGGACAATTCTATCAGGAAAATCAAGATATGACCATGATATGATGAAATGATATTGGCTCTTTATTTGATCCCAACAATGCCATATCATTGACTGAATTCACTAGAATAGTTTTCTCATGGAATTCATCTAAATAGAATCTAATGACTATTTCCACTTATCATTCTGACATAATTGCTTTATCTAAAAGCATTGCAAAAATATGCATGGCTTAGTAGAATGATTAACCACACTCAAAATCATGTGGTTGAGATTCATTAGAATCATATAACTTGATTCTATCAAGATTCTACCACTTGTGTTATTCAATATCGAAAGGTTATACAAAGAGCAATATCATAAGGCACATTGCTCGAAAATCACTTATCCTCACGAATTATAGAAAATGAGGAAACAATTTGCAAACAAAATATTGGAAAATCCAACGGATTATTCATAACGTCATGATCATGTCAATAGAATTGATCTGACACATCCTCCAGCTTTGCAAAGTTCAGGGGGGAGTAATCTCCCAGAGTATAACCCGTTAACAATCATCCGATTACATATATTGTACTTTTTTCCCTTCATGAGTTTTTCCCTAATGGTTTCTCATAAAAGGTCTTTAATGAGACAATATAGATACAAGTGAACACATATGTCATATTAGTTTCTCCTTATATTTTTTTCCATTGGGTTTTAAATGAGTTTTCTATTGCATATCAGATCGCATTCTTTTCCTTATGAGTTTTCTCTCAAAGTTGCTCATAATGGTTTTTAATGAGGAAATATCTTTTTAAGATCATATGCAATACTTTCAAGTTTTCCCCATTGGGTTTTTTAAAGAAAAGTATATAAAGCATATTTATTGTTCTCTAAACTCACCAATGAGTTTTCTCCTTCTTCAAAGGTTTTCTCATATGAGTTATCATGAGACAATAATCATTATATGTTGCATATTTTTTCTCCTTATTAATTTTCCCACCGCGTTTAAAGGAGTTTTAGAAACATATCTACACTATTCTCCTCATATTTTTCCCACAGGGTTTTTGGAGGAGACTTTAATGATTATACAAGGATTTCTCAAGACGAAGATAATGAACATTCTCAAGGGCGGCCATATATTAGGAGGAGTCTATCAAGATGATGCATACTCACCTAGTGAAGCATAGATTAGGGGGAGTGTTAAGGATTAATTATATCCTAATAATCCATGCTTAGGTCAGTTGTGTAGATTAGCAACAGCTAGTTACCGCCTATGTAGTTACCGCGTTGTAACAGGGGTATAAATACCCTACTCTTCAATCAATAAAATAAGATGTTCAGTAATCGGCGCATAACCAACTCGACCACTTCACCAGTTGGGATTACAATCATATTCCATTTATTTATTCCTCTTTTTCCTTTTTCCTTTTATTTACTTTTTTCTCTATCCTTTTCTACTTTCTTTTTCCAAATTCGTAATTGTTCTCTTCAAATAGATGAACTTATTCTCTAAATCCATGAACTAAATTTTCCAAAACTCGTGAACTTATTTTCAAATTGATGAACCTTTTTCAAAATACATGAACTTATTTTTCAAATTTGATGAACTTTTTCTTAAAATCGATGAACTTTTTTTCAAAATCGATGAACTTAATCTCAGAACGATGAACTTTTTTCCAAAATCGATGAACTTTTTCCAAACTGGATGAACTTTTTTCAAAATTGGTGAACTTTTTTCAGAATCGATGAATTTTTTTCAATTTAGATGAACTTTTTCCAAATTCGATGAACTTTTTTCAAATCAATGAACTTTTTTTCAAATTTGATGAACTTCTTTTGAAAATCGATGAACTTCTTTTGAATTCATGAACTGTTTTTTGAATACATGAACTTTTTCGATTTGGTGAACTAATTTTTGAATCGTGAACTGTTTTGCATGCTCAAGAACTCCATCTATAACATGTAAACATATTTTCAAATAATTTTAAAATATAAATGATATAGTGTATTGTGCAATAAATAGCGCGTCTATGTTTCTATTTTTGTAAACCTTTCGCGTTGTGAGTATACACAAGGAGTTAGCTGTGCAGTGGCTAGCCTCTATTTTTGGCTGTCATTTTTCGTGTTTCTTGTTGCGTGATCATGGGCCGGCCCATCCAGCCGCTGCTGCGGGGGCCTGTTCCTTTGCGCGGCGCAGATTCGTGTCCATCACTGATAATTTTGGGCCAAAGCTAATCTGGATCGATGTTAGTAGTGGCCGTGCAAACTGATGCCCGTCAAGTAAGTGACACTTGTAGTGGTCCACCTATAATCAGTTTCCAGTAGTGGCAGGCTATGAGGTGGGGATAAGCGTCGATGGGCTAAGCCGCACAACTCACATAATGTGCATCCGCTACATAGCGCTTGGAGATGGAAAGATCCTCCCGCCTAAAGTTTTTATTTTATTTTTTTATTTTTTTGCAGTGAATTGGTGGTTGCGGGAAGGTACATGGCAGTGGCCGCGAGGATGGCTCTGGCGTGGCGGCGCCTGGCGGGCTGCCATGACGACCGCCATGACCCTACCCATCCTCCCCGATGGCCAACGCTAAGACGATCAAGGCGGCTTGCCTCCCGGCGGTTCGGCGCTTCCCGAAGTCTCGCCGCCCTCCCCGCCCCTCGCACCTTTCGCCCGGTCCTGCGGCCGTCGCTCGCGGTCCCGCCCGCCGCTCCTCCCTAGGGCGGAGTCTCGATCGTGGTCATCGCCCGGGAAACGCGGCCCGGCCTCGCGTTGGCGGTCCCGTCGCCGACCCATCGCTGGACTGCCCCGCTCCCGCCCGTTCCACGCCTGTCGCCAACTCCAACAACTCGCAGACCACACGGCGCTACCAACCGCCCACACCCAGCTGCGTTCCGCCGTCTAACGGCGGTAATGGCAACCGAGGGCGCCAGGGCCCAAGAAGAAGAAGAAGAAGGGCCCCGCGCCTCAGCCGCATCCACCGCCGCAGCTCCTTCCGGCTCCAATGGCCTCCCGACGCCCGCCAGTGCTTCAACTGTGGCCTGACCGCCACTTTCGTGTGGCTTTCCCCAATCCCCGATGTGCTACTCATGCAAGGATTCCGCATCCAGCGATTCTCTGTCCGGATCGCCCGGTGACGGAGGAGATCATGACGTATGGCCACGGCATCGAGGACATGGCCTTCTTCCACATCGAGGTGCCAGAGATCCCCCCTCCCTCCCCCTCGTTGATGGCGATTGTGATGGTCGTGGGCGCGGCCGTCGCCACCCCGGAGCTGCTTGAGGCTGAGCTCAACCACTTGTTCAGATGCACGTGGGACTGGCAGGTTACCCCTACCGCCTCCAGCGCCTTCTCGGTGATCTTCCCCGACGCCATGAGTATGGGATTCTGTACCGGCAGCAACAACATCACCCTGGCCCTCAACGACATTGTGGTGAACATTTCTGAGCCTCGTTGGGATCCCAAGGCCGTCGCTATCCTGGACACTGCGTGGCTCCTCATCTCCGGCCTGCCAGATGTGGCCCGGTCTGAGCAAGTCATCCGCAGCATGTCGAAGATCCTTGGCAAGGTGGTGGTGGTCGACGAGCTCTCATTACGCAAGGAGGAGGAGGTCCGGGTCAAGGTGAAATGCCTGGACTCCTCCAAGCTCCACGCCACGATCCGTGTCTTCTTCAACGACGCCGGCTTCGACCTCAAGATCTGCCCCGAGCCCCGAACCACGCGTCGGCCGCCCCGCTTCTCGGATGATAGCCACACAGGGGTGGCCCGGTGATCTTGACGACTCCCACCGCCCGACGCTCACGCCACTCCCGCCTCGGCGACCAGGAGAGGATGAGGACGGCTCGGAGCACTCCCGCTCCCCCTCCCGCGAGCTATCCAACCCACCAGCGGGTCGTGGTGGCTCCGGGGCGGGGCGCACTCGAGTGTCGGCCGCGGACCTCGCGGTGGCCCTCCGCTTGGCCACCCCAATGGTCAGGCCCTCTCTGTCTCCGTCGGAGTCGGCCAGTGACATCTCCAGTGTGGGGCTTCTCGCCGCCCCTCCATCGTCGCCTCAATCCTCCTACACCGCCCCCGCTCGTCGCTCCTCGCCCGGGCGGACCTTCGTCCCCATGGCCCGACCTCCCGGCCCCCCGGTGGAGGCGGATGCGAGGTCCCGTTGCACCTACCTCGCCCCTCCTCCGGCGGGGTCGCGGCCGGTGCCAACCGGGAGCTTCGCCGACCGCCCGCTCCGCCGGTGGCCTCCGTCGGCCTCCTCCTCGCCGACCTCCCGTGCGCCTCGGTGGCTGTGGGCGTCTCCTCGCCCGGCCTCCGCGCACCCCCTCCGACGGTGGCGTCGCCCAGCGGACCCGCTCCACCTCGATGCGGTGGCGTCCTCCGCGCAGCACCCACCTCGAGGCGGCATGGCCGGCCGACTCTCCGACGCCGTCCATCGCCGATCGTGCGGAGCTCCGCGCGGCGGTCCGAAACCTCGAGTCAGGTGCGGACTCCGACCTTCCCAGTTCCTCCGGTTGTTCATTTTCCGCTTAGGCCGCTCCACTTGGCCGCCTCGCTAAGGTGGCCAATGACTCGGCCATAGTTTTCAGGGGGGAAGTTGGTTCCCCCTTAGAACAGATCGCGACCATTAGGGCCCGGGAGATCCTGGACGGCAAGCTTGCCGAGACCCGCCCGCCGCTTGCCCCCGAAGGGACGCCCATCCCCCTCGCGGGCCTGGCCCCTCCGGTGGACGACGGATTAGTCCATGGACGCACCCGTTCGCGCACTGCAGCCCTCCGCGCGCAAAGCGCTTCCCGTGTTCTGGGGTCAAGCAGCCCCCCGATGGGTGCTTAGATGCGGGCCCTGTTCTGGAACATCCGCGGCTTCGGCCATGATGGTCGTCGCCGCCAACTCATAGAGTACATTCGTGACGAACGCATTGACATCATCGCCATCCAGGAAACCTTGTGCACTGAGTTCGCCCTTCAGGAGCTTGAGCGCCTTAGCTCCAACCTCTTCGCTTGGCACTGGCTCCCTTCTAGCGGGACCTCAGGCCACTCTGGCGGCATCCTCTTAGGGGTAAAGGATCCCACCTTTGAGGTGGGTGGCATGGACCGGGGCGAATTCTTCGTTAGTATGGAGATCTATGAGTGCGCCCTAAATTTCAAATGGGAGGTCATTATTGTCTATGGTCAGGCGGACCACCGCCGCTCCCCGGCCTTCCTAACAGAGCTGCGGCTGAAGATCTCTAACTCCCTCCTCCCAGTTCTAGTGGGCGGAGACTTTAATCTCATCCGATCCCCGGATGAGAAGAATAATGACCGGATCAACCTTCCTCGGATGCAACTATTCAACGATTGGATCGCGGAGCTGGGGCTCCGCGAACTTGATCGGACGGGTGCCAGGTTCACCTGGACGAACCAACAGATTGTCCCGACACAATCCGTGCAAGATCGTGTCCTAGTTTCCCCGGAATGGGAATTACGCTGCCCCTGGCTTCGCTCCGGGCTATCACCGGGATCGGGTCCGACCATGTCCTCCTCCTCCTCTCCACCGCGGACGAGCGGCTCCCCACCGCGCCGCGATTCCGGTTCGAACCCTTCCGCTCAATCGGACCCGGCTTCCGGAGGCTGTTGTCGCCGCTGGATTTTTGCCGCTCTGCTCCCCATCGATCCATGTCCGCCATCGACTCGTGGCATTTACGCACCAAGCTTTCCCGCCAATTCATGAAGGGCTGGGGGCAAACCTTGGCGGGATCTTCGAGAGCGCAAAAAGGCCCTCCTGTTGGCTATCCAAGCCCTGGACGCCCGGGCCGACTCGACCGGGATCTCCCCGGATGAGTGGATGCTGCGTTACGACCTGGAGGACCAGCTATCCACCATTTACACCGACGAGGAAGCCTACTGGCGTCTTCGGGGCACCCAGAGGTGGGTCCTTCGGGGAGATGCCAACACCGCCTACTTTTAGGCGGTGGCTTAACGGCCGGCGTCGTCGTAACTCCATCCACTGCCTATGGGATGGCGACAATCCTATCGTTCTCCCCTCGGCCAACCGTACCCATGTAGACGGCTTCTATAAAGCCAGAGGTCATGGCTCTGTTCGAAGAATTCTATACGGGCTCAATGGACCTTGGATGTCTCAATTATGGGATCGTGACCCTCATCCCCAAGGTCCCGGGCGCCTCGAATATTCGCCAGTTCCGCCCAATCACAGTGATTAACGTGATCTTTCGGATCTTGGCCAAAGGCTACGCCAATAGGGTGACCCTTCTAGCTGACACGATCACCCATCCGAATCAATCTGCCTTCATACATGGCCGATTCATTCTCGATGGCGTGTTAGTTTTCCACGAGGTTCTACACGAGGTCCGGAGTAAAACACCATCGCCGGGTCTTTACGAAGCTAGACTTTCATAAGGCCTATGACACAGTCCACCGCCATTCCTGCGAGATGTTACGCCCGCAAGGGCTTCGACGATCGTTGGGTGACCCGCGTCATGCAGCTTGGCTCCTGTGGCTGGACCGCAGTAAACATCAACGGGGACATTGGACCCTACTTTCCCACCCTCTGTGGGGTTCGTCAGGGTGACCCCTTCTCACCGTTCTTGTTCAACATGGTGCTCGATGCCCTGGCATCCATCTTGGATAGGGCTAAGGCTGCTGGCCATATTCACGGCTTAGTTCCCCACATAGTAGGAGGGGGAGGGGTCTCCCTCCTACAATATCTGGATGATACCATTATAATGGTTGAGGGATCCGCACTAGATATTACTAACACGAAGTTCCTCCTCCTGTGCTTCCAACAAATGTCGGCCTAACCATTAACTTCGATAAGAGTGAAGTGATGGTCCTCGGGTTCCCCTTGGAGGAAGCACAGGCCATCGCTAACCGACTAAACTGTCGGCTGGGTTCTTTCCCCACGACCTATCTGGGGATCCCCATTAGCGATTCGCGCCTCACCGTGGCTGATCTTAGCCCCACGGTGACCCGTATCTGCAACACCGCGTTGAGCCTTGGAAAGGGCGCTGGCTGTCTAAGGCGGCCCGAGTGATCCTTATCAACTCTTCGCTTGCTAGCCTCCTTTGGTTTCTAATGAGCTTCTATAGCCTCCATGAAACCCTGCACCAGGAGATTGCCAAATACCAATCCAGATTCTCTTGGGCGGCGAAGGGATAAGCGAAGTACCACATGGTCACCGGCGGATATATGCAAACCCAAGGACCAGGCGGTCTTGGGATTTTGTCCTCGGCGCATGAACATTGCCCTCGACACGTTGGCTCTGGCGCATTGCCAATGGAGATGGTGGTCTCTGGCTCACGATAATCCAGAACAAGTACCTGCTTGGACAGCCTCTCGCATTTTGTCAGCGCTCTGGCGGCTCCCAGTTTTGGCAAGTCGTCGTCCAGCTGCTGCCTGTTTTGCGCATTGGCACTTCCATCTCGGTGGGTACTGGGTCCTCGACCCTGTTCTGGCTTGATAGATGGCTGGGAGACACCCCCCTAGCTGCCCAATTTCCAGTCCTCTTCAACATTGTTGTTAACCCTCGGGTCTCTGTCGAGACGGCCCTTATTGACTTAGGGCGCCTCGCTTTCCGCCGCCCCTTCGGCCCCCTTGAGATTGCGGCTTGGGATACCCTACTCCAGGACATCGCCCTCCTGCCGAAAGACGTTACCGACTCTCCGGACGCCATCTCCTGGTGACTGGAACCCTCCGGCCGCTTCTCCACAAGATCCCTATACTGTGACTATCGCTCCATCGACGGCCCCCGAGCCCTTCAGTTTGATTTGGGGCATCCGCCTGCCCCTGAAGATCAGGATTTTCCTATGGCAATGGATCCGCGGCCGCCTCCCGTCCGGCGTGGAGGTCCTTAAACGCCACGGACCTGGGGATGGGATGTGCCCCATATGCGGCACGGTTGAGGATACCAACCACATCTTCTTCTCGTGCTACACGGCACAGTTCCTTTGGTCCTGTTTCTGCTAAACGGTTGGGGGCCAGTGCCGCAACACCAACGTCCCTAACCTGCTCGCGGAAATTCAGGCATCTCCCCCTCGCTACAGGCATATTAGATGGCTTTGCGTGGGGATCCTTGCCTGGACGCTATGGACTGTCCGCAATAAGCTAGTCATCCGTAAGGTGCCTCTTCGGCGTACATCGACTCCATCTTTAAATTGTGTGGTTACTTGCAGCTCTGGCGGCCGCTTAGCCGCCCACAGGACCGAGACATCATCAGCACCCTCCTCGCCGATCTTCGTTCGATGGCCGTCCGCCTGGCGCCCCCGCTCCCCCCGCCACCTCCGGAGCCAGACTAGACTCCATGTCTCTCCCGGCGTGTGTGCCTTTTTGTTTCTCTTTTAGGGCTTGTTGAGTTGTGCCCTCAGCATGAACCCTATCGTTACTTATTTGTCTGGAACATTCGTGTGTGTGCGTGTGTGTTCTTGAACCTTGTTGGATGTTGGCTTGGGTATTTGCTTTATATATAAAGCGGGGCGAAAGCCTTTTTCGGTATTTTTTTGCAGTGTGCAAAATCCCCATACTAATGGGGAGAGGGGCTGATTGCTGGGAGCTCCATTCCTGATATTTTAGGGGATGGGTTCGTGTAACTCTCAAGGCTGTATCTTTTTGCAGTCAAGTGTTTTTTCTGGATGACTTTGAATGCTCTTAGAACACCCAGACCGTGAGAAAAAATGGGATGAAAGACAATAGAAATCGAAGAATACGAGCTAGATATTTTATGCATGCAAACATGACAGAGTTACTTGATTCCCATCAGATTACTTGATTTTCCAACAGACTACTTGGTTCAGGAATTCAACAGCTTACTTAGTTCAAGAATTGAAAGTCTAGCAAAAGGTGAGACGCTTAACGACACGCAGCTCAAAAGGTGAAAATCCCAATGACAACTCCTAGGGACCAGATGCAGCACCCCTCCCCTTGCAAGTCTGCAACACTCATGGTTACTCAGCCTTGGTGCTTCGAGACATCTTTCATGGCATCATAAGCTTTCCTGCATATTCTCTTAGAGTATAAAGTCTATTCGTATTGTAATATATCTCTATTAGTCTAGTCTTGGAGCCCAAGCTTTGTAATCTATATAAACAGTCTTTGAGGCCCCAATCAATACAACAATTATTTCTCCAATATCTCAATCTATCATGGTATCTGACGCCTAGGTTTTCCGCACCTGGTATGGCTCCGTCACCACGCCACGCCCGGCCGATTCGGCCCCTCTTCTCCATGGTCGAGTTCCGGCCGCCGCGCCCATCCCCTACTCTTCCTCTACAACTACCCAAACACCTCCCCCCCAAACCCGTCATCCACCACTCCCGCGCCACCAGCTCCGTCGTCATGGCCTCCTCAGCATGATCCTTGGACTGGCCTCGTCCAGGCTTGGTCGATGCCTTGGTCGGCCCCCTCGCCGTATGGTGCCCCTCCTGCGTACACAAGCACGTGGAGCCCCGGTCTTCGTCCAGCCACCGGCTCTCTGGGACTCCTTGGACCCAGGCCGCCGGCGCACGTCTTTACTCCAAGAATTTTGTATCCCTAGTTCTAGCAGTCCCCATAATTCCTCTCTCTGTAATGCATGTCAATGCGGCAAACATGTTAGGTTACCTTTTGGAACCTCTACTACCATTAGTACTTTTCCTTGAGTTACTTCACTGTGATTTATGGACCTCCCCAGTCTCTAGTGTTTCTGGTTATAAATATTATCTGTGATCTTGGATGATTATTCTCACTATACTTGGACCTTTCCTCTCCGCGCTAAATCTGAAGTACCTGCAATCTTTCTCATCTTTTGACAATATGTAATCACACACTTTGGCTTGCCAATTCGATTTATTCAATGTGATAACGGTCGTGAATTTGATAACATCCAAAACCGCACCTTCTTTCTCTCCCAAGGCATTCTTCTTCGCTTTTCATGCCCTTATACATCTTCTCAAAATGGTAAAGCTGAACGCTGTCTTCGCTCTATTAATGATGTTCTTCGCATATTGCTTTTACAAGCCTCTCTTCCTTCCGCTTTTGGGTTGAAGCCCTTCGCACCGCCACACTCCTTCTTAATATTCGACCAACTAAAACTTGCCCTATTTATTCGCCTTTCCAATCTCTTTTTCTCTCCCACCCTGACTATTCTTTTCTGCGTGTTTTTGGCTGTCTATGCTTTCCCAACATCGCATCTACCGCCTCCAACAAACTAGAACCACGCTCACTACCTTGCATTCACCTTGGTCTTTCTGATGATCACAAAGGATATCGTTGTTTCGAACCATCTTCTGGTCATATCATTCTCTCTCGTCATGTCACATTCGATGAAAATACTTTTCCTTTTTCTGTCACTACAACCACAACACCAATTCCACCACAATCCGCCACCACCAAAACCCCTTCCCTAGTTCGGCCTTCGGTCATCTTTGCTGCCATGGAATCTTGTTCCGTCTCTCACCGGAATCGCCCAACGTTAGCCACCCTCCTGCCCGTCCCCACCTCTCCCGCATCGCATCCTCTACCCCAGCCGTCTTTCCCTCACCACATCCTACCACGGCAACCCCTCGACACCCACCACCTCTGATTCTTCTTCCTCACCGTCCTCTTCAACCGAAAACCCATCGCCACCCAATGTCGTTCTTATACCACCGCTCACCAATGATCATGTCATGTGCACCCGTGGAAAACGAGGTTCTTCTCCCCACCAAAGCGTCTCAATCTTACCGCCACCCCAACCATCTCTCCTATTCCAACCAGTTATAAGCGAGCTCTTCTTGACCCTCTCGGCTTTCTACTATGCGCGATGAATTTGAAGCTCTTCAGCAAAATAATACATGGACTCTTGTTCCCAAACCTCCACAGTGTTAACGTTGTTTACGGCAAATGGGTTTTTCGTCATAAATTTCATTCCGATGGCACTCTCGCTCATTACAAAGCTCGTTGGGTGTGTCATGGTTTCTCCCAAAGAGTCTGGTATTGACTTTGATGAGACTTTTTCTCCTGTTGTTAAACCAAGCACTATTCATGTTGTTCTTAGTCTTCTTGTTTCCTCTTCTTGGCCTATTCATCAACTTGATGTTAAAAATGCTTTTCTTCATGGCACTCTCAATGAAACTGTTTATTGTCAAGAACCCTCTGGTTTTGAGAATCCCTCATCTCCAAATTTTGTTTGTCTCCTCAACAAATCTCTTTATGGCCTTAAACAAGCTCCTCGTGCATGGTTTCAATGCTTTGCTACTTTTATTCAAACCATAGGCTTTATTCCTCCAAATCCAATTCTTCTCTCTTTGTTTATCGCCTTCTACTCACACTGTCTACCTCTTGCTTTATGTTGATGATATCATTCTCACGGCTAGTTCGATTCTTTTCTTCAACATACCATCTCTTCTCTCAATCGGAGTTTTCCATGACTGATCTTGGTCCTCTTCATCATTTTCTAGGTATTCATGTTTCTCGCATCGAAATCTTCCCTCTTTCTTTCTCAACGGTCATACATTTTGGACTTGCTTTCTCGTTCGGTATGTCTGATTGTCAACCCTCGTACTCCGGCCGACGTTGGTGCTAAGCTGTCGGTGATGGTGATCCTATTTACGATCCTACTTTATATCGTAGCATCACTGGCGCTCTTCAATATGCCACTCTTACTCGTCACGAAATCTCCTATTCAGTTCAGCAAGCTTTGTCTCTTTATGCATGATCCTCATGCTCCTCATCCAGCTCATGTCGACGCATTCTCTGCTATTTAAAAGGCACTCTTGATCACGGTCTCCTTATTAATTCTTCTTCACCTACAAGCTTGACAGTTTATTCGATGCAGATCGGGCAGGTTGTGCAGATACTCGATGATCTACATCCGGATTTTGCGTTTATTTGGGTGATAATCTTGTTTCTTGGTGTTCTAAAAGGCAGTAACAGCTTCGTGTCTTCTCACGAGGCTAAGTATAGGCGGTTGCTCACGCCAGCGAGGCGGTGTGGCTACGACAGCTTCTCATTGAACTTCATCGTCCGCTCCCACGTGCTACCATTGTTTACTATGATAACATCTCGGCAGTATACATGGCTTCCAATCCAGTTCAACATCGTCGCACAAAGCACATTGAGATTGACATTCACTTTGTTCGTGAAAAGGTGGCTCTTGGCGAGGTTCGCGTTCTTCATGTTCCTACAAGTGCCCAATTTGCTGACATTTTTACCAAAGAACTCCCGACTGCATCGTTCACCGACATACGCTCCAGTCTCAACATTGTTTCACCTGACATTGAGACTGCGGGGGGATCTTAGAGTATAAAGTCTATTTGTATTGTAATCTATCTCTATAGTCTAGTCTTGGAGCCCAAGCTTTGTAATCTATATAAACAGCCCTTGAGGCCCTAATCAATACAACAATTACTTCTCCAATATCTCAATCTATCATATTCCAATCAGAACCATGAGAGACATGGAAACACCACATGGCGCCTGTCACTTGTAATACTTTAGGAGCAAATGCACAACAAAAAATGTGGATAAAGAAAAGGCCGGGCATATTTCTTTTGATAAAAAACAGCACAAAAAAATGAACCATCGAAGTTCATACACGAACTGAAAACTAAACAGAGCTTAATTAACATATCCCCAACTTCTCAAGGTAAAGACGTGTATCGACGGCATAGTTAAGTGACCAATGCTATAGAATCTAAAAATCTATTAATACTATATAGAATGTATAACTAACGTTAAGATGTGCTGAGACATGGGATTCGATATCGTCTAGTTAACGACCAATAACAAAAGGACATTTTAAAAATGCAAAATGTAACCAATGAGGGTTCTGCCCAAACGAAAAAAACAGCTAGGCAGATGGGATACCGCAATGCATCCTCCATCTCAGTGTTGGCTGGGTCCAACTTGATTCCATCCAAGAAATGTTCGCTTGCACCCTTGTAATCCTGACGATAGAACACTAGTTAACGGTCAAAAATAACTAGCAGACAAACTGACAAAGAGGAAAAAAACATCCGGCAAAGTATCATCTATGTAACCTTCGGCAACATCGAGCTGCACCTGCCAAGAATGTGCCTTTGGCCAGCCAGGCTGCAATTTTCTGCATTCACTAGCGTCCAACAAAGCCTTGTCGCCTCACCCATGCGAAGCCAACAAAGGCTCATGTTTGAGTACAATGTTGCATTATTGGGATCAAACTTTATTGCCTACAATCAACAAGGCATAACAACAGTGAACATAAAATAAATAAATAAACTCTTAGGAATTTTTTTTACAGTGAGATTGCAAATGCACATGGCTGAGCAGATTCCAAATAATAAGATAATTACTTAACCAAACCACGAATGAGGAAGCTTGGAACAAAACAGCCCATTAACCCAACATAGACAATTACCAAGTATAACACAATGTTGAGGTCATACCATGCGTGAACTGAGAAATAGCAGCGAATAAATTATATTTCAACATGTCTTCCTACAAGTTAATGTCATTATGTTTTTCATCATTTCACTCATTATACACTACTGGCTCGGTCACTGAAAAGAGGGCCCAAAAATTATCTCTGAAGTCAAATAGTTCAAAGTATGAAAAAGATTCTTGGAAAACTATCAAGAACTACAATGCTAACTTACTATCATTAGATACAAAATAAAATATATTCTTATATTATATAAATTTCCTTTGGAAAGAGGGCCCAAAATTATCTCTCAAGTCAAATAGTTCAAAGTATGAAAAGATTCTTGGAAAACTATCAAGAACTACAATGCTAACTTACTATCATTAGATACAAAATAAAATATATTCTTATATTATATAAATTTTGTATTATATTGTTGATAGTTTTTCCTATAAACTCGGTCAAATTATGCATATTTTGACTTCTGACAAAGTTTTTAGGCCTATTTTTATAAACGGAGGAAATTAGCAGTAACTCTTAAACAACAGGTTTATATGAGTATACGACAAATATGGTAAACAAAACACTAAATTTATTCTCAAGTAAATTCACCATCATCAGGTTAACACAACAACGATAATCTGCCCTCATCAAGTTTATGACATGATGGAAGCACAACAATGCCTTCTCCCTGTGATTTCCAACAAATTCAGCACTCACTTTATAGGCAGCGCAGACCCTGCGGGTAGGGACCTTACTGTTGCCGCCCTGCGATTCAAAATAACTGAGAGCAGCCACCCAGTACAATGTAAAAAAGTTGGGTATTTGAATAAGTTTGTCCAAAATAAAACTTCAGATAAATGGATTTCATCCATGAATAATGTAAAACCAGGTCATAATCTATCAAATTAGGAACCTTGCTTTAGGTAGAAAGCTCAGCAAAAAAATAAAAATAAAAGGAGGTACACTATACATTTTAACACATGGACTAAAATGAAAGACTGGAAAAGGAGAATGTAACAAGTAAATGATGCTTTAGTATACCACAGTGTAGGACATCGCTGCAGAATGATATTCCTCCCCCTTGAAAGAGAAACTCGCAAGTTTCTGAAATCCAGCCACTCTAATTTTTCTTTTAGACTCAGACTCGTCCTGAATAATCAAGATACTGAAATTAATGAACATAATTTACAAAAAAATAGAGAAGTTTTACAGATAATACTCAAGAGTTTTGATGTAAGTGTTTGGTAATAAGGTAGCAGTAGTTATTAGAAAAAATACGAAGTTTACCTTACATCATTAAAAAAAACAGAACTCTACAAGCATCTAGAGTCGAAAAGGTAAACCTTACATCATCAGGAAGAATACGATTGGCAGCCACATCCCCCATAATGCAATTGATTTAACTCAGTTGAAACAACTTTTTCAGACTGAAGTTTCTCCATAGCATAGGCTGCTGCTCCCTTGCGATCAGCACCAGCCTATCACAAAAAAGATGTTAAATGTCTGTCCGTAAGATAACCTGGGTAAGTCGGTCCTCAAGATGAACTGGATAGCATTTTAAATTTCTGCACATTTCAGGAATGAATAGCAACCTAGTGCACCATTTCAGCACGACTTTTTAACTAGTACTCCCTCCATCCCATAATATAAGTGCGTTTTTGACACTAGTGAGGGAGTAGTTCATTTGGTTGAGTTCACTGCCATCATAGTGTATAACAACATAGAAGTTAGAACACAAGTTGGAATAAAAAATGGTTTAGAAAGTGTGTACAGCAAGTAGGACAAATTACAGCATACTCTTTGGTCAATGTTTACAAAGCAAAGGCCAAAAAAGAAGTCGAGAGTTTCAACTTAAGGGAGAAATTTTTCGAAAATCCATTTCTGCACCCGAGCTCATCTGCACCCGCCCCGACGAAAATAATCAAAACAAATACTAGAAAAATTCAAAAAATTCCAAATAAAATTTGTGTGGTAGACAATTTGATGCATGAAGCCCGCTCCAAATTTCAAGTCATTTGGACATATGAGCAGCTCTCAGCAAAAAAGACAAATCGGGCCCCCAATTTGTCTTTTTTGTTGAGAGCTGCTCATATGTCCAAACAACTTGAAATTTGAAGCGGGCCTCACGCATCAAATTGTCTACCACATAAATTTTGTTTGAAATTTTTTGATTTTTTTTTGAACTTTTTATGAATTTTTTTCTAACCGGGTGCAGATGAGCCTGGGCACCAAAACTCCCTACTCGAAAATTTTGTCTTTCACAGCAAACAGACTCATCGAAATTAAAAGAAAATGGCAAGGCTAAGCTGAAGGTTCAATACCTTAAGCAGGAGAAGCATGCAGTTCTTTGAATTAGCATCTGTAGCTGTATTGAGAGGTGACTTACCATTTACCAATTTGTTGCACTGTTGCGGAAAAATTAATTAAGATATTAGTCGTAATAATAATCAGGGGATAAGGTAAAAATGGATACATAGATATCACTAAAATCAAACAACAATCCCCACACAAACAGCATTTCCCTTTAAGTATTTCAAAAAATAACAGCATTCAAGGCATTACAAAATACACAAGCACACCGTGAATTTATAGATCCAACATATTTGTAGGTATCTAGCATTTAGACAAACCTTGCAATATAAGATAATTGCATAAGGAGATCATTTTTAATGTATTGACATGACAAGATGTGCAATGGTATATCTTGTATTCCATTAGAAGGTACTCCCTCCGTCTGGAATTAAGTGTCGCTCAAACAGATGTATCTAGCACTGAACTACATTTAAATACAATCATTTCAGCGACACTAAATTACGGACGGAGGCACTTCGTCTCAGATAACTATCACTCAAATGGATGTATCTAGCACTTAAATACGTGCAGGTACACCCATTTGAGTGACAGTTAATATGGGACAGAGGAATAAGTAGAATATTCCATGCATCGACAACAGTACAAAAAATGATCTATGACTTTAAGTAGAAGTCTATGAAGTCCTCCAACGGTTGTTATGATGGTACAATCTGAAGCTGGGACAGAACAAAAATGTAATCAATAGTTTAGGAGCAGTGATGTCACGATCTTAACAACGTGGAAAATTTAGCCGATTAACAATGGCAGCATGTTTGAGAATGAGAGACCGAATTGTTTGCTTCTTCTATAGGTTTTTGGTAGCTAGGCCTTACGTTTTTTGCTAGATTTTCACTTTGTTTGCTTTGGCCCTTTGGCCTTAATCTTGTCGTTTTCTCTATAAAACAAAATGACACACATTTTGATTTGTGCTTTGAGAAGAAAAAATACTGTGCTGAACAAGTTAGCTAGCAGTGCTCATCATTGAGCTCCAAGCCTTCAATGATTTAAAATGCAACCTTCTCCTTAGCAGAACACAAGAAATTAAAGTTTACCATGTACATCCACATGTCCGATGGGCAACTTAAGGCAGAAACACATGCACCTACAAACTTACATCTGCATTGTGGGCCAATAAAATGGGAAATATTTGCTATCGGCGCGCCCGGCGAACGTCGCGCCCGGTCGCATGCGAAGGCGTCTGATCAAGCTTCATCATACGACCACAACTAACTCCCGCAAGTGCCACGTGTTGGTAGGACCCACTCACCGCTCAAACCATTCCTACCTTATCTCTTCAGAACCAGTTATTCCTCATCCTTTTTCTTGGTAGATAGCCATGGGCGACATCCATCCCGCTCTCGCTATCCAACCCGTGCGGCACGGCCATGGGCGCCGTGGCAGGGAAGACTAGGGTGCATGGGGCTGCTCGGCGCTGCTGCACGGGAGGTGCCGGGCGCTGCTGTAGAGTAGACGGAGGAAAGGGGAGAGGTGAACCGGGGAAGGTACAACCATGGCGGCGGGGGGAACTGCGAACGGCGGCGCTCGGCGCTACAGCCGCAACGACAGAAGCTACATCCGGTGGCGCGTGGAGCTGCAACCATGGCGGCGACTGGGAGCAACGACGCCGACAATGCTGGAACCAGCCAGTTTTTTGCTGGAACGGGCGACAGGAGGTGCTACAACCGTGGCAGCAAAATGTTGGAACCAACAGCCATGGCCTCCAGCAGGTTTTTTTTTGCGTCTACCAGCCATTGTTTTTGCTCGAACCTTTAATCATTTTTGCTGGAACCAGCGATTTTCATGCATGCGAGTACAGAAGTATTTTTTTTTGCTGGGATTGCAATTTTTGATGCAGCCGGTGAGAAAGTTTGCTTCAACCACCTATCTTTTTTGCTAGAAGCATCAGAATTTTTTGCTACCACCTTGTTTTGTTTTGTATTTTGCTATAACCAGCCTAAAATTTTGCTACCAACGTCTTTCGATTTTGCTGGAACCGATATTTTTTTCTGCTTCAATCAACTAACTGAAGATTTTTGTTGCTTTCAATTTCTTTGCTAGATGAGGAACCGGCTTTTTAAAAAGCTTCAACCATGTACTGGGAAGCTGCAACCGCATGCACGACAGCTGCAAGCCGTCTACACTGGAGCTACAACCAGAGGCGCCGGTCGCCGGCGAGGCTGCAAGCACGAGCACTCGGAGTTGTAGCCGACGGCGATGTATGTTGGACTGGAGATGATGTGTGCTCAACGACGGGAGATTGAAACCTGCTGCGAGGTCCGGCGAACGGCATCAATGGAGGGGGCGTTGCTGGCCGTGAAGCGTGGCGGCAGTGATTTTTTTTGCGACCTGCGTGACAAGGTGATGCGAACCCGGGATACCGAAGGTCTGCGGCGGCGACGATGGTGACTAGCGGTGCTGGAGCCGCGGGTGCGTGCCCGGTGGCACATCGGTTGGTGCGTGCGGGCTGCACTTTGTTCACGATCCACTTTTTTCGGATAGGGAGAATCAGTGCGTGGAGACGTTGACGTTGACTTTGTGCTATGATTATCTAATGGCCATCAACGCATTAATCTAATGATTTAAAACGGACCGGCCGAAAGTTTCCGCCGGCGCACCGGCGCCTATCACCCGTCCAATAAAATCTTCATGATGTCATCATGCCCTTTACTAGCAGCGCAATGAAGTGGTGTCCCACAAGAAGCTACCGGGTCAACATAGGTTCCTTTAGCAAGCAATAATTTAACAGCTTCATAATTTCCTGAAAAGAGACGCACAAACTTGCTGGATAAGATGATAGGTATTTCTGTGAAATTCTCACTTTGAAAGAAAATGAATCCATGAATTTAGTTTAACAGAGGATAGGTATTTCTTTGGACGATAGCTTTCTTCAGAAAAGTCTAATGCACCTCGCCCTGCCTTGACCATGTGCCATAGATAACGACATGTTTGAACAGGAAGGAATTAAATCCAATACATTCTGTGTCAAGATATAATTTCTTATCAGGCCTCTCATAGTGGGAAGAATCATTAACTATATGATACTCATGATACCAATATATGATACTACCTTCCTCCGTCTCAAATCACTTATCTTAGATTTGTCTAGATACGGATGTATCTAACACTAAAACATGTCTAGATACGAGACAAATCTAAGACTAGTAATTTGGGACAGAGGTAATATCATACTGCACTTTGTTTATTAATTTATAGAATCTCAATCAAAGTTGTGGTTATAATTTAATTGTTATCAAATTTTCTTGATTGACCTGTTATGATATTGTATTATAATATGGTACTAGAACCCACTCCCATATCATTAATTGCAATGGCACGTCATATTTTTCCTTAGATGGCAATGCATTTTACTCTTGTGATGATACTCCCACTGTGAGGTCTCATGCATATGAAGAAAAAAGTGTAAATCCTATTATAATACTAAACTACACCATAATATAATTAACGAAAAGGTGCGACGACACCCGGGTGTCCCGGCACCCTCCAGTCTTTTTTCGTCCAGCCGCAATAAAAATCATGTTAGCCACAGTCCAGCTGCAGATGCTTTGCAGTACTACCAGACTAATTAGGCAGGCTAGGAGGAAGTAGCATGCAAAAATAGGTCTGGCAGGAACAGTTTGACACATGCATGCACAGTGTAATCTCTCTCTTCTCACGTTTTCTCTCCTTGAAAACAGTCACGTATGCATGCACAAAGCTTGCTCTCTCTCCTCGCTTTCTTCTTTCCAACAAGCTGACATGCATAAAAAAAGACAAATTGACATGCATAGCTACGCCGGGGTGATGGCTGAAGTGACAATGCATGCACCCACCGAGCCGAATCACATGAGATTCCATTCCTCCTTCCAGCTTTCTTGGGTCTCCCATGCCAGGAGCAGGGCTAGACTAGACCCTGGTTACTTTTTTTTGTCTTTACTCCTGCACTTAATGAAGCACCCGAACTGCTAATGGGTTCCACCGCTACAGGGCAGCGCACAAATCTCAATGCATCATATTCTACATGAATGGTCTAGATAAGAGGGTGTCTAGGCACCCGGGATCTAAAAGACCACTCTCTATAATTAACTTAGAAACTCAAAAGACAAGAAGAAAAACTGCAGTGCACGAATGCAAAACTGAGGAATGTGTTTATAGAGGTAGACCTGATACAGTAGCTTGATGTAAAGGGGAGATCCCATCGTTGTCGATTTTGTTTGGATTGGCACCATGATCAAGAAGATATTTCGTGATACCCACACCCTTACAAAGTATCACAAAAAATAGAGGTGTTCTACCTGTAAAGCACAGTAATATAGCACTTACTGATGCAAAACCTTTATGCGTTCAGCAAGGAAATAAGATTTTTTTTCTTTAACAGCGCAACTTTTCATCCCCGTAAAAGAACAGGAAAAGTGCCATAAAAGTGCACTATACTTTCTGATAGCTAGCAATGTACTCAAGAATCAAGATGCACGAATTATGCCCATGCTGGGTTTCTATATTATATGTAGTAGAAATGGGAACGAATTTATATGCATGTCTCTAAGATGTAGAATAAAAAGATCCTCAAAAAAATTATACTCTCAATGGGGCCTAATTATATACCAATATATACTCCATGGATATGTGGAATTTTTATGTATATTTTTGAAAAGGAGGTTAACCTCAGCCTCTGCATTACAGTTACATATGTGGGATATTACCTGAAGCTATATGATCATTTAAAAAAAACAGTGCACAGTCATATCTTAGCATTAAAGAGATAAACTGGGTGGCAAATATGCAGATCAACATAGATGCCATATGATCATTTCTTCATGAGTGAGCACATGATAACTTTTTTTGGAATCACAGAGCCCAAAACAGAAACACGAAATGTATGCACAAAATCCTAAACCGATTAGGGCTTTGGAGGATCCCTGACCTCCCTTGTCGACGCCGTTCACGTCAACCTGCAGCTCCTCGATGAGGTACCTGCACACCTCCAACCGCTCTCTGCAGGCAGCAACGTGTAGTGCCCCGAGACCCTCCAACAACCCGGCATCTTTCACCCTCAGCGCCTCTACTACCGTCTCCTTGAGGCGACCCGCCATTGTCCGGCCTCACCAGCAGACCAGCAACGGGTTGGACGCAAGCAATTTAGCACCCAATCTCCCAACCAAGATCTCGAGACCAGGAGAGCGCCACGTACTCTTGAAGCGGGGAGATCTCCGTCAGACGCCGCTTGGAATATCATGTTCAAGATCTTCCGCGGATTGCACGAGAAGCAGCGTTAGCGTTTGGGGCTGGGGTTAGCGATGAGATATTGGGGTTGGAGTTGGAGAGGCTTTGGGCCAGGGATGAATTGTGGAGGACGCGCTTAGCGGTGAAGCGAGCAGGCGACCGCGGTGGCTCCATGGCGCCGATGGAGGGTCCGAGATGGTAGGGTTTTGGTATGTCTGTGGGGTGGGGAGGGCGCGTTCGGCTTTTTAAAAGGGAGAAGCCGAGAAGGCAGCGAGGAAGGCGAAGTGATCCGCGCGAACGGAGAATGTGGGCGGAGATAAAAATGGCCGTCAACCACGAGGCCGCCCGCCTGCTCCACTCCCCGGCATTGAATGGTAGCTACATCGGCTCCCGAGGCATATGCTCTCGAAATTAACAAAATGTTCTAAATAAATTTTCAAATGTGCGAAAACAAACTGAAAAAGTTTCTGGTGCACATGTTCGGGTCTTTTTTTTTGCGTCTTAATAAAAACAACAATTTTAGTTCATTGAAGAAAAAAAGCTTTGCTATTTTGTTTTTCGATTTTTCTGCAAGTCCGAAAATTGGCATTGTTTAAATAAACTACAAATATATTAACCATCTGAAGGGCCATTACCTTGGACAAAGTGCAGCGATTATATTAAGAAAGATGGGGGAGTTTGATGTTGTTCATTTCAGTCATGAAAGAAGAGAGAAAAACGGGGCTTCGACCTGCGAGCACACTCCAACTAGCTCAAGTGTGATTTTCGCTCGCATGTCCGCCATCACCTATCAAGTGGTTTCGACTACACATGACATAGTATACCGGCTCGTGGAAGGTCTGGAGGAATCCTTCTTGGGATACTGACGACAACCATGGATTTGTTGGCTTTCTCGATAGGTGAATTTCATATAAAATTTCACCCGAGAAACAGAGCTAATAATTTTATATGGACTCTCGTTGCTGTCTATGGAGTGGCCCAAGATGAGCATAAATCAGCTTTCCTTCGGGAATTGGTAAACCTGGCTAAAGATAATACGTATCCAATGCTTATTGGAGAAGACTTTAATATCCTTAGGTACTAGGAAGAGAAAAATAATGACCGTTTTGACACTCATTGGCCTTTCCTATTCAATGTTGTGATAGACAGCTTGGATCTTCGGGAGGTCAATATGTCGTATGGCAATTCACTTGGGCTAACAACCGATTCAGGTCGACATACGAGAAGCTCGATAGGGTACTCATGGATACCAAATGGGAACCAAATTTCCTCCGATAATCGTGTGAGCCCTAGAGCGTGTCGGCGTTATCAGATCATGCACCCATCATTCTTGACTATAACTCTACGAACCGAGTTGTCAGACGCCCTTCTAAATTTGAACTGGGATGGCTGCATAGGGATGGATTTGTAACATAATCAAGAATGTTTGGGAGAGGCCTGCCGTTGGTAATACACCTATTTAGAGATGGATCTTTAAAATAAGAGCCATGAGGCAACACCTCTCTGTATGGGTGAAACACACCAATGGGATTTATAAAAAAGAAAAACAACGGCTCTGTAACATCATTGATGATCTCGACAAATTGCAGAGACGCGCACCTTATCTCAACAAGAGATCGAATTGAAAAATCGATCAAATGAGAAGGTTCTTGGCGTCTTCTGCGAAGAGGAGATCAAATACTACCGAGATCCAAAGCTGGTTTCATTTTGGTGGGTGATAGTAATACAAGATACTTCCAATTGGTCGCCAATGGGCGACATAGGAAGAAATGTATTCTGATCTCCAACAAGATGAGGGCGGATTGAAGGTCAGGAGGAGCTCAAAAATTATATCACTAAATACTGCAAATCTCTGTTCGGAGCGTCGGTTGAAGGGAATTTCACCCTCGACGAGACCCGAACTGATGATATTCCACAAGTCACGACAGAAGAAAACGATATCCTCACAACACCTTTCTCAGAAGAGGAGGTGACAGCTGCAGTATTCCAAATGGAACATAACAAAGCTCTGGGCCCGGATGGTTTCCCCGCAGAATTCTATCGAATTTCTGGAGATCATCAAGAATGACCTTATGGAGTTGTTCAATTGTCTTCATGCCGACCGTCCTAACCTATTCAGACTTAATTTTGGCGAGATTGTCTTGTTGCCGAAGATTAAGGAGGCCGAACGGATACAACAGTTCAGACCCATATGCCTCCTTAATGTCAGCTTCAAGATTTTCACCAAAGTGGCGCCGAATAGGTTAAACTCGGTAGCTGACCATGTTGTCCGGCCATCTCAAACGGCTTTCATGCAAGGAAGGAATATACTCGATGGTGTAGTAATCCTGCATGAGACCGTCCATGAGATGCATCGAAAAAATATGAGTGGAGTAGTTTTCAAAATTGACTTTGAAAATGCCTATGACAAGGTCAAATGGTCTTTCCTCCAACAGGCCCTCAGGATGAAAGGTTTCTCCGATAAATGGCGTCAGTGGATCCAAAATTTTGTAACTGGAGGTACGTAGTGTGGTCATCAAAGTTAATGATGATGTAGGCCATTACTTTCAGACAAAAAAGGACTATGACAGGGTGACTCCATGTCCCCAATGTTATTTAACATTGTGGCTGACATGTTGGCTATTCTGATTGATCGCGCCAAGCAGGACGGCCAGATTGCAGGAGTAGTGCCACACCTTGTGGATGGTGGCCTCTCTATTCTGTAATATGCTGATGACACAATTATCTTTATGGAACATGACAAGACCAAGACTCGAAACCTGAAACTGCTATTATCAGCGTTTGAACAGATGTCTGTTCTTAAGATTAACTTCCATAAAAGTGAATTGTTTTGCTTTGGAGAAGCCATCGGTGACGGCCGATTATGATGACATGTTTGGTTGTGCACATGGCCAATTCCCGGTTAAATATCTGGAAATACCGATTCATTATCGGTGTCTAACCATTACGGAGTGGAAGCATGTAGAAGAACACCTAGAGAAACGACTGGGCAGTTGGAAAGGCAAGTTGCTCTCAGCCGGAGGACGACTGGTTCTGATAAACTCTGTCCTCACAAATATGGTTCTCTATATGATTTCTGAAGGAAATATGCCCTAGAGGCAATAATAAAGTTATTATTTATTTCCTTATTACATGATAAATTTTTATTATTCATGCTAGAATTTTATTAACCGGAAACATGATACATGTGTGAATACATAGACAAACAGAGTGTCACTAGTATGCCTCTACTTGACTAACTCGTTAATCAAAGATGGTTATGTTTGCTAGCCATAGACATGAGTTGTCATTTGATTAACGGGATCACATCATTAGGAGAATGATGTGATTGACTTGACCCATTCCGTTAGCTTAGCACTCGATCGTTTAGTATGTTGCTATTGCTTTCTTCATCACTTATACATGTTCCTATGACTATGAGATTATGCAACTCCCGTTTAGCGGAGGAACACTTTGTGTGCTACCAAACGTCACAACGTAACTGGGTGATTATAAAGGTGCTCTCTGTGTGTCTCCGAAGGTACTTGTTGGGTTAGCGTATTTTGAGATTAGGATTTTCACTGATTGCTCGGAGAGGTATCTCTGGGCCCACTCGGTAATGCACATCACTTAAGCCTTGCAAGCATTGCAACTAATGAGTTAGTTGCGGGATGACGTATTATGGAACGAGTAAAGAAACTTGCCGGTAACGAGATTGAACTAGGTATTGAGATACCGACGATCGAATCTCGGAAAAGTAACATACCGATGACAAAGGGAACAACGTATGTTGTTATGCGGTCTGACCGATAAAGATCTTCATAGAATATGTGGGAGCCAATATGAGCATCCAGGTTCCGCTATTGGTTATTGACCAGAGACGTGTCTTGGTCATGTCTACATAGTTCTCGAACCCATAGGGTCCGCACGCTTAAAGTTTCGATGACGGTTATATTATGAGTTTATGAGTTTTGATGTACCTAAGGTTGTTCGGAGTCCCGGATGTGATCACGGACATGACGAGGAGTCTCGAAATGGTCGATACATGAAGATTGATATATTGGAAGCCTATATTTGGACATTGGAAATGTTCCGGGTGAAATCGGGATTTTACTGGAGCACCGAGGGGTTACCGGAACCCCCCGGGGGCTTAATGGGCCATAGTGGGCCTTAGTGGAGAAGAGGAGGCGGCTAGGGCAGGGTCGTGCGCCCCTCCCCCTCTAGTCCGGATAGGACAAGGAGAGGCGGCGCCCCCCCTTTCCTTCCTCTCTCCCTCCTCTTTCCCCCCTTCTCCTAATCCAACAAGGAAGGGAGGGAGTCCTACTCCCGGTGGGAGTAGGACTCCTCCTGGCGCGCCTCCTCCTGGCCGGCTACACCTCCCCCCCTTGATTCTTTATATACGGGGCAGGGGGGCACCCAAAAGACACAACAATTGATTTGATCTTTTAGCCGTGTGCGGTGCCCCCCTCCACCATAGTCCACCTCGATAATACTGTAGGAGTGCTTAGGTGAAGCCCTGCGTCGGTAGAACATCATCATCGTCACCACGTCGTCGTGCTGACGAAACTTTCCCTCAACACTCGGTTGGATCGGAGTTCGAGGGACGTCATCGGGCTGAACGTGTGCTAAACTCGGAGGTGCCGTATGCGTTGATACTTGATCGGTCGGATCGTGAAGACGTACGACTACATCAACCGCGTTGTGCTAACGCTTCCACTTTCGGTCTATGAGGGTACGTGGACAACACTCTCCCCACTCGTTGCTATGCATCACCATGATCTTGCGTGTGCGTAGGAATTTTTTTGAAATTACTACGTTCCCCAACAGTGGCATCCGAGCCAGATTTTATGTGTAGATGTCATATGCGAGAGTAGAACACAAGTGAGTTGTGGGCGATATAAGTCATACTACTTACCAGCATGTCATACTTTGGTTCATCGGTATTGTTGGATGAAGCGGCCCGGACCGACATTACGCGTACGATTACGCGAGACTGGTTCCACCGACGTGCTTTGCACATGTGTGGCTGGCGGGTGTCGGTTCTCCAACTTTAGTTGAACTGCGTGGCTACGCCCGGTCTTTCTGAAGGTTAAAACAGCACCAACTTGACAAACTATCGTTGTGGTTTTGATGCGTAGGTAAGAACGGTTCTTGCTCAGCCCGTAGCAGACACGTAAAACTTGCAACAACAAAGTAGAGGACGTCTAACTTGTTTTTGCAGGGCATGTTGTGATGTGATATGGTCAAAGCATGATGCTAAATTTATTGTATAAGATGATCATGTTTTGTAACCGAGTTATCGGCAACTGGCAGGAGCCATATGATTGTCGCTTTATTGTATGCAATGCAATCTCCCTGTAATGCTTTACTTTATCACTAAGTGGTAGCGATAGTTGTAGAAGCATAAGATTGGCGAGACGACAACGATGCTACGATGGAGATCAAGGTGTCGCGCCGGTGACGATGGTGATCATGACGGTGCTTCGGAAATGGAGATCACAAGCACAAGATGATGATGGCCATATCATATCACTTATATTGATTGCATGTGATGTTTATCTTTTATGCATCTTATCTTGCTTTGATTGACGGTAGCATTATAAGATGATCTCTCACTAAATTTCAAGATAAAAGTGTTCTCGCTGAGTATGCACCGTTGCCAAAGTTCGTCGTGCCCAGATGGAGGAGAATAGTTCTGTCAGTGAGCATATACTCAAAATGTCTGGGTATAATAATCACTTGATTCAACTGGGAGTTAATCTTCCGGATGATAGCGTCATTGAAAGAATTCTTCAATCACTGCCACCAAGCTACAAGAGCTTCGTGATGAACTATAACATGCAAGGGATGTATAAGACGGTTCTCGAGCTCTTCGCAATGCTAAAGGCTGCGGAGGTAGAAATCAAGAAGGAGCATCAAGTGTTGATGGTCAATAAGACCACCAGTTTCAAGAAAAAGGGGAAAGGGAAGAAGAAGGGGAACTTCAAGAAGAACAACAAGCAAGTTGCTGCTCAAGAGAAGAAACCCAAGTCTGGACCTAAGCCTGAGACTGGGTGCTTCTACTGCAAGCAGACTGGTCACTGGAAGCGGAACTGCCCCAAGTATTTGGCGGATAAGAAGGATGGCAAGGTGAACAAAGGTATATGTGATATGCATGTTATTGCCTTACCAGAGCTCGCAGAGCACCGGTATTTGATAATCGGGTTCTTTTCCTAATATTTGCAACTCAAAACAGAGACTACGGATTAAGCCAACACCTTTGGTCAAGGACGAGGTTGCGATGCGCGCGTGGAAAGCAGTTCCAAAGTCGATGTGATCGCTATCGGCATGCTACCTCTACATCTACCTTCGACTAGTATTAGACCTAAATAATTGTTATTTGGTGCCAGCATTGAGCATGAACATTATATCTGGATCTTGTTTGATGCGAGACGGTTATTCATTTAAATCAAAGAATAATGGTTGTTCTATTTATATGAGTAATATCTTTTATGGTCATGCACCCTTGAAGAGTGGTCTATTTTTGATGAATCTCGATAGTAGTGATACACATATTCATAATGTTGAAGCCAAAAAATGCAGAGTTGATAATGATAGTGCAACTTATTTGTGGCATTGCCGTTTGGGTCATATTGGTGTAAAGCGCATGAAGAAACTCCATACTGATGGACTTTTGGAATCACTAGATTATGGATCACTCGGTACTTGCGAACCATGCCTCATGGGCAAGATAACTAAAACGCCGTTCTCCGAACTATGGAGCGAGCAACTGATTTATTGGAGATCATACATACTGATGTATGTGGACCAATGAATATTGAGGCTCGCGGCGGGTATCATTATTTTCTCACCTTCACAGATGATTTAAGCAGATATGGGTATATCTACTTAATGAAACATAAGTCTGAAACATTTGAAAAGTTCAAAGAATTTCAGAGTGAAGTTGAAAATCATTGTAACAAGAAAATAAATTTTCTACAATCTGATCGTGGAGGAGAATATTTGAGTTACGAGTTTGGTCAACATTTGAAACAATGCGGAATAGTTTCGCAACTCATGCCACCCGGAACACCACAGCGTAATGATGTGTCCGAACGTCGTAATCGTACTTTACTAGATATGGTGCGATCTATGATGTCTCTTACTGATTTACCGCTATCATTTTGGGGTTATGCTTTAGAGAGGGCCGCATTCACGTTAAATAGGGCACCATCGAAATCTGTTGAGACGACGCCTTATGAACTATGGTTTGGCAAGAAACCAAAGTTGTCATTTCTTAAAGTTTGGGGCTGCGATGCTTATGTGAAAAAGCTTCAACCTGATAAGCTCGAACCCAAATCGGAGAAATATGTCTTCATAGGATACCCAAAGGAGATTGTTGGGTACACCTTCTATCACAGATCCGAAGGCAAGACATCGGTTGCTAAGAATGGATCCTTTCTAGAGAATAAGTTTCTCTCGAAAGAAGTGAGTGGGAGGAAAGTAGAACTTGATGAGGTAACCGTACCTGCTCCCTTATTGGAAAGTAGTTCATCACAGAAACCGGTTCATGTGACGTCTATATCAATTAGTGAGGAAGTTAATGCTGATGATCATGGAACTTCAGATCAAGTTGTTACTGAACCTCGTAGGTTAACCAGAGTAAGATCCGCACCGAAGTGGTACGGTAATCCTGTTCTGGAGGTTAAGTTACTAGACCATGACGAACCTACGAACTATGAAGAAGCGATGGTGAGCCCAGATTCCGCAAAATGGCTCTAGTGCAAGTGGGAGACTGAAGGAAATATGCCCTAGAGGCAATAATAAAATTATTATTTTTTCCTTATATCATGATAAATGTTTATTATTCATGCTAAATTGTATTAAACAACAACAACAGCAACAACAACAACAAGAACAACAACAACAACAACAACAACAACAACAACAACAACAACAACAACAACAACAACAACAACAACAACAACAACAACAACAACAACAACAACAACAACAACAACAACAACAACAACAACAACAACAACAACAACAACAACAACAACAACAACAACAACAACAACAACAACAACAACAACAACAACAACAACAACAACAACAACAACAACAACAACAACAACACACCACCACCACCACCGGGTGATCAGGTGACCAGTTTCTTCAGGCTGAAGCCGCCGGTGTTTTCCAGTAGCACCGAGCCAATAGTGGCGGATGATTGGCTCCGTAAGATAGGGAGGAGTTGATCACCGCGGGATGTCTGAGATGGGGAAAAGGTGAAATTTTCTGCACATCAGCTCGAAGGACCCGCAGCAGCATGGTGGGAGAATTTTACAGCTACTTACCCTGTAGACACTGCCACATGGGATCAGTTTCAGCAAGCTTTCCGTACTGCCCATGTTTCAGCAGGAGCTATGGCCATGAAGAAGCGTGAGTTTCGCAACTTGCGCCAAGGAGGACGGACAGTTGGCCAGTATGTGGATGACTTTAGTAAGCTAGCACGTTATGCCCCAGATGACGTTGCTACGGATGCAGCTAAACAGGAGAAGTTTCTGGCAGGACTGAATGACGAGCTGAGTATGCAGTTGATGGTAGCGAGCTTCAATAACTACCAGAGTTGGTAGATCGTGCTCTTATGATTGAGGGGAAGCGGCAGATTGAAAACCGCAAGAGGAAGTATGGACGGAAGTACAATTACGGAGCTCGTGAAGCCCTGCTTTTACCCTTAAACCGGGAGTTCATTTTCAGCATACCCATGGAGGAGGTAGTTCACACAACCATAATGGCCCCAAGAATGGTAATGGGAATGGAGGAAGCAACGGCGTAACCGTACCACCCCATCAACCCCAGCCAAGAGAGATCTGAGTCAAGTCACCGCTTTAAGTGTCGAAGATCGACATTATGCCAATGAATGTCCCAAGGCCGAATGGCAATGGAAGCTCGAAAAAGCCGAACCCTTTCAACAGGGGATGTGAACCACGTTAGCGTGGAGGAGGTTGAAGCCCAGCCTGATGCAGTAATAGGTAAG
Source organism: Aegilops bicornis (assembly GCA_021605145.1). Classification (NCBI taxonomy): domain Eukaryota; kingdom Viridiplantae; phylum Streptophyta; class Magnoliopsida; order Poales; family Poaceae; genus Aegilops; species Aegilops bicornis. The sequence continues at coordinate 521,444,198 of CM038669.1, forward strand.
TTTTCGGTTAAGTCATTTACTGCACTCGTTCTTTTTGATACTGGTGCATCGCATTCATACATATCAAGGGGATTTGTGGATAAGTATAGCCTGCCCACTAGGATTCTTAAAACACCTATGCTAGTAAGCTCACCAGGAGCGGAGTATATGGCCAGTCAAGGATGTTTTCAAGTGCCATTAAGTATAGGAAGGCATATTTTCCCAACGGATTTAATTATTCTGGAATCCCAAGGATTGGATGTAATTCTTGGTATGGATTGGCTGTCGATGTATGGAGGAAACATCGATTGCGCCAGTAAGACAATTTTTCTTACGACACCAGAAGGAAGAAGGATCAAGTATGTATCCCGGCATGTGCCAAATAGGATGGAAGTAAATTCCTTATCAGGAGTTGTGCAGGAGGAAGTACCAGTGGTAAAGGATTTCCCTGACGTATTTCAAGAAGAGTTGCCAGGCATGCCACCGGATCGAGATATTGAGGAAGGCATATTTTCCCAACGGATTTAATTATTCTGGAATCCCAAGGATTGGATGTAATTCTTGGTATGGATTGGCTGTCGATGTATGGAGGAAACATCGATTGCGCCAGTAAGACAATTTTTCTTACGACACCAGAAGGAAGAAGGATCAAGTATGTATCCCGGCATGTGCCAAATAGGATGCAAGTAAATTCCTTATCAGGAGTTGTGCAGGAGGAAGTACCAGTGGTAAAGGATTTCCCTGACGTATTTCCAGAAGAGTTGCCAGGCATGCCACCGGATCGAGATATTGAGTTTTTGATTAAGCTTTTGCCAGGCACAGGGCCAATATCGAAGAGACCATACAGGATGCCCGCAAAGGATTTGGAGGAGATTAAGAAGCAAATTAAGGAGTTACTGGATAAAGGTTACATTCGCCCAAGTTCTTCGCCTTGGGGATCACCTGTACTTCTAGTGGAAAAGAAGGATGGATCGTTAAGAATGGTTGTTGGTTATCGTGGATTAAACGAAGTTACGATCAAGAACAAGTACCCACTACCGATGATCAATGATCTGTTTGATCGGTTGCAAGGAGCTAAAGTGTTTTCCAAGATTGATTTGCGATCAGGATACCATCAGTTGAAGATTCGAGAGCAGGATATCCTAAGACAGCATTCACCACAAGATATGGGCTGTATGAGTATACCGTTATGTCATTTGGTCTGACTAACGCACCTGCCTATTTTATGAACATGATGAACAAGGTGTTTATGGAGTTTTTGGATAAGTTCGTCATGGTGTTCATTGATGATATTCTGGTTTACTCGAAGAATGAAGAGGAACATAAGGAACATTTGCGTTTGGTACTCAAGAAGCTCAGAGAACATCAGTTATATGCCAAGTTCAGCAAATGTGAGTTTTGGTTGAAGGAAGTAGGGTTCCTCGGACACGTTATATCCAGAGAAGGAATAGCGGTTGACCCCATAAAGGTTATCACTGTGACCAATTGGGAAGCACCAACAACAGTTGGAGAGATCCGGAGTTTCCTTGGACTCGGAGGATACTACCGGAGATTTATTGAGAACTTCTCAAAGATTGCAAAGCCTATGACGGAGTTGCTGAAAAAGGATACCAAGTTTATATGGACTGAGGAGTGTGAGGCTAGTTTCTAGGAGTTGAAGAAACGTTTGGTTACCTCACCAGTGTTGATTTTGCCAGACCAGACTAAAGATTATGAGGTGTATTGCAACGCTTCACGTCGAGGACTTGGAGCACTGCTCATGCAGGAGGGAAGAGTTGTTTCGTATGCTTCACGACAACTGAAACCTCACGAATTGAATTATGCCACACATGATTTGGAGTTAGCAGCCGTAGTGCATGCATTGAAAACATGGAGACATTTCCTCATTGGAAATCATTGTGAGGTGTACACAGATCACAAGAGTTTGAAGTACATTTTCACACAGAAGGAGTTAAATCTCAGACAAAGGAGATGGTTGGAGCTCATCAAGGATTATGATATGAGATTGCATTACCATCCCGGAAAGGCTAATGTAGTAGCTGACGCATTGAGCCGTAAGAGCCATGTCAATACACTAATGACGGGAGAAATACCAAAGGAGTTAGCCGAGGATCTTCGTGAGCTATGTTTGGAAATAGTTCCGAGAGGCTATGTAGCAGCATTGGAGATTCAGTCAACCTTGATGGATAGAATTAGAGAAGCTCAGAAGACTGACAAAGAGATTGCCTCTATAAAGGAGAAAATGAGCGAAGGAAAAGCTAAAGGATTTCGTGAGGATGAGCATGACACCCTATGGTTTGAAGACCAGGTTTATGTGCCCAATGACCCGGAGATCAGGAAGTTGATTTTGCAAGAGGCACATGATTCACCATATTCGATTCACCCAGGAAATACCAAGATGTATTTGGATTTGAAGGATACTTTCTGGTGGACCGGAATGAAGAAAGATATTGCGGAATATGTAGCAGTTTGTGACATATGTCAGAGAGTAAAGGCAGAGCATCAGAAGCCAGCAGGATTGTTACAGCCATTGCCGATACCCGAATGGAAGTGGGATAAACTAGGCATGGATTTTATCACGGGATTACCCAGGACTCGTTCAGGCTATGACTTGATTTGGGTTATAGTTGATCGGTTGACGAAGGTAGCTCATTTCATCCCGGTAAAGACCACTTACAATAGTGCTAAGTTGGCAAAGACATGCATGACCAGGTTTGTATGTTTACATGGAGTTCCGAGGAGTATCGTATCTGATAGAGGAACCCAATTCACCTCAAAGTTCTGGAATCAGTTGCATGAAACTTTGGGTACAAGGCTAGAGTTTAGCATGACTTTCCATCCGCATGAGCAGATGGACAGAGAGAGTCAATCAAATTTTGGAGGATATGTCATGCGAGCTTGTGCACTAGATTATGGATCTAGTTGGGACGACAATTTGCCATATGCGGAATTCTCTTACAACAACGATTATCAATCCAGTTTGAAAATGGCCCCTTCAAGCCTTGTACGGAAGGAGGTGCAGGACCCCGTTGTTGTGGGATGAAGTTGGAGACCGCCAGTTGTTTGGACCGGATTTGATTAAGGAGTCTGAACGGAAAGTGAAGTTGATTCGCGATAGGCTCAAGGTAGCCCAGTTCAGGCAGAGGAGCTATGCAGATTCTAAACGCAAGGAGACAGTTTACGAAGTCGGAGACCGAGTTTATCTTCGAGTATCTCCAGTATGAGGAATTAAGCGTTTTGGAGTTAAGGGAAAGTTAGCATCACGTTTTGTAGGACCATATCGTGTTTTGGAACGTATGTGAGAAGTGGCCTACAAGTTGGAATTGCCCGAAGGATTGTCAGGAGTTCATGATGTATTGCACGTTTCCCAGTTAAAGAAGTGCCATGCGGAGATGGCTAATATACCACTAAGGGATACAGTGCCATTGGAAGCGATCCAGTTGAATAACAATTTGACCTATGAGGAGAAACCAATTAAGATTCTTGAGTTTGCCAGCCGAGTTACCCGCAGCAAGGTTATCATGTTTTGCAAAGTTCAGTGGAGCCATCACACCGAGGATGAAGCCACCTGGGAGCGAGAGGAAGATTTGTTAAAGGACCACCCTCACCTATTTTCTAGCCAACCCGAATCTCGAGGGCGAGATTCATCTTAAGGGGGGTAGGTTTGTAACATCCCAAATTTTCAATTTGGAATATTATACATTAGATCATCAAAGCATATCATATTTTATTTGCTTTGGGTTTTGATCCTAGAAATTCTACGCAACGCAAGGACCCACGGAGAGAGATGGGGATTTCGTTATTTTCATATTTGAGTTTTTCTCAAATTTTGAGAATAGGATCATTTGATTTTAATTATTTTATCATCAATTATTTCTATTACAAAAATATGAGAGAGGGAATAAGATGACTTTCCCAAAATAAAGAAATATTGAGGATTTAATAATAAAATCAAATAAGATTTTATTTTGGAGTTTTTCGCCATTTTATTTGAATTTAGGAAAAATGTGCGTTTTTCCAAATTCCATTTAGGCCCCAAATAAATGTTCATCTTGTTCGCCTTGATCTTAGAAGTCGGGGAAATTTTATTTTGGGATTTTTGGAGTCCGTTTAGTATTTGTTTTGTTTGTTTTTTTGCGCGGAATTAATTTAAAAAAAACGCAAACCGACTTCGGGCCGTACCCGAGCGGGACTCCGCCCGGGGAAGCCTTTAAATAGCCGCCACCGAGCCCCGACCCAATCCACGCCGCCAGCCCACCCCCTAAACCTAACCCTAGCCGCTCGATCACACACACATGCCGCCACACACACGCCCGCCATGCCGCCACAATACGCCGCCTCGCGAGCCGCCCGAGGTTACCTCGTTTTCAGCGCGCCGGTTTTTCTCGAAAAAACTGTTCGGTTTTCCGTCGGTTTTCACCGGTTTTTTAGTTTCGCTTTTTATTAGATCGGTTTTTTAAATGCGGTTAAATAGCGGCGTCATTGCTCGTTCGTTCGTTTTAACGAACGTGTTCGTCATTTAGAACCAGTTAACGAACGTTCGTTCGTTAAGCTGTTCATCGTTTTTCTTTTTCTCGGATTTCTGATCGCGATTATTTCTGCGATTATTTCTGATCGCGATTTCTGATCCAATTTTCGTTTTAGTATAACTTTTCACTCGTTTATCTGAATCAGGCGATTCAAGCGCCTGGAGTTTCGTTTCGAAACCCTCTATCCGTTTAACCAACTTAAAAAAGTTTTTGCTTCTGTAAAATTTGACTTAGATCTAGATTAGTAAAACGAAGTTGTTTTCTTTCACCGTTTGACTTTCGTTGCTTCGTTTGATTTGATTCTTTTTGCAAACCGGAGTTCTTAAGTTGAACTTTCTGGTTAGATCTTTTATTTGAGTTTTACCCGTGCATTAGATGAGAACTTATTGTATGCTTGTTTGTTTGTCTGCGATAGAATACCCGGAGTGCGCCTTTGTTACTTGAGTCTCTAGGTTTCATGGATCATCGACAAAGGCAAGTAACACTTTGATCATACCTTTTCTACTACCCAGTTTTATTGCATTAGATCAATCCTCAAACATTGCATGATTAGGATCTAATTAAATTGTGGGATGGGAAGTAGTTGAGGTAGTACCTATTACCTGTTTTACTATCCAACCTTTGGGAGTTACTTCTACGTTTGCTTATATTGCCATGCTATGCTAGTAGACGTGGATTGGGTGAGTGTATTCATGATGTATGTGAGATTATTAACTAAGGGATTATCTAAGGTGGCAACTTAAACACACATCTGGGTGGATTGAGGTACTGGGTATTCCAGATTGCTGTTGTTTTTCTTTATGGGCGCCACCCGTGCCCAAAGGGATCATGAGATTATTCATACTAGAAACTTCCGTGTGCAGCCACAAGCCATTATGGGCTCTGGCATAGTTTATTCAACGTCTGCGAACTCTTACATGGTAGACTAGCGAGATGTAGGGAAAGTAGGTGTACCGTCTATCCATGGTAAGGTGCTAAGCGCTTACGAAAGACTATGTCTCGGCCATCCGCTTCTCAAACATCATGTAGTCGAGAAATCCAACGGAGGCGATCGAGTCTTGTGGGGAAAAGTCATAAACCTCTGCAGAGTGTATAAACTAATCATGGTTAGCCGTGTCCCCGGTTATGGACGTTTTGAGTATCTAGTACTTGGATATCATGTGAATCTCATCATGTTACTTTTAAATTAAATATTGTTGGGTTTTAATGATGTTTAATTTAATTGGGATTGAGGATGTTGTCAACCATTCTCAATGTTTAACAACCACCATGATAGTTAAATAAAATATATTCCTTTGCGTGAGGGAAAAACTGGCTTTACGCAAAATCTGTAACCATAGAGCTTTCCCAGCCATATATGCATGTAGTACAGCTTATTCTTTCATTACTCTCTATGTGTTACATTGCCAGCATATTCCATGTGCTGACCCGTTTTCGGGCTGCAACGTTTCATGTTGAAGATTTTTCAGACGACGAGTAAGGTGCTTTTAGGTCGTGGTCTATACTCAGTGATGTCGTTGGAGTTGATGGACTCACTTATCTTCCAAGTCTTCCGCTGTTATCATATTAGATGGCCTTAAGCCATATTTATATTAATAAGTTCTCTTTTGAGACATTCGATGTAATAAGTGTGTAATTGCTACTCTGTTATAAATCCTTCAAGTACTGTGTGGTGTCAGCATTACTGATCCAGGGATGGCACCTGAGCACAGAGATCAGACTGTTTGAGGTCTGGTCGCTACAACTTACAGTTTGTCTTCGTGAAGTCATTGCCTGTTTGCTTTATCTATTTGTCTTCACTGTGTGACTACTATCGTTGTTTGGCTTCATACCATCTTCCATCCTGATCCTTACTACCTAGCTGCTATTAGTCTTCGTGCTTTCACTTCATTGCATACCTGACTATGGCTTGCTTAGTGTAGTTTAACTTCCGCTGCATATCAATATGATCATTTCTATTGTTTGTCTTCGAAACTTCCATGTTTTGAAGACTTCCATAAAAATCGCCTATTCACCCCCCCCCTCTAGTCGATAACCAGCACTTTCGGGATGTCCAATATTGTATCCCTCGGATACAATATTTGATAAATTTGACTATATGTTTCAATTCATACTCAATATTGTTGCGTACAATAATTTTCTAAATCTTAATAAATGCAATATTTTGTTGCATAACATTAGTCATCCTGGTTTTGGGATAATTAGAAAATTATTGACAATTCTATTGGTCACAACTTATCAAGTTACAAAATTTCGCAAATCATCAGATCTTATGTGCACCCCATGTGCCATAGGGAAATCAGTTTTAAGGCACTCTCACCTTAAAATTCTAAGCATGCCACTTATTCTTCCTTGATCACATTTAAAAGATATAAGCGGATTGTTGAACCATTATCTGGGGTAATTAAGATACTTCATGGTACTCATAGGAACATTTATAAAATGATTTAAGTGTGTCTCTTATCACACACAACCATGCATGATCTTACTAAATAAATTGCTTAACTTACCAAAGTAGGAGCAAGTTCCCCTGAACAAAGGATAAACCCATTCGAATGGACAATGTCATTGAACTCATTTCACGAGCATTTTCTGATTGTATTCACTACTCTATGTACATACCCGGAATGGTTAAACTAAATTTCTTATTAAAGATAGTCAAATGAATTACATGACCACTTTTTAAAATTATAAATTTACCAGCCTCTTGCTGGACACATACAGCCTTACACGTAAGTATGATCTAAATCATACCAACTGCATATCATACTACTTTCCCCTTGAAGTAAATACGTGGAAATCAACAAAGTATTTCCCATCTGTGATAATTCGGTTACATACCGATATCACCACTCCAGCGTACATCAATGGGCCCTCATAGAAAATTAGGGATCTACGTGAGGAATAACAATTTATCCATCAATCAAAATTATTCATAGCCCGTATGTTGATTGCATCAGCAATAAGGATATTTTCCGCATTAGGGGAGATAAGTACCGTAAAGAATGCCGAGAAATAAATTAGAAATTTTATTGACATTCAATCCTTATATCTACGTAATCAAAAAATCTGAACTAGAAGTTTAGAGAATCATATATTTGCAACACATTGCAAATCTGCCACGATACATTTACTGATGACAAGGTGTCACTAAATTATATTTTCCTGCAGTAAAGTGTCAGAAAGAGTGGAGGTACTTGATAAACCACTCTTATCCCCAAATGAGAGCAAGAGGGGGAGAAAATCTGACAACACGAGATATAACTTCTCATATACTTCCGCGGAAACAGAGGAAATCAAATCCTCAACCAGTAAATGTAATTCAACATCAAGTTGAAAGACACCTCTCTGGATGCTCATCATCCAAAGCCCGGCATAAATGTGCACAAATTCTTTTGGTGCCGGACATCAAACACCTTGACTCCATTTGTTGTAGGAAATCACAAGGAGTTAAAAGGAATAAATATATTATCCACAAACTTCAACGATTCCATCGTAATCATATAAACTAAAGACTACATTTGTCGACATATATTTTTTCTCAAATTGCTAAAACCTTTTGGGCCCTGAACCAAAATCCATGGTAGAGTGCCTCTTGCACTCATATTGGTTCACATAAAAGGGAGCAAGTAACGAACAATAACACTCGCTCTGCAAACGAGTGGTATTTACTGCAGTAATACCTACTCCTCAAAAGTATCTTTTATATGGAATACTCAAAACTTCTCATTCATAGACAAAGTCAATGAGGTGGTGAGAAAGCGAGGCTTGTAGCAAGAGGGTTCACGCAGAGACCTGACATCAATTACGATGTAACATACCTGCTTGGTATGAGTGGAATTATGTTTCGATACTAAATAACATTGGCAACAAAAATAATAATATTATCCATGCAGTTGATGGATGAAGTGGCTACATACTCATATGAGTCACTCATTTCGGAAATCTCTATTGAAGTCCCTCAAGAGCTTATACTTCCGAATCCAAAAGAAAATCACAACAAGTTTTGTGTAAAACTTCATAAGTCACTCCATGACTTGAAATAGTCGAAAATCATATGGTACTACCGACTAATGAGTTCCTTCTTCAAACGGATTAATCGGCTAATGATGATTATTTACATGTTTAATAAAGGAATCAATTTGATTTCCTATCACCTCAGTGTATATTGATGACCTCATCATTAATCTCTATACAAGACCTAAACATACATAAAATCATCTTAAGACGGAAAATTTGGATTCAACCAAATTTAGCTTAAGCTTACAACTTGAGCATTCTCTCAAGAATACATATCAGTCTATATACATCCAAAGCATATACGAGAAGTTCAATGTGTATATATACTAATAAAATACATGTAATATGGTCATACTACCCCTGATAGGGTACAAATCCATTCATACTTAGGGGTGATAATGAAGTGATATCAGGACCTGAAGTTCTATATTTCACTAATGTCAAATCACTCATATAATTGCAAACTACGTCATGTCTGACACTATATTTGCTATCTTTGTTTAGAGTGCAACCCCCAATAAAAGGTATAGGGTCGACATATGAAATATCAACTTATATTTCAAGCTCACAATAAATCTTGGACAATTCTATCAGGAAAATCAAGATATGACCATGATATGATGAAATGATATTGGCTCTTTATTTGATCCCAACAATGCCATATCATTGACTGAATTCACTGGAATAGTTTTCTCATGGAATTCATCTAAATAGAATCTAATGACTATTTCCACTTATCATTCTGACATAATTGCTTTATCTAAAAGCATTGCAAAAATATGCATGGCTTAGTAGAATGATTAACCACACTCAAAATCATGTGGTTGAGATTCATTAGAATCATATAACTTGATTCTATCAAGATTCTACCACTTGTGTTATTCAATATCGAAAGGTTATACAAAGAGCAATATCATAAGGCACATTGCTCGAAAATCACTTATCCTCACGAATTATAGAAAATGAGGAAACAATTTGCAAACAAAATATTGGAAAATCCAACGGATTATTCATAACGTCATGATCATGTCAATAGAATTGATCTGACACATCCTCCAGCTTTGCAAAGTTCAGGGGGAGTAATCTCCCAAAGTATAACCCGTTAACAATCATCAGATTACATATATTGTACTATTTTTCCCTTCATGAGTTTTTCCCTAATGGTTTCTCATAAAAGGTCTTTAATGAGACAATATAGATACAAGTGAACACATATGTCATATCAGTTTCTCCTTATATTTTTTCCATTGGGTTTTAAAGGAGTTTTCTATTGCATATCAGATCGCATTCTTTTCCTTATGAGTTTTCTCTCAAAGTTGCTCATAATGGTTTTTAATGAGGCAATATCTTTTTAAGATCATATGCAATACTTTCAAGTTTTCCCCATTGGGTTTTTAAAGGAAAGTATATAAAGCATATTTATTGTTCTCTAAACTCACCAATGAGTTTTCTCCTTCTTCAAAGGTTTTCTCATATGAGTTATCATGAGACAATAATCATTATATGTTGCATATTTTTTCTCCTTATTATTTTTCCCACCGCGTTTAAAGGAGTTTTAGAAACATATCTACACTATTCTCCTCATATTTTTCCCACAGGGTTTTTGGAGGAGACTTTAATGATTATACAAGGATTTCTCAAGACGAAGATAATGAACATTCTCAAGGGCGGCCATATATTAGGAGGAGTCTATCAAGATGATGCATACTCACCTAGTGAAGCATAGATTAGGGGGAGTGTTAAGGATTAATTATATCCTAATAATCCATGCTTAGGTCAGTTGTGTAGATTAGCAACAGCTAGTTACCGCCTATGTAGTTACCAGCGTTGTAACAGGGGTATAAATACCCTACTCTTCAATCAATAAAATAAGATGTTCAGTAATCAAGCATAACCAACTCGACCACTTCACCAGTTGGGATTACAATCATATTCCATTTATTTATTCCTCTTTTTCCTTTTTCCTTTTATTTCCTTTTTTCTCTATCCTTTTCTACTTTCTTTTTCCAAATTCGTAATTGTTCTCTTCAAATAGATGAACTTATTCTCTAAATCCATGAACTAAATTTTCCAAAACTCGTGAACTTATTTTCAAATTGATGAACCTTTTTCAAAATACATGAACTTATTTTTCAAATTTGATGAACTTTTTCTTAAAATCGATGAACTTTTTTTCAAAATCGATGAACTTATTCTCAGAACGATGAACTTTTTTCCAAAATCGATGAACTTTTTCCAAACTGGATGAACTTTTTTCAAAATTGGTGAACTTTTTTCAGAATCGATGAACTTTTTTCAATTTAGATGAACTTTTTCCAAATTCGATGAACTTTTTTCAAATCAATGAACTTTTTTTCAAATTTGATGAACTTCTTTTGAAAATCGATGAACTTCTTTTGAATTCATGAACTGTTTTTTGAATACATGAACTTTTTCGATTTGGTGAACTAATTTTTGAATACGTGAACTGTTTTGCATGCTCAAGAACTCCATCTATAACATGTAAACATATTTTCAAATAATTTTAAAATATAAATGATATAGTGTATTGTACAATAAATAGCGCGTCTATGTTTCTATTTTTGTAAACCTTTCGCGTTGTGAGTATACACAAGGAGTTAGCTGTGCAGTGGCTAGCCTCTATTTTTGGCTGTCATTTTTCGTGTTTCTTGTTGTGTGATCATGGGCCGGCCTATCCAGCCGCTGCTGCGGGGGCCTGTTCCTTTGCGCGGCGCAGATTCGTGTCCATCACTGATAATTTTGGGCCAAAGCTAATCTGGATCGATGTTAGTAGTGGCCGTGCAAACTGATGCCCGTCAAGTAAGTGACACGTAGTGGTCCACCTATAATCAGTTTCCAGTAGTGGCAGGCTATGAGGTGGGGATAAGCGTCGATGGGCTAAGCCGCACAACTCACATAATGTGCATCCGCTACGTAGCGCTTGGAGATGGAAAGATCCCCCCGCCTAAAGTTTTTATTTTATTTTTTTATTTTTTTGCAGTGAATTGGTGGTTGCGGGAAGGTACATGGCAGTGGCCGCGAGGATGGCTCTGGCGACTGGCGACGCCCCTGGCGGGGCGCTGCGGACGACCGCCGCGACCCTACCCATCCCTCCCCCGATGGCCAACGCCGCGAAGACGATCCAAGGAAGCAGCTTGCCTCTCGGCCGGTTCGGCGCCTCGACGCGAAGTCTCGCCGCCTCCCCGCCTCAGACCGCTGGCTGGTCCGCGGCGACCGCCGCCGCGTCCTCGCCCGCCGCTCCTCCCCTAGGGCGGAGTCCTGGGATCGTGGGCGGTCGCCGACTGGGGAGACGCGGCCGGCCTCGTGTTGGCGGTCCCCGTCGCCGACCCATCGCTGGGACTGGCCCGCCCCGCCTGCTCTTCCTTTCCGCCGCTAACTCCAACAACTCGCAGACCACACGGCGCTACCAACCGCCCCACACCTGCGCTTCCCGCCTAACGGCGGTAATGGCAACCGAGGGCGCCAGGGCCCAAGAAGAAGAAGAAGAAGGGCCTCATACCAAAGCCGCCGCATCCACCGCCGCAGCTCCCCTTCCGGCTCCAATGGTTCTCCCGACGGCTCCGCCAGTGCTTAACTGCGTGGCCTGACCGGCCACTTTCAGTGGCTTGCCCCAATCCCCGATGTGCTACTCAGAAGGATTCCGGGCATCCAGCGATTCTTCCGTCCGGATCGCCCGTGACGGAGGAGATCATGATGTATGGCCACGGCATCGAGGACATGGCCTTCTTCCACATCGAGGTGCCGAGATCCCCTCCCCTCGTTGATGGCGATTGTGATGGTCGTGGGCGCGGCCGTCGCCACCCCGGAGCTGCTTGAGGCTGAGCCCAACCACTTGTTCAGATGCACGTGGGACTGGCAGGTTACCCCTACCGCCTCCAGCGCCTTCTCGGTGATCTTCCCCGACGCCATGAGTATGGGATTCTGTACCGGCAGCAACAACATCACCCTGGCCCTCAACGACATTGTGGTGAACATTTCTGAGCCTCGTTGGGATCCCAAGGCCGTCGCTGTCACGGACATCGCGTGGCTCCTCATCTCCGGCCTGCCAGATGTGGCCCGGTCTGAGCGAGTCATCCGCAGCATGTCGAAGATCCTTGGCAAGGTGGTGGTGGTCGACGAGCTCTCCTTACGCAAGGAGGAGGAGGTCCGGGTCAAGGTGAAATGCCTGGACTCCTCCAAGCTCCACGTCACGATCCGTGTCTTCTTCAACGACGACGGCTTCGACCTCAAGATCTGCCCGAGCCCCGAACCACGCCGGCCGCCCCGCTTCGGATGATAGCCACCTGGGGGGTGGCCCAGCTGATGCCGACGACTCCCACCGCCGACGCTCACGCCACTCCCGCCTCGACGACCCAGGAGAGGATGAGGACGGCTCGGAGCACTCCCGCTCCCCCTCCCGCGAGCTATCCAACCCACCAGCGGGTCGTGGTGGCTCCGGGGCGGGGCGCACTCGAGTGTCGGCCGCGGACCTCGCGGTGGCCCTCCGCTTGGCCACCCCAACGGTCAGGCCCTCTCTGTCTCCGTCGAAGTCGGCCGGTGACATCTCCAGTGTGGGGCTTCTCGTCGCCCTCCATCGCCGCCTCGCTCCCCTACACCGCCCCGCTTGCCGCCTCGCCGCCGGGCCGGACCTTCGTCCCCGCCGCCCGACCTCCCTGCCCCCATCGTGGAGGCGGATGCGAGGTCCCGTTGCACCTACCTCGCCCCTCCTCCGTGAGGGGTCGCGGCCGGTGCCAACCGGGAGCTCGCCGACCCGCCCGCTCCGCCGGTGGCCTCCGTCGGCCTCCTCCCCTCGCCGACCTCCCCGTCCGCCTCGGTGGCTGTGGACGTCTCCTCGCCGGCCTCCGCGCACCCCCCTCCGACGGTGGCGTACGCCAGGCGGACCCGCTCCACCTTGATGCCGGTGACGTCCTCCCGCCGCAGCACCCACCTCGAGGCGGCATGGCCGGCCGACTCTCCGACGCCGTCCATCGCCGATCGTGCGGAGCTCCGCGCGGCGGTCCGAAACCTCGAGTCAGGTGCGGACTCCGACCTTCCCAGTTCCTCCGGTTGTTCATTTTCCGCTCTTGAGGCCGCTCCACTTGGCCGCCTCGCTAAGGTGGCCAATGACTCGGCCATAGTTTTCAGGGGAGAAGTTGGTTCCCCCTTAGAACAGATCACGACCATTAGGGCCCGGGAGATCCTGGACGGCAAGCTTGCCGAGACCCGGGCCCGCTTCGCCCCCGGCGGACGCCCATCCCTCGCGGCCTGGCCTCCGGTGGACGCACGGATTAGTCCATGGACGCACCTGCTCACAAGACATGCAGCCCTCCGCGCGCAGCGCTTCCGTGTTCTGGGGTCAAGCAGCCCCGATGGGTGCTTAGATGCGGGCCCTGCTCGAACATCCGCGGCTTCGCCATGATGGTCGCCGCCGCCAACTCATAGAGTACATTCGTGATTTAACGCATTGACATCATCGCCATCCAGAAACCTTGTGCACCGAAGTTCGCCTTCAGAGCTTGAGCGCCTTAGCTCCCACCTCTTCGCTTGGCACCGGCTCCCTTCTAGCGGGACCTCGTGCCACTCTGGCGGCATCCTCTTAGGGGTAAAGGATACCACCTTTGAGGTGGGTGGCATGGACCGGGGCGAATTCTTCGTTAGTATGGAGATCTACGAGCGCGCCCTAAATTTCAAATGGGAGGTCATTATTGTCTATGGTCCAGCGGACCACCGCCGCTCCCCGGCCTTCCTAACAGTAGCGGTGAAGATCTCTAACTCCCTCCTCCCAGTTCTAGTGGGCGGAGATTTTAATCTCATCCGATCCCGGATGAGAAGAATAATGACCGGATCAACCTTCCTCGGATGCAACTATTCAACGATTGGATCGCGGAGCTGGGGCTCCGCGAACTTGATCGGACGGGTGCCAGGTTCACCTGGACGAACCAACAGATTGTCCCGACACAATCCGTGCTAGATCGTGTCCTAGTTTCCCCGGAATGGGAATTACGCCGCCCCTGGCTTCGCTCCGGGCTGTCACCGGGATCGGGTCCGACCATGTCCTCCTCCTCCTCTCCACCGCGGACGAGCGGCTCCCCACCGCGCCGTGATTCCGGTTCGAACCCTTCTGGCTCAATCGCACCCCTTCCGGAGGCTGTTGTCGCCCACCGGATTTTTGCCCGCTCTGCTCCCCATCGATCCATGTCCGCCATCGACTCGTGGCATTTCTGCCAAGCTTGCCCGCCAATTCATGAAGGGCTGGGGGCAAACCTTGGCGGGATCTTCGAGAGCGCAAAAGGCCCTCTGTTATTATCCAAGCCTCGACGCCCGGGCCGACTCGACCGATCTCCCGGATGAGTGGATGCTGCGTTACGACCTGGAGGACCAGCTATCCACCATTTACACCGACGAGGAAGCCTACTGGCGTCTTCGGGGCACCCAGAGGTGGGTCCTTCGGGGAGATTCCAACACCGCCTACTTTCAGGCGGTGGCTTAACGGCCGCGCTGTCAGAACTCCATCCACTGCCTATGGGATGGCGACAATCCTATCGTTCTCCCTCGCCAACCGTACCCATGTAGACGGCTTCTATAAAGCCAGAGGTCATGGCTCTGTTCGAAGAATTCTATACGGGCTCAATGGACCTTGGATGTTTCAATTATGGGATCGTGACCCTCATCCCCAAGGTCCCGGGCGCCTCGAATATTCGCCAGTTCCGCCCAATCACAGTGATTAACGTGATCTTCGGATCTTGGCCAAAGGCTACGCCAATAGGGTGACCCTTCTAGCTGACACGATCACCCATCCGAATCAATCTGCCTTCATACATGGCCGATTCATTCTCGATGGCGTGTTAGTTTTCCACGAGGTTCTACACGAGGTCCGAGTAAAACACCATCGCGCGGTCTTTCTGAAGCTAGACTTTCATAAGGCCTATGACACAATCCACTGGCCATTCCTGCGAGATGTTCTGCTTCGCAAGGGCTTCGACGATCGTTGGGTGACCCGCGTCATGCAGCTTGGCTCCTGTGGCTGGACCGCAGTAAACATCAACGGGGACATTGGACCCTACTTTCCCACCCTCTGTGGGGTTCGTCAGGGTGACCCCTTCTCACCGTTCTTGTTCAACATGGTGCTCGATGCCCTGGCATCCATCTTGGATAGGGCTAAGGCTGCTGGCCATATTCACGGCTTAGTTCCCCACATAGTAGGAGGGGGAGGGGTCTCCCTCCTACAATATGCGGATGATACCATTATAATGGTTGAGGGATTCGCACTAGATATTACTAACCTGAAGTTCCTCCTCCTGTGCTTCCAACAAATGTCGGGCCTAACCATTAACTTCGATAAGAGTGAAGTGATGGTCCTCGGGTTCCCTTGGAGGAAGCACAGCCATCGCTAACCGACTAAACTGTCGGCTGGGTTCTTTCCCCACGACCTATCTGGGGATCCCCATTAGCGATTCGCGCCTCACCGTGGCTGATCTTCGCCCCACGGTGACCCGTATGCAACACCGCGTTGAGCCTTGGAAAGGGCGCTGGCTGTCTAAGGCGGCCCGAGTGATCCTTATCAACTCTTCGCTTGCTAGCCTCCTTTGGTTTCTAATGAGCTTCTATAGCCTCCATGAAACCCTGCACCAGGAGATTGCCAAATACCAATCCAGATTCTCTTTGGGTCATAAGGGATAAGGTATACCACAGGTCACCGCCAGATATATGCAAACCCAAGGACCAGGGCGGTCTTGGGATTTTGTCCTCCCGGCGCATGAACATTGCCCTCCTGACACGTTGGCTCTGGCGCATTGCCAATGGAGATGGTGGTCTCTGGCTCACGATAATCCAGAACAAGTACCTGCTTGGACAGCCTCTCGCATTTTGTCAGCGCTCTGGCGGCTCCCAGTTTTGGCAAGTCGTCATTCGTCCACTGCTTTTTGCGATTGGCACTTCCATCTCGGTGGGTACTGGGTCCTCGACCCTGTTCGCTTGATAGATGGCTGGGAGACACCCCCTAGCTGCCCAATTTCCAGTCCTCTTCGACATTGTTGTTAACCTCGGGTCTCTGCCGAGACGGCCCTTATTGACTTAGGGCGCCGCTTCCGCCGCTTCTTCGCCCCTTTGAGATTGCGGCTTGGGATACCCTACTCCGTGACATCGCCTCCCGCCGAAAGACGCGTTACCGACTCTCCGGACGCCATCTCCTGGCGACCGAACCCTCCGCCGCTTCTCCACAAGATCCCTATACGCTGCTATCGCTTCCATCGACGGCCCCGAGCCCTTCAGCTTGATTTGGGGCATCCGCCTGCCCTCAAGATCAGGATTTTCCTATGGCAATGGATCCGCGGCCGCCTCCCGTCCGGCGTGGAGGTCCTTAAACGCCACGGACCTGGGGATGGGATGTGCCCCATATGCGGCACGGTTGAGGATACCAACCACATCTTCTTCTCGTGCTACACGGCACAGTTCCTTTGGTCCTGTTTCCGCTAAACGGTTGGGGGCCAGTGCCGCAACACCAACGTCCCTAACCTGCTCGCGGAAATTCAGGCATCTCCCCTCGCCATGTGCATATTAGATGGCTTTATGCGGGGATCCTTGCCTGGACGCTATGGACTGTCCGCAATAAGCTAGTCATCCAGAAGGTGCCTCTTCGGCGTGCTACTGACTCCATCTTTAAATTGTGTGGTTACTTGCAGCTCTGGCGGCCGCTTAGCCGCCCACAGGACCGGGACGTCATCAGCACCCTCCTCGCCGATCTTCGTTCGATGGCCGTCCGCCTGGCGCCCCCGCTCCCCCCGCCACCTCCGGAGCCAGACTAGACTCCATGTCTCTCCCGGCGTGTGTGCCTTTTTGTTTCTCTTTTAGGGCTTGTTGAGTTGTGCCCTCAGCATGAACCCTATCGTTACTTATTTGTCTGGAACATTCGTGTGTGTGCGTGTGTGTTCTTGAACCTTGTTGGATGTTGGCTTGGGCATTTGCATTATATATAAAGCGGGGCGAAAGCCTTTTTCGGTATTTTTTTGCAGTGTGCAAAATCCCCATACTAATGGGGAGAGGGGCTGATTGCTGGGAGCTCCATTCCTGATATTTTAGGGGATGGGTTCGTGTAACTCTCAAGGCTATATCTTTTTGCAGTCAAGTGTTTTTTCTGGATGACTTTGAATGCTCTTAGTACACCCAGACCGTGAGAAAAAATGGGATGAAAGACAATAGAAATCGAAGAATACGAGCTAGATATTTTATGCATGCAAACATGACAGAGTTACTTGATTCCCATCAGATTACTTGATTTTCCAACAGACTACTTGGTTCAGGAATTCAACAGCTTACTTAGTTCAAGAATTGAAAGTCTAGCAAAAGGTGAGACGCTTAACGACACGCAGCTCAAAAGGTGAAAATCCCAATGACAACTCCTAGGGACCAGATGCAGCACCCCTCCCCTTGCAAGTCTGCAACACTCATGGTTACTCAGCCTTGGTGCTTCGAGACATCTTTCATGGCATCATAAGCTTTCCTGCATATTCTCTTAGAGTATAAAGTCTATTCGTATTGTAATCTATCTCTATTAGTCTAGTCTTGGAGCCCAAGCTTTGTAATCTATATAAACAGTCCTTGAGGTCCCAATCAATACAACAATTACTTCTCCAATATCTCAATCTATCATGGTATCTGACGCCTAGGTTTTCCACTGGTATGGCTCCGCCACCAGCGCCGCCGCTTCCGGCCGATTCGCCCTCTTCTCCATGGTCGAGTTCCGGCCGCGCCCCATCCCCTACTCTTCCTCTACAACTACCCAAACACCTCCCCCAAACCCGTCATCCACCGCTCCCACCACCAGCTCCGTCGTCATGGCCTCCTCAAGATGATCCTTGGACTGGCCTCGTCCGAGCTTGGTCGATGCCTTGGTCGGCCCTCGCCAGAGTGGTGCCCCTCCTGCGTACACAAGCACGTGGAGCCCTGGTCTTAAATCCAGCCACCGGCTCTCCGGGACTCCTTGGACCCAGGCCGGCGCGACGCCTACACCGCCACTCCCACTCCGCCTACCAGACGCCAGACCGCATTGCCGCCCTCCAACACCATGCCGGTCTTCTACGGCAACATGCAGGCCCCAATTGCATACTACCCATCCGCTATCCCCACGCCAACATGCAAGCTCCTGGCCCCTCTGCTCCTCCCCAACAGCCGGCTTGGGACCAAGCCGCCTTCATCAACGTCATGAACAATTTTGTCCTCAACGACGCAGGTACGGATTGGATTTTCGATTATGGTGCATCAATGCATATGTCTTCAAATATGAATTTATTGTCAGCTTGTTTTCCTTCTGCTTTGTCCACTCTCTCCATTGGCGATGGCTCCACCATCCCTGTTTCATGCACCGGTCACTCTTACATCCCTTCCTCTCATGACAATTTTCTTCTCCGCAAAATTCTTGTGGTTCCTTCCATCATTAAAAATCTTATTTCTGTTAGACAATTTTGCATTGACAACAAAGTTATCCTGGACTTTGAACCTATTGGATTGACTGTGAAGAATCTGACAACGGGCGGTCCTCGCTTCGGTACAATAGCACGGGCGATCTTTATCCTCTTCATGGCGCTACCACATCCACCCCTCGTGCCATGCTCGTGATCCGCTGATCTATGGCATCGTCGCCGGTCATCATCCCAGCAAAAACACTTTGACGTCTTTACTCCAAGAATTTTGTATCCCTAGTTCTAGCAGTCCCCATAATTCCTCTCTCTGTAATGCATGTCAATGCGGCAAACATGTTAGGTTACCTTTTGGAACCTCTACTACCATTAGTACTTTTCCTTGAGTTACTTCACTGTGATTTATGGACATCCCCAGTCTCTAGTGTTTCTGGTTATAAATATTATCTGTGATCTTGGATGATTATTCTCACTATACTTGGACCTTTCCTCTCCGCGCTAAATCTGAAGTACCTGCAATCTTTCTCATCTTTCGACAATATGTAATCACACACTTTGGCTTGCCAATTCGATTTATTCAATGTGATAACGGTCGTGAATTTGATAACATCCAAAACCGCACATTCTTTCTCTCCCAAGGCATTCTTCTCCGCTTTTCATGCCCTTATACATCTTCTCAAAATGGTAAAGCTGAACGCTGTCTTCGCTCTATTAATGATGTTCTTCGCACATTGCTTTTACAAGCCTCTCTTCCTTCCCGTTTTTGGGTTGAAGCCCTCCGCACCGCCACACTCCTTCTTAATATTCACCAACTAAAACTTGCCCTCTTTATTCGCCTTTCCAATCTCTTTTTCTCTCCCACCCTGACTATTCTTTTCTGCGTGTTTTTGGCTGTCTATGCTTTCCCAACATCGCATCTACCGCCTCCAACAAACTAGAACCATGCTCACTAGCTTGCATTCACCTTGGTCTTTCTGATGATCACAAAGGATATCGTTGTTTCGAACCATCTTCTGGTCGTATCATTCTCTCGTCATGTCACATTCGATGAAAATACTTTTCCCTTTTCTGTCACTACAACCACAACACCAACTCCACCACAATCCGCCACCACCAACACCTCTCCCCTAGTTCGGCCTTCGGTCATCTCTGCTGCCATGGAATCTTGTTCCGCCTCTCACCGGAATCGCCTAACGTTAGCCACCCTCCTGCCCCGTCCCCCACCTCTCCCAAGAATCGCATCCTCTACCCCACCGTCTTTCCCTCACCACATCCTACCACGGCAACCCCTCGACACCCACCACCTCTCGATTCTTCTTCCTCACCATCCTCTTCAACCGAAAACCCACTGCCACCCAATGTCGTTCTTATACCACCGCTCACCAATGATCATGTCATGTGCACCCGTGGAAAACGAGGTTCTTCTCCCCACCAAACGTCTCAATCTTACCGCCACCCCAACCATCTCTCCTATTCCAACCAGTTATAAGCGAGCTCTTCTTGACCCTCTCTGGCTTTCTACTATGCGCGATGAATTTGAAGCTCTTCAGCAAAATAATACATGGACTCTTGTTCCCAAACCTCCTGGTGTTAACATTGTTTCGCAAATGGGTTTTTCATTCATAAATTTCATTCCGATGGCACTCTCGCTCATTACAAAGCTCGTTGGGTGTGTCATGGTTTCTCCCAAAGAGCTCTGGTATTGACTTTGATGAGACTTTTTCTCCTGTTGTTAAACCAAGCACTATTCGTGTTGTTCTTAGTCTTGCTGTTTCCTCTTCTTGGCCTATTCATCAACTTGATGTTAAAATGCTTTTCTTCATGGCACTCTCAATGAAACTGTTTATTGTCAAGAACCCTCCGTTTTGAGAATCCTCACCTCCAAATTTTGTTTGTCTCCTCAACAAATCTCTTTATGGCCTTAAACAAGCTCCTCGTGCATGGTTTCAATGCTTTGCTACTTTTATTCAAACCATAGGCTTTATTCCCTCCAAATCCAATTCTTCTCTCTTTGTTTATCAGTCTTATACTCACACTGCCTACCTCTTGCTTTATGTTGATGATATCATTCTCACGGCTAGTTCTGATTCTTTTCTTCAACATACCATCTCTTCTCTCAATCGGGAGTTTTCCATGACTGATCTTGGTCCTCTTCATCATTTTCTAGGTATTCATGTTTCTATCTAAATCTTCCCTCTTTCTTTCTCAACGGTCATACATTTTGGACTTGCTTTCTCGCTCGTATGTCTGATTGTCAACCTCTCAGACTCCAAATTGACGTTGGTGCTAAACTGTCGGTGATGGTGATCCTATTTCTGATCCTACTTTATATCGTAGCATCATCGGCGCTCTTCAATATGCCACTCTTACTCGTCCTGAAATCTCCTATTCAGTTCAGCAAGCTCGTTCTCTTTATGCATGATCCTCATGCTCCTCATCCTGCTCATGTCGACGCATTCTCCGCTATTTAAAAGGCACTCTTGATCACGGTCTCCTTATTAATTCTTCTTCACCTACAAGCTTGACAGTTTATTCGATGCAGATCGGGCAGGTTGTGCGGATACTCGATGATCTACATCCGGATTTTGCGTTTATTTGGGTGATAATCTTGTTTCTTGGTGTTCTAAAAGGTGTAACAGTTTCTGTGTCTTCTGCTGAGGCTAAGTATAGGGCGGTTGCTCACGCTGTGGCCGAGGCGGTGTGGCTACGACAGCTTCTCATTGAACTTCATCGTCCGCTCCCACGTGCTACCATTGTTTACTATGATAACATCTCGGCAGTATACATGGCTTCCAATCCAGTTCAACATCGTCGCACAAAGCACATTGAGATTGACATTCACTTTGTTCGTGAAAAGGTGGCTCTTGGCGAGGTTCGCGTTCTTCATGTTCCTACAAGTGCCCAATTTGCTGACATTTTTACCAAAGAACTCCCGACTGCATCGTTCACCGACATACGCTCCAGTCTCAACATTGTTTCACCTGACATTGAGACTGCGGGGGGATCTTAGAGTATAAAGTCTATTTGTATTGTAATCTATCTCTATTAGTCTAGTCTTGGAGCCCAAGCTTTGTAATCTATATAAACAGCCCTTGAGGCCCTAATCAATACAACAATTACTTCTCCAATATCTCAATCTATCATATTCCAATCAGAACCATGAGAGACATGGAAACACCACATGGCGCCTGTCACTTGTAATACTTTAGGAGCAAATGCACAACAAAAAATGTGGATAAAGAAAAGGCCGGGCATATTTCTTTTGATAAAAAACAGCACAAAAAAATGAACCATCGAAGTTCATACACGAACTGAAAACTAAACAGAGCTTAATTAACATATCCCCAACTTCTCAAGGTAAAGACGTGTATCGACGGCATAGTTAAGTGACCAATGCTATAGAATCTAAAAATCTATTAATACTATATAGAATGTATAACTAACGTTAAGATGTGCTGAGACATGGGATTCAGTATACGTCTAGTTAACGACCAATAACAAAAGGACATTTTAAAAATGCAAAATGTAACCAATGAGGGTTCTGCCCAAACGAAAAAAACAGCTAGGCAGATGGGATACCGCAATGCATCCTCCATCTCAGTGTTGGCTGGGTCCAACTTGAGTCCATCCAAGAAATGTTCGCTTGCACCCTTGTAATCCTGACGATAGAACACTAGTTAACGGACAAAAATAACTAGCGCATAAACCGACAAAGAGGAAAAAACATCCGACAAGATCATCTATGTAACCTTCAGCAACATCAGAGCTGCACCCTGCCAGTAACAGGCCTTTGGCCAGCCAGGCTGCAATTTTCTGCATTCACTAGCGT
Organism: Aegilops bicornis; assembly: GCA_021605145.1. Taxonomy (NCBI): domain Eukaryota; kingdom Viridiplantae; phylum Streptophyta; class Magnoliopsida; order Poales; family Poaceae; genus Aegilops; species Aegilops bicornis. The sequence goes on from CM038669.1 coordinate 521,466,970, forward strand.
CCAACAAAGCCTTGTCGCCCTCACCCATGCGAAGCCAACAAAGGCTCATGTTTGAGTACAATGTTGCATTATTGGGATCAAACTTTATTGCCTACAATCAACAAGGCATAACAACAGTGAACATAAAATAAATAAATAAACTCTTAGGAATTTTTTTACAGTGAGATTGCAAATGCACATGGCTGAGCAGATTCCAAATAATAAGATAATTACTTAACCAAACCACGAATGAGGAAGCTTGGAACAAAACAGCCCATTAACCCAACATATACAATTACCAAGTATAACACAATGTTGAGGTCATACCATGCGTGAACTGAGAAATAGCAGCGAATAAATTATATTTCAACATGTCTTCCTACAAGTTAATGTCATTATGTTTTTCATCATTTCACTCATTATACACTCTTGGCTCGGTCACTGAAAAGAGGGCCCAAAAATTATCTCTGAAGTCAAATAGTTCAAAGTATGAAAAAGATTCTTGGAAAACTATCAAGAACTACAATGCTAACTTACTATCATTAGATACAAAATAAAATATATTCTTATATTATATAAATTTCACTGGAAAGAGGGCCCAAAAATTATCTCTGAAGTCAAATAGTTCAAAGTATGAAAAAGATTCTTGGAAAACTATCAAGAACTACAATGCTAACTTACTATCATTAGATACAAAATAAAATATATTCTTATATTATATAAATTTTGTATTATATTGTTGATAGTTTTACCTATAAACTCGGTCAAATTATGCATATTTTGACTTCTGACAAAGTTTTTAGGCCTATTTTTTATAAACGGAGGAAATTAGCAGTAACTCTTAAACAACAGGTTTATATGAGTATACGACAAATATGGTAAACAAAACACTAAATTTATTCTCAAGTAAATTCACCATCATCAGGTTAACACAACAACGATAATCTGCCCTCATCAAGTTTATGACATGATGGAAGCACAACAATGCCTTCTCCCTGTGATTTCCAACAAATTCAGCACTCACTTTATAGGCAGCGCAGACCCTGCGGGTAGGGACCTTACTGTTGCCAGCCTGCGATTCAAAATAACTGAGAGCAGCCACCCAAAGACAATGTAAAAAAGTTGGGTATTTGAATAAGTTTGTCCAAAATAAAACTTCAGATAAATGGATTTCATCCATGAATAATGTAAAACCAGGTCATAATCTATCAAATTAGGAACCTTGCTTTAGGTAGAAAGCTCAGCAAAAAAATAAAAATAAAAGGAGGTACACTATACATTTTAACACATGGACTAAATGAAAGACTGGAAAAGGAGAATGTAACAAGTAAATGATGCTTTAGTATACCACAGTGTAGGACATCGCTGCAGAATGATATTCCTCCCCCTTGAAAGAGAAACTCGCAAGTTTCTGAAATCCAGCCACTCTAATTTTTCTTTTAGACTCAGACTCGTCCTGAATAATCAAGATACTGAAATTAATGAACATAATTTACAAAAAAATAGAGAAGTTTTACAGATAATACTCAAGAGTTTTGATGTAAGTGTTTGGTAATAAGGTAGCAGTAGTTATTAGAAAAAATCTGAAGTTTACCTTACATCATTAAAAAACAGAACTCTACAAGCATCTAGAGTCGAAAAGGTAAACCTTACATCATCAGGAAGAATACGATTGGCAGCCACATCCCCATAATGCAATTGATTTAACTCAGTTGAAACAACTTTTTCAGACTGAAGTTTCTCCATAGCATAGGCTGCTGCTCCCTCATGATCAGCACCAGCCTATCACAGAAAAAGATGTTAAATGTCCGTCCGTAAGATAACCTGGGTAAGTCGGTCCTCAAGATGAACTGGATAGCATTTTAAATTTCTGCACATTTCAGGAATGAATAGCAACCTAGTGCACCATTTCAGCACGACTTTTAACTAGTACTCCTCCATCCCATAATATAAGTGCGTTTTGACACTAGTGAGGGAGTAGTTCATTTGGTTGAGTTCACTGCCATCATAGTGTATAACAACATAGAAGTTAGAACACAAGTTGGAATAAAAAATGGTTTAGAAAGTGTGTACAGCAAGTAGGACAAATTACAGCATACTCTTTGGTCAATGTTTACAAAGCAAAGGCCAAAAAAGAAGTCGAGAGTTTCAACTTAAGGGAGAAATTTTTCGAAAATCCATTTCTGCACCCGAGCTCATCTGCACCCGCCCCGACGAAAATAATCAAAACAAATACTAGAAAAATTCAAAAAATTCCAAATAAAATTTGTGTGGTAGACAATTTGATGCATGAAGCCCGCTCCAAATTTCAAGTCATTTGGACATATGAGCAGCTCTCAGCAAAAAAGACAAATCGGGCCCCCAATTTGTCTTTTTTGTTGAGAGCTGCTCATATGTCCAAACAACTTGAAATTTGAAGCGGGCCTCACGCATCAAATTGTCTACCACATAAATTTTGTTTGAAATTTTTTGAATTTTTTTTGAACTTTTTATGAATTTTTTTCTAACCGGGTGCAGATGAGCCTGGGCACCAAAACTCCCTACTCGAAAATTTTGTCTTTCACAGCAAACAGACTCATCGAAATTAAAAGAAAATGGCAAGGCTAAGCTGAAGGTTCAATACCTTAAGCAGGAGAAGCATGCAGTTCTTTGAATTAGCATCTGTAGCTGTATTGAGAGGTGACTTACCATTTACCAATTTGTTGCACTGTTGCGGAAAAATTAATTAAGATATTAGTCGTAATAATAATCAGGGGATAAGGTAAAAATGGATACATAGATATCACTAAAATCAAACAACAATCCCCACACAAACAGCATTTCCCGCACAAGTATTTCAAAAAATAACAGCATTCAAGGCATTACAAAATACACAAGCACACCGTGAATTTATAGATCCAACATATTTGTAGGTATCTAGCATTTAGACAAACCTTGCAATATAAGATAATTGCATAAGGAGATCATTTTAATGTATTGACATGACAAGATGTGCAATGGTATATCTTGTATTCCATTAGAAGGTACTCCCTCCGTCTGGAATTAAGTGTCGCTCAAACAGATGTATCTAGCACTGAACTACATTTAAATACAATCATTTCAGCGACACTAAATTACGGACGGAGGCACTTCGTCCCGTATTAACTATCACTCAAATGGATGTATCTAGCACTTAAATACGTACAGGTACACCCATTTGAGTGACAGTTAATATGGGACAGAGGGAATAAGTAGAATATTCCATGCATCGACAACAGTACAAAAAATGATCTATGACTTTAAGTAGAAGTCTATGAAGTCCTCCAACGGTTGTTATGATGGTACAATCTGAAGCTGGGACAGAACAAAAATGTAATCAATAGTTTAGGAGCAGTGATGTCACGATCTTAACAACGTGGAAAATTTAGCCGATTAACAATGGCAGCATGTTTGAGAATGAGAGACCGAATTGTTTGCTTCTTCTATAGGTTTTTGGTAGCTAGGCCTTACGTTTTTTGCTAGATTTTCACTTTGTTTGCTTTGGCCCTTTGGCCTTAATCTTGTCGTTTTCTCTATAAAACAAAATGACACACATTTTGATTTGTGCTTTGAGAAGAAAAAATACTGTGCTGAACAAGTTAGCTAGCAGTGCTCATCATTGAGCTCCAAGCCTTCAATGATTTAAAATGCAACCTTTTCCTTAGCAGAACACAAGAAATTAAAGTTTACCATGTACATCCACATGTCCGATGGGCAACTTAAGGCAGAAACACATGCACCTACAAACTTACATCTGCATTGTGGGCCAATAAAATGGGAAATATTTGCTATCGGCGCGCCGGCCGAACGTCGCGCCGGTCGCATGCGAGGCGTACGATCAAGCTTCATCATACGACCACAACTAACTCCCGCAAGTGCCACGTGTTGGTAGGACCCACTCACCGCTCAAACCATTCCTACCTTATCTCTTCAGAACCAGTTATTCCTCATCCTTTTTCTTGGTAGATAGCCATGGGCGACATCCATCCCGCTCTCGCTTATCCAACCTGCGGCGGCACGGCCATGGGCGCCGTGGCAGGGAAGACTAGGGTGCATGGGGGCTGCTCGGCGCTGCTGCACGGGAGGTGCCGGGCGCTGCTGTAGAGTAGACGGAGGAAGGAGGAGAGGTGAATCGGGGAAGGTACAACCATGGCGGCGGCGGGAACTGCGAACAGCGGTGCCTGGCGCTACAGCCGCAACGACCGAAGCTACATCCGGTGGCGCGCGGAGCTGCAACCATGGCGGCGACTGGGAGCAACGACGCCGACAATGCTGGAACCAGCCAGTTTTTTGCTGGAACGGGCGACAGGAGGTGCTACAACCGTGGCAGCAAAATGTTGGAACCAACAGCCATGGCCTCCAGCAGGTTTTTTTTTGCGTCTACCAGCCATTGTTTTTGCTCGAACCTTTAATCATTTTTGCTGGAACCAGCGATTTTCATGCATGCGAGTACAGAAGTATTTTTTTTGCTGGGATTGCAATTTTTGATGCAGCCGGTGAGAAAGTTTGCTTCAACCACCTATCTTTTTTGCTAGAAGCATCAGAATTTTTTGCTACCACCTTGTTTTGTTTTGTATTTTGCTGTAACCAGCCTAAAATTTTGCTACCAACGTCTTTCGATTTTGCTGGAACCGACATTTTTTTCTGCTTCAATCAACTAACTGAAGATTTTTGTTGCTTTCAATTTCTTTGCTAGATGAGGAACCGGCTTTTTAAAAAGCTTCAACCATGTACTGGGAAGCTGCAACCGCATGCACGAGAGCTGCAAGCCATCTACACCGGAGCTACAACCAGAGGCGCCGGTCGCCGGCGAGGCTGCAAGCACGAGCACTCGGAGTTGTAGCCGACGGCGATGTATGTTGGACTGGAGATGATGTGTGCTTCAACGACGGGAGATTGAAACCTGCTGCGAGGTCCGGCGAACGGCATCAATGGAGGGGGCGTTGCTGGCCGTGAAGCGTGGCGGCAGTGATTTTTTTTGCAACCTGTGCGACAAGGTGATGCGAACCCGGGATACCGAAGGTCTGCGGCGGCGACGATGGTGACTAGCGGTGCTGGAGCCGCGGGTGCGTGCCCGGTGGCACATCGGTTGGTGCGTGCAGGCTGCACTTTGTTCACGATCCACTTTTTCCGGATAGGGAGAATCAGTGCGTGGAGACGTTGACATTGACTTTGTGCTATGATTATCTAACGGCCATCAACGCATTAATCTAATGATTTAAAACGGACCGGCCGAAAGTTTCCGCCGGCGCACCGGCGCCTATCATCCGCCCAATAAAATCTTCATGATGTCATCATGCCCTTTACTAGCAGCGCAATGAAGTGGTGTCCCACAAGAAGCTACCGGGTCAACATAGGTTCCTTTAGCAAGCAATAATTTAACAGCTTCATAATTTCCTGAAAAGAGACGCACAAACTTGCTGGATAAGATGATAGGTATTTCTGTGAAATTCTCACTTTGAAAGAAAATGAATCCATGAATTTAGTTTAACAGAGGATAGGTATTTCTTTGGACGATAGCTTTCTTCAGAAAAGTCTAATGCACCTCGCCCTGCCTTGACCATGTGCCATAGATAACGACATGTTTGAACAGGAAGGAATTAAATCCAATTCATTCTGTGTCAAGATATAATTTCTTATCAGGCCTCTCATAGTGGGAAGAATCATTAACTAGTATGATACTCATGATACCAGTATATGATACTACCTTCCTCCGTCTCAAATCACTTATCTTAGATTTGTTTAGATACGGATGTATCTAACACTAAAACATGTCTAGATACGAGACAAATCTAAGACTAGTAATTTGGGACAGAGGTAATATCATACTGCACTTTGTTTATTAATTTATAGAATCTCAATCAAAGTTGTGGTTATAATTTAATTGTTATCAAATTTTCTTGATTGACCTGTTATGATATTGTATTATAATATGGTACTAGAACCCACTCCCATATCATTAATTGCAATGGCACGTCATATTTTTCCTTAGATGGCAATGCATTTTACTCTTGTGATGATACTCCCACTGTGAGAGGTCTCATGCATATGAAGAAAAAAGTGTAAATCCTATTATAATACTAAACTACACCATAATATAATTAACGAAAAGGTGCGACGACACCCGGATGTCCCGGCACCCTCCAGTCTTTTTTCGTCCAGCCGCAATAAAAATCGTGTTAGCCACAGTCCAGCTGCAGATGCTTTGCAGTGCTACCAGACTAATTAGGCAGGCTAGGAGGAAGTAGCATGCAAAAATAGGTCTGGCAGGAACAGTTTGACACATGCATGCACAGTGTAATCTCTCTCTTCTCACGTTTTCTCTCCTTGAAAACAGTCACGTATGCATGCACAAAGCTTGCTCTCTCTCCTCGCTTTCTTCTTTCCAACAAGCTGACATGCATAAAAAAAGACAAATTGACATGCATAGCTACGCCGGGGTGATGGCTGAAGTGACAATGCATGCACCCACCGAGCCGAATCACATGAGATTCCATTCCTCCTTCCAGCTTTCTTGGGTCTCCCATGCCAGGAGCAGGGCTAGACTAGACCCTGGTTACTTTTTTTTGTCTTTACTCCTGTACTTAATGAAGCACCCGAACTGCTAATGGGTTCCACCGCTACAGGGCAGGGCACAAATCTCAATGCATCATATTCTACATGAATGGTCTAGATAAGAGGGTGTCTAGGCACCCGGGATCTAAAAGACCACTCTCTATAATTAACTTAGAAATTCAAAAGACAAGAAGAAAAACTGCAGTGCACGAATGCAAAACTGAGGAATGTGTTTATAGAGGTAGACCTGATACAGTAGCTTGATGTAAAGGGGAGATCCCATCGTTGTTGATTTTGTTTGGATTGGCACCATGATCAAGAAGATATTTCGTGATACCCACACCCTTACAAAGTATCACAAAAAACAGAGGTGTTCTACCTGTAAAGCACAGTAATATAGCACTTACTGATGCAAAACCTTTCTGCGTTCAGCAAGGAAATAAGATTTTTTTTCTTTAACAGTGCAACTTTTCATCCCCGTAAAAGAACAGGAAAAGTGCCATAAAAGTGCACTATACTTTCGATAGCTAGCAATGTACTCAAGAATCAAGATGCACGCAATTATGCCCATGCTGGGTTTCTATATTATATGTAGTAGAAATGGGAACGAATTTATATGCATGTCTCTAAGATGTAGAATAAAAAGATCCTCAAAAAATATACTCTCAATGGGGCCTAATTATATACCAATATATACTCCATGGATATGTGGAATTTTTATGTATATTTTTGAAAAGGAGGTTAACCTCAGCCTCTGCATTACAGTTACATATGTGGGATATTACCTGAAGCTATATGATCATTAAAAAAAAACAGTGCACAGTCATATCTTAGCATTAAAGAGATAAACTGGTGGCAAATATGCAGATCAACATAGATGCCATATGATCATTTCTTCATGAGTGAGCACATGATAACTTTTTTGGAATCACAAGAGCCCAAAAATGTAAACACGAAATGTATGCACAAAATCCTAAACCGATTAGGGCTTTGGAGGATCCTCGACCTCCCTTGTCGACGCCGTTCACGCCAACTCGCAGCTCCTCGATGAGGTACTGCACACCTCCAACCGCCTCTCTGCAGGCAGCAACGTGTAGTGCCCCGAGACCTCCAACAACCCGGCATCTTTCACCCTCGGCGCCTCTACTACCGTCTCCTTGAGGCGACCGCCGCTGTCCGGCCTCACCAAAGCAGACCTGCAGCGGGTTGGACGCAAGCAATTTAGCACCCAATCTCCCAACCAAGATCTCGAGACCAGGAGAGCGCCACGCACTCTTGAAGCGGGGAGATCTCCGTCCGGACGCCGCTTGAATATCATGTTCAAGATCTTCCCATGGACTGCGGCACGAGAAGCAGCGTTAGCGTTTGGGGCTGGGGTTAGCGATGAGATATTGGGGTTGGAGTTGGAGTGGCTTTGGGCCTGGGATGATTTGTGAAGGACGCGCTTAGCGGTGAAGCGAGCAGGCGACCGCGGTGGCTCCATGGCGCCGATGGAGGGTCCGAGATGGTAGGGTTTTTGGTATGTCTGTGTGGGGGTGGGGGAGGGCGCGTTCGGCTTTTTAAAAGGGAGAAGCCGAGAAGGCAGCGAGGAAGGCGAAGTGATCCGCGCGAACGGAGAATGTGGACGGAGATAAAAATGGCCGTCAACCACGAGGCCGCCCGCCTGCTCCACTCCCCGGCGTTGAATTGTAGCTACATCGGCTCCCGAGGCATATGCTCTCGAAATTAACAAAATGTTCTAAATAAATTTTCAAATGTGCGAAAACAAACTGAAAAAGTTTCTGGTGCACATGTTCGGGTCTTTTTTTTTGCGTCTTAGTAAAAACAACAATTTTAGTTCATTGAAGAAAAAAAGCTTTGCTATTTTGTTTTTCGGTTTTTCTGCAAGTCCGAAAATTGGCATTGTTTAAATAAACTACAAATATATTAACCATCTGAAGGGCCATTACCTTGGACAAAGTGCAGCGATTATATTAAGAAAGATGGGGGAGTTTGATGTTGTTCATTTCAGTCATGAAAGAAGAGAGAAAACGGGCTTCAATGCGAGCACACTCCAACTAGCTCAAGTGTGATTTTCGCTCGCATGTCCGCGATCACCTATCAAGTGGTTTCGACTACACATGACATAGTATACCGGCTTGTGGAAGGTCTGGAGGAATCCTTCTTGGGATACTGACGACAACCATGGATTTGTTGGCTTTCTCGATAGGTGAATTTCATATAAAATTTCACCCGAGAAACAGAGCTAATAATTTTATATGGACTCTCGTTGCTGTCTATGGAGTGGCCCAAGATGAGCATAAATCAGCTTTCCTTCGGGAATTGGTAAACCTGGCTAAAGATAATACGATCCAATGCTTATTGGAGAAGACTTTAATATCCTTAGGTACTAGGAAGAGAAAAATAATGACCGTTTTGACACTCATTGGCCTTTCCTATTCAATGTTGTGATAGACAGCTTGGATCTTCGGGAGGTCAATATGTCAGGGCGGCAATTCACTTGGGCTAACAACCGATCTGTGTCGACATACGAGAAGCTCGATAGGGTACTCATGGATACCAAATGGGAACCGAAATTTCCTCTGATAACTGTGTGAGCCCTAGAGCGTATCGAAGCGTTATCAGATCATGCACCCATCATTCTTGACTATAACTCTACGAACCGAGTTGTCAGACGCCCTTCTAAATTTGAACTGGGATGGCTGCATAGGGATGGATTTGTAGACATAATCAAGAATGTTTGGGAGAGGCCTGCCGTTGGTAATACACCTATTTAGAGATGGATCTTTAAAATAAGAGCCATGAGGCAACACCTCTCTGTATGGGTGAAACACACCAATGGGATTTATAAAAAAGAAAAACAACGGCTCTGTAACATCATTGATGATCTCGACAAATTGCAGAGACGCGCACCTTATCTCAACAAGAGATCGAATTGAAAAATCGATCAAATGAGAAGGTTGCGCGTCTTCTGCGAGAAGAGGAGATCAAATACTACCAGAGATCCAAAGCTGGTTTCATTTTGGTGGGTGATAGTAATACAAGATACTTCCAATTGGTCGCCAATGGGCGACATAGGAAGAAATGTATTTACAGTCTCCAACAAGATGAGGGGCGGATTGAAGGTCAGGAGGAGCTCAAAAATTATATCACTAAATACTGCAAATCTCTGTTCGGAGCGTCGGTTGAAGGGAATTTCACCCTCGACGAGACCCGAACTGATGATATTCCACAAGTCACGACAGAAGAAAACGATATCCTCACAACACCTTTCTCAGAAGAGGAGGTGACAGCTGCAGTATTCCAAATGGAACATAACAAAGCTCTGGGCCCGGATGGTTTCCCCGCAGAATTCTATCAGAATTTCTCGGAGATCATCAAGAATGACCTTATGGAGTTGTTCAATTGTCTTCATGCCGACCGTCCTAACCTATTCAGACTTAATTTTGGCGAGATTGTCTTGTTGCCGAAGATTAAGGAGGCCGAACGGATCCAACAGTTCAGACCCATATGCCTCCTTAATGTCAGCTTCAAGATTTTCACCAAAGTGGCAACGAATAGGTTAAACTCGGTAGCTGACCATGTTGTCCGGCCATCTCAAACGGCTTTCATGCAAGGAAGGAATATACTCAATGGTGTAGTAATCCTGCATGAGACCGTCCATGAGATGCATCGAAAAAATATGAGTGGAGTAGTTTTCAAAATTGACTTTGAAAAAGCCTATGACAAGGTCAAATGGTCTTTCCTCCAACAGGCCCTCAGGATGAAAGGTTTCTCCGATAAATGGCGTCAGTGGATCCAAAATTTTGTAACTGGAGGTACGTAGTGTGGTCATCAAAGTTAATGATGATGTAGGCCATTACTTTCAGACAAAAAAGGACTATGACAGGGTGACTCCATGTCCCCAATGTTATTTAACATTGTGGTGACATGTTGGCTATTCTGATTGATCGCGCCAAGCAGGACGGCCAGATTGCAGGAGTAGTGCCACACCTTGTGGATGGTGGCCTCTCTATTCTGTAATATGCTGATGACACAATTATCTTTATGGAACATGACAAGACCAAGACTTGAAACCTGAAACTGCTATTATCAGCGTTTGAACAGATGTCTGTTCTTAAGATTAACTTCCATAAAAGTGAATTGTTTTGCTTTGGAGAAGCCATCGAGGCGGCGGCCGATTATGATGACATGTTTGGTTGTGCACATGGCCAATTCCCGGTTAAATATCTGGAAATACCGATTCATTATCGGTGTCTAACCATTACGGAGTGGAAGCATGTAGAAGAACACCTAGAGAAACGATCGGGCAGTTGGAAAGGCAAGTTGCTCTCAGCCGGAGGACGATCGGGTTCGATAAACTCTGTCCTCACAAATATGGTTCTCTATATGATTTCTGAAGGAAATATGCCCTAGAGGCAATAATAAAGTTATTATTTATTTCCTTATTACATGATAAATTTTTATTATTCATGCTAGAATTGTATTAACCGGAAACATGATACATGTGTGAATACATAGACAAACAGAGTGTCACTAGTATGCCTCTACTTGACTAACTCGTTAATCAAAGATGGTTATGTTTGCTAGCCATAGACATGAGTTGTCATTTGATTAACGGGATCACATCATTAGGAGAATGATGTGATTGACTTGACCCATTCCGTTAGCTTAGCACTTGATCGTTTAGTATGTTGCTATTGCTTTCTTCATCACTTATACATGTTCCTATGACTATGAGATTATGCAACTCCCGTTTAGCGGAGGAACACTTTGTGTGCTACCAAACGTCACAACGTAACTGGGTGATTATAAAGGTGCTCTACAGGTGTCTCCGAAGGTACTTGTTGGGTTAGCGTATTTTGAGATTAGGATTTTTCACTCTGATTGTCGGAGAGGTATCTCTGGGCCCACTCGGTAATGCACATCACTTAAGCCTTGCAAGCATTGCAACTAATGAGTTAGTTATGGATGACGACATGGAACGAGTAAAGAAACTTGCCGGTAACGAGATTGAACTAGGTATTGAGATACCGACGATCGAATCTCGGAAAAGTAACATACCGATGACAAAGGGAACAACGTATGTTTTTATGCGGTCTGACCGATAAAGATCTTCATAGAATATGTGGGAGCCAATATGAGTATCTAGGTTCCGCTATTGGTTATTGACCAGAGACGTGTCTTGGTCATGTCTACATAGTTCTCGAACCCGTAGGGTCCGCACGCTTAAAGTTTCGATGACGGTTATATTATGAGTTTATGAGTTTTGATGTACCTAAGGTTGTTCGGAGTCCCGGATGTGATCACGGACATGACGAGGAGTCTCGAAATGGTCGATACATGAAGATTGATATATTGGAAGCCTATATTTGGATATTGGAAATGTTCCGGGTGAAATCGGGATTTTACTGGAGCACCGAGGGGTTACCGGAACCCCCCGGGGGCTTAATGGGCCATAGTGGGCCTTAGTGGAGAAGAGGAGAGGCGGCTAGGGCAGGGTCGTGCGCCCCTCCCCCTCTAGTCCGAATAGGACAAGGAGAGGCGGCGCCCTTTCCTTCCTCTCTCCCTCCTCTTTCCCCCCTTCTCCTAATCCAACAAGGAAGGGAGGGAGTCCTACTCCCGGTGGGAGTAGGACTCCTCCTGACGCGCCTCCTCCTGGCCGGCTACACCTCCCCCCTTGATTCTTTATATACGGGGCAGGGGGGCACCCAAAGACACAACAATTGATTTGATCTTTTAGCCGTGTGCGGTGCCCCCCTCCACCATAGTCCACCTCGATAATAATGTAGCAGTGCTTAGGTGAAGCCCTGCGTCGGTAGAACATCATCATCGTCACCACGTCGTCGTGCTGACGAAACTTTCCCTCAACACTCGGTTGGATCGGAGTTCGAGGGACGTCATCGGGCTGAACGTGTGCTAAACTCGGAGGTGCCGTGCGTTCGGTACTTGATCGGTCGGATCGTGAAGACGTACGACTACATCAACCGCGTTGTGCTAACGCTTCCACTTTTGGTCTATGAGGGTACGTGGACAACACTCTCCCCACTCGTTGCTATGCATCACCATGATCTTGCGTGTGCGTAGGAATTTTTTTGAAATTACTACGTTCCCCAACAGTGGCATCCGAGCCAGATTTTATGCGTAGATGTCATATGCGAGAGTACAACACAAGTGAGTTGTGGGCGATATAAGTCATACTACTTACCAGCATGTCATACTTTGGTTCATCGGTATTGTTGGATGAAGCGGCCCGGACCGACATTACGCGTACGATTACGCGAGACTGGTTCCACCGACGTGCTTTGCACACAGGTGGCTGGCGGGTGTCAGTTTCTCCAACTTTAGTTGAACCGAGCGTGGCTACGCCCGGTCTTTGCGAAGGTTAAAACAGCACCAACTTGACAAACTATCGTTGTGGTTTTGATGCGTAGGTAAGAACGGTTCTTGCTCAGCCCGTAGCAGACACGTAAAACTTGCAACAACAAAGTAGAGGACGTCTAACTTGTTTTTGCAGGGCATGTTGTGATGTGATATGGTCAAAGCATGATGCTAAATTTATTGTATAAGATGATCATGTTTTGTAACCGAAGTTATCGGCAATCGGGCAGGAGCCATATGGTTGTCGCTTATTGTATGCAATGCAATCTCCTGTAATGCTTTACTTTATCACTAAGTGGTAGCGATAGTTGTAGAAGCATAAGATTGGCGAGACGACAACGATGCTACGATGGAGATCAAGGTGTCGCTACCGGTGACGATGGTGATCATGACGGTAAGCTTGAAATGGAGATCACAAGCACAAGATGATGATGGCCATATCATATCACTTATATTGATTGCATGTGATGTTTATCTTTTATGCATCTTATCTTGCTTTGATTGACGGTAGCATTATAAGATGATATCTCACTAAATTTCAAGATAAAAGTGTTCTCGCTGAGTATGCACCGCTGCCAAAGTTCGTCGTGCCCAGATGGAGGAGAATAGTTCTGTCAGTGAGCATATACTCAAAATGTCTGGGTATAATAATCACTTGATTCAACTGGGAGTTAATCTTCCGGATGATAAGCGCCATTGAAAGAATTCTTCAATCATCGCCACCAAGCTACAAGAGCTTCGTGATGAACTATAACATGCAAGGGATGGATAAGACGATTCCCGAGTTCTTCGCAATGCTAAAGGCTGCGGAGGTAGAAATCAAGAAGGAGCATCAAGTGTTGATGGTCAATAAGACCACCAGTTTCAAGAAAAAGGGAAAGGGAAGAAGAAGGCGAACTTCAAGAAGAACAACAAGCAAGTTGCTGCTTAAGAGAAGAAACCCAAGTCTGGACCTAAGCCTGAGACTGAGTGCTTCTACTGCAAGCATCGGGTCATCGAAGCGGAACTGCCCCAAGTATTTGGCGGATAAGAAGGATGGCAAGGTGAAGAAAGGTATATGTGATATGCATGTTATTGCCTTACCAGAGCTCGCAGTAGCACCTGGGTATTTGATACTGGTTCTTTTCCTAATATTTGCAACTCAAAACAGAGACTACGGATTAAGCCAACACTGGTCAAGGACGAGGTTGCGATGCGCGTGGGAAACAGTTCCAAAGTCGATGTGATCGCTATCGGCATGCTACCTCTACATCTACCTTCGGGACTAGTATTAGACCTAAATAATTGTTATTTGGTGCCAGCATTGAGCATGAACATTATATCTGGATCTTGTTTGATGCGAGACGGTTATTCATTTAAATCAAAGAATAATGGTTGTTCTATTTATATGAGTAATATCTTTTATGGTCATGCACCCTTGAAGAGTGGTCTATTTTTGATGAATCTCGATAGTAGTGATACACATATTCATAATGTTGAAGCCAAAAAATGCAGAGTTGATAATGATAGTGCAACTTATTTGTGGCATTGCCGCTTGGGTCATATTGGTGTAAAGCGCATGAAGAAACTCCATCTTGATGGACTTTTGGAATCACTTGATTATGAATAACTTGGTACTTAGAACCATGCCTCATGGGCAAGATGACTAAAACGCCGCTTCTCGAACTATGGAGCGAGCAACTGATTTATTGGAGATCATACATACTGATGTATGTGGACCAATGAATATTGAGGCTCGCAGCGGGTATCGTTATTTTCTCACCTTCACAGATGATTTAAGCAGATATGGGTATATCTACTTAATGAAACATAAGTCTGAAACATTTGAAAAGTTCAAAGAATTTCAGAGCGAAGTTGAAAATCATTGTAACAAGAAAATAAATTTTCTACGATCTGATCGTGGAGGAGAATATTTGAGTTACGAGTTTGGTCAACATTTGAAACAATGCGGAATAGTTTCGCAACTCATGCCACCCGGAACACCACAGCGTAATGGTGTGTCCGAACGTCGTAATCGTACTTTACTAGATATGGTGTGATCTATGATGTCTCTTACTGATTTACCGCTATCATTTTGGGGTTATGCTTTAGAGAGGGCCGCATTCACATTAAATAGGGCACCATCGAAATCTGTTGAGACGACGCCTTATGAACTATGGTTTGGCAAGAAACCAAAGTTGTCATTTCTTAAAGTTTGGGGCTGCGATGCTTATGTGAAAAAGCTTCAACCTGATAAGCTCGAACCCAAATCGGAGAAATATGTCTTCATAGGATACCCAAAGGAGACAGTTGGGTACACCTTCTATCACAGATCCGAAGGCAAGACATCCGTTGCTAAGAATGGATCCTTTCTAGAGAATAAGTTTCTCTCGAAAGAAGTGAGTGGGAGGAAAGTAGAACTTGATGAGGTAACCGTACCTACTCCCTTATTGGAAAGTAGTTCATCACAGAAACCGGTTCATGTGACGTCTATATCAATTAGTGAGGAAGTTAATGCTGATGATCATGGAACTTCAGATCAAGTTGTTACTGAACCTCGTAGGTTAACCAGAGTAAGATCCGCACCGAAGTGGTACGGTAATCCTGTTCTGGAGGTTAAGTTACTAGACCATGACGAACCTACGAACTATGAAGAAGCGATGGTGAGCCCAGATTCCGCAAAATGGCTTGAGGCCATGAAATCTGAGATGGGATCCATGTATGAGAACAAAGTGTGGGCTTTGGTTGACTTGCCCGATGATTGGCAAGCCATTGAGAATAAATGGATCTTCAAGAAGAAGACTGAGGCTGACGGTAATGTTACTGTCTATAAAGCTTGACTTGTTGCGAAAGGTTTTCGACAAGTTCAAGGGATTGACTACGATGAGACCTTCACCCGTAGCGATGCTTAAGTCTGTCTGAATCATGTTAGCAATTGCCGCATTTTATGATTATGAAATTTGGCAAATGGATGTAAAAACTTCATTCCTGAATGGTTTCTGGAAGAAGAGTTGTATATGATGCAACCGTAAGGTTTTGTCGATCCAAAGGGAGCTAACAAAGTGTGCAAGCTCCAGCGATCCATTTATGGACTGGTGCAAGCCTCTCGGAGTTGGAATAGACGCTTTGATAGTGTGATCAAAGCATTTGGTTTTGTACAGACTTTTGGAGAAGCCTGTATTTACAAGAAAGTGAGTGGGAGCTCTGTAGCTTTTCTGATATTATATGTGGATGACATATTGCTGATTGGAAATGATATAGAATTTCTGGATAGCATAAAGGGATACTTGAATAAGTGTTTTTCAATGAAAGACATCAGTGAAGCTGATTATATATTGGGCATCAAGATCTATAAAGATAGATCAAGACGCTTAATTGGAGTTTCACAAAGCACATACCTTGACAAAGTTTTGAAGAAGTTCAAAATGGATCAAGCAAAGAAAGGGTTCTTGCCTGTGTTACAAGGTGTGAAGTTGAGTAAGACTCAATGCCCGACCACTGCAGAAGATAGAGAGAAGATGAAAGATGTGCCCTATGCTTCAACCATAGGCTCTATCATGTATGCAACGTTGTGTACCAGACCTGATGTGTGCCTTGTTATAAGTCTAGCAGGGAGGTACCAAAGTAATCCAGGAGTGGATCACTGGACAGCGGTCAAGAGCATCCTGAAATACCTGAAAAGGACTAAGGATATGTTTCTCGTTTATCGAGGTGACAAAGAGCTCATTGTAAATGGTTACATTGATGCAAGCTTTTACACTGATCCGGACGATTCTAAATCGCAAACCGGATACGTGTTTACATTGAACGGTGGAGCTGTCAGTTGGTGCAGTTCTATACAAAGCGTTGTGGCGGGATCTACGTATGAAGCGGAGTACATAGCTGCTCCGGAAGCAGCAAATGAAGGAGTCTGGATGAAGGAGTTCATATCCGATCTAGGTGTCATACCTGGTGCATCGGGTCCAATGAAAATCTTTTGTGACAATACTGGAGCAATTGCCTTGGCGAAGGAATCCAGATTTCACAAGAGAACCAAGCACATCAAGAGACGCTTCCATTCCATCCGGATCTAGTCCGGTGGGAGACATAGAAATTTGCAAGATACATACGGATCTGAATGTTGCGCACATTGACTAAGCCTCTTCCACGAGCAAAACATGATCAGCACCAAGACTCCATGGGTGTTAAAATCATTACTGTGTAATCTTGATTATTGACTCTAGTGCAAGTGGGAGACTGAAGGAAATATGCCCTAGAGGCAATAATAAAGTTATTATTTTTTCCTTATATCATGATAAATGTTTATTATTCATGCTAAAATTGTATTAAACGGAAACATAATACTTGTGTGAATACATTGACAAACAAAGTGTAACTAGTATGCCTCTACTTGACTAGCTCGTTGATCAAAGATGGTTATGAATCCTAGCCGTAGACATGGGTTGTCATTTGATTAAGGGGGTCACATCATTAGGATAATGATGTGATTGACTTGACCCATTCCGTTAGCTTAGCACTCGATCGTTTATTATGTTGTTATTGCTTTCTTCATGACTTATACATATTCCTATGACTATGAGATTATGCAACTCCGCCATCGGAGGAACACTTTGTGTGCTACCAAACGTCACAACGTAATCGGGTGATTATAAAGGTGCTCTCTGTGTGTCTCCGAAGGTACTTGTTGGGTTGGCGTATTTCGAGATTAGGATTTGTCACTCCGATTGTCGGAGAGGTATCTCTGGGCCCACTCGGTAATGCACATCACTTAAGCCTTGCAAGCATTGCAACTAATGAGTTAGTTGCGGGATGAAGTATTATGGAACAAGTAAAGAGATTTGCCGGTAACGAGATTGAACTAGGTATTGAGATACCGACGATCGAATCTCGGGCAAGTAACATACCGATGACAAAGGGAACAACGTATGTTGTTATGCAGTCTGAATGATAAAGATATTCTTAGAATATGTGGGAGCCAATATGAGCATCCAGGTTCTGCTATTGGTTATTGACCAGAGACGTGTCTCCGTCATGTCTACATAGTTCTCGAACCCGTAGGGTCCGCACGCTTAAAGTTTTAATGATGGTTATATTATGAGTTTATGAGTTTTGATGTACTGAAGGTTGTTCAGAGTCCCGAATGTGATCACGGACATGACGAGGACTCTCGAAATGGTCGAGAAATGAAGATTGATATATTGGAAGCCTATATTTGGATATCAGAAATGTTCCGGGTGAAATCGGGATTTTACTGGAGCACCGAGGGGTTACCGGAAACCCCCGTGGGCTTAATGGGCCATAGTGGGCCTGAGTGGAGAAGAGGAGAGGCAGCTAGGGCAGGGCCGCGCGCCCCTCCCCCTCTAGTCCGAATAGGACAAGGAGAGGGGGACGGCACCCCCCTTTCCTTCCTCTTTCCCCCTTCTCCTAATCCAACAAGGAAGGGAGGGAGTCCTACTCCCGGTGGGAGTAGGAGTCCTCCTGGCCGGCCGCACCTCCCCCCTTGCTCCTTTATATATGGGGGTCGGGGGCACCCCATAGGCACAACAATTGATTTGATCTTTTAGCCGTCTGCGGTGCTCCCCTCCACCATAGTCCACCTCGATAATACTGTTGCGGTGCTTAGGCGAAGCCCTGCGTCGGTAGAACATCATCATCGTCACCACGCCTTCGTGCTGACGAAAGTCTCCCTCAATACTCGGCTAGATCGGAGTTCGAGGGACGTCATCGGGTTGAACGTGTGCCAAACTCGGAGGTGCCGTGCGTTCCGTACTTGATCGGTCGGATCGTGAAGACGTACGACTACATCAACCGCTACAGTTAACGCTTCCGCTTTTCGGTCTACGAGGGTACATGGATAACACTCTCCCCTCTCGTTGCTATGCATCGCCATGATCTTGCGTGTGCGTAGGAAATTTTTTGAAATTACTACGTTCCACAACAGTGGCATCCGAGCCAGGTTTTATGCGTAGATGTCATATGCACGAGTAGAACACAAGTGAGTTGTGGGCGATATAAGTCATACCGCTTACCAAAGATGTCATACTTTGGTTCGGCGGTATTGTTGGACGAAGCGGCCCGGACCGACATTACGCGTACGCTTACGCGAGACTAGTTCTACCAACGTGCTTTGCACACAGGTGGCTGGCGGGTGTCAGTTTCTCTAACTTTAGTTGAACCGAGTGTGGCTACGCCCCGGTCCTTGCGAAGGTTAAAACAACACCAACTTGACAAACTATCGTTGTGGTTTTGATGCGTAGGTAAGAAAGGTTGTTGCTCAGCCCGTAGCAGCCACGTAAAACTCGCAACAACAAAGTAGAGGACGTTTAACTTGTTTTTGAAGGGCATGTTGTGATGTGATATGGTCAAAGAATGATGCTAAATTTATTGTATGAGATGATCATGTTTTGTAACCGAGTTATCGGCAACTAGCAGGAGCCATATGGTTGTCGCTTTATTGTATGCAATGCAATTGCCCTGTAATGCTTTACTTTATCACTAAGCGGTAGTGATAGTCGTAGAAGCATAAGATTGGTGAGACGACAACGATGCTACGATGGAGATCAAGGTGTCGCGCTGGTGACGATGGTGATCATGATGGTGCTTCGGAAATGGAGATCACAAGCACAAGATGATGATGGCCATATCATATCACTTATATAGATTGCATGTGATGTTTATCTTTTTATGCATCTTATCTTGCTTTGATTGACGGTAGCATTATAATATGATCTCTCACTAAATTTCTAGATAAAAGTGTTCTCCCTGAGTATGCACCGTTGCCAAAGTTCGTCGTGCCCAGACACCACGTGATGATCGGGTGTGATAAGCTCTACGTCCATCTACAATGGGTGCAAGCCAGTTTTGCACACGTAAAATACTCGGGTTAAACTTGACGAGCCTTGCATATGCAGATATGGCCTCGGAACACTGAGACCGAAAGGTGGAGCGTGAATCATATAGTAGATATGATCAACATAGTGATGTTCAACACTGAAAGCTACTCCATTTCACGTGATGATCGGTTATGGTTTAGTTGATTTGGATCACGTGATCACTTAGAGGACTAGAGGATGTCTATCTAAGTGGGAGTTCTTAAGTAATATGATTAATTTAACTTAAATTTATCATGAACTTAGTACATGATAGTATCTTGCTTGTCTATGTTGATTGTAGATAGATGGCCCGTCTTTGTTGTTCCGCTGAATTTTATTATGCATCTTGAGAAAGCAAAGTTGAAAGATGATGGTAGCAATTACACGCATCGGGTCTCAGAACTTGAGGATTATCCTCATTGCCGCACGTAAGAATTATGTCCTCGAAGCACCGCTTAGGTGCCAAACCTGCTTGAGGAGCAACACCGTATGTTATGAACGTCCCGTAGAGCAAAGCCGATGACTACTCGATAGTTCAAAGGTGTGCCATGCTTTACGGCTTAGAACCGGACTTCAACGACGTTTTGGCGTCATGGAGCATATGAGATGTTCCAGGAGTTGAAGTTAATATTTCAAGCAAATGCCCGGATTGAGAGATATGAAGTCTCCAATAAGTTCTACGAGCCTACAAGATGGAGGAGAATAGTTCTGTCAGTGAGCATATACTCAAAATGTCTGGGTATAATAATCACTTGATTCAACTGGGAGTTAATCTTCCGGATGATAGCGTCTTTGACACTAGTAGACAAAACCACCATTAGTCCCGGTTGGTAAGGTCCTTTTGTCCCGGTTCCTGAACCGGGACTAAAGGGTCGTTACTAATGCCCTGGCCCTTTAGTCCCGGTTTAGTCTAGAACCGGGACAGATGGGCCTCCACGTGGCCGGTGCGCCGAGCCCACGCAAGAGGGCCTTTGGTCCCGGTTGTTGGAACCAACCGGGACCAATAGGCATCCACGTCGACAAGATTTCTGTGGGCCGGTTTTGTTTTTTTTTTTGAAAGGGGGGTGGGGTTTTGGGGGTTAATTTAGGCGTTTCATATATTGTGTTAGCTAGCTAATTAATAGAGAGAAGTGTCCTCTCTTATGTCTGTGCTTGGTCGACGCTACGTACTATACATAGAGAGGCCCTCGACACGCTAGCTAGTAAGAAAATGAAGGAAACCATTAAGTACGTAAGTTCGCCATGCATACCGAGAGAAGTGATTGATCGACCTCTCCTTCTCCGAGAGATTGGTCGAACAACAAGTTTTCAGATTATCCGTCCGACGCCATCGCTACATACATATACAATATGTAAGATCTCTTACAATCCCCTAGCATTTGAAATCAACTTCCACATGTTATTCTCCGGCTTTATTGATGACGTGGTCAAGAAAGAATCCCGCCAATTCCTCTTGAATTGCTTTCATGCGATCTTGTGGTAGGAGTTCATTCCGCATCTGCCACGTCTAATTTGAAGAAGGGGTTAATACATATATATGAATGAAACTCAACAGAAATGATGGTGTAATAAAATGAAATTGTGAATATTATTTCTTACGCACTTCATATTGTATTTGAGAGTAGCCCCGCTTATTTTTCAAAGTCGCGTTGTAGATGAACTCGCACACATAGTATCCATAGTAATTATTCCGTTGTTCCTGCCACAAGCACTTTACCAGAAATAGAGGTCAATCAAACTGATAATGAAGCATTATAAATGGCATTGATGAAAGTATAGCTATAGAATCAACGGGAGATCCGCGCAACTAGCTAGCTAGTAGTACTTACTTTCGGTATGTATATCGCAGCTCCTTCAAAGAGTCCGGTGCTTCAAGGTGAATTGTTTCCAAACCCTGCAAGACAAAGAAAATAATTATTATTACTTGAGATATTAGGAAATGAACAAAAAGTTGCCGATATGGTGCGATAATGATCGATTGAACTTACTTGTTGAGCAATTTAGTCATGTCCGCATAGGTTTCGGGATCTTTTCGTCTCGAGTCTAAGACGGTTACTAGTCCCCGCTCAAGCTTAATCTCCAGAAGAACATAGTGGAAGCTGTGCACGCATGCATAACTCATCAATTACATTACTATAACCTCGCTCGAGTAATAAGGGAAACTGAATATGCACACGACAAAGAACACTCACATGAAGTTGTAAGGAAAGAGTATGGTATCTTTGTTTTGATTTTTGATCAACGATTGTAGCAAGTTGGCCTCGGCCTCTTGCGTGCTTTTTAACCTGAATTTCATCTATGATATTTGTGTTAATGAACCCAATATCATACATTTCTTGTTTTCGGCACTCGACGATCTTCAATCTGCATAATATAGTGAGGATAATTAATTATAAATACATGCAATGAAAGAGCTGTATATATAGAGACTTAATGACATAAATAGTACTTACAGACAGTAGCAAAAGACCGTTAATTTATCAAGGGCATTTTGATTGAATAACTCGAAGAACTCCTCAAATGGAACAGGCAACAGATCAGTTCCAACGAGGTCGCGCTCCTCTTTAATTCTCAGACACAAAGTATTCGTCCCCCCAGACTCTCTGCAGGTTTTCATGTACCAATTATGGAATCTTCGCCATCATCGTTGTTAGAGATTTTTCATCTTTGACGAGAGGCTTCCCGTGACTTTCGTGTCGTGTTCGACCACCTCCATGAAATCAAAATTTACATCGTCAGGCAGGTAATCTCCAAGATTGCTATAACCGGGCACCGTCCCCGGAGCATTAGCGACGATGTCGCTAGACACATTGAGCGAGGGGCACGATTGGTTCGCTTGTTCGCCGAGCTGGGCAATTTTTTTCCCAGCTGCTCGTCGTTCTTTTAACCTTTCATCACTGACAGTACTTCCCGACCGCGACGCTCCTTGATATGCCTTTTGAGTAATGAGCTCATGGTTGGTTTTCGGCAGAGACTTTGGTGGTTTCCTCAGGGCATCGATAGTGCGCTTTGCTTTCACCGGATCTACCTTCTCCTCCGGAGGTGGATGTCTATTTGCTTTCAACCCTTCAAAGAAGTCCTTCACTTCGGTCCGCACGATCTTCGCGTTTTCCTCCT
Organism: Aegilops bicornis; assembly: GCA_021605145.1. Classification (NCBI taxonomy): domain Eukaryota; kingdom Viridiplantae; phylum Streptophyta; class Magnoliopsida; order Poales; family Poaceae; genus Aegilops; species Aegilops bicornis. The sequence goes on from CM038669.1 coordinate 521,489,871, forward strand.
CGGTCCTCTCATATGGTAACTTGTCTAGAGGCTTGAGAGGTGGACCATATCTGTATTGCCTCCCGCCTCTGGCTGTACTGCTAGACGCCGGAGCAGACAGAGCGGCTGCGGTTGTCTTCTTCCGTGCTTTCTTACGAGGCGGAGGAGAAGGACTATGACGCGCTGGAGCAGCCGGGGCGGCGGCGGGTCTCTTTCGCCCTTGCTGGCGAGGCGGAGAAGGAGGAGGCTGCTGGCTGCTCGGGCGCGCCGGCGCAGGCGGAGAAGGAGGCGGAGTGCCACCACGCGCCGGAGAAGGAGGCCGAGTGCCCTGATCGTCACTCGCCGGAGGAGGAGGCGGTGGAGGAGGCGGAGTGCCCTGACTCGCCGGAGGAGGAGGAGGAGGAGGCGGAGGCGTCCAGTTCGGAAGGTTGATGAGCTCCTTCCGCCATAGGCATGGAGTCTTCAGAGCAGAACCCAGCCTAGTCTCCCTTCACCGGTAGGGTGGTCAAGCCAGAGGTCCTCAAATCCCTCCGTTATTTCATCCACCATCACCCTAGCATATCCTTCTGGAATCGGCCGGCAGTGAAAAGTTGCGCCGGGTTCAGTAGGATAAACAGAGCCAACAGCCGCCTTGACCTTCAAATTCATCCATTGCATCATAATGTGGCAATTTTGAGACTCCGTGATAGCATCCACGGGATAGCTGGCAGGAGCCGTCAAGACATGTTCCGCTGAAGCAGCTCGGTGGAAGCCACGCCGCTTCTCCGCCGAGATGGCGGGTAGCTTCGGGAAGCTTGGCGATTCGCTTGCTGCGATTTGCTTCTCGTTCCTCTATCGCTTGTACCTTTGCGTGCAGCGCCGCAGCTTGGGTCTGCTGCACTTTTTCCTCCTCTCCGGCATTTGTAATCACTGCGTCCGAAAAACCAGCATTCCATGGAACAGAGCCTGGCGTGCCTCGTGTCCGTCCAGGGTGCTCAGGATTCTCGAGGGCCTTTGTGAGCTCGTCGTTCTCTCTGTCTGGAACGAACGTCCCTTGACTGGTATTTCCAATTGATATAGTGTTGAAGCCTCTTGACTGGTATTTCCAATTGCTCGTCTGTCCAAATGCACTTCCATGATACAGGGTCCAAGGTTCCGCCAGCCCCGAAGAACCAAGTCCGACAACGGTCTGGCCAGTTCATTGTCTCTGGTTCGATCCCTTTATCAACCAGATCATTCTCAGCCTTGGCCCACTTAGGCCGGGCTTTGAGGTAGCCACCTGACCACGTGCGATGGTGAAGCTTCTTCTTCGCAGCATTTTGCTTGTTTGTCACCGACATCTTCTTACTCTTTTCCGATGTCTTGTGGTCCACAAATGCGGGCCAGTGATCTCTGATCTTCTCATATTTGCCCTTGAATTCTGGTGTCTCATTTTTGTCGACAAAGCTATTCAGGTCTTTCTTCCACCTCCTGAATAGGTCTGCCATCTTCTTAAGAGCAAAAGACTTGATTAATTGCTCTTTAACTGGTTTCTCCGGATCATCCTCTGGCGGTAGGGTGAAATTTGACTTCAGCTCAGTCCAAAGATCATTTTTCTGCATATCATTGACATAAGACACCTCAGGGTCTTCATTCTTAGGCTTATACCATTGGTGGATGCTGATCAGGATCTTGTCCCTAACCAGAACCCCACACTGAGCAAAAAATGCGTTCTTTGTTCGGATGGGTTCAATCGGTTGGCCGTCACGCGCGATTGCTATGATCTCAAACCTTTCATCCTAGCTCAACTTTTTCTTCGGGCCTCGTCTCTTTACCGAAGTTGTGCTCGATCTGGAGGGCTAGAAAAAAGAACAAAGACGAGAGTTAATTAATATGTGTACATACCAAAACAATGAATGCATCAATTAGCTAGTCAGCACAGGCTTAACTAATATATATACCTGCCCGGACTCGGTTCGGTCACCGGAGCCATCATCACGGTCTCCTTCTTGCACCGTCATTGGGTCACCGGAGCCGTCCTAACGGTCTCCTTCTTGCACCGGCATTGGGTCACCGGAGCCATCATAATCATAGCTACCGCTTCTTCACCCTCTCCTTCCAGACCATCGGTGTCGTTGAGAAACAACGAGCAGACGACATCACTTCCTTGTGCGATTATGTCCCCCAACAACGCTTCTTGTGCTTCGTCTCGGGGGTGTCCATAGTTTATACAAATATTTACAACATGACAATTATTATTCAAACATGACAGATGGATATATTAGCTAGTGGAAAACATAGAACTAGCTAGCTAATCACAGTAAGGAATCATATTAATTAGTGGCCTCGACGCTGCTTCTCTAGGGTTTGGGGTGGCCTCGACAACGCTTCAAGGGGGTAATATCGACAATGACGAGATACATACACGGGAAAATAATGTTATCGGGGAGGGGGTATATCGACCCCCCCCACGTGTTGAAGTTATCGGGAGGGGTTTATATCGACAACGCATTTACATACGTACATGGGAAAATAATATTATCGGGAGGGGTATATCGACCCCCACGTGTTGAAGTTATCGAGGGGGTATATCGAATTTCCACGTGTTGAAGTTATCGGGAGGTATATCGACCCCTCGTTGAAGTTATCGGGAGGTATATCGAATTTCCACGTGTTGAAGTTATCGGGAGTTTATATCGACATGACATACGTACATGGGAAAATAATATTATCGGGGAGGGGGTATATCGACCCCCCCCCTCGTGTTGAAGTTATCGGGAGGGTATATCGACGACGACAGACCCGATAAAACATAAGAAAACGAAGAAAAAAAAAAGAGGAGAAGAAGAAAGGTTTTCTATTTTTTCTTCTTCTCCTCTTCCTTTTCTTCTTTTTCCTCTTCTTATTTATTTCTCCTCTTCTTCCTCTCCTCTTCTTCTTTCTTTACTCTTCTTATTTTCTTCTTTCCTATCCTTCTTTTTCTTCTTCTTCCCTTCCTAGCTAGATATATATAAATTTTCTAAAATTGTAAATTTTGCATATATAAAACTTTTCCATGGATCATCATTTCTCATATATCTCGAATATATATCCATTGTCATATATAAAAACTTTCTATATATGAACAAAAAAGTTTCTATGAACAAAAAACATTTTTGACATATATATTTAATTAGCATATTCTAGCCACATACACATATACATTATAGCCGCATACACATATACATCACATATGAACAAAAAAATTAAACTAATAAAAATAAAAAAAATATAGCCACATATGAACAAAAACATATAGCCACATACATACACATATACATTATATATATATGAACAAAAAATTAAACTATAAAAACAGAGCCGGGGCGGCGGCTCACAGCAGGGGCAGGCGAGGGCGCCACGCTGGGGTGGGACGGGCAGGGTATGACGGCGACGAGGAGCAAAGGGCGACGGCGAGGACGTGGCAGGGGGGCGCCAAGGCTGGCATGAGCAGGGGAGCCGAGGCGACGGGCGGGCGGCGAGGCGCCAAGCGCGGGGCGGGCGGACGGGCAGGGCAGGCAGGCGACGGTGACGAGGAGCGGGCGGCGACGGCGAGCATGGGATGTGGGCGCGGGCGACATTTACGACGAGGAGCGGCCAGCGACGGTGAGCACGGGCAGCCTGGCGGCATCGAGGAGGTCATCGGCGTCGTCAGGGGCAACTGGCGAGGAAAATCTGAAAATTTCCCAAGTGTTGCTTATATAGCAAAGGCTTTGATCCCGGTTCGTGGCACACACCGGGACCAATGCCCCCCTTTAGTCCCAGTTGGGGGACCAAAGGCCGCCGCTTCCCGCCCTTTGGGCTACTGAAAAGAGGCCTTTGGTCCTTGCTGGTGGCACCAACCGGGACTAAAGAGGGGCATTGGTCCCGGTTTGTGCCACGAACTGCATTAATGCACCTTTGGTCCCGGTTGGTGGCACCAACCAGGACCAAAGGCCTTGTGCTGGAACTGGCGCGGTGCGGTGGGATGTTTAGTCCCACCTCGCTAGCCGAGAGGGCTCGACAGTGGTTTATAAGCGTTGTTGCACTGACCACTTCGAGCTCCTCTCAAATGTAGGCTTACGGGCCTAAAGTCACATATCTGCCCGTGGGCCTCATCGGGCCTCTCAAGGGCTGAATCTCGCCCATGGTAGGGTTTCTAGTCGTATTCAGCCGTGGGGGCGATGAGGAGGCACTTTTTGCTTTTTGTTTTCTTTACTTATTGTTGCTATTTTTATTTTTTTCAGTTTTTTCGTTTTGTTTTCTGCATTATTATTTTCTTTTGTTTTTTGCTTTATTTTTAAATTCCTTTTGCTTTTAGTTTTAGAAAAATTATAAACTTTTTGTTAATGCCATTAGTTTTCAAATTTGAAAACACTTTTTTTGTTTTTTTCTTTCTTGCTTTATTTATTTTATTTTGTTTCTACTTACAACAAAATACTTATTGTTGTTATTTTTATTTTTTTCCAGTTCTTTTGTTTTTTTCTGCATTATTTATTTTCTTTTGTTTTTTGCTTTATTTTTAATTCTTTTTTGCTTTTAGTTTTAGAAAAATTATAAACTTTCTGTTAGTGCCATTAGTTTTCAAATTTGAAAACACTTTTTTTGTTTTTTGTTTTCTTTGTTGCTTTATTTATTTTATTTTGTTTCTACTTACAATAAAATACTTATTGTTGCTATTCTTATATTGTTTTCAGTTTTTTTTGTTTTTTTCCTGCATTATTTATTTTCTTTTATTTTTTGCTTTATTTTTTAGTTCTTTTTGCTTTTCGGTCAGCAAAATTATGAACTTTCTGTTAGTGCCATTAATTTTAGAAAAATTATAAACTTTCTGTTAGTGCAATTAGTTTTCAAATTTGAATAGTTAAAATTTGAATTCTTTGAAATTTGTGTGAATCACAAGTTTGTGATTAACTTTACTAAAAAATGAACATAGATGCGCCTATAGAGATAATTCAACCTAAATTCATAATAAATTTTTATGAATTTCAGAGAAATTCACTATGAATTTAGGTCAAATTCCCTGTATAGGGGCATCTATTTTCACTTTGAGAGGAGCTCAACAAGGCAGAGAGGGACGGGCTTATAAACCGGTGTGAGCGCCCTTCGGATGGCGTAGGTGGGACTAAACTCGAAAGAACGAGGACTAACCCTTTAGTCCCCGCCAGGCACAAATCGACTAATGGTCATGGGCGAGGCGGCGCATTGGTCCCGTTCGTGCGTGTAACCGGGACCAAAAGGTCCTGCATTTAACCGGGACCAATGGCCCACATGGCTGCCCTCTTGAGAGTGTTCTTGGTGAGAACATAGTTGACAAGGAGCAAACCGGGATTAATGGTATTACGAGGGCCGAACCATAAGACATTAAAGCATTTCAAATGAACTCTGAAAAAGTTGAAAGTTGGCATGGTATCATAATTTCACCCACATAGCATGTGCATGTACAAAACGGACAATGGTATGATACTCAAATGCATTACAAAGTTGGCATGGTATCATCATAATAGTTGCGGAGAAAGTCTTCACTTTTTCTTTGCTTGTGTCATTTGCTTATTGCGCCAGAACCATGGATAATCTTCATAGTTTATCGTGATGCTTGGGACAGCCTTGACTTTGAAGGGAGGAATTTCATGAAACTTTTCATAATCTTGAGACATGTCTGTCTTGCCCTCCACTCCCACGATGTCCCTTTTTCCCCGAAAGAACTATGTGGCGCTTTGGCTCATCGTCTGATGTATTCGCTTCCTTATCTTTTCTTTTCTCGATGCAGTAGACATGTCCTTCACATAGATAACCTGTGCCACATCATTGACTAGGAGGAACGGTTCGTCGGTGTACCCAAGATTTTTCAAATCCCACGTTGTCATTCCGTATTGTGGGTCTACCTGCACCCGCCTCGGCTGTGATTGACCCATTTGCACTTAAACAAAGGGACCTTAAAATCATGTTCGTAGTCAAGTTCCCATATGTCCACTATGTAACCATAATATGTGTCCTTTCCCTCTCGGTTGTTGCATCAAAGCGGACACCGCTGTTTTGGTTGGTGCTCTTTTGATCTTGGTCAATCGTGTAAAATGTATTCCCATTTATCTCATATCCTTTATAAATCAATACACCAAAGATGGTCCCTCGACAACAAGTACAGCTCATCACAAACAGTGTTGTCACCTCCGAGACGTGTTTCCAACCAACTGCTGAAAGTCCCGATGTGTTCACATGTAATCCAGTCCTCGCCTTTGCTCCGGTGTTTGGAGCGCAGACTGTTCTTGTGTTCATCGACATACGGGTCACCAAGGTAGAGTTCTCAGAGAACTGTGTAGTGTGCTTGAGACCAAGAATATCCATCCTGCATATTATTGAGTCCCTTCCAAGCATGCGTTTTCCAAATCGATCTCTCCTCATACCGCTGATTTAGGGAGACCTATCTTCTTAAGGCCAGGAATGAAGTCAACACAAAACCCGATGACATCCTCTCGCTTGATGGCCCTTGGAGATGCTTCCTTCCGCCTAGCACGGTTATGGACATATTTCTTTAGGACTCCATGAACCACTCAAAGGGGAACATATTGTGTAGAAATATGAGCCCCGTAATGACAATCTAAATGCCGACTAGATGAACTAGGACGTGCGTCATGATATTGAAGAAGGATGGTGGGAACACCAGCTCGAAACCCGACAAGACATTGCGCCACATCACTCCTTAGCCTTGGTATGATTTCTGGATCGATCACCTTCGAGAGATTGCATTGAGGAATGCACATAGCTTCACAATGGCTAATCGGACATTTTCCGTAGAAGCCCCCTCAATGCAACCGGAAGCAGCTATGCGTCATAATCACGTGGCGATCATGAGACTTTAGGTTCTGGAACTTTTTCTCCGGCATATTTATTATTCCCTTTATATTCGACGAGAAGCCGGTCGGGACCTTCATATCGAGCAAGCATTCAAAGAAGATTTCTTTCTCTTCTTTCGTAAGAGCGAATGGTAGCAGGACCTTCATACTGCTTCGGAGGCATGCCGTATTTTTCGTGCAAACGTTGCAGGTCCTCCCGTGCCTCAGGTGTATCTTTTGTCTTTCCATACACGCCCAAGAAGCCTAGCAGGTTCACGCAAACGTTGTTCGTCACGTGCATCACGTCGATTGAAGAGCGGACCTCTATGTCTTTCCAGTAGGGTAGGTCCCAAAATATAGATTTCTTCTTCCACATGGGTGCGTGTCCCTCAGCGTCATTCGGAACAGCTAGTGCGCTGGGACCCTTTCCAAAGATTACGTGTAAATCATTGACCATAGCAAGTACGTAATCACCGGTACGCATGGCGAGTTTCTTCCCGTGATCTGCCTCGCCTTTGAAATGCTTGCCTTTCTTTTGACATTGATGGTTGGTCAGAAGAAATCGACGATGGCCCAGGTACACATTCTTCCTGCATTTGTCCGTATATACTTTCGGTGTCATCTAAGCAAAGGCGTGTACGCGTGGTATCCCTTGTTTGTCTGTCTCCGAAAGGTTACCGAGAGCGGGCCAATCGTTGATGGTCACGAACAAAGCAACGCCTTTAGGTTAAATTCCTCTGCGTGCTCATCCCACGTACGTACACCGTTTCCATTCCACAACTGTAAAAGTTCTTCAACTAATGGCCTTAGGTACACATCAATGTCGTCGCCGGGTTGTTTAGGGCCTTGGATGAGAACTGGCATCATAATGAACTTCCGCTTCGTGCACATCCAAGGAGGAAGGTTATACATACATAGAGTCACGGGCCAGGTGCTGTGATTGCTGCTCTGCTCCCCGAAAGGATTAATGCCATCTGCGCTTAAAGAAAACCATACGTTCCTTGGGTCCTTTGCAAACTCATCCCAAGATTTCCTCTCAATTTTTCTCCATCATGCGACCCGTCGGGTGCTCTCAACTTCCGTCTTTCTTACGGTCCTCACTGTGCCATCGCATCAACTTGGCATGCTCTCCGTTTCGAACAGACGTTTCAACCGTGGTATTATATGAGCATACCACATCACCTTCGCAGAACCCTCTTCCGGGGCTCGCCGTCAACATCACTGTGGTCATCTCGTTCGATCTTATACCGCAATGCACCGCATACGGGCATGCGTTCAGATCCTTGTATGCACCGCGTAGAGGATGCAATCATTAGGGCATGCATGTATCTTCGCACCTCCAATCCTAGAGGGCATACGACCTTCTTTGCTGCGTATGTACCGTCGGGCAATGATTTATCCTTTGGAAGCTTCTTCTTCAATATTTTCAAGAGCTTCTCAAATCCTTTGTCAGCACATCATTCTCTCGCCTTCCATCGCAGCAATTCCAAAGACGGGTACCGAGCTTTGTGTTGCCATATTCGCAATTGGGGTACAACCCTTTTGTGATCCTCTAACATGCGATCGAACTTCAGCTTCTCCTTTTGACTTTCGTGATTATGTCCTTGCATCGACAATGACCCGGCGGAGATCATCATCATCGGGCACATCGTCTGGTTCCTCTTGATCCTCAAGAAGCTTCACCCGTTGCAGCATCATTGGGCACATCGTCTGGTTCCTCTTGATCTTCACCAGCTCTCCCCTTGCAGCATCACCGTATTCAGGGGCACATAGTTGTCATCGTACTCTTCTTCTTCGCTGCCTTCCATCATAACCCCTATTTCTCCGTGCCTCGTCCAAACATTATAGTGTGGCATGAAACCCTTGTAAAGCAGGTGGGTGTGAAGGATTTTCCGGTTAGAGCAAGACATCGTATTCACACATTTAATGCATGGACAACACATAAAACCATTCTGCTTGTTTGCCTCAGCCGCTTCGAGAAACTCATGCACGCCCTTAATGTACTCGGAGGTGTGTCTGTCACCGTACATCCATTGCCGGTTCATCTGCGTGCATTATATATATTTAAGTGTGTCAAAAACCATTATAGAACATCATGAATAGATAAATAAGTGACCAAATTAATAGAAGTTCATCATCACATTAAAACCAAAGTACATACATAGTTCTCATCTAACAACATATAGCTCTCCAGAGCATCTAATTAATTAAACCATACATTGAAACTATGTAAAACATTTCAATGCGAAAACAAATGCGATCGTAATCGCAACCAAGGTAACAATTGATCCAACGGCATAATGATACCAAGCCTCGGTATGAATGGCGTATTTTCTAATCTTTCTAATCTTCAAGCGCATTGAATCCATCTTGATATTGTGATCATCGACGACATCCGCAACATGCAACTCCAATATCATCTTCTCCTCCTCAATTTTTTTTATTTTTTCCTTCAAGAAATTGTTTTCTTCTTAAACTAAATTTAACCTCTCGACAATAGGGTCGTTTGGAATTTCCGGTTCACATACCTCCTAGATAAATAAAATCTATGTCATGTTGGTCGACATAATTTTCATAAACAATAAATGAACCAATAGTTATAAAGATAATATATACCACATTCAATCATAGAGACGAGGGCCGACGGGGGCGGATACCAAAACCATCACACTATATAAGATGCAATAATAAAAGTAAGAAAATAATACAAGTATCTATCTAAACATACAAGTAGGAATATTTTTCCTTTCAGAAAGAAGATAAAACAAGAGGCTCACAACGGTGGTGCCGGCGATGAGATCGGCGCGGGTGATCGACGGCGGTGAAGATGGGGACGGGGCGTGACGGACCGCTAAACCTAGACAAATATTGAGGAAAATGGAGCTTGGAGGTCGAGCTTGGAGAGGAGAAAGCTTAAGTAGTGTGGCTCGGGCATTCCATCGAACACCTTGTGTGCATAGGAGGTGAGCTAGAGCACCACCAAGCCCTCTCCCCCTCGGCGGCCAGAAAAAACAGAGCAGTGTGCTCTGCTCTTACGCGAGGGGGTATATATAGGCACCTCATTGGTCCCGGTTGGTGGCATGAACCAGGACTAAAGGGCAGCCTTTGGTCCCGGTTCAAGCCACCAACCAGGACCAATGGTGGTGAGCCAGGAGCGAGGCCCATTGGTCCCGGTTCGTCCCACCAACCGGGACCAAAAGGTTCAGACGAACCGGGACCAATGGCCCACCTGGCCTGACCGGCCCCCGGGGCTCACGAACCAGGTCCAATGCCCCCATGGGTCCCGTTCTGGACTGAACCGGGACTAATGGGCTGACCCGGCCTGGACCTTTGCCCCCTTTTCTACTAGTGTGACAGAATTCTTCAATCACTGCCACCAAGCTACAAGAGCTTCGTGATGAACTATAACATGAAAGGGATGGATAAGACGATTCCCGATCTCTTCGCAATGCTAAAGGCTGCGGAGGTAGAAATCAAGAAGGAGCATCAAGTGTTGATGGTCAATAAGACCACGAGTTTCAAGAAAAAGGGCGAAGGGAAAGAAGAACATCAAGCAAGTTGCTGCTCAAGAGAAGAAACCCAAGTCTGCACCTAAGCCTGAGACTGAGTGCTTCTACTACAAGCGATCTGTCATCGGAAGTCGAATCGCCCCAAGTATTTGGCGGATAAGAAGGATGGCAAGGTGAACAAAGGTATATGTGATATACATGTTATTCATGTGTACCTTACCAGAGCTCGCAGTAGCACCTGGGTATTTGATACTGGTTATGTTGCTAATATTTGCAACTCAAAACAGGGACTACGGATTAAGCCAACACTAGCCAAGGACGAGGTGACGATGCGCGTGGGAAACAGTTCCAAAGTCTATGTGATCGTCGTCGGCATGCTACCTCTACATCTACCTTCGGGATAAGTATTAGACCTAAATAATTGTTATTTGGTGCCAGCGTTGAGCATGAACATTATATCTGGATCTTGTTTGATGCGAGATGGTTATTCATTTAAATCAGAGAATAATGGTTGTTCTATTTATATGAGTAATATATTTTATGGTCATGCACCCTTGAAGAGTGGTCTATTTTTGATGAATCTCGATAGTAGTGATACACATATTCATAATGTTGAAGCCAAAAAATGCAGAGTTGATAATGGTAGTGCAACTTATTTGTGGCATTGCCGTTTGGGTCATATTGGTGTAGAGCGCATGAAGAAACTCCATATTGATGGACTTTTGGAATCACTTGATTATGAATCACTTGGTACTTGCGAACCATGCCTCATGGGCAAGATGACTAAAACGCCGTTCTCCGGAACTATGGAGCGAGCAACTGATTTATTGGAGATCATACGCATCGATGTATGTGGACCAATGAATATTGAGGCTCATGGCGGTATCGTTATTTTCTCACCTTCACAAATGATTTGAGCAGATATGGGTATATCTACTTAATGAAACATAAGTCTGAAACATTTGAAAAGTTCAAAGAATTTCAGAGTGAAGTTGAAAATCATCGTAAGAAGAAAATAAAGTTTCTACGATCTGATCGTGGAGGAGAGTATTTGAGTTACGAGTTTGGTCTACATTTGAAACAATGCGGAATAGTTTTGCAACTCACGCCACCCGGAACACCACAGCGTAATGGCATGTCCGAAGGTCGTAATCGTACTTTACTAGATATGGTGCGATCTATGATGTCTCTTACAGATTTACCGCTATCTTTTTGGGGTTATGCTTTAGAGACGGCCACATTCACGTTAAATAGGGCACCATTGAAATCCATTGAGACGACGACTTATGAACTATGGTTTGGCAAGAAACCAAAGTTGTCGTTTCTTAAAGTTTGGGGCTGCGATGCTTATGTGAAAAAGCTTCAACCTGATAAGCTCGAACCCAAATCGAAGAAATATGTCTTCATATGATACCCAAAGGAGACTGTTGGGTACACCTTCTATCACAGATCCGGAGGCAAGACATTCATTGCTAAGAATGGATCCTTTCTATAGAAGGAGTTTCTCTCGAAAGAAGTGAGTGGGAGGAAAGTAGAAGTTGATGAGGTAACTGTACCTGCTCCCTTATTGGAAAGTAGTTCATCACAGAAACCGGTTCCTATGACGTCTATATCAATTAGTGAGGAAGTTAATGATGATGATCATGGAACTTCAGATCAAGTTGTTACTGAACCTCGTAGGTCAATCAGAGTAAGATCCGCATGAGAGTGGTATGGTAATCCTGTTCTGGAGGTTATGTCACTAGACCATGACTAACCTACGAACTATGAAGAAGCGATGGTGAGCCCAGATTCCGCAAAATGGCCATGAAATCTGAGATAGGATCCATGTATGAGAATAAATTGTGGACTTTGGTTGACTTGCCCGATGATCGGCAAGCCATTGAGAATAAATGGATCTTCAAGAAGAAGACTCACGCTGACGGTAATGTTACTGGCTATAAAGCTTGATTTGTTGCGAAAGGTTTTCGACAAGTTCAAGGGATTGACTACGATGAGACCTTCTCACCCGTAGCGATGCTTAAGTATGTCCGAATCATGTTAGCAATTGCCGTATTTTATGATTATGAAATTTGGCAAATGGATGTAAAAACCGCATTCCTGAATGGATTTCTGGAAGAAGAGTTGTATATGATGCAACCGGAAGGTTTTGTCGATCCAAAGGGAGCTAACAAAGTGTGCAAGCTTCAACGATCCATTTATGGACTGGTGCAAGCCTCTCGGAGTTGGAAGAAACGCTTTGATAGTGTGATCAAAGCATTTGTTTTTGTACAGACTTTTGGAGAAGCCTGTATTTACAAGAAAGTGAGTGGGAGCTCAGAGCTTTTCCGATATTATATGTGGATGACATATTGCTGATTGGAAATGATATAGAATTTCCGGATAGCATAAAGGGATACTTGAATAAGAGTTTTTCAATGAAAGACCTCGGTGAAGCTTCTTATATATTGGGCATCAAGATCTATAGAGATAGATCAAGACGCTTAATTCGACTTTCACAAAGCACATACCTTGACAAAGTTTTGAAGAAGTTAAAAATGGATCAAGCAAATAAATGGTTCTTGCCGGTGTTACAAGGTGTGAAGTTGACTAAGACTCAATGCCCGACCACTGCAGAAGATAGAGAGAAGATGAAAGATGTTCCCTATGCTTCAGCCATAGGCTCTATCATGTATGCAATGCTGTGTACAAGACCTAATGTGTGCCTTGCTATAAGTCTAGCAGGGAGGTACCAAAGTAATCCAGGACTGGATCACTAGATAGCGGTCAAGAACATCCTGAAATACCTGAAAAGGACTAAGGATATATTTCTCGTTTATGGAGGTGACAAAGAGCTCATTGTAAATGGTTACGTTGATGCAAGCTTTGACACTGATCCGGACAATTCTAAATCGCAAATCGGATACGTGTTTACATTGGACGGTGGAGCTGTCAGTTGGTGCAGTTCTAAACAAAGCGTTGTGGCGGGATCTACGTGTGAAGCGGAGTACATAGCTGCTTCAGAAGCAGCAAATGAAGGAGTCTAGATGAAGGAGTTCATATCCGATCTAGGTGTCATACCTAGTGCATCGGGTCCAATGAAAATCTTTTGTGACAATACTGGAGCAATTGCCTTGGCGAAGGAATCCAGATTTCACAAGAGAACAAAGCACATCAAGAGACGCTTCAATTCCATCCGGGATCTAGTCCAGGTGGGAGACATAGAAATTTGCAAGATACATACGAATCTGAATGTTGCAGACCCGTTGACTAAGCCTCTTCCACGAAAGCAAAACATGATCAAGACCGAGACTCCATGGGTGTTAGAATCATTACTGTGTAATCTAGATTATTGACTCTAGTGCAAGTGGGAGACTGAAGGAAATATGCCCTAGAGGCAATAATAAAGTTATTATTTATTTCCATATGTCATGATAAATGTTTATTATTCATGCTAGAATTGTATTAACCGGAAACATAATACTTGTGTGAATACATTGACAAACAAAGTGTCACTAGTATGCCTCTACTTGACTAGCTCATTGATCAAAGATGGTTATGTTTCCTAGCCATAGACATGGGTTGTCATTTGATTAACGGGATCACATCATTAGGATAATGATGTGATTGACTTGACCCATTCCGTTAGCTTAGCACTCGATCGTTTAGTATGTTGCTATTGCTTTCTTCATGACTTATACATGTTCCTATGACTATGAGATTATGCAACTCCTGCTTACGGAGGAACACTTTGTGTGCTACCAAACGTCACAACGTAATCGGGTGATTATAAAGGTGCTCTAGGTGTCTCCGAAGGTACTTGTTGGGTTGGCGATTTCGAGATTAGGATTTGTCACTCCGATTGTCGGAGAGGTATCTGGGCCCACTCGGTAATGCACATCACTTAAGCATTGCAACTAATGAGTTAGTTATGGATGATGTATTACGGAACAAGTAAAGAGATTTGCCGTTAACGAGATTGAACTAGGTATTGAGATACCGACGATCGAATCTCGGGCAAGTAACATACCGATGACAAAGGGAACAACGTATGTTGTTATGCGGTCTGACCGATAAAGATCTTCGTAGAATATGTGGGAGCCAATATGAGCATCTAGGTTCCGCTATTGGTTATTGACCAGAGACGTGTCTCGGTCATGTCTACATAGTTCTCGAACCCATAGGGTTCTCACGCTTAAAGTTTTGATGACGGTTATATTATGAGTTTATGAGTTTTGATGTACCGAAGGTTGTTCGGAGTCCCGGATGTGATCACGAACATGATGAGGAGTCTCGAAATGGTCGAGACATGAAGATTGATATATTGGAAGCCTATATTTGGATATCGGAAATGTTCCGGGTGAAATCGGGATTTTACCGGAGCACCGATGGGTTACCGGAACCCCCCAGGGGCTTAATGGGCCATAGTGGGCCTTAGTGGAGAAGATGAGAGGTGTCTAGGGCAGGGACGCGTGCCCCTCCCCCTCTAGTCCGAATAGGATAAGGAGAGGGGGCGGCGCCCCCCCTTTCCTTCCTCTCTCCCTCCTCTTTCCCCCTTCTCCTAATCCAACAAGGAAGGGAGGGACGGGAGTAGGACTCCTCCTGGCACGCCTCCTCCTGGCCGGCCGCACCTCCCCCCTTGCTCCTTTATATACGGGGCAGGGGGCACCCCAAAGACACAACAATTGATTTGATCTTTTAGCCATGTGCGGTGCCCCCCTCCACCATAGTCCACCTCGATAATACTCTAGCGGTGCTTAGGCGAAGCCCTGCGTCGGTAGAACATCATCATCGTCACCACGCCGTCGTGCTGACGAAACTCACCCTCAACACTCGGCTGGATCGGAGTTCGAGGGACGTCATCGGGCTGAACGTGTGCTGAACTCGGAGGTGCCGTGCGTTTGGTACTCGGTCGGATCGTGAAGACGTACGACTACATCAACCGCGTTGTGCTAACGCTTCCGCTTTCGGTCTACGAGGGTACGTGGACAACA
Source organism: Aegilops bicornis (assembly GCA_021605145.1). Lineage (NCBI taxonomy): Eukaryota > Viridiplantae > Streptophyta > Magnoliopsida > Poales > Poaceae > Aegilops > Aegilops bicornis. The sequence goes on from CM038669.1 coordinate 521,505,141, forward strand.
CTCTCCCCTCTCGTTGCTATGCATCACCATGATCTTGCGTGTGTGTAGGAAATATTTTGAAATTACTACGTTCCCCTACAAAACATACATCAAGTGAATCAATAGAATAACCCATTGTCACCACGGTTATCCCATGCAAGACATACATCAAGTGTTCTCAAATCATTAAAGACTCAATCCGATAAGATAACTTCAAAGGGAAAACTCAATCCATTATAAGAGAGTAGAGGGGGAGAAACATCATAAGATCCAACTATAATAGCAAAGCTCGTGAGACATCAAGATCGTGCCAAATCAAGAACACGAGAGAGAGAGATCAAACACATAGCTACTGGTACATACCCTCGGCCCCGAGGGTGAACTACTCCCTCCTCGTCATGGAGAGCGCCGGGATGATGAAGTTGGCCACTGGTGAGGGATCCCCCCTCCGGCAGGGTGTCGGAACAGGGTGCCGATTGGTTTTTGGTGGCTACAGAGGCTTGCGACGGTGGAACTCCCGATCTATTATGTTCTCTGATGTTTTCAGGGTATATTGGTATATATAGGAGGAAGAAATACGTCAGGGGAGCCACAAGGGGCCCACGAGGGTGGAGGGCACGCCCAGGGGGTGGGTGACGGTGTCCTGGACTAGGGGGTACTCGCCACGTCATCTCCCGATCTGTTAGATTGGGCCGAGGACCCCCATGGCCGTATACTCACGGGCCAGTCCGGACAGCTGCCGCATACAAGGAAGATTCCACAAGACTTGGCGATCAAGACAAGGACTCCTCCCCATCGGGTATTCGGCTAGGACTCTTGTTATCCTAGGCCTCTGGTGCCTTATATAAACCGAGGCCAGGCTAGTCGATAGAGATATACAACAATCATACCATAGGCTAGCTTCTAGGGTTTAGCCTCTACGGTCTCGTGGTAGATCAACTCTTGTAATACTCATATCATCAAGATCAATCAAGCGGGAAGTAGGGTATTACCTCCATAGAGAGGGCCCGAACCTGGGTAAACATCGTCTCCCTTGCCTCCTGTTATCATCGATCCTTAGACGCACAGTTCGGGACCCCCTACCCGAGATCCGCTGGTTTTGACATCGACATTGGTGCTTTCATTGAGAGATCCGTTGTGTGTTCGGCAAAAGGTCGATGGCTCGCCTGCAGATCAACTGCGACTTCGGCATCTTCGTCACCAGCTCGACTGGTCACCTTGGTTCGGCCGAGGACTGTGCCCTACCTCCGATCGTCATGTTCGGATGAGGACCTTCATTAACATCAGCTCCGATCTCTATCAAGATCATGGAGGAATCATTCAGGGAACCCGGGGGCTCAACATCAACATTGCCCTCAGGCGATCGTGCTGTTTTTCTGGACAGCGAACTTGTGTCCGCCGCCACCGCCTCCACAAGTGACGTTTTAACGATTGCTTCGGTGGAATTGTGCGGAATTGAGTCTACAACAACCCTGGAAAATTTCGTCGAGTTCCGATTGAGGAATCTCTGGCAATCAGCGATATACCGGAGCCCTGTTAAATCTGGACTAGAATCTGGATGTGGTGTCCAGCTTCTAGCTCGGACATCCTTTGGAAGATCCAACCGTTGATCAGCTGCGGAATTCCTATATCAACCACCCCTCAAAATTTCAGCTCGATCCGACCGTCCAAACTCCGGGAACCTTCCGATTAGTGCATCACTTTTCGAATATGTTTTCTACGCGAAAATGAATCCGACCCGAGTTCGTCTTTTTTATGAACGGGATTTCAGACATCCTTTTTGAAGGAAGTTTTGTATGGAATATTGTGTTTTGTTTCCGAACACATCCCGCTAACTTTAAAATCTTTTGAACAAACATCATGCTGGTGTCAAACCTGTCCGGCAATATTGCTCCACGGCCGCCGACCTGCACTAGACATGTCGCCACTTTGTTGAGCTGAGCTCAACTTCTTCGGATCATCATCTCGGCAAGCCGAACAAGAGTTCGGCATCGCGAAGGATAAATCATCACCAATATCGCCACCCCACGGATTACACGGAGCGGGAACACCGGCATCGCCGCATGATCACTTCATCAAGCCGGCATCGACCACGTCACTACCTGCATCGGTAGGGCCGCACTGTTGCTTCTTCAAGCCGGTGTCCATCACGCCGACCTACTTCGACTCATCGGCTGACATCGAGGCTTCGACATCTCGGCTGGACCGGGGGCTTCGCCGTCTCTTCATCAACCTACTCCGCAGACTTCGGCGTCTCTAGCCGACCAGCTCCGTCACGTTAGCTGGACCGAGGGCTTTGCCTTGGCGAGCCAACCTTTGCCAGCATTGCCATGTCGTCGCTTTATCACGCGTCAGGCAATGGGTGTACGGATCGAGCCCCAATTTTAGGAATCACCTTCCTTCGGATTGCTACAACAAATAAACCAGGTGCTATTAATCCTAGTATTTTTTGCTTGTTTGGGTTCATTTTTTCCAAGGAATTATTACTCTGGTTTGTCCATCATATGTACAGTGTCTATCAAATGGTGGCCGCATTAACGATGGTCGCATGGTGGTTCGGTCAGTTTCCGTGACATAGTCCAAATGAACGGTGCATCAGGAACTCGGACCGACCTGTGAATTCAGGCTTTGCCACGCCTTTACCGCATCACGCTGACGCCCTGCATCGACATTGACTTCGGCGCCAGGCCATATTTCTTTTATTACTCACTTTGCATAAATTATTAATTATGCAACAATTTTTTATTATTATCATTACTTTATCTTCGGTTTCCACTATTTTGTGTGCACAGGAAAATGATCCAGCCGGACTATATCCTTTGGCGTCACCTCGGGACCGACTTGGGGGATGGAACCCTGTCCCGCATCAAGCTCGGCCCACGTCATCAATATCAAACACATTAACCAGCTAAGTTGCCTTCATGCTCAAAGTTTTAAATTTTTAACTTGCGTTCGGTTCGACCAAGCATTATACTTTTTTGGAAAAAAGTTGCTTGTAAAAAAATTCCTTGTCCAAACTCTGTTTGTGACGAACAAATTCAAATACCCAGATTACTTGGGGGCTTCCTTGCTGGAGCTTTTTCTCTTGCGTATGATTATACTTGTACGGCTTCGTTCCTTGTTCGTGTATTATGCCACAATATGCACCATATTGACCTAAATGATTTGCAAGCTGGGTTGCCTTGCTCCTGTGTTTACCCCTACGTTCCTGATTGTTCGGCTAGGGAGTAAAGGGAGCACCTCAGCGATTGTCACGATCGGGTCACCCGAGCCGGACCTCAGACTGGGTGAAGCCGAAAGCTAGCGCTCTTACTGTTTTCAATTATGGTCGGCACACAACGGAACTCATGGGTACAAAAAATCTATTACATAAGTCTCATAGTAGCAATGAGCAACCGAAGAAAGGTATCGGTGGGGGTACTATTTTCTTCAAAGATGCTTCTTACACTTCATTCGTAATATAGCATAAGTTCCTGAGCGCTTTATGCATTACAGCCTTATGGCCTGATTGCTGGTTATCGGAAACACCGTCGATATTCTCGACAGGTGGAGTACATAACACTTTTCGGTCTTTTGACCGAAGAGGGAGAAGCCGACGGTCGGTTAAGACGCGTTTAAAGTTCGGGTGAACATAGATATGATATAAGTACTTCGGTACACACAATCATTCTTTTACCCAAGTCACTTGGGGGCTCTTAAGTTTATTTGAGCCATTTTATATTAAGTGTTTTCTTCTTGGTCATTGAAAAGTCTTTTTTCTATCACTCCTTTCTCGATGCAAGTGTGTGGTCAATAGCCGGATAGCCTTGCTTCTCTCGAGTGCAGTTTGCTAAATTAGCCTCGGAGAAGCAATCCGCCTTCGGGATAAGGAGGTTAAAGCTGTAGGCTGACCCGCTTGAAGTCTTGAGATAGGATGTGTCATTATAAAGCACGGCAGGAAACACAATTTTCTTTTTCCAAGTCCAATTTTCGATTTGGCACCGAACACTTGATCTAGTTCGGACATTAAACTTTTAATAAGTTTTTTGGCTTTTCGAGCCTATGGCACTTTTAAACTATTTGTGCGTTTCCAGCATTAGTCTCGTAGTGCAACGCTGGACACCTTTAGGGATTCGGCAAAAATGTTCTCGGATATCGCCATATATGCATCGGTTTCGAATTGTGTCTTCGGTCAATAGTTGGGTTGCCCGGCTCCTGTTCTTGCCTCCTACGTTCCGCTTTGTTTGGCTAGGTGTGCAAAGGGAGAACCACTGCAATTGTGCTTCCAGCTCGCATGATTAAGCACCTCAGTGGAGAAAGCCGAAAAATGACTGTCACAATAGGCATAAACTGGTCAACGATACGATGACTATGTTGAATGACGGACCTTTCATAACATTGGCCGATGTGTTTACGGCTTGACCTCGGATGTCGCCGAACACTAACCGGGGGCTCATAGCTAGCTTCCCCAGTTTAAATCTCCTATGACTAAGCGAAAGTTATAAAGCCCGCATATCTGATTGCCTTGTTTCCGCTAACACAACCGCCGGCACCGAGACGTCGGCTAAGGGTTGTTTTGTTAGTGCGGAAACACCACTGTAGTATCTACCAAGGGTAGAAGCCGACGATGGGCCACTTTCAACTGATAAACAGTCGCAATGGAGTCAAAATAATGATGTAAAGTACTTAGATACATAGAATCATTACACATAATCTGTGATTTTACTCTGGACACGATCCTTAATTCGGCCACCCGTGCCCACATTAAGGCTCGGGGCCACTGGCTCCGTGCTCATTATTTATAAATATTAAAGGGCACATCGATCCTCCGATCTGGTGTTGCCACCCGACCAGTGTCTCGGGGCTACAGCATTGCTTATTCAATGCGAGTATTCAAAGTGCTTTCGGTGTTCGACTTGGCGAACTATGCGCATACATGTCTTCGGACAATAATAGGTACCATATGGACCTATCCGGCGTCAAGCTAGTATATTGCGGCGACTTCTCACGACCCTCTCTCAGGGGCCTGTTTGCTGATCACTATTATCTCTAATATATTACACTGCGTTTTTATTCCTATGTATGATGCCGAGCTAGGAATTGATCCTCAGGCCGATTTCGCGCATCGACCTGAGTCTCAGGGGCTACTAGGAATAGCGGTTTTTATGCTTTCCTTCGGGTGCATCTCGGGTTTTAGACTGATACACACCTTGAGGGATACTGGCTATATATCTCGGCAGAGGATAAACTGCACCAGTTAAAAATATTCACAAAAAACCAGCCAGCGGTCGGGGTGGTGCACCACCTCGGAGGCAGTCCGGCATAAAGCTCGGGCGCCAGCTGCTAGCTCCATAAAGGGCATTTCCGGCATTAAGCTCGGCTAAACTCCGTCAACTTTTTTGAACCAAGACATCTTGGATATAGTCCGGCGTTGGAGCTTGGACACAATCCGGCGTTGGAGCTCGGATACAGTCCGGTGTTGGAGCTTGGACACAGTCCAGCATTGGTGCTCGGCTGCAAAAGATACCTCGAATGTCGTCCGACGTTAGAGCTCGGGCGCAAGAGGACACTGCATCCCGGGAACAACTTCAAACCCGAGGTGAGGCATAAAAATAACAAGGCATTGATAAAGGCCAGAAACTTAAAGGGGATCCTCGGATGCCCGATGTGTAAACTCTTCGGATGCACTTTGGCGATCCTCAAGATCGAAGATGAGAAGATTTGTTGAACCAGTTTTCAAGACGACGACCGAAGATGAAGAACAGTTCGGAAGAATCGAGGAGCGTTCCTAACTTGAAGACCGGTTCAGGGGGCTACTGACGGTGTCCTGGACTAGGGGGTACTCGCCACGTCATCTCCTGATCTGTTAGATTGGGCCGAGGACCCCCATGACCGTATACTCATGGGCTGGCCCGACAACACGCATACAAGGAAGATTCCACAAGACTTGGCGATCAATACAAGGACTCCTCCCCACCGGCGTATTTGGCTAGGACTCTTGTTATCCTAGGCCTCTGGTGCATTATATAAACCGAGGCCAGGCTAGTCGATAGATATATACAACAATCATACCATAGGCTAGCTTCTAGGGTTTAGCCTCTACGATCTCGTGGTAGATCAACTCTTGTAATACTCATATCATCAAGATCAATCAAGCAGGAAGTAGGGTATTACCTCCATAGAGAGGGCACAAACCTGGGTAAACATCGTGTCCCTTGCCTCCTGTTACCATCGACCCTTAGACGCACAGTTCGGGACCCCCTACCCGAGATCTGCTGGTTTTGACACCGACAGTGGGCGTGCCCCCCTGCCTCGTGCCCTCCTCCTTGATTCCCTGGCGTGCACTCCAAGTCCCCTGGATTGCTTCCGTTCCAAAAATAACTTTTCCGAAGGTTTCATTCCGTTTGGACTCCGTTTGATATTCCTTTTTTCTGCTAAACATCAAACAAGGGAAAAAGCAGAAGCGCACTGGGCTCTGGGTTAATAGGTTAGTCCCAAAAATAATATAAAAGTGCATAGTAAAGCCCATTAAACACCCAAGATGGATAATATAATAGAATGAATAATTCATAAATTATAGATACGTTGGAGACGTATCAGCATCCCCAAGCTTAATTCCTGCTCGTCCTCGAGTAAGTAAATGATAAAAGAAATGATTTATGAAGTGTGAATGCTAGCAGGTGCACAAGTTTGATCAATGATAATTTCAATCACCTTTTCTAGCATCATTATATAACAGTAGCTCAACTCATAGAACTTTGCATGATCAAGTAACAAACTATTCACATGTTAAAGTATAGATCATAAATTTTCTTGAAAACTAATACACCGTGTTATTAGTCATCAAACAATTACAATTCATCTTATTGTCAGGAAGAGTCTATGTTAGAGCTTTGATTCAGCAAACTTCACATACTCAACTATCATTTAGTCTTCCATGATTTCTACCACTCAAAGCTTATTTTTGGAACGAATAGTATTCATCAAACACAGAGAAGATAGGGGCTTAATGTTTCGCCTCCCAACCTTTTACCTCAAGGGTAATGTCAACAGTAATAATTCATGCTCAAATATATTTGAATGGCCATATATGCTTAGATCTTTCCATCACATGATGCTTGCCAACTAAAGAGTAGGTTGGAATGAGAAGGAATACTACTAACTCTTGCATAAAAGTAAAAGATAGACCCTTCACAAAGGGAAGCAGGGATTTGCAGAGGTGCCGTGAGCTCAAGCAAAAAGCAGAGATGAAAATAATTTTGAGAGGTATGCTTTCATTGTCAACATAACGACCAAGAGTTCCCAATATCTTCCATACTAGATACATCATAGGCGGTTCCCACGCAGAAAGGTAAAGATTTTACTCCCCCTCCACCAACGATCACACTCCACGGCTTGTCCGAAACAACGGGTGCCGTCCAACTTTCAACAACCCCGGGGGACTTTTGTTTAAATTATTTGCGAATTTGTTTTTGATCTTTTGATCATAGGACTGGGCATCCCAGTTACCATCCATTTTCTCGTGAATGATGAGCGGAGTCCATTCATCGTGAGAATAACCCACCTAGCATGGAAGATACTGCTAGCCCCTAGTCGCTACATGAGCGATTCGGGCATACAAAACAGATTATTATTTGAAGGTTTAGAGTTTGGCACATGCAAATTTACTTGGAAGGTAAATACCGCATATAGGTAGATATGGTGGACACTCATGGAAGAAACTTGGTTCAAGGATTTTGGATGCACAAGCAGTATTCCCGCTTAGTACAGATATTTTGGCTAGCAAAGGATTCTAAATAGCAAGCACCACATGTTAGAGGATCCATAACAATATAACTTCTATACAAATATACCCAAGCATAACTCATTATGTTGTCTTCCTTGTCCAACTTCAACTAATTTGCTCAGGTTTGAAAATAATTAATGGGTCTCACAATCATAGAAGATGTCCAAGATAGTATATTTATATGTGAAATCTCTCTTCCTTCAATATTCTCTCATGAATTTTTCAAGTGACCAATACAATGTTTGCTAACCTTCAAAAAAATTACCACCTCTACTTCTTATATGTGAAGTCACTACTCCCCATAGGATAAACATAAGAAGCATATATAATTTCAGATTTATGACATTCAAATCATTCAACCATTTACTCATAGGATATAAGTGAAGCACACGAGTAAATGACAAACTACTCCAAAAAGATATAAGTGAAGATCAATGAGTAGTTAAATAATTATTTAGCTATGTGAAGACTCTCTCTCATTTAAGAATTTCATATCTTGGGATATTATTCATACAGAAAGCAAAACAAAATAAAACAACATTTCAAATATAGCACTCATCATGTGAAGAAGCAAAAAACTTAGGCTCAACCGATACTAACCGATAATTGTTGAAGAAGAAAGGTGGGATGCCTACCGGGGCATCCCCAATCTTAGATGCTTGAGACTTCTTGAAATATTATCTTGGGGTGCCTTGGGCATCCCCAAGCTTGAGCTTTTGTGTCCCTTTAATTCCTCTCATATCCCGGTTTCCTAAATCTCGAAAGCTCCATCCACACAAAACTCAACAAGGACTCGTGAGATAAGTTAGTATAAACCAATGCAAAAACCTTATCATACTATACTGTAGCAAATCACTAAAATTATTATTCAACATTGCATACTAAATGCCTCTGCATATTTAATACTCCTATCCTCAAATAGAATCATTAAACAAGCAAACATATGCAAACAATGCAAACATAACAGCAATCTGCCAAAACAGAACAGTCTGTAAAGAATGCAAGATTCATCATACTTACCTAACTCCAAAAATTATGAAAGGAAATTCCCACTGTAGTAAATTTATCAGAGCTTATTATGCAAAAGGTTTCAACATTTTATCACATTCTGACTTTTCTAGGGAATTTTTGCAACAGCGGTAAACTTTCTGTTTTTCAAACAGCAACATGTATACTTGCAAAATAAGCATAGTAAAAGCTATCCTTGAAATTTTTATTGAAACTAGAGATGCAAATCATTATTCTAAATAATAGCAAGAAAATACTAACAAAATAAAATGACGCTCCAAGCAAAACACACATCATGTGGTGAATAAAAATATAGCTCCAAGTAAAGTTACCGATGAACGAAGACGAAGGAGGGGATGCCTTCCAGGGCATCCCCAAGATTAGGCTCTTGGTTTTCCTTTAATATTATATTGGGGTGCTTTGGGCATCCCCAAGCTTAGGCTCTTTCCACTCCTTATTCCGTAGTCCATCGAATCTTTACCCAAAACTTGAAAACTTCACAACACAAAACTTAACAGAAAATCTCATGAGCTTCGTTAGCGAAAGAAAACAAAACACCACTTCAAGGTACTGTAATGAACTAATTATTTATTTATATTGGTGTTAAACCTACTGTATTCCAACTGCTTTATGGTTTATAAACTCTTTTACTAGCCATAGATTCATTAAAATAGGCAAACAACACATGAAAAACAGAATCTGTCAAAAACAGAACAGTCTGTAGTAATCTGTAACTAACGCAAACTTATGGAAATCCAAAAATTCTGAAATAAATTGGTGGACCTGAGGAATTTGTCTTGTAATCATATGAAAAAAGAATCAACTAAATATCACTCTCCAGTAAAATGTTTTAGCTAATCTCGTGAGCGCTAAAGTTTCTGTTTTTTTTACAGCATGATCATAAAGACTTCACCCAAGTCTTCCCAAAGGTTCTACTTGGCACAAACACTAATTAAAACAAAAAGACACATCTAACCAGAAGCTAGATATATTATTTATTCCTAAACCGAACCAAAAAGAAAGAACAAAAATAAAAATTGGATTGCCTCCCAACAAGCGCTAACGTTTAACGCCCCTAGCTAGGCATGATGATTTCAATGATGCTCACATAAAAGATAAGAACTGAAACATAAAGAGAGCATCATGAAGAATATGACTAGCACATTTAAGTCTAACCCTCTTCCTATGCATAGGGATTTTGCGATCAAACAACTTATGGGAACAATAATCAACTAGCATAGGAAGGCAAAACAAGCATAACTTCAAAACTTTAAGCACATAGAGAGGAAACTTGATATTATTGCAATTCATAGAAGCATATGATCCTCTCTCATAATAATTTTCAGTAGCATCATGAATGAATTCAACCATATAACCATCACATAAAGCATTCTTTTCATGATCTACATGCATATAATTTTTATTACTCTCCACATAAGCAAATTTCTTCTCCTTCGGAACAGTGGGAGTAAACTCAACAAAACAACTATCATGTGATTGAAAATTAAGATCAAGATGACAAGTTTCATGGTTATCATTATTATTTATAGCATACGTGTCATCACAATAATCATCATAGATATGAGGCATGCTTTCATCATAGTAAATTTGCTCATCAAAGCTTGGGGACAAAAATATCATCTTCATCAAACATAGCTTCCCCAAGCTTGTGGCTTTGCATATCATTAGCATCATGGATATTCAAGGAATTCATACTAACAACATTGCAATCATGCTCATCATGTAAATATTTAGTGCCAAGCATTCTAATGCATTCTTCTTCTAGCACTTGAGCACAATTTTCCTTTCCATCATTTTCACGAAAGATATTAAAAAGATGAAGCGTATGAGACAAACTCAATTCCATTTATTTTGTAGTTTTCTTTTATAGACTAAACTAGTGATAAAACAAGAAACAAAAAGATTCGATTGCAAGATCTAAAGATATACCTTCAAGCACTCACCTCCCCGGCAACGGCGCCAGGAACTGCTTAGTTGACGCGGTGTGGGTGCCGCTTACCTAGCCTCCCCGGCAACGGCACCAGAAACTGCTTGATGTCTACTACACAACCTTCTTCTTGTAGACGTTGTTGGGACTCCAAGTGCAGAGGTTTGTAGGATAGTAGCAAATTTCCCTCAAGTGGATGACCTAAGGTTTATCAATCCGTGGGAGGCGTAGGATGAATATGGTCTCTCTCAGGCAACCCTGCAACCAAATAACAAAGAGTCTCTTGTGTCCCCAACACACCCAATACAATGGTAAATTGTATAGGTGCACTAGTTCAGCGAAGAGCAAGTGCAATATGGATGGTAGATATAGGTTTTTGTAAACTGAAAATATAAAAACAGCAAGGTAACAGGTGGTAAAAGTGAGCGTAAACGGTATTGCAATGCTAGGAAACAAGGCCTAGGGTTCATACTTTCACTAGTGCAAGTTCTCGCAACAATAATAACATAATTGGATCATATAACTATCCCTCAACATGCAACAAAGAGTCACTCCAAAGTCACTAATAGTGGAGAACAAACGAAGAGATTATGGTAGGGTACGAAACCACCTCAAAGTTATTCTTTCGGATCAATCTATCATAGAGTTCGTACTAGAATAACACCTTAAGATACAAATCAACCAAAACCCTAATGTCACCTAGATACTTCAATGTCACCTCAAGTGTCAGTGGGTATGATTATACGATATGCAACATACAATCTCAGATTCATCTAATCAACCAACACATAGAACCTCCAAGAGTGCCCCAAAGTTTCTATCGGAGAGTCAAGACAAAAACGTGTGACAACCCCTATGCACAGGTTCATGGGCGGAACCTGCAAGTTGATCACCAAAATATACATCAAGTGAATCAATAGAATAACCCATTGTCACCACGGTTATCCCACGCAAGACATACATCAAGTGTTCTCAAATCATTAAAGACTCAATCCGATAAGATAACTTGAAAGGGAAAACTCAATCCATTACAAGAGAGTAGAGGGGGAGAAACATCATAAGATCCAACTATAATAGCAAAGCTCGCGATACATCAAGATCGTGCCAAATCAAGAACACGAGAGAGAGAGATCAAACACATAGCTACTGGTACATACCCTCAGCCCCGAGGGTGAACTACTCCCTCCTCGTCATGGAGAGCGTCGTGATGATGAAGATGGCCACCGGTGAGGGATCCCCCCTCCGGCAGGGTTCCGGAACAGGGTCCCAATTGGTTTTTGGTGGCTACAAAGGCTTGCAGCAGCGGATCTCCCGGTCTATTCCGTTCTCCGATGTTTTTAGGGTATATTAGTATATATAGGAGGAAGAAATATGTCAGGGGAGCCACGAGGGGCGCCCCACGAGGGTGGAGGGCACGCCCAGGGGGGTAGGCGCGCCCCCTGCCTCGTGCCCTCCTTGTTGATTACTTGACGTGCACTCCAAGTCCCCTGGATTGCTTCCGTTCAAAAAATAACTTTTCCGAAGGTTTCATTCCGTTTGGACTCCTTTTGATATTCCTTTTCTGCGAAACACTAAAACAAGGGGAAAAACAGAAACTGGCACTGGGCTCTGGGTTAATAGGTTAGTCCCAAAAATAATATAAAAGTGCATAGTAAAGCCCATTACACACCCAAGATGGATAATATAATAGAATGAATACTTCATAAATTATAGATACTTTGGAGACGTATCAGCTACCAAACGTCACAACGTAACTGGGTGATTATAAATATGCTCTACATGTGTCTCTGAAGGTACTTGTTGGGTTGGCGTATTTCGAGATTAGGATTTGTCACTCCGATTGTCAGAGAGGTATCTTTGGGCCCACTCGGTAATGCACATCACTATAAGCCTTGCAAGCATTTCAACTAATGAGTTAGTTGCGGGATGATGTACTACAGAACAAGTAAAGAGACTTACTGGTAACGAGATTGAACTAGATATTAAGATACCGACGATCGAATATCGGGAAAGTAACATACCGATGACAAAGGGAACAACGTATGTTGTTATGTGGTTTGACCGATAAAGATCTTCGTAGAGTATGTAGGAGTCAATATGAGCATTCAGGTTCCGCTATTGGTTATTGACCGGAGACGTGTCTCGGTCATGTCTACATAGTTCTCGAACCCGTAGGGTCCGCACGCTTAAAGTTCGATGACGATTTCTAATATGAGTTATGTGATATGATGTACCGAAGGTAGTTCGGAGTCCCGGATGAGATCGGGGACATGACGAGGAGTCTCGAAATGGTCGAGACGTAAAGATCGATATATTGTACGACTATATTCGGACATCAGAAAGGTACCGAGTGATTCGGGTATTTTCGGAGTACCGGGGAGTTACGGGAATTCATCGGTAGAAGTATTGGGCCTTATTGGGCCATACGGGAATAGAGGAGAGAGGCCAAAAGGAAGGAGGAGCGCGCCCCCCCTCTGGTCCGAATTGGACAAGGGGTGCAGCCCCCTTTTCCTTCTCCCTCTCCCCCTCTTTCCTTCTCTCCTACTCCCGAAAGGAAAGGGGAATCCTACTAGGACTTGGGAGTCCTAGTAGGACTCCCCACACTTGGCGCGCCCCCTCTAGGGTCGGCCTCTCCCTTGCTCCTTTATATACGGGGGCAGGGGGCACCCCATAGACACAACAATTGATCTCTTGATCTCTTAGCCGTGTGTGGTGCCCCCTCCACCATATTCCACCTCGATCATATTGTAGTGGTACTTAGGCGAAGCCCTGCATCGGTAGCATCATCATCACCGTCACCACGCCGTCGTGCTGACGGAACTCTCCCTCAAAGCTCGGCTGGATCGGAGTTCGAGGGACATCATCGAGCTGAACGTGTGCTGAACTCAAAGGTGCCGTACGTTCGGTACTTGGATCGGTCGGATCGTGAAGACGTACGACTACATCTACCGCGTTGTGCTAACGCTTCCGCTTTCGGTCTACGAGGGTACGTGGACACACTCTCCCCTCTCGTTGCTATGCATCACCATCATCCTGTGTGTGCGTAGGAAATTTTTGAAATTACTACGTTCCCCAACAGTGGTATTAGAGCCTGGTTTTATGCGTAGATGTTTATGCACGAGTAGAACACAAGTGAGTTGTGGGCGATACAAGTCATACTGTTTACCAGCATGTCATACTTTGGTTTGGCGGTATTGTTGGATGAAGCGGCCCGGACCGACATTACGCGTACTGATTTTACCGCCGTGCTTTACACACAGGTGACTAGCGGGTGTCAGTTTCTCCAACTATAGTTGAACCAAGTGTAGCTACGCCCGGTCCTTGAGAAGGTTAAAATAGCACTAACTTGACGAACTATCGTTGTGGTTTTGATGTGTAGGTAAGAACGGTTCTTGCTCAGCCCGTAGCAGCCACGTAAAACTTGCAACAACAAAGTAGAGGACGTCTAACTTGTTTTTGCAGGGCATGTTGTGATGTGATATGGTCAAGGCATGATGCTATATTTTATTGTATGAGATGATCATGTTTTGTAACCGAGTTATCGTAAACTGGCAGGAGACTTTTGGTTGTCGATTTATTGTATGCAACGCAATCGCCCTGTAATTGCTTTACTTTATCACTAAGCGGTAGCGATAGTCGCAGAAGCAATAGTTGGCGAGACGACAAAGATGCTACGATGGAGATCAAGGTGTCGCGCCGGTGACGATGGTCATCATGACGGTGCTTCGGAGATGGAGATCACAAGCACAACATGATGATGGCCATATCATATCACTTATATTGATTGCATTTGATGTTTATCTTTCATGCATCTTATTTTGCTTAGATCGACGGTAGCATTATAAGATGATTCTCACTAAATTTCAAGGTATAAGTGTTCTCCCTGAGTATGCACCATTGCGAAAGTACTTCGTGCTGAGACACCACGTGATGATCGGGTGTGATAGGCTCTACGTTCAGATACAACGGGTGCAAAATAGTTGCACACGCGGAATACTCAGGTTAAACTTGACGAGCCTAGCATATGCAGATATGGCCTCGGAATACTGAGACCGAAAGGTCGAGCGTGAATCATATAGTAGATATGATCAACATAGTGATGTTCACCATTGAAACTACTCCATCTGACGTGATGATCGGACATGGTTTAGTTGATATGGATCACGTGATCACTTAGAGGATTAGAGGGATGTCTATCTAAGTGGGAGTTCTTTATTAATTTGATTAACTGAACTTTAATTTATCATGAACTTAGTACCTGATAGTATTTTGCATGTATATGTTGTAGATCAATAGCTGGGTTTAGCTCCCCTATTTTATTTTGATATGTTCCTAGAGAAAAACTAAGTTGAAAGATGTTAGTAGCAATGATGCGGATTGGATCCGTGATCTGAGGATTATCCTCATTGCTGCACAGAAGAATTATGTCCTTGATGCACCGCTAGGTGACAGACCGATTGCAGGAGGAAATGCAGATGTTATGAACATTTGGCAAGCTCAATATGATGACTACTTGATAGTTTAGTGCACCATGCTTTACGGCTTAGAATCGGGGCTTCAAAGACGTTTTTGAAACGCCACGGAGCATATGAGATATTCCAAGAGTTGAAATTAGTATTTTAGACTCATGCCCATGTCGAAAGGTATGAGACCTTTGACAAGTACTTTGCCTACAAGATGGAGGAGAATAGCTCAGCTAGTGAGCATGTGCTCAGAATGTCTGAGTACTACAATCACTTGAATCAAGTGGGAGTTAATCTTCCAGATAAGATAGTTATTGACAGAGTTCTCTAGTCACTATCACCAAGTTACTAGGACTTCGTTGATGAACTATAATATGCATCAACGGAGGTAGATAACGGAAACGATTCCCAAGCTCTTCGTGATATTGAAATCGACGAAGGTAGAAATCAAGAAAAGCATCAAGTGTTGATGGTTGAAAAGACCACTAGTTTCAAGAAAAGGGGCAAAGGGAAGAAGGGGAACTTCAAGAAGAACGGAAAGCAAATTGCTGCTCAAGTCACTACAGGTATCAGCTACTTTGCCATCTGCCACGGCGGACGGCAAAGGCATGGATGGCGGATGGCAAAGGTCTTTGCCGTCCGCCGCGAACGGCAAAAGGGGACGGCAAAGTACGGGACGGCTAAGAGCTACGTTGCCGTCTGCTTCGGGCGGCTGACGGCAAAGGGATCTTTGCCATCGGCGAATGACAAAAGAATGCAGACGGCAATAAACGCAATGTTACTCCGTTAGGTGGTTAACGGCAGGCCTTTGTCGTCCGCCGAATGATGTCAGCCGATGTCACTACACGGCAGGCCTTTGTCGTCCGCCGCTGTAGGCAAAGTTTTTTTTCTCTTTGCCATCACCGTCAGAGGCAAATGACCAAATTGGTCAGCCTCCCAGAAGCACGCTTGTTACGCCACGTGGCCTCTTTTGCCGTCCGCCGATGGCAAAGAGCCCTTTGCCGTCGGTGGCAGACGACAAAGAGCCTGCATATTGGCTCTTTTTCTGTTTTTTTAAATCCAACAATTTTCACAGCAAATATATATGACATATATAGATATATTTCACAGGGCTATTTAACAGCACATAAGTTTCATCGTACATACATATATAGTTCCATCCATTCATACATAGCAAGTTGAACATACACATAAGTTGCAACCATTAGGAAGTTGCACATACATATTACAATGCAAAGTTTCATCAAGATAGCAAGTTACATCGTAGCAAGCTAGAAGAATACTAGAAGATAATGAAATAAAAAACAAGCACTCCATCATAGCAAGCTAGCTTCCGAGAAGTGAATGAAATCTGCAAAATGGCAAATAAGAAAGTTAGGAAAAGGTGACTAGAAGAAGAAGCATACATCGTTTGTGAGGTAACTTAGGTGAAATCGATCGTTTATTAGCTAACTTAGGTAAAATGCATCGTTTTAGAGCTAACGTAGGTAAAATGGATCGTTTATGAGCTAACTAAGCTAATTATGCCGCTTTTTACATAAGTAAGCTAAGTACATGTCATTATTGAGCAAACCTAGTTAACTAAGCATATTATAACTAACTTAGGTCATTTTGGAGGAAACAAAGCTAAGTATAGATCGTTTTAGAGCTAACTTAGGTAAAATGGATGGTTTTGGAGGTCAGTAAGCTTATTAAGTCATTTTGGAGGAAAAGAAGCTAACTCTAGGTCATTAAGGTAAGCATATTGGAGGAAATAAAGCTAAGTCTAGGTCTTTATGCATTTGTTAAACAAAAAACTAGAGAAACTTACCTTGATCATGGAGGTGTTGGAGCGGGCTGGCTCGTGCCAGTAGCTGGAGAAGGATCGTGTGATGCTTGTGTGGAGTTACGCTGCACCAAAGATCATTTCCAATGTTTTGTTAGCATGATGACACTTAAATGTTAAGACTAGCAAGTAACGTCCATTCAAATTAAACTCACCGTGGTCTCAGGAGCAATCTCTGGATCAATGGCTATGGAGCCACGGGACCTCCCGCCACTAGATATCATCACCTTTCTGGATTGTAGGAATCGCCTCGGTTTAAACTCCTCCCCTTTCCTCGCCTTCCCTTGACTTGCTTGTAAGATGTAGTGTGGGCCATGGCATACAGGTCGTACCCTCCGCACCTTATCCGTCTTATTGTAGCATGCCCGAAAGAGAGAAACAAAGTAAATTAGTAATTAAAGGGCTCAAGCTAGCATGATGAATGAATTGCATTAATCATGAAGCAAACCACATACCCAATTCCGTCCGAATCGATATAAGTGGAGCTACCTTGATGGTGTGGCACACCTTCAATTTGGGCACGTTGTCCTTGGCCTCAGTCGGCTCCCCTACCATCTTTCAACACCTGCCATGACAAAGAGTAAACGAAATTAGTACAACATAAAAAAATACCGACATGAATAATAATATGTATATCACTTAAGTGTATCATCATCAAGTACAACATCAAAAAAATTGAATACCTGACACTACTAATAATCTCGATCAAGATCATCAATTAATGCATAATCATCATCATCACTATAATCAATGACGGGCTCATAGGGTTCAGTGGCATCAACATGTGGAAGGCCACCTTTACGTAATCGGTTAAGCATTGAGAGGTCATCCGCAGCAGTAACCTCTTCTTGTTCCGGCTCTTCTTGTTCCTCCTCTGGGGTGATGTGGGATTCACTATCGCTGTCTGCTTCAATGTTTTGGGGTGAAGTATACCGGTTCTTGAAACGATTTTTGGAAAGACGTGTCTCTTGAAAGAATTCTCCTTCATATGTGTCTGGGTTAATGTGAGGTTCATAATCCTCTTACTTTGGGGGAGATAGTCTAGCACGTGCCGACACTTCATAAACGACATCCCAACCTTTCAGATTTGGATTAGTTTGGCAGGCCCACGGTAGATAGAATACTTGGGTCGCCTGTTGAGCTGTAATATAGACATCATGAACATCTAAATGGGTGCTTTGGTTGATTTCAACTAGCCCTATATGTTCATGAGTCCTTCTAGTCTCCTTCGGCTGAAACCAATAACATTTGAAGACTACGACATTCCGTGGGTTTTCACCATAGAATAGAAGTTCATAAATTGCTTCAACTCTCCCATAATACTCGGTACCTCCTTAGCCGATAGCAGATACACAACAATTTGTAGACTTTCGATTGGCCATAGATAGCTCTTTGCCATAGGTACGAAAGCGATACCCGTTGATGTCGTATTTGTCAAATGAACGGACCTTATAGTCAAAACCATTAGCGACTTGTCTCAATTCGCGTCCATAGACTCTGAATTAGCCTACAAGTTTAATATGAAAGGATTGTTGCATTACGCACAAATTAGCGAATGAAATGAAATTGTCTAATAGAATTTACCGTTTGTTTGAACCAAGAGATGAAACCGGGATAGCCGCCTCCTTGCTTTGCGAGAAGCTCATACTCTTCGACGGAATCCTTTTGGATCATCGCTCCATACGAGAATAGGGCGACGTATCGACTATATGAAATATCCAGGAATAAGAGCAGTTCAAAGGAAATAGAAGTTGCGAAACAATGTACCGAGAACTTACTCGATGTACGGCCGCACTTCTATCAGGTTGTTGAAGATATACAACGAAATGGTCCGCCATTCTTCGTTATCCAAAGATATTGGATTTGAAACACTGGCTGGTGCGAGATTCCCTTTGAATAGGCTGAGGTTGGATCCACCTTTTTAGGCTCGTCGAGATTGTACCGAGGCTTCGGATTATGCAAATGACGATTTTTGGTTTCGTAGTGTGCTGTCACGAAGTTTGCCGCCTCCTCAGTGATGAATGCCTCAGCCATCGACGCTTCAATTCTACGTTTATTTTTACATTTTTCTCGAAGCGTCTTCTGCATCCTCTCAGTTGGGTAGCACCAACGATTTTGCACGCCCCCCCCCCAATCTTGCCTCGGTCGGGAGATGCAAAATCAAATGCTGCATTGGATTAAAGAAGCCCGGTGGAAAGATCTTCTCTAACTTGCAGATCAACTCCGGCGCCAACTCTTCCGCTTTCTTCTAGCATGCAGACGATAGTTCTTTCGCACAAAGAACACGGAAGAAATAGCTGAGTTCTGCCAAGATTACTAGCCATTCATTCTCAGGGATGAAGCCACGCAACATCACCGGCATTACCCGCTCAATCCATATGTGCCAATCATGACTCTTGAGACCAAATATCTTCAATTTATCAAGACTCACTCCCCTCTTTAGATTCGCTGCATACCCATCGAGGAACATCAACTGCATTTTCACCCACAAGATAATTTCCCTCATAGCTGGCCTTCCAAGATTGAACCATGCCTTTGGCTTCGTCCAGTTCTGCTTTCCTTTCGGTTCTTTCATGTTTTGTAACGGCCTATCACATAGCGCCTCCAGATCGACTCTAGCCTTAGTATTATCCTTTGACTTCCCATCTATGCCGAACAATGTACCAAAAAGTGCCTCGGTGATATTCTTCTCAGTGTGCATCACGTCGATGTTGTGTGGGCAAAGAAGGTCTTTGAAGTAAGACAGATCCCATAAGCATGTTTTGTGAGTCCAGGCGTGCTCAGAATTATACCCCTTGAAGTACCCTGGACGCTCTGGATCTGGCTCGAGAGTGTTTAACTGATCCATGGTCTGCATTGGCTCATTAACGCAGGTGGTGCGTAGTTTTTACAACTCTACCTCTGATGAAGTTCTTCTTGTCTTTCTGAACTTATGGAGAGGATCCAGAACTGTCTATGCATGTCGAAGCAAGAAAACTTGCGACCGCCCGAAGCCAACGCAACTCAAGAGCTCCCTTGCATGTGGGGCACGGGAACCTTCCATGCACACACCAGCCAACGAATAGCGCATACGCCGGCAAGTCATGCGTCGAGTACATGTACCAGACACACATTATTAAGTTTCGTTTGCTATAGGCGTCGTATGTCTTGAACTCATTATCCCAGGCTTCTTGCAATTCGTCCTTAAGCTGCTGCATGTACACATTCATATTTTTCCCCGGATAGTTGGGCCCTGGAATTATCAACGTCAGGAAAATGTTCTTTCTTTGCATAATCTGTCCGGGGGGGGGGGGGGGAGATTGAGTTGAAAGACAAATACGGGCCAACAACTGTATTGGGTTGCCGTCATACCAAACACACTGAACCCATCGGTGCTGATGCCAACTCGAGGATGCCTCGGATCTGCCGCTTTGTCAGCATGTAATTCATCAAACTTTTTCCACGCAACACCATCCGATGTGTGTACCATCATCAGATTCCCATCTGCATCTAGTTCGGTTCTTTTGCCTGTTTTGTGCCATGTCATCTGTCTGGCCGTCTCTTCAACCATGAAAAGACGTTGAAGTCTTGGTACGATTGGCATATACCGAAGAACACTAACGGGGATTTTGGTCTGTGTCTTCTCACCGATACCGTTGTCTACCACAATATACCTGGAAGACATGCAAATGGGACAATAGTTCAAGTCCGCATAGTCAAGCCTAAATAAGGCACATCCTTTCTCACAGGCATGTATCTTCTCATAGGGCATCTTCAGTGCACGGAGGATTTTGTCCGACTGGTACAGGTTTGCAGGCATTACATGGCCTTTGGGTAGAAAGCGTCCAAATACTGTCATAATTGCGTCGTAGCATTCTCTGCCCAAGTTGAACTGAGCCTTTAGAGCCATTACTTGTGAGATGGCATCCAACTGACAAAGCTCAGTGTGCTCGTGGAGCGGACGTTTTGAAGACTCCAACATTTCATTGAAGGCCTTTGCAGATTCCTCCATCTCCTCGTCTGAATCCCGAGAATCATCATAGTCTTGCACCATGTTTTCCATCCCGGTACCATGCTCGTCGGTGCGACAACGATCCACCTCAGCTCGGTCACGTTCGGCAGACTCACCATGAAATGTCCACACCGTATAATCGGGCGTAAAACCATTCTTCTGCGGTGTTTACCCATTTCAGCCTCATCCTCTTTTCCCAATTGCCGCGCCGGAAACAGGGGCACCAAGTTTTCTCTCGGCCATTTGCATATGCGGCTTGCACAAACCCCTTGGTTTTTGTGAACCATTCAGTGCTCCATTTGTTACGACCAAAGTGACCGTATACATCCACGCATCGATCACTCATCTTGACTTTCGTAGCTCTGGACACACAACAATTATATATATAATTCACCATGTATATATTCATCAGTTGATCTACTTTGTCAATTTTATTACGTCCATGCAACCTACACTCTAATAGGTAATGATAGGTCCTAATCACTCGAGTATGTAGATTGGGTTCATTTTCCCATGCTATGCTCGGATCCGATGCAAAATTTTGGCAGCACCTTCCCGCTGTTCTCCTCGATACACGCCTCTGCAATAAATGAGAGGATGTGTACCCGGAGAACAACAAGGGAGGCACTGACGAAATTTATGCGTCGGATCCGGAGCAAAGCATATGGGAATATGAACCCAATATACACATACTCGGGCTGTCCATGGATAGCGTTGGACAATTCGGAAGAATCAAGGTTATAAATATGCAAATGCATGCATATTTATAACTATGACGCTTTCGAGCAGAGACACATATTGGTTACGACATCTTGATGATTCAAGACACATATATAGCTAGCTATCAAATTTCATCGGCACGAACACCGAACAGAGCAAATAATTAATGGGGAGGAGGACATGTCATTTGTGCTCACCCACGAACGAAGGGCAGAGCTCGTCAAGCGTCTGGCGAGGTCGTCGAACACCAAACCTCGCAGCAGTGAAACAATTGCACATTTAAATCAACCCGATCAACACAATTATATATGATGTTTTTCATAACAAAATCGAAAAATATATGACCTAACTAATAATTCAAAAATATAAGAACCCGTCGGCCTCGGGGGGTCGGGTGTCGGGGTGTCTGGGTGTCGTGTCGGGGTCGGGGTGTGGTGTCGGGGTCGGGGTGTCGGGGTGAGGGTCGAGGGTCGGGGGTGTCGAGTCGGGGTCGGGGGTGGTGTGGTGTGTCAGGGGGTCGGGGTGTTTCCTTCTATCCTTCTTCTTCTTTCTTTCTCTTCTTCTTCTTCTTTCCTTTCTTCTTCTTCTTCTTTCATATTTTTTCTACTTTTTTACTTCTTTTCGTTTCTTCTTTTCTTCTTCTTCTACTTCTTCTACTTCTTTTCTTCTTCTTCTTTTTTCATCTTTCTACTACTTCTACTTCTTCTACTACTTCTAATTCTTTTCTAACACTAACACTAACACAATCTAGCACTAACAATAAACACCAAAAAAATGAAAAAACAGAATAAAAAAAGTAGTAGCCCCTCACCGGAGCAATGGGGCCAGTCGGTGAGGGCACGGGCGGCGGGTGGCGGGCGATGGGGCGTCGGCCGGGTGGGGTGGGGGTGGAGGTGGTGGGGCGGCAGGCCAAGGGTGAGGCGAGGGCCCGGCGGAAGCGGCAGGCGGTGGTGAGGCGGCCGAGGCGCGCCAGGCGGGAGGCGGAGGGTGGTGGGCGACAGGCGTCGGCGGGTGTGTGGTGAGGCGGAGGGTGGTGAGGCGACGGGCCAAGGGTGCGGGCGTGGGGCGGCGCCCGGGCGGCGGCGAGGCGGCGGTGGATCTAGCTAGGGCGGGCGTCGGGAGGAGAGAGGAAGAGGAAGAGAAGAGAGATAATGGGCGGGGGCGTCCGTTAGTTACTCGGCTCTTTGCCGTCCGCTGTTTTCTCTCTTTGCCGTCCGCTAGCAGACGGCAAAGAGGTGGGGCGTTATGTTTTTTAAGCAGGCGGGTGGGTGGGGCCACCTCCCTCTTTGTCGTCGGTGGAGGGCGGCAAAGAAATGGCGCATGTACAGAGCTTCTTTGTCGTCTGCCATTTCTTTGCCGTCGGCTTTTCGGTGGCTGATGGCAAAGAGCTTCTTTGCCGTCCGCTAGAGGACGGCAAAGATCTGGCAGATGGCAAAGTAGCTGATTCCAGTAGTGAGTGAAGAAGCCCAAGTCTGGACCTAAGCCTGAGACTAAGTGTTTCTACTGTAAAGGGACTGGTCACTGGATGCGGAACTGCCCCAAGTATTTGGCGGATAAGAAGGATGGCAAAGTGAACAAAGGTATATTTGATATACATGATATTGATGTGTACTTTACTAGTGTTTATAGCAACCCCTCGGCATTTGATACTGGTTCAGTTGCTAAGAGTAGTAACTCGATATGGGAGTTGCACAATGAACATAAACTAGTTAAGGGCGAGGTGACGATGTGTGTTGGAATGAATTTCAAGATTGATATGATCATCATCGCACACTCCCTATACTTTCGGGATTAGTGTTGAACCTAAATAAGTGTTATTTGGTGTTTGCGTTGAGCATGAATATGATTTGATCATGTTTATTGCAATACAGTTATTCATTTAAGTTAGAGAATAATTGTTGTTACATTTACATGAATAAAACCTTTTATGGTCATACACCCAATGAAAATGGTTTGTTGGATCTCGATCGTAGTGATACACATATTCATAATATTGAAGCCAAAATATGTAAAGTTAATAATGATAGTGCAACTTATTTGTGGCACTGCCGATTCGGTCATATTGGTGTAAAGCGCATGAAGAAACTCCATGCTGATGGGCTTTTGGAATCACTTGATGTTTGCGGACCATGCCTCATGGGCAAGATGACTAAGACTCCGTTCTCCGGAACAATGGAGCGAGCAATTGACTTATTGGAAATAATACATACTGATGTATGCGGTCCGATGAGTGTTGAGGCTCGCGGCGGGTATCGTTATTTTCGACCTTCACAGATGATTTGAGCAAGATATGGGTATATCTACTTGATGAAACATAAGTCTGAAACATTTGAAAAGTTCAAAAGAATTTCAGAGTGAAGTGGAAAATCATCGTGACAAGAAAATAAAGTTTCTACGATCTGATCGCGGAGACAAATATTTGAGTTACGAGTTTGGTCTTCAATTGAAACAATGTGGAATAGTTTCACAAATTCAAGCCACCTAGAACACCACAACATAATGGTGTGTCTGAACGTCATAACCGTACTTTATTGGATATAGTGCAATCTATGATGTTTCTTATCGATTTACCACTATAGTTTTGGGGTTATGCATTAAAGACAGCTGCATTCACGTTTAAAAGGGCACCATCTAAATCCGTTGAGACCACATACTATGAACTGTGGTTTGGCAAGAAACCAAAGTTGTCGTTTCTTAAAGTTTGGGGTTGTGATGCTTATAAGAAAAGGTTTCATCCTGATAAGCTCAAACCCAAATCGGAGAAATGTGTCTTCATAGGATACCCAAAGGAGATAGTTGGGTACACCTTCTATCACAGATCCGAAGGCAAGATATTCGTTGCTAAGAATGGATCCTTTCTAGAGAAGGAGTTTCTCTCTAAAGAAGTGAGTGGGAGGAAAGTAGAACTTGATGAGGTAATCATACCTGCTCCCTTATTGGAAAGTAGTTCATCACGAAACCGGTTCTGTGACACCTACACCAATTAGTGAGGAAGCTAATGATGATGATCATGAAGCTTCAGATCAAGTTACTACCGAACCTCGTAGGTCAACCAGAGTGAAATTCGCACCAGAGTGGTACGGTAATCCTGTTCTGGAGGTCATAGACCATGACGAACCTACGAACTATGAAGAAGCGATGGTGAGCCCAGATTCCGCAAAATGGCTTGAGGCCATGAAATCTGAGATGGGATCCATGTATGAGAACAAAGTGTGGAATTTGGTTGACTTGCCCGATGATCGGCAAGCAATTGAGAATAAATGGATCTTCAAGAAGAAGACATACACTAACGGTAATGTTACTATCTATAAAGCTCGACTTGTTGCGAAAAGTTTTTGATAAGTTCAAGGGATTGACTACGAGACCTTCTCACCCGTAGCGATGCTTAAGTCCGTCCGAATCATGTTAGCAATTGCCGCATTTTATGATTATGAAATTTGGCAAATGGATGAAAAGACTGCATTCCTGAATGGATTTCTGGAAGAAGAGTTGTATATGATGCAACCTGAAGATTTTATCGATCCAAAGGGAGCTAACAAAGTGTGCAAGCTCCAGCGATCCATTTATGGACTGGTGCAAGCCTCTCGGAGTTGGAATAAATGCTTTGATAGTGTGATCAAAGCATATGGTTTTATACAGACTTTTGGAGAAGTATGTATTTACAAGAAAGTGAGTGGGAGCACTACAACATTTCTGATAAATATATGTGAATGATATATTGTTGATCGGAAATAATGTAGAATTTTCTGGAAAGCATAAAGGAGTATTTGAAAGGAGTTTTTCAAAGAAAGACTTCGGTGAAGCTGCTTACATATTGAACATCAAGATCTATAGAGATAGATCAAGACGCTTGATAAGTTTTTTCAATGAGTACATACCTTGACAAGATTTTGAAGTGGCTCAAAATGCAACAGTCAAAGAAAGAGTTATTGCCTGTGTTACAAGGTGTGAAATTTGAGTAAGACTCAAAGCCCGACCACGGCAGAAAATAGAGAGAGAATGAAAGTCATTCCCTATGCCTCAGCCATAGGTTCTATAAAGTATGCCATGCCGTGTACCAGACCTATTGTATATCCTACACTGAGTTTGGCAAATGGAGTACAATAGTGATCTAGGAGTAAATCACTAGATAGCGGTCAAATTATCCTTAGTGGAATAAGGATATGTTTCTCGATTATGGAGGTGACAAAAGGTTCGTCGTAAAGGGTTACGTCGATGCAAATTTTGACACTGATCCAGATGAATCTAAGTCTCAATCTGGATGCATATTGAAAGTGGGAGCAATTAGCTAGAGTAGCTCCATGCAGAGCATTGTTGACATAGAAATTTGCAAAATACATACGGATCTGAATGTGGCAGACCCATTGACTAAACTTCTCTCATAAGGAAAACATGATCACACCTTAGTACTCTTTGGGTGTTAATCACATAGCGATGTGAATTATATTATTGACTCTAGTAAACCCTTTGGGTGTTGGTCACATGACGATGTGAACTATGGGTGTTAATCACATGGTTATGTGAACTATTGGTGTTAAATCACATGGCAATGTGAACTAGATTATTGACTCTAGTGCAAGTGGGAGACTGAAGGAAATATGCCCTAGAGGCAATAATAAATTTATTATTTATTTCCTTATTACATGATAAATGTTTATTATTCATGCTAGAATTGTATTAACCGAAACATGATACATGTGTGAATACATAGACAAAGCAGTGTCACTAGTATGCCTCTACTTGACTAACTCGTTAATCAAAGATGGTTATGTTTCCTAGCCATAGACATGAGTTGTCATTTGATTAACGGGATCACATCATTAGGAGAATGATGTGATTGACTTGACCCATTCCGTTAGCTTAGCACTTGATCGTTTAGTATTCTGCTATTGCTTTCTTCATGACTTGTACATGTTCCTATGACTATGAGATTATGCAACTCCCTTTTACCAGAGGAACACTTTGTGTGCTACCAAATGTCACAACGTAACTGGGTGATTATAAAGGTGCTCTATAGGTGTCTCCGAAGGTACTTGTTGGGTTGGCGTATTTCGAGATTAGGATTTGTCACTCCGGTTGTCGAGAGGTATCTACGGGCCCACTCGGTAATGCACATCACTATAAGCCTTGCAAGCATTGTAACTAATGAGTTAGTTGCGGGATGACGTATTACGGAACGAGTAAAGAGACTTGCCGGTAACGAGATTTAACTAGGTATTGAGATACCGACGATCGAATCTCGGGCAAGTAACATACCGATGACAAAGGGAACAACGTATGTTGTTATGCGGTTTGACCGATAAAGATCTTCGTAGAGTATGTAGGAGCCAATATGAGCATCCAGGTTCCGCTATTGGTTGTTGACCGGAGACGTGTCTCGGTCATGTCTACATAGTTCTCGAACCCGTAGGGTCCGCACGCTTAAAGTTCGATGACGATTTGTATTATGAGTTATGTGATTTGATGTACCGAAGGTAGTTCGGAGTCTCGGATGAGATCGAGGACATGACAAGGAGTCTCGAAATGGTCGAGACGTAAAGATCGATATATTGGACGACTATATTCGGACATCGGAAAGGTTCCGAGTGATTCAGGTATTTTTGGAGTACCAGGGAGTTACGGGAATTCACCGGGAGAAGTATTGGGCCTTATTGGGCCATACATAGAGGAGAGAGGCCAAAAGGAAGGAGGCGCGCCCTCCCCCCCTCTGGTCCGAATTGGACAAGAAGTGCAGCCCCTTTTCCTTCTCCCTCTCCCCCTCTTTCCTTCTCTCCTACTCCCGAAAGGAAAGGGGAATCCTACTAGGACTTGGGAGTCCTAGTAGGACTCCCCACACTTGGCGCGCCCCCTCTAGGGCCGGCCTCTCCCTTGCTCCTTTATATACGGGGGCAGGGGGGCACCCCATAGAGACAACAATTGATCTCTTGATCTCTTAGCCGTGTGTGGTGCCCCCCTCCACCATATTCCACCTCGTTCATATCGTAGCGGTGCTTAGGCGAAGCCCTGCGTCGGTAGCATCATCATCACCGTCACCACGCCGTCGTGCTGACGGAACTCTCCCTCAAAGCTCGGCTGGATCGGAGTTCCAGGGACATCATCGAGCTGAACGTGTGCTAAACTCGGAGGTGCCGTACGTTCAGTACTTGGATCGGTCGGATCATGAAGACATACAAGTACATCAACCGCGTTGTGCTAACGCTTCCGCTTTCGGTTTACGAGGGTACATGGACACACTATCCCCTCTCGTTGCTATGCATCACCATGATCCTGTGTGTGCGTAGGAAATTTTTGAAATTACTACATTCCCTAACAATTTCGTTCTTCCAACTTCCAAAATGGGTCCTACAAAGACTAAACTATTTTAGGTCCAGGTTTTTTTGGCAAGGAGATGGTGAAAAGAAAAAATATAGGTTGACCAAATGGAGCGTGGTTTGTAAGCCGAAAGACCAAGGTGGCTTCGGAATTCATGACCTACAGGTCAAGAATGAGGCTCTATTTAGTAAATGGTTGTTCAAACTTCTTACTGAGGATGGTATTTAGCAAACCATGTTGCGCAATAAGTATCTAGGCCAAAAGGCGTTGTCTCAGGCATATTGAAAACCTGGAGACTCGCACTTTTGGGCTGGCCTAATGGCGGCAAAGAAACATCTCTTTCGCTTTGGGTCTTTCGCGATAAAGGACGGGTCAGAGATTCGTTTCTGGGAAGACATCTGGTTAGGCAACGCCAGACTCCGAGAGCAATATCCAGCCTTGTACAACATTGCTCGCGATAAAAATAATACTATTGCGCAGGTGCTCAGCTCATGACCGCCGAATCTTTCATTCAGGCGGGGTTTGATTGGAACCCGACTTATTTCATGGCATAATCTCTTATCTCGTTTGAATTCGATTAACCTGACACAAGGCCGGGACGTGTTTCGCTGGAACCTTACTACATCTAGGTCTTTTATAGTAGACTCTGTGTACCGTGCGCTCACGCATTCCGAGGTACCAGTGAGTAATAACAAAAAAAATGGAAGGTGAAGATTCCATTTAAAGTTAAAATCTTCATGTGGTATCTTCGTAGGGGAGTTGTGCTAACCAAAGACAACCTCGCACGACGCAACTGGCAAGGAAGTAAGGAGTGTTGTTTTTGTACTCATGACGAGACAATCAAATATCTCTTTTTCCAATGTAAGTGTGCGCGTTCTACATGGTCAATCATCCAAATAGCGTTAAATTTGTATCCGCCCACGAGTGTTGCCAATATTTTTGGTCATTGGCTGGACGGTATTTCAAATAGGTTGAAAACGCTAATAAGGGTGGGAGTGTAATGCCTTAGTATGGTCACTTTGGCTATGTAGAAATGATTTGGTTTTTAATGACAAACATGTCTCTCCGCTGCAGGTTATTTTCCGTTGTACGTACTTGATTCGTACGTGGTCTATGCTACAACAAGCGAAGTACCAATCATTATTCAAGGTGGTCTGTACACGGTTGGAGCAGGTGGCTATGGAGGTTTTTGCCTAACATGGATGGCAGCGTAATCTCCGGATCGGTCCACCATCCATTTCGACGTAGGCATAGTCTCGGTCTATAGGACTACTGTTGCCGAATTGTCGGCTTTTTTACGTTCTTTTGTCAGACTATTGATGTTTGGTTGTGTGCATCCTAGTTATGTAGAGGCCGGGTGATACTCTTAATCTCTGTATCTCTCGATGCTACATTTAGAGTTAATAAAAGCGTCGTTTATCAAAAAAAACTAGCTCTCTCTTTGTTGGGAGTTTGATCATACTCGTTCCCCGTTGGGCACTGCTGTAGTTGATGTTTCCGTATGTTTTCAGTTTTCTCTTGGATTTTCTGGCTCACCTATACTCAAGCTCGAGCTCGAGGGTTGTGAATAGTTATGCTGGCCTTTTGCGGCCTCATTTTATAAAAATGAGGTGGAGGAAACTCTTTTATTCAAAAAAGGAGAGAGAAAAACTGAAAGGCGCATGACCCTATATACGTATTAGACGCTATATTTTTTTTTTGCGGGGTAGACGCTATATGTTCTCTCCAAAGGACACAAACAGAGCTATTAACAACAAATGCATGATCAAATCCTGAAATGCAAAACAGCCATTCCATCTTGATACTTTGCTACTACTTTCGTACCAATGGCGCAAGATCGTCAATCCCCCAAATAACCCCGGGACGGCTGTTCATGCCCATCCGAAGGATTGGAGTTAAAAACCAGTCACCTATCAAGACAGGGAAGAGACTTTCATGTTGTGTGGCAACCCTCGGCGAAAACTGCCACAACTGAAAGACCTAACAAAATGCTACCAGTTTTGCACTAATTCGTCGGAAATTATGACAACACTAACAGAGACTTTCATGTTAGAGCAAATATAATAGCAGGCTAATAGCCCACTTGCATGGCAATTTTGTCTATGTGAAAAAGAGAGACATGAAAAGGTAAGGGGAGTTGGTCTCTCATACAAAAGCCTATTTATACATGTGCTTCTAGACAGATGCAATAAATGTGAAGAAAGAGATAAAGGGAGGATGAGAAAAGGTATAGTAGTAGTCAATCTTATAGCTAAGACTATTGTGTGAGGGACTATAAGTGATGGCTATAGATGATATAGCCACATCATATACCAATTATGTTCAAGCTAAGCACAGTTATGATAACATTGGCCCACCCATCAGAGTTGATGTAGCACAAAAGCCAACTCCGTAATTGAACTATTAAGTTGGCTGTTATGACAAAAAGGGCCCACATGTCAGTCACTATAAAAAAAATCTTTTTTCCACAAATCCCTTCTTCTCCATCTCCTTTAAGTAGAGTGCAGTGTCTATGCCAAGCGGTGGCCGGCAAGCTCGCAGACGAAGGCAATCTCAAGGGTACCGAGAGCTGCAATTGAAAGACGGGTCCTCAGGAGATAAGGGGAGAAGAAATCATGGCCGGGGCTCACTGGAGACAGCGAACTGCTAGCGGCCAAGGTAGCGGAGCTCGGCGTCGAAGCTGAAGAAGGAAAGCTACTCCCTCTGTTCATTTTTATAAGACCTTGTAGGCAATTCAGATATCATCCAAAACAGGGCATGGGCTATCTGAAACGTCTTATAAAAATGAACGGAGGGAGTACTGTATATGTGGAGGAATGCGCCGTCCTCAGTACTTAACTGGAAGTGGAACTAATTCACGACGAATTATTTGGCATAAGACTGTTACCGTTTTGTTGGCACTATTGTTGCGCCAGTGTGATTTATGTAATTGAAGTGTTCCATTTCAGAAGAAAAAAAAATGTGGTAGTTTTCACCTAGGGTTAAAAAAAAGGTAGTTTTTGCCATTTACTCCCTGATTTCTGAAATCATCGTTACATTGGTCCGAACCACCTCACACAGCAACCAACCGAGTTCAGAAAAACAAGACATAGCAGCCGCCAAACCGTAGCCAGCAAGCTCCTGCTAGCTCTCCTCTTCTTCTGCACCCACAGGACGAACAAAACCAACAAAACATCCCCTTCTTCTCCGTCGTAAATGCATTGTACCAACGTGAGTAGTAAAAACACTAGGCAGTGGGGGAACTCAGCAACACCACAACAAGACGAATGCGGAGGCTGCGATCATTCAGTTGACCCCGCACCCAGAGAGGCAGACGAGTGAGCCTCGTAGAAGGCCCAGAAACCTGAGACAAGGGCCTGTAATACACGATAGATGGCAACTGGAGAGTTTCCACCGGGTATTGCTACTGCATGCATCAACAGTCATGCCTCGGTAATACTCCATCAGACATGTCGTTTTTTGCTTTCTAAAGGAAAACAGTCTTTGCGCAAAAGGAGAAACTCCTGCCCCGTTTCAAGCCTTCAACTGACTTCCCTGCAACACCCAAATAGTCAATTGGCTTTCATGCTCCGAGACGTCTTCAGGGACTTCATAGCTTCCCTGAATAGACCAAGGAGAAGTATCAGATATTCGCATAGTTATATGTCTGGCACTTGTAATTTAGGCGCCATTGCAAGACAGTGTATATTGATAATGAATATGACATGCATGCCTCTTTCTAAATACTTTCAGTAAAATACCACTGAAGGGCAGATCACGGAGTTACTATACGTCAGGGTTAGATTGGTGTATGGCAAGATGGCATTGGCATTGACAACAGTACAATGTGGCGTTCCGAAATCCTAACAAACACAAAATAGAACGGAGCTATAGCCAATGTCTTAACAAGTTCTCGACAGTCTCATGACAAGGGCACATGCATGTACTTGCAGCATAGGCAAGTGTAAAACATATATTCTCGCAAAAAAAAAGTGTTCAACATATAGCTAACACTGTGCTTGAGATGTGCTGAAACATGGCCAGCCAGCCGGCAATGCAAGGTCATTGTAGAGGAATAGGATGCAACTCTCAATGTATTGATAGGTGCATATGCACAAGTATATATAGTACATAGGGCAAGTCATATCCTCAACTATACACGAGAAGGAGACTTGGAGTACAAGAATACATGCAACACCCCCCTGCAGTCGAAGCAACACCGTTGTTGACGCAGAGACTGGACCGGAATTCCTCAAAAGACGTCGTGGGCAAGCCTTTGGTCATGATGTCGGCAAATTGTTGGGAGGCGGGAACGTGCAGAACACGGACATGGCCAAGAGCCACCTGATCCCGAACAAAATGGATATCAAGCTCAATGTGCTTGGTGCGACGATGATGAACCGGGTTGGCGGAGAGGTAGACGGCGGAGATGTTGTCGCAGATGAGCGACCGTGGCCTTCTCAACAGGACACGAGAGCTCGTGAAGAAGCCGACGGCCAGGAGCACTCAGCAACAACGTTAGCCACAGCGGTACTCAGCCTCGGCGCTAGACCGCGGCGACGGTGGGCTGCCGCTTGGGCGACCACGACACCAGGGATGGTCCAAGGAAGATGCAGTAAATCAAGTAGAACGACGGTGTCCGGCAACCAGCCCGGTCGGCGTCGGAGTAGGCGACCAGATCGATGGCGATGAGGCTCGCAGAGTAAGACCAAGATCCATAGCACCGCGGATGTAGCAGAGAATCCGCTTAACGGCAGTCCAGTGAACATCTCGAGGAGCATGCATATGTAGGCAGACCTGCTGAACCGCGTCTTTGAAGCTCCGGTCGAGTGAGAGTGAGGTACTGGAGAGCACCAACAATGGACCGGTAGAAGCCAGCATCCGGAGCGGGAGTACCATCAGTAGCAGAGAGCTTGGCCTTCGTGTCGACAGGAGTGGCGGCCGGTTTGCAGTTAAGCATACCAGCACGGTCAAGGAGCTCATGAGCGTACTTCCGTTGATGAAGGAAGAAACCATCAGGACGACGCACCACCTCAACACCGAGGAAGTAGTGCAACGGACCCAAGTCCTTGATGGCAAACTCAGCACGGAGGCGATCGATAAGCGGCGAAGGAGCTCAGAAGTGCATGCTGTCAGGATGATGTCGTCAACATAGAGCAGCAAATATGCCGTGTCGGTGCCCTGGTGATAAACAAATAGCGAAGCATCGGAGCGTGTAGAGCGGAAGCTGAGTTGATGAAGAAACGCTGCGATGCGCTGGTACCAGGCGCGAGGAGCTTGCTTGAGCCCATATAATGAGCGTGAAAGCAGACACACATGATCAGGACACGCCGGATCAACAAACACCGTGGGCTGTTGACAGAAAACCTACTCCTCAAGATGACTGTGGAGGAACGCATTGGAGACGTCCATCTGATGAACCGGCCAGGCACGAGAGAACGCCAACAGTAAGACAGTGTGGATCGTCCCGGGCTTAACAACCGGAGCGAAGGTGTCAGTGAAGTCCACACCGGCGCGTTGCCGGAAGCCACGAACAACCCAACGCGCCTTGTAGCGATCAAGAGTGCCGTCGGGACGAAGCTTGTGTTTGAAGACCCACTTCCCGGTGATCACATTAGCGTGCCGGGGACTGGGAACAAGCTGCCAGGTACGGTTCCGCTGCAAAAGCGTCAAACTCCTCCTGCATGGCGGCCATCCACAGAGGGTCGCGGAGAGCGGCCCGGAATGAGGACGGCAACAGGGAAGGAGCGGACGTCGAGGCGGTGCAGACGTAGTCATCCGCATAGCGGGAGCTCGGACGAAAAACACCGGTGCGCGACCGTGTGACGGGGCCGGCCGTCGGGGTAGCCGCGGGTGGCGGCGAGGTCGTGACAACCACGGTGTCCACGGGAGAGGCCGTGGCCTCCACGGTCTCGTCAGGAGAAGCGGGCCCAGCGGAGGACGAGGCCGCGGCGTCGGGAGAGCCAGGCGACACCGGGGCCGTGATCACGCCAGCGGGCGACCGAGGCGGGGTCGGTGCGGGCGACCTAGGCGGGGTCGACGCAGCGCCAGGAGAGGCCGCGCCAGGGGAGGCCGCGCCAGTGGGGGCCGGCGCAGCCGTTGGGCCAGGATGCGGCCCGGCATGCATGGCAGAGGAGCGGGACGACGTAGGCGACGTCGACGCGGCTCCAGGCGACGAAGGCGCCGAACCGGAGGAGGGCGCCGCGGGCGGGGTGGCTGGAGCACCCAAGGCCAGCAGCGGGCGGCGGCGCAGAGGAGAACCTGCCGCAGGAGAGGAAGGCGGCACCACCTGTTCCTGTGCAAAGGGAAACACAAGCTCATCAAAGTACACGTGTCGGGAGGTGATGACACGGTGAGACACAGGGTCATAGCAGCGATAACCCTTAGTGTTGGCCGGGTAACCAAGGAAGACACATGGAACGGAACGAGGAGCTAGTTTATGAGGTGTGGTGGCGTTGGTGTTGGGGTAGCAACGGCAACCGAAAATTCAGAGACCATCGTAGGAGGGAGGAGCACCATATAGGAGATGGTGAGGCGCATAGTTCCAGCGCGGACGGCATGGCCAGAGGTTAAGGAGGAGGGTGGCGGTGGCGAGGGCATCTGGCCAAAACCGAGAGGGCATGTAGGCATGGAAGAGAAGGGTACGCACACACTCATTGAGGGTGCGTAGGATGCACTCAGCACGGCCATTCTGCTGGGAAGTGTAAGGACACGTGAGACGAAACACGGTGCCGTGGGAGGAAAGAAGGTGACGGATGGTGAGATTGTCGAATTCTTTCCCGTTGTCGGTCTGAAGTGCGAGTATGGGTCGCCCAAACTGTGTGGAGACATAAGCATAGAATGCAATGAGGGTGGCGGCAACATCGGATTTCCTACGAAGAGGAAATGTCCACACAAAGTGAGAGTAGTCATCCAGTATAACGAGATAATAAAGATAAACAGAATTACTAGGTACTGGAGAGGTCCATACATCGTTGTGAATCAACTCAAACGGAAAAGATGCAACTGTGGAAGAGGAACTAAAAGGAAGGCGAACATGTTTGCCTAACCGGCAGGCTTCACAGGAGTGAGCGGCCGTTTTATTACATGAAAAAGAAAATCCTCTCATTATTTGACGAAGTGAAGAAGTGCTAGGATGCCCGAGACGAGCAAGCCAAAGATCGACACCGGCGGAAAAAGCTCGAGGACCACCCGGAGATGACGGCGACTGAACTGGGTAGAGGTCGCCGGGACTGTCACAGCGGTGAAGAATCATCCTGGTGCGAGCGTCCTTAATGTAAAAGCCAACTTCGTCAAATTCCACAGTTACAAAATTGTCACGAGAAAGATTACGAGCGGAAACTAAGTTCTGAATAAGATGAGGAGAAACAATGACATTATTAAGAGAGAGAGGTCGAGAGTTAGAGGGAAAAGGTGCAGAACCGATATGAGAGATGGAAAGACCAACACCGTTACCGATGATGATGCGAGATGGAGTGGAAGTGGGATGGACGGAGGAGAGGTTACCCGGGTGAACGGACATATGGGAAGTGGCGCCGGAGTCCATAATCCAATCGCCGCCACCACCTGAGTATGGCGGCGGCTGCAGTGCCGCTTAGGAGAGCTGGTCGTAGTAGGGGCGCCAGACGCGCTGGCGCCAGACGCGCCAACAGGGGGCGCGGCAGGAGGGGCGCCGTACGCGCCATGTGCGCTGACAGGCGCAGCCAGGAGCGCCTTGTGAGCGCTCGGGCGGGGGCCGAGGATGCCCGGGGCGGGGGGCCGCGACACGGGCATGCTATATGCGTGCACGACCCTCGTCCAGGGGTTATAGCCGCCGACCCAGGGTGGCGGGGCCTGCTGTTGGGGAGCCTGACCGCCGTCGCCGCCCCCTTTGCCACCACCTTGGCGTTAGCCGCCGCGACCGCGGCGAAGGTTGTCGCCGTTCCCACTGTTGCGCGGAGGTTGGGGCGGCTGCGGCACCGGCGTAGGGTGCGGAGGGGCCGGAGGACGGGGCGCCGAGGGTGGTGTAGAGGCGCCAGTGGAGAGGCCGGCGGCGAGCGCAATGTGGACGGCGCGGGTGCGGAGGTGCTTCATCCGCCACTCCTCAAGGCGAATATAGGCCACCGCCCACTCGTAAGTAGGGTTAGCCATGAGGGTGAGGTTGGAGGCGGCGTTGCCGAAGTCCTCGTTGAGGCCGGCGGTGAGCGTCGAGAGGAGAAGCTCGTCGCCCACCTTGAACCCGACGTCGTTGAGCTCGTCGGAGAGGGTCTTGAGCCGGAGACAGAAAGCGTCGATGGTGGAGTCGTTCTGGTGGCACCCAAAAAATTTCTGCTGCAAGAAAACAATACGTTGAATCTTCTTGTCGGTGAAGAGGCCATTGATCTTGGTCCACACCGTGTAGGCATCGTCCCCATCGCTAACGACGGTGTGGAAGATGTCCGGAGAGACGGTGAGGAAGAACCACCGGATGAGGGTGGCGTCGATGGCGAGCCAGTTGGCGTTGTGGGCGCCGGCAAAGAAATTGGCGAGACCGTCCACATGATCACGAAGGTTGTACTCACGGAAGAGGAGATTGAAGTAGGTTTTCCAAGCATAGTAGTTTGCAGAGGCGTGGGAGAGGATGATGGGAACGTGATCGGAGAGGTGGATGTTGCGGATGTCGGCAGCTTGGGGCTCATCGGGCTCGGACCCGTAGGAAGAGTCGAACGGGTTGCTAGGAGGGGCGCTGGAGGAGGAGGAGGTGCCGAGGGCCGACATGGCAGAAGGAGGGGGTGGCGGCGCGGGATGTGATCGGGGAGGTGTTTAGGGTTTGCAGGAGGGAGGCGGCTCGGGGAGCGGGCGTGGTGCGGCAGGGAGGGTGGAGGCGCGGTAGGGTAGGGGTTGTGGGGAGGGAGGGAGGAGGCGCGGCGGCCGGGAGGCGGCGGCGCTGGGACAGCGGTGCGGCGGGCGTCTGGGAGGCGACGGCGCCTACTAGGGCTGGGGATCGAGGGTTAGGCTGATACCATATAGAGGAATATGATGCAACTCTCAATGTATTGATAGTTGCATATGCACAAGTATATATAGTACATAGGGCAAGTCATATCCTCAACTATACACGAGAAGGAGACTTGGAGTACAAGAATACATGTGCTAAATACATATCTCAACCGTCATCGTCAAAGGCATTAGTCCTAACAAGAAATCTGCACATAGCTGCAGATAACTTCATACTAAGCTACATAAAATACAAATTAGCAAGTCTACAAAAGCCAGCCTAACATACATTTACTAATTATATAGCACAATGTTGAAGTACACGTTCATTCCAGTCCTAACAAGAAGTCTGCACGTAGCTGCAGAGTAACTTTTGAACTAAGTAACTTATATTAAACAGCTTGCTTTAACAGCAGCCCGCTCGTTCATTCGAATCCTCCTTGTGTGTTTTCTTCCCGACTAACTACTGTGAGACCAAAAAAATGCAGTCTTTATTAATTGAGACAAAAAACAAAGTAGGTCCTCCCTGTGTTTTAGACAAGTGCAAGCAAGGCAACACAACTCCAAAACAACAATATAGTTGTCTGACAAAAAAATGGTCAATACACAGAAATCCTAATCACACCCTCAAATAAATTGCACCAGTCATCAAGGTGACACTATTTTTTCCTGTCTATACCTGAGTGGAAGTACAAGAATATCTCAAAGTCCATATCCATTATCACAAAATGAGTGCTTTGCACCACAAAATTGAGAAGATACATGACCAAAGCAACAAAAAGAAAGACACTGCATACTATCAGCTGAACCCGATTCTGAACAAAATCTGATTAAGATATTATAGAAATAACAAAGCCAGCTGGAGTCTACGGCTCTGTTGGAACTTCGCCCACAGAATCGATCACATCAAATCACACGATAAACACGCACTCGAAAACTGATAGCCAAGGGCTCTTGTCGTGCCCTTTGATTCTCTTTTTATTTTCTGTTTTTCTCCACGGTGTTTATCGTGTGATTTGATGTGATCGATTCTGTGGGCGAAGTTCCAACAATTGGTATCAGAGCAAGATCGATTTGAAGCCGTGCTTGCCCCGGGGTGGCAACCCGACTAGCGCCTCGGGGCGGGCGATGAAGTCGCTGGATGGTGCAGCGACGAGGAGGATCAAGCGATCGTCGTTCGTTGGAGCGACAAGGAGGGAGGCGGCAGGCTGTCGTCGACATAGTGATGGAAGATGATCGTTGATGGGAGCGGTGGTGCTGAGGTGCGGCACTGGAGCTCATCAAGATCGTCGTCTAGGGGAGCCGGATGAGTCAAGGGGTCGTGCGAGTTTGCACGATCAGTCGTCGTTGCGTCTGTGAGTCGTCGTGTCCAAGTGCTCGTCTTGGTGATGATTCGTTGGAGTCGAAGCGGTGTGCACGGTGTTCCGTGAGTCATGTCCATGTCCTCGTGGAGCTTCCTGGTTGCGGCCAGTGGGATTCGGTGTGATGCCGAAGGCGGACGATGGTAGGCGAAGCCATCGTAAAGCGAGGAGGTGTGCGACCAGTGGAGAGTGGATCTATTGCAAGCAAGTACAAGAAGTATGGTGCGGACCGAGTGCAAGGTAGTGGCCAAGCAATGGCGGTGGCACAGCATGCCAGAGCAAGGAGGCACTGCATGTTTCCAGGCGGGTGATACTCAGTGTACGGATATGGCCGTTGAAGATCAAGCTTGGCGTGTAGTGGGACAGTGACCAGTTAAGTTGAACGACGTGAAGACTGATGATGAGTCCAGTCTTGCACGTTGCACGTGTAGATGCGACCGTGTGGGCTGGTAGTCCAGATCATACGTCGGAGTTTGGATCATCAAGTCGTGAATCTCCAGCGAGTCAAGATGAGAAGGAGCATGAGGAAGATGACAAGTCAAGATTAGGGGGAGATTGTTAGGTAATCTTGTGGTAAAGTCATGTATAAATTAGCAGTTGAGTCTAAGCAAGTTAATTAGTGTGTTTGCTAATTGACTTGGACCGTACAATGTGTTAGCTAGCTGGCTGCGTGTAGTTGTACTAGTCCGGCTAGGATTAGTAGAGGTGTGCGTGTCATGCGTAATTTGACTAGGGAGTAGTACTTGGTCCGGTTAGGAGAGTCCAAGTAGATATAGGAGTTTAAACTGAGTCGGTTTCATGGGTCTGGCCTTGGCGTGTGTGTATATATACATGACGAAGCCTGGCTGTGAGATTTGTAATCGTGAGGTGAGAAAGGAGAAAACCAAAAAAATAAATAAAAAGAAGAGAAGCACGACACGTGTCTTTGGCAAAAGTTTTCGTGTGTGTGAGTTCATCGTGATTTGATGTGATCGATCCTGTGAACCGAGTTCCAACAGGCTCTACGCCCTGGACCCTTTCAGTAGGAACGTTCCCATGACTCAAAGGTTTTGATAAACGACACCCAGCTCCATGTGGAGCTCCAGGTATTTTGGTATATTGTTGCCCAAAAGTATTACTTCGGACTATGCATTCAACAATTAATGCGAAACCAGGATACGGTCCTTTCGAAATCATATATGAAGTTGTGAACCTCAAATATTTTTAGACTGGGAGCTATGCAGGTTGCAGGCCACTATAATGCATGCGACATAAAATGAAATGCTGGAAGGCTAAACACAG
Source organism: Aegilops bicornis (assembly GCA_021605145.1). Lineage (NCBI taxonomy): Eukaryota > Viridiplantae > Streptophyta > Magnoliopsida > Poales > Poaceae > Aegilops > Aegilops bicornis. The sequence continues at coordinate 521,544,728 of CM038669.1, forward strand.
CAAGAAATATATGGTGCTTTAACATACCTTACTGTACAATTTTGCTGCGACAACATAATCCTTGTTCTTTAAAGAGTTGCTCCCTCGTGATATAAGCCCTGATGTCACGATTTCCCGTTTAAGCATAGGCCCCTGCTGAACCATACAGAACATCAATTAAATCAATTCTATGCAGGATGCATTCGATATATAAAATATGAACGAACTGCCTGAAATTTTGCTGTACATATACGGGGGGAAAGGATTTGATTACATAAGCATATCTTTTCTCAAATTTCTATGACTGCACAAGCCTAATATTACGAGTGCTCGTGATAATCTCCTAACATCCATGCTCAGTATTGTAAGTACAAAAATTACCGGCAAAATTGTCATAAACTGGTACCATGTTTAGGTAACTATTAATATCAACATGGCACATATGCAGATGTCTTCCCCAGCCACAATACCTCAGCCACTTATGGGGAAGGCAGAATGTCATCTTTACGAACTAGGAACACGATGATGAGTTCCTACTGTATTTTACCTTAAGCACATTCTTAGAACTATTTTTGCAAGTAGTAGCGAAGAGATTAATCTCACATAAAAAGGAACATCACGGTTGGCATCAACGTCCTCCATTATGCAATTGAGAAAGTAATCTGAAACCACTTTTTCCGCGTGGAGAGTTGTATATGCTGCAGCTTCCTTGAGATTGGCACCAGCCTATCACAGACGAAAAAAACGTACAGATCTCTATTACAGATGGCCTGGGTTTCATATTTTTGCACTTTCAGGAATGAATACGACCTTAATGGCACTGCCTATGAATGCTCAAGATCAACTGGGTTGTTTTGGTTTGACTTGTTATCATCATGCTTATAGCGACCAAATTGATGGCACAAGTTTTTTCAGCAAAAAAAAAAGGTTAAGAAAGTGTCCGGTACAAAAGGGTCACAAATTGCAGCGTGCCAAAGCTGCAGCCAGTATGAAAAACAAATGCCAGAAAAGGAAGTAAGAAAAAACAAATTCAGTATGGAAAACAAACATAGAAAATGGGTACCCAACAAAATTCATGGACTTGACAAAGCTCAGATGAATGTACAACACCTTAACTAGGAGCTTGATACATTTCATTGACTTGGCATCTGTAGCAACAATAAGAGGTGTCACGCCATTTACCATCTTGTTGTACTGGAGAAATATTAAGATGTCAGCTCCAATGGTCAATACATAGAACAAACTGATGAAGCAAGCTTTCAGCAAAGAAAATTGATTCGGTACACCCACTGTAAAATCAGTTAGAATGTTATTTTTGTCAAGATTATATTGGTAATCAGGCCCTAATGCCATTGAGCCCACATACATGCTCCTATAGTCCAAAGATAATGCCACGATTACCACCACATAGCATTTATTTATGATTTTTACATGGAATCTGCAAGCAGCATTGCATGGGTATACTGCCTTTCTGCTCACACGAATCTAATGTGAATTACATTGCCACAATATTAATGGAGCATGCCATTCTAGTTTACAGATTCAGACTATTTTGTTTCAAGAAAGATTCAATCTTTTAATCATCACCGACCAGTCATTGGGATCTCTAACCCCAACAAAAGCAATGCAGCCATCAAGAAGACAAGTTACTACAACGTGAATATGGAACCACAACCCGAAAACGAAGATGATGTTGCATGACGCCAGCAGCGAGAATGATTTGGGAGGCAACGGTGCCCTCACACGGTCACACCCACAGCTTATTTGGGAAGATGGATGAGCCAACAGGGAAATATTATATGAGGGAAAGACACGCAGAAGACTATGGATTTGAAAGGGAAGTGGATGAAGCACTTCAATGCTTATTACCAAGACACTAGAGTAAATTGCAAAAAACCACCACAATTAGGGACCCTAAATCAAAAAACCACCACCTTTCATTTTTTTTTTCAAAAAACCGCCAACATTGTGTTGACAGTTTTTAAAAAACACTAATGCGTTGCTTACAGCGGGTTGATGCAAAAATCTGACAGGTGGGCGCCACTGTCAGGTGCCACATGACTGGGACGGAGACGGCACCCGTCACACCCGTAAACGGCGCTAACTTGTCACGCAAGAACCGGCCAAAATCACAAAAAACAATCCAAGCTAACCGGCCGCGGGTTGTTGTTGTAGACGGACAAGGGAAGGGCACAAGCGGAGCTACGTAGGCCGGTGCTCGTAGCCCGCTCCGGCGAGGTCGAGCTGCCGTGCGCCCGCGCGCCCACGGCCCAGCCCGCTCCGGTGAGGCCGAAATCCCGTGCGCCCACGAACCAGCCAGCTCCGGCGAGGACGAGCTGCCGTGCGCCCACTCCGTCAAGACCAAGATCCAGTGCGTTTGCGCCCCAGCCAGCTCTAGCGTGGCCGACCGCTGCGGCGTCTGCTGCTACCGCCCGGGCGAGGCCGAGCTGCCGTGCCAAGGCTCCACGGCCTAGCCGCTCCGGCGAGGCTGAAATCATGTGCGCCCACGAACCAGCCTGCTCCGGCGAGGACGAGCTGCCGTCGCCTACTCCGTCAAGACCAAGATCCAGTCGTCCGCGCTGCCTGCTCCGGCGTGGTCGACTGCCGTGCATCCAGCGCGCCCGCTCAGAGGCCGAGCAGCAGCCGTATGCCCACAACGTCAAGGCCGACATCCCGCTGCCGGCGGCCTGCCCGCTCCGGCGTGGCGAAGCTGGTGCGTCCGCGTGTCTGCGCACCCGCTCGGCGAGGCCGAAGCTGCCCTGCGCCCGCTTAATCCGTCAAAGCCGGCATCCAGCACATCCAGGCCCCTGCCCGCTCCGGCGAGGCCGAGGTCACCGCTGCCCGCTCCGGCGAGGCCGAGGTCCCCGCGGTGCTCGATTTGGTCGTCGGCTCGTGGGTAGACGTGCCTAGCATGGAAGCCCTACACCTCGTAACGTAGCTCCGAATGCTGCCGGCAGCGAACTCTCCGGCATGCTCACAAGCTGCTCGACGGAATGCCAGGGAAGGAGAGAGACTGCTGACAAGTGGGCCTATATCAACTTAACTGTCCATGCAAACGTTGTTGACCTTTCTTGCCACATCATCACTTACATGCGGCCCCCAGGTGTCAGTTTTCCACTCAAACTGCTCTAATTAGTCAATCAGTGTTTCTTGAAAACTGTCAGCACAATGTTGATGGTTTTTTGATAAAAAATCGAAAGGTGGTGGTTTTTTGATTTAGCGTCCTCAATTGTGGTGGTTTTTTGTAATTTACTCAAGACACTATGATGAGATGTAGCATTACAACAACTACACAACTAGGGGCAGCAGAAGAAAAGAAAAATGTACTGATGATTTCAGGAGTTAACTATGCAGCACAAACACCATAGCAGCATCAAGCAACCATAAACAATCAATTAAATAGAACATGACAAGCCGAGGGAAAAAATTACAAGACACAAATAATTAAAGTTGAAACATGTAGGGTAACTTGAGGCAGAAATGGTATGTACTTGAACTTACATCTGCATTGTGGTCCAGTAAAATCTTCATAGCACCATAATGCCCTTTACCAGCAGCAACATGAAGTGGTGTTCCATAAGCAGATACCGGGTCAACATAAGCTCCTTTTGCAAGCAAAAGCTCTACCATTTCACAATTGCCTGGAAGAAAACACGGAACTTGTTACAAAGAGGGGCGGTGTTTTCTGGCAATCTCTTCTAAAAAGAATCCATGAGCTTATAAGGTAAGATGATAAGTATTTTTTGTGACAATTTCTTTTGTTTCTGGTGTATCATGGACCTGTGTTTGCCTTGATCATGTGCTACAAAAGCCCAATGCGGACTTGTTTGGATTGGAAGGAATAAAAGCCAAAAAATCATAGTTAGGTTAACTTTTAATAGGGGTATTTAGGGATGGGGCCTAATTCCCATCAAGGGGGATATTCAATAAGATAAGACCATGATCTACAGCATGGTTACTCGATTCATGGTTCATCAGGTTCACAGTTCACTACTTCCTACTTCCCAAAGTGCAGCATGGACCTCTCCAATTCAGTAACAGGAGATTGGTTCACAAACACAACAATTCTGGTTTTATGGATCTAGTTAGTATGCAAGGTATTTTTATCTCGATGTAAGAATGTAATATGAGAAACCAAATAAGCCAGTCTCGCAAGGAAACCCTGAAAGGGAACACACAAAAAGAAATAAGAGAGAATGAAAAAAATAAAAGGACTAGATTAGGTAGCAGCATTGCACCGGAGCCTTCCCGTCCTGCACCTCTCTCTCTCCCTCTCCTACCTCTCCCTCTCTCTCTCTCTATCTCTCAAATCGTGTATCCGATTGACGATCTGTGCTACACTGCTCATTGTTGGCTTTGCTGTAATGATACCGTCGAAACTAGATCCCACGTAGATATGTTTCAGTAACTTTTTTTAGTTACTTCGCTTGTCAGGTTATCGATTATAGCCACTTGGTAACCAGGTTATTAAGCTAGTTATCAGATTATTTTCACACCACACCCATGTAAGACTGGAACTATAGTGACATGTATTAGGTTATTTGACTTCCCAATTAGGTGACATTTTACGATATTGCACATGCACAACAGCTAATGGACACTATATCCATGTTAAAGTGTTCAAAATATTAGTAATTATGCTACACAAAGAGCCCTGGTTTGATGCAATACATGCATGCAGATGGTAGAACTTTCGCTAATGGCTAAACACAAATATATCAATGACTTTGACTAGAAGCGTGTGCAAGATTATTATTTAGTACAGCTAAGAGTATATCAGGAAATACCACCAAACTTCTACTTGGAAACCTAATATGTCGCGCATTCTCAAACAGCCTAATAAGTCTAAAACAACATGTACTTCCAAATAGAGAGACACATCACAAGAACCTAACCATCAGATTTGAAGATAAATTATTAGCACAAGAACAATATTAGTAAATTACTATATGAAACAAAGGCAAATAGCTCTGACTAAGATAACACAAAACAATTTGCAATGCAGAGATGCAGAACAGAAGTATGTGTTTATAGAGGTGGACCTAATTCAGCGGCATAATGTAACAGGGAAGACCCGTCGTGATCAGCTTTGTCTTGATTAGCGCCATGATCAAGAAGATATTCGGCAGTACCCCCATTGTGGTATGTTGCAAACAAGAGAGGTGTTCTACCTATAAAGCAGACAAACAGACAAAAATTAATTATATCAACGCACTTCTCGGTGTAGCAAGAAATGCGATCTTTTTTGTATCAAAGTATGTCTTATCTCCAAAAGCATCTTACCACAGAAGTTTCCTAACACTGCTCTGTCTTCTCTGAGAGCATGGAATTTAGATATGGCTCCCCAAGACACACAAAGTAGACCCATCGAATTAGATATAATATGAAGCAGGATTTTCATAATGCTCGAGAGAGTATTGGTTAAATGGAACTGACACATGAAAATTAGATATTAGACTACCGGAATAGAAGAATCAAATGCATCCTCAGAGTTGGAGTGCATACATATGTGCAATAATTAAACAACCAAACTGTCCTAAAATAAATAATTTGCCCTCAAAGAGTAGCCTATTTAATTATTTATATCAGCGATGCTTATGTAGGGCTTTTTTTGCGGGTGTTATGTAGGGTATTCACATTCAGTATCATAATTAAGCCCGACTAATTTCTTCCCTTAAAAAGACAGATTCATTTCATATAAAGCTGCATGATCATGAGTTAGCACAACAGAATATGATAAATCATAATTTAATTTTGTGAGATAAATATTGGTGGTTATGATGCATTGGTTCATACTGACGTAGATAATCTTAGGCTCTGTTTATGGTTGCTGGACTGTGTTGTGCTGAGCTTGGAGCCGCGGCGAAAGCTGGTTCAAAAAGCTGGATTATCATAATGCACCTCTATGCCAAACCCAGAGAAAGCAAAAAACAGTCAGATATCATGAGACTTACTCCCTCCGTCCGCAAATAAGTGTACATCTAGGTTTTGTCCTAAGTCAAAGTATTAAAACTTTGACCAACTTTATAGAAAAAATTAGCAGCATTTATGGCACTAAATTAATATCGCTAGATTCATTTTAAAATGTACATTCATAATATATCAATTAGATGTCATACATGCTACTATTCTGTTCTATAAAGTTGGTCAAAATTTTAAAATTTTGATTAGAACAAAAGGTAGACGTTCACTTATTCACGGATGGAGGGAATACAGATCAAGCAACCCTTGTGAACAATAATCCCAGCATGTAAAATAGCACTTCATACGATTTGACAAAACCTAGACTGAATGTGTGCGCAGGGTCCTAAACCAATAGATTAGGGTTCTGAAGATAGATGGACCTTCCTTGTCGACCAGATCCACGTCTACCAGCAGCTCCTCGACGAGGTACCTGCACACCGCCAGACTCCCTTTACTGGCCGCGATGTGCAGCGCACTGAAACCTTCAAGCTGCCCGACATCTTCCACCCTCAATTCCTCAATCGCTTCCTTGGGGCGGCCCCTGCCATTGTCCAGTATTATGGTGACCAGCTCTGCAACGGATCAGGGCCGGAATCTGGGAAGCTGTCATTGAATGTGGTCGTGAACGACCAGTGCAGTCGCCACAAGATCTTCATCATCCGATGACGAATCGTCCGATGAACAAATGAAGTGGTGGAAGAAAAACTCATCTTCACTGTCCATACCTTTGTGGGCAAAGTGTCGAACACCATGCGGTCGTGGTGGCAAAGAGGCCGCGATGATCACCTTGATGTAGCAAGGGTGGTTGGCGGCCGGCTACTGGCCGCTCTGGAGCACTCGTCGGAAGCTGCAGTGGCCGCCGTGGTACGTCGCCGGCAGTCGTATCCCCACTGCCGCCGGCTGCGACGGCGACGGCCAAACCTCCTCCGATCGACGGCCAAAACAACGGCGAAAGCGCGGGCGTGATGGCGGCCATGTCGAGACGTGGTTTGGTATGGACGGACGGGGGCTGCGCGGTGAGGAGGCGGCCGGAGAATAGCGGCGGCGCCGGCGGCGAGGCGGGGCGGGGAGAGGGGGTGGAAGCGTTGGAAGCGAAGGGACTGCTAGTGTCCCCGACAGGCGGGCCACGGGGGGACAAGGGCGTGCGGCGAGCCCGTCCGCGTGATGTCCATTTCACCCCAAACTCGGCGCAAATTTGGGCCGGGTATGGGTCGAAAACGAACAGAATCCGGACATTTGTCCATTTGGGGCCGCGCGTTGGGCCGCGCTATTCGTCCGTTCAACCCCACACGGACGCACCCGGACAAGATGGGGTCGTGCGGTGGAGTTGGCCTACTCCACCGCCACCCCAAATGGAAGCCGTTTTGTCCGGATTTCGTTCGTTTGGGGGTGACAATGGGTCTGTGATTCGTAAATGCGACGGCCATGCACCCAAGCGTGGCCGCATTTCGGCCGCATCTTGTCCGTTCACCAACACATAGATAAAACAAAAATGATGCATATGAAATGGTTCAAATCAAAAATAGCTCCCAAATAGTCTTTACAACCCAATCAAAATTTGTTTGCATGACAAGAAAACAATATCAAATAGTCTTACAACACAATCGAAATTTGTTTTATGACAAAAAATTAAACTGGTAGATCTATTGGTTGCCAATGCGAGTCCACACGTGCTCAACCAAGTCATCCTGGAGCTGGACATGAGTATGTCAATCACGCAACTCCTGATGAAACTTGACAAATTGTTCAAAGGTTGCAGGAGGTGGATGCTCAGGCTCAACATTTTCACCCTGGAAATCAAACCCTTTCTTGTAGTTGCTACCATCGCGCTCATCCTCCACGATCATGTTGTGCATGATCACACAAGCAGTCATCACCTCCCAAATCTTCTTCGTGCTCCATGTTAATAAAGGGTTACAAATGATACCCCACTGAGACTGAAGCACGCCGAAAGCACGCTCCACATCCTTCCTAGCACTTTCTTGCATTTGGGCAAACCTCCGTCCACTGCTAGGAAAAGGGCTATAGATGGGATGGACACTAATGGCGCACTGTACATGTGGTGCGCCATTACTAAATACTAATGACGCACCATGTGTTGGTGCGCCATTAGCGTGCAAATACTAATGACGCACCACATCCCACGGTGCGCCATTAGTAAAAAAAAAATTAAATTTTTCAAAATTATTAATGGCGCACCGTGGGAGTGGTGCGCCATTACTAGTTGAAACTAGTAATGGCACACCACTCCCACGGTGCACCATTAGTATTTTGGCCCAAACATTCCCCCGAATGCACACCCCCTGTGGACCGCCTTTTCAGTTTCAAAAAAATAAAAGAAAATGATAGAAATGTCAAAAAAATAAAAGAAAATAAGATTCCCATGTAAGATGTGGTCTAGTTGTTAGCAAAATTTACAAACATGAATTTTCGACTTTTTGGCAAAATCTCTCGAGAATTTGTAAAAATGGGCATAACTTTTGCATACAAACTCGGATGAAAAAGTTTTTTATATGAAAAATCATCTACTCGAAAAGTTACATCCGAATTTAACTGGAGGAACCCCGTTAAACATTTTCAAAATCCTCAAAAACCTAACAGAAAAAAAGATACGGGGCTTTTAAGATCTGGAGAGGCAAAAAATTTTAAAAAAAATTCAAACTTACTAATGGCGCACCTGCCCATGGTGCACCATTACTATCTTCCCGCCTTTAAAATTCAAAATAAAAAAAATAAAAAAAAAGTTACTAATGGCGCACCTGCCCATGGTGCGCCATTAGTATCTTCCCGCCTTCAAAATTCAAAATAAATAAATAAAATAAAAAAAGTTACTAATGGCGCACCTGCCCATGGTGCGCCATTAGTATCTTCCCGCCTTCAAAATTCAAAAAAATAAAAAAAATAGTAATGGCGCACCGTGGGTTACTATGCCGTATATATGGCTGGGCGTGTCCTCTCCTCCTTACCTCTTCATTCTTCTCCTCCACTCCACCTCTCCTCCACTCCACCTCTCCTCCACTCCAACTTCCCTTCTCTCCTCCACCATACTATCCTCCTCCTCTCCGGCGACCTCCTCCTCCTCCTCTCCGGCGACCTCCTCCTCCCTCCTCTCCTCTCCTCCCCTCCCATCCCCTCACGGTTTCACCTCCCTCCACTCCGGTGAGCTCCACCTCCCACGTCTCCGGTGAGCTCCTCCTCCCTCCTCTCCGTGAGCTCCCCCTCCCCCCTCTCCGGTGAGCTCCTCCTCCTCCCTCCTCTCCTCCCATCCCCTCATGGTTTCTCCTTCCTCCTCTCCGATGCTCCGGTGAACTCCTCTCCGGCGACCTCCTCCTCCTCTCTGGCGAACTCCTCTCCGGCAAAAGAACACGGCAAAAGAACGTACAAGATCCAAAAACGGGAACAAAATTTGAAATAATATCGTGCAAAAAAAACGAGCAAAAAAAACAAGCAAAAAATGGGCAAAAAAATCGCGATCCAGATCCAAATTCAAAATTCAAAAATAGCAATGGCGCATGGTGGGGGTTAGACGGTGCGCCACTACTATTTTCCCGCCTTCAAAATTCAAAAATACTAATGGCGCACCGTGGCCAATACTAACGGCGCACCAGTGGCCTATACTAATGGAGCATCAGGTTTATACTAATGGCGCACCGGTGGTGCGCCATTAGTACTCAGTACTAATGGCGCACCACTGATGCGCCATTAGTAAAAAATACTAGTGGCGTGATACTAATGGCGCACCAGTAGTGCGCCATTAGTAGGCAAAACTGGTACGCCATTAGTAGGCCTTTTCCTAGTAGTGGTCTCTTCTCTCCTTGCGCATTGGGTATGGTATTCACAAGAGTGGACCACTGAGGATAGATGCCATCAGCTAGGTAATATCTGAGGGAGTCCTGGACTAAGGGGTCCTCGGGCGTCCGGCCTGTTAACCATGGGCCGGACTGATGGGTCATGAAGATATGAAGACCAAGATCGCACCGATGTCCGGATAAGACTCTCCTTGGCGTGGAAGGCAAGCTTGGCGACCGATTATGAAGATTCCTCCCTCTGTAACCGACCTTGTGTAACCCTAGATCTCTCCGGTGTCTATATAAACCGGAGAGCTTAGTCCGGATAGGGAGGGACTCATTACCGTAGTCATACAGGCTAGACTTCTAGGGTTTAGCCATTACGATCTCGTGGTAGATCAACTCTTGTAATACTCATATTCATCAAGATCAATCAAGCAGGAAGTAGGGTATTACCTCCATAGAGAGGGCCCGAACCTGGGTAAACATCGTGTCCCCTGTCCCCTGTTACCATCGACCTTAGACGCACGGTTCGAGACCCCCTACCCGAGATCCACCGGTTTTGACACCGACATTGGTGCTTTCATTGAGAGTTCCACTGTGCCGTCTCCAAAAGGTTTGATGGCCCCTTCAATCGTCAACGACAATGCTGTCCAAGGAGAAACCTTCCTCCCCGGACATATCATATTCGGCGGCTTCGCACTGCGGGCCAACTCGCTTGGCCGTCTGGAACATATCGACAGCTACACCCCTAGCCATCAGGTCAGGTTCGGGAGCTTGAACTACGTCACGGACGTCCGTGGAGACTTGATCTTCGCTGGATTCGAGACCGCATCGATCGCTCCTGGTCACCCCGATGAATGTGACCTAAATCTGTCATCGGACCGCATCCAGGGGATTGCTCCTGTAACTGCTCTGGCCGTAGATCCAAAGCATATTGCGCCATCCAAGGACAGGAGGCTCAACCCCACCGCGGAGGCCACAGATTCCACAGCGTTGGAGAGGAAATAGACCTAAAGTCACACAACGTCTTTGTCACCGGAACTCCGGACTCGTCTCTGGTCATAAATTCTGAGCCATATGCATCCGCGGACGCCAAACTTGATCGCTTATCGATCTTTGAGCTTAGTGCCGCAGACATCTTCCAACACTCGCCCTTCGGCGATGTGCTAAACTCATTAAAGAATCTGTCCCTGGCGGGGGACTCACAGCCAAATTATGTCCGGTTTGAACTGGAGGCTGATGATGGGGGAGAATTCAGCTTCCCACCCACCACCCACTTCATAGCCACTGTCGAAGATTTAACCGACGTGCTTGATTACAGCTCCGACGACATCGACTGTATGGGCGACGATGCTGACGAGGAGCAGGGCCAAAACCCGCCGCTTACCGGACGCTCGACGGCCACTTAATCATATGACGTATACATGGTGGATACACCTAAAAGAAACTAACAACGACGACAAGGAAGATCCAGTTAAGGACAAACCTCCATAGACACAGCCCCAGCACCAGCATCAGCGGCGACGGTCTAAGTCACGTCGTACAAAAGACAACAACACCGGCACCGGAGAAAATAATACTCCGGACGGAGCCGAAGACAATGAAGACCCTCTCGGGGCAATCTCCGAACAGGATGAACGGGAGGACGGGCACGTTAGCCCTGATGAACAGGCCATACACGAAGACTCGGAGGATAGTAATTATCTTCCGCTCTCCGAGGAAGAGGAGAGCCTCGGAAACAAAGAATTCATCATGCCTGAAGAACCTCTCGAGAAGGAGCGCTTTAAACGCCGGCTAATAGACACTGCAAGGAGCCTGAAAAAGAAGCAGCTGCAGCTTCAAGCTGACCAAGATCTGCTCAATAATAGATGGACCGAAGTCCTGGCCGCTGAAAAATATGGCCTGACCGGCCCAGCCAAAAATTACCCGAAGCGCAAACTGTTACCTCAGTTCGATGACGAGGTGCTGGAGCCCGTACCATCATCGCACAACGCGTCCGACCGACCGCCACACGGTCAGGACAAAGCGACAACTCAAGCAGAACACCAGACCGCCCCACCTCACCGTAAACGCAAGAATAAAATAGCTCGGGGTTGTACATACGACCGTCGACAGGACTTGGACAGCAGAGCAGGACACACAAGATCGATCAATGGATCGCGAGGACGTGCCTCGACACGCGACGACGGCTACCTATTCGGACGTGGCAAACCGAGCCACGCCCGGGCCGAAAACTGCAAATAGAGTCCATCGGAGGTACGTCACAGTGTGGCCCAATATAGAGGCGCCGCACACCCTCTTTGCTTCACAGACGAAGTAATGGAGCATGAATTCCCAAACGGGTTTAAATCCATGAATATCGAATTATACGACGGAACAATGGATCCCGCGGTATGGATCGAGGACTTCCTCCTCCATATCCACATGGACCGCGGAGATGACCTTCATGCCATCAAATACCTACCACTAAAACTCAAAGGACCAGCTTGGTACTGGTTAAACAGTCTGCCGGAAAATTCTATTGGCAGCTGGGAAGATTTGGAAGACGCCTTTCGCGACAACTTCCAAGGAACATATGTCTGGCCACCGGATGCCGATGACTTAAGCCACATTGTCCAGCAGCACGGAGAGTCAACCAGGAAGCTCTGGACTAGGTTCTTAGTTAAAAAGAACCAAATCTTCGACTGTCCGGATGCGGAAGCCCTTGCGGCCTTCAAACACAGCGTCCGGGATGAATGGCTTGCCCGCCACATCGGCCAAGAAAGACCTAAATCCATGACAGCCCGTACCGCTCTAATGACCCGCTTTTGCGCGAGAGAAGACAGCTGGCTCGCTCGTACAAGCAACAACGCCTGCGACCCGGGCACTTCCGAAATCCGAGACGGCAATGGCAAGCCACGACACAGCAAACACAAAAGTCGCAATGATAATGAAAGATCACGCGACACAGCGGTTAACGCCGGATTCAGCAGTCCCAAATCCGGTCAACAGAAAAAGCCATTCAAGGCGAACAGAGACGGACCATCCAATCTAGACAGGATATTGGATTGACCCTGCCAGATTCATGGCCACCCCGATAAACCAGCTAATCATACCAACAGAAGCTATTGGGTCTTCAAGCAGGCCGGCAAGCTCAACGCCGAACACAAGGGGAGGAGGCCGTCCGGTGATAGGGACGACGAAGAGATCCACCAACCAAATACCGGGGGTCAGAAGCAATTTCCCCCGAAACAAAAAACAGTAAACATGGTATGCGTGACACACACCCCTAGAGGTGAGCGCACAAAATACTCCCCCCGTACAGGAGATCATACTATGGCTACCTCAGTCGAACTACACAGCGGCCTTATCACGCCACATACCACGCCGGCCATCACGCCGCCGGTCTCCATTCAACATGACCGATCAATGTCCATATTGGACTAGCAATTCGACTTCTGCCGTTCGCCTAACATGCCTTCGAAGTGGGTACCACGCATACATAATTATGCACTTGAAATACCCTGGGCACCGGTGGAAGCACAATATGGGTGTGCCTGCAACCCCCCTACTTTTCTAACTGCCCCTTTTTCCTTTTTATTATCCCCTCCATAGGTAGCTCAAGGGACGGTTACCCTGAGGACTCTACCAGAGTTCGGGTTCGTACAATCATCCAAGGGTTATTCCTGTCAAGGAATCCCTTAACCGAGGACAGGCGGCGCAGACGTGCGACAGGAGGTCCAAAATAACTTTTTGTAGACCGAGCTCTCTATTCCAAGCCTGTAAAGTGCCTTTTTCCTCAGCCTTCGACCCCGGGCATGTCAAATAGCCAGGCTTGCGGCTTTGTTATCTATATAATAATTGGCTTATCACTAACCAGTGTCCAGTATTGACTTTTTCCTAATCGACCCAAATTTTTGCTCCTGTGGTTGTTTCACACACACCTCGGCATAACTCGCCAGGGGCTCGGTGTGGGAACAAATGAGTTGCTGACAAGTCCGAACAGCATTATAGCGTACTTCGGCGTCGCGAGTTTGGCCTTATATGCATCAGCTCCGAATCATGTCTTGGGTCAATAGTTGGGTTGCCCGGCTCCTGTGCTTGCTACCCTACGTTCCGCTCTATCGGCTAGGGTAGTAAAGGGAGAACTACTGCGATTGTGCTTTCGGTTCATCTGGTCAAGCACCTCAGTAGAGAAAGCCGAAACTGATCATTATGATGCGGCGAGAGCTGGTCAACTACTCGACGACTTACTGGAAACTTTAGCGATTCTCTCCGTGTTATACGAAGGATCTTTTTCAAATCATCTGTACACCGCATCATACTAAAAATAAGCCGCGTACATACCAGGGGCTATATCGTAGACCCACCATAAAAGTCCTATGGCTAAGTGCAAGTGTTAACGCCCTATAGTATGATTGCCTGGTTCGCCGCATTGTCATCTCCTTCATGGACCAAGACGTTGGGTCAAGAGTGATCAAATGCTTTTCCGAACACCCCCGTACTTCCTACGAGGGGGCTGAAGCCGACGACTGGAAAACTTTCAGATTATATAAAAACGGCCGCACAGGAGGAACAAAAAGCTTTCGAGCAAAACATAAAAATAGATTAAATATAAAATTGTCTTTTACAATTCCCTTACACCTCACTCGAATACTATGTCTTTCGAGCATTGACCCTCTATCAAGCGGGCAGCCTCTAAGACATCTTCAAAATAATGCTCCGGTGTGTGATAGTTGATACGTCTCCCACGTATCAAGAATAACTTTGAGGTGGTTTCGTACCCTACCATAATCTCTTCGTTTGTTCTCCGCTATTAGTGACTTTGGAATGACTCTTTGTTGCATGTTGAGGGATAGTTATATGATACAATTATGTTATTATTGTTGAGAGAACTTGCACTAGTGAAAGTATGAACCCTAGGCCTTGTTTCCTATCATTGCAATACCGTTTGTGCTCACTTTTATCATTAGTTACCTTGCTGTTTTTATATTTTCAGTTTACAAAAACCTATATCTACCATCCATATTGCACTTGTATCACCATCTCTTCATTAACTAGTGCACCTATACAATTTACCATTGTATTGGGTGTGTTGGGGACACAAGAGACTCTTTGTTATTTGGTTGCAGGGTTGTTTGAGAGAGACCATATTCATCCTCGCCTCCCACAGTTGATAAACCTTAGGTCATCCACTTGAGGAAATTTGCTACTGTCCTACAAACCTCTGCACTTGGAGGCCCAACAACATCTACAAGAAGAAAGTTGTGTAGTAGACATCAAGCTCTTTTCTCAAGCGCCGTTCTTGGAGGTTAGTAAGCGGCACTCACACCCCGTCAACTAAGTTCTTTTCTGGCGCCGTTGCCAGGGAGGTGAGTGCTTGAAGGTATATCTTTAGATCTTGCAATCGAATCTTTTAGTTTCTTGTTTAATCACTAGTTTAGTCTATAAACGAAAACTATAAAAAAATGGAATTAAGGTTGCCTCATATGCTTCATCTTTTTAATGTCTTCCGTGAAAATAAGGATTCCAAAAATTGTGCTCAAGTACTAGAAGAAGAATTACATAGAATGCTGGGCATAAAATATTTGAATGATGAGAATGATTGCAATGTTGTTAGTATGAATTCTTTGAATACCCATGATGCTAATGATATGCAAAGCCACAAGCTTGGGGAAGCTATGTTTGATGAAGATGATATTTTTTGTCCCCCAAGATTTGAGGAGCAAATTTACTATGATGAAAGCATGCCTCCTATCTATGATGATTATTGTGATGACATGTATGCTATAAAGAATAATGATAATCATGAAACTTGTCATGTTGATCTTATTTTTCAATCACATGATAGTTATTTTGTTGAGTTTGCTCCCACTACTATTGATGAGAATAGATTTGCTTATGTGGAGAGTAATAAAAATTCTATGATTATGCATCATGAAAAGAATGCTTTAGGTGCTGGTTATATTGTTGAATTCATTCATGATGCTACTGAAAATTATTATGAGAGAGGATCATATGCTTCTACATATTGCAATAATATCAAGTTTCCTCTCTATGTGTTGAAAATCTTGAAGATTTGATTGTTTTGCCTTCCTATGCTAGTTGATTATTTTTACCATAAATTGTTTGCTCACAAAATCCTTATGCATAGGAAGTGGGTTAGACTTAAATGTGCTAGTCATATTCTTCATGATGCTCTCTTTATGTTTCAATTCTTATCTTTTATGCGAGCATCATTGAAATCATCATGCCTAGCTAGGGGCGTTAAACGTTAGCGCTTGTTGGGAGGCAACCCAATTTTATTTTAGTTTCTTGCTTTTTGGTTATGTTTAGAAATAAATAATTCATATAGCTTCTTTTTAGATGTGGTTTTGTGTTTTAATTAGTGTTTGTGCCAAGTAGAACCTTTGGGAAGACTTGGGTGAAGTCTTTATGATCATGCTGTAAAAAACAGAAACTTTAGCACTCACGAGATTAGCTAAAACTTTTTAATGGAGAGTGCTATTTAGTTGATTATTTTTGCAGATGATTACTAGACAAATTCATCAGGTCCACAATTTATTTTAGAATTTTTTTAGTTCCAGAAGTTTGCGTTAGTTACAGATTACAAAGACTGTTCTGTTTTTGACAGATTCTGTTTTTCGTGTGTTGTTTGCTTATTTTGATGACTCTATGGCTAGTAAAATAGTTTATAAACCATAGAGAAGTTTTAATACAGTAGGTTTAACACCAATATAATAAAGAATGAGTTCAATACAGTACCTTGAAGTGGTGTTTTGTTTTCTTTCGCTAACGGAGCTCACGAGATTTCTGTTAAGTTTTGTGTTGTGAAGTTTTCAAGTTTTGGGTAAAGATTCGATGGAATATGGAATAAGGAGTGGCAAGAGCCTAAGCTTGGGGATGCCCAAGGCATCCCAAGATAATATTCAAGGATAACCAAGAGCCTAAGCTTGGGGATGCCCCGGAAGGCATCCCCTCTTTCGTCTTCATTCATCGGTAACTTTACTTGGAGCTATATTTTTATTCACCACATGATATGTGTTTTGCTTGGAGCGTCATTTTATTTTGTTAGTATTTTCTTTCTGTTACTTAGAATAATGTTTTGCATCTCTATTTTCAATAAAAATGTCAAGGATAGCTTTTACCATGCTTATTTTGCAAGTATACATGTTGCTGTTTCAAAACAGAAAGTTTATCGCTGTTGCAAAAATTCCCTAGAAAAGTCAGAATGTGATAAAATGTTGAAACCTTCTGCATAATAAGCTCTGATAAATTTACTACAGTGGTAATTTTCTTTCACAATGTTTGGAGTTAGGGAAGTATGATGAATCTTGCATTCTTACAGACTATACTGTTTTGGTAGATTGCTGTTATGTTTGCATTGTTTGCATATGTTTGCTTGTTTAATGATTCTATTCGAGGATAGGAGTATTAAATATGCAGAGGCATTTAGTATGCAATGTTGAATAATAATTTTTGTGATTCGCTACAGTAGAAAATGATAAGGTTTTTGCATTGGTATATACTAACTTATCTCACGAGTTCTTGTTGAGTTTGGTGTGGATGAAGTTTTCGAGATTTAGGAAACCGTGATATGAGAGGAATTAAGGAGACACAAAAGCTCAAGCTTGGGGATGCCCAAGGCACCCCAAGATAATATTTCAAGAAGTCTCAAGCATCTAAGCTTGGGGATGCCACGGTAGGCATCCCACCTTTCTTCTTCAACAATTATCGGTTAGTATCGGTTGAGCCTAAGTTTATGCTTCTTCACATGAGGAGTGCTATCCTTGAAATGTCGTTTTATTTAGCTTTGCTTGCTGTTTGAATAAAATACCAAGATCTGAAATTCTTAAATGAGAGAGAGTCTTCACATAGCTACATAATTATTTAACTACTCATTGATCTTTACTTATATCTTTTTGGAGTAGTTTGTCATTTACTCGTGTGCTTCACTTATATCCTATGAGTAAATGGTTGAATCATTTGAATGTCATAAATCTGAAATTATATATGTTTCATATGCTTATCCCATGGGGTGTAATGACTTTACATATAAGAAGTAGAGGTGGCAAATTTATTGAAGGTTAGCAAACATTGTATTGGTCACTTGAATAATTCATGAAAGAATATTGAAGGAAGAGAGATATCACATATAAATATACTATCTTGGACATCTTTTGTAATTGTGAGCACTCATTAAAATGTGACATGATAAAAGGTTGATGTTGGACAAGGAAGACAACGTAATGGGTTATGTTTTCTTATATCTGAAATAAAGTATATTGTGATGGATCGCCCAACACGTTGAGCTTGCCTTTCCCCCTCATGCTAGCCAAATTCCTTGCACCAAGTAGAGATACTACTTGTGCTTCCAAACATCCCTTAAACTAGTATTGCCATGAGAGTCCACCATACCTACCTATGGATTGATTAAGATCCTTCAAGTAAGTTGTCATCGGTGCATGCAACAAAAATTGCTCTCTAAATATGATGATCTTTTAGTGTGGAGAAAATAAGCTTTATACGATCTTGTGATATGGAAGAAATAAAAGCGACAGACTGCATAATAAAGGTCCCTATCACAAGTGGCAATATAAAGTGACGTTCCCTCGCATTAAGATTTTGTGCATCCAACTATAAAAGCGCATGGCAACCTCTGCTTCCCTCTACGAAGGGCCTATCTTTTAATTTTATGCAAGAGTCATGGTGATCTTCACCTTTCCTTTTTACATTTTATCCTTTGGCAAGCACCTCGTGTTGGAAAGATTCTGATGTGTGTGTGTGTGTATATATATATATATATATATATATATATATATCCAATTGGATGTAAGGCATCATGAACTATTATTGTTGACATTACCCTTGAGGTAAAAGGTTGGGAGGCGAATCTATAAGCCCCTATCTTTCTCTATGTCTGATTAAAACTTTGAATCCATAAATATCGCGTGAGTGTTAACAATTGTGAAAGACTAAATGATAGTTGAGTATGTGGAGTTTGCTAAATCAAAGTTCTGACATAGACTCTTCCTGAAAATAAGATGAATTGTAATTGTTTGATGACTAATAACACGGTTTGTTAGTTTTCAAGAAAGTTTATGATCTATACTTTAACATGTGAACAACTTGTTACTTGATCATGAGAAGCTTTATGAGTTGAGCTACTGTTATGACATATAATGATGCTAGAAAAGGTGATTGAAATTATCATTGATCAAACTTATGCACCTGCTAGCATTCACACTTCATAAATTCTTTCTTTTATCATTTACCTACTCGAGGACGAGCAGGAATTAAGCTTGGGGATGCTGATATGTCTCCAACGTATCTATAATTTATGAAGTATTCATGCTAATATATTGTCCATCTTGGATGTTTAATGGGCTTTACTATGCACTTTTATATTATTTTTGGGACTAACCTATTAACCCAGAGCCCAGTGCCAGTTTCTGTTTTTCCCCTTGTTTCAGTGTTTCGCAGAAAAGGAATATCAAACGAAGTCCAAACGGAATGAAACCTTCGGGAAAGTTATTTTTGCAACGAAAGCAATCCAGGGGACTTGGAGTGCACGTCAGGGAAGCAACGAGGAAGGCACGAGGCAGGGGGGCGCGCCCACCCCCCTAGGCGTGCCCTCCACCCTCGTGGGCCCCTCATGGCTCCCCTGACGTATTTCTTCCTCCTATATATACCAATATACCCTAAAACCTTCGGGGAACAGAATAGATCGGGAGTTCCACTGCCGCAAGCCTCTTTAGCCACCAAAAACCAATCGACCCTGTTAAAGACCCGGAGGGGGGAACCCTCACCGGTGTCCATCTTCATCATCCCGGTGTTCTCCATGACGAGGAGGGAATAGTTCACCCTCGGGGCTGAGGGTATGTACCAGTAGCTATGTGTTTGATCTCTCTCTCTCTCTCGTGTTCTTGATTTGGCACGATCTTGATGTATCGCGAGCTTTGCTATTATAGTTGGATCTTATGATGTTTCTCCCCCCTACTCTCTTGTAATGGATTGAGTTTTCCCTTTGAAGTTATCTTATCGGATTGAGTCTTTAAGGATTTGAGAACACTTGATGTATGTCTTGCGTGGGATAACCGTGGTGACAATGGGTTATTCTATTTATTCACTTGATGTATGTTTTGGTGATCAACTTGCGGGTTCCGCCCATGAACCTATGCATAGGGGTTGCTTTGCGTTTTAAATCTTGACTCTCCAAAGAGAAACTTTGGGGCACTCTTTGAAGTTCTTTGTGTTGGTTGAATAGATGAATCTGAGATTGTGTGATGCATATTGTATAACCATACCCACGGATACTTGAGGTGACATTGGAGTATCTAGGTGACATTAGGGTTTTGGTTGATGTGTGTCTTAAGGTGTTATTTTACTACGAACTCTAGGGCTGTTTGTGACACTTATAGAAATAGCCCAATGGATTGATCGGAAAGAATAACTTTGAGGTGGTTTCGTACCCTACCATAATCTCTTTGTTTGTTCTCAGCTATTAGTGACTTTGGAATGACTCTTTGTTGCATGTTGAGGGATAGTTATATGATCCAATTATGTTATTATTGTTGAGAGAACTTGCACTAGTGAAAGTATGAACCCTAGGCCTTGTTTCCTATCATTGCAATACCGTTTGTGCTCACTTTTATCATTAGTTACCTTGCTGTTTTTATATTTTCAGTTTATAAAATCCTATATCTACCATCCATATTGCACTTGTATCACCATCTCTTCACCGAACTAGTGCACCTATACAATCTACCATTGTATTGGGTGTGTTGGGGACACAAGAGACTCTTTGTTATTTGGTTGCAGGGTTGTTTGAGAGAGCCATCTTCATCCTACGCCTCCCAGGGATTGATAAACCTTAGGTCATCCACTTGAGGGAAATTTGCTACTGTCCTACAAACCTCTGCACTTGGAGGCCCAACAACATCTACAAGAAGAAGGTTGTGTAGTAGATATCAATAGTCCTTGCCCTTGGGTGGACTCTTCGCTGCAACATCGATGGCCTTCATCTTCCCCCAGTATGTCTTGACATGGGCAAAGGCCATCCGTGCACCCTCAATGCACGCCGACCGCCTCACAGCGTCGATACGTGGCACCGCATCAACAAGCCGCTGCACCAAGCCGAAGTAGCTATTCGGAACAGGCTCAGTGGGCCACAGCCGGATTATGACATTCTTCATGGCAGCGCCGGATATCCTATGAAGCTCGGCACATTGGGACATATGTTCATTCAGCAACAGAGGGCGCTTTGACGCACCAAATTGTGACAAAAAAAGCCTCTCCATTGCATACCCCTCTCGCGCTTGGTAAAACTGCGCTGCATCGGAAGAACTCTTCGGCAAGTCTAAAAACTTGTACGGAGAGCTCCACACTTGGTTAAGCTGAGCATAGTTCGGATCGCTGAACCTAGTTTGAAGCAAAAAGGGCTTACCGAACACAATCTCCCCAGCTTGCCGGATCTCCTCACGGGCCACTCTGGATTCGGACCGCGCTTCTCTCGCCTCTCGTAAGGCCTTGTCAAGTTCAGCCTTTTTGGCTTCATTCTCCCTCTCAAGAAATTCACAGCGGCTAGTAGCATTATTTAGTTCGAGCGCCATCATGGATATCTTCTCCTCGTCTTGGCGCCGAGCAGCTTGTTCGGCCTTTAACTCAGTCGATGCCTTTTCGGCAGCCGCATTACTAAACCAGGCCTGCCCCTTGGCTCGGGCCAGCTCCGCCAGAAGATTCTCAATGGCGGCGGCACCATCTGCAGCCATGCATATCCCAGTGTGCAACTTTCAGCGTCATGCTTATATTACAAAAATGTATGTGTAAGGACTGCTCCGAATACATACCATGCGATTCCTCAAGACGCATATTGATCAACGCAATGCCATCCCCTGCCACATCAAGCTTCCGCTGCAGTTCGGCAATGTCCGTAGTCCGGGAAGGTGCCAGGGGAGAAGCAGCATGTGTTCCACTTAACCAGATTAGTCCTTGAGTGTTTCTTCTTGATCCCCCGTTCGCCTCCCATGGGAAGCCAACCTGAGTCTCAGGGGCGACTACGTATACACAGGTGCATTTTTGCAAGTAAAATATAGTTGAAAATATTACATCACAAACCTCGAAGCCTCTTAGCAGGATCATGAAGGCTTCATTCAATCCGCTCTTCGTGGACAGAATCTTCTCAACCACCGTACCCATCAAGGTACGCTGTTCCTCCGAGACAGATGCTTTTCGCAACATATCCCTCAACATATCCGGCGCCGCCGGGTTTCTGGAAGCCGCCGTAGGAGCACGACCTTCCTTTGAAGGAACCCGTTCACCCGTCTCCAGAATCATCGTTGGCTGAAAACCGGATAGTCCACGGCCTACATTGTTGGCCCCCGAATCCCGGACGACCGGAGGTCCACCTTCGGGTACTGCCTCTTTCATCCCCCGCACCGCTTGTTGATCAAGAAAAACCCTCCGAGATGACACTTTGGAGCCGTCCTCCTTATTGGGCGAGGAGGTCGGGGGAGGCGTCTCGCTTTCCATCATCTACGGAAGGAGATCCCCCAAAGAAGAGGATTGCCCAGGAAAACTCTGTGCCGAACTATAAAAATACACAGGCACGTTACATGTCTCTTCAGTAACAGGAAAGGAACGGGATGCGATCAAGGTACCCTGGATTCACTTACGATTTGGTCAAGGGCTTGTCCTCAAGACGGAGCTGTTCAACGGCGTCACCTTCCAATCCCGAGCCGCCCGACGGTGGCATCTTGCCCCTCTTGGCAGGCCGCCCCTCCCAACCTTCGAAGGCGGCCCTTTTCTTCCTAAATGGAGAAGGGATACTTGCTTCTCCTTCGCCTTCGTCTTCGGGCTAGGAAATGTCAATTTCTCCGGACTCAGTATCTAATTTACCTCCCGAACGAAGGTCATCCCGGGTCTTCTCACTCTCCGCCTTGCCCTCCCCTACCGGTGCCTGGTACGGCGCCGGTGCCAGCATCCTTGCTAACAAGGGGTCCGCTGAGTCTTCGGGAAGAGGGGCCGGACACCTGATCCGTTCCGCTTTCTTTATCCAACCCTGAAAAAAATGGTTTGCTTAGTGTCTTACCACAGGATATCGGATTATGAGGTGTTCGGCGGATGAGTATTTACCGTGGTATCCGGATGGTTACAGCCTAGGCCGGTATCTTCGAAGGTCTCCGGCCATTGTTTTTGTTTCCTGAAAAATAATTTCCACATTCCTTCTTGCGTAGTGCCGAAGAAGTGCTGAAGAGTCCGTGGCCCTTCTGGATTAAACTCCCACATGCAGAGAGGCCGTTGCTGGCATGGCAGGGTCCGGCAGACTAGCATTACATGAATAATGTTGACAAGATCAATATCCTTCTCAATAAGGCTTCAGATGCGACTCTGCAGAGTTCGCACTTCATCAACTGATCCCCAGTCCAACCCCTTGTTAATCCATGATGCAAGCTGAATTGGGGGGCTGGATCGGAACGCAGGCGCAGTTGCTCACTTGGAACCACGGGGATCGGTGATATAGAACCACTCCTGCTGCCATAAGTCGGAAGATTCTATGAAGGATCCTTTTAGCCAAACAACGCTGGTAAGCTTGCTCACTGAGGCTCCACCGCACTCCGCCTGCCCCCCCTCCATCACTTGCCGCTTCACATTGAAGGTCTTGAGACACAAGCCGAAGTGTGGAGGAGTTCGGAGGAAGGCTTCGCACGTGACGATAAACGACGAGATGAGAAGAATAGAGTTCGTGAAAATCTAGTCCATAATAGAACATGAGCCCCCGGACGAAGGGATTAAGGGAAAACCCTAATCCTCGAAGGAAATGGGAAACAAACACGACCCTCTCGCCGGATCTGGGGATGGGGATAACCTGCCCTTCCGTGGAAAGCTGATGGAGGATTTCTGCGGTCATATATCTTGCTGCCCGAAGCTTCACGATATCCTCCTCTGTGACAGAAGAAGCCGCCCACCGGCCTCGACGGCTGGATCCGGACATGACTAAGGCTTGCAGCGATTGAAACCCGGGTGTTGGAACTCGAGGTAGTAAGGGTTGAGGAAGAAGAAAGCGTGGAGAAGAAAGACGGGTCTGTACCCCTTTATAAAGACCGTGAATATCGAACGCCTCCTCCTGGGCCTTAAAGCTTGCCTAATCCCAAGGAGTTGTACCCTAAAGACGGTTGGGTTACCCACGTCCATGTCGATAAAATCCCTTAATAAGGGAACATGATCTTTGCTTGGATAAGACGTGCCAATGACAACCGCATCTCGGAACGTGGGGCAGCAGGCGAAAAAACGGTTCGAAATAATAACCGGACTAACGTGATGTCATGTTGTAAAAAGTTGCGAGAGGATTGGACATGTAAATTATTATGCCCTCTGTGGCAATATATGCTACTTGTGTTGCAGAGCCGAACTTGATCGTTCAAAGACCATCGTGAAGCATCTGGAAAGGAGGGAACCCGCCTTGCAATGCCGAAGACAAATCTGCACGCCGGACTCCTCGTCATTGAAGCCAGGTTCAGGGGCTACTGAGAGAGTCCTAGACTAAGGGGTCCTCGGGCATCCGGCATGTTAACCATGGGCCGGACTGATGGGCTGCGAAGATACGAAAACCGAAGACTGCACCCGTGTCCAAATAAGACTCTCCTTGGCGTGGAAGGCAAGCTTGGCGACCGATTATGAAGATTCCTCCCTCTGTAACCGACCTCGTGTAACCCTAGATCCCTCCGGTGTCTATATAAACCGGAGAGCTTAGTCCGGATAGGGAGAGACTCATTACCGTAGTCATACATGCTAGACTTCTAGGGTTTAGCCATTACGATCTCATGGTAGATCAACTCTTGTAATACTCATATTCATCAAGATCAATCAAGCAGGAAGTAGGGTATTACCTCCATAGAGAGGTCCCGAACCTGGGTAAACATCATGTCCCCTGTCTCCTGTTACCATCGACCTTAGACGCAGGGTTCGGGACCCCCTACCCGAGATCCGCCGGTTTTGACACCGACAATATCCCTTGTTGTAATTGTGGCCATTGACCTCAAAGTTGACCGCCGAGGAGTGCCCTTCCGCAAGCCTTGCAAACACCGGAGACCACTAAAGAACACTAATATCGTTCTGAGAACCAGCCATGCCTAAAAAAGAATGCCATATCCAGAGATCTTGTGAAGCCACAGCTTCCAGTATACAGTGGCACCTTTCACATGCCCCTTGTACTGCCCCTGCAAAGAAAATGGGCAGTTCTTCCACTTCCGGTGCATACATCTATTCTATCAAGCATGCCCAGAAAGCCCCTCTCAGCATTGATCGCCAACAATCTCTCTGTATGAGCGACAGTTGGCTCTCTGAGGTACTCCGGGTCGAACACTTCCACCACGACTGTGCAAAAACTATACAATGAGAGGAGACATGTGGACTCACTCATACGGACATACTCATCCACAAGATCACCAGGAATTCCATATGCAAGCATGCGGATAGTCGTACTGCATTTCTGGTATGAAGAGAAACTAAGCTTGCCTAGGGCATCCTCTTTGCACTCAAAGTATGGGTCATGCGCGACCACTCCCTCGCGAATACGACTGAACACATGCCTTCTCATTCGGAATCAGTTACAAAATTGATGTGGCCTAAAGAGTGCACCATTCTTAAAGTAATCGGCATAGAGAAGGGTGTGGCCTTTATCCCTATTGCGGTCCAATGCCGGAGTATGGCCGGGGATTGATCCCTTGTACCGAGGTCACTTCCTAGTGATGTGTTCATGTACGACCAACGCAACCGCCAACTCTTCATCATCCGAGAATGAATCATCCGATGAGCAAACGAAGTTCAGAAAGAAAAACTCATCACCTCTATCCATTGTACCTTGTGAGCAATCCGTCGAACGCCTTGCGGTCATGCTGGGAAAAGGGTCGGATAGTGCACGCCCTGCTCCCCTTGCAGGCATCAAAGCAAGGCTTTGGGGTTGGTGGTGCTGGAGGGCGCCTGCGTCACTGAACGGCCGGCTGGAAGAGGTTGGGGACGACAGGCGACACCGACGACCGTAGATTGTCTCCCACCGATAACAAGGAGAACGCCGGCCAAATTTTTTCCAGAAGGCCGGTGCAGAGACAGCTATGGCATGGCGTTGTGGTGGTTGGGACGACCCTGGTGGAAGACGACGCGGCCGGGGATGGTGGTGGCGATGGCAATGTTGGGGCGCGGAGGGAGGTAGAAGAAGAGAAAAGGGGGGTGTGTCTCCCCGATGGGCGAGTCAGGGAAGGACAAGGGCACGCGCCACTCGCATCCGTGCGTGTCCGTTCGGCCGCAAACTCAGCCCAAACTTGGGTATAGAATGGGTCAAAAGCGGACAAAAAATGGACAACAGTCCATTCGCGGCCGCGCGTTGGGAGGCCTGCTTTGTCCGTTTACCGCCAAACGAATGAGGGCACACGGGATGGGGTTGCGCGTTGGAGTTGGCCTAAGGCATGTTTGAGACTGCTCCACATCAAAATCTGTTTCTACACACAAGCCGCCTGAATTTTAGATTTAGGTCAATCTATCGTTTTTGGAACATCCGATGAAGATACAATGGTGCCTGGCCATTCTTCTTCCTCGAGCTCTTCTTCTTCCCCAGCCAGCACGGACCGCCGGTTGACCCCCCCGCGACCATCACCCGTGGCCGACAGCGCTCCCGCGCAGCCTCACCGCCCTGCCCTCCCCGGAACCTCCTCCCACCGCCAGCCTATCGCCGTCCCCGGGCATCCCTCTAGCTCCAGCGATGATCGGTTTTTCCTCGGTGAACTTGCACCACTGTCGTGCTGCCGCCCCCATTCCCCATCAACGATAGATGATGGGGTAGCCCTCTGGCGAGCTCCTTCCTTCCCTCCGACCTCTCTCCGGCGAACTTCTTCGCCCTTCTTAAAATTGGCTGGCCTAAGAACGAAAGTCAGTCGACTCACATTTAGCTACTGTGTTAAAAATATTAATAAAAAAACATAGCACTCTCACTCAGAGCAGTGTTGTCAACAACTCGTGTGCAGTCGCCCATCAACCCTCAAAAAAATTCGAATGAAAATCCCAACAAAATAATCACCGCAAAAAATAACTCAAATAATTTTCGTCAAGGATACGACTAAAATAAAGTAACAGGTCAAATTCTTTATTTTTTAGGTAAGCAATATGTCAAGTTCTTTCTTGCACATTTGGATATTCATAGAAATTTTAGAATAGTGCGCAACTCTCATGTAGTTTTCCTCATTTGATTTTTCAAAAATCATATTCAATGGCACGTGTGTCGTGATGGCTTTCTAAGCCGAGCGTTATGAGCTATGCGATTTCAATGGGGCAAAACAAGTTTATTCGGTTAGTCTGGATGAGAGGGAACTCTTATTGTGTAGCATAATGCTTGCTTCTACTGAATAATGTAGGCAATATTTGAAGTCTGCAATTACCTAATTGCTTCATCCGATCCATGTTAATTGTTGTTGATTTAGTACAACTTTAGTAGAAAACTTTGTAATAAATTAGTGTTACAATAACAAATTAATAACGTCTCCTTTGGTTCATGGAGTAGGAATATCATAGGAATAGAAAACTTATAGGGAATGAGGTGTCATGTATCTCAAATCTTATGACTAGGAATAGGAAATGAGATGTCCACTGTGAAAGCGCACGTTAACTCCTAGAGGGGGGTGAATGGGAGATTTTTAGAAATTCGTCAAACTCAGATGAATTTGACGAAGATCGGAGTGAAGAAATTGAAACGTGAGGCGACTAATTCAACACAGTAACAGAAAACATGCATAAAAAATACATACGGGTGAAGAATATGCAATCACAACACCTGGCCCGTGACTCTATGTATCTATAACCTTCGTCCTTGGATGTGCATGAAGTGGAAGTTCATTATGATGCCAGTTCTCATCCAAGGCCCTAAGCAACCCGGCAACGACATTGATGTGTACCTAAGGGCATTAGTTGAAGATCTTTTATACCCGTGGAATGGAAACGGTGTACGTGTGTGGGATGAGCACAGACAGGAGGAATTTGACCTGCATGCGTTGCTGTTTGTAACCATCAATGATTGGCCTACTCTCAGTAACCCTTTCAGGACACACAAACAAGGGATACCCACGCATGCACGCACTGTTTAGCTGACACCAAAAGTATATACCTGGACAAATGCAGGAAGAATGTGTACCTGGGGCATCGTCGATTTCCTCCGACCAACCATCAATGTCTAAAGAAAGGCAAGCATTTCAAAGGCGAGGCAGATCACCGGAAGAAGCCCGGCATGCGTACCGGTGATCACGTACTTGCTATGGTCAATGATTTACACGTAATCTTTGGAAAGGTTCCGGGCGGACTATCTGTTCCGGATGACGCCGAGGGACGCGCACCCATGTGGAAGAAGAAATCTATATTTTGGGACCTACCCTACTGGAAAGACCTAGAGTTCTACTCTTCAATCGACATGATGCACGTGACGAAGAACCTTTGCATGAACCTGCTAGGCTTCTTGGGCGTGTATGGGAAGACAAAAGATACACCGGAGGCACGGGAGAACCTGCAACTATTCCATGAAAAAGACGACATGCCTCCAAAGCAGTATGAAGGTCCTGCCAGCTACACTCTTACCAAAGAAGAGAAGGAAATATTCTTTGAATGCCCTTTCGATATGAAGGTCCCATCTGGCTTCTCGTCGAATATAAAGGGAATAATAAATATGACAGAGAGAAAGTTCCAGAATCTATAGTCTCATGACTGCCACGTGATTATGACGCAACTACTTCCGGTTGCATTGAGAGGGCTTCTACCGGAAAATGTTCGGTTAGCCATTGTGAAGCTATGTGCATTCCTCAATGCAATCTCTCAGAAGGTGATCGATCCAGAAATCCTATCAAGGTTAAGGAGTGATGTGGCGCAATGTCTTATCAGTTTTGAGCTGGCGTTCCCACCATCCTTCTTCAATATCATGACGCACGTCCTAGTTCATCTAGCCGACGAGATTGTCATTCTGGGCCCTGAATTTCTACACAATATGTTCCCTTTGAGAGGTTCATGGGAGTACTAAAGAAATATGTTTGTAACCGCGCTAGGCCAGAAGGAAGCATCTCCATGGGCCATCAAACAGAGGATGTCATTGCGTTTTGTGTTGACTTCATTCCTGGCCTTAAGAAGATTGGTCTCCATCAATCGCGGTATGAGGGGAGACTGGCTGGAAAAGGCACGCTAGGAGGGGACTCAATAATATGTAGGGACGGGCATTCTTGGTCTCAAGCACACTACAGTTCTACGTAACTCTACCTTGGTGACCTCGTATGTCGATGAACACAAGAACATTCTGCGCTCCAAACACCCGGAGCAAAGGTGACGATCGGATTACATGTGAACACATCAGGACTTTCGGCAGTTGGTTGGAAACACGTCTCAGAGGTGACAACACTATTTCTGATGAGTTGTACTCGTTGTCCAGGGGACCATCTTCGACTGTATTGACTTAAAAAGGATACGAGATAAATGGGAATACATTTTACACGATCACCCAAGATCAGAAGAGCACCAACCAAAACAACGGTGCCCGCTTTGATGCAAAGAATCGAGAGGGAAAGGACACATATTATGGTTACATAGTGGACATATGGGAACTTGACTACGGACATGATTTTAAGGTCCCTTTGTTTTAGTGCAAATGGGTCAATCTGTCAGGTGGCGGGGTATAGGTAGACCCACAGTACGGAATGACAATAGTGTTTCTGAACAATCTTGGGTGCACAGACGAACCATTCGTCCTAGCCAATGATGTGGTGCAGGTTTTCTATGTGAAGGACATGTCTACCAAACCGAGAAAAAGAAAAGATAAGGAAGTGAATACATCATACGATGAGCCAAAGCGCCACATAGTTCTTTCTGGAAAAATAGACATCATGGGATTGGAGGGAAAGACAGACATGTCTGAAGATTATGAAAAGTTTCATGAAATTCCTCCCTTCAAAGTCAAGGCTGACCCAAGCACCCTGTTAAATGATGAAGATTATCCATGGTTACGACACAATAAGCAAAGGACACAAGCGAAGAAAAAGTGAAGACTTTCTCTTCACAATTATTATGATGATGCCTTTGATCTAGAATATCACTGTAGTTACATGTGAAGAAGTGAAATGCCTTTTGTAACAGATGAGTTTTCGTCCGAAACCCTGATACTTCGAAAGAGATTGTCCATTTTGTACACAAAGTGCATCCAGTTTTTGCCGTAACCCACTCAACTTTTTAGCACATGCTATGTGGGTGAAATGATGATACCATGCCAACTTTCAACCTTTCAAGAGTTTATTTGTAGTGCTTTTCAATTTCCGGGTCATATATAGCTCAAAAAATCAGTATATGCATGAAAAATAACAAATAAGTCAGAAAAGGTTGAAAATTGATGATGTGGCTTTGAATGGTGCATTTTGAACACACAAAAAGTCTAGAGTTCAAATAAGTTCAAGAAAATGGAATTCCTTTGTAACAGATGAGTTTTCGTCCGAAACCCTGATACTTCGAAAGAGATTGTCTATTTTGTACACAAAGTGCATCCAGTTTTTGCCGTAACCCTCTCAACTTTTTAGAACATGTTATGTGGGTGAAATGATGATACCGTGCCAATTTTCAACCTCTTCAGAGTTCATTTGAAGTGCTTTTCAAATTCAGGGTCATATATAGCTAAAAAAACCAGTAAATGCATGAAAAATAACAAATGAAGTCAGAAAGGGTTGAACATTGATGATGTGGCTTTGAATGGTGCACTTTGAACACACAAAAAGTCTGGAGTTCAAATAAGTTCAAAAAAATGAAATCCCTTTGTAACAAATGAGTTTTCGTCCGAAACCCTGATACTTCGAAAGAGATTGTCCATTTTGTACACGAAGTGCATCCAACTTTTTCCGTAACACTCTCAACTTTTTAGCACATGCTATGTGGATGAAATGATGATACCATGCCAATTTTCAACCTCTTTAGAGTTCATTTGAAGTGCTTTTCAATTATAGGGTCATATATAGCTCAAAAAATCAGTAAATGCATGAAAAATAACAAATGAAGTCAGAAAGGGTTGAAAATTGATGATGTGTCTTTGAATGGTGCATTTTGAACACACAAAAAGTCTAGAGTTCAAATCAGTTCAAAAAAATGAAATCCCTTTGTAACAGATGAGTTTTCGTCTGAAACCCTGATACTTCGAAAGAGATTGTCCATTTTGTACACGAAGTGCATCCAGTTTTTGCCGTAACCCTCTCGATTTTTTAGCACATGCTATGAGGGTGAAATGATGATACCATTCCAATTTTCAACCTCTTCAGAGTTCATTTGAAGTGCTTTTCAATCTCAGGGTCATTTAGCTCAAAGAATGAACTTGAAAACTTTTATGAAACTCTAATAGAAAAAATAATA
Organism: Aegilops bicornis; assembly: GCA_021605145.1. Classification (NCBI taxonomy): domain Eukaryota; kingdom Viridiplantae; phylum Streptophyta; class Magnoliopsida; order Poales; family Poaceae; genus Aegilops; species Aegilops bicornis. The sequence goes on from CM038669.1 coordinate 521,575,849, forward strand.
AACTAACAGAATGAACTAGAAAAGTTTAATTAAACTCTAATAGAAAATAGAATGAACTAGAAAACTTTAATGAAACTCTAATAGGAAAAGGAATCGACTAAAAAGCTTTTACAAACCTCTAGTATTATTGAAACTAAAATTATATAAAATTTATGCAACTAAAATTATCAAAGTATTTTCTGTTCAAAACATTAAAATCAAAAAGAATTTTCATAAAAACTTTTTTGTTAGAAACTTTAATAGCAAACTAAAATAACAAAATATATTCTTGATTAAAATAAACATTTAAAATAACCAAAATTACAAAATTGAATATAATGATAAAACACAATAATATTAAATAGCAGGAAAAAGAATCACTCAAAAATCTATTTTTATAGTAAAGTTATTCACAAACTAGTGATTCACACAACTTTAAAGGAATTCAAATTTGAAAATTAATGGCACTAACAGAAAGTCTATAATTTTTGTGACCTAACAGCAAAAAGAATCACTGGAAAACTGCAAAAAAAGCAAAAAAGAAAACAAAAAACAGAAAAAAAATTCCACCTACTGGGCCACCACGGCGTGAATACGACTAGAAACCCAACTATTTGGGCCAGGATTCACGCCCGTAGAAGGCCCAGCAGGCCCACATGCATAGCAGTGTGAGATTAGGCTCATAGGCCTACAGTTCGGAGGAGATTGAGATAGATGGCGGGGCAACGCTTATAAACAGGTGCGGCTGCTCCTCAATTAGCGAGGTGGGACTAAACATCCCACCACACCACGGCTTTCGCAGGCGCAGGCCATTGGTCCTGGTTGGTGCCACGAACCGGGACCAATGCATACCTTTGGTCCCGGTTCGTGGCACCAACCGGGACCAATGCCCACCTTTGGTCCCAGTTCGTTCCACCAACCGGGACCAAAGGTCTCTGCTACCGCCCTTTTCTTTGAAAGTGACCTTTGGTCCCGGTTGAGTGGCGAATCGGGACCAAAGAAACGTCGTCGGTTCGTGCCACGAACCGACCAGTCTTCTATATAAGCAACACTTAGCAAATTTTCACAATTTCATCGCCAGCTGATTCTCCCTCCCCGACGACGCCGAGCTCATCGACGCCGCCAGCTGCCCGACACCGTCTCCGCCCTTGCCGTCACCGTGCCTCTTCATCGCTGCCTCCGCTGCTGCCGCCGACGCCGTCCCCGAGCCCGCTGCCTGCCCCCGCCGCCCGAAGCGCCGTCGCAGCCCGCCGCCCCATCGTCGCCCGGCTCCCTCGCAGGCCGCCCCCCACTGTCGCTTCGCCGCCTCGCCAAAGAACGCCGTCACGCCTCGAGCGCTTCCGCCACGCCACCGCCTGCCCGCCTCACCGACGCCATCGCCGACGCCCTCGCCGCCCGCCTGTGAGCCACCGCCGCCCTGCTCTGCTCATTTTAATATAATGAATTTTTTCTTCATATATATATATATATGTATGTATAATGTATATATGTATGTATATATGTGGCTATATGTATGTATTTTTTCATATATATATATATGTATTTTTTTCATGTATATATGTATTTTTTTCATATATATATATATATATATATATATATATATATATATGTATGTATGTATTTTGTTCATATATATATGTATGTATGTGAGCCGCCGTCGCCGATGTTCGATATACCCCGTCCCTGATAACTTCGACATGAGGGGGGGTCGATATACCCCCTCCCCGATAATTTTGACATGAGGGGGGGGGTCAATATACCCCCTCCCCGAAGAGGAGAAATATAGGAAAAAATAAGAAGAAAAAGGAGAGGAAGAAGAAGGAGGAAGAAGAAGAAGGAAAAGAGGAGAAGAAGAAGGAATAGAGGAGAAGAATAAAAAAATAGAAGAATAGCTATTATTCTATTTTTTCTTCTTCTCCTCTATTCCTATTCTTCTATTTTTTTCTTCTTCTCCTCTATTCCTTCTTCTTCTCCTTTTTTTTCTTCTTCTATTTTTTCTTCTTCTCCTCTATTCCTTTTTCTCCTATTTTTTTTCTTCTTCTTTCTCTTCTTATTTTTTATCGGGAATGAGGGTGTCGTTGATTTAGGTTAGTGCATTTTAGGTTGTCGATATACCCCCTACCCGATAACTTTGACATCGGAACGGAGTCCCGGATAAGATAATCCGCTTTTTGCTGCGAAGTTCAGCAAAGGCCTTCCAAATAGAGATATTCAGAAGGCTCTTGCTGAACTTCATAACAAAAAGCGAATTATCCTATCTGGGGCTCTGTTCCAAAATAACTTTGGAGAGCTTCGTACCATCATGCGCCTGTTACTTTTGCTTAATAATGAATCCATGGTTTTCTTGAATCCTTTGACACTAGACAACGTGACATATAGAAGGGTAGATGAGATCAGGAAAAATAGGGACCATTTTCTGCACATCCAGAATGGCGCCATTTTGTTAAATCTTACAAGCGTCGAGGCCACCCCAAACCCTAGAAGCGTTGTCGAGGCCACCCCAAATCGTAGAAGCGTCGAGCTAGCTAGGTCTATGTTTGCCACTAATATATCCATCTCTCATGTTTGTATATTAATTGCCATGTTGTAATATTTGCAGAAACTATGGAGCACAGAGACTTGGAAACAGAACAGTTGTTGGGGGACATAATCCTCGGCGGAGGTGATGTCTTGGCGTATCTCAATGACACCGATGGTCTGGAAGGAGAGGGTGAAGCAGGCTCCGGTGATCGAACAATGGAGGTGGAAGGACATGATCATGATGGCTCCGGTGACCGAATGCCGATGGAAGAAGGTCATCGTGATGACGGCTCCGGTGACCGGATGGAGGAGGGAGCTGTTGCAAAGTCCGGCGAGGTATATATATTGATTAAGCCTGTGCTGACTAGCTAATTGATGCAATAATTGTTTTGGTATGTACACATATTAACTCTTCTTTCTTCTTTTCTAGCCCTCCGGATCAAGCCAAACTTCGGTAACAAGACGAGGCCCGAAGAAAAGGATGTGCCAGGATGAAAGGTTCACGATCACAGCAATTGCGGGTGATGGCCAATCGATTGAACCCAGCTGGACCAAGGAAGCGTTTTCTGCTCAGTGCGGGGTTCTTGTTAGGGACATGATCCCGATCAACATCCACCAATGGAATAAGCCTAAGAAGCGAAGACCCTCAAGTTCCTTACGTCAGTGATAGACAGAAAGATGATCTTTGGACCGCGCTGAAGGCAAATTTCACCCTGCCGCTAGAGGAGGATCCGGATAAGCCAGTTATAGAGCCATTGGTCAAGGCTCATGCTCTTAAGAAGATGGCAGATCTATTCAGGAGGTGGAAGAATGAGTTGAAATCAACGTTTGTCAACAAAGGGAAGACTCCAGAATTCACGGGCCGAGTTGAGAAGATAAGAGATCACTGGCCCGCATTTGTGGCCCACAAGACATGGGAGAAGAGTAAGAAGATGTCAGCGACAAACAAGTAGAGCATCACCATCGCACGGGGTCAGGTGGCTACCTCAAAGCCCGGCCATTGTGGGACAAGGCTGAGAGTGACCTGCTTGATAAAGGGGTCGAACCAGAGACATTGAACCGCTGCACCGTTCAAGGACTTGGTTCTTCGGGGTTGGGGGAACCTTGGACCCTGAAACAGGGAAGTGCGTTTGGACAGACGAGCAACTTGAAATACCCGTCAAGAAGCTTCAGAAGTATATCGTCGTAGCGCAGCAAGGGACGTTCGTTCTCAACAGAGAGAACGACGAGCTCACAGAGGCCCTCGGGAATCCTGAGCACCCAGGACGAACGCGAGGCACGGTAGGCTCCGTTGCATTTAAGGTTGGGTTTCCCGGCGCAGGCGATTACAAAACCCGGGAGAGGAGGAGGAAAGTGGAGCAGAGCGAACTACAGAAGCTGAATGCAGGGTATGAAAGCTAGAGGAACAAGTTGAGAGCCAGCGACCTGCCGGAGCTACCCTAGAAGCTACCTTGCCATCTCAGCAGAGAAGCAGCATGGCTTCCACCGAGCTCCTTCAGCAGCCTAACTTCACGGCTCCAAGCTACCCCGTGGATGCTATCACGGAGGCTCAACATTGCCAGCTTATGACGCAATGGCAGAACCTCAAAGTCAAGGCGGTTGTCGGCTCTGTTGCACCTCCTGAACCCGACGCAACTTATCACTGCCGTCCGATTCCACAAGGCTATGCTGTTGTGATGGTAGATGAAATAACGGAGGGATTTGAGGAGCTCGAGCTTGACCACCCTACAGGTGAAGGGGAGACTCTGCTGGGTCTTGCTCTGAAGACTGCATGTCTATGGTGGAAGGAACACATCAAGCTTCCGAATTGGACGCCTCCGCCTCCGCCTCCTCCTCCTCCTCCGGCGAGTCAGGGCACTCTGCCTCTTCCTCCTCCGGGGAGTGATCAGGGCACTCTGCCTCCTTCTTCGCCTGCTCCGACGCGTCCGAGCAGCCCGCCTCCTCCTCTGCCTCGTCAGCAATAGCGGAAGACAACCGCCACTGCTTCGACTGCTCCGGCTCCTTCTCCGCCTCGTAAGCAACAAAGGAAGACAGCCCCACCACTCCGGCTGCTCCGGTGTCTAGCAGTACAACCAGAGGCGGGAGGCAATACAGATTCGGTCCATCTCTCAAGCCTCTAGATAAGTTACCATACGAGACGACCGTGGAAGAAATGCGAAGATCTGTGAAGGCCAAGTGAAGGACTTCTTTGAAACGTGAAGAGCTATGAAACATCCACCTCCGGAGGAGAAGATAGATCGGGTGAAAGTTCAGCGCACTATCAATGCCCTGAAGCGACCACCACCACCTTCGCCGGATGACAACCAAGTCCGTTGTCTTAAAAAGACATTGCAAAAAGCGCGCCGGTCGGGAACTACTTCAAGTGACAAATGGTTAGCAGAACGAAGAAATGGGAAAAAATTCCCCAGCTCAGAGAACAGGAGAACTGTTGGAAATATGCCCTAGAGGCAATAATAAATTAGTTATTATTATTATATTTCCTTGTTCATGATAATCGTTTATTATCCATGCTATAATTGTATTGATAGGAAACTCAGATACATGTGTGGGTACATAGACAACACCATGTCCCTAGTAAGCCTCTAGTTAACTAGCTCGTTGATCAATAGATGGTTACGGTTTCCTGACCATGGACATTGGATGTCGTTGATAACGGGATCACATCATTAGGAGAATGATGTGATGGACAAGACATAATTCTAAGCCTAGCACAAAGATCGTGTAGTTCGTATGCTAAAGCTTTTATAATGTCAAGTATCATTTCCTTAGACCATGAGATTGTGCAACTCCCAGATACCGTAGGAATGCTTTGGGTGTACCAAACATCACAACATAACTGGGTGGCTATAAAGGTGCACTACGGGTATCTCCGAAAGTGTCTGTTGGGTTGGCACGAATCGAGACTGGGATTTGTCACTCTGGTTGACGGAGAGGTATCTCTGGGCCCACTCGGCAGGACATCATCATAATGTGCACAATATGTGACCAAGGGGTTGATCACGGGATGATGTGTTACGGAATGAGTAAAGAGACTTGCCGGTAACGAGATAGAACAAGGTATCGGCATACCGACTATCGAATCTCGGGCAAGTATAATACCGCTAGACAAAGGGAATTGTATACGGGATCGATTGAGTCCTTGACATCGTGGTTCATCTGATGAGATCATCGTGGAACATGTAGAGCCAACATGGGTATCCAGATCCCGCTGTTGGTTATTGACCGGAGAACGTCTCGGTCATGTCTGCATGGTTCCCGAACCCGTAGGGTCTACACACTTAAGGTTCGATGACGCTAGGGTTATAGGGAATGGATTACGTGGTTACCGAATGTTGTTCGGAGTCCCGTATGAGATCTCGGACGTCACGAGGAGTTCCGGAATGGTTCGGAGGTAAAGATTCATATATGGAAAGTTGTTGTTGGGGTTCCGGGAAAAGTTCGGGTTTTTCTGGTATTGTAACGGGAAGCTTCCAGAAGGTTCCGGAGGATTCCGGAGGGGTCCAGAGGTCCGGAAATTGTTCCACCACGTCCAATACAGCAGCATGGGCTGTAAGGGGGCGCCCTAGCCTTAATGGGCCAGGGGCACCAGCCCCCCCAAGGCCCATGCGCATGGGAGAGGGGAAACCCTAAGGGGGAGAGCCTCCACTTGACTTGGGAGGCACTCCTCCCCCCTTGGCCGCCCCCTAGATGGGATCTAGGGCCGGCCGCCGCGCCTAGGGGTGGAACCCTAGGTGGGGGCGCAGCCCCCCTCTTCCCCCATATATAGTGGAGGCAAAGGGGCAGCCCAACACACGAAGTTCTTCTCCTGTTGGCGCAGCCCTACCTCTCTTTCTCCTCATATCCCGCGGTGCTTGGCGAAGCCCTGCTGGATTTCCACGCTCCTCCACCACCATCATGCCATTGTGCTGCTGCTGGACGGAGTCTTCCTCAACCTCTCCCTCTCTCCTTGCTAGATCAAGGCATGGGAGACGTCATCGGGCTGTACGTGTGTTGAACGCGGAGGTGCCATCCGTTCGGCACTAGGATCTCCGGTGATTTGGATCACGACGAGTACGACTCCTTCAACCCCGTTCTCTTGAATGCTTCCGCTTAGCGATCTACAAGGGTATGTAGATGCACTCTCCTTCCCTCATTGCTAGTCTCTCCATAGATAGATCTTGGTGACTCGTAGGAAAATTTTGAATTTCTGCTACGTTCCCCAACAGTGGCATCATGAGCTAGGTCTATGCGTAGTTTCTATGCACCAGTAGACTACAAGTTGTTGTGGGCGTTGATTTTGTTCAATATTCTTACCGTTACTAGTCCAATCTTGTTTCGACGGTATTGTGGGATGAAGCGCCCGGACCGACCTTACACGTACACTTACGTGAGACAGGTTCCACCGATCGACATGCACTTGTTGCATAAGGTGGCTAGCGGGTGCCGCCTCTCCACTTTAGTCGGATCGGATTCGATGAAAAGGGTCCTTATGAAGGGTAAATAGCAATTGACATATCACGTTGTGGTTTTTGCGTAGGTAAGAAACGTTCTTGCTAGAAACCCATAGCAGCCACGTAAAATATGCAAACAACAATTAGAGGACGTCTAACTTGTTTTTGCAGGGTATGCTATGTGATGTGATATGGCCAAAAGAATGTGATGAACGATATGTGATGTATGAGATTGATCATGTTCTTGTAATAGGAATCACGACTTGCATGTCGTTAGTATGACAACCGGCAGGAGCCATAGGAGTTGTCTTAATTTATTGTATGACATGCGTGTCAATGAACTACGCCATGTAATTACTTTACTTTATTGCTAAACCGTTAGCCATAGTAGTAGAAGTAATAGTTGGCGAGACAACTTCATGGAGACACGATGATGGAGATCATGATGATGGAGATCATGTTGTCATGCCGGTGACGATGATGATCATGGAGCCCCGAAGATGGAGATCAAAAGGAGCAAAATCATATTGGCCATATCATGTCACTTTTTGATTGCATGTGATGTTTATCATGTTTATGCATCTTATTTGCTTAGAACGATGGTAGTAAATAAGATGATCCCTCATAATAATTTCAAGAAAGTGTTCCCCCTAACTGTGCACCATTGCTAAAGTTCGTCGTTTCGAAGCACCACGTGATGATCGGGTGTAATAGATTCTAACGTTCACATACAACGGGTGTAAGCCAGATTTACACACGTGAAACACTTAGGTTGACTTGACGAGCCTAGCATGTACAGACATGGCCTCGGAACACAAGAGACCGAGAGGTCGAGCATGAGTCGTATGGTAGATACGATCAACATGAAGATGTTCACCGATGATGACTAGTCCGTCTCACGTGATGATCGGACACGGCCTAGTTGACTCGGATCATGTATCACTTAAGATGACTAGAGGGATGTCTATCTGAGTGGGAGTTCATAAGATGAACTTAATTATCCTGAACATAGTCAAAATCCCTTTGCAAATTATGTCATAGCTCGCGCTTTAGTTCTCTTGTGTTAGATATGTTCCTAGAGAAAATATAGTTGAAAGTTGATGAGTAGCAATTATGCGGACAATAGAAGGCTTATGTCCTTAATGCACCGCTCGGTGTCTTTGAACCTCGAATGTCGCCTGTGGATGTTGCGAACATCCGACATACACGCTTTTGATAACTACGTGATAGTTCGGTTAAACGGTTTAGAGTTGAGGCACCAAAGACGATTTCAAACATCGCGGAACATATGAGATGTTTCGAGGGCTGAAATTGGGATTTCAGGCTCGTGCCCACGTCAAGAGGTATAAGACCTCCGACGATTTTCTTAGCCTGCAAACTAAGGGATAAAAGCTCAATCGTTGAGCTTGTGCTCAGATTGTCTGAGTACAATAATCACTTGAATCGAGTGGGAGTTGATCTTCCAGATGAGATAGTGATTTTTCTCCAAAGACATTGCCACCAAGCTGATAGAGCTTCATGATGAACTATAACATATCAGGGATAGATATGATGATCCTTGAGCTATTCGCAATGTTCGACACCGCAAATGTAGAAATCAAGAAGGAGCATCAATTGTTGATGGTTAATGAAACCACTAGTTTCAAGAAGGGCAAGGGCAAGAAGGGGTACTTCATGAAACGGCAAATCGATTTGTCGCTCAAAGTGAAGAAACCTGTGGTTGAACCCAAACCCGAGACTAAGTGCTTCATAATGAGGAACGGACCTTTGAAGCAGTAACTACCCTAGATACTTGGTAGATGAGAAGGCTGGCAAGGTCGATAGAAGTATATTGGATATACATTATGTTAATGTGTACTTTACTAGTACTCCTAGTAGCACCAGGGTATTAGATACCGGTTCGGTTGCTAAGTGTTAGTAACTCGAAATAAAAGCTATGGAATAAACGGAGACTAGCTAAAGGTGAGCTGACGATATGTGTTGGAAGTGTTTCCAAGGTTGATGTGATCAAGCATCGCACGCTCCCTCTACCATCGAGATTAGTGTTAAACCTAAATAATTGTTATTTGGTGTTTGCGTTGAGCATAGACATGATTGGATTATGTCTATCGCACACTGATTATTCATTTAAGGAGAATAATGGTTACTCTGTTTATTTGAATAATACCTTCAATGGTCTTGCACCTAAAAGGAATGGTTTACTGAATCTCGATCGTAGTGATACACATTTTCATGCCAAAAGATGTAACAGAGTAATGATAGTACCACTTACTTGTGGCACTACCATGTAAGTCATATTGGTGTAAAACACATGAAGAAGCTCCATGTTGATGGATCTTTGGACTCACTCATTTTTTGAAAAGTTTAAGACATGTGAACCATGTCTATTGGTGTATACGCATGAAGAAACTTCATGCAGATGGATCGTTTGGACTCACTTGATTTTGAATCACTTGAGATATGCAAAATCATACCACATGGGCAAGATGACTGAAAAGCCTCGTTTTCAAAGAAGATGGAACAAGATAGCAACTTGTTGGAAGTAACACATTCTGATGTGTGCAGTCCAATGAGTCTGAGGCATGCATGAATATCGTTATGTTCTTACTTCACAGATGATTTGAGTAGATGTTGAGTATATTTACTTGATGAAACACAAGTCTGAATTATTAAAAGGTTCAAGTGATTTCAGAGTGAAGTTGAAGATCTTCGTGACAAGAGGATAAAATGTCTGTGATATGATCATAGAGATGGATATCTGAGTTATGTGTTTGGTACACAATTGAGACATTGTGGAAATTGTTTCACAACTAACACCGCTGGAACACCATAGTGTGATGGTGTGTCCGAACATCATAGATGCACCCTATTGGATATGGGGCATACCATGATGTCTCTTATCGAATTACCACTATCGTTCATGGTTTAGGCATTAGAGACAACCACATTCACTTTAATAGGGCACCACGTAATTCCGTTGAGACGACACCATTTGAACTATGGTTTGGAGAAACCTAAGTTGTCGTTTCTCAAAAGTTTGGGGCTGCGACGCTTATGTGAAAAAGGTTTCAGGCTGATGAGCTCGAACCCAAAGCAGATAAATACATCTTCATAGGACACCCAAAACAGTTGGGTATACCTCCTAATTCAGATCCGAAAGCAATAGGGATTGTTTCTTGAATCGGGTCCTTTCTCGAGGAAAAGTTTGTCTCGAAAATTGAGTGGGAGGATGGTGGAGACTTGAAAAGGTTATTGAACCATCACTTCAACCAATGTGAAGCAGGGCACAGGAAGTTGTTCCTGTGGCACCTACACCAATTGAAGTGAAAGTTGATGATAGTGATCATGAAACTTCGGATCAAGTCACTACCGAACCTCGTAGGGTGACAAGGATGCGTACTACTTCAAATGGTACGGTAATCATGTCTTGAAGGTCATGTTGCTAGACAACAATGAACCTACGAGCTATGGAGAAGCGATGGTGGGCCCGGATTCCGACAAATGGCTCGAGGCCATAAAATCCGAGAGAGGATCATGTATGAAAACAAAGTGTAGACTTTGGCAGAACTACCCGATGGTCGTAAGGCTATTGTGTAAAGATGGATTTTAAAAGAAAGACGGACAATGATGGTAAGTATCACCATTAAGAAAGCTCGACCTGTCGTTCAGATGTTTTCCGACAAGTTCAAGGAGTTGACTGCGGTGAGGCTTTCTCACTCGTAGCGATGCTAAGAGTCTGTTGGAATTGGATTAGCGATTCTTGCATTATTTATGAAATCTTGCAGATAGGATGTCAAAACATTATTTCCTCGACAATTTTCTTGAGGAAAGGTTGTATGTGATACAACCTGAAGGTTTTGTCAATCCTGAAAGATGCTAACACTACTAGAAAAACCACTACTAATGGCGCACCTAATTTGGCTATTAATGGCGCATCTGTGGTGCGCCATTAATAGCACGCCATTAGTAATATTTACTAATGGCGCACCACAGTGCGCCATTAGTATCTGATATACTAATGGCGCACCACCTGGTGCGCCATTAGTATATCTTAATGCGCCATTAGTATGCCTCCCGAGGCATGTATACCAGTGCTTTGGCATACTAATGGCGCACCACCTCTGAATCGCCATTAGTAATCATGGCATACTAATGGCGCACCATCATGATGCGCCATTAGTAACCATGGCATACTAATGGCGCATCGACAAGTGATGCGCCATTAGTATGCTTTGTCATACTAATGGCGCCTGCATGTGATGCGCCATTAGTATGAATATTAGGTTTTTATTTTTTATTTTCTGTTTTTGCACAGGTTACAAAATGTATAATTTGACAAAATATAGACAGCACACATCAACAATAGATTCATCGGATACAATAGAAGATTAGTCTTTGAATACAATTCATCATATTAGTCTCCGAATACAATTCATCATATTAGTCTCCGAATTGAAAAGACCGAACAAAGATAGAACATTATATTACAAGTCTCGAGACCGCGAGTAGCGAGTTTGTCTTCACATTACAAGTCGATATCGATCATCTAAACTACCATCACATAGAAGAGAGCTGCGGTCATCACGATGAGCATCATCACGATGAAACTCGTCTTCATCCGGTTCCTCCAACGCTCCTCCCTCTCCCGCTAGATAGCGGGCGTATCTAGATTCGCCTCGGCCCTAGTGGTGTACCCTTTGTAATCTGTTACCGCTGAATCGGTGAACCTGTCTCCGACACTCCTCCCGGTCATCGTAGACTCAGGAACCTTACCCTTTTACACGACATACGTCGGCATCGCTATGCACTAGCCAAACGAAACGTTAGTACCAATTCACGCACAATACATAAGCAATATATAAGTATGCAACAGACCGATCGGAAGAGAAAAGCAAGACATTAATAGCATCGATTACATCTAAGTTGAACGACTCTCGAAACCAAAGAGACATACTACAAGTTCATTAAAGTTTAATTACAACATGAGCCAATCGATGTTTCAGAACTGAACAACTCGACTCAAGGGACGGAGGCGTGGATGAAGCCGCCGTCTTTCGTGGTATTCATTAAAGAACGGGCGTTGTCATCCTTCATTAGTAGCATTGTGTCGATGTCACTGTTGGACGTTTGATTTCTGAGGTAGATCTGCCCCTAGGTACGAAGGACATCTTGATGGATGATTTCCGCAAACTCCATTTGGATGCGAAAGAATTCTTGTCGGAGGTCCGCGTCTGGATTGCCGACACGCCGCGGCCCAATCTTGGAGTTTACTCGGTAGCGAAGTTGATGATGGTCCCGTCACGATCGCCCGCATGTGATGGATGGCGTAGTAGGCACCCTTCGACCGCCAGGCAGCTGCTTGACGCAGCAGAGCGTCAGACATTGTGGGAGAACACGTGATTGCCGTGCTTACGAATAGGCCTGGTGAAGGTGCCTCCAGATTTGGCGAGCTGGGAGAACATCATCAAGAACCTTCTTGACATTTGTGTAGTCAACGTTCAATCGACGGTCCGGGTCGAAATACGTGGCCATGGAATATTTGGGGCTTAGGAGGATGAGCGTGCAACGTGTGTCACCGCAGAAAACACGGAATGTTAAAAGAAAACGATCGAAATGTAAGAATTCATATGTTACGGGCTGGTTGAGGGGAGGACTTACTCGAAAGTAAGGCACGAGGAAGTTATCCTTATCTTGGTTTGCCGAATGACGCCTTCGAGGTAAGAACTTCGCGACTTGCCGGTCCCCGCCGCTGCCCAAGAACTTGGCACGCATGTAGAAGGGTCGACTATCGCGATGTCCGGGTCTTATCGCGAATGATCCGCATCTCCATACTCGTGAAAATAGCCGAGCGAAGGTGTAGTGCAGCGGATGAAGGTTCAACATAGCGTGGATGTCATCAAACGCAGGACGATCGTCGCCCGATGGAGTTATCCACAAAGCCCTTGCCCTCCGGCACCTTGGCCGCGAAAACCGGTATGCCACATCCTTCTCCCCGAGACGCAGCTTCTCCAAAGAAAGAACACCGTCATGCGGACTCCGCATAGCACCGGTTGCAGCATTGAGCAAATTTGTCGGTAGAAACGCACAACCCTCCACTTGCACCCTCCTCGAGATATCCAGCGGTGAAGCTGGCCCGTCCATAGCACGGATCGTACTCGGAGCCGGCTGGCTCGCACCCTTCTTAGTCTTTCTTTTGCGTGCCTTCTTCTTCTCCTGTAATGGGACCGAGTTTTGCTCACAGACCGCCTTCTTGAGTGTGTTGGGGCTGATAATATTTACTCGCACCTCGCCTATCTCGAGGCTCGGTGAAGTCGGCAGGAGGCGCCTCTCGAGAGTTGAACGCCATACGGCGCTGTTGCAACTTGGCTTCTCCATGCACGAGCTAGATCGCACACGTATTTTGTTGGGTTTGGTTCTTGAGAAGGAGGCCCCATGAAGTCGCCATCGTACCCATGCTCAGCAAAGTACTGATCGACGTTGCCAAATGTATCATAGTCGTCGTCGTTGTCGTTCTGATCCTGTGCCATATGCATGTTTGGATCCAGTGGCATAGGGATGTCCGGCACCGTTGCGGCGGTCTTGCCATGGAGCCGACTTGGCGCCGGCACGACTGGCGGTGTTGTCTTTGGGGTGGTGTCCCCCGCCCCCAAACGAATCTGGCTCTTCGGCCAAAGCGAGGGCCAGCTCGAGCAGCGCCGAGGGTCATCACGTCATCATCGTCGGCCCCGATGGGTCGATTCGAGGTAACAAGTCGTCGCAGCCTGGCAGCACCGAACCAGTTGAACCCTAAACAAGTTGGGTGGCATCCGGGTACCGTGGAACAAGGTTGCCGGTTGAGCGATTTTTCCTTGGCGACATCGACCAACTCGTTGTTCACGAAGTGGAGGAGAGTGCGGAACGTCGGCGGCGCCCTGCGAAAACATGTAGGGCGTCGAGGATGCCCGATCAAAGGCAAGGAGATGAAGTCCTTGGCGAGAGAGGCTTAATTAGTTACCGTGATGATGGCGTCGAGCTCGGCTAATGTAGAGGCACCGCCAACGGCGGGCGATTGACGGAGGGGCCGCTTGTCGCAGAGGTGCTGCCGGCGTACACCCGGGTGCATTAAGCTCCCGTGCGGCGTCGGAGACACCAATGCCGCCTCCGGAGGCACCAATGGCCCCGCCATCGCATTATGCGAGTTGCTGGCCGTGAAGCTAGGAATCGGGCGGCCCCTGGCCGCCCACAATTCACGCACTCAACCCCGAGATCAAGAGTAGGCACAAAGGCGGTGATCGTCGCTCCGAGTCGTTGTTCCACTTGCTCTTGGACAATCTCCGAATCCAGCGCCACCTGTGCCTTGAGTTCTTGAACCTCTCGCTACCGCTTTCCGAGCTGGTCTTTTTCTCGTTCCGCACACCAGCGGTATAGTATGACCCCCATTTTGTCGACAAGCCTTTGCCGCCACACGACCAGCCGACGTCGACTTCGAGCTTATCCTTGTTCTTCATTACATTCAACCCCCTATTTAGAGTGGTGTCCCAAGGGTTGCTCTGAGTCGACCCCAGCTCTTGCTTTCGATGCGCTGCGGAAGGAATGTGAACCATTTAGAAATTCGCTTCATTAATTAGAATGCAACCATTTGGATCTAATTACGCTGGGGTGTATTCCTTACGTAACAATGTGAAGCTGCCTGGTCTTCGGATCCATGGTAAGCTCCTTTGTTTTCGGGTCCTTCTTGTACCGGGCCCCGACAAAGTTCCTGATCCGCTTGTCACCGTATGTATCGAAGAGGCGGTAGGCCTTGCTCGGCACGCTCCGCCTCCTCCTTGTCCCATATAGGCTCCGCCACTCTGTAACCGCCGGGACCGAGTGTGTGTTCCCCTATGTTCAGCTCCCGCATTTGTTTCCCCCACTCACTTGATTGGGAGCTTGCGGTGCTCGAGCAATTGATCTTGAAGTCGTTGTAGTCATCTTCGCTGATCGAAGGATTTTTCTCCTTGATCTTGATAACTCTCACCTTTCTCGATCATTCTCTTCACATTGCTTTTCCAAGTAGACAGGGCCTTGCTCATCTTCGTGAGGGCAGCATTGTTCACTTTATTCCCTTTGAGGCTTGTGTTTTCAAATTCAGCGGGAACTTGTATCGTTCGTGCAGCTTCGTGAAGAGGAGGTTGCGCAAATTCCCTCGGTCAGGATGCCTCATGTTCTCGGTGTTGATCGAGACGGTGCTCCGGAGAATGCACCCGAGCTGAAGCGAAAGTACCCTTGACTATTCGTTCGGGCGCCGTTGGATTCCGTTGGAGTCCACTTCAAGAACTTCCTCCTTGAGGGTGCGGAGCACGATCGGGCGCCAGTCCTTCCGCTGCCTCTTCGGTTGGCTGCCATCGTGTGTGCGCCCGCCATCATCGATGGTGGCATCCTCGGCGCACCATCGGTGGTGGCATCGGTGGGGTCATCCTTGGCGGTACCATCGGTGGTCTCGAGGATCGGTGGGGAAGGCGGCGGCCTCATACAAGTGAGGTTGTTCCTCCATCTCCTGGGACAGCTCCCGAATGCCTTGCCGCCCAACCCCGGCCTCATCGTTGTGGGCCATGTTTCTCTCTAAATAGAAACAAAGTTTGGTCAAAAAGTTGGTTATTGTCAAGGAACAAGATCATGGTCTCATCATTTAGGGTTTGTCGACACCGAGGCATCCTAAAATCTAAGCTTTTATCATTGAGGGTTTTTCGACGCCGAGGCACCCTAAAAGCCTAAGCTTTCATCATTTCGGTTTTATCGACACCGAGGCACCCTAAAAGCCATGCATTAGTCACAAGTACGCCGGGCAGTTGATCCTACTTAATTAACTACTAAGATACCCCGGCCCATGCATTAGTCACAAGTACCCCATATGTCCTATTTTTAGCAAAGTCATGCTAAAATTCACGGAAAATTTCAGCATGACCTTTGCTGAAAATAGGACATATGGAGTACCCAATTCTTGCCTAACGGAAGTTAATCGACATTCCGGCAAACTCAAGGGCCTCTCGGGTACCTGCAAAATCATTATCCCAGCGTAATGAAGTCGCCAATGGGTCATTTCGGAAGATCACAATGAGACTACCCCTTGACAATTGTCTTTGAACCCAACTCAAGACTTTTGTCATGGGATTCCACAAGCCCACATTGGTAACAATTGTACTTCAAACATGCTGTTATCGGCCAACAACAACTCGAGCGGAGTTAGCGAGAGAAGAAAAAGCACTATAGACATTCATCTAAAAACTCTTAAACGGCACAAAGTGCGGAATCGTAAGCAAGATAGCAGGTGAAGCAACTACATCATACATTAGCAGCAGTTCATAGCAAAACTAGATGAATGTTTGGCCTCTTGATAAAAACCATACATCGCAAAGATCACATACATCATACGAGGATACAAAGCAATTGATCAAAGCATGTTGATGATTCTAATTTAACAAAGTATCCTATTATTTTACCCTAATGAGACTAACCAACTGTTGAGGAGTTTGGCATATCTTCATTTTGCACCACAAATATAGCACCACAAATATACTTTTGCTTGCAAGGCTACATGTCTGAATTTTGACTGCATTCCAACACCAATCTAAATTTTTGTTATCTGCATTCTATGGTCATGCTGAATTTGACAGAGTTATAAATGGCGTTGAGCAACAATTTAATGTACATTTACATGTTTTGTCATACTACACAACACAACTGCACAAACTGCCGCTGATCATCCTCTATTCTAAGCAAGCTACAACATAAAAAAATTCAATTATACACAAAAAATTCCTCCAAACACACAGAAATTCTTGCCTCACCAGAGGAACACGGATTGCTTTTAAAAAAAACATAACCAAGAATCACCTTCCACGTGGCTTCTTCTCTTTAGCCTGGCTTCCTTCTGCAAAGTGGGCAAATACTTCTGTCTGCTGTAGTAGGTACTTCAGTCGCCCTTTCCCTTCTTGTTCTGTGATCAAAACCACGATGAGACTGCAATACACACCAAAGAATATCATATACAAGAATTGCAGAAATTAAACAAGGTCAGACCCACACTATCTATTCTTTCTTCATGGCGAATATCATATACAAGCACCTAATTTTGTTCACATTTATATAGCAACAAATATTTATACACTCATATAGCGGCACTAAGTATATAGCAGCACTCATATAGCAGCACTAGGTATAATCTACAAGTCCAAAGATAGTGGAACTGATACGGCCAGATTTATGCTTTTTCATCTCTTGATTGATTTACCGACATGCCATCTTGAATCGGATAAACTTGTGTGGACACGTGGTGCTGCCTACAAGCTTGTTCTTGCATAGAAACAACAGAACAATTTACGGCTCGACCGGAAGAAAAGAGAACAACATAACCCACTCCGAGAGAGTGGAACTGCTATGATCTATCGGTAGTAGTATGATTTATGCTTTCTCATCTGCTGATTTACCGACATGACATCTTGAATCGGATAATCTTTTCTAGACACTGTGGTGTTTTAAGCTTGTTGTTTTGTGTAGAAACAACAGAGCGATTCTGACTCTGGCTGGAGGAAACTAAGTGTCAATGCAATGTATAATGCGTAGATTTGAAACCACAACAATAACATGCTTTGGAACAAGTTCTTATTAAATAGGAAAACCATAAGCGAAGAAGGCATCCAGTTCCTCTGTTTCACAAGATGCTGCTTTGAATTGAAACTGTTGGGTCGGAAGGAATGAACAGTCGAGAATAGTTTAGGAGCGCCCTAAAATTTCTCTACAACAGTACAAAAAATCGACAGCCGACAGCACCGCTGTTTCTGCATCTCAGACGCCTAATCTGCCAGCTAAGTAACGGAAAACTAACTTCTGCTCTTTGATTTATATGATTTCATTCACATTCCGTTCATGCTTCAGATCTCTGTATCTACACATACAACTGCCCTATAATCAATTCTTATGCAGCTTCCCTTTTTCTAACCGTAAAACAATTAAATTTCTTGTGCAGGTGTGGTAGCTTTTTTGTTCTACATTAACTTTTGAAATGGCATAATACAGCCTTCATGTGCCAATTGCATGGTAAATATGAAGAGTAAGGCGACAATCGATGGACCTATAGATGAATATGTCTATTTTTATTTACCTTCTTTTCACGGAATCTCATCGGGTAGCCAATTTGCGCCTCGAACCTGCAATCTAGTTGCCCATGTATCGAAATTTTAATGCCATGAATTCTGCTATCTTCTTTCGGGACAGGAAGCAGGCACTGTGAATAATTGGAACTTTTTTTCAAGAAGTCGATTGATTACGCAAATATTCCTCTAGTTCTGCTTTTATGGAATTATTAATCCAGTGTGCTTGCCAATTTTGATTGAGAAGTAAGTATCAAGTAGCACATATCTTCTCATAACGCTTCTATCACTTCTTGCATATTGAGGCACCTACCTTTTGCTCTCGGATATCAACAAAATGAAGAAAACCCACATTTTTTTCAAGTAAGCGGCAATAGGAAGTGAGGGTGTAGGATCTGGTCTTATTCCTCCGGTCCCTATGATGGATCAACTGTATGAGCTGAAGCTTAGAATGACATCACGTTCAGTGTCCAGTCGCAACAATCAATGGTACGCACGTCCGGTGTTTCTGTATTTACACACACATACAGCCACCCTATAATTCTTATGCAACTCCCCTTTTATACGGAATGATAGAGAAATTTTAAGAGCTCCTAATCTTTTTTGTGCTGTTGTAGAGAAATTTTAGGGCGCTCCTAAACTATTCTGGACTTTTTTGTGCTATTCATGTCATCTCCATTGATTTTGTTTTGAGGGGGAGGAGGTGGAGGTGGCGGAGGGGGAGCTCACGGAGGTGGTGGTGCTCCGGCGACGGTGGTGTGGACGGGGCGGGGTCGAGGTGTGGCAGCGCGCTGGGCAGGGTCGAGGCGGGCGCTGGGCGGCGGGCAGCGCCGAGGCGGAGTCGGGCGGCGTCCCGGGCGGCGGGTCGTTGCCGAGGCGGCGCGCTGGGCGGCGGGTCGCGTCGAGGCGGCATCGGGCGGCGTCTGGGCGGCGGGGTCGCCGAGGCGGCGCTGTGGCGGGTCGCGACGAGGCGGCGCTGGGCGGGCCCCGGGCGGCGGGTCGCGGCCGAGGCGGCGGGCAGCGCCGAGGTGGCGGGACGGTGGGCGCCGAGGGAGGCGGGCGAGGGAGACTAAGGCGGAGAGGGCGAGGGAGGAGAGGGCGAGGGCGAGGGCGAGGGTCAGGCAGCAACAAGGCGGGCGGTGGATCGAGAGGGAGAGGGAACTGGCGAGGGGAGAGGAAGGGGGATCGGGCGAAGGGGAGAGGGCAGGGGATCGGGCACAATACTAATGGCGCACCTCACCGTGGTGCGCCATTAGCATGTCACACTAATGGCGCACCTCACCGTGGTGCGCCATTAGTATTTTTTTATTTCAACTCGAGCCAAAAGGTTATGTAGTACCGTAACCTATCCACGTCAAGCCCACTCTACTAGCTCGACCGATCAGCCGCCAGTTCTCACACCAGAGGTCCCTGGGTTCAACTCCTGTGCTCCACAATTTTTTTTAGCATTTAAAAGCTGTTTGATACTTATTTATGTTTAAATATGTTCAAACTTGTTTAAATAATAACAGTAATATTTTTTATAAGACAGTAGCATTTAAAAAGCTGTTTGATACTTATTTTTTATTAGGCGGTGCGCTGGGTGCGGGGGTCGGCAACGGCGGTTGAGTAGGGGAATCGAGGTGCGGGGGTCGGCGGCGTCCCGTGGACTG
Organism: Aegilops bicornis; assembly: GCA_021605145.1. Lineage (NCBI taxonomy): Eukaryota > Viridiplantae > Streptophyta > Magnoliopsida > Poales > Poaceae > Aegilops > Aegilops bicornis. Next base: position 521,595,538 of record CM038669.1, read on the forward strand.
GGGGTGCTCGGCGAGGGACCGGATCTGGCGAGGTGGGATAGCGATCGAGATGGAGGATTGAGGTGGGCTCCACAAATTTTTTTAGCATTTAAAAAGCTGTTTGATACTTATTTGTGTTTAAATATGTTCAAACTTGTTTAAATAATAACAGCAATATTTTTTATAAGACGGTAGCATTTAAAAAGCTGTTTGATACTTATTTTTTTATAAGGCGGTCTTGTGAGTGCGGGGTCGGACGGCAACGGTTGAGTAGGGGAATCGAGGTGCGGGGGTCGGCGGCGGCGGCCGGTGGACTAGGGGGTGCTCGGCGAGGGGGACGGATCTGGCGAGGTGGGATAGCGATCGAGATGGAGGGATCGAGATCGAGTGTCCATGAAATTTAAAAATATTCATGATAGTTCAAAAAGTACCCATGAAATACAATCGAGAAATGAAGGCTACGATTTAAATACAATCGATCTTAGCAAGCTATCTATTCACAATCTTCTTGCCCTTCTTTTTGCAAATGGAGTTCTTACGTGGAACGGACGTCCTTTAGGTAGGGTGGTCCTGCTTCTTCTTGTGGTGTATGCTGCTACTTCATCATCGTCGTCATGTTCGATCCTCGGGTCGCCGTGCTTGTCGAAGTCTTGCTCATTGGCTACTCCATCCATTCCGATGATCTTCCTTTTGCCTCTCCTCACGACAACACGACTGGGCTTTGGCGGGTCGGTAATGAAGAAGCATTGGTCCACTTGGGAAGCCGGTACCCATGGCTCATTTTTTCAAGGTGACGTTTGCTCCATGATCTTGGATTTGGCCGGGTATAACCATGGTGGTGAAATACGGTCTTCTTTTATGACGTGCTTGGCCCATCGACACGGAACATCGGGACCTTCTCTCCAACAGTAGCTCAGCTCCCAGATCTCCTCGATCCTTCCGTAGTATCTGTCCTTGTCGTTACGGTGTAGGATTCCATCGTTACCCGGAGTTACGATAACCATCGCTCTTCATGTCCTTGGCCTCGGTGTAGAATGTGTAGCCGTTGATATCGTACACCTCATAGGTCATCGAGGTTGTGCTCGGCGCCTCGTGACAAAGCGAATATGAGTTGTTCTTCCGCGGAAGAATCCTCATGTAAAGGGTACGACGAAGCTTCTGCTTGAACCAACGCGTGAAACATGAGTTGTGCTCTTTGAGTGTATCTCCGTCCGTCCTCTGTTGGCCTCGGTCATTGTACGTCTTTTTAGTAAAGGTTTTGTGCTCTACCACCCAAGGATCGACCACGTCTATGTGTTGTAGCGCGACTAGGTTTGCTCTTTCAAAGTCGGCGAGTCGACCCTCGAAGTCGACATGCATTTCGCGGCGACCCTCACGGTGACCCCATCCAGCGAGCCTGCCGAGGTGCGTGTTGACGGGCAGACCAACGGGTTCTCGATGCCTAGATAATTGATGCGAGGAGATGCACTCTTGATTGAAAAGCCCTGGCTATGCTTCCTTCTCGGCGTGACATGTTGTGAACGTATCCTTTGATGACACCATTCATCCTTTCGAGCGGCATCATGCTGTGCGAGGAACGTCGGCCCGAGTTGGATGATATCCTCCACTATATGGACCAGCAGATGCACCATAACGTCGAAGAATGCGGTAGGAAGTACATCTCAAGCTCGCATAGTATCACCACGATCTCTTCCTGTAGCCTTCGAGTTGCCTCACGCCAATCGACTTCCAGAGATGACGTCAAGAAGTTGCATAGGCCAAATAGCGTTTCACGGACGTGCGCGTCCATGATCCCACGGATTGCAACCGGAAGTATGTCTGCGTCATCGACGCGTGACGGTCGTGAGACTTCATCCCGCTGAACTTCGCTTCATTGGGTCTAGGTATCTGCTTATCTTCCCAGCAGAATCGTAAGGAAGTTTTACTCCTAGGAGGCAGGTGAAAAACTGCTCGATCTCCTCGACTTAGAGTGAAGCACGCGGGAGGGTAGTCATTTCCGGTCTTCTTGGCCTTTTTGCCTTTGCGGCGACTTTACGTGTCCCGCTTCGCCTCATCATCATCATCATCATCATCATCATCATCATCATCATCATCATATATAGCGTGAAGCTCCTGCACGATGCCCATTGATTTCAAGTCTGCCCTTGCTTTCGGCCCATCTTTGGTCCTCTCGGCATGTTGAGCAGGGTACCAAGCAGACTCGCACACGTTCTTCGTGATATGCATGACATCAAGGCTGTGAGGCACACGGTGGATCTTCCAAGACGGCAAGTCCCGTAAAATGCACCTCGTTTTCCATACCTTCAGCAGCGGCTCTGGCGCCTTCGCTTCTTTCCGGCTCTGGCGCCTTTTGCTTCTTTCCGACGGTGGGCGGTCTATCCAATTTTTCAACAGCTTGTCTATTTCCTCGCCGCTCCTCGTACCACGGGCGTTTTGGGTTCGGTTTCACCATCGAACAGATCCTTGCGTTTCCTCCACGGGTCATCGCCGCGAAGCCACCTTCGATGTCCCATGAACACGGTTTTCGAAGACCGGGATCTCTATCTAGCTGGCGATACGTTGTGTCATCCATGCACCTTACGCATCCGTAAAATCCGTGGAGTACCTGCCTCATGAGATATCCAGAATCGAGATAGTCGTGCACCGTCGTGAGCGGTCGGCTCTCATAGGGAAATATTCTTTCTCTGCGGCGTCCCACGTATTGGTGGCGTTTTCCACAGTGTCAAGCTCCTCTTTCAGCAGCCCCAGATACAGATTGATGTCGTTCCTGGTTGTTTCGGCCCTTCAATTAGCATACTCATGTGAATGTACTTCCTCTTCATGCACAACCAGGGGGAAAGTTGTACATCCACACAAACACAGGCCAGGTGCTATGTGTGCTTCTCTGGCTGCCAAACGGATTAACTCCATCGGTGCTCGCGCCCAGCATGATGTTCCTTGGATCCTTCCCAAATTCCGAGTCTTGAAGTTCAACGCTTGCCACCGCTCGCATCCTTAGGGTGACTCGGCATCTTGTCTTTTTATCTATTTCCGGATCATTTGCGTCATCTTCCGCTTCTTCTCCTCCCTATCCGGCGTGCCAACGCAGGAGCTTTGCTACCTTAGGGTCCGCGAAATAAGCGCTGCAGACGAGGAGTGATCGGAAAGTACCACACCACTTTTCGAGGAGCTTTCTTCCTCTTCTTGTATCGAGTGACGCCAAGCACACCGGACATATGGTAGACTCCGCGTGCTCGTCCCGATAAATGATGCAATTGTTCATGCACACATGGTATTTCACGTCGGCGTAAATCGAGAGGACACACGATTTTCTTCGCCTCCTCCAAACTGGTCGGGCACTTGTTCCCCTTGGGAAGACGTTCGTGCTGTAATGACATGTTCTCGTCGAAGCATCGTCGGTCATTTTGTGTTTTACCTTCATCTCCAGAGCCATGAGCGTTACTTTCAGCGGGTATCCTCGGCCTGCATCCTTCATACAATGGAGTAACCGCGTCTAACTCAAGTTGATCCATCTTGGCTTTCTCTCGGGCGGCAGCTCTTGCGTTATCCGTGCAGCTTGAGAAGCAGCTCTTGAATATGAGGGTCCTGCACCCAGCCCATCGATGGTCCAGCGTAAATGCGCTCCGCCGCATCATCATCTTCATGATCATGCCCGTCGCTGCTCCGCATCTTCCTCATCATCATGTCCTGCATCTTCTACAAGATGACTGTATGCAACATCACGCCGATCGTGATCATCTCCTCGGGATTCTTCGTCTTCTCGCCCGCCCGAGCCGCGGTGGTTGTCTTGCTGCCCTTCCTCATTTCTTGCCCGGCCCGCATGGACGACTTCAGTAGTCATCTTCATCACCTTGCCACCGATAGCCATCCATGAAACCACGCAAGAGCAGGTGGTCCCGCACCTGCCCGGAATCCGGGTCCGCAATAAGGCTCTTCAGCTTGCATCTGACACGGACATCTTATCTCCGTCTTGTTCTTTTGAAGCATCTTGGCCTTCGCGGAACTCAAAAACCTATTCACGATGCCTTCGGTCATCGTGCGGACCATGGTCGTCATGAGGTAGAGCAAAAGCGATATTTTAGAACCAAACAAAAATTTGGCATGACTTTCCCTAAAAATAGGACAAAAAGAATGCTTAATGCCAAAATTCTACCAAAGCGGAAATGAATCAACATTCCGCAAAATATTGGCAACTATCGCATTTCAAATACCGTACACCTCCAAACACAAACATATATGCAACACCACAAACATATGCAACACCACGAACATACATAGATCTAGCTAGGCCGTAAAAAGTGCATGTGCACATTGTTGTAGGGAGAACAACCTAAATATAGCTTCCCGTTACTTACCTATTAAAACAAGGTAATTTAACCACTTAATTTGAATGAATCTATGGTGGAAATGAGGTGAAAAAGAGGAGGCACCGAGACAAGGAGGAGGTGGAGAGAATGAAGTGGGGAGAAAGTGAGTGTGTGGGTAGGAGAGGCTGTCCCAAATATCTTGTTGCTGCCCACTTACTAATGGCGCACCTCTTGCATGATGCGCCATTAGTAGTTACAACTACTAATGGCGCACCCAAGAAGGATGCGCCATTAGTATGTTTGGATAGGCGCACTAGTTCAAAAAAAAAATTCTATACTAATGGCGCACCCACAGCCTGGTGCGCCATTAGTATTTACAACTACTAATGGCGCACAGGCAGGATGCGCCATTACTAAGTTTGGATAGGCGCGCTAGTTCAAAAAAATCTATACTAATGGCGCACCCACACAGTGCGCCATTAGTAGTTACAACTACTAATGGCGCACTATGGCAGGATGCGCCATTAGTATGTTTGAATAGGCGCACTAGTTCAAAAAAAAATCTATACTAATGGCGCACCTTTGCTGGTGCACCATTAGTAGTTACAACTACTAATGGCGCACTTGGGCGGATGCGCCATTAGTATGTTTGAACAAAGCACTAGTTAATTTTTTTTGATACTAATGGCGCACCCTTTGCCGTGGGCCATTAGTAGTTTGAACTCTAATGGCGCATCAGATTGTGGTGCGCCATTAGTATATACTAATGGCGCACCAGCTTTCTGGTGCGCCATTAGTGTCAATCCCATCTATAGCCCTTTTTCTAGTAGTGTAACAAGCATGCAAGGCTCCAGCAATCCTTCTAAGGACTGGAGTAAGCATCTCGAAGTTGGAATGTACGCTTTGATGAGATGATCAAAGATTTTGGGTTTATACAAAGTTTATGAGAAACTTGTATTTCCAAAGAAGTGAGTGGGAGCACTATAGAAGTTCTGATGAGTATATGTTGTTGACATATTGTTGATCAGAGATGATGTAGAATTTCTGGAAAGCATATAGGGTTATTTGAAAAGTGTTTTTCAATAGAAAACATGGATTAAGCTACTTGAACATTGAGCATCAAGATTTATGAGGATAGATCAAAAACCGCTAAATGGTACTTTCAAATGAGCACATACCTTGACATGATCTTGAAGGTGTTCAAGATGGATCAGTCAAAGAAGGAGTTCTTGCCTGAGTTGTAAGGTATGAAGTTAAGAGTTAAAGCTCGACCATGGTAGAAGAGAGAGAAAGGACGAAGGTCGTCTCCTATGCTTCAGACGTAGGCTCTATAGTATGTTATGCTGTGTACCGCACCGGAAGTGTGCCTTGCCATGAGTCAGTCAAGGGGTACAAGAATTATCCAGGAATGGATCATTGGACAGCGGTCAAAAATTGTCCTTGGAGTAAATAAGGACATGTTTCTCGATTATGGAGGTGATAAAGAGTTCGGCGTAAAGGGTTATGTCGATGCAAGCTTTAACACCTATCCGAGTGACTCTGAGTAGCAAATCGGATACGTATAGTGGAGCAACCATTTGGAATAGCTTCAAGTGGAGCGTGGAAGCATCATTTACAATATGACCTAGAGATTTGTGAAGTGCATACAGATCTGAATGTTGCAGACCCGTTGACTAAAACCTCTCTCACAAGCAAAACATGATCAAACCCGTAACTCATTGAGTCTTAATCACATGATGATGTGAACTAGTTTAGTGACACTAGTAAACTCTTTGGATGTTGGTCACATGGCAATGTGACCTGTGAGTGTTAATCACATGGCGATGTGAACTAGATTATTGACTCTAGTGCAAGTGGGAGACTGTTGGAAATATGCCCTAGAGGCAATAATAAATTAATTATTATTATATTTCGTTGTTCATGATAATCCTTTATTATCCATTCTATAATTGTATTGATAGGAAACTCAGATACATGTGTGGGTACATAGACACCACCATGTCCCTAGTAAGCCTCTAGTTAACTAGCTCGTTGATCAATAGATGGTTACGGTTTCCTGACCATGGACATTGGATGTCGTTGATAACGGGATCACATCATTAGGAGAATGATGTGATGGACAAGACCCAATCCTAAGCCTAGCACAAAGATCGTGTAGTTCGTATGCTAAAGCTTTTATAATGTCAAGTATCATTTCCTTAGACCATGAGATTGTGCAACTCCCGGATACCGTAGGAATGCATTGGGTGTACCAAACGTCATAACGTAACTGGGTGGCTATAAAGGTGCACTACGGGTATCTCCGAAAGTGTCTGTTGGGTTGGCATGAATCGAGACTGGGATTTGTCACTCCGGTTGACGGAGAGGTATCTCTGGGCCCACTCGGTAGGACATCATCATAATGTGCACAATATGTGACCAAGGGGTTGATCACGGGATGATGTGTTACGGAACGAGTAAAGAGACTTGCCGGTAACGAGATAGAACAAGGTATCGGCATACCGGCGATCGAATCTCGGGCAAGTATAATACCGCTAGACAAAGGGCATTGTATACGGGATCGATTGAGTCCTTGACATCGTGGTTCATCCGACGAGATCATCTTGGAACATGTGGGAGCCAACATGGGTATCCATATCCCGCTGTTGGTTATTGACTGGAGAACGTCTCGGTCATGTCTGGATGGTTCCCGAACCCGTAGGGTCTACACACTTAAGGTTCGATGACGCTAGGGTTATAGGGAATACATATATGTGGTTACCGAATGTTGTTCGGAGTCCCGGATGAGATCTCGGACGTCACGAGGAGTTTCAGAATGGTCCGGAGGTAAAGATTTATATATGGAAAGTTGTTGTTCGGGTTCCGGGAAAAGTTTGGGTTTTTCTGGTATTGTACCGGGAAGCTTCCAGAAGGTTCCGGAGGATTCCGGAGGGGTCCGAAGGTCCAGAAATTGTTCCACCACGTCCAATACAGCAGCATGGGCTGTAAGGGGGCGCTCTAGCCTTAATGGGCCAGGGGCACCAGCCCCCCCAAGGCCCATGCGCATGGGAGAGGGGAAACCCTAAGGGGGAGGGCCTCCACTTGACTTGGGAGGCACTCCTCCCCCCCTTGGCCACCCCCTAGATGGGATCTAGGGCTGGCCGCCGCCCCTAGGGGTGGAACCCTAGGTGGGGGCGCAGCCCTCCTCCCCCCCTATATATAGTGGAGGCAAAGGGGCAGCCCAACACACGAAGTTCTTCTCCTGTTGGCGCAGCCCTACCTCTCTTTCTCCTCATATCTCGCGGTGCTTGGCGAAGTCCTACAGGATTGCCACACTCCTCCACCACCACCACGCCGTTGTGCTGCTGCTGGACGGAGTCTTCCTCAACCTCTCCCTCTCTCCTTGCTGGATCAAGGCATGGGAGACGTCATCGGGTTGTACGTGTGTTTAACGCGGAGGTGCCGTCCGTTCGGCACTAGGATCTCCGGTGATTTGGATCACGGCAGTATGACTCCTTCAGCCCCGTTCTCTTGAACGCTTCCGCTTAGCGATCTACAAGGGTATGTAGATGCACTCTCCTTCCCCTCGTTGCTAGTCTCTCCATAGATAGATCTTGGTGACTCGTAGGAAAATTATGAATTTCTGCTACGTTCCCCAACAAGAACCAATCGTGCCCCCCGCTCAAGGTGTTTAGCGATATCGTCGCAAATCTGCCGGGGATGGTGCCTGGTACCAATCTTGGTGGTTACCTGCATGTCAATGCACATTTTGATACAATGGAGGTGGACGAATTTAGATACTAGTACGGGAAGCCTCTCGTCAAAGATGGAAGTCCTCCTCTAACAACGATGATGCGAAGATTCCATCAATGGTACATGAAAACCTGCAGCGAGTCTGGGAAGGATGCTTTGACAATGAGAATTAAAGATGACCACGACTTCATTGGACAAGATGTGTTAACTGTTGATTTTGACTAGTTTTTCCAGTTCTACAATCTAAAGGCCCTCGACAAATCACTCGTGGCTTGCTACTGTCTACAAGTATACTATCAATGCCCTGTCTGTAAGTACTATTTATGTCATTAAGTCTCTATATATAGCTCGGCTCTTTCATTGCATGTATATATAATTATCCTCACTATATTATGCAAATTGAAGATCGTCGAATGGCGAAAAGCACAAATCTATGACATTGGGTTCATTAACCCAAATGTCATACATCAATTTACGGTTAAACACAATGTCTCAGAAACCGAGGACAACTTGCTAAAATCGTTGCTCAAATATCAAAGCAAAGATAAAATACTTTTTTCTTACAAATTCAAGTGAGTGTTACTGTCTTGTGCACATTTGGTTTCCCTTATTACTCGAGGTTATAGTAATGTAACTGATGATTTATGCATGCGTGCGCAGGTTCCACTTTATTGTCCTAGAGATTATGCTTGAGCGCGGAGAAGTAACCGTCTTAGACTCCAGATGAAAAGATCCCGAGGAGTATGCGGACATGTCTCGAATGCTCGAGAAGTAAGTTCAATCTATCATTATCGCACCATATCGGCAAGTTTGTTCATTTCTTGATATCAAGTAATTATTTTCTTTGTCTGGCAGGGTTTGGAAAGAGTTCACCACAATTTCTCCGGGACTGCCGACCGAGCTGCGATTTAAACACCCGAAAGTAAGTACTACTACCTAGTTATGCACATCTCCCACTGATTCTAGCTAGTTTCATCAATACCATTTAGCATGCTTGCTTATTAGTTTGATTAACCTCTATTTCTCGTAAAGTGCTTGTGAAAGGAAGCCGGGAATGATTTCTGTGGATACTACGTTTGCGAGTTCATCTACAACGCGACCGCCTCTAATAAGCGGGGCTACTCTGAAAAAGAATATGAAGTGCGTAAGCAAAAATATTCACAATTTTATTTTATTACCATCATTTGTGTTGATCAGTTTCATTCATACACATGTATTGACCCTCTTCTTCAATTTAGCTCTAGCGGATGCGGGATGAACTCTGAGCACATGATCGCATAAAAGAAATTCAAGAGGAATTGGCGGGATTCTTTCTTGACCACGTCATCAATAAAGCCGGAGAATACCATGTGAAACTTGACTTCAGATGTTAGGGATTGTAAGAGATCTTATATTGTATATATGTAGCTAGTAGCGTTGGATAGATATACGAAAAATTGTTGTTCGACCAATCTCTCGGAGAAGGAGGAGGTCGATCACTTCTCTCTGTATATGTTCATGATGATCTTGTATACTTAATGGTTTCCTTCATTTGCTTACTAGCTAGCGTGTCGCGAGTTCTCTCTATACGTATAGTACGTAGCGTCGACCAAGCACGAAGATAAGAGAGGTCACTTCTCCCTATTACCTAGCTAACACAGTATATGAAACCCCTAAATTAACCCTCCAAAAACCCCAAAAACCCCAAAAACCCCAACCCCCCCCCCCCCCCCCTTAAAAAAACAAAAAACCCAGCCCCTGAACTGCTGACACGTGGATGCTTTTTGGTCCCGGTTGGTGTTACCAACCGTGACTAAAGGCCCTCCTGCCCGAGCAAGCCGCAGCGGCCACGTGGAGCCCCATCCGTCCTGGTTCGTAAGCAAACTGGGACTAAATGTATTGGGATTTAGTCCCGACCCTTTTGCCCGGTTCCGGAACCGGGACAAATGGGCCTCTGGAACCGGGACAAATGGGCCTTTTTCTACTAGTTTACATACATTAACATTCCCCCTCAATCTCAACCAGCCACAAAGTTGAGATTGCACCGTAATTTCTCCAACATGATCTTCGTAGCAGGTTTAGTGAAAGCATCTGCCAATTGATCACCAGAAGACACAAAACAAACATTCAATGCTCTTTGCGCCACCTTTTTCTCACAAAGTGAAAATCCACCTCAATATGCTTTGTTCTCGCATGAAATGCTGGATTTGCACTCAGATAGGTGGCACCCAGATTATTACACCATAAAACCGGTGGTCGTGATAGGAATACTCCTAGTTCCCTAAGCACATTATGTACCCAAGTAACTTCAGTCGTGCCATTTGCAAGTGCCTTATACTCTGCCTCGGTACTGGATCATGAAACTGTGGGTTGCTTCCGAGCACTCCATGAAATCGGCATAGGGCCAAGGAAAACCACAAAACCACCTGTAGAGCGTCTGTCATCAACACACCCTGCCTAGTCAGCATTAGTAAATACACTAAGAAGTGTGGAGCTTGACCGGCGAATGGAGAGTCCAGTGGCCAAGGTACCCTTGATATACCTAAGTATGCGCTTGACTGCCTCCCAATGCACACTAGTGGGTTTGGCCAAATATTGGCAACCTTGTTGACAGCAAACGAAATATCAAAACGAGTAAGAGTAAAATACTGCAATCCTCCAACAATACTGCGATAGCGGAAGGCATCATCATCAGTGAGGAGAGTACCAAGATATGCTGCCAACTTATCGGCGACTGACATGGGAGTAGAGACCTCCTTGCAATTCTCCATATGAGCACGATGAAGAAGATCATTAGCGTACTTCCGCTGAGACAACACCATTCCCCCTGAATTGTAGGTGGCCTCAATCCCAAGGAAGTAAGAAAGACGACCAAGGTCTTTGATGGGAAATGACCTAGCCAAAGTCCGAAGCAAATGATCCACCGCACGAGAGCAAGAGCCAATAATGACAATATCGTCAACATAGACCAACATGTAAATGACCACAGCTCTTTGCCGAAAAATGAAGAGGGAGGTGTCCGCTTTATATGAATGAAATCCAAGTTGCTACAGCCGAGCACTAAGACGGGAGTACCAAGCCCGGGGGGACTGTTTGAGTCCATAAATAGACTTCCGAAGCTTGCAAACATGATGGGGATACCGAGAATCCTCAAAACCCGGGGTTGCTGCATGTACACATCCTCATTGAGCAGACCATGAAGGAACGCATTGCTGACATCAATCTGACGCAAACACCAGCCCTGTGAAATAGCAAGCGATAGCACAAGATGAACATTGGTCGGTTTAACAACCAGACTAAAGGTGGCAACATAATCAACACCATATTGCTGAGTAAATCCACGAGCAACCAGACGAGCTTTGTATTTATCAAGAGAGCCATCAGGACGTTCCTTGAGCATAAATATCCACTTACAACTGACGACGTTGGTGCCGGGAGGACGAGGCACAAGTGTCCACGTCTCGGTGCTATGAAGAGCAGAAAACTCCTCTCGCATGGCAGCTGTCCAAGAAGGATCAACAAGAGCTTGCTGGTGTGTACTCGGAACGGAGATAACAACGTTGAAACCACGCCGATATGGATTGTAGCGGAAAGTGCCATCAGTGGGAACCTTCGGACGTCGAATGTTGTTTTGTAGTCGTGTTCGAGGAGGTGCAGTCGGAGAGGCCGCCGGAGGGGCCGGCGGTGCGACCGCCGAAGAAGCCGGCGGTACGGCTGCCGGAGGGGCCGGCGGTGCGGCCGTTGGCGACGATGGAGGAGCATCAGCGGGAGCGGCTGGTGCAGCTGCCGCAGCGTCGACGCGCACACACGCGCTCCCGGGCACGTCGGGCGCTAGAGCGACACGCTCAGCAGGGACACGCACGGGAGCCCCGCTCGTATCCAGCCCACGCGGCGAAGGATCTCCACGAGCGGGAGGTGGGCTGTGTGCAATCGGACGCGTGCTACAGGCCGCCTGGATGCATGGCGCTGTAGCATGCACGTGGGATGTGCTTTGCGCGTCAACTATAGATGGACGCTGCTCCGCTGGACCTGCAGGACAAGCTTCAGGAAACAAAAAAGACAGATTCTAGTTTCTCACATTAGCATCCTGAACTACTGGCTCAGTTGATGAAAACGACAGAGGAGGATTTAAGGAAGATAAATCAGGACATGCACTAGTCGCAAGGGAAAAACTTGTTCGTCGAAGATAACATCTCGAGAAAAATAGATGTGACCAGTGGATTTATCAAGACACTTATAACCTTTATGAAATGGACTATATTCGAGAAAAACACACATCTTGAAGCGGAACTCAAGTTTCCGAGAGTTGTATTTACGAAGACTAGGCCAACACGCACATCCAAATATATGAAGAAACGGGTAATCGGGAGTGATATTAAGAAGGCGTGTGAGTGGTGGCATATTTTGAAGGGTCCGACTGGGCATGCGGTTGATCAAATAACACGCGGTGAGAAAAGCTTCGTCCCAATAATGCAAAGGAAGATTGGAGTGAGCAAGGAGAGCAAGCCCGGTTTCAACTAAGTGACTGTGCTTTTGTTCAACGATACTGTTTTGTTGGGATGTGTGTGAACATGATACGCGATGGGAAATACCAACACGTTGAAAAAATTTATGCAAGCGTTGGTATTCACCCCCCAATCAGGTTGAACCGCAAGAATTTTTGTGTTGAGGAGTCGTTCGACATGGGCCTGAAAATTGTAGAAAACTTGTTCATCACCAGACTTATGTTTAAGGAGATAAATCAAGGTAAAACGGCTAAAGTCATCAACAAATCTAACATAAAATTTATGTAACATTCCGAATTTTCAATTTGGAATGTTATACATAGGTCAGCATATGAATATCATATTTTACTTGCATTTTGGTTTTGATCCTAAAAATCCTAAGCAACTCAAGAACCCACGGAGAGAGTTGGGGATTTTATTATTTTCATATTTGAATTTTTTCAAATATCAAAAATAGGATCATTTTGGTTTTAATTATTTTTCTCTCCGAAATATTTCAATATAAAATATATGAGAGGAGGTAATATGACTTCTTCAAAATAAAAGAAATATTGGAGGAAAAAATATTATAAAATAAGTAATTTATTTGGATTTTATTGCTATTTTATTTGAAATAGAAAAATATGCATTTTTCAAAATTGCATTTTAGGCCAAGAAAATGTTGACTTTGTTCTAAATATTTTATTTAGACGGTGAAAATTGTTTTTGGCATTTAAAAAAAATATTTATTTAGGATTTTTCATTTTTGACGGAAATTACTTAAAAAATCTTGGACCGATTGGTGGCGGAAGCCCCAGCCCAGCCCTTCGCCCCGACCCGAACCGGACTCGGCGCCCGCCTTGCCCGCCATCCGCCTCGAACTCTCGCCTTGCCCCCTCCTCCAAGCCGCCTCCCCTCGCCCTTATAAGCCGCCGCTCCGCCCCCACCGCCACTAGCCGCAAGACAGCGGCCAGCGCCCGCCCGCGCCGTTCACCGTCCATGAGCCCAGCTCGCCGTTCACCGCCCCGCCTCGCCGGATTCTCGCCGCCGCCGTTTTTTTGGTTTTTAGGTAAAAACCGCCGGTTTTTATAAAACCCTAGATCGTTTTTATTTTGTTTAGATCGGTTCGGTTATTCTTCGGTTTAGTTCGTTTGCGAACGTTCGTCCGTTCATTCGTTTTAACGAACGAATTCGCCCGTTCATCTATGTTAGCAGACGCTCGTCCGATAGATTTTTCTTTTTCTGTTTATTTTCGGCCAGGGACCTATCCGCGATTATTTTTATCGCAGATCAACCCCTGATCTTCAAACCCTCGCCGTTTCTAAACTGTTTGTCCAAATCCAGTGAAACCAATGCCAAAATCTTCGTCTCGAGCCCCTCTTTCTGTTGAATCAACTTGAACAAGGTTTTGACAATTTAAAATTTGGTTTCAAGAAGATTTGATTTCGGAGTTCTTTTGATCGTAGTTTCAGTTTCGTAGCTCCGATTCGATTGATTCTTTTTGCAAATCGAAGCTCTTCAGTTGAACTTTCAGTTTAGATCTTCTTATTTGAGTTTTACCCGTGCATCTATGCTTGAGTGCTTATGTATGCTATTGTTTGTTTGTGATAGAATTCCCAGAGTGCGAAGCGTGCTACTACGAGTCTCTAGGGTTTGCGGATCGTCAGCAAGGCAAGTAACACATTGATCATACTCTCTTTATACCCAGTTTTTATGCATTAGTTACAAACCTCAAACACTGCATGATTAGGTTGTGATTAACATGTGGGTATTGGGAAGTAGTTGATGAGGTAGCACCTATTGCCCTTTTGTTATCAAACCCTTGGGAGTTACTTCTATGTTAAGCTTATATTGCCATGCTATGCTCGTAGACGTGGATTGGGTTTGAGTGTATCCATGACAGATGAGAGATTGTTAATTAATGGTTAACTTAAGGTGGCTACTTAAATACACATCTGGGTGGATTGGTTGCGGGCACTTGGGGATATACCTGTGCTGTCCTTTTGGTTTGCCACCCAGGCTCAAAGGGATCATAAGATTATTCATGCTAGAAACTTCCATGTGCAGCCACAAGCTATTATGGGCTCTAGCATAGTAAAGTATGTTGCATGACCTCTTTCAGTGGTGGGCTAGCAGATGTAGGGGAAAGTAGGTGTAACTGTCCACCCAGAGTAAAGAGTTAGTGCTTCTGAAAGACCGTATCTCGGTCATCCGTTTCTCAAAGACCATGCAGTGCGAGAAATCCAACGGATGAGATCGAGTCCTGTGGGGAAAAGTGCGCAAACCTCTGTAGAGTGTACAAACTAATCATGGTTAGCCGTGTCCCTGGTTATGGACAACTTGAGTATCTGGTTTTGGATTATCATGATGATCTCATCACTCTAAATAAATTTGTTGGGTTTTTTATTACTTGTTTAATTGGGATTGAGATGGGGACTTACCATTCTCAATGTTTATCAACTACCATGATAGTTAAACAAAATATATTCCTTTGTTGTAGGAAAAAATGTCTTTTCACAAAACAATATAACCATAGAGCCTTCACCAGCCATATATGCATGTAGTGATAGCATTTATCTGTTCATTGCTCTATTGTGTTATATTGCCAGCATATTCCATATGCTGGCCCGTTTCGGGCTGCAACATATCATGTTGCAGACTTTTCAGACGAAGAGTAAGGTGCGCTAGGTCGTTATCGTGCACTCAGTTATGCCGTTGGAGTTGATGGACTCACTTTATCTTCCAAGCCTTCCGCTGTTATCTTATTTAGATGGCCTTAAGCCATATTTATTGTAATAAATTCTCTTTTGAGACATTTGATGTAATAAGTGTGCGATTGAACTCTGTTATAAATCCTTCAAGTACTGTGTGTGTCAGCATTACCGATCCAGGGATGACACTTATGCACAGAGATTTGACCGTCTGAGGTCGGATCGCTACAAGATGGTATCAAAGCACATGCTGATTGTAGGACATGACCACTAAGTTAAGCCCTAGGTCACTCTTCTCTACTAATTTCTGACTCCTCCCCACTTTCCACTCTTTAGGATGGCGGACTCAAGGAACAAGTTTGCACAACCGGATGAAGACACACCTTTTGGACGACACTTGAAGGAAGTCACTAGGTACCTGAACATCGGAATACCCTGCTTCACCGGGACCTACACCGCCACTTTACCAGAAGAGGAGCGTTGGATGATTCGAATTCAAGTTCCAGGAAGGACATTCACGCCAGCTACTGAGCCCATAGAGTTTTCCTTTGATGCACCAACCTGGAGTCTAGGAAAGAGCATGGCAGCACACATCGCCATGGGACGCATCGGCGAAGTTTATCACAAGGATCTTAAGGACACTATCTACCAGATATGTGGGCATCGAGATGAGCAATGGGAGATGATCAGCACCAGGAGGGACAGGTCCATTGCAGCCTTCATCCAGGAGTTAAACAAGCACATTCGTCGGCAGGAGAACCAGATGTGCGCAAGCATGATAGATTTGAAGAAGGTGATGACCAGGAACATGGAGCTAGAAGAGGAACTCAAGTCTACACGCGACGGATACGAGGAGGAAATCGCAATACTAGTGGAGAAGAATGACGACCTGATAAGGAAGCTAGGAGTATTCATGGGAGACCCCGTGCCAGGAGGAGATGACGACCATCCCGATGACATTCGATTACGAAGACTACATCATCATCGATTTACACCGACTCCGACCCCGACAGTAGTGATGATGATTATGAAGACGAAGCTGGAGCGGATATCATTGAGTCTTCCACCGATCAAAATTTCTAGTAGACCACCATATTATTAGTAGTATTTCCCCCATATATATATATATATATATATATATATATATATAGTAGTCCGAGCACTGTAACGATAGTTAGATCGATTGTATGCCCTTGCTTGAATTGATTGGTGTGATATGAATGTGTTGTCTCATGTGCATATGGGTAGTGCTTTCTCATTAGACCTCATTTTATTCTAATCTCTCCCGTCTAAACCCATCAGATGCCTCCGAGACGTGACCCGGATTTGTCTTCCCACCGGAGCTCACCTAGTTGATCCAACAACAGAATGCCTTGATGCAGCTACTAGTCTAGAACCAAGGCCACAACAACAACTACAACCCACCGCCACCACCTCCAGTTGACAATTTAGCCCGTTTTCTAAGGTTGCAGCCGCCGGTGTTTTCCAGTAGCACCGAGCCAATAGTTGCTGATGACTGGCTACGCAAGATTGGGAGGGAGTTGACCACCGCAGGTTGCACAGATGCGAAGAAGGTGTGTTTTGCCGCACATCAATTGGATGGACCCGCAACCTCATGGTGGGAGAATTACATAGCCACTTTCCCTATAGCCAATGTCACTTGGGAGCAGTTTCAACAAGCTTTCCGCACTGCTAATGTCTCAACTGGAGCTATGAGCATGAAGAAGCGTGAGTTTCGCAACGTGCGCCAAGGAAATCGTACTGTGGGGCAGTACGTGGATGAGTTCAGTAAGTTACCTCGCTATGCCCCAGATGATGTGGCCACAGATGCCGCGAAGCAGGAGAAGTATATGGAAGGACTGAATGATGAGATGAGTATGCAGCTAATGGTGGCAACATTTAACAACTACCAGGAGTTGGTAGACAAGGCTCTTATGATTGAAGGGTGATGACCCGCAAGTATACGGGATAGTTGTAGCCTCTTTCGATAAGTAAGAGTGTCGAACCCAACGAGGAGCTAAAGGTAGAACAAATACTCTCTCAAGTCCTATCGGCCAATGATACGACTCTACGCACGCTTGACGTTCGCTTTAACTAGAACATGTATGAAACTAGAAGTACTTTGTAGGTGTGATAGGATAGGTTTGCAAGATAATAAAGAACGCGTAAATAAAAACTAGGGGCTAATTAGATAAAGATGCAATAAGTAAATATAGCGAGTGTGGAAAAGTGGTGGTAGGAATTGTGGAATTGCCCCTAAGCAATTGACTATGTTACTAGACCGATAATCACTATTGAAATTCTATTTGATGGAGAGGCATAAGCTAACATATCATCCCTTACTTGGAATTCTATGCACTTATGATTGGAACTCTAGCAAGCATCCGCAACTACTAAAGATTCATTAAGGTAAAACCGAACCATAGCATTAAAGCATCAAGTCCCCTTTTATCCCATATGCAAACAACCTACTTACTCGGGTTTGTGTTTCAGTCACTCACGCAAACCACCATAATCAAATCATAAACATATTGCAAACCCTACAGCGGGAATCCCTCACGCTTGCGCGACACGGAGGGCACAATAGGACAGCATCAATAACAAAACATGCAACTCAAACCAATCATAGCAATTCATCAATCACCGATAGGACAACGAAAGTCTACTCAGACATCATAGGATGGCAACACATCATTGGAAAATAATATGAAGCATAAAGCACCATGTTCAAGTAGAGGGTATAGCGGGTTGCGGGAGAGTGGACCGCTGGATATAGATGGGGGAAGGTGATGGAGATGTTGGTGAAAATGACGGCGGTGTTGGTGAAGATCGCAGTGATGATGATGGCCCCCGGCGGCGTTCCGACGCCACCGGAAGCAAGGGGGAGAGAGCCCCCCTTCTTCTTCTTCTTCCTTGACCTTCTCCCTAGATGGGAGAAGGGTTTCCCCTCTGGTCCTTGGCTCCCATGGCATGGGAGGGGCGAGAGCCCCTTCGAGATTGGATCTATCTCTTTGTTTCTGTGTTCTCAGATTCTACCCCTTCACCGTTTCTTAAATATCCGGAGATGCGTAACTCCGATTGGGGTGAATCTTTCACCCAGATCTTTCTCATAAAATTAGCTTTCTTGCGCCAAAAGAAGAGCGTCAACCGCCTTACGGGTGGCCCACGAGAGCCCAGGCAGCCTGGGAGGCGCGCTACTGTCTCGTGGCCACCCCGGACACCGTTTCGCGTTGATTTCACTTCCCAAAAATCATAAATATTCCAATAAAAATCTCCGTCCGTTTTTATCCCGTTTGGACTCCGTTTGATATTGGGTTTCTGCGAAACAAAAAACATGCAATGCAGGAACTGAGCCTTTGGATCAATATGTTAGTCCCAAAATAGTATAAAAAGTTGCCAAAAGTATATGAAATTTGAAGAATATTGGCATGGAACAATCAAAACTTATAGATACGACGGAGACATATCAGCATCCCCAAGCTTAATTCATGCTCGTCCTCGAGTAGGTAAATGATAAAAAAGATAATTTTTGATGTGGAATGCTACCTAGCATAATATTGATCATATGTCTAATCATGGCATGAATATTAAGACACGAGTGATTCAAAGCAATAGTCTATCATTTGACATAAATAACAATAATACTTCGAGCGTACCAATAAAGCAATCATGTCTTTTCAAAACAACAAGGCAAAAGCAAGCAGTGGCGGAGCCAGCCCGTGAAAGCAGCCCGGGCAAGACTTAACTGTGACACTGTGAGCTTCCACCTACCCAAGGAAATAATCCTTCTAACCATAGATTAGCACTTGTGCTTAGCACTAATTTTCATGACTAGCCCGGGCAGCCGCCGGGGGTCGCCGGGAGGTGGCTCCACCACTGAAAGCAAGCTTATCCCTACAAAATCATACAGTTTGGCCATGCTTCATTTTCGTCACACAAAATGCCCCCATCATGCACAACCCCGATAACAAGCCGAGCAATTGGTTCATACTTTTTAACGCGCTTCAGCTTTTTCAACCCTCACGCAATACATGAGCGCAAGCCATGGATATAGCACTAAGGTGGAATAGAATATAATGATGGAGGTTATGCGAAGAAGACAAAAAAAGGAGAAAGTATCACATCGACGCGGCTAATCAACGGGCTATGGAGATGCCCATCAATTGATGTGAATGCAAGGAGTAGGTATTGCCATGCAACGGATGCACTAAGAGCTATAAGTGTATGAAAGCTCAATAAAAGAAACTAAGTGGGTGTGCATCCAACTTGCTTGCTCATGAAGACCTAGGGCATTTGAGGAAGCCCATCATTGGAATATACAAGCCAAGTTCTATAATGAAAATTCCCACTAGTATATGAAAGTGACAACATAGGAGACAATCTATATGAAGAACATGGTGCTACTTTGAAGCACAAGTGTGGAAAAAGAGATAGTAACATTGCCCCTTTTTATTTATTTTATTTATTTTATTTTATTATTTTTCTTTTTCTTTTCTTTGGCCTTTCTTTTTTTCTTTTTGGGGACAATGCTCTAATAATTATGATCATCACACTTTTATTTACTTACAACTCAATATTACAACTCGACATCTTTGGAACAAAGATATGACTCTATATGAATGCTTACGGCGGTGTACCTGGATGTGCAATGATCTAGAGTAGCAATGACATCAAAAAACGGACAAGCCATGAAAACATCATGCTAGCTATCTTACGATCATGCAAAGCAATATGACAATGAATGCTCAAGTCATGAATATGATGATGACGAAAGTTGCATGGCAATATATCTCGGAATGGCTATAGAAATGCCATGATAGGTAGGTATGGTGGCTGTTTTGAGGAAGATATAATGAGGCTTATGTCTGATAGAGCGTATCGTATCATGGGGTTTGGATGCACCGGTGAAGTTTGCACTAACTCTCAAGGTGAGAAAGGGCAATGCACGGTACCGAAGAGGCTAGCAATGATGGAAAGGTAAAAGTGCGTATAATCTATGGACTCACATTAGTCATAAAGAACTCATATACTTATTGCAAAAGTTTATTAGCCCTCTAAGCAAAGTACTAGTACGCATGCCCCTAGGGGGATAGATTGGTAGGAAAAGACCATCACTCATCCCCGACCGCCACTCATAAGGAAGACAATCAAAGAAACACCCCATGCTTCAAATTTGTCACACAACGGTTACCATACGTGCATGCTACGGAACTCACAAACCGCAAAACAAGTGTTTCTACTAATCCATAGTCACCCACTAGCATAACTCTAATATCACCACCTTTATATCGCAAAACTATTTCAAGGAATCAAACATATCATATTCAGCGATCTACAAGTTTATGTAGGATTTTATGGCTAACCATGTGAATGACCAATTCCTGTCATCTCTCTAAATAGATATAAGTGAAGCAAGGGAGTTTAATTATTTCTACAAAATATATGCCCACGCTCTAACAAATATAAGTGAAGCAAAATAGCATTCTACAAATGGCGGTTTTCTATGTGAAGAAAAACAGGCAATCCAAACTTCAAAAGATGTAAGTGAAGCACATGAAGCATTCTATAAAGCCATACTCAAAAGATTTAAGTGAAGTGCAATGAGCATTCTATAAATCAACCAAGGACTATCTCATACCAGCATGGTGTATAGAATAAAAATGAAAACTAAATGCAAAAGATGCTCCAAGACTTGCACATAATGCATGAACGAAACGAATTCGAAAACATACCGATACTTGTTGAAGAAAGAGGGGATGCCTTCCGGGGCATCCCCAAGCTTAGATGCTTGAGTCTCCTTGAATATTTACTTGGGGTGCCTCGGCCATCCCCAAGCTTGAGCTCTTGCCTCTCTTCCTTTTCCTCATATCGAGACATCCTCGATTAGACACTACATCCACACAAAACTTCAACAGAAAACTCGGTAAGATCCGTTAGTATAATAAAGCAAATCACCATTCTAAGTACTGTTGCAAACCAATTCATATTTGATTTTTGCATTGTGTCAACTGTAACATAACTTTTCCATGGCTTAATCCACTAATATAAATTGATAGGTTCATCAAAACAAGCAAACTATGCATCAAAAACAGAATCTGTCAAAAACAGAATAGTCTGTAGAAATCTGAACATCCACCATACTTCTGGTACCCCAAAAATTCTACCAAAATTAGGAAAAATAAAAAAGTTGTATAGAAAGACATTGCAAAAGGAATCAGAACCAATTGACGTTCCAGTTAAAAACGTAAAATCGAGCACTACAGCCAAAGTTTCTGTCCTGCACCGTACAGACCAACAAGCATTGTAAACATCCTAAAGGCAAACCTTAGCATATTATTTTTATAATACAATGGAATTGTACAAGGGGATAATTAATTTTTATGAAAAGTTTCTGTAATCAAGATTCACAAAGTTTCCGTGAGCATGAGCAAAGTTCAAGGCTAGCTCCCACTTCAACAATGCTTGTCTTTCTCACTTTCACTTTCCTTTTTGAAAAGTTTTTGGGTTCCCCTCTTCATTTTTGTGTTTTTAAACTATATGAAATCACTCAAAAGAAATAAATGACTCTCTAAAACTCCCGGGTTGTCTCCCTGGCAGCGCTTTCTTTAAAGCCATTAAGCTAGGCATTTAGTGCTCAAGTAATGAATCCACCCGGATCCCAAGGTATATCAAAGCCAATTTTAATTAACAATGATTTGTAATTTAGTAGTGAGCACAAAGTAATATATATCAAGCAACAACAAAGTCTAACTCTCTTCCTATGCATCGGCATGTCATAAAAGAACAATTCATGCACACCAAATAAAGGCCAATGCATAGTATAAATAGTTTCTTGCAATTCTATCATGTTGGAAACATAAAGAGGCGGAGATATAGTTCCTCTCTCATAATAATTGGAAGTAGGAGCATAAAGCACATCCATTATCAATAAACTCACATTGGTAGGGAAGGTGTTTCTTAGGGTTTTCAGAACAACAAGGAACATAATAAATTTCACATAAATTCCAAGCATAGCATTGCAAACGTTGAATTTGATCCCATAATTTCCATTTTTCAGATATACGGTGTCGCACATAACAAGCATGCTCATCTAAAGATTTGCCCTCAACTAAGCTAGTTGGGGTTTCAGCACGAGCACATAGGGATCGAAGATGATCCAAGTAAAAAGCTTCAGTAGTGTGATAGATTAAGAGTGGTTCTTCAACCATTGGAGCAGTAGGTACAACTAATTTTTTTGGTATTTTGCGTTTCCTACCCATGAATAAAGATAGAAAACAACTAAGGACAACAAATAAAAATTACTTAGTGATAAAGCAAACAAGCACACACGAGAATATTCACCCCACGCTATGATTCCCCGGCAACGGCGCCAGAAAAAGGTCTTCATGACCCGCAAGTATACGGGATAGTTGTAGCCTCTTTCGATAAGTAAGAGTGTCGAACCCAACGAGGAGCTAAAGGTAGAACAAATACTCTCTCAAGTCCTATCGGCCAATGATACGACTCTACGCACGCTTGACGTTCACTTTACCTAGAACAAGTATGAAACTAGAAGTACTTTGTAGGTGTGATAGGATAGGTTTGCAAGATAATAAAGAACGCGTAAATAAAAACTAGGGGCTGATTAGATAAAGATGCAATAAAGTAAATATAGCGAGTGTGGAAAAGTGGTGGTAGGAGTTGTGGAATTGCCCCTAAGCAATTGACTATGTTACTAGACCGATAATCACTATTGCAATTCTATTTGAGGGAGAGGCATAAGCAAACATATCATCCCTGACTTGGAATTCTATGCACTTATGATTGGAACTCTAGCAAGCATCCGCAACTACTAAATATTCATTAAGGTAAAACCCAACCATAGCATTAAAGCATCAAGTCCCCTTTTATCCCATACGCAAACAACCTACTTACTCGGGTTTGTGTTTCAGTCACTCACGCAACCCACCATAAGCAAATCATAAACATATTGCGAACCCTACAGCGGGAATCCCTCACGCTTGCGCGACACAAAGGGCACAATAGGACAACATTAATAATAAAACATGCAACTCAAACCAATCATAGCAATTCATCAATCACTGATTGGACAATGAAAATCTACTCAGACATCATAGGATGGCAACACATCATTGGAAAATAATATGAAGCATAAAGCACCATGTTCAAGTAGAGGGTACAGCGGGTTGCGGGAGAGTGGACCGCTGGATATAGATGGGGGAAGGTGATGGAGATGTTGGTGAAGATCACTGTGGTGTTGGTGAAGATCGCGGTGATGATGATGGCCCCCGGCGTTAAAGCGCCCACTTTGGAAGCAACGGGGGAGAGTCCCCCTTCTTCTTCTTCTTCTTCCTTGACCTTCTCCCTAGATGGGAGAAGGGTTTCCCCTCTGGTCCTTGGCTCCCATGGCGTGGGAGGGGCGAGAGCCCCTCCGAGATTGGATCTATCTCTGTGTTTCTGCGTTCTCAGATTCTACCCCTTCACCGTTTCTTAAATATCCGGAGATCCGTAACTCCGATTGGGGTGAATCTTTCGTCCAGATCTTTCTCATAAAATTAGCTTTCTTGCGCCAAAAGAAGAGCATCAACCGCCTTACGGGTGGCCCACGAGAGCCCAGGCCACGCCCAGGGGGGAGGGCGCGCCCCCCTGTCTCGTAGCCACCCCAGACATTGTTTCACGTTGATTTCACTTCCCAAAAATCATAATATTCCAAAAAAAATCT
The DNA here is from genome assembly GCA_021605145.1 of Aegilops bicornis. Lineage (NCBI taxonomy): Eukaryota > Viridiplantae > Streptophyta > Magnoliopsida > Poales > Poaceae > Aegilops > Aegilops bicornis. The sequence continues at coordinate 521,619,452 of CM038669.1, forward strand.
CCGTCCATTTTTATCCCATTTTGACTCCATTTGATATTGGGTTTCTGTGAAACAAAAAATATGCAACAGACAGGAACTGGCACTGGAGTAGGTACAGGATCAATATGTTAGTCCCAAAAATAGTATAAAAAGTTACCGAAAGTATATGAAAGTTGAAGAATATTGGCATGGAACAATCAAAAATTATAGATACGACGGAGACGTATCAAAGGGAAGCAGCAACAGATTGAGAGCCGCAAAAGGAAGTATGGACAGGGGAAGTACAATTCAGGAGCTCAGCAGAAGCCTCGTTTTACCCCGAACTCGGGAGGATACACCCATAACCATGGAGGCCATACCCACAATGGAGGAAGTTCGCATAACCACAGTGGCCCCAAGAATGGAAATGGGAATGGAGTAGGCAGTAATCAGAACCGCTCTAACCCAGCCACACCCGCCAAGAAGGACCAAAGTCACATTACTTGTTTCAAGTGCGGGAAGACTGGACATTATGCGAATGAGTGTCCCGAACAATGGAAGCTATGGGAAGAAGCCCAACCCTTTCAACACGGGACAAGTGAACCACATGAACGTGGAGGAGGTTGAAGAGTAGCCAGATGCAGTTATCGGTAAGTTTTTGGTTAAGTCATTTACTGCAATCGTTCTTTTCGATACTGGTGCATCGCATTCATACATTTCAAGGGGATTTGTGGATAAGTATAAGTTACCCACCAAAGTTCTTAGGACCCCTATGTTAGTAAGCTCGCCAGGAGCAGAGTATGGCAAGGCAAGGATGTTTTCAGATGCCATTAACCATAGGTAGGCATGTTTTCCCCTCAGACTTGATAATTTTGGAGTCACAAGGATTGGATGTAATACTAGGAATGGATTGGCTGTCGATGTATGGTGGAAACATCGATCGATTGCGCCAGTAAGTCAATTCTGCTCACCACACCAGAGGGAAAAAGGATCAAGTATGTATCCAGGCATGCACCAAGGAGAACCCAAGTAAATTCCCTCTCAGGAGTTGTTCAGGAGGAAGTGCCTGTAGTGAAGGATTACCCAGATGTATTTCCAGAGGAACTACCAGGCATGCCTCCGGATCGAGACATTGAGTTTTTGACAGAGCTATTGCCAGGCACCGAACCAATATCGAAGAGGCCATACCAAATGCCCGCAAATGATTTGGAGGAGATTAAGAAGCAGATTAAGGAGTTATTGGAGAAAGGTTACATTCGACGAAGTTCGTCACCATGGGGAGCCCCAGTGCTTTTGGTTGAGAAGAAGGATGGATCGTTGAGAATGGTTGTTTATTATCGGGCATTGAATGAAGTGACGATCAAGAACAAGTACCCACTGCCCATGATCAATGATTTGTTTGACCAGCTGCAAGGAGCTAAAGTATTCTCCAAGATCAATCTGCGATCAGGATACCACCAGCTGAAGATTCGAGAATAGGATATACCCAAGACATCTTTCACCACAAGGTACGGGCTATATGAGTATACAGTTATGCCATTTGGATTGACTAATGCCCCTGCATATTTCATGAGTATGATGAATAAGGTGTTCATGGAGTTCTTGGATAAGTTTGTTGTGGTGTTCATTGATGATATCTTGGTTTACTCGAAGAATGAAGATGAGCACAAGGAGCATTTGCGTTTAGTTCTCGAGAAGCTCAGGAAACATCAGTTATACGCCAAGTTCAGCAAGTGTGAGTTTTGGTTGAAGGAAGTTGGATTTCTTGGACATGTCATATCAGGAGAAGGTATAGCAGTAAATCCTACCAAGCTTCAGTCTGTCACTGATTGGCTAGCACCCACCTAAGTAGGAGAGATCCGCAGTTTTCTGGGACTCGCAGGATATATCGGAGATTCATTGAAAATTTCTCTAAGATTGCAAAGCCTAGGACGGAGTTGTTGAAGAAAGACACCAAGTTCAAATGGACAGATGAATGTGAGGCAAGTTTCCAGGAGTTGAAGAAACGTTTGGTTACAGCCCCAGTGCTGATTCTGCCAGATATACGCAATTTCCAAGTGTACTGCGACGCATCTTAGGACTTGGAGGTGTACTTATGCAAGATGGAAGAGTGGTTTCATATGCCTCACAGCAGCTTCGACCGCATGAGTTCAATTATGCCATGCATGATTTGGAGTTAGCAGCTGTAGTTCTTGAGCTCAAGACCTGGAGACATTTTCTTATTGGAAACCATTTTGATGTCTACACGGATCATAAGAGCTTGAAGTACATTTTCACCCAGAAGGAGCTGAATCTCAGGCAAAGGTGATGGTTGGAGCTTATAAAGGATTATGATATGAAGCTGCACTATCATCCCGGTAAGGCCAATGTCGTAGCAGACGCTTTGAGCCGAAAGAGTTATGCCAATACCCTCGTAAGCGGAGGATTGCCATAGGAGTTAGTCGAGGATCTCAGGGAGCTTCGTCTGGAGATAGTCCCTAGAGGTTTTGTTGCAGCATTGGAAGTTCAGTCGACATTATTGGGAAAGATTCGAGAAGCTCAGAAGGATGACAAAGAGATTTCCGAGATAAAGGAGAAAATGAGTAAAGGAAAGGACAAAGGTTTTCGTGAGGATGAGCACGACACCTTGTGGTTTGAGGACCGTGTTTATGTGCCCAATAATGCAGATATCAGGAAGTTGATACTTCAGGAAGCTCATGACTCGCCATACTCGATACACCCCAGAAACACCAAGATGTATTTGGATTTGAAGGAGCATTTCTGGTGGACAGGAATGAAGAAGGATATTGTCGAGTATGTAGTCGTATGTGATGTATGTCAGAGAGTGAAGGCAGAACATCAGAAGCCAGCAGGATTACTATAGCCTATGCCGATACCCGAATGGAAGTGGGACAAGCTTGGCATGGATTTTATCACCGGATTACCCAGGTCCCGATCGGGATATGATTCTATCTGGGTAGTAATGGATCATTTGACCAAAGTGGCTCACTTTATCCTCGTGAAGACCACCTATACAAGTGCGAAGTTGGCCAAGATATATATGACCAGGATCGTATGTCTACACGGAGTTCCGAGGACCATCTTACCAGATAGAGGAACACAATTTACTTCAAATTTTTGGCACCAGCTACACCAGACTTTGGGTACCAGGCTAGAGTTCAGTACAACTTTTCATCCGCAGACAGATGGACAGACTGAGAGGGTCAATCAGATTCTGGAGGACATGTTGAGAGCTTGTGCGCTAGATTATGGATCTAGTTGGGATGATAATTTGCCTTACGCAGAGTTCTCATACAACAACAGCTACCAATCCAGTCTGAAGATGGCACCTTTCGAAGATTTATATGGAATAAGGTGCAGGACACCGTTGATGTGGGATGAAGTTGGAGACCGTCATTTGTTTGGACCAAATTTGATCAAAGAGTCAGAAGAGAAGGTTAAGTTGATTCGAGATAGATCAAGGTAGCTCACCCGCATGTAAGAGTTATGCAGACTCAAAGTGCAAGGAGGTAGTCTATGAAAAGCGGAGACAGAGCATATCTTCGAGTGTCACCTCTGCGAGGAGTTAAACGTTTTGGAGTTAAGGGAAAGTTAGCCCCGAGATTTGTAGGACCATGCCGAGTTTTGGAATGTATGGGAGAAGTAGCCTACAAGTTGGAGTTACCTGAAGGACTGTCAGGAGTTCATGACGTGTTTCATGTTTCCAAGTTGAAGAAGTGCCATGCTGAGATGGCCGATATTCCTCTGAGAGATACAGTGCCCCTGGAAGCAATTCAGTTGGATAGCGATCTGACCTACGAGGAGAAATCAATCAAGATTCTCGAGTTTGCCAGCTGAGTCACACGCAGCAAGGTTATCAATTTTTGCAAAGTTCAGTGGAGCCACCACACCGAGGATGAAGCCACCTGGGAACGAGAGGAAGATCTATGGAAGGACCACCCACACCTATTTTCTAGCCAACCCGAATCTCGTGGACGAGATTCATCTTCAGGGGAGTAGGTTTGTAACATCCCAAATTTCAAATTTGGAATGTTACACATAGGTCAGCATATGCATATCATAATTTACTTGCATTTTGGTTTTGATCCTAAAAATCCTAAGCAACTAAAGGACCCACGGAGAGAGTTGGGGATATTATTATTTTCATACCTGAATTTTCTCAAATATTGAAAATAGGATCATTTTTTATTTTTCTCTTCGAAATAATTTCAATATAAAAATATATGAGAGGAGATAATATGACTTCTCCCAAATAAAAGAAATATTGAAGGAAAAAATAATATTAAGATCAAATAAGTAATTTTATTTGGATTTTATTGCTATTTTATTTGAATTGGAAAAATATGTATTTTTCGAAATTGCATTTTAGGCCAAGAAAATGTTCACTTTGTTCTAAATATTTTATTTAGACGGTGAAAATTGTTTTTGTCATTTTTAGAATTTTTTTATTTATTTAGGAATTTTCCTTTTCGGCGGAATTTATTTTTAAAATAATCTTCGGACCGACCGGGTCAAGCCAATGAGCGCCACTCGCCCCGACCATGAGCCGAACTCCCAAAGATCAAGACGCCACCGCACCGTCGCCGCCTCAGACTCCCGCCGCCGCCTTGCCCCCTCCTCCAAGCCGCCCCTCGCCCTCCCCCACGCCCTTATAAGCCGCCGCCCCCACTTTGCCACCCCTAGCCGCCAGCAGCAAGAAGCAGAGAGCCAGCCGGCACGCCGCCAGACTGTTGCCGCCGCTGCCACTGCCGCCACAGGCGTGCCTTGCCCGCCCATGAGCCCGCCGCCTCGCCGTCCACCGCCCAACCTCGCCGGATTCTCGCCACCGCCGTCGGAACCGCCGCCGCCGGTTTTTTTGGTTTTTAGGTAAAAACCGCCGGTTTTTATAAAACCCTAGATCGGTTTTTTTAGCTCGGTTTGGTTTTCTTCGGTTTAGTTCGTTTGCGAACGTTCGATCGTTCGTTGTAATGAATGAATTCACCTGTCCGTCTCTGTTAGCGGACGTTCGTCCGATAGATTTTTCTTTTTCTGTTTGTTTTTGGCCCGCGATTATTTTTATTGCAGATCAGCCCCAGATCTTCAAACCCTCGCTATTTCTAAACCGTTTGTCCAAATCCAATGAAATCAACGCCAAAATCTTCGTCCCGAGCCCCTCTTTCTGTTGAATCAACTTGAACAAGGTTTTGACAATTTAAAATTTGGTATCAAGTAGATTTGATTTCGAAGTTCTTTTGACCGTAGTTTCAGTTCCATAGCTTCGATTCGATTGATTCTTTTTGCAAATCGAAGCTCTTCAGTTGAACTTTCCGTTTGGATCTTCTTATTTTAGTTTTACCTATGCATCTATGTTTGAGTGCTTATGTATGCTATTGTTTGTTTGCGACAGAATTCCCGGAGTGCGAAGCGTGCTACTACGAGTCTCTAGGGTTTGCGGATCGTCAGCAAGGCAAGTAACACATTGATCATACTCTCTTAATACCCAGTTTTTATGCATTAGTTACAAACCTCAAACACTGCATGATTAGGTTGTGATTAACATGTGGGTATTGGGAAGTAGTTGATGAGGTAGCACCTATTGCCCTTTTGTTATCAAACCCTTGGGAGTTACTTCTACGTTAAGCTTATATTGCCATGCTATGCTCGTAGACGTGGATTGGGTTTGAGTGTATCCATGAAAGATGAGAGATTGTTAATTAATGGTTAACTTAAGGTGCCTACTTAAATACACATCTGGGTGGATTGGTTGCGGGCACCTGGGGATATACCAGTGCTGTCCTTTTGGTTTGCCACCCAGGCTCAAAGGGATCATAAGACTGTTCATGCTAGAAACTTCCGTGTGCAGCCACAAGCTATTATGGGCTCTAGCATAGTTGAGTATGTTGCATGACCTCTTTCAGGGGTGGGCTAGCAGGTGTAGGGGAAAGTAGGTGTAACTGTACACCCAGAGTAAAGAGTTAGTGCTTCTGAAAGACTGTGTCTCGATCATCCGTTTCTCAAACACCATGAAGTGCGAGAAATCCAATGGAGGAGATCGAGTCTTGTGGGGAAAAGTGCGCAAACCTCTGCAGAGTGTACAAACTAATCATGGTTAGTCGTGTGCCCGGTTATGGACAACTTGAGTATCTGGTTTTTGGATTATCATGATGATCTCATCACTCTAAATAAATTTGTTGGGTTATTAATTACTTGTTTAATTGGGACTGAGATGGGGACTTACCATTCTCAATGTTTATCAACTACCATGATAGTTAAACAAAATATATTCCTTTGTTGTAGGAAAAAAATTGGCTTTTCGCAAAACAATATAACCATAGAGCCTCCACCAGCCATATATGCATGTAGTGATGGCATTTATCTGTTCATTGCTCTATTTTGTTATATTGCCAGCATATTCCATGTGCTGACCCGTTTCGGGTTGCAACATATCATGTCGTAGACTTTTCAGACAAAGATTAAGGTGCGCTAGGTCGTTGTCGTGCACTCAGTTATGCCGTTGGAGTTGATTGACTCACTTTATCTTCCAAGCCTTCTACTATTATCTTATTTAGATTGCGTTAAGCCATATTTATTGTAATAAGTTCTCTTTTGAGACATTCGATGTAATAAGTGTGTGATTGAACTCTGTTATAAATCCTTCAAGTACTATGTGTGTCAGCATTACCGATCTACGGATGACACTTATGCACAGAGATTTGACCGTCTCAGGTCGGATCACTACAATTTAAAACCTCCAGAGGAGGCAAGGGCAGGACCCCACACATCAGTATGAATATGCTCAAGTGGTTTCGAAGAAACACGAGAAGAATTATTGTAAGGTAATTGATGACTTTTGGAGCGTTGACATGCGTCACAAATGAATGTACCATGAGTCGATGAACAAGGAAGTTTATTTGACCGAATGAAAGACTCAACTACATTATTTGAAGGGTCACCCAAGCGATGATGCCACTGACTCGATGAAGACCTAACTCCGGAAAATGCTCGACGTGAAGATGATGATGATGGCCGACCATACGGGATAGGGTAGAGACCATGATGACTTCTACCATGAAGAAGAACCTTCCTCGTGATTTTTTCCTTCACATAGAAAAAATATTTGTGAAATTCCACAAACACTCGGTTATTCCAAAAGAAGGTGGTAAACAGAAAGAAGGTGTTTGTGAATCTCAGGAACATGCAACACATTATTAAGATTGATGGGATCACATGAGCTAGCTAGTTTAGTATGACCAATGTGAGAAATTTCCAAACCTGCACCATTTGCGACTTGAACTTGATCCTTCCCACCGTAGCGCTCATGCATCGTCAAGCGGTCGAGGTCACTGGTGAGGTTGTCAGTAGCACCGGTATCGAGGTACCAGTTGTTGTCGCGATGGCCGCACGTCACCATGTTGCCGCTGCGATGATTCTCCAACTAATAGGCGTGGTTGTAGCGCTCACGACAGTCAATGGCGTAGTGCCCCTCCTCGCGGCAAATCTGGCACCGGGGTGCTCGATGGTTTCGGCCGCCACCGCTGCCATTGTGGTGTCCACCGTTGTTGCCACAGTTGTAGTTGCCGCTGTTGTCGCCGTTGCCATAGCGGCCGCCATCGCCACCATTGTGGCCGCCGTTCCTACTCCCATGACAGCCGTTGCTGTTGCGGCTGCCATCACAGGACCCGTTGCCATTGCCAAGGTGCATGGCGTTGTTGGTGGATGAAGAGAAGTTGCTGCTATTGGCTGCATGTTGTTCTTGGCGAGCTTCAAAACTGAGAAGGTAGGAATAAAACTCGGAGAGGCTCACTTGGCCGGTGAAGACTGAAAGCACTGTCATGAGCGGGTTGTACTCCTGTCCTAGCCCCCCGATGATATGCCCAATGATCTCATCATCAGATAGTACCTCGCCGACGGTGGCAAGCGCGTCCGCATAGCCGGTCATATTGTGGAAGAACTCTGCAGCGGACATGTCGTTCTTCTTCGTCTGCGACAGCTGCATGCGAAGTTGACGCACACTGGCCCGGTTCTGAGTGGCGAACATGACACCGAGGGCGGACCACACGACCGCCGAGGAGGTCGCTCGCGTCATCTGGGTGAGCACTTCCTCCATCATGGAAGATAGGAGCGCGCCGAGCACGGCCTGGTCAGTGCGCCGCCATGGCTCGTACTCAGGGTTGGGCACCGAGTGGGTCGCGTAGCCTGTGCCTTGGACGATCGTCTTCGCTGGTGCAGGAACGAACCCTCGAGGTAGCCGAAGAGGCCGGCACCGGTGAGGTTAGGTATAACCTGCGCTTTCCTCAACAGGAAATTGGCGCGGGTGAGCCGGACGATGATGAGTCTGGCGAGCAACGGCATGGTGGTGGTGGGGTCGGAGACAATCGCGCCGGCGGTGGTGGTGACGAGTGCGCCGTCGGTGGTGCCGGCCATGGCGAGAAGATGGGATCGGGCTCTAATACCAAGTTAGACATGATAGAATATGTTTGCTGTAGGAATAACCTGACGGACTTGCATGGTATTAGTAAGAGGGCAATCGTGGTTGCCAAGTATACAATAATTACAAAAGATCCTAAAGATCAATCTAACTAGGAAACTATTCTAGCTAATCTGTTAATTTTAATTACATGATTACATGCTGATGTATATACACTAACACAATCTCCATCAACATCTTCAACAGCACCATCTCCTCTCAAACCCTAGTTCATCTCTTGTGTTCAATCTTTGTAACGGAACCTTAGATTGGTGTTTGTGGGTGACTAGTAGTGTTGATTACATCTTGTAGTTGATTACTATATGGTTTATTTGGTGGAAGATTATATGTTTAGATCCATTATGCTATTTAATACCCATCTGATCTTGAGCATGATTATCATTTGTGAGTAGTTACTTTTGTTCTTGAGGTCACGGGAGAAATCTTGCTGCAAGTGATCATGTGAAATTGATATGTGTTCAATATTTTGATGGTATGTATGTTGTGATTCCCTTAGTGGTGTCATGTGAACGTCGAATACATGGTACTTCACCATATTTGGGCCTGAATGCATTGTGGATTAGTTATTAGACAATGGGTTGCGAAAGTGACAGAAGCTTAAATCCTAGTTTATGCACTACTTCGTAAGGGACTATTTTGGATCCAAAAGTTTAATGCTATGGTTAGTGATACGTCTCCAACGTATCTATAATTTTTTATTGTTCCATGCTATTATATTATCAATCGTGGATGTTTTATATGCATTTATATGCTATTTTATATGACTTTTGAGACTAACCTACTAACCTAGAGCCCAGTGCCAGTTTCTGTTTTTTTCCTTGTTTTGAGTTTCGCAGGAAAGGAATATCAAACGGAGTCCAATTGACCTGAAACTTTACGATGATGTTTTTTGGACCAAAAGAAGCCCCCGAAGCAAAATAGTTGGGCCATAAGAGCCACGAGGCCTCCACAAGGGTGGAGGGCGCACCCTCCAACCTTGTGGGCCCCTCGTGGACTCCCCCGACTTGTTCTCGATGCCAACACCTCTTATATATCCCCAAACCTCCAGAACAGAACCTAGATCGGTAGTTCCGCCACCGCAAGCCTCTGTAGCCACCAAAAACCAATCGAGACCCTGTTACGGCACCCTGCCGCTGGGGGGAAACCATCACCAGTGGCCATCTTCATCATCCCGGCGCTCTCCATGACATGGAGGGAGTAGTTCACCCTCGGGGCTGAGGGTATGTACTAGTAGTTATGTGTCTGAACTCCTTCTCTCTCTCTCTCTCTCTCTCTCTCTCTCGTGTTCTTGATTTGGCACGATCTTAATGTACCGCAAGCTTTGCTACTATAGTTGGATCTTATGATGTTTCTCCCCCTCTACCTTCTTGTAATGGATTGAGTTTTCCCTTTGAAGTTATCTTATTGGATTGAGTCTTTAAGGATTTGAGAACACTTGATGTATGTCTTGCATGTGCTTATCTGTGGTGACAATGGGATATTCACGTGATCTACTTGATGTATGTTTTAGTGATCAACTTGCGGGTTCTATGACCTTGTGAACTTATGCATAGGGGTTGGCACACGTTTTCGCCTTGACTCTCGGGTAGAAACTTTGGGGCACTCTTTGAAGTTCCTTGTGTTGGTTGAATAGATGAATCTGAGATTGTGTGATGCATATCGTATAATCATTCCCGTGGATACTTGTGGTGACATTGGAGTATCTAGGTGACATTAGGGTTTTGTTTGTACTCCGCTATTAGTGACTTTGGAGTGACTCTTTGTTGCACGTTGAGAGATTGTTATATGATCTAATTATGTTATTATTGTTGAGAGAACTTGCCTTAGTGAAAGTATGAACCCTAGGCCTTGTTTCTAAGCATTGCAATACCATTTTCGCTCACTTTTGTTACTAGTTACCTTGCTGTTTTTATATTTTCAGATTACAAAAACCTATATCTAGCATCCACATTGCACTTGTATCACCATCTCTTCGCTGAACTAGTGCACCTATACAATTTTCCATTGTATTGGGTGTGTTGGGTACACAAGAGACTCTTTGTTATTTGGTTGCAGGGTTGTTTGAGAGAGACCATCTTCATCCTACGCCTCCCACGGATTGATAAACCTTAGGTCATCCACTTGAGGGAAATTTGCTACTGTCCTACAAAACTCTATAGTTGGAGGCCCAACACGAGTCTACAAGAAGAAGATTGCGTAGTAGACATCAAGCTCTTTTCTGGCGCCGTTGCCGGGGAGGCTAGTGCTTGAAGGTTTATGTTTAGGTCTTGCAACTGAATCTTTTAGTTTCCTGTTTTATCACTAGTTTAGTCTATAAAAGAAAACTAAAAAATGGAATTGAGGATGCCTCATATGCTTCATCTTTTCAATGTCTTTCGTGAAAATAAGGATTCCGATAAGTGTGCCAAAGTGTTAGAAGAAGAATGCATTAAAATGTTTGGCACTAATTCTTTGAATGATGAGCATTATTGCAATGTTGTTAGTATGAATTCTTTAAATATCCATAGTACTAATGATGATTGCACTAGTCATGATAAAACTATTTCTTATAAGCATGTCAACTTTTGTGGAGTGCATAGAGTTTGCAAATACATACCAAGAAAGGAAGATAGATTTTGTAAGAGGCATAAGTATTTAGAAACTAAATCGTTGCAAGAGAGGCTATATTTTGTGCTGAAAGACTTAATATTTCTCTCCGTCCTTGTGAACTTTGCAATGAAAGTGGGCATTTTAATTTCCAATGTGAATTATTTCATGATCGAATTGTGTCCAAAAATTGTGACAACCTCATTAACCTTGAGAATCATAGTGAACTTAGTCTATTTTTAGGGTATGAAGAAATGAAATATGAAACTAGCGATGTTCAAGATTGGGTTCTAAATGAAACTTATATGCACTAAAAAAAGACACATCCGTGACATTTTAGGTCGAACGAATTTTTATCTGTCATAGTTATGACACTTCTATGACGATAATTGTGACAAAACCCGGTATCATCATAGATGTAGTGGGGTCCTACTTCTATGACAAAAAATCATGACAGAAAATGGGCTTTTCATCATGGGCGGGCCGGAGACGCAGCTGCATGACATTCTTTGGGCCGTCCATGACGGAAAAAACCTTGGTAGAAGCGAGGGCGAGGAAAATATCGGGGAGTTCCCGGTTACGGTGGGTGGTCGGGGGCCAAGCGATGCGCGTTTCTCTCAGACGTCTGCAGCGGCGCGTCGAGGTGTTGCACTCGAACTGAACCCGAGCGAGGCATTGGGCTCTAACTGAACCGGAGCGATTGCACTGCAGGCTATGTGTTACTGAACCCGAGCGATCGATCGATCCCTTGCTGTTAACTGAACCCGAGTGATTCCTTCGCTACTGCTGCTAATTGAAGCTGATCTATGCTGCCTCTGGATGAATAGTGAGCATTGTTGGGGCGTTTGGATGAACAGTTCCCGGTGGGGGTTGGATGAACATGACCCGGTGGTAGTAGAGGCCATTGCCGCTGGATGAACAGTACCCCGATCGATCGAGCCAGTGGATGAACAGGACCCTGTGGAGGGCTGGATGAACAGGATGACCCCGTGGAGGGCTGTTTGGACAGTAGCTGGTGGAGGGCAGGATGAACAGTAGCCCGTGGAGGGCTGGTTGAACAGGACCCCGTGGAGAGGGCTGGTTGAACATTAGCCGATGGAGGAGCGCACGGTGGAGGCTGGATGAACAGGAGCCCGTGGATGAACAGTCGCACATGGAGGCTGCAGGAGGTCGATGGTGGATGAACAGTAGCCTGTGGAGGCTGGAGGAGGTCGACGGTGGAGTTGAACAATATCCCGTGGAGTCTCGTTTTGCGGTACGCCACACCCCTCCCGATGAACAAGACCCCGTTTCGATCGTAGCGCTCCAACACAAGTTCGTTTCCTCTGTTTTGTGGTACACCACACCCCTCCCGATCAACAGGACCCCGTTTCCACCGTAGGAGGTCCGTTTCCTCCGTTTTGTGGTACGCCAGACCCCTCCCGATTAACAGGATCCCGTTTTGACCGTGGCCAGTTGAACACAAGGCCGTTTCCTCCATTCTGCGGTACGCCGGGCCTCGTTTCCATCGGCTGTTCCGTCCAAGTCGGTTGGCTCCCGATGAACACGACGACGTATTCTGTTCCGACCCAGCCTGTTGCCTCCCCGTGATCACGACGACGGCGCAGCTTCTCCGTTCCGACCCAGCCATGTACACAAGCCTTGGCCGTACGTATGCGCGAGTAGGCGTTTGAGACCCCGCCCGTATGTACGTACGTGGCCGTATTTTCTTTCTTGCACCCTGGCCGCTGTACATACATGTACATGCTACGTGCGCGCCACTACTACGACACGTGTGCGCCTCTACATCAACCAGTATGTACGTACACGTTCGCGACCAGAATGACAACGCTACGTATGATTCGACCAGGTGGGTCCCGACTGTCAGGCACTTCCTTGCGTGCGAAGATGTAGCTGGTGGGTCCCAGCAGTCAGGGGGAAATGTTTTTTCATGAAATACGGTAGCCCGTCCGATGGTTCCCTGTTGTCAGGTGGAGGAATCATTATTTTCTGCGTAATAAGGAGGAACTTCGTTGCTGCGGCCGTGGACCCAGTTTCAGCCTCTCCACGTATAGTACTCTTTTGATGGAAGTCGTTCCTTGACCATGTTGACCGCGCCGCGCCAAGAGCACCAGGGCGGTGGACGACACCGAGGCCTAGGAAGGGGACAACGCGGAGCCGGGGAAGACGCGGCAGTGGTCACCCATGCGGAGAGGAGTACGAGGGTTCACTGGTTCGGCTGCAGTGTGAGGCTACCGTCGCCGCAGAATGACAAGGGGTGTGGGTGAGTAGAGGGATGGCCAGGCCAGCGGTGGGAGTAGTAGGGGTGGGGAGGCCTCCACGGCATCACAACCAGCCACGGCAGGAAGGAGCACGCGGCACGACCAGCGCTGGTTTGGGCGGCTGGAGCAAGAAGACCAGAGGTTGAAGAAGCATCAGGGCCGTTGGATGGACATCGTACGGTCACTGTAGCTAGAATCGTTCATATTGACTAAGTTGACAAAGCCTTCCGTCCCCGTCAACTTAGTAGGCCCACAAGTCAGCCTCCCACTATGGTGGGTCCCAGCTAGCAGGGGGTATCCATTTTTTGTGCGTAATAAGGAGGCACTTCCTTGCGTGTGAAGATATAGCTGGTGGGTCTGACCTGTCAGCGGGGGAAACATTTTTTCGCAAAATACAGAGGCCCTTCCGGTGGGTCCCAGCTGTCAGGTGGAGGAATCATTATTTTGCGTGTAATAATGAGGCATTTCCTTGCGTGCGGCCGTGGACCCAGCTGTCAGCCTCTCCATGCACAGTCTACTTCCGATGGATGTCGTTCGTTGACCATGTTGACCACTCTGCGCCGAGCGCATCCAAGGTAGTGGACGACAGAGAGGCCCCGGACAGCAACACGCTAGAGATGGGAAGACACGGGAGTAGAGTCGCAGACAGAGAGGTGTACAAGGGTTAACTGGTTCTGGTGCGGTGTGGTTCGGCAGTCGATGGAGAATAACAGGAGGTGTGGAGGGGTGGAGGGATGGCCTAGCCAACGATAGGGTAGCGCTTCATAGAAAAGTGTGCTAAGCAGAGCTGCTAGTAGTAGGAGGCAGGATCAGGTGAGGGAGTCCTGGACTAGGGGGTCCTCGGGCGTCTGACCTGTTAGACATGGGCCGGACTGATGGGCTGTGAAGATACGAAGACCGAAGGCTCTCTCCCGTGTCCGGATGGGACTCTCCTTGGCGTGGAAGGCAAGCTCGGCGTCCATATGAAGATTCCTTTCTCTCTAACCGACTTGGTACAACCCTAGTCCCCTCCGGTGTCTATATAAACCCGAGGGCTTAGTCCGTAGAGGATAGATCATCATAATCATAGTCATATAGGCTAGACTTCTAGGGTTTTAGCCATTACGATCTCATGGTAGATCAAATATTGTAATACTCATATTCGTCAAGATCAATCAAGCAGGAAGTAGGGTATTACCTCCATCGAGAGGGCCTGAGCCTGGGTAAACATTGTGTCCCCTGTCTCCTGTTACCATCGACCTTGGACGCACAGTTCGGGGACCCCTACCCGAGATCCGCCGGTTTTGACACCGACATTGGTGCTTTCATTGAGAGTTCCACTGTGCCATCGTCAAAAGGCTTGATGGCTCCTTCGATCATCTACAACGATGTTGTCCAAGGGGAAATCTTCCTCCTCGGATAGATCTTTGTATTCGGCGGCTTCGCACTGCGGGCCAACTCGCTTGGCCATCTAGAGCAGATCGAAAGCTATGCCCCTGGCCATCACGTCAGATTTGGAAGCTTGAACTATGTTGCGGATATCCGCGGAGACTTGATCTTCGACGAATTCGAGACCACGGCAGCCACTCCCTGCCACCATGATGAACATGACATAAATCTGTCATCGGACCATACCCAGGAGATAGCACCTGTAACTGCTCTGGCCTTAGATCGGGAGCAGATCGCGCCATCCGAGGAGGGGAAGCTCAACCCCGCCACGGAAGCCGCAGACTCAGCGGCGTTGGAGCCGCACACAGACCTAACTTCACATGACATCTCTGTCACAGGAACCATGGACTCGTCTCTGGCTACATGTTCCAAACCATGTGCGTCCGCATACGTCGAGCTTGATTAGACGTCGATCGTCGAATTCAGCTCCGCGGACATCTTCCGGCACTCACCCTTAGGCGACGTGCTAAACTCGTTAAAGAATCTATCCTTAGCGGGGGACTCACAACCGAATTATATCCGGTTCGAGCTGGAGGCTGATGACGAAGAATATCATTTCCCACCCACCGCCCACTTCATAGCCACTGTCGAGGACCTAACCGACATGCTCGATTACGGCTCCGAAGACATCGACGGTATGGACGACGATGCCGGAGAAGAGGAGGCCCAAAACCCGCCGTTCACCGGACGATGGAGGGCTACCTCCTGATATGACGTATACATGGTGGATGCGCCAAAATATAGCGGCGATGACAAGGAAAATCCAGTTGAGGATGAGCCTCCTAAGATACAACCAAAGCGCCGGCGTCAGCGGCGCCGCTCTAAATCACGCCGCAGCAAAGACAGCAACACCGGCACAGGAGACGATAACACTCCGGACGGTGCCGAAGACAGAGAAGATCCCGACGAACAAACTGCCGAACAGGACGATCGGGAAGATGGGCAAGTTAGCCCTGACGAACAGGACATAAACGAAGACTCGGAGGACAGTAGTTATCTTCCGCTATACGAGGAGGAGGTGAGCCTCGGCAACGAGGATTTTATCGTGCCTGAGGAACCTCTCGAGCAGGAGCGCGTTAAGCGCCGGCTAATAGCCACTGCAAGGAGCCTGGAAAAGAAGCACCAGCAGCTTCAAGCTGATCAAGATCTGCTAAACGATAGATGGACTGATGTCCTGGTAGCCGAGGAATACAACCTCAAGCACCTAGCCAAAAGTTACCCGAAGCGTAAATTACTACCCCAGTTCGATGATGAGGCGCTGGAGCCCGTACCATCATCGTGCAATGCGGCTGACCGACCACCACGTGGTCGGGACAAAGCGGCAACTCAAGCCGAACACCAGCCCGCCCCACCTCACCGTAAAGGCAGAGATAAAATAGCTCGGGACATACCTACGACCTGCCGTAGGGCTTGGACAGTAGAGCAGGTCATAACAGATCGTTCTATGGATCACGGGGACACGGCTCGACACGTGACAACGGCTATCTAGACGGACACAACAATCATACTCACGCCCGGGCCGAGAACCGCAGACGGACTCCATCCGAGCTACGTCGCGACGTGGCCCGATACAGAGGCGCCGCACACCCCCTTTGCTTCACTGACGAGGTGATGGATCACGAATTCCCAGAAGGGTTCAAACCCGTAAACATCGAATCATATGATGGGACAACAGGCCCCGCGGTATGGATCAAGGATTTTCTTCTCCATATTCATATGGCCCGCGGTGATGATCTCTGTGCCATCAAATACCCCCCACTAAAACTCAAAGGACCAGCTCGGTACTGGTTGAACAGTCTGCCCGAAAACTCCATTGGCAGCTGGGAAGACTTGGAAGAAGCCTTCCTCGACAACTTCCAAGGAACATATGTCTAACCTCCGGATGCAGATGACTTAAGTCATACAGTCCAACAGCCCGGAGAGTCAGCCAGGAAATTCTGGACTAGGTTCCTAACTAAAAAGAACCAGATCGTCGACTGTCCGGATGTCGAAGCCCTAGCGTCCTTTAAGCATAGCATCCGCGACGAATGGCTTGCCCGACATCTTGGGTAGGAAAAGCCGAAGTCCATGGCAGTCCTTACGGCACTTATGACCCGCTTCTGTGCGGGGGAAGATAGTTGTCTATCCCGTTGCAATAATAACGCAAGCGAACCTGGGACCTCCGAAGCCAAGGACAGCAAGGCAAGCGCCGACGCAACAGACATAAGTGTCGAAACAATGGCAACCATACCGATGACACGGTGGTCAACGCCGGATTCAGTGGCTCCAAGTCCGGTCAGCGGAAGAAGCCATACCATAGGAACAACTCGGGCCCATCCAACCTGGACCGCATACTCGATCGTCCATGCCAAATCCACGGCACTCCTGATAAACCAGCCAATCATACCAACAGAGAATGTTGAGTTTTCAAACAGGCCGGCAAGTTAAATGCCGAAAACAAGGAGAAGGGATCGCAAAGCGAGGACGATGACAATGAGCCCCGGCCACCGAACACAGGAGGACAGAAGAAGTTCCCTCCCCAAGTTAAAACGGTGAACATGATATATGCTACCCATATCCCCAAGAGGGAACACAAGCGCGCGCTCAGGGACGTCTATGTGATGGAGCTAGTCGCCCCAAAGTTCAACCCATGGCCTTCCTGTCTGATCACTTTTGATCGCAAGGACCATCCGACTAGTATCCGTCATGGCGGTTCAGCCAAACTTGTCCTCGACCCAATCATTGATGGATTCCACCTCACGCTAGTCTTCATGGATAGTGGTAGCAGCCTGAACCTGCTCTATCAGGATACATCGTGCAAAATGGGCATTAATCCCTCAAGAATTAAGCCCACAAAGACTACCTTTAAAGGAGTCATACCAGGTGTAGAGGCCCGCTCTACGGGCTCAATCACCCTAGAGGTTGTCTTCGGATCTTCGGACAACTTCCAAAGCGAAGAGTTGATCTTCGTTATCGTCCCCTTCTACAGTGGCTATCACGCACTGCTGGGACGAACCACATTTGCTCGATTCAACATGGTGCCACACTACGGTTATCTCAAGCTCAAGATGCCTAGACTACGCGGCGTCATAACAGCCAATGAAAACACGAAACGCTCCCTCCGTACCGAGGAGCACACCGTTGCGTTAGCAACAGAAGTACAAAGTGGCCATCTCAAGCAGAACCTCAATTCACCGACCGAGCTCCCGGATAGTGTCAAACGAGTCCGTACTACTCTGCTGCAGGACAGCCCAACTCGTCAGGAGATCGACTAGTAATTTGGCCTCCGTCCCAATCCCAGCCAAGTGGCGGCATTCGTATCGCGCGTACATAACTACGCACTCAAAATACCATGGGCATAGACGGAGGCATAACTATCTTGTGATCCATAATACGGCTCAACCGCTCATGGACACACATACTTTCATTTTTTATCCTTTTCAGGTTTCTTTTCAGCATGCTTCTTCGGACGACCTAATCATCGGTCCTCTCAAGAGGATGGACACACCAAGATGGCAAGAAGCATTGGCGTACAACGAAACCTTTAGGTGGTCTCTTTAACAATCACCCTACCTGTTTT
This sequence comes from Aegilops bicornis, assembly GCA_021605145.1. Taxonomy (NCBI): domain Eukaryota; kingdom Viridiplantae; phylum Streptophyta; class Magnoliopsida; order Poales; family Poaceae; genus Aegilops; species Aegilops bicornis. The sequence goes on from CM038669.1 coordinate 521,637,711, forward strand.
CAGGACCTGCACGCAGCTCTCCCTTGGACGTGGCATGTTAAATAGCCCGGTTGCTTATCGCACCACTTGTACAAATACACTTTGGCGTATTAATCAAACTATAATGGAAACAATTGGCGGCCCAACTTCTGCGGCATTAGCCTACTACCTCCTGTTTCCCTTTCTTGATAATCTTCTCAAGTTGCACCCGTTCACTTTGCTACGCTTTTATCGGCCAGGGGCTTCATTGCGACCCATAATACGGCAACAAAGTCCGAACACTCTTTACAGTATAGTTCGGCACCCCGGATTTAGCAATATATGCATTGGCTCCGAATCATGTCTTTGGTCAATAGTTCGGTTGCCTGGCTCCTGTGCTTACTACCTTACGTTCCGCTATATCGGCAAGGGTACTAAAGGGAGAACTATTGTGATTGTGTCCTGGTTTATCTGGATGAGCACCTCGGTAGAGAAAGCCGAAAATTGATGTGACGCCCGGATAATCATGCTACAGTAATATCACGTTAACAGTGCCACGTCACCCCGATTACTGTTGCTAATCTCGCATTGGATCAAAAACTTTTCAAATTCAAAAGTTTAAATAAATGTCAGACGTCAAACTTTCCAAAGCTAAAACAAAATGTTAGGAGGTGCCATATTTTGAATAGGTAATTATAGTAAAGAAAACACAAATTTATAAAACACTTAAATGCCCTAAGTTGAATTAAAACAGTAAAAGAAAATAAATAAAAGAAAAGAGATAAAACAGAAAAACAAAAGACAAAAAAAATAGAAGAGAAACCCCCCGGGCTTCGGCCCAGCTGACCACAGGCCCAACTGGGCCACCACCAGGCCCCGGCCGGCCCACCCCACACCCCACTCCCTTAACCCCCCACTCACCCAGTCGAACCACCGATGCACCCCACAACCCCCCTCCGAAAATATCAAACCCCTCCCCTCTCTGCCCCGATTGGATCGGGATCGAGAGGAGGAGGTCACCGACGCCGCCCCGCCGCCAGGACGCCGCCACCTCGCCGAACTCCTCCCGCTCCGCCGCTCGTCCCCGTCGTCCCCCCCGACCTTCGCCGAGCACACTGCCACGATCCCTACTCCCCCCGTGAGCCGCACCCCTCCTCTCCTTCCCCTGTCCCCATGTCGCGCCCGACCTCCCCACGTCGCCCTATGTGGCTGTGCGCCGCTCGCCGCCGCGATGTGCGCCCCACCGCTGCCCGAGCTTCCGCTCGCGGCCAACACGGCCATTGGCCTCGACCCGGTCAACCGCCGCTGCCGCCCCCGGCCTCTCCTCCTCTCTTCCCCGTGCAAGTCTCTGCTGGTCGTTACCCATGATCACCGCGCCCGAACCCCTTCTCCTCTGACGTGTCCGGCGCGCCCGTGCACATGCGCCGTGGCCGCCGCCGTTGCTCCCAGCCCACGAGGCTGCCCCGTCTGGCCTCCCCGCACTTCCCACTCTGGCGGGGCCTCACAGCACCTCGGCTTCTTGGCCGCGCCTCGCGAGGCCACGCCTCGCTCCTCCTGCCGGACTCTGACCTCGGCGCCCAGATGCCCGTGCCCTCGCCGGCGTGCACGCTCACTAGCGCCCGATAGGCCCCCTGGGCCTATGACAATGGGCCCCGCCCATAGAACGATTAAAAAAAGAATTAATAATAATAATAATAATAGAAAAATAGATAATAATAATTAAATTAATTAATTAATTAAAAAATTAATTAAGTTAATTAATCACAATTAGATTAACCTAATTAACTGTTAGTTAATTAATCAAACAATGATAGTGGGGCCCACCCCCCTAATTAATTATGATTAGTTTAATTAATCTGTTAATTCAAATGTGTCACCCACTGCTGGGACCCACTGGTCAGTTGACCGATCAACTCTGTTGACTCGATGTCGACATGACATCATGCTGATGTCATTAAATCATTTTTGAATTAATTAAATAATTAATTAAATCCCAGAAATTAATAAAATCTTTAGAAAATCATATCTTTTAATCCGTAACTTGGATTAAAATATTTTCAACATGAAAGTTGCTTAGAACGACGAGACGATTCCGGAAATGCAACCCGTTCGTCCGCCACACCCCCCTAACCTATCGAACTCGCAACTTTCCCCCTCCGGCTCCTATGCCCGAAAATGCGAAACACCGGGAATACTTTCCCGGATGCTTCCCCCCTTCACCGGTATCACCTCATACCGCGTTAGGGCACCCCTAGCACCGTTACTTGACTTGTCATGCATCGTTATGCATCTGTTTGCATTGTATTCATTGTTTCTTCCCCCCTCTTCTTCCGCTTAGACACCGAGACCGACGCCATTGCTACCCAAGACGACTACGGAGTTGACGACCCCTCTCTCTTGCCAGAGCAACCAGGCAAGCCCCCCCCCCTTGATCACCAGATATCGCCTATTCTTCTCTATACTGCTTGCATTAGAGTAGTGTAGCATGTTACTGCTTTCAGTTAATCCTATACTGCTGCATAGCATGTCCTTGCTACTACTATTGTTACCTTTACACCTTTATCCTCTGCTTAGTATAGGATGCTAGTGTTCCATCGGTGGCCCTACACTCTTGTCCGTCTGCCATGCTATACTCTTTGGGCTGTGATCACTTGGGAGGTGATCACGGAATATACTATATACTTTACACTATTACATTACCTGTGATACTTTGTTAGGAGATGGGGCTGAAAGGACGGTGGCTCCATCCTCGTAAAGGTGGGCCTGGGTTCTCGACGGCCCCGATCGTTATTTGTATGAGCGACATGGCAGGTTGAGACCACCTAGGAGAGAGGTGGGCCTGGCCCTGGTCGGCGTTCGCGGATACTTAACACGCTTAACGAGATCTTGGTATTTGATCTGACTCTGGCCATTTGGTCTATACGCACTAACCAACTACGCGGGAACAGTTATGGACACTTGAGGTCGTGGTATCAGCCGAAGCACTTCGTGACGTCAACGACTGAGCAGCGCGCGCCGGATTGGACTGGAACGCCTGCTAGGCTAGGTCTGCTTTCGGCCGTCACAGACGCGATGCAGTGTGTGCTAAGGGCGATGGGCCCAGACCCCTGTGCGCTTAGGTTTAGACCGGCGTGTTGACCTCTCTGTTGTGCCTAGGTGGGACTGCGACGTGTTGATCTTCCGCGGTCGGGCATGACCCAGGAAAGTGTGTCCAGCCAAATGGGATCAAGCGTGTTGGGTTATGTGGTGCACCCCTGCAGGGAAGTTAATCTATTCGAATAGTCGCGAGCTTCGGTAACATGACGACTTGGAGTTGTACCATCACCTTATGACAACTAGAACCGGATACTTAATAAAACACACCCTTCCAAGTGCCAGATATAACTCGGTGATCGCTCTCTAACAAGGAAATGAGGAGGGGATCGCCGGGTAGGATTATTGCTATGCGATGCTACTTGGAGGACTTCAGACTACTCTCTGCTACATGTCGCAAGACGGAGGCTGCCGAGCGTAGTCTTGACTGTGATTAGCTAACCCCTCTTATTACGGCATTCTGCGATTCAGTCCACTGATATGGCCCTTTACACATATATCCATGCATATGTAGTGTAGCTCCTTGCTTGCGAGTACTTTGGATGATTACTCACGGTTGCCTTGTTGCCCCTTTTCCCCCTTTCTTTACCCGATTGCTGCAACCGGACGACGGAGCCCAGGAGCCAGACGCCACCGTCGACGACGACTCCTACTACACCGGAGGTGCCTACTACTACGTGCAGCCCGCTGACGACGACCAGGAGTACTTTAGGAGGATCCCAGGCAGGAGGCCTGCGCCTCTTTCGATCTGTATCTCAGTTTGCGCTAGCCTTCTTAAGGCAAACTTGTTTAACTTATGTCTGTACTCAGATATTGTTGCTTCCGCTGACCCGTCTATGATCGAGCACTTGTATTCGAGCCCTCGAGGGCCCTGGCTTGTATTATGATGCTTGTATGACTTATTTATGTTTTAGAGATGTGTTGTGATATCTTCCCGTGAGTCCCTGATCTTGATCGTACACATTTGCGTGCATGATTAGTGTACAATTGAATCGGGGGCGTCACAAGTTTGTATCAGAGCCGACTGCCTGTAGGAATCCCCCTTCCATACTCCTTGGCCGAAGTCGAGTCTAGTCGTTAAAAAACTTTTACTAACATGGCTGTGTGGCTTACGGGCCCACGTCGCCATTGGATGGTATTAGGATCTTTTAGTCCTCGACCTTTACTCTGGGACTCTGATATCTCCTCTCTTCGGGTTAAATGAATTTTACTAAATCTAACATTAGGATCTCATTATCACTTTCACCCGGAGAGCCCCTTATTACTGATGATCGTCTGCTGCACCAGAAGACCCTGAAGATACTCTCCGCTGTTAACTCGAGAACTTGTGTTCATCGCGTTTGCAATTCCCCTTCCACCGTAAATCCCTTATGGATAACTACTTGCAGTTATTATTCTTACACTCATCCCCAGTTGGTCTTGTTATTACAAGATACCCTGAAAAACTCGTCGTTGTTTTGATAATCCTTTGAGCTTACTGCCTTGCTGTTCTTTGTCACCTGAATACCCCTACGGTTAATTCTCGCACTTACCGAGTATCCGCTCATCCCCCAGTTGTTCCTGTGTTACACAAAAGTCTTTGAAATACCATTCGATATTCAAAATCCTCAAAGCAACCTATTGCTCGAATTTCTTGTTTGCTTTCATTATGATTAATCCCATAAGTATAGTAATCATATTGGCATCCTTTGTCACCATCATTTTTGAGTCCGTTGATTCAATACGTTGTGAATGTTCACAATCATCGATCGAGTCCTAGGATATCTTTCCGGCTCGAGGCGTCATTTTGAACATGAGCTGGTTCTCGACCAAACTATCGTAAATCGATTGTGCCTCTGGTATATTCAATTGATCCATCCTTGATCAGAACGTCTGCTTCTGATCCCTTGTTTTGGAAATCATAATTCCTTTGCATTTAAGCTTTGAATTATTCAGATGATTCCATAACCTATTGCATTCGCATTCTTTCTTCCTCTGATTGGGTATCGATACTCACCTCAGCTCCACTGTGGATCGCCATATCCACTGTTGGATTATTATATCATACAGTGTCCTTCATAATTAATCACCTTGTGAGTCCTCCTCCGATACATAATGCCTTTGTTAAATTGTATCCTTTCCTTTTGTCAACCATGCTCTTCTTTCGAGCTGGTGATATTTACTCTTGAAGCTTATGGTATATGTTCGTAAGAAGCCCCGATGGGATTGAACCAATGCCTTCCCTCATCGGTGTGAACCCGAAAGATTTCACGAGTCATACTTATCTGGTATTGCACCAGGTAAAACTTTCAAAAACTAATGTCATCTCCGAAATACGAGAGGTGAATGGAAGATTATGCATTGAGGAAGTGAGAGTCGACCTTGAACTTTGTGTTCATGCCCATGGACGCGATGTATATCCTATCATAGAAGCTTCTTGTAATAATAAATATTTCCTTGATAACTAACATATGGTATCGTGAATTGATCCCTTGCAACCGTGGTTCCGACCATGATTGTTCTTATTTGATTCCATTTCTCGGACAAGTTAAAACAATTGTCTTTTATGGATCAATACACCAGTCACCTTTACTTTGACCTTGTGTCGAGTATTACCCCCCTCGTATCTCGAGATTATCATGGAACTGCATAACTTCTTATGAGTTGTTCATCAAGTGCTACCTTCCCAATGATTCCAATTTTTCACGGGCTCTGAGTTATTAAACACTCAAAGACACTGATAACTGAACCGAGTTCACACTACGGTTCAACAACTCTTCAGTAAGCTTCTATAAGTACGAGTTTGTACCCGATCGCGCCATTCCTAGCCTGTTTGGCTATATCATTGTCGTGATGATTCTAACTGTGCTACCTGGTCCTTATTCTCGGAGCACCAATTTGCGACGATAGCTAAGATTACGTTGATTTTCCTCGTCATACCCTTTCACCTTAAACAACAAGCTTGAGTTCGAGTTTGTGTCATAACTGTGGTTCCAATAACCTCTTGCTTCATCATTCCTTTGACTTGATGTCGTCGCTGATTGATTACATCTGCATGAAATCTCTCGACAATTGTGTCGTGATCATCATCAACCTTATGAGCTCTTCTAGGATATCAACCAGATTCATGAAGAGAAATACCATCCTTGCCCTCGATGAGTTGTGTTATCATCGGCCACTTTATTGCCTTCCCTCCAACACAAACTTGTTCATGTTTTGCGTCATGCCTTGAGATCCTTGCTACCCAGCATTGTTCTTCTTTACCTTGGAGAATTACCACCTTTTATGTCAAGAATGTCATGGGAATTTCACCACCTCTTAAGAATTCTTGGTATAGTGATACTTCTCACAATCACCATTCTTTCCCGGTCCTCGCGATGATCCCAACCGGGGTACCAACAAGTGAACGGTGCTATTTGGATTCTGCCTTTCTAGCAACCCTATTGCTTCGAATTTAATGGTCGGCCATTCATTCTTAGACTATTGATTATTGAATCACCATTCTGACATTGGTCGTGCAGCCCAACCCATATTTCGGGCGCACCTTTCAACCAATGTTTAATTGTGTATGTTTTCCTCAAACATGCTTCATTATATCATTTGATCTGACAAATGCTATCTCCTTATCCACATAATTGAGGAGATGCATCCTTTTGGATGCCTCGTAGAATTATCGCTGAGTCCGTCAGCCACTTCCTCATCCTCTCCTTGGTTTAATGATGAACTCTGGTTTCAGAACTCGCTTCCATGGTTCATTTCCCGAGAATCTTATACTGTCATCTCGACAATTTGTGTTTCACCTTTCTTCTCGGGCATCCCAGTCTGAAGTTATCTTGACACCGATCAGATCTGAATCTCGGTCGAGATATGATGATTAGAACATATTTCCAAGAGTTATAACAATGGTCTTTATGTGACCCGGTAAGGTGATGTCGTGCCTAGCACACCGCCGAGGCCCTATTGTTATAGTTTCCTTTTACGCAAGATTATCCATTCTTCCATGAGGAAATTGTAAGACTTATTCTATAAGTTGTCCTTGATGGATCCTTTGTGTATCCAAAGTCTGATCTTTGATTGAAGACCATGCCAATGCTAAATGTTTCCTGCTAAATTATCCAAGCACCGATGTATGGTTAATGTCATGAAATTTCTCTCCCCTACCTAAAGAGTTTTCTACATTATATCCTGTCATGGATATCATGCTCTGCTCGTCCTTGGGAAGGATATACCCTTGAAATATGTGTTTAAACACATTTTCCTTTCCATTGTTCGGTTTAATCCGATAATCTTAATTTCCTTTCCATTGGTTGGTTTAACCTTTCTTGAGGTCTATATAATCTAAGCAGTATTATTCTCCTGCTTATGTAAACACCTCGGTGTACAATTCTGTCAGAAAGACCCTGTTACTTTTGTTGATGACATTCCGGTAACCACCGATGGACGAGAACTTTGCCTACTGGTCCGCCTTGTTCAACGAGCAGGAAAATAGTTATCTTCGTCCCTCGCCCTGGTTATCGACGTTGTTACCGACATAATCGACGGGCTACCCCCTGACATGCCTTGCTTGCATGATCACGCAAGACGTCTCCGCCCCTCCTACTTTAACCAAGTGGTGGGCCCATAACCCTGATTCCACAGGATCGAAACTGACTCTCTTGTACAACCCTGTTTCTAATGGTTATTCTCCATGTTTGGCTTCTTAGTTAAGTCATGGGCCACCTTCCTAGTGCTCTATTCTGGTATCAGACGCAATATTCCATCTCGTTGCTCTGGACCCCTTTCGCATGTTGTTTCAGACATCGAACGATTGCCTATCCGTTTGAAACTTCTCATGGTACCTTCTTACTTTACTCTCGATATTTTCTTAAGTATCTATTCGAGTTACTTTCTACCACATTCCCGAAGTTATACATTAGATAGCCAACCTTGTAAGGTCCGTTCTTCCACGATTACCCCTTACCTATTAAATGAAATGCGTTGGAGTTCCCGAAGAAAAGGACGACTTCACCATGATGAGCTGAAGCAGAGAAATGAAGACGTCAATGTAATGGATCGACCTATTCGAGAAGAGCAACCAAGACCGAGAAGATCCGTTAGATTTTTCGTAACGCAATCCCTCCCCTTTACTCCCCTCCTAAATCTCGGGACGAGATTTCTTTTAGTGGAGGAGAATTGTGATGCCCGGAAAATCATGCTACAGTAATATCACGTTAACAGTGCCACGTCACCCCGATTACTATTGCTAATCTCGCATTGGATCAAAAACTTTTGAAATTCAAAAGTTTAAATAAATGTCAGACGTCAAACTTTTCAAAAGCTAAAACAAAATGTTCGGAGGTGCCATATTTTGAATAGGTAATTATAGTAAAGAAAACACAAATTTATAAAACACTTAAATGCCCTAAGTTGAATTAAAACAGTAAAAGAAAATAAATAAAAGAAAAGAGATAAAACAGAAAAACAAAAGACAAAAAATAGAAGAGAAACCCCAAGCTTCGCCCGGTGACCACAGGCCCAACTGGGCCACCACCAGGCCCCGGCCGGCCCACCCCACACCCCACTCCCTTAACCCCCCCCCCCCACTCACCCAGTCCAACCACCGACGCACCCCACAACCCCCCTCCGAAAATATCTCACCCCTCCCCTCTCTCCCCCGATTGGATCGGGATCGAGAGGAGGAGGTCACAGACGCCGCTCGGCCGCCCGCCCCGCCGCCAGGACGCCGCCGCCTCGCCGGACTCCTCCCGCTCCGCCGCTCGTCCCCGTCGTCGTCCCCCCCCCCCCCCCCGACCTTCCCCGAGCACACTGCCACGATCCCTACTCCCCCCGTGAGCCGCACCTCCTCTCCTTCCCTGTCCCGTGTCGCGCCCGACCTCCCGCGCCGCCCTCTGTGGCTGTGCGCCGCTCGCCGCCGCGATGTGCGCCCCACCGCCGCCCGAGCTTCCGCTTGCGGCCAACACGGCCATTGGCCTCGACCCGGTCAACTGTCGTTGGCGCCCCTGGCCTCTCCTCCTCTCTTCCTCACAGACGCCGTCTGCGCTGGTCGCTGTTGATCACCGCGCCCGAACCCCTCTCCTACGACGTGTTCGGGCCGCGCCCGTCGCGCCAGCGTCGTGGCCGCCGCCGTTGCTCCACAGCCACGAGGCCTGCCCGTCTGGCCTCCCCGCACCCCCACTTTTGGCGGCGCCTCACTGCACCTCCGACGCTGCCCGGCGCCCTCGCGGCGACGACCTCGCTCCTCCACGCCGTTACGGCCTCGCCGGCGCCCTAATGCCCGTGCCCTCGAGCAGGCGTGCTAATCCGCGCCAGATAGCCCCCTTGGCCTATGACAATGGGCCCCGCCAGAGAACGCTTAAAAAAGAATTAAAAATAATAATAATAAAAATAAATAAATAGATAACAATAATTAAATTAATTAATTAATTAACGAATTAATTAAGTTAATTAATCACAATTAGATTAACCTAATTAACTGTTAGTTAATTAATCAAACAATAATGATGGGGCCCACCCCTAATAATTATGATTAGTTTAATTAATCTGTTAATTAAAATGTGTCACCGACTAGTGGGACCCATCGTCAGGTTGACGATCAACTCTGTTATTTGTTGATGTCGACATGACATCATGCCGATGTCATTAAATCATTTTCGAATTAATTAAATAATTAATTCAATCCCAGAAATTAATAAAATCTTTAGAAAATCATATCTTTAAATCCGTAACTCGGATTAAAATATTTTCAACATGAAAGTTGCTCAGAACGACGAGACGATACCGGATACGCAACCCGTTCGTCCGCCACACCCCCCTAACCTATCGAACTCGCAACTTTCCCCCTCCGGCTCCTATGCCCGAAAACGCGAAACACCGGGAATACTTTCCCGGATGCTTCCCCCCTTCACCGGTATCACCTCATACCGCGTTAGGGCACCCCTAACACCGTTACTTGACTTGTCATGCATCGTTATTTCTTCCCCCCTCTTCTTCCGCTAGACACCGAGACCGACGCCGCTGCTACCCAGTACGACTACGGTGTTGACGACCCCTCTCTCTCTTGCCAAAGCAACCAGGCAAGCCCCCCCTTGATCACCAGATATCGCCTATTCTTCTGTATACTGCTTGCATTAGAGTAGTGTAGCATGTTACTGCTTTCAGTTAATCCTATACTGCTGCATAGCCTGTCCTTGCTACTCATTGTTACCTTTACACGCTATCCTCGCTTAGTATAGGATGCTAGTGTTCCATCAGTGGCCCTACACTATTTTCCGTCTGCCATGCTATACTACTGGGCTGTGATCACTTCGGGAGGTGATCACGGGCATATACTATATACTTTGCACTATTACATTACCTGTGATACTGTTCGGAGATGGGGGCTGAAAGGACAGGTGGCTCCATCCCGGTAAAGGTGGGCCTGGGTTCCCGACGTCCCCCGACTGTTATTTGTGGCGGAGCGACAGGGCAGGTCGAGACCACCTAGGAGAGAGGTGGGCCTGGCCCTGGTCGGCGTTCACGGATACTTAACACGCTTAACGAGATCTTTGTATTTGATCTGAGTCTGGCCATTTGGTCTATACGCACTAACCAACTACGCTGGAACAGTTATGGGCACTTGACGTCGTGGTATCAGCCGAAGCACTTCGTGACGCCGGCCGAATGAGCGCGCCGGATTGGACTGAACGCTCGCTAGGCTAGGTCTGCCTTCCGGCAGCGTCACATAGCGTCTTGAGGTGTGCTAAGGGCGATGGGCCCAAACCCCTGTGCGCTTAGGTTTAGACCGGCGTGTTGACCTCTCTGTTGTGCCTAGGTGGGGCTGCGACGTGTTGATCTTCCGCGGGTGTCCGGCCAAATGGGATCAAGCGTGTTGGGTTATGTGGTGCACCCCTGCAGGGAAGTTAATCTATTCGAATAGTCGCGATCTTCGGTAACATGACGACTTGGAGTTGTACCATGACCTTATGACAACTAGAACCGGATACTTCATAAAACACAGCCTTCCAAGTGCCAGATATAACCCGGTGATCGCTCTCTAACAGGGCAATGAGGAGGGATCGCCGGGTAGGATTATTGCTATGCGATGCTACTTGGAGGACTTCAGACTACTCTCTGCTACATGCTACAAGACGGAGGCTGCCAGAAGCGTAGTCTTCGACAGGATTAGCTAACCCCCTCTTATTCTGGCATTCTGCAGTTCAGTCCACTGATATGGCCCTTTACACATATATCCATGCATATGTAGTGTAGCTCCTTGCTTGCGAGTACTTTGGATGAGTACTCACGGTTGCCTTGTTCCCCCTTTCCCCCCTTTCTTTACCCGATTGCTGCAACCAGACGACGGAGCCAGGAGCAGACGCCACTGCCGGCGATTTACTCCTACTACACGGAGGTGCCTACTACTACGTGCAGCCCGGCGGCGACGGGGAAGTAGTTTAGGAGGATCCTGTGCGGGAGGCCTGCGCCTCTTCGATCTGTATCTCGGTTTGTGCTAGCCTTCTTAAGGCAAACTTGTTTAACTTATGTCCGTACTCAGATATTGTTGCTTCACGACTCATCTACGATCGAGCACTTGTATTCGAGCCCTCGAGGCCCCTGGCTTGTATTATGATGCTTGTATGACTTATTTATGTTTTAGAGTTGTGTTGTGATATCTTCCCGTGAGTCCCTGATCTTGATCGTACACATTTGCGTGCATGATTAGTGTACGATTGAATCGGGGGCGTCACAATTAACTGTCATGATGTGGCGAGAGCCGGTCAGCTCTTCGGAGGTTTCAAATCTTTAGCGATTTTTTCTGCATTATGCGATGAATCGGCTTTTACCCGATCAGGTGTTTATAGTACCCTAGTTCGGATACTAGGGGTTGTGGTTAAATTTTCATTGTCAAACTCCTGTGGCTAAGTGAGGGTGATAAAGCCACATAGTCCGATTGCCTGGTTCGTTGCGCTAAACACCTCCTTCGAGGACCAAATAATTGGATCAAGAGTGTTTAGATTACATCCCGAACACCCCCGTACTACCTACGTGGGGGCTGAAGCCGACAACTGGCCAACTCTCAAAATTTCATAAACATGGCCGCGCGGGAGGTAAAATATTAAACTGGCATTATATTACATAGCCGAACTTGTTTCATAATACAGGGCGAGACAATATGAATATATTCGTTCAAAGATTATATCCTTCGCTAATTGCTCCGCCATAATGCGGGATCCCTCCAGGACATCGCTAAAATATCGCTCTGGCGTGCGGTGCTCCTTGCCCGCGGGCGGACCCCCGGTTGCGACCGTGACGGCGTTCATCTTCGCCCACTGCATCTTGACATGGGCGAAGGCCATCCACGCACCTTCAATATAGACCGACCGCTTGATGGCGTCAAGCCGAGGGCAGGCATTGACTAACCGCTTCAAAAGACCAAAGTAGCTGCTGGGTATGGCTTCGGCACGCCACAACCGGATTATTAAGTCCTTCATGGCCAGTTCGGCCACCCTATGCAGCTCGACCAGCTGTTTTAGCTGATCGCTAAAGGGCACCAGATGTTCTGGCGCAAGGTATTGCGACCAAAACAGCTTCTCCATTGAGCTCCCCTCTTTAGCTCGAAAGAATTCGGTAGCGCCACAAACGCTGCACGGCAGATCCGTAAACGCCGCTGGAGAACTCCAAATCTGGGTCAGTAAGAGATACCTCTTCCTCGCATACTTGCTTTGCATAATAAAATCCTTACCCGCCATGATCTTCTTGGCCTCCTGGATCTCCTGGAGAGCGCCTTGGGCTTTGGCCCGGGCCTCTTGTGCGCTTTGGCGGGGCTTTGCGAGTTTGGACTCTTCGTCCGCATGCTGGCGCTCCAAGGACTCGTACTTCGTCAAGGCATCCTGGAGCTCCTGCTGGACTTCCCCAACCCTGGCCTCATGCTATTTCCGGGCATCTTGTTCCTTCGCCGCCCTCTCCTCGGCCTCGGCCAGCGCTTTCTTGAGGGTTTCAACCTCAGTAGCCGCTCCTCTAGCAGTTTCCTTGCCTGGCCGAGCTCTTCTTCGGCCCGCTCCAGACTCTGCTTTAGTACGGAGACCTCAGCAGCATGAGAGGTTGCGGCCAGCAACGACGCCTGCTTATTCACATAAGACATATTTTGTTAGTTTCCTGCGAAAATTATTCAATCCTCTGTCCGGCTTTTCTTTCCGAACACCGTACAGTGTCTCAGGGGCTACTGTCTATACTATGGCTCTCTCTTTTGCGTCGCTTACCTCAAAGCCTGTTAGCAGGCTGGTGCAGGCTTCGGTTAGTCCGTTCTTGACGGGCTGAACCATCTCAACCACCACATCCATAAGGACACGATGTTCCTCCATAATGGAAGCGCCTCGTAGCGCTTCCAGCAGATTATCCGGTGCCTCTGGTTGGACAGAGGTCACCGGCGCAATAGGCACACCTCCTACCTTCAGAGGAGGCTGCTCGCTTGACTCCGGAGCCGTGTAGGTCTCCAGGATGGTATCCAGCTGGGGGCCGAATTGGGTATGGCCCCCATCGCCAGTCTCCATGGGGGTTTTCTCCCCCATGTGTCCGGCGGCCGAGGAGCCATCCTCTGGTGCCACCCTGACGGCTTCCTGAACCTCTCCCTGGCCAGGGAAGGTCCTTCGGGACAGCACCTCGGCATCGCCCTTGGCCTTGGGAGAGTGCGCCGTCGGTGGCGACTCGCTGGCCATCGCCTTTGAATCCAGTGAATCCCCCGATGAGGACTGCGGGGAGTTGTCCCGGGCCGGACTACAATTGCAATTGCATAATTCAACATATTAAAACTGTGAAGTAGAGAGGCCAGACATATGGACGCATCAGGGTTTTTAGCACTTTCAATGTGGTCGGGGGCTTGTTTTGAGGGCGCGGCTCTGGGCTGCTGTCAACATCCCACGCGAGGTTATCCGCGAGGGAACCCTTCCCCCTCTTGGACGCTCCTGCCTCCATACTAGTGGAGGCCGCCCTCTTCTTCCTTCCCCCTCAGGGGGAGAGTTTCTTTCTTCCTCCTCCTTGTTGCCGTCTCCAGCGGCAGAGGAGTGAGTCTTGTTGTCTTCGGACGACACGTCCGAAGCTCCCCTGCGACGGAGGCCACCTCTGGCCCCCTTGGCCTTCTTCTTGGCCTTCTTCTCCGATGCCTGGTAAGGCGCCAGGACCAGCATCATTGTAAGAAGCGGGATGGCTGGTTCCTCGGGCAGCGGAGCCGAACACTTAATCCGCTCCGCTTTCTCCGTCCATACCTGAAAAATAAATAGTGAGGTTCAGGTATCTTCCTCGGCTAAGCAAGTAAAGTGTGCGCCTCAAAACATGAAATACTTACTGCATTGGCGGGACGGGCCAGGGCGTGCCCGCGGTCCTCGGTTATCTCCGGCGGCGTCTCGTTGCCCTTGAAGAGCAACTTCCAGATATCCTCGTGCGTGGTTTCGAAGAACTGTTGCAAGGTCTAGTGATTGGCCGGATTGAACTCCCATAAATGGCAAGTCCGGCTCTGGCATGGAAGGACCCGGCGAACTAGCATCACCTGGATCACATTAACGAGCTTAATGTCCTTGTCCACCATGCTCTGGATGAGCGTCTGCAGCGCTATCAGCTCGTCCGATGAAGACCAATTCAGGCCCTTCTCTAGCCACGAGGTGAGCCGCATTGGAGCTCCGGACTTGAATTTGGCAGTCGCGGCCCAGGTGGCGTAGTGGGGCTCTGTGATATAGAACCGCAGTTTCTGCCACTCTTTGACGGTCTCCACAAAAGTACCTCTGGGCCATGTAACATTGGGCATTTTGCTCACCATAGCACCTCTGCACTCCGCGTGTTGGCTGTCCACCACCTTCGGCTTCACGTTGAAGATCTTAAGCCACAGTCCGAAGTGAGGTGGAATGCGGAGGAAGGCCTCGCACACGACAATGAATGCCGAGATGTTGAGGAAGGAGTTTGGGGCTAGATCATGGAAATATAGCCCGTAATAGAACATGAGTCCGCGGACGAAAGGGTGGAGAGGAAACCCCAAACCGCGGACGAAATGGGGGATGAACACCACCATCTCATTGGGCTTTGGGGTGGGGACGATTTTCCCCTTGGCCGGAAGTCGGTGGGCGATTTCTTTCGCCAGGTACCCGGCCTCCCGAAGCTTGGTGATGTCCTTCTCCTTGACGGAGGAGGCCATCCACTTGCCTCGTGCTCCAGATCCGGACATGGTCGAGTGCTTTCTTGAGGCAGAAAAGATGAGGACTTGGGCGCTGGAGCTCGAGAATGGGAAGACAGAGAAAGAGAGAAGGCGTGGGTGAAAGTAGGGAGTCCATATCTCCTTATAAAGGCAGTGAATGTCAAGTGCCTCCCCACTCGCCTTAAAACTCGCCTGTTCCCAAGGGTTATGCGAACGGCACGGTTGGATTACCCATGCCCATATTGATGCGAATCCCGCAATAAGGGGACATGATCTCTGCGTTGACAAGACGTGCCAATGAGACCGCATCTCGAAGCGGCAGGCCGAAAAACGGTTCGAAATAATGACCGGGTGATGACATGGTGTCGCATTACCAAAAGTTGTCAATGGATTGGAATCGTCAAATATTATACTCTCTGTGGTTGTGTGTGGAATTTGTTTTGCAGAGCCGGACACGTTCGTAGCGTCCGAAGACTGTGTTGGAGAAGGAACCCGCCTTGCAATGTCGAAGACAATCTGCGTGCCGGACACCTAATCATTGAAGCCTGGTTCAGGGGCTACTGAGGGAGTCCTGGACTAGGGGGTCCTCGGGCGTCTGACCTGTTAGACATGGGCCGGACTGATGGGCTGTGAAGATACGAAGACCGAAGACTCTCCCCCGTGTCCGGATGGGACTCTCCTTGGCGTGGAAGGCAAGCTCGGCTTCCAAATATGAAGATTCATTTCTCTGTAACTGACTTGGTACAACCCTAGTCCCCTCCGGTGTCTATATAAACCGGAGGGCTTAGTCGGTAGAGGATAGATCATCATAATCATAGTCATACAGGCTAGACTTCTTGGGTTTTAGCCATTACGATCTCGTGGTAGATCAACTCTTGTAATACTCATATTCATCAAGATCAATCAAGCAAGAAGTAGGGTATTACCTCCATCGAGAGGGCCCGAACCTGGGTAAACATTGTGTCCCCTGTCTCCTATTACCATCGACCTTAGACGCATAGTTCGGGACCCCCTACCCGAGATCCGCCGGTTTCGACACCGACATCAGGTGGTCCCGGCGGCGCTGGAGGAAGAAGACGAGAGATTGGAGATGGATGCCGGTCGTTGGATGTAAATCCAACGGCTAATGATGTCAGAATCATTTATTGACTAAGTTGACAACCACTTGCGTTGGCTTCGACCTATTGGCCCACATTTCAGCCTCCTAAAAAGTGGCACATATTCAACCCATTTTTCAGAATTTACAGTCAATTTGATCTCTTTTTTTAGAATTACAGTCCATTTGCTGGGCTGGGTGAACAAATAATATAGCGTCCATGCGGTCCATTTATTTTTTCCTAAAATATTACAGGCCATTTGCACTTTCTTGAAATACACGATTTTGCTGGGCTAATTCTAATTATAATGTTGGGTGGGGTGCAGCAATGTTATCAAAAAATAAACAGGGGCTGAGCATTTTGTTGTAAATATATTTAAATAATAAGTGATTTATTATGACATTGGTCCTTAAATCTTACCAAGCTTTTGTACACAATCACTAGGATTTTAGTTGCCAAAAAAAACCAGGATTTTATTGTTAAGAAATTATTTTTGTAAGTTAATAAGATGTGGGATATTGTTTTCTTACATATGTAAGTATCTGTTAAATATATGATGACAATAACAATAATATATAATAACATATAAAATAATTTAAATATATATAATATAGTTAGAAGGGAAACATAAGTTGGACTAGGCGTTCCTATTTCTTATATAGAAAAATAGAACAGACTCTGCGTTTTCTTCAAAAAATACATAAATTGGGCTGCCGATGTTTTAGGAAAAATAAAACCTCGGATGGGAGGTCCATAGGCCGGTCGATACATGACGGCCCTCAAAAAAAATACAAACCGGCATGTCGTGGGCTGCGCATGTTAAAAAGGAAAGCTTAGACGGGGCAGCCCAAAACCCAGCTTCATTGTGAATTTATTTCCTATAGTAACTACGTTGAAACACCTAAAAAATGTAACTATGTTGACAAACCCATGGGCCCCAACGTCAGTGTAGCATTAGGAGGAAGTATTTTTTCGATGAGGCACTTACTTGCGTACGGCCATAGACCTGGTGGGCCCCGACTGTCCGCCTCTCCACGTACAGTCCTCTCCAGATTACTCTCGTTTGTTCAGCATGTTCACAACAGCAGAGACAATGGCCAATGGCGAGCTACAAAGCGCAGGAGGAGATCGGACCACCTGAGGTAGTGCCTTATTTGTAACGAAAGTACTGAACTAGCCCAGTGGCCAGGTGACACTACCCTACAGCTGTTCCGCCCGAGTTCGATTCCACCTGATGCAGGGAAAATATCTTCAAATTTTTGCCTCTGCCATTATTGACATGTGGGTCCCCATTGTCATCTACGCACACCACGTACAACACTTGCCAAAACTTCGTCCCTCGTTTTCTCAGTTTTTCGCACACTCGACATTGTGTGGGCATTTTGAAAATAGCATTCCTTTTTGACTGTGCATGATATGAAGATGTGTTATGCATGAATGTTGATCAGCATGATGTTAACTGGCTGATAGTTCCATTTTCGACCATGAATAAAACTTCCAACATGATGTTAAACCTGTTTGAAAAGGCCGTATTAATATAAATGCTCTGCCTCTGAAAGTTGCAGTTTCTTATCTGAAACTGAACTTGCAGTTTCTTATCTAAAACTGAAACTTGCAGTTTCTTCTCTAAGAATCACATTGTCTGCACTTTTGTACTCCTATGAAACTACATTTTTTAAAGTGCTAAAAATATATCTCTATAATTCATAAAATACTTCATATGCTCAATACTGCAAATCTGAAGTTCAAAAGACATTCATATCTGAAAGTACTCTCAAAATACACAACACAAAACACAATTCACAACCTGCAAATACTGACAACCCTAAGCTCCTCCTGACAATCCACAACCTGCCCGACTATTGGGCTGGGGGGTAGTCCCCTCCTATTTCTCAGCGGCAAACAGCCATCCCATGAGACGATGTGAACGGCGAGGGAGAGGATGGCGGGGAAGCGTCGTCGGGCCAACTGTTTTTCTCCTCTTGCAGTTGGGTTCGGTCGACGAAGAATCCATCGGCTCGTTCTGGCATGACACCCTCTCAAACGACACCTTGTAGATGCTCGATCCTTCAATCTCTGGTGGATGCTCCATCTGGGATCGATACTCCCACCACCGCTCCCTCACGATCGGATTCGGTGAATCTGTTTGCTCCATGGCCCAGAGGAGCAGCTCTATGTAGTCTTGTGAGACTCCCTTCGGGAGTATCGCCGCCTTTTTGCTCTGTTGCAGCTATTTGGCCATGGATGCCCCGTCGCCACTAGTTGGTCCTTGTTGTCAAACCAAGACTGTATCTCTAACATCCTAGCTAGCTTCATAGGGTCGCCATCTGCGATCCTCACGTATCGGTTGTACTCCTCCATCAATCTACTTCTCCATAGCACATTGACTCGCCGGCGGTGGTTTTTGAATGGAAGAGGAGAGGAGTAGTGCTGGTTTTGGATTAGAATGGGAGAGGAGCGACACTGGTTTTGGATTGGAACAAGAGAGGAGGGGCGGTGGTTTTGAAATGGAAGAGGAGAAGAGCGGCGATGGATTTATATTTGAACAGGAGAGGAGCGGTGGTGGTTTATGAGGAGAGAAGCAGTGCTGGCCTTGGAAGTATTCTTTTGTTTTTCGTATTTTGGGTCAAATCATGTACTGTATTTGACAAGAAAAATGTGAATGCATGTCACCAAAAATTGTATCGTTTGGTTTGTATCTGAATGTACTTTCAAATTATATTATTTTTGCAATGTATAACATATATTTTATTTGTGAAAATCATGGTCAATTATGACCCAGAATAAAAGGGAGACTAGTTAATGTGGGGTCGCTTTCTTAATTGAAGGGTAAATTGATTTTGATTTTGATCCGATCCTGTTGTCGGCCCTCTTGTTCAATCCTAAATCGCTGCCGCACGCTCCTCTCCCTCTTCTCCATTGCAAAACCACCTCCTCTCCTCTCCATCAATTCCATTCCAAAACCACCGCCTCGCCTCTCCCTCTTCTCCATTGCAAAACCACCTCCTCTCTCCTCGGACGAGGATCCCCTGACGTAGCTCATCCTGCCATTGAGACACCGACACATGGGTCCCACCAAGCGCGGGGCCCACCTGTCAGCGATCAAAAGGCAGGGAAACCTCTCCTCTCCATCATCTCCATTCCAAAACCACTGTCTCGCCTCTCCCTCTCCTCCATTGCAAAACCACCCCTCTCCTCTCCATCATCTCCATTCCAAAACCACCATCTCACCTCTTCCTCTTCTTTATTGCAAGACCACCGTCTCTCCTTCCATCTTCCAAAGCTAGCACCGAACCACTTAGAAGGACATCTATGGAGAGGATGCAGTAGCGAATCAGGAAGATCGCCGGCGGTGACCAGGCAAAGTTAGCCAGGTTGAAGGAGATCCCTACTTGGTTTGACAATGAGTGGGAGATTCCGAGGACGGTGAGGGCCATGTGGCAATGTATGTGAAAGAGCAAGACGACGGCGATGAGGGCGGCAATGTACTCCTCAGCGGCAGTCACGCCGCAGTCCTTCGAGTTCATCGAGTATCTCCTCTGGGCGATGGAGCAGACAGCTTCGCCCGAGGAGAAAGTCAGGCGGAGGTGGTGGGCGCACAGGTCGAAGGTCGAGCACCCAGAGGATAACGAATCGATCGAGTATGGTGTGCCGTTCATGAAGGTGCAGAGCCAGCCGGAGCCACATGAGTATCTGTTCTACCACCGCAAGAGGAAGTTGGATGGCGTGACGTCGCTTCCCCGCCGTTCGCCACGGTTCCCTCGACGCTCGCCTCGTTTCAACGGTGTCGGTAGGGTTTAAGGTAAGCTTCACAATAACCTAATCTTCCATCTGCTCATGCTTACAATCAGTGTGGCAGCTAATAAAAATCATGCTTACAATCAGTCTCCGAGCACTACGCCAATCACCCTAAAATAGCTCTAGACCTTTGGGTCAAAGTTGTGACACTGTGTACAAATAAAGAAAAATAGACTGGTGCTTCTTTCAGAAAAGAGTACTCCCTAGAAAACTGCCAATATAAGCTACTTGTAATTTTTTGAAGTCTAAGCTACTAGTATTTGGTTAGAGGATTTGCTACCGAGAAAGATCCATCCACAGTGAGCGCCACACATGCCACTGGTGGTGGTGGATGCCAATTCTTAGATGGAGCAGGGTTGGTGTCGGTAATTTTTACTTGGCACCTCGCACTCTGCATATATGCCGGTTCCATCTGTACATTTATGCAGTTCCACCAAAATGCAGCTGAATAACCCTGTTTGCACAGATAATGAAAAAGCGTGATTACATTATAGTGGCACTAGTTGATGAAACATACACTAATAAATAGAAGAAAATATTGCGATAGTATCATAGTATGCCATGCTGCGAGGGCGAGATGGGCCCTGCGACGCCTCATACGGTACGCCTCATACTGGAAATCGACCCAAGTCTCCCCGATACACCTTCTGCCAGTGATGACATCAGTGTACATCGGTAGTACAAGCAGGGGCCTTGAGACATTCCAATCTCTATTTTTGTGCAGATCAACTAAAATTAAGCACCCCAGTTTGCAAAAATGCTTAAACATTAACAATGGGACTAGTTGATGAAACATATACTAACAAAGAGAAGCACTTTCTTTATCTACATTGGAAATGAAATGATAGAGAGGTCACTCGCTCTATTTTAATCAGATTATTACTTCATTTTATCAGTGGCACTAGGGTCGAGCAGGTGGCAAACGAGGTGTACCGTGCGTCTCAAGGATGGAGGCCGGGGGTACTTAGACTGGGATGCTGAAGCTGGCTCTATCTCCCCCCTGATGTTTCTGTGGTAGCATTAGGGTTGTAATCCATACTTGGTCGAGCTGGTGTTGCGTCCCCCTACATGTCTAGCTTATGTGGTGAACTTGTCTCCTGCTAGTACTCAGTCTGGTCTAGTAGTAGTTGCATAACTGCCCGTTTACACTAAGATGTTGTCGGATAATGGTTCTCTATGGTAGGGTTTCTTTAATGAAATTGGAGGAAACCCCCTCTTTCGATATATAAAAAAAATCGGTGGCACTACGGTGCCAAAACATTGCCTCAAATTAATAGTGCCACTAGATTAAGGTGCAAAATAATAACATTACTGCTTTATCATGGCAGTGCCAAAACAGTAGCACAAGAGCAGACTCAACATGCATGATCTTTGGCAAACGGTCAGACCAAAAATCCACATACCTCGTGATGGGAACCATATCTGCAGTCAACACCATCCTAGAAGGGATGACACCAGTCACCAACATGGATGATTCAATTCATGGGACCTTTTGGTGCAGTTCACCTAAAATGAAGCAATGTCCCATGATCTAGCAGCTTCTTCTTCATTTTTTAAGAAAAGGGCTTCAGCCCGGTTCCATTTCCATCGAAACGAAACCCACAGAGCTTCTTCTTCATTAGTTGCAATAAAATTGAGCAACATCAAGGTTGGTTGTGAAGCTCTAGAATGTTCAACTATAATTTGGATATCATTTGTGCAGTTCAACTAAGATCAAGCGTGAAATGTATGTCTGTGTTTGCACAAAAAAGGTGGAAAGGAGGGTGACAAACAAGTGATGAAACATACATCAAATGAAAGGAAGCATGTTCCTTATCTGAGTGGCAATCCTACAAGGACAGTAGCAATTTCTAAAGCAGCAGCATTGCTAGATATTAGTGTGGGCATTAGCATTAACTATGACAACCTTTAAATACGACATTACTTTAATGGTGCCATTGCTTCATTTTAACAGCAACATTACATTAACAGCTGCTACAGAGTCGGTATTTGGGCACGGGAGAGTAGGCGGACCAGGACAGTTGCATTTCTAACGAAAAGAAGCAACTTATCCTAATGGGAAATTTAGGAGATCATGAAAAAAAGTACCATTGATTCATATTACTAGAGGCATTACACTGAATACAACATTGGTTTAACGTGTCCTAACTTTTAACAGAGCGGCTGCTACATTTTACCAGTGGCATTACATAAGAGTGGCTCGGGGCAACAAACATCAGAACAGGATATCTGGGTTGGTCCCATTTTTTTGTTCGATATAGCCACCTTATACTGTGTGAGGCTATAAAATATAGTGCTGGACTTACTTTGTTGACTTGTCCCCCAGTCCCCGCTTTCTTTCCTTTTTCAACCAATAGGTCGGGTTTATATTGAGTTTGTACTGCGTTTCCACTTTATTTCCCTATTAGACCAAGAGACCAGTTGGATAGCCAGTCTCTGCTACTTTTCGCCACCATTATTTCCTCTTTCGACCAAGTCCTAGATTCAGGTAACAGATCTTCCCCCACCCCCACCCCTTTCTTCCTTGTTTGAACCAAGTAGTACTAGATTCGAGTGCATGAACTTCTTTTACCTCTTAACAGTCAAAATTTAGGTGGCTTTCGAACAGCCGATCGATCCTATCTACGAGGGGCCTGGGAAATATTAAAAGATACAAATGCAGCGACGTCAAGAGCTCAGGAAGTAGAGCAAGGCCGGTTTCGAAGGAAGTTATATCTGAGGGTCGCCGGGATGTCTCTAGGGGGGCGGCGGGAGGCCGGATCTTCCCACACTACGACAACGAGGAAGAAGGGGTCGGAGGCCCTCCCTAGCTAGCGGTGCTTGGGAGAGAACGACAAGGCATGCGGATCGGGACGCGCTGGCAGTGGGTAAGAGCCGTCGCCGAGGACGACCGCGTGAACGTTGCACCTTCGCACCTTCCCCGGCGAACAGGATCCGGCTGGATCTGTGACCAGCGGTGAGCAGAGAGAGAGAGAGTGTGTGTGTGTGGCCACCGCTGTCGTGTTTAGGTCTGGAGAGGACGAGACAGTGTGAAGAGAGCAACACTAGCAAGCAAGCACGGAGGCTCCTGCCTATATAGTGGAGTACTAGTTTTCTTTTGTCTACCGGAGCCGGCTTGACCTCGTCAATAATTGTCGAGAAGTCTTCATGCACGTGCCCCGGAGGCACAGTTGTCGTTATTTTGATCTGAAGAACCGTATTATAACATATAACACGAAAAAATGCCACATGACAAGAAACCATAACCTCTCTGCCCAAAGGAGACAACACGAATCCCGACGGACAAACTAGACGAGGATCACAGCTCAAATTAAAGATAAACTCGTAGAAAAAGGGTCCATCGATAGATGTCCTAATTAACATGGCCGGCTTGACCTAGATGGCAGCCAAGAAGTATTTGTGCATGTGCCCCCAATGACCAGCACCTTGGAGGAACTCAGTTGTCGCTGTTTAATCCTCGCAGTGATCCGAAGCACATGACACCTAATATTGCGAGATGATAAGAAACATTTTTTTAGATTTCTCATCAGAACTACAACCCTGTACATCAGGCGTGTCTGCTGGAGTCAGGTCACATGCATAGACGAACTGATCTTCCGTGTCATGCAGGGATCGTCCAGGCACCAACTTCTGTACAACGCTTCTCTAGTACTATCGCTCGTCTCTCTCTTCTATTTAACTCACCCGAGTTGCGGGGCCAGGGAGTGTGCCAATGGTCGGTTCTCGATTGCGGTCCAACATGTGTGTGCAAACGAAATATGGCGCACATTCCATTCAGAGAGCGGCGTGCCAGACCGACCGACCGTCTGGGGTGCCACGCAAACGCGACCGACGTGCTGTATACTTCGTACATGTGTACCACCGTTTTCTTGAGGCTTTGTTCCATGGTGCAATCCATGGATACAATATTAGTATACTGTACTATTTAAAATTCGAGGGTGGGGCTTTTCCCGCATGATAGGTGGGGCAGTTCTGCCTAGTCGGTTCGACAGAGACGCGAGAAGATGAGGGAGTAGGCTGCTGCAAATGTAGGGCTGTGTGATTTGACAGCGAGTTACTGCTGGACAGGTGGGGCCCCGTGATTTGACTTGCCATTTTATCATTTTAACTGCGGCGCTACGACCGGCGTGAGTCTCCCGATTCCTGACCACCTCCATGGTATACAGGTGCCTCTCCCAATGCTCCGCCATGTAGAGGCTGGCTCTTGCATGAGAGCCTACTCCTCCACTTTTTCCTTGCCTCTTTCCTCCACATATGCACAAATGCCATGTAAGCGGGCTTATAGCTGATGTCTACTACGCAACCTTCTTCTTTTAGACATTGTTGGGCCTCCAAGTGCAGAGGTCTGTAGGACAGTAGAAAATTTCCCTCAAGTGGATGACCTAAGGTTTATCAATCCGTGGGAGGCGTAGGTTGAAGATGGTCTCTCTCAAACAGCCCTGCAACCAAATAACAAAGAGTCTCTTGTGTCCCCAACACACCCAATACAATGGTAAATTGTATAGGTGCACTTGTTCAGCGAAGAGATGGTGATACAAGTGCAATATGGATGGTAGATATAGGTTTTTGTAATCTGAAAATATAAAAACAGAAAGGTAACTAATGATAAAAGTGAGCACAAACGGTATTGCAATGCGTTGAAACAAGGCCTAAGGTTCATACTTTCACTAGTACAAGTTCTCTCAACAATAATAACATAATTGGATCATATAACTATCCCTCAACATGCAACAAAGAGTCACTCCAAAGTCACTAATAGCGGAGAACAAACGAAGAGATTGTGGTAGGGTACGAAACCACCTCAAAGTTATTCTTCCTAATCGATCTATTCTAGAGTTTGTACTAGAATAACACCTTAAAACACAAATCAACCAAAACCCTAATGTCACCTAGATACTCCAATGTCACCTCAAGTATCCATGGGTATGATTATACGATATGCATCACACAATCTCAGATTCATGTATTCAACCAACACAAAGAATTTCAAAGAGTGCCCCAAAGTTTCTATCGGAGAGTCAAGACGAAAACGTGTGCCAACCCCTATGCATAGATTCCCAAGGTCACGGAACCCGCAAGTTGATTGCCAAAACATACATCAAGTGAATCAATAGAATACCCCATTGTCACCACGGGCATCCCACGCAAGACATACATCAAGTGTTCTCAAATCCTTAAAGACTCAATCCAATAAGATAACTTCGAAGGGAAAACTCAATGCATTATAAGAGAGTAGAGGGCGAGAAACATCATAAAATCCAACTATAATAGCAAAGCTCGCGATACATCAAGATCGTGCCAAATCAAGAACAAAAGAGAGACAGATCAGACACATAGCTATTGGTACATACCCTCAGCCCCGAGGGTGAACTACTCCATCCTGGTCATGGAGAGCGCCGAGATGATGAAGATGGCCACCGGTGAGGGATTCCCCCTCCGGCAGGGTGCCGGAACAGGGTCCCGATTGGTTTTTGGTGGCTACAGAGGCTTGCGGTGGCGGAACTACCGATCTAGGATATGTTCTGCAAGTTTGGGTATATATAAGAGGTGTTGGCGTCGGAACAAGTCAGGGGGGTCTCCGAGGCGGCCACAAGGTAGGGGGCGCGCCCAGGGGGGGTAGGGCGTGCCCCCGACCCTCGTGGGTGCCTCGGGACTCTTCTGGCTCATCTCCGATACTCCGTGGGCTTCTTCTGGTCCAAAAATAATCTCCGTGAAATTTCGGGTCAATTGGACTCCGTTTGGTTTTCCTTTTCTGCGATACTCAAAAACATGGAAAAATGTAAACCGCACTTGGGCTCTAGGTTAATAGGTTAGTCCCAAAAGTCATATAAAATAGCATATAAATTAATGTAAAACATCCTAGATGGATAATATAATAGAATGGAACAATAAAAAAATTATAGATACGTTGGAGACGTATCAAGCATCCCCAAGCTTAATTCCTGGTCGTCCTCGAGTAGGTAAATGATAAAAATAGAATTTTTGATGTGGAATGCTACCTAACATAATTATCGATGTAATTTTCTTTATTGTGGAAGGAAAATTCAGATCCATAAGATTCAAGACAAAAGTTTAATATATACATAAAAATAATAATACTTCAAGCATACTAACCAAGCAATTATGTCTTCTCAAAATAACATAGCCAAAGAAAGCTCATCCCTACAAAATCATATAGTTTGGACATGCTTCATTTTTGTCACACAAAATGCTCCCATCATGCACAACCCCGATGACAAGCCAAGCAATTGTTTCATACTTTAGTATTCTCAAACTTTTTCAACTTTCACGCAATACATGAGCGCGAGCCATGGACATAGCACTATGGGTGGAATAGAATATGATGATGGAGGTTGTCTGGAGAAGACAAAAAGGGAGAAAGTCTCACATTGATGCGGCTAATCAACGGGCTATGGAGATGCCCATCAATTGATGTCAATGCGAGGAGTAAGGATTGCCATCCAACGAATGCACTAGAGCTATAAATGTAGGAAAGCTCAACAAAAGAAACTAAGTGGGTGTGCATCCAACTTGCTTGATCACGAAGCCCTAGGGAATTTGAGGAAGCCCATTGTTGGAATATACAAGCCAAGTTCTATAATGAAAAATTCCCACTAGTAAATGAAAGTGACAAATTAAGAGACTCGCTATCATGAAGATCATGGTGCTACTTTGAAGCACATGTGTGGAGAAAGAATAGTAGCATTGTCCCCCTTTTTTCTCCTTTTTTTTGGGCCTTCCTTTTTTTATTTGTCCTTTCTTTTTTTGGCCTTTTTTCACGGGACAATGCTCTAATAATTATGATCATCACACTTCTATTTATTTACAACTCAATGATTACAACTCGATACTAGAACAAAATATGACTCTATATGAGTGCCTCCGGCGGTGTACCGGGATGGGCAATGAATCAAGAGTGACATGTATGAAAAATTATGCATGGTGGCCTTGCCACAAATACAATGTCAACTACATGATCACGCAAGGCAATATGACAATGATGAAGCGTGTCATAACAAACGGAATGGTGGAAAGTTGCATGGCAATATATCTCGGAATGCCTATGGAAATGCCATAATAGGTAGGTATGGTGGCTGTTTTGAGGAAGATATAAGGAGGCTTATGTGTGATAGAGCGTTTCATATAACGGGGTTTGGATGCACCGGCGAAGTTTGCACCAACTCTTGAGGTGAGAAAGGCCAATGCACGGTACCGAAGAGTTTAGCAATGATGGAAGGGTGAGAGTGCGTATAATCCATGGAATCAACATTAGTCATAAAGAACTCACATACTTATTGCAAAAATCTACAAGTCATCAAAACCAAGCACTACGCGCATGCTCCTAGGGGGATAGATTGGTAGGAAAATACCATCGCTCATCCCCGACTATCACTCATAAGGAAAGCAATCAAAGAACACCTGATGCTTCAAATTTGTCACACAATAGTTACCATACGTGCATGCTACGGGACTTGCAAACCTCAACACAAGTATTTCTCAATTTCACAATTACTCAACTAGCACGACTCTAATATCACCATCTTTATATCAAAACAATTATCAAGTATCAAACTTCTCACAGTATTCAATGCACTCTATATGAAAGTTTTTATTATACCCATCTTGGATGACCATCATATTAGGACTAGTTTTATAACCCAAGAAAATTACCATGCTGTTCTAAAGACTCTCAAAATAATATAAGTGATGCATGAGAGTCAATAATTTCTATAAATAAAACCACCGCCATGCTCTAAAAGGATATAAGTGAAGCACTAGAGCAAATGACAAACTACTCCGAAAGATATAAGTGAAAATCAATGAGTAGTTGAATAATTATGTAACTATGTGAAGACTCTCTAACCTTTAAGAATTTCAGATCTTGGTATTTTATTCAAATAGAAGGCAAAACAAAAGAAAATAAAATTACGCTCCAAGCAAAACACATATCATGTGGTGAATAAAAATATAGCTCCAAGTAAGGTTACCGATGAACGAAGATGAAAGAGGGGATGCCATCCGGGGCATCCCCAAGCTTAGGCTCTTGGTTGTCCTTGAATATTACCTTGGGGTGCCTTGGGCATCCCCAAGCTTAGGCTCTTGCCACTCCATATTCCATAGTCCATCGAATCTTTACCCAAAACTTGAAAACTTCACAACACAAAACTTAACAAAAAAACTCGTAAGCTCCGTTAGTATAAGAAATTAAATCACCACTTAGGTACTGTTGTGAACTCATTCTAAATTCATATTGGTGTAATATTTACTGTATTCAAACTTCTCTATGGTTCATTCCCTCCGATACTACTCATAGATTCAT
Source organism: Aegilops bicornis (assembly GCA_021605145.1). Taxonomy (NCBI): domain Eukaryota; kingdom Viridiplantae; phylum Streptophyta; class Magnoliopsida; order Poales; family Poaceae; genus Aegilops; species Aegilops bicornis. The sequence goes on from CM038669.1 coordinate 521,666,116, forward strand.
CAAAATAAGCAAACAACACATAGAAAACAGAATCTGTCAAAACAGAACAGTCTGTAGTAATCTGATTTGTTCGAATACTTCTGGAACTCCAGAGCTTCTGAAAAACTAGGACAACCTGGAGAATTTGTATATTGATCTTCTTCAAAAAGAATTAGCATTTTATCACGTTCTGGTGAATTTTAACAATTTTTTTCGTGAGCACAAAGTTTCTATCTTTTTCAGCAAGATCAAACAACTATCACCCAAGAAGATCCTATTGGTTCTACTTGGCACAAACACTAATTAAAACATAAAACCACATCTAACCAAAGTCTAGATAGATTAATTATTACTAAACAGGATCAAAAAGCAATGAACAAAAATAAAATTGGGTTGCCTCCCAACAAGCGCTATTGTTTAACGCCCCTAGCTAGGCATGATGATTTCAATGATGCTCACATAAAAGATAACAATTGAAACATAAAGAGAGCATCATGAAGAATATGACTAGCACATTTAAGTCTAACCCACTTCCTATGCATAGGGGTTTTATGAGCAAACAACTTATGGGAACAATAATCAACTAGCATAGGAAGGCAAAACAAGCATAACTTTAAATTTTGAAGCACATAGTGAGGAAACTTGATATTATTGCAATTCCTACAAGCATATATTCCTCCCTCATAATAATTTTCAGTAGCATCATGAATGAATTCAACAATGTAACCATCACATAAAACATTATTATCGTGATGCACAAGAATATAAATTTTACTTATCTCCACATAAGCAAAATTCTTCTCATTCAGAATAGTGGGAGCAAACTCAACAAAATAACTATCACGTGAGGCATAATCCAATTGAAAATTAAAATCATGATGACAAGTTTCATGGTTATCATATTCTTAATAGCATACATGTCATCACAATAATCATCATATATAGCAACTTTGTTCTCATAATCAATTGGAACCTCTTCCGAAATAGTGGATTCATCACTAAATAAAGTCACGACCTCTCCAAATCCACTTTCATAATTATCACAATAATATTCAACATCCTCCAAAATAGTGGGATCATTACTTCCTAAAGTTGACACTCTTACAAACCCACTTTCATCAATATAATCATCATAAATAGGAGGCATGCTTTCATCATAATAAATATTCTCATAAAAACTTGGGGTACTAAACATATCATCTTCATCAAACATAGCATGCCCAAGCTTGTGGCTTTGCATATCATTAGCATCCTGGTTATTCAAAGAATTCATACTAACAACATTGCAATCATCCTCATCATTCACATATTTTATGCCAAGCATTCTATGTAATTCTTCTTCTAGTACTTGAGCACAATTTTCCTTCCCATCATTTTCACGAAAGATATTAAAAAGATGAAGCATATGAGGCACTCTCAATTCCATTTTTTCGTAGTTTTATTTTATAAACTAAACTAGTGATAAAACAAGAAACTAAAAGATTCGATTGCAAGATCTAAAGATATACCTTCAAGCACTTACCTCCCCGGCAACGGCGCCAGAAACTGCTTGATGTCTAGTACGCAACCTTCTTCTTGTAGACGTTGTTGGGCCTCCAAGTGCAGAGGTTTGTAGGACAATAGCAAATTTCCCTCAAGTGGATGACCTAAGGTTTATCAATCCGTGGGAGGCGTAGGTTGAAGATGGTCTCTCTCAAACAACCCTGCAACTAAATAACAAAGAGTCTCTTGTGTCCCCAACACACCCAATACAATGATAAATTGTATAGGTGCACTAGTTCGGCGAAGAGATGGTGATACAAGTGCAATATGGATGGTAGATATAGGTTTTTGTAATCTGAAAATATAAAAACAGCAAGGTAACTAATGATAAAAGTGAGCACAAACGGTATTGCAATGCGTTGAAACAAGACCTAAGGTTCATACTTTCACTAGTGCAAGTTCTCTCAACAATAATAAAATAATTGGATCATATAACTATCCCTCAACATGCAACAGAGAGTCACTCCAAAGTAACTAATAGCGGAGAACAAATGAAGAGATTATGGTAGGGTATGAAACCACCTCAAAGTTATTCTTTCTGGTCAATCTATTCTAGAGTTCGTACTAGAATAACACCTTAAGACACAAATCAACCAAAACCCTAATGTCACCAAGATACTCCAATGTCACCTCAAGTATCCGTGGGTATGATTAGACGATAAGCATCACACAATCTCAGATTCATGTATTCAACCAACACAAAGAACTTCAAAGAGTGCCCCAAAAGTTTCAACCGGAGAGTCAAGACGAAAACGTGTGCCAACCCCTATGCATAGATTCCCAAGGTCACAGAACCCGCAAGTTGATCACCAAAACATACATCAAGTGAATCAATAGAATACCCCATTTTCACCATGGGTATCCCACGCAAGACATACATCAAGTGCTCTCAAATCCTTAAAGACTCAATCCGATAAGATAACTTCGAAGGGAAAACTCAATCCATTACAAGAGAGTAGAGGGGGAGAAACATCATAAGATCCAACTATAATAGCAAAGCTTGCGATACATCAAGATCGTGCCAAATCAAGAACACGAGAGAGACAGAGAGAGAGAGAGAGAGAGAGATCAAACACATAGCTACTGGTACATACCCTCAACCGCGAGGGTGAACTACTCCCTCCTCGTCATGGAGATCGCCGGGATGATGAAGATGAAGGAAATATGCCCTAGAGGCAATCATAAAGTTGTTATTTATATTTCCTTATATCATGATAAATGTTTATTATTCATGCTAGAATTGTATTAACCGGAAACTTAGTACATGTGTGAATACATAGACAAATAGAATGTCACTAGTATGCCTCTACTTGACTAGCTCGTTGAATCAAAGATGGTTATGTTTCCTAACCATAGACATGAGTTGTCATTTGATTAACAGGATCACATCATTGGAGAATGATGTGATTGACTTGACCCATTCCGTTATCTTAGCACTTGATCGTTTAGAATGTTGCTATTGCTTTCTTCATGACTTATACATATTCCTATGACTATGAGATTATGCAACTCCCGAATACCGGAGGAGAACTTTGTGTGCTACCAAACGTCACAACGTAACTGGGTGATCATAAAGGTGCTCTATAGGTGTTTCCGATGGTACTTGTTGAGTGGGCATAGATCGATATTAGGATTTGTCACTCCGATTGTCGAAGAGGTATCTCTGGGCCCTCTCGGTAATACACATCACTATAAGCCTTGCAAGCAATGTAACTAATGAGTTAATTGCGGGATGATGCATTACGTAATCTAGTAAAGAGACTTGCCAAGAATTTAGATTGAACTAGGTCTTGAGATACCGACGATCAAATCTCGGGCAAGTAACATACCGATGACAAAGGGAACAACGTATGTTGTTATGCGTTTGACCGATAAAGATCTTCATAGAATATGTAGGAACCAATATGAGCATCCAGGTTCCGCTATTGCTTATTGACCGGAGACGTGTCTCAGTCTTGTCTATATAGTTCTCGAACCCGTAGGTTCCGCACGCTTAACGTTTGGCGACGATCGATATTATGAGTTTATGTGTTTTGATGTACCGAAGGTAGTTCGGAGTCCCGGATATGATCACAGACATGACGAGGAGTCTCGAGATGGTCGAGGCATAAAGATCGATATATTGGAAGCCTATATTTGGACATCGGAACAGTTCCGGGTGAAATCAGGATTTTACCGGAGTACCGGGAGGTTACCGGAACCCCCCGATAAGTGTATGGGCCTTATTGGGCCATAGTGGAGAGAGAGAGAGGAGACCAGGGCAGGCCGCACGACCCCTCTCCCTCTGGTCCGAATTGGATGTCTACTACGCAACCTTCTTCTTGTAGACGTTGTTGGGCCTCCAAGTGCAGAGGTTTGTAGGACAGTAGCAAATTTCCCTCAAGTCGATGACCTAAGGTTTATCAATCCGTGGGAGGTGTAGGATGAAGATGGTCTCTCTCAAACAACCCTGCAACCAAATAACAAAGAGTCTCTTGTGTCCCCAACACACCCAATACAATGGTAAATTGTATAGGTGCACTAGTTCGCGAAGAGATGGTGATACAAGTGCAAATGGATGGTAGATATAGGTTTTCGTAATCTGAAAATATAAAAACAGCAAGGTAACTAATGATAAAAGTGAGCGTAACGGTATTGCAATGCTAGGAAACAAGGCCTAGGGTTCATACTTTCACTAGAGTAAGTTCTATTAACAATAATAACATAATTGGATCATATAACTATCCCTCAACATGCAACAAAGAGTCACTCCAAAGTTACTAATAGCGGAGAACAAACGAAGAGATTATTGTAGGGTCTGAAACAAGCTCAAAGTTATTCTTTTCCGATCGATCTATTCAAGAGTCCATAGTAAAATAACACGAAGCTATTCTTTCCGTTCGATCTATCATAGAGTTCGTACTAGAACAACACCTTAAGACACAAATCAACCAAAACCCTAATGTCACCTAGATACTCCAATGTCACCTCAAGTATCCGTGGGTATGATTATACGATATGCATCACACAATCTCAGATTCATCTATTCAACCAACACAAAGAACTTCAAAGAGTGCCCCAAACTTTATACCGGAGAGTCAAGAAGAAAATGTGTGCCAACCCCTATGCATTAGTTCACGAGCGGAACCCGCAAGTTGATCACCAAAACATACATCAAGTGGATCACGTGATATCCCATTGTCACCACAGATAAGCACATGCAAGACATACATCTAGTGTTCTCAAATCCATAAAGACTCAGTCCGATAAGATAACTTCAAAGGGAAAACCCAATCCATTACGAGAGAGTAGAGGGGGAGAAACATCATAAGATCCAACTATAATAGCAAAGCTCGCGATACATCAAGATCGTGCCGAATCAAGAACACTAGAGCGAGAGAGATCAAACACATAACTACTGGTACATACCCTCAGCCCCGAGTGTGAACTACTCCCTCCTCGTCATGGAGAGCACCAGGATGATGAAGATGGCCACCGGTGAGGGATCCCCCTCTGGCAGGGTGCCCGAACAGGGTCCCGATTGGTTTTTGGTGGCTACAGAGGCTTGCGGCGGTGAAACTCCCGATCTATTCTGTTCCCCGATGTTTTATGGTATATGGATATATATATATATATATATATATATATATATATATATATATATATATATATAGGCGAAGAAGTCGGTCGGGGAGCCACGAGGGGCCCACGAGGGTGGGGCGTGCCCGAGGCGGCGCGCCTCCCGCCTCGTGGCCACCTCAAGCTTCCTCAGCTTCAACTCCAAGTCCCCTGGATCACGTTCGTTCCAAAAATCACGCTCCCAAAGGTTTCATTCCGTTTGGACTCCGTTTGATATTCCTTTTCTGCGAAACACTGAAACAAGGGAAAAACAGAAACTGGCATTGGGCTCTGGGTTAATAGGTTAGTCCCAAAAATAATATAAAAGTGCATAGTAAAGCCCATTAAACTTCCAAGATGGATAATATAATAGCATGAGTACTTCATAAATTATAGATACGTTGGAGACGTATCAAGGGGGTGGGGCCCCCCTTTCCTTCCTCCCTCTCTCCCCTTCCTTCTCTCCTAGTCCAACTAGGGAAGGGGGGAATCCTACTCCCGGTGGGAGTAGGACTCCTCCAGGGCGCGCCATAGAAGGGCCGGCCCTGCCCCCACCTCAACTCCTTTATATACGGGGGAGGGGGCACCCCATAGACACACAAGTTGATCATTGATATTTTAGCCGTGTGCGGTGCCCCCCTCTACCATAATCCACCTCGGTCATATTGTAGCGGTGCTTAGGCGAAGCCCTGCGTTGGTAGCTTCATCATCACCGTCCTCACGCCGTCGTGCTGACGGAACTCTCCCTCGAAGCTCTACTGGATCATGAGTTCGTGGGACGTCACCGAGCAGAACGTGTGCAGATCGCGGAGGTGTCGTACGTTCAGTACTAGGATCGGTCGATCGTTAAGACGTACGACTACATCAACCGCATTGTCATAACGCTTCCGCTTACGGTCTACGAGGGTACGTGGAAGACACTCCCCCCTCTCATTGCTATGCATCACCATGATCTTGCGTGTGCGTAGGATTTTTTTTGAAATTACTACGTTCCCCAACAGTGGCATCCGAGCCAAGTTTATGCGTTGATGTTATAAGCACGAGTAGAACACAAGTTAGTTGTGGGCGATACAAGTCATACTGCTTACCAGCATGTCATACTTTGATTCGTCGGTATTTTTGGATGAAGCGGCCCGGACCGACATTACGCATACGCTTACGCGAGACTGGTTCTACCGACGTGCTTCGCACACAGGTGGCTGGCGGGTGTCAGTTTCTCCAACTTTAGTTGAATCAAGTGTGGCTACGCCCGGTCCTTGTGAAGGTTAAGACATCACATACTTGACGAAATATTGTTGTGGTTTTGATGCGTAGGTAAGAACGCTTCTTGCTCAGCCCGTAGCAGCCACGTAAAACTTGCAAAAATAAAGTAGAGGACGTCTAACTTGTTTTTGCAGGGCATGTTGTGATTTGATATGGTCAGGACATGATGCTAAATTTTATTGTATGAGATGATCATGTTTTGTAACAAAGTTATCGGCATCTGGTAGGAGCCATATGGTTGTCGCTTTATTGTATGAAATGCAATGGCCATGTAATTGCTTTACTTTATCACTAAGCGGTAGCGATAGTCGTGAAGCAATAGTTGGAGAGACAACAACGATGCTACGATGGAGATCAAGGTGTCACTCCGGTGACGATGGTGATCATGTCGGTGCTTTGAACATGGAGATCAAAGGCACAAGACGATGATGGCCATATCATATCACTTATATTGATTGCATGTGATGTTTATCTTTTATGCATCTTTTTTGCTTAGATCGACGATAGCATTATAAGATGATCTCTCACTAAATTTCAAGCTATAAGTGTTCTCCCTGAGTATGCACCATTGCCAAAGTTAAATGCGTCTTAGAGACACCACGTGATGATCGGGTGTGATAAGCTCTACGTTCACATACAACAGGTGCAAGCCAGTTTTGCACACGCAGAATACTCGGGTTAAACTTGACGAGCCTAGCATATGAAAATATGGCCTCAGAACACTGAGACCGAAAGGTCGAGCGTGAATCATATAGTAGATATGATCAACATAGTGATGTTCACCATTGAAAACTACTCCATATCACGTGATGATTGGACATGGTTTAGTTGATATGGATCACGTGATCACTTAGATGATTAGAGGGATGTCTATCTAAGTGGGAGTTCTTAAGTAATTGATTAATTGAACTTTAATTTATCATGAATTAGTACCTGATAGTATTTTATATGTCTATGTGGTTGTAGATAGATGGCCCGTGCTATTGTTCCGTTGATTTTTAATGCATTGCTTGAGAAAGCAAAGTTGAAAGATGATGGTAGCAATTACACGGACTGGGTCCATAACTTGAGGATTATCCTCATTGCTACACACAAGAATTATGTCCTGGAAGCACCGCTAGGTGCCAAACCCGCTGCAGGAGCAACGCCAGATGTTATGAACATCTGGCAGAGCAAAGCTGATGACTACTCGATAGTTCAGTGTGCCATGCTTTACGGCTTAGAACCGGGACTTCAACGATGTTTTGACCGTCATGGAGCATATGAGATGTTCCAGGAGTTGAAGTTAATATTTCAAGCAAATGCCCGGATTGAGAGATATGAAGTCTCCTATAAGTTTTATAGCTGGAAGATGGAGGAGAATAGTTCTTTCAGTGAGTATATACTAAAAATGTCTGGGTATAATAATCACTTGATTCAACTGGGAGTTAATCTTCCGAATGATAGTGTCATTGACAGAATTCTTCAATCACTGCCACCAAGCTACAAGAGCTTCGTGATGAACTATAACATGCAAGGGATGGATAAGACAATTCCCGAGCTCTTCGCAATGCTAAAGGCTGTGGAGGTAGAAATCAAGAAGGAGCATCAAGTGTTGATGGGCAACAAGACCACCAGTTTCAAGAAGGGTAAGGGGAAGAAGGGGAACTTCAGGAAGAATGGCAAGCAAGTTGCTGCTCAAGTGAAGAAGCCCAAGTCTGGACCTAAGCATGAGACTGAGTGCTTCTACTGCAAAGGGATTGGACACTGGAAGGGGAACTGCCCCAAGTATTTGGCGGATAAGAAGGATGGCAAGGTGAACAAAGGTATATGTGATATACATGTTATTGATGTGTACCTTACTAATGCTCGCAGTAGCACCTAGGTATTTGATACTGGTTCTGTTGCTAATATTTGCAACTCAAAACAGGTATTATGGATTAAGCAAGATTGGCTAAGGACGTGGTGACGATGCGCGTGGGAAATGGTTGCAAAGTCGATGTGATCGCAGTCGGCACGCTACCTCTACATCTACCTTCGGGATTAGTTTTAGACCTGAATAATTGCTATTTGGTGCCAGCGTTGAGCATGAACATTATATCTGGATCTTGTTTGATGCGAGACGATTATTCATTTAAATCTGAGAATAATGGTTGTTCTATTTATATGAGTAATATCTTTTATGGTCATGCACCCTTGAAGAGTGGTCTATTTTTGATGAATCTCGATAATAGTGATGCACATATTCATAAGATTGAAGCCAAAAGATGCAGAGTTGATAATGATAGTGCAACTTATTTGTGGCACTGCCATTTGGGTCATATTGGTGTAAAGCACATGAAGAAACTCCATTCCGATGGACTTTTGGCATCACTTGATTATGAATCACTTGGTACTTGCGAACCATTCCTCATGGGCAAGATGACTAAAACGCCGTTCTCCGGAACAATGGAGCGAGCAATAGATTTGTTGGAAATCATACATACTGATGTATGTGGTCCGATGAATGTTGAGGCTCACGGCGGGTATCATTATTTTCTCACCTTCACAAATGATTTGAGCAGATATGATTATATATACTTAATGAAACATAAGTCTGAAACATTTGAAAAGTTCAAAGAATTTTAGAGTGAAGTGGAAAATCATCGTAACAAGAAAATAAAGTTTCTACGATCTGATCGTGGAGGAGAATATTTGAGTTACGAGTTTGGTCTTCATTTGAAACAATGCGGAATAGTTTAGCATCTCACGCCACCCGAACACCACGGTGTAATGGTTTGTCAGAACGTCGTAATCGTACTTTACTAGATATGGTGCGATCTATTATGTCTCTTACTGATTTATCGCTATCGTTTTGGGGTTATGCTTTAGAGACGGCTGCATTCACGTTAAATAGGGCACCATATAAATCCGTTGAGATGACACCTTATGAACTGTGGTTTGGCAAGTAACCAAAGTTGTCGTTTCTTAAAGTTTGGGGCTGCGATGCTTATGTGAAAAAGCTTCAACTGGATAAGCTCGAACCCAAATCGGAGAAATGTGTCTTCATAGGACACCCAAAGGAGACAGTTGGGTACACCTTCTATCCCATATCCGAAGGCAAGACATTCGTTGCTAAGAATGGATCCATTCTAGAGAAGTAGTTTCTCTCGAAAGAAGTGAGTGGGAGGAAAGTAGAACTTGATGAGGTAACTGTACCTGCTCCCTTATTGGAAAGTAGTTCCTCACATAAATCTGTTCCTGTGACTCCTACACCAATTAGTGAGGAAGCTAATGATGATGATCATGTAACTTTATATCAAGTTACTACCGAACCTCGTAGGTCAACCAGAATAATATCCGCACCAGAGTGGTACGGTAATCATGTTCTGGAAGTCATGTTACATGACCATGACGAACATACAAACTAAGAGGAAGCGATGATGAGCCCATATTCCGCGAAATGGCTTGAGGCCATGAAATCTGAGATGGGATCCATGTATGAGAACAAAGTGTGGACTTTGGTTGACTTGCCCGATGATCGGCAAGCCATCGAGAATAAATAGATCTTCAAGAAGAAGACTAACGCTAACGGTAACGTTACTGTCTACAAAGCTCGACTTTGTGAAAGGTTTTCGACAAGTTCAAGGAGTTGACTACGATGAGACCTTCTCACCCATAGCGATGCTTAAGTCCGTCCGAATCATGTTACCAATTGCCGCATTTTATGATTATGAAATTTGGCAAATGGATGTAAAGACTGCATTCCTGAATGGATTTCTAGAAGAAGAGTTGTATATGATGAAACCTGAAGGTTTTATCGATCCAAAGTATGCTAACAAAGTGTGCAAACTCCAGCGATCCATCTATGGACTGGTGCAAGCATCTCGGAGTTGGAATAAACGTTTTGATAGTGTGATCAAAGCATATGGTTTTATACAGACTTTTGGAGAAGCCCGTATTTACAACAAAGTGAGTGGGAGCTCTGTAGCATTTCTGATATTATATGTGGATGACATATTGTTGATTGGAAATGATATAGAATTTCTAGATAGCATAAAAGGATACTTGAATAAGAGTTTTTCAATGAAAGACCTCGGTGATGCTGCTTATATATTGGGCATCAAGATCTATATAGATAGATCAAGACGCTTAATTGGACTTTCACAAAGCACATACCTTGATAAAGTTTTGAAGAAGTTCAAAATGGATCAAGCAAAGAAAGGGTTCTTGCCTGTGTTACAAGGTGTGAAGTTGAGTCAGACTCAATGCCCGACCACTGCAGAAGATAGAGAGAAAATGAAAAGTGTTCCCTATGCTTCAGCCATAGTCTCTATCATGTATGCAATATTGTGTACCAGACCTGATGTATGCCTTGCTATTAGTTTAGCAGGGAGGTACCAAAGTAATCCAGGAGTGGATCACTGGACAACGGTCAAGAACATCGTAAAATACCCGAAAAGGACTAAGGATATGTTTCTCGTTTATGGAGGTGACAAAGAGCTCGTCGTAAATGGTTACGTCGATGCAAGCTTTGACACTGATCCGGATGACTCTAAGTCACAAACCAGATACGTGTTTATATTGAACGGTGGAGCTGTCAGTTGGTGCAGTTCTAAGCAAAGCATCGTGGCGGGATCTACATGTGAAGCGGAGTACATAGCTACTTCGAAAGCAGAAAATGAAGGAGTCTGGATGAAGGAGTTCATATCCGATCTAGGTGTCATACCTAGTGCATCGGGTCCAATAAAAATGTTTTGTGACAATACTGGTGCAATTGCCATGGCAAAGGAATCCAGATTTCACAAGAGAAGAAAGCACATCAAGAGACGCTTCAATTCCATCTGCGATCAGGTCAAGGAGGGAGACATAGAGATTTGCAAAATACATACGGATCTGAATGTTGCAGACCTGTTGACTATGCCTCTTCCACGAGCAAAACATGATCAGCACCAAGACTCCATGGGTGTTAGAATCATTACTGTGTAATCTAGATTATTGACTCTAGTACAAGTGGGAGACTGAAGGAAATATTCCCAAAGTTGTTATTTATATTTCTTTATATCATGATAAATGTTTATTATTCATGCTAGAATTGTATTAACCGGAAACTTAGTACATGTGTGAATACATAGACAAATAGAATGTCACTAGTATGCCTCTACTTGACTAGCTCGTTGAATCAAAGATAGTTATGTTTCCTAACCACAGACATGAGTTGTCATTTGATTAATGGGATCACATCATTGGAGAATGATGTGATTGACTTCACACATTCCGTTAGCTTAGCACTTGATCGTTTAGTATGTTGCTATTGCTTTCTTCATGACTTATACATGTTCCTATGACTATGAGATTATGCAACTCCCGAATACCGGAGGAACACTTTATGTGCTACCAAACATCACAACATAACTGGGTGATCATAAAGGTGCTCTACAGGTGCTTCCGATGGTACTTGATGAGTTGGCATAGATCGAGATTAGAATTTGTCACTCCGATTGTCGGAGAGGTATCTCTGGGCCCTCTCGGTAATACACATCACTATAAGCCTTGCAAGCAATGTAACTAATGAGTTAGTTGCGGGATGATTCATTACAGAACAAGTAAAGAGACTTGCCGGTAACAAGATTGAACTAGGTATTGAAATACTGACAATCAAATCTCTGGCAAGTAACATACCGATGACAAAGGGAACAACGTATGTTGATATGTGGTTTGACCGATAAAGATCTTCGTAGAATATGTAGGAACCAATATGAGCATCCAGGTTCCGCTATTGGTTATTGATCGGAGATGTGCCTCGGTCATGTCTACATAGTTCTCGAACCCGTAGGGTCCGCACGCTTAACCTTCGGTGATGATCGGTATTATGAGTTTATGTGTTTTGATGTACCAAAGGTAGTTCAGAGTCCCGGATATGATCACGGACATGACGAGGAGCCTCGAGATGGTCAAGACATAAAGATCAATATATTGGAAGCCTATATTTGGACATCGGAATAGTTTCGGGTGAAATAGGGATTTTACTGGAGTACCGGGAGGTTACCGGAACCCCCCAGTAAGTGTTTGTGCATTATTGGGCCATAGTGGAGAGAGAGAGAGAGGAGACGAGGGCAGGCCGCGTGCCCCCTCTCCCTCTGGTCCGAATTGGACTAGGAGGGGGGCGGCGCCCCCCTTTCCTTCCTCCCTCTCTCCCCCTTCCTTCTCTCCTAGTCCAACTAGGGAAGGGGGGAATCCTACTCCCAGTTGGAGTAGGACTCCTCCAGGGCACGCCATAGGAGGGCCGGCCCTGCCCCCTCCTCCACTCCTTTATATACGGGGGAGGGGGCACCCCATAGACACACAAGTTGATCATTGATCTTTTAGCCGTGTGCGGTGCCCCCCTCCACCATAATCCACCTCGATCTTATCATAGCGGTGCTTAGGCGAAGCCCTGTGTCGGTAGCTTCATCATCACTATCATCATGCCGTCGTGCTGATGGAACTCTCCCTCGAAGATCTACTGGATCGTGAGTTCATGGGACGTCACCAAGCTCAATGTGTGCAGACAGCGGAGATGTCGTACGTTCGGTACTAGGATTGGTCGATCATGAAGACGTACGACTACATCAACCGCGTTTTCATAATGCTTTCGCTTACGGTCTATGAGGGTACGTGGACGACACTCTCCCCTCACGTTGCTATGCATCACCATGATCTTGCGTGCGCGTAGGATTTTTCTTTTAAATTACTACGGTTCCCAACAGAAGTTGGACACCGGTGAGGGATCCCCCTCTGGTAGGGTGCCGGAACAGGGCCCCGATTGGTTTTTGGTGCCTAAAAAGGCTTGCGGCGGTGGAACTCCCGATCTAGGTTATGTTCTGGAAGTTTGGGTATATATAAGAGGTGTTGGCGTCGGGAACAAGTCAGGGGGCGGTGCTTATAATTGTGAGAATCGGCTTATTTTTGTCATATAACATGGTCAATGGGTTTGACGTGAAAATAACAATGTCTAATGGCATTTTTGAGCAACCATCTAACTTAACGATGGCATTTTTTAGATATCTAATTGCATTTTTGAGCAGGCATCTCACGGATCGATGGCATTTTTGAGTAGTTGTAACTTCTAATGGCAAAACTGAGTAGTGATGCACAACTAGTGGCATAAATAATAAAAATCCAAGAATTAAATAGGTATGCTAATTTCTTTAATATAATTTACCACCCCATTTAAGCACGTACTAGCTTTTCTAATAGTACTATATGTATAATTTGGCGATGAGCCCTCTCTATATGTACCACCTTTTTTCTTTAATTTCATCTTTTTAGTTTTGCTCCATGGCGCGATCCATCGATACTACTACTGTACAAAAGTATACATTTTTTAAAAGGCTAGAGGGCGGGGTAGTCTAGCTTGGTCGGTTTCAAGAGAGGCGAGGGCCTTTGTGATTTGATGGCTCATTACTACTGGAAGGCGGGGCCTTGTGATTTGACTGCTTGTATAAATGTGCCGATGACCCGAGGAGGAGCAAAGAACCGTGCGGTATACTCAAGGTTTCCACTGGAGTAGTACGACGGAGGAGCACAAAACACGGCAGCCCAGTGCCATATGGCGATAAAAATGATCTAATTTGCTAGTCATCTCATTGTTAGCATTGTTCTATTCATGCCTCGCAGAGACCGTGACACGCGCGGCGAAACACCCGAAGCAAAAGAAGAAACACAGGAGCAAAAGAAGAAAGAAGATTATCACCCCCAAAGAAGGAGGAGGACACACACACAAGTCTGGGGCGCTGCTCTCTACTACATGAAGGGTTGCTGGCTGCAGAGTCATAACTGCTTCTTCATCGCCTCCACGACCTCCATCTCCTTGCCCGTCTCCTCCGCCATCTTCTTCATTTTGTCCATGATGCTAGATTTCTCGACGTGAGCCTTCATCATCTGTTCCACGGCCGCATTACGTACCTTGACAGCAGCCGGGTGCTCGATGCGGAGCTTCGCCAACTCCTTTTTCTGTTCCATGATGAGGCCCTGCAGCATCTTCATCGAGGAACTACTATTCTCATGCAGCTTCTTCCAGCCAGCGTTCTCCTCCTTCAGCGGGTCGAGCTCATGGCAGAGCTTCGCCTTGTCCTCCTGAAGTTGCAGGATTTCACCGACCGCCTTCTTCTCCGAGGCAATGCTCTTCTTCTGCAGCATCACCAAGCCGGCGGTCAACTCCCACTGCTCATTAAGCTCAGCGGGCATGTCGTCGAGGCTCTCCTTCAGCAGCTCCACCAAGCCGTGGATGAACTCCTTCTGCTTATTGAGGTGCTTATTGAGCTGATCGGGCATGCCGTCGAGGGATAACGACTCTAGCGCCGCCAGCTCGGCATGCTCGCCTCCGCGGCTAGGGCGCTCCTAGGAGCCATCGCCTGCCCGTGAGAGATCTTTTGAGGTCTCTGCGTGGCGGCGAGCCCTCTCTTTTTTTCCGTAGCCTTGGTTGTCGCTCCCTTGTTACGAGTAGTTCTCGACCTAGAGCTCTGCATACCGGCCATGGCAAGGACGGACGAAGAAGAAGGACTTATGAGGAGGAAGGTAGAGTAATTTTCGGTTAGGTAGTTCCGCCTTTTATAACCTAAGGACTAGCACTAGTACTAAAACCTGCATAGTGGGAACACGTTCAGGTTTGGTACGTACTAGTAGGTGTGAGCAGGCTTTCACTTAATTGTAGCACTAGTACTTTGGAATGTGATGGGAACAAGGTAAAGATTAATTGATGGTTTTGGTTTCGAGGCCCAAAACAGCTCCCAATGAGTTTAGTGGAACATAAATTTCAAGTACTCACTCCATCTCAGTTTACAAGGCTTGCACGTGTATCTAGGTCGGCAATGTAACTTATATAAAATAAATTGATTAACATAAAAAATATATCATTAAAAAAGAATATTTGAAGTTTGTAATGATATATTTTTCGTAATGTATGTCTCTTATTAAGTTGGTCAAATTAATGACCTAGGTCCACGTGCAAGACTTGTAAACTGAGATAGAGGGAGTACTACACTACTCAAATGCGGTCGCTGAAGTCGGTGATGTAACCGGTCGCACTGTCAGACCAAGCCGATGCGTGTCCCTTCGGTGAGGCGCGGGTCCGACCGACAGTCTGTTGGTGCGACCGACTGTAAAGTATTACGCGATGGAGACTTCTGGTTGTGGCTTCGGTTGATTGTCACGACCAAGCATTCTAAAATTAGTGATAAATCAATTACCATCTTTTTCCAAACGACCAAGTATTTTCACAGGAATACAATACATATAGATGGAGTGATTGTCAAGGTTGCAAACCGACATGGCGTTGCAAGTTCACTGCAGCAGCAACCGACTAGGTCACTGCATCACTGGCGGGGAAGGAGGGCAGCTCACCTCGCCTATGATGCATGCCCAGCGGTGCCGCCGCAACTGGTCCCGGGATTTGGCTTCTCCTACCGCCCATTTGAACAGTTGCACCGGCTGCTCATGCCATTGTGCAGGCATGCACGTTCTTTCCTCCGTAGTTGATTTCGTGAATATGATCTCTGCCATTAGCCCTAGCTCGAAATCAACGCGACGCTACCAGATGCTGACATCCCTCAACATCTCTCCCCTAAGATTGACTTGCGCCTCCACCTTGTGCTGTGCCATGCGCAGCTCCTTGGAACTTCCTCCAATCGATGCGACGCTTCCTCGATCTGATTTGCCCTTGCTGCCCACCACCTGGTACGCAGCCCTGGCATGTCCTTCGGCGCCACCGATCTGTGATTCTAGAGCAATGGATCCCCTCTAAAACACATGTGGGTTTCTCTCAAAGGCGGCAGTGCTACGGGCCACAGCGAGAGGGCAGCCCGCGGGATCCTGGGATCTAAGGGATTATCCATGGCGGGATCCGGTGAGTGAGGCGGGGAGGTGAGCCTAGGCGCTGGGAGAGCCCTACGAGGCTAAGATAAATATAGTACTGCTCCACTCCATCCATATTTAAATACAAAGGCCACCAACAGTAGCCCTGGCAAACATTGATCATGTTGCCTACGTCCTGGTTTATTAGCCCCCTTTGTGCCACTTTTTATGACATGCATAAATATTATGTTACTTATAAATATGGTCAAAAATAGGCACAAAATACGAAGGAGACCAATGGATGTACTAGCAACCCACGATTTAACTACTCGCTTGCGCACAGTGGAGTAGTAATATCTTTCTTCCTCCCTCACGTCCACTCAATCTGCATGCGCTGCATTAATTGACCATCAATGAAGTGAAGGACTTTACATGTGTCAAATTATCACACGGGGTGGATCTTCGTACAAAAATGTGTCCCCCCGTGTACCCGCATGTGCGTGCGAGGGAATGAGTATGTGCGTGGCATGCGTGCACATCTTCGCTTCGTGCATATATTGCCAGTGTGGCTCGGAGAGGATGAGTACATTCTTCTGGAACAAGCAGCACGTCACTATGATCAATCCACACAAGGAGTTCGCGACAACGCCTCCACATGTGCCACGTGGCTTCATGAACTGTAAGAGAGACATTGTGTAGCGTGCCATTGGAATTCTAATTTACGTGTTTTGCACATACTCGGAGTACTAGTAAGGTACACGTGCATTGCACGCATCAGATTTGGCAACTAAATTATGAATAAATACCACACTATAGCATGTAAGCTCTGAGTCATATATGCCTGATGTAGAGCTTCGTTTAATTTTTATAGTTCATCCCATTGAAAATAAATTAGTTTTTATAAATAAAACTAGGGCCTCTTTGATTTGTAGAATTTCCAAATCACGGGAATAGGAAAAACATGGGATTAGAGTGGAGTGTCGTCTGGAATCCTACAAGATTGTACGAGTGTTTGATTGTGCATAGAAAAAATGCAGGATTATTTCAAAGAGGTTTGAGTGGATGGGATGTTTCCTATGAAATCTAGTGCAAATGAATCCTATGAAAAAATTCCTATGGTTTACAATCCTACGAATCAAACAACCAAGATAGGAAAAATTCCTAAGGATTAGAATCGTCCAAAATTCCTTTGAGAGTCCTTCGAATCAAAGAAGCCCTTAATCTATTTTATGATTCTTGGAATTGTGCGTTGTAAAGCATATAGTAAAAACAAATAATGGCAATTCAACTAGAAAAAAAGTTTGGGCAGTTATGATATGGAAGATTCTAGAACAAAGGAGAAGCACTTGTGTTTTGAGGTTTGTGCATTATGCTTAAGTTCAACCATGGAGTCTGCTAGATTGTACATGTGGCAAAATCCGGTGGGGTCTAGTAGATGGTGTGAGGGGCCAAGTGGAGGGAGACTATGAAGCAGTGCACAAGTGCGAGATCGATATTTAAAGAGAGGGGGCAAGAACGTGCGCCGTTGCGCGCAGTGGCGGAGCCATGAAAAGTAAATGAGCTAGGGGGCCAAGTGTCGTGGTTCTAAGTCTGACAGTAGAATGGGGGGTAGGTATGGAGAGGCAAGATCCTAGCTATGGAGTAGTTGTATACGCAAGAGATTTACGAGTTCAGGCCCTTCTCGGAGGAAGTAACAGCCCTACGTCTCGGAGCCCGGAGGCGGTCGACTGGATAATATGCGTATGTGTTACAGGGGTGCGAACCCTTCTACCTGTGGAGGGGGGTGGCTTATATAGAGTGCGCCAGGACCCCAGCCAGCCCACGTAGCAGAGGGTTTAAGGAATGTTAAGGCTAGGCGTTACAGGTAATGCCTTACATAAAGTATCATTATCACCATAAAGACTATTTAACTACAGACCGTTTGGACACCGAGTGGCTCTTGGACTCCTGGTGGTCGAGTGGGTCTTCGTGGTCGAGTGTCTTTGAATCTGTCGAGTGGAAACCTACCAGGTCGACTGGAAGGCCGCTTCTTTCGCGAGTGTCCTTGTGGAGGGTACCTTTGGGCAGGTCTATGACCCTACCCCAGGTACATGACTTCATCACCAAGCATTGCTAATCCTTTACGAGGAGGGCCAATTCATCAACTTAAACCATTTTACCAGCAATTGTCTAATGACCACATTCATATTAGCCTCAATATATAGTGATGTTAGGGGGCAGGGTCCTTGCTGCCCCCTGTCTTCGCCACTGTGCGCGAGTTTGAGAGATGAAGCGGAAGGCATGGATGATGAGAGGGGGACGTTAGATATATAATTAATGTGTGTGTATTAGCTATATAATCCTATATAGAGAGGTATAGATTGATCGATGTGGATGTGGGAAAGAGGGTGAGACCTCACTAGATATATAGATTGATCGATTTGTGTGGGAAACTGTGAAAGACCTAGCTATATACACACACACATAGAGGAACATCGATCGTTGTGCATGCACATGAGAGATAAGGAATGCCCGATATGATGGAGGGGGGAGGTGTGTGTGTGTGCATGCATGGGAGACCGGCCTGAAGAAAACGATTGCATGTGTGCGATGGATAATGCCGACTGGTACTGTGTGTGCATGCATGCACGGGAGAAAGTTAGTGGTACAATTATAAAAGAGAATACGACAGTGTGGGTGTAAAAGACTAGGTGAGGTCATAATCAATGTAAATTTGAATTCAAACATTTGAATAAGAGATCATGATGTTTGAAACCCATGCATGCATGAATGTAACTGAGATATGCGCGGTGTGGTTTGGAAACGAGCATGTTGTACTGTATACACATTGAACAAGGTCAGACTGATTTGAATTTGTGATGCCGATGGCAGACATCGTTTGGCCACATTGCATCCGTGCATGGACACACTATTCTAATTGGAGATGATGGGTGGCTTTCGCATCACATATCTATATCTATACCCCTATATATATTATATATTATATTTTTTATATAGTGTGCGGATAACTTTAACTTTGAAAGATAGTCGTTGGATGAGGCCAATCCGATGGTGCACAGATGGCAAATTTGAGCACTACGGGCCGTTGGATATCATCTAGATTCCACCAGATTTTTCCACATGTACAATCTAGAAGACTCCATGGTTAAACTTAAGCATAATGCACAAACCTCAAAACACAAGCACTTCTTCTTTGTTCTAGAATCTTCCGTATCAGAATTTCCCAAATGTTTTTCTACATGATTTGCCTTTTTTTACTTTATGCCTTACAACGCACAATTCCATGAATCTTAAAATAGATTAGCTTTCTTATAAAAACTAGAGATTTTGAATGAAATGAACTATAAGAATTAAACGAACATATACATCATGCATATATGACTCAAAGCTTAGATGCTATAATGTGGTATTTATTCATAATTTGGTTACCAAATCTCATGCGTGCAATGCACGTGTACCTTACTAGTCTAAATGGTGTTGGTGTGTGTGTGTAGTGCTTGTTAAACACATTGTACGTAGTATATCATACATGGTTTAGATTCCGAACATCTAGATAGAGCATACATGTACTATGATTTGAATTCAACATAAAATGGATACATATATTTGAATTTGAGATCGTCTGTACATGTAGTTCGTATTTATATAGGAATTTACTTCTCCTATATTCATGTCTTGTGTTCTGAAGATAATATTTAGATGGTTATATAACTAACCCGAGTACAATCCCATTCAAATTGGGAAAATGTACTCAGATTTAGTCCATATGCTAGACAACACGCATTGTATTTTTATTGTTGAGGGAAGTGCAAATTGTTTTGGTACTGTACATGTTATGTTTGTTGTCCCGATTTTTTTAGTTTTTTGTTGTATTTGAATGCATTTCTAGTAATATAGTAAAATGGGACATGGCTCTCTCTAGTGATGAGGTGTGAATTGCCTTTTTTTGGTACACGTTAAGCTTGTTCTCCCGAAATTTCAAGTCGCGCCTTGTTATGCCGAAATTTCAAGCTAGCGTCTCTATCTATCGTGTTGCGAAACTCCCGTCTCTTCAACCCGCGCCTTGTTACCCTGAAATATTTAAGATATATCTTTGTCTCGTTGTGCTTTGACAACTCCCTCCATCTCAACCCGCGCCTTGCTATTCCAAAATTACAACGCGCGTGTCGGGGAGGCTGATCGTACCCACGGACACCTATGGGGCCGGCGGAGCGGGCCCCTTGTGGTTCGGAGGGGGGCGGAGGTCGCACGAAGAGCGGATCGAGGCGATGCACACGAGCGGTTTACCCAGCTTCGGAGCTCTCCGGAGAGATAAAACTCCTGCTGCTGCTTGTTTGATCTATTGTGTTCTTGCTAGGGAGCAATGCGGGCTACAAAACCTAGCGCGAGTGTGTCTAGTCTCGAGTGGGTCGAATGAACCCCACGAGACGAACCTGGCCCGCTGAACTGACCGGAATCAACCCTTTCACGCTGCACTCGGGCCTCCTTTTATATGCTCAAGGGGTCTCCGACAGGAGGCAACATAGGGGGGGGGGTACAAATGTAAAAACAGGAGTAGGTACACCTACTTGAACAGTGTACAGTGCAAAATACCTAACACTGACGGCAAGGGACAAAAGCAATAAATGCCCGTCGTTGTCGCCCAAACAGTGTAACAGAGACCGTCAGGTGCGCCCGCCGCCACGATGGCGAGCCTGTCAGCCGCTTATCGCTGCTCTCCGCTGGCTGCACAGCCGCCGACACGCCGCCCATGGAACGGTCCCATGGTGACACGTCGCTGGGTGAGCTGGACCGGAGACGGAGAGAAGTTGCATGCCGCGGCAAGCGTCTTGCCGCGGCCGAATCCTTGTCGCGCCCGGAGACTTGTCACGCTCTGAGCCTTCCCGGCAAGCTCCTCTTGCCGGGGCCTTGTCTTCTGCGTGCCTGGAGCGGCTTTCCCGACAAGCTCCTCTTGTCGGGACCTTGTCTTCTCAATCTAATACTTTGTTCTTGAATGGCTCCAAAGGAGCCACGGAGGATATTGGCGGTGACGAGGCAAACCTTGCCGCTGGTGCTGCAATCGTCGCGTGCACGCAGTACGGGATACTAGGGTACCCCTACTCTAGTACACCGGCAGAGCCCCGGCCTGGGCCGTGCACGGTGCCGAAGCGCTTGTCGGGCCAGGCCTGTAATCAGACGGACACGCGCGGCCTCGACCATGCCGCAACTCGCCCCGGACCCACCACGATCCCCACTAACGACACGCACCGGACGTGGCGTCGTGCGAGAGATCGTGGGCGCGGTTGTGGGGAGTTCTTTATTAATATATGCGGAACGTCCGCCCCCCTCCTCCCCTTTATAAGCGGAGGAAACAGAGGCAGGCCGACCGCCCTCGCCATTGCTGTCTTGTCAAGAAACTAGCACCGCTCCCTCTCCTTCTCCGGTGCGAAGAGCAGCGCCCGCTTCTTTCGCCGCAAGCACACTCACCGGGCGACCTCCTCCGCCTCGCCATGGCTCGGCGACGATAAGGAGAGGGGCGCTGTCGGCCGAGGCGCAGCTCGCGGCGCTGCGCAAGGAGCGGGTTGTCTTCCCCGCAGCTCGGCACGCTGGAGCTGCGGACGCCTTTCTACCTTTTCTCGTCGACGGAGACTCGTGCGCATCCGCGCCGAGGGTGCTCCCCGCCTCCGCCGCTGATCGCCCCAACAGGTACCCTTTCTTCGCCTGTTCTTCTATTGGGGTCTTTGCCCGCTTTTCCGAGTTCTTTTGCGACATAATGAACACCTTCGCCTCCACCTCCTTGATTTCACCCCCAACGCCATCTCTTGACCATGGCCGTTTCGCACGCTTATGCGAAAACTTTGTCGAGGTCCACCGAACGTGGCACTCTTCCGCCATTTCTTTGTTCCCAGCGTCGAGAGAGGAGAGCCCTTGCCGGAGGAATAGCACAGGTCTCTAGGATCGGCAAGAAGGAGGCCTACCTAGAGGGGAATTCGAACAAGTGGGAGGAGTGGAGAGCCAACTGGTGCTGGTCGTGGAGGAGAACCCACAGCCCTTCACCGCGTGCGCCAAACCCCAATTGCGCTGCAAGGATTGGAGTAACTTGGCGCCGAGGATGCGGTTAAAGATAGCTGTGACCAATTCTGCGCCTCGGGCTTGCCGGGTTGACAAGAGGGAGCAGCTTGGCGCAGACTTCATTCGCCCGCCGCATTGCTCCTTTGCGAGGAAAGGAGGAGGCCTGCTTGGGAGTTCCAGAATGCGGCGGACATCATGAGGCTGCGCCGGCCTGAATTGGAACTTCACCGTCATGGAGCTGGATTCAGTGCTGCTCGAGCTGTTCAAGAACGACCCGAACATCCCGAGTGATTCAGGTTGCCGCGGGGTCGCCCCATTGTGCAACAACTTCGCGCCGACCGCATCCGTGCCATGATGCCACTGTGCGACTCCCACGGGATCGTCCCGACCTGGCAGGAGCCCCCCGACGAGGTCGTGCAGCAATTCTTCGACAACTTGCAAGAGGTGCCGATACGCTCCGACGAGTAGAAGAGGCTCACCCGAGACACCACCGAGCCGGAGATGGCGCGGATTGCCACCAGGGTGGAGGAGGCGGCAGCAGCCGCTGCCGCTGGAGCCTTCGGGTTCACCGTGGAGGAGGCGGAGGCGGCGAAGGCGGCAAGCCTTGCCGAGCGAGGGGAGTTCGCCGGCGAGGCCGAGCTTGTCGGGACCGAGGCCGGGTCGAGTGGACCCGCCGAGGGCACTTCTTCTCCTCCCCCAAGCGACTTGCCGCTAGCGGAGCCCCCGGCTCCGCCGAGGAGGCGTCTCCGCAGGGTTGGAGACGAGTCGGGGCGGCAGACCGGCCCACAGCAGCAGCGCCGCCGACGGCGCTCCACCGGCAAGCGAGGTTGCGGAGCGCCCCAAACTGCAGCGACAACTGGGGCGGAATCTTCTCAGGCCGCCGCCGACGCCTCCGCCAAGCGGCCAAGAGAGCCCACTCCCCCACCTCATCGCACCGGAGGCGGGCCGGAGTTTGATTTCTCCGCGCTCAGCTCCGAGGAGGAAGGCGAAGAGTAAGCTTCTCGCGATTGTGCTTGTATTTCTTCAATTTTCATTGCTTCATCTTGAATCTGATTTGCTTTGTTCTGGACTCTTTCCTTTTCAGGACGCTGGCCCAGAGAGCGGCGAAGAGGGCCAAGATCCCGATGGTCGTCGTCGAGGACGATTCTCCCGTGGCGACGGGGGACGTGTCCGAGACTGCCTTGCCGGACCCGGCAACCCTTCCCCAGTGCAGCCCCCAGCCCAGCCCCCAGAGTAAGTGTGCAGTTTTTCTCCTTACTACTAGGTGTGCGGGGGTGCCCTTTCTTCGTTGATTTCTGACTATTTGTTTGTGTAGGAGCGGAGCAGCCTCATCAGGAGGGCTCGGAAGCCGCCTCCGAGATCCTGCCCGCTGTCACTACGCCGCCAAGGGAGAACTCCCCGGCAAGGGAGCTCCTCCCGACAAGGAGGCCACCCGACAAGGGAGGCCACTCCAGCAAGGGAGGCTACCCCGGCAAGGGACGGCGCCAGCGACCCTCCAGTGGTCGAGGCCATGGCTGCAGATCCCGTTGCAGGTAACTCCCTTACATGGAATTTTCCCGTGGGCTTGCTTTCTTTTGTTTCTCTTTTGGACATCTGCTGATCGCCCTTCTTCGTCCGACGCAGACCCGATGGAGGTCGAGGCTGCCGGGCGAGGAGGAAACGCAGCAACACCGACGAGGCCGCCGTCGAGGAAGAAGAGGTCATCGTCGTGGAGGAAGAGGTCGCCGCCGATGAGCCTGTTGGCGAGGAGGCCACCGAGGCCGCTGGCGCAGAGGCCGGCGAGGGTCGGGCGGTCAGATCGACGGCCCCGAGGCCGCAAGAGCGGCAAGCGCTACACCGACAAAGCCGATTCCCTGCTGGCCGCAAGGCCAGTTCGAGGAGCTCCAGCCCGGCGCTTACTCAAGGCCGGGCGCGTTTCATCAAGCTCTCCCTGGGAACTGAAGTTCCTGTGGCGCCGGTCGAGGGCGAGACCTTCGATGGCGAGTTACTCGCGTCATTGGCCGACGCTGGTGGATGCGCCAAGCAGCGGCAGCGGCGAAGTCCGGGAGGAGAAGGCCAAGAAGCTACTGTCTCTCTACCGCACCCGTCAGGCCAAGTTAGAGACCCGGGAAGCCCTTGTCGCGAGGGCGGGAGCGGACATGGAGAAGCGCGCCGAGGAGCTCCGGAGCGCCAACAAAGAAGCGCTACGCGACATGGCGGACGCGCGGGCGCAGCTCGCAGAAGAGCGCACGGCCTTCATCCTTGAGAAGGCCGCAGCTGATGAGGAGCAGCGGCTGGCTGCCGAGAAGCTTCGCCACAGAAAGCGAGTTGGCGCAGCGGAAGGTCAACCTGGACAGCCACGAGGAGGACCTTGCCGCGCGTGAGGAGTCGCTTGGCGGGGCGCTTCAGGAAGCGGAGGACGCTGCCGCAGCCGCCGAGGCCACCAAGGAAGAGCTGAAGGCGAAAGTGGCACAACTGGAGGCCACCCTCAAGAAGAGTGGCGAAGAGCTTGCCGTGCTCAAGCGTGAGCGCGAGAAGGACGCCCACACGCTGGGCGAGCTGCAGGTCCGTCTCGTTGACAGGGCCAAGGAGCTCGACGCCGCCAAGGACTCCAAGGCGGATCTGGAGCTGAATCGACCACTCGACACGGGCGTTGGATGGTGCCGAGAGCAGGAGGTAGGCTTGTTGCAGGCGATCAAGGACAAGGAGGAGCTGCCGGCGAATGCTGCCTCCGGCCCGTAACACCTTGAGGGAGAGCGTGGAGCATCGACCGAAGGTCTTGTGGACACCGCTGCCGACATCCACAACGAAATGATGGAGCTGGGGATGGCGGACCTCGCATTCTCCGACGAGCATCTCCAACCCAGCGTCAAGCTTAGCCTATTCTTCAAAGGCGTGGTGGACGGGCCTCCAGCCGACTCGGGAGGAGGTCCCGAAGCAGCTTGCCGAGGAATCTCGCCAGGTTTGTGCAGGGGCCCTCGAGAAGGTGTTGATGAAGGTGGCCTTCCGCAACCCGGCCTCAACCTTAACGGGCGTCCTCGGATCCTTGCCGTCCGAAGCCAACGTGGAGGAGTTTCAAAGCCCTTGTCGCACCCATTGTGGACAAGGTGAACAAGATCAAGCGGATCGAGGGCGGCCGCGTGGACTAGTCCGCCAACCTTATCTTTCCCTTGTCGCTGCCGATCATGTTTAGAAAACTTTGTTAGATCAGCGACAAGTTATTCTGTAATATACTCTATCTTAGGTGAATCGATCAATGCAATGTTATTTCCTCTATTTGATTCCTTCCTTTTATGCGTTATTGCCCCACGCTTTTCAGTGGAAACTTGCGGTGCAGCACCCTTGCCGCATGCGCCGAAAGTGCGGAACTTCAGAAATTTCTTGGCGGGGTCGCTACCGACAAGCAACCTTGTCGCGGACTAGCCGCAGCTCACTTAAGTTGTTGAGCGGACTCGAAACAAAGTAAGGGCGACCGATCACGATTTGGTTCCTCTGCGCAGTGTTTTCCATACAAAGTACTATCGTTCGAGGAAGATAACGAAATTTTAAAATTGATTGCTCAAACTTTGGCAACTTAGCTTTTCTGTTTCTTGCTTCCCGATGAGGTGAAACTTCCTCGAGCGGTGCCTGGTCCATAGTATTATCTCCTCCTCCCCCCTGGTTAACTTGTGCGCGAGGGAGCCTTCTTTCCTTTGAGAAAAGAAAAAGAAGAGGAAATAACGTCATGGAGCCTAGCGGCTCGATTCTGCTTACCGGGTGTGGTTGCTGCACAAAGTGTTAGCCAAAGCATGCAATAAATTGATGAAAGCATGAACTTGACAAGCTGTGCGCAACATATGAGCTTTACTGATGCACGGGGTCTGCGCCCGGCTTTGTACGAAGGATTACATGCAACAGCGGCAAGACTTGTACAAAAGGTGGTTGCCGGAACGGATTCCGACAACCGCGCCCTATGGGTAAAACTTACGAAGATGCTCAATGTTCCAGGAGTTGCTCACCGAATGCCATCTTCGGTCTCAAGGCGGACAGCGCCAGGCCTAGTGACTCGTTTCACCCGATAAGGGCCTTCCCACTTCGGCGTCAACTTGTTTGAATTCTTGGCGGACTGAACGCGCCGAAGAACAAGGTCGCCTTCCTCGAGACTTCTGGCACTAACCCTGCGGCTATGGTAGCGACGCAGTGCTTGTCAGAAGCGGCGGCTCGCCAATGGCTGAAGACGATCCTCCTCGAGGAGCAGCGCGTCATCTTGTCGCACCTGCTCTTGCTCAAGCTCATCATAAGCGAGTACTCGAGGCGATCCGTATACGACTTCTGTGGGGAGAACTGCCTCTGCTCCATAGACTAGAGCAAAGGGTGCTCGCCGATTGGCTCGATTTGGCGTCGTCTGATCGACCAAAGAACCACCGGCAGCTCCTCGATCCGGTTTCTTCCGCACTTGTGCAGCCTGTCGAAAGTTTTGGTCTTGAGCCCGCGCAGCACTTCAGCGTTGCCCTCTTCGCTGACCGTTGCTTCTCGGGTGAGCAACGGAAGCAAAGCAGACCTTGGCGCCAAGGTCTTGGACGTCTGCATGAAGGTGCGACTCAGAAATTGTGTGCCGTTGTCGGTGATGATCCTGTTAGGGATTCCAAACGGCAAACAATCGACCAAGAACTTGATCGCCGTCTTTGTCACCTTCCTCATCGCTTCCACTTCCGGCCACTTTGTGAACTTGTCGATGGTGACGCATAAGTACTCAAAGCCCCGACAGCTTCGGGAAGGGGCCGAGATGTCGAGCCCTGCATCGAAAATGGCCAGGATAAAGGGATCGTCTGGAGAGCTTGAGCTGGCTGGTGTATCTGTTTGGAATGGAACTGGCATGCTTCACACTTGGTTACTTGTGTAGTTGCATCCTGGAGGGCTGTCGCCCAGAAGAAACCTTACCGGAAAGCTTTGCCGACAAGTGCTCTTGCGCCAATGTGGTGACCACATATGCCTCCATGTATCTCTGCCAACAGCTTCTGTCCATCTTCCCTCTGAATACACTTCAAATTCACACCGTTGAGTCTTCTTACATGCAGTATGTCTGTCTAAAAACTGGTACATACTTGACTGCCGGGATACTCTTTCCGCTTCTTCCTGCTCTTCGGGAAGTTCTCCTGTCTGAAGGAAATGGACAATCTGCTGCGCCCATGTTGGAGCTTGTGGCTCGACAACAAGGACTAAAGGCACATCTGCTGCTGCGGGAACATCAGCTTCTACGGCAAGAGCCTGTGGCTCTGCCGGAGCTAGATGCTCCCCGACAAGCTTGCCGGAGCAAGACTTGTCGGGAGCGTCTGCTTCAACGGAACAAACCCTGGGGTCTGTCGGAGCAGACTGCTCCTCAGCACTGTTGGTGTTGATCTTGGGGACCTTTGCAACGACGGCTTCGGGAAGCTCTGGAAAGTAGTCACCAGAGGCCAACTTCCTCTTCTTGCTCTGTCCGGTCGATGGTGTTATGGTTGGTCGAGTCAGCTTGAGCACGAAAATCCTGGTTCCATTGTGTAACTTAAGCGCAGCGCACTTTGACAGTCACAAGAATATCATTCGAGCTCTTGGAACATGTTCCATTTGCAGGCCGTCAAAGTGCTCTTCTAGCTTCCTCACTTCATCAACGTGAGGCTTCCATCAACGGACTCGTAATCTTTGTTGACTTGGCGGACGACGAGTTGCGAGTCACCCCGACAATAAGCTTCTTGATCCCAAGGTCCATCATGATCCCGAGACCGGCAAGCAAACCTTCATACTCTGCGGTATTGTTTGTCGCTTGCTCCTTGGGAAAGTGCATCCGACAACGTGCTTGAGGTGCTCTCCGGTGGAGTGCGATAAGCAAGACGCCAAAGACCGGGCGCCTTGCAGCGAGAAGGCACCATCAAAGTACATCAGCCACTCTTTGCTTGCTTCTTTGACAGGAATGCTCGTCTCCGGAATCTCTTCATCTGGCGTCGGCGTCCATGCTGCTATGAATTCTGCCAATGCTCTGCTTTGGATAGTTGATGTGCTTTCAAACTTAAGACCAAAGCTTGACAGCTCCAGTGCCCACTCGCCAATCCTGCCTGTCGCTTCTGGATTCTGCAGTATCCTCTTCAGGGGAAAGCGAGTGACAACTGTGATCTCATGTGCTTGGAAGTAATGGCGCAGCTTTCTCGAGGCCATGAGGAGGCCGAAAAGCAATTTCTGCA
The DNA here is from genome assembly GCA_021605145.1 of Aegilops bicornis. Lineage (NCBI taxonomy): Eukaryota > Viridiplantae > Streptophyta > Magnoliopsida > Poales > Poaceae > Aegilops > Aegilops bicornis. Next base: position 521,694,516 of record CM038669.1, read on the forward strand.
CACCGGAATACCTTGACCTAGCCCCTTGCAGGAGGGAACTGACAAAGTAGACTGGGCGCTGCACCATCCTTTTCTGCATCTGTTCACGTGTCTGTGCGGACTCATCCTTGTCGGGACCAGAGCTTGTCGGCGAAGCCCCCTGCTTGTCGCTGGATGTGTTTGCCGTGGTTGCTGGCTCATCATCCGCCTCCCTCTCCGCCACTAACGCAGCACTAACCACTTGATTGGTTGCCGCTATATATAGCAGCAACTTCTCTTGTGGCCTAGGTGCGATAAGTGTTGGAGTGGAGGACAGTATCTCTTCAAGTCTGCAGCGCAGCCTCCGCTTCGGAGTCCATTTTATCGACCTGCCTTTTTCAAAATCTTGAAAAATGGCGGCGCGCCAGCAGACCTAGAAATAAACTCGCCGAGAGCAGCCACGCAATCGCAAGTCTTCGTGACATCCTTGACGCGCTTTGGTGCTTCAATCTGCTCAATGGCCTTGATCTTGTCGGGATTAGCTTCAATCCCCACGAGACACGAAGAACCCGAGAAGCTTGCGGAAGGGACTCCAAACACGCACTTCTCGGGTTGAGCTTGAGGTTGATCTTGCGCAGATTTGCAAAGGTCTCGTCCAAATCTTGAACCAAAGTTGCTTTGTCCTTGCTCTTGACCACTATGTCATCCATGTAGGCTTCTACGTTTCTGTGCATTTGCGGCTCAAAAGCGTCATGGACTACCCTTGCAAATATTGAACCAGCATTCTTCAAACCGAAAGGCATCCGTATAAAACAGTATGTGCCACATGGTGTGATGAATGCGGTCTTCTCTTCATCTTCTTCAGCCATGAAGATCTGATGGTATCTTGAGTAGGCATCAAGAAACGAAAGCAAATCACATCCAGCCGTGGAGTCAACAATCTGGTCAATGCGCGGCAAGGGAAACGGATCTTTGGGACAAGCTTTATTAACATCCGTGAAGTCAATACAAAGTCTCCATTTCCCATTTGCCTTGCGCGACGACTACGTGGATTGGCCAGCCACGTGGGATGGAGCACTCCTCTAACAAGGCCTCGCCGCTTCCAGCTTCTTGATCTCTTCAAATATGAATTCTTGGCGCCCACCGCTTGCTTCCTCGACTTTTTGCTTGGCGCCCACTGCGTAAGGACAAACGGCCAGCGGTGCTCAATCACTTTCACAGGAACACCGGGATATCAGACGGTTGCCATGTAAACACGCCGACATTCACCCTGTGAAAGCAACGAGCCGCCTTCCTATTTGGGGTCGAGAGAGGCACCGATGGTGAAGGTACCACCAGCGCCTCCTCCTTGGCGGGCACCTTCTTGGTCTTCGGCGGAGCCACCATCTTCTTGCACTTGCGGTGGAGCTCGATGGTGCGTCCTCGACGGTAGTGCAGCACTCGAAGAGGTGCGCTTGCCGGAGTGAGCATCGAGCCCTTGCCGGACTTAGACTTGGTCTTCTTCCCCCCGGGAGCTTCAGCGGCAAGTGTCTGGCAATCTGTCGCGGTTGCTGCATCCCGGAAGATCTTGTCGGCACAGATAAGGGCATCCTTCTTGTCGCTATGGACAGAGATGATGCTTATCGGGCCCGGCATCTTGAGAAGGTTGCGGCGTAGTGAGAGGCTGCCATGAACTTGGCGAGTCTTTGGACGGCCAAGTATCCCATTGTAAGGCAATGGGAAATCGGCAACGTCAAATGTAACCCTCTCGATCCTGAAGTTCAGCTCATCGCCAAATGTGACCGCAACGTAATCTTCCCTTCGCTTGCTCCTTCCCGGATTGATTCCTTGGAAGGTTCCGGTCTCTTCGAGCTCATTGTCGAGGATTTGAAGCTTCGGAGCACCGCGGAGGAGATCAGATTCAAGCGGCCCGCCGTCAACTAACATTTTGTGACCTTGAGGTTGCGGATGGTTGGAGAGACCAACATCGGCAAGCACCCGATCGCGATTATGCGATCGTGGTGGTCCTCAATATCAAAAATGATAGGCGTCTTTGGACCACTTCGGAGGCTTGCGCGACTCTACGGATGGTTCCGCTGCATTGACCTCCCGCATCCATTGCTTGAGTTGGCGGTGGGAGGTATGCGAAGCACCTCCGTCAACGCAGAACCTCTGTGGCTTTCAAACTCCTGCTCATCAGCGTCGTCGCCCTCCATATCTTCGTCGTCATCATCATCTTCATCCTTATCGCCGCGGCTGGGAGGTCGATCTCCTTGTCGCTGCTTGACTTTGCCGCGGCGTCCTCCCGGCCGGACGTTTCTTGCTTGCTCCCCGGCACCTTCCTGGGCCTTCTCCTTGTCTCGCCGCTCGTACTCAGCTCTCTGGCTGTTCGGACGAGCTGCTCGACCTTCTTGCAGCTCTGGAGATCGTGGCCCTTGGTGCGGTGGATCTTGCAAGATCTTGCTTGCGAGCCGTCACCTTGTCGTGGCCGCCGCCACAGACTGGTGGTTGGCGTCAGCGGCAACCTCCTTGCCGGAGCCACCAGCCTTGGCGTTCTTGTCGCCGCCTCCGTTGCCGGACTGCTCGACAGCTAGCACTTCTCTGCTTTTCTTCTTCTTGTTGCCTCGCCGCCGGCCCTTCTTTGCCGGGGCGGTGTCATCACTGTCAGATCCTGCTTCAGATTCTCTCCACGAGTCTCCTCCCTTCCTCGGTAGCGACACTTGTCGGCCAAGGCGTACAGCTCGGCCGACGTCCTTGACTTTGCACATCGCCATCTCCTCCCTCATCCTGTGGTTCCGCACATTACGATGAAATGCGCTGATCACCCTTGGCGGGGTGGGCGTCTGGGATGTTGTAGTGCCTGCGGCTGAATCTCTGAATGAACTTGCGCAGGGACTCTCCTTCCTTCGGGCGAGCAAGTGAAGGTCGCTCTCTTGGCCATGAGGTTTGTGGCCACCGTGAAGGCGCCAACAAACCGATGGCACAGATCTGCCAAGAGGATATGGAGCTGTCCGGCAAGTGCATGAGCCAAGATCTCGACGTTGGGCTTGAGCACGGCGGGAAGTAGTTGGCGAGGATCTTGTCGTCCGTCCCCGTAGCCTGCACCGCGATGGTGTAGATGCTGAGGAACTCCGACGGTGCGTCCCGCCATCATACTTCTCCGGCACGTCTGGTTTGAAGTTTTTACGGCTGGGCCACTTTGGACTTGCCGCAGCTCACGAGTGAACGCAGGGCAACCTACCGCGTCACGACAAGTCGCTGGCCCCTCCGTGGCGTGCATGTCAGCAGAAGGCCCGGGCGCTTTGTCGGATCGACGTCGCGCTTCTCTTGGTGCTCGATGCAAGTTCGAGCGTCCTCTTGTTGTCGCTCATGAAGAACTTGGCGCTGATCGCGGCGAAGTTCGCGGATCCGGCAACGCAGCGGGAGTCGCTGTCGAGGTGGATCCGGTGAGTCGGCGATCTTGGCCTTCTTGGCGGAGAGTGCACGGTGGTTGCACCTCCGACAGCCTCGTCGCCACCGGCTCGTGCCTTGTCGTCTCGCCGCGGCAACGGCGATGGCGTTAGTTGCCGTGGGCGTCGCCGTTGGCAAAGCCGATGAGGCTCGATAGTGGCCCTCCACTCGTCGACCTTGTCGGCCGTTGGAGGGTAGTCGAGACCAGTTGAGCTCTCGCCAGAGCTTCTGCTGGAGTAGTAAGCGGCATTGGAGAAGCGGTGCGAGGAGCGGGACATGCTCGGACTTCTAACTACGTTAGAAGGAGCGGCGCCCGTCCGGCGACCGTATCTCACTAGTGCCCGGCATGTTGGCGCGCATGCTGGTCTTGAGGGTCTCGATTCAGCGAGCGTATGGCGTTGTGAACGCCATGACGTTGTTGGTCCCGCGTCTCTGAGATGGGCGCGGGGATGCGCGACGCTGAGGTTTGCGGTGCCTTGTCCTTGGACTTGGCAACGTCGCGAGCACCTTCGTCGGCGCCCGTCCCTCCGCCAGCGTCTGCCCCACCACCCGTCTACTGCGGTGAGGGTGGGTACGACGCGGACGGCTCTGCTGCCGCCGAAGCCTTCTTCTTTGGTGGCATGTTGAGGAAGATGTTGAGGACGCCGCGCGCGTGAACGCCGGATCAGATTCACACGGCCTCGACGCCCCCCTACCTGGCGCGCCAGAGATGTCGGGGAGGCTGATCGTACCCACGGACACCTATGGGGCCGGCGGAGCGGGCCCCTTGTGGTTCGGAGGGGGGCGGAGGTCGCACGAAGAGCGGATCGAGGCGATGCACACGAGCGGTTTACCAAGCTTGGGGGCTCTCCGGAGAGATAAAACTCCTACTGCTGCTTGTTTGATCTATTGTGTTCTTGCTAGGGAGCAATGCGGGCTACAAAACCTAGCGCGAGTGTGTCTAGTCTCGAGTGGGTCGAATGAACCCCACGAGACGAACCTGGCCCGCTGAACTGAACGGAACCGAACCCTTTCTACGTTGCACTCGGGCCTCCTTTTATATGCTCAAGGGGTCTCCGACTGGTGGCAACATAGGCGGGGGTACAAATGTAAAAACAGGAGTAGGTACACCTACTTGAACAAAGGTATGATGCAAAATACCTAACACTGACGGCAAGGGACAAAACCAATAAATGCCCGTCGTTGTCGCCCAAACAGTGTAACAAAGACCGTCAGGTGCGCCTCCGCTCGCCACGATGGCGAGCCTATCAGCGCCGCTTATCGCTGCTCTCCGCTGGCTGCACGGCGCCGACACGCGCCCATGGAACGGTCCCATGGTGACACGTCAGCCGGGTGAGCTGGACCGAGACGGAGAGAAGTTGCATGCAGCGGCAAGCGTCTTGTCAGCGGCGAATCCTTGTCGCGCCCGGAGACTTGTCACGCTCTGAGCCTTCCCGGCAAGCTCCTCTTGCCGGGGCCTTGTCTTCTGCGTGCCTGGAGCGGCTTTCCCGACAAGCTCCTCTTGTCAGGACCTTGTCTTCTCAATCTAATACTTTGTTCTTGAATGGCTCCAAAGGAGCCACGGAGGATATTGGCGGTGACGAGGCAAACCTTGCCGCGGGGTGCTGCAACTGTCCGTGCACGAGTACGGGATACTAGGGTACCCCTACTCTAGTACACCGACAGCGCGCGAAAACTCCCACCTCCTGTGAAATCCTGACACACGAAATGCCCGTGATACTCGTGAACCGAAAGAACCGCCTAGCTCAAATCGGTGGGGGCACTTTCGTAACTTACCCCACATTCCGGACAAGCGCGTCCCTAAGCCATGGTTCCCCACCCCATCCCATACGCCCACCCATTCGTACACCGAGGCCGTGAAAACCCGCGAAGCCCCACACCCTCCTCTGTCCGCCACCCAGTCGGAGCCTTTTCCCCGACGACGTTGTCCACAGCAACACCTCGACGTCCCTCATCCACCGTACCGGATGAGGATCCGTCGTCGATCTCGTCGTCCCACCGGTTCGGCCACCCCGTCCTTCACCTCCAAGGAGCTGCCCCGACGTTCCCCTCGTCTTTCGCGCCACCTCTATTCCCACACCGCCGTCTTCACCTGCACCACCGGAAGAGCATAATCATCACCATTTCCTCGGATGAAGGTGAGGCCTAATCGGCGCCACCAAAGAGGTTGTACACTAATCGCCGCATTTTCTTCTTGATTCGATCTCACGGTGCTGTTGGCACTCGGTCCCGAGCCGACGGCGCGGCTCCATCCATGGCGTCGGCGCCGGCCACTTCCTCCATGGCGTCGCTCCCTCCACGGCGACGTCCACATCAGTCGAAGCTGCTGCTGCTTTAACTCTCGCTGGCGCTGCTGCTCTGCTCTTGCTCTCGGTCCCCTGCTTGGTCTGCTCTTGCTCTTGCTCGCGCTGCTGCTCTCGCTCTTGCTCTTGCTTGTTATGCTGCTCCGATTTAGCTACACTTCAGTCGACTGAATCGACCTTTGGGTTAGTCGATTTTCAGGGGGGGGGGGCTCACCGGAGTTAAGGAAGAACCAGCCGCAGCGGGGAGGGGTGCTCGCCAGAGAGGTACCCCAGTATCTATCTTAGGGTTCAGGGTGGGGGTGGTGGTCGCCGGCGGTGGTGGGGTGGTGGCGTGGGGATCGCCGGAGAAAAAGCTCGGCACAGGGGGGCCTAGAGGGATGGCCGGAGCGGCGGCGGACCAGTGGTGGGGAGTGGTTTCGGGGCGGGAAGGGCGGCGGGGGGTGGTTGTTTGGCCGGTGGTGGCTGGCGGCTCGGGGTAGCCTCACCTGACGGTGCTACATGAGCAGCTGCCCCGGGTCTCCCACGCGCTGCTGCTGCTACTGCTTTTCTGCTACTAGTGCGTTCAGTTTCGACAGTAAAATTCAGTTTCGACAGCAAAATTTAGTTTCGACGGTTAAGTTCAGTTTCGACAGTTAAATTCAGTTTTGACAGTTAAGTTCAAAGATGAGCGGCTGATGTATTTTACATCTAGCACTTTGTGGTTATGTATTTTATGACATCTATTGGAGATGCTATTAGAATTCCACTTAGGTTAACATTGTCTCTTTTGTCCTGCTTCAGCCTCGGCGTCGTACAACTCACCGGAGCTGCTCCAATGACGAAACCCTCCATCACAGTGGAGCAGTACCCCGGGCTCCATCTCCAGACGCCTAAGATCTTCTTCCCCTCCTCCGACAGCCAAGTCAGCCGGAGCATCCTCACTGACCAGTCTTCGCCAAAGAGGTTGTACACTTGTGGTTTGACTTAATCTCACCATGCTTCTTTGCATCCCGTGATCTTCCAATTCTTGTGAATCAAACACCCAGATTGGTAGAAATCCTGTGTTTTTAAATTCTCTATTTTGCACGTGCATTCCTATCCTATTCCTGTCTATTTCCTATCCCTGCATTGTTAGAATCCTCAAATTCAAACAAGCCCTTACATAATTACTTCTGTTACAGATATGTGTCAAAGAAAACCTTGTGTGGTTTGTCCTGCTCCTGCTGTGCTGTGTTCCACCCTATCTTAGCTGCTCCAACGACAGAAGGGTTCACCACAGCAGGGATCCGCTCTCCAGACTGTCTTCCGCCGCCTCAGTTCTTCTTCCCCGCCGCCGGCAACCACGACAACTGCGTTACCATCATCAACTGAGCAGATGACCTTGAGGACTACACGGGTCCGCAAGAGAGGTCGCACTCTTCTGTGTCTGCTTACGTTATGCATCTCTTAATATAATGACATGCTACTTTATCGTCGTGTTCACCTATTAGACTCCGAGTCAGGTCCAAACTAATGCAGAAACTTGAGTTTTAAAATGCTTGTGGGGTATATATTGGGGCAGCAATCGCATACTATCATCTACTATCTGGTTAATCTCGGGTGTCTACTATGAGTTTTATGTTGGGTGCAACCAAACATTAAAGGAGCCATTATCTGTATTTTTTAACTAAAGCTATTATCTGCCTGCTATCATTAGTTTTGGGTCTATCCACAGTTTGCTACCATCACTCTGGATTTGTGCAGACACTCCTTACATAATCTTACTATGTTTTATTCCTATGCATCTCAGTTATTGTACACAACTGAATTGAACATGTAGAGCAAAAGAGACGAGCCTTGCATTGCAATAAAATTTCATGCAGATGTCGCTCCATGGTGGGTGCAAAGGCAGCCCCCTCCACCCATTTTGGATCATAATCAAGCGGAAGATAACTGTTCTGAGGGGGATCCAGAAGGAGAAGACCACTCCTATTTACCCCCTGAGGTCTTCGCTCTAACTTGGCATGCTGATGTTGGTAATATCATGCATATGGTGCCTTGCATTGCTTATCTTGTATACATCAAATATGTCATCTGCTTAGTTTAGACATGCTTTGTGTCAATGCCATCTGTTTAGTTTCTTTATCGTATATGTGAATCATGCAATGCCATCTTGTTTAGCCGGGCATCATATATGTGAATTTTGCAATGCCACCCTGGTTAGCCAATCATCTTATATGTGAATTATATCATGCCATCATTTTTTTATTACGTGTTAAATTTGCCAACAATTTTAGTACATTCAATTACTCTTCCTGTGCATCAGCCATTCGGCACGGTCATGGAAAAATCTGAAGTGGAAACAAGGTCTTTAGAGCAGACTATGGTATCTGATGAAGCGCATGTCTTGCTGATTACGGATAGCTCCTCGGAGGAGGATTCAGATACAGATGACCAGTCCTATCCCCCCCCCCCCCGAGGTGCATGCTCTAACTTGGCAGGGTTATGTTGCTCATATCGTGCACATGTATCTTGCATTGCTATGTCATTTGCTTAGTTTAGACATGCTTTGTGTGAATGCCACTTATTTAGTGTCTAATTACCATATATTTGAATTATTCAATGCCAACTTGTTGCATGACATTATATATGTGAATTATGCAATGCTATCTTGTTGCAAGGCATTATATATGTGACTTATGCAATGCCATGTTGTTTAGCCAAGCGTCATATATGTGAATTATATCATGTCGTCCTTTTTTTTGTATTTCTCATTGCATTTGTCGAAAATGTTTGTATATTCAACCGCTCTTCCTGTGCATCAGTCATTTGAATTGGTGATGGAGAAATCTGGAGTGAAAACAAGGTCTTCAGAGCAGACAATGCTACCTGAAGCAGATATCTTCTTTGATTCTGATAGCTCTTCAGAGGAGGATTCAGAGGCAGATGACCAGTCCTATTATCCCCTTGAGGTGTATGCTCAAACTTGGCAGGGTTATATTACTCATATCATGCATATGTTGTATTGCAATGCTTAGTTTTTACATCATATACACAATATTAAATTGCATCTCCTTAGTTGACACATCATATATGCGATTGCCCTCTGCTCACTTGCTTAGTATATAAATCATATATTTGAATTATATCATGCCAAGATGTTTACATAGACAGCATATATCTGAATTATGGCATGCCAACCCATTTTCTAAAGACATAATATAGTTATATAATCTCATCATGTTTACATAGCCATCATATTTTATGTCATTCTATCCGTGAATTATATCATGCCATCATGTTTCCATCGACGGCATGTTAGTGATTTATGGCATGCCAACCACTTTAATAGACACATCGTATAGTTATATCATGTCATCTTGTTTACATGGTCATCATATTTTAATGTATGTCATTCTATCCTGTTTAGTTAGCCATCATACATGTGAAATTGTGTCGTGCTATCCTATTTAATTAGCCATAATATATGTAAAAATATGTCCTGCTATTCTGTTTGGTTAGACAACATAAATGTGAATTATTTCATGCTCTGTATTCTTCCCTACTATCAGTTGCACATGTCTATCTTACAATGGCTGTACATTCGATTACTTTTCTTGTTTATCAGCCATTTCAATTGGAGGGGGTGATGGCAGTATCTGTGGGAGTAAACACACGGTCTTTAGAAAAGCTCGTGCTACATGTCGATGCAGATAGAACCACAGTTGTACTTGCCCAAGAACCAACCCCACCACACATAACCCAGACTCACGCAGATTGTACCGCTACCCAGTTGGACAGAGAACAAGCTACACCCCTTCTAACCCCAACCCCAGCAGATAGTAACCCAGTTCCAGTAGACACAACACTGTCTCCACCACAGAGCACCCGAACATGAGCAATTAGTAAGGCAACTGCAGTGCCCAAAGCACGAGGACCACCACTCCGAACCCCAAGTCAATGCCTAAAGCAGAAGAAGAATTGTTCTCAGATCAGGTTTCGTAGCTATGGTTCATACTACTTTGCTCTTGCATCACTGTATTTACTCATACCAACTAATTTCAAATTTGAAGGATGCAATTGAAACTCAAATGGCACAACAGGTATGTTTTAAACCTATTTCTTTAACGTGTTTGCTGTTGTAACTTGTTCTATGTTGATTTCAGTTTCAATTGAATAAACAGTTATGTTCTCATGCCATGCACATTACAAGTGTTGTTATTGCTGTGTAGTTTCCCATACTTATATTCTGTCTATGCTGCTTTGTCTTAAATAGATATGATTCAAACTGTATCTATCTTGATTTGGGAACATAAACTCAAATGATATAGACCATACAGTGACCATACTACAAATATATATGTTTGTTTCATGCTGTTATCATGTCCTCCTTACTACTGAACTGGCTTACCAAAATGAGTTTCATATACTACATTGTAAACCTGTGATGTGTTTGTTTGTTTCTCTTTTAGAAGACGGATAAAATTGGAGAAGAGTACCCCGTTATGCAATGGTAAAGGAAGTAATATAGATAAGGTTCAAGATAGTGATACATCCATGTTGGTCTCCAAGAAAGCTGATAAAAACTATATTGAAGACACTGAGACAACCCCAAAGTCCTGTCTTGATGTAGTGTTCGAAAGTTCTTGGCAACTCTGCTGGCACCAGCTCTTGAACTCGCCATTTGAATCAGTTCGGCTTCTTGAGTCTCAACTTCAAGTTGAAAGACATCAATCAGAAGTTATGCGATAGGAAGCCGAAGGACTGAGGAAGTCCCTGCAGAATTCAGATGCATACTTTCTGGTGCAACAATAAGTGCTGGAGGATTTAAGCGCCAAACAAGAGAAAGTTAATAAGCTTGCTAAGCATCTTGCTAGCATTATGGGTACCCAGGATATTGTTTATTAAGCTCTTCTGAAGTGGTTTCAGTTCTGGACTTGTTTTGCTGCGGTGTTTATTTGCACTGGTCGCCAACTTTGACAACCAGTGTATATGATATGTTGCTTTGTTCCTTATATTTGCACTGGTGGCGAACTTTGGTGCCAAGTGGATGTAATATGTGTAGTAGCCGTGATAGCCTAGCGTAAGTTGCTTGCTTATTTATTTCCTTGTTGTGTTGTTTATTTGCTCGCTTGTAGACAGTGCAGTTATTTTTCCGCGGTTTGCTAGTGGCCGCAATAACCTATTTTTTAAAACTAGGCCAAAATAACCATGGGCTACATATTTACTGTAGTTACCATGGGCCTCCTATGGGCCGTAGAAACAATGGGCCTTCTAAGGGCCATAGTAATAATGGGCCTTCTATGGTTCGTAGCATCAATGGGCCTTCTACATGCCGTATGATCGATAGGCCAAACATGGGCCAATAACAGACCGCATTATGGGCCATAAACGGGCTAGATTTGGAATCGTCCGTTCATGGGCCGACAATAATGGGCCGTCATTAATTGACCGTATTTGATGACGCTATGAAAATGGCCCAACGGATTAACGGGCTGCAAACGGGCGATTGTAACCGCGGATTGTATTTGGCCCACAAGCAGAAAAGGCCAATAACGGGCCGTAAGTAACCAAATGCTGGAAATGAGCCCAAGAATAAATGGGCCCTGAGAAGGCCGAAAGATAACACGGGTTGGAAACGGCCCAATGGAATAATGGACCGTTAACGGGTATAAAGGGGTACACTATTCATTGCGGGCCAGATTCACCACGGGCCGTTAATGGGCCAAGAATTACAAATGGCCTCGTATGGGCCGAAATGTTGGGGAACATAGTAATTTCAAAAAAATTCCTACGCACACGTAAGATCATGGTCATGCATAGCAATGAGAGGGGAGAGTGTTGACTACGTACCCTCGTAGACCGAAAGCGGAAGTGTTATATCAACGCGGTTGATGTAGTCATACGTCTTCACGGCCCGACCGATCAAGCACCGAAACTACGGCACCTCCGAGTTTTAGCACACGTTCAGCTCGATGGAGATCCCCGAACTCCGATCCAGCAAAGTGTCGGGGAAGAGTTCCGTCAGCACGATGGCGTGGTGACGGTGATGATGTTCTACCGACGCAGGGCTTCGCCTAAGCACCGCTACGATATGACCGAGGTGGAATATGGTGGAGGGGGGCACCGCACTGCAGCTAAGGAACGATCACGAAGATCAACTTGTGTGTCATGGGATGCCCCCCTGCCCCCGTATATAAAGGAGGGAGGGGGAGGTGCAGCCGGCCCCTAGGGGTGCGCCTGGAGGAGTCCTACTCCCACCGGGAGTAGGACTCCCCCCCTCTTTCCTTGTTGGAGAAGTAAGGGGGAAGGGGAAAGAGGAAAGGGGGGCGCCCCCCCCCCTCCTTGTCCTATTCAGACTAGGGGGAGGGGGCGCGCGGCCTGCCCTGGCCGGCCCTCCTCTTCTCCCTTAGGGCCCATGAAGGCCCATTAACCCCCGGGGGGGTTCCGATAACCCCTGGTACTCCGGTAAAATTCCGATTTTACCCGGATCGATTCCGATATCCAAATATAGACTTCCAATATATCAATATTTATGTCTCGACCATTCCGAGACTTCTCGTCATGTCCATGATCACATCCGGGACTCTGAACAACCTTCGGTACATCAAAAACTATAAACTCATAATGTAACTGTCATCGTAACATTAAGCGTGCGGACCCCACGGGTTCGAGAACAATGTAGACATGACCTAGAACTGTTTCCGGTCAATAACCAACAGCGGACCCTGGATGCTCATATTGGCTCCTACATATTCTACGAAGATCTTTATCGGTCAAACCGCATAACAACATACGTTGTTGCCTTTGTCATCGGTATGTTACTTGTCCGAGATTCGATCGTCGGTATCTTAATACCTAGTTCAATCTCGTTACCGGCAAGTCTCTTTACTCGTTACGTAATGCATCATTCCGTAACTAACTCATTAGTTACATTGCTTGCAAGGCTTATAGTGATGTGCATTACCGAGAGGGCCCAAAGATACCTCTCCAACAATCGGAGTGACAAATCCTAATCTCAAAATACGTCAACTCAACAAGTACCTTCGGAGACACCTGTAGTGCACCTTTATAATCACCCAGTTATGTTGTGACATTTGGTAGCACACAAAGTGTTCCTCCGGTAAGCGGGAGTTACATAATCTCATAGTCATAGGAACATGTATAAGTCATGAAGAAAGCAATAGCAACATACTAAACGATCAAGTGCTAAGCTAACGGAATGGGTCAAGTCAATCACATCATTCTCCTAATGATATGATCCCGTTAATCAAATGACAACTCATGTCTATGGTTAGGAAACTTAACCATCTTTGATTTACGAGCTAGTCAAGTAGAGGCATACTAGTGACACTATGTTTTGTCTATGTATTCACACATGTATTATGTTTCCGGCTAATACAATTCTAGCATGAATAATAAACATTTATCATGATATAAGGAAATAAATAATAACTTTATTATTGCCTCTAGGGCATATTTCCTTCAGTCTCCCACTTGCACTAGAGTCAATAATCTAGATTACATAGTAATGATTCTAACACCCATGGAGCCTTGGTGTTGATCATGTTTTGCTTGTAGAAGAGGCTTAGTCAACAGGTCTACAATATTCAGATCCGTATGTATCTTGCATATCTCTATGTCTCCCACCTGGACTTGGTCCCGGATGGAATTGAAGCGTCTCTTGATGTGCTTGGTTCTCTTGTGAAATCTAGATTCCTTTACCAAGGCAATTGCACCGGTATTGTCACAAAAGATTTTCATTGGACCCGATGCACTAGGTACGACACCTAGATCGAATATGAACTCCTTCATCTAGAATCCTTCATTTGATGCTTCTGAAGCAGCTATGTACTCCGCTTCACATGTAGATCCCGCTACGACGCTTTGTTTAGAACTGCACCAACTGACAGCTCCACTGTTCAATAAAAACACGTATCCGGTTTGCGATTTAGAATCGTCCGGATCAGTGTCAAAGCTTGCATCGACGTAACCATTTACGACTAGCTCTTTGTCACCTCCATAAACGAGAAACATATCCTTAGTCCTTTTCGTATTTCAGGATATTCTTGACCGCTGTCCAAAGGATCCACTCTGGATTACTTTGGTACCTCCCGCTAAACTAATAGCAAGGCACACATCAGGTCCGGTACACAACGTTGCATACATGATAGAGCCTATGGCTGAAGCATAGGAACTTCTTTCATTTTATCTCTATCTTACGAAGTGGTCGGCATTGAGTCTGACTCAATTTCACACCTTGTATTACAGGCAAGAACCCTTTCTTTGCTTGATCCATTTTGAACTTTTTCAAAACATTATCAAGGTATGTGCTTTGTGAAAGTCCAATTAAACGTCTTGATCTATCTCAATAGATCTTGATGCCTAATATGTAAGCAGCTTCACCGTGGTCTTTCATTGAAAAACTTTTATTCAAGTATCCTTTTATGCTATCCAGAAATTCTATATCATTTCCAAACAATAATATGTCGTCCACATATAATATCAGAAATGCTACAGAGCTCCCACTCACTTTCTAGTAAATACAAAGCTTCCCCAAAAGTCTCATATAAAACCAAATGCTTTGATCACACTATCAAAGCGTTTATTCCAACTCCGAGAGGCTTGCACCAGTCCATAAATGGATCATTTGGAGCTTGCACACTTTATTAGCTCCTTTAGGATCGACAAAACCCTCCGGTTGCATCATATACAACTCTTCTTCCAGAAATCCATTAAGGAATGCAGTTTTGACATCCATTTGCCATATTTCATAATCATAAAATACGGCAATCGCTAACATGATTCGGACAGACTTAAGCATCGCTACAGGTGAGAACGTCTCATCGTAGTCAACCCCTTGAACTTGTCGAAAACCTTTTGCAACAAGTCGAGCTTTGTAGATGATAACATTACCATCGTGTCGGTCTTCTTCTTGAAGATCCATTTATTCTCTATTGCTTGCCGATCATCGGGCAAGTCAACCAAAGTCCACACTTTGTTCTCATACATGGATCCCATCTCAGATTTTATGGCTTCAAGCCATTTTGTGGAATCTTGGATCACCATCACTTCTTCATAGTTCGTAGGTTCATCATGATCTAGTAGCATGACTTCCAGAACAGGATTACCGTACCACTCTGGCGCGGATCTTACTCTGGTTGATCTACGAAGTTCAGTAACAACTTGATCGGAAGTTTCATGATCATCATCATTAACTTCCTCACTAATTGGCGTAGGTGTCACAGAAACCGGTTTCTGTGATGAACTACTTTCCAATAAGGGAGCTGGTACCGTTACCTCATCAAGTTCTACTTTCCTTCCACTCACTTCTTTCGAGAGAAACTTCTTCTCTAGAAAGGATCCATTCTTAGCAACGAATGTCTTGCCTTCGGATCTGTGATGGAAGGTGTACCCAACTGTCTCCTTTGGGTATCCTATGAAGATACATTTTCCGATTTGGATTCGAGCTTATCAGGTTGAAGCTTTTTCACATAAGCATCGCAGCCCCAAACTTTTACAAATGACAACTTTGGTTTCTTGCTAAACCATAGTTCATAAGGAGTCGTCTCAACAGATTTTGATGGTGCCCTATTTAACATGAATGCGGCCGTCTCTAAAGCATAACCCCAAAACGATAGCGGTAAATCAGTAAGAGACATGATAGATCGCACCATATCTAGTAAAGTACGATTACGACGTTCGGACACACCATTACGCTGTGGTGTTCCGGGTGGCGTGAGTTGCGAAACTATTCTGCATTGTTTCAAATGTAGACCAAACTCGTAACTCAAATATTCTCCTCCATGATCAGATCGTAGAAACTTTATTTTCTTGTTACGTTGATTTTCAACTTCACTCTGAAATTCTTTGAACTTTTCAAATGTTTTAGACTTATGCTTCATTAAGTAGATATACCCATATCTGCTTAAATCATCTATGAAGGTGAGAAAATAATGATATCCGCCACGAGCTTCAACATTCATTGGACCACATACATCTGTATGTATGATTTCTAACAAATCTGTTGCTCTCTCCATAGTACCGGAGAATGGCGTTTTAGTCATCTAGCCCATGAGGCACGGTTCACAAGTACCAAGTGATTCATAATCAAGTGGTTCCAAAAGTCCATCAGTATGGAGTTTCTTCATGCGTTTTGCACCGATATGACCTAAACGTCAGTGCCACAAATAAGTTGCACTATCATTATCAACTCTGCATCTTTTGGCTTCAACATTATGAATATGTGTATCACTACAATCGAGATTCATCAAAAATAGACCACTCTTTAAGGGTGCATGACCATAAAAGATATTACTCATATAAATAGAACAACCATTATTCTCTGATTTAAATGAATAACCGTCTCGCATCAAACAAGATCCAGATATAATGTTCATGCTCAACGCTGGCACCAAATAACAATTATTCAGGTCTAAAACTAATCCCGATGGTAGATGTAGAGGTAGCGTGCCGACCGCGATCACATCGACCTTGGAACCATTTCCCACGCGCATCGTCACCTCATCCTTGGCTAGTGTTCGCTTAATCCGTAGTCCCTGTTTCGAGTTGCAAATATTAGCAATGTAACCGATATCAAATACCCGTGCTACTGCGAGCTCTAGTAAGGTACACATCAATAACATGTATATCACATATACCTTTGTTCACCTTGCCATCCTTCTTATCCGCCAAATACTTGGGGCAGTTCCGCTTCCAAAGGACCAGTTTGCTTGCGGTAGAAGCACTCGGTTTGTGCTTAGGTCCAGACTTGGGTTTCTTCTCCTGAGCAGCAACTTGCTTGTTGTTCTTCTTGAAGTTCCCCTTCTTCTTCCCTTTGCCCTTTTTCTTGAAACTAGTGGTCTTGTTGACAATCAACACTTGATGCTCTTTCTTTATTTCTACCTCCGCATCCTTTAGCATTGCGAAGAGCTCGGGAATTGTCTTTTCCATCCCTTGCATATTATAGTTCATCACGAAGCTCTTGTAGCTTGGTGGCAGTGATTGGAGAATTCTGTCAATGACGCTATCATCCGGAAGATCAACTCCCAGCTTGAATCAAGTGATTATTATACCCGGACATTTTGAGTATATGCTCACTTGTAACTATTCTCCTCCATTTTGCAGCTATAGAACTTATTGGAGACTTCATATCTCTCAATCCAGGCATTTTCTTGAAATATTAACTTCAACTCCTGGAACATCTCATATGCTCCATGACATTCAAAACGTCATTGAAGACCCGGTTCTAAGCCGTAAAGCATGGCACACTGAACTATTGAGTAGTCATCAGCTTTGCTCTGCCAGACGTTCATAACATCTGGCGTTGCTCCTGCAGCAGGCCTAGCACCCAGTGGTGCTTCCAGGACGTAATTCTTCTGTGCAGCAGTGAGGATAATCCTCAAGTTACCCAGTCCGTGTAATTTCTACCATCATCTTTCAACTTTGCTTTCTCAAGGAACGCATTAAAATTCAACGGAATAACAGCACGAGCCATCTATCTACAATAAACATAGACAATCAAAATACTATCAGGTACTAAGTTCATGATAAATTTAAGTTCAATTAATCATATTACTAAAGAACTCCCACTTAGACACACATCTCTCTAATCATCTAAGTGATCACGTGATCCAAATCAACTAAACCATAACCGATCATCACGTGAAATGGAGTAGCTTTCAATGGTGAACATCACTATGTTGATCATATCTACTATATGATTCACGCTCGACCTTTCGGTCTCAGAGTTCCGAGGCCATATCTGCATATGCTAGGCTCGTCAAGTTTAACCTAAGTATTCTGCGTGTGCAAAACTGGCTTGCACCCGTTGTAGATGGACGTAGAGCTTATCACACCCGATCATCACGTGGTGTCTGGGCACGATGAACTTTGGCAACGGTGCATACTCAGGGAGAACACTTTTATCTTCAAATTTAGTGAGAGATCATCTTATAATGCTACCGTCAAACAAAGCAAGATAAGATGCATAAAAGATAAACATCACATGCAATCAATATAAGTGATATGATATGGCCATCATCATCTTGTGCTTGTGATCTCCATCTTTGAAGCACCGTCATGATCACCATCGCCACCGCGCCGACACCTTGATCTCCATCGTAGCATCGTTGTCGTCTCGCCAATCTTATGCTTCTACGACTATCGCTACTTCTTAGTGATAAAGTAAAGCATTGCAGGGCGATTGCATTGCATACAATAAAGCGACAACCATATGGCTCCTGCCAGTTGCCGATAACTCGGTTACAAAACATGATCATATCATACAATAAAATATAGCATCATGTCTTGACCATATCACATCACAACATGCCCTGCAAAAACAAGTTAGACGTCCTCTACTTTGTTGTTGCAAGTTTTACGTGGTTGCTACGGGCTTAGCAAGAACCGTTCTTACCTACGCATCAAAACCACAACGATAGGTTGTCAAGTTGGTGCTATTTTAACCTTCGCAAGGACCGGGCGTAGCCATACTCGGTTCAACTAAAGTTGGAGAAACTGACACCCGCCACACCTGTGTGCAAAGCACGTCGGTAGAACCAGTCTCGCGTAAGCGTACGCGTAATGTCGGTCCGGGCCGCTTCATCCAACAATACCGCCGAACCAAAGTATGACATGCTGGTAAGTAGTATGACTTATATCGCCCACAACTCACTTGTTTTGTACTCATGCATATAACATCAACGCATAAAACCTAGGATCGGATGCCACTGTTGGGGAACGTAGTAATTTCAAAAAAATCCTACGCACACGCAAGATCATGGTGATGCATAGCAACGAGAGGGGAGAGTGTTGACTACGTACCCTCGTAGACCGAAAGCGGAAGCGTTATATCAATGCGGTTGATGTAGTCGTACGTCTTCACAGCCCGACCGATCAAGCACTGAAACTACGACACCTCCGAGTTTTAGCACACGTTCATCTTGATGACGATCCCCGGACTCCGATCCAGCAAAGTGTCGGGGAAGAGTTCCGTCAGCACGACGGTGTGGTGACGGTGATGATGTTCTACCGACGCAGGGCTTCGCCTAAGCACCGCTATGATATGACCGAGGTGGAATATGGTGGAGGGGGGCACCGCACACGGCTAGGGAACGATCACGAAGATCAACTTGTGTGTCATGGGGTGCCCCCCTGCCCCCGTATATAAAGGAGGGAGGGGGGAGGTGCGGCCGGCCCCTAGGGGTGCACCTAGAGGAGTCCTACTCCCCCCGGGGGAAGGGGAAAGAGGGAAGGGGGCGCCCCCCCCCCTTCCTTATCCTATTCGGACTAGGGGGAAGGGGCGCGCGGCCTGCCCTGGCCGGCCCTCCTCTTCTCCCTTAGGGCCCATGAAGGCCCATTAACCCCCGGGGGGTTCCGGTAACCCCCCGGTACTCCGATAAAATTCCGGTTTTACCCGGAACGATTCCGATATCCAAATATAGGCTTCCAATATATGAATCTTTATGTCTCGACCATTCCGAGACTCCTCTTCATGTCCATGATCACATCCGGGATTCCGAACAACCTTCGGTACATCAAAAACTATAAACTCATAATGTAACTGTCATCGTAACGTTAAGCGTGCGGACCCTACGGGTTCGAGAACAATGTAGACATGACCTAGAACTGTTTTCGGTCAATAACCAATAGCGGAACCTGGATGCTCATATTGGCTCTTACATATTCTACGAAGATCTTTATCGGTCAAACCGCATAACAACATACGTTGTTCCCTTTGTCATCGGTATGTTACTTGCCCGAGATTCGATCGTCGGCATCTCAATACCTAGTTCAATCTCGTTACCGGCAAGTGTAGGATCTTGAGAAGAGGTGTCTAGAGGGGGGGGGGGTGATTAGACACTAAGAGCCAAAGTTGCAGTTTTTAACCTTATTAAAGTTTAAGTGGAGTTTAGGCACAAGTTTAACATTCACAACACATATCAAGTAAGCATGCAAAGAGTATATGAGCAGCGGAAAGTAAAGCATGCAACTTGCAAGAATGTAAAGGGAAGGGTTTGGAGGATTCAAACGCAATTGGAGACACGGATGTTTTTGGCGTGGTTCCGATAGGTGGTGCTATCGTACATCCACGTTGATGGAGACTTCAACCCATGAAGGGTAACGGTTGCGCGAGTCCATGGAGGGCTCCACCCACGAAGGGTCCATGAAGAAGCAACCTTGTCTATCCCACCATGGTCGTCGCCCACGAAGGACTTGCCTCACTAGCGGTAGATCTTCACGAAGTAGGCGATCTCCTTGCCCTTACAAACTCCTTGGTTCAACTCCACAATCTTGTCGGAGGCTCCCAAGTGACACCTAGATAATCTAGGAGACACCACTCTCCAAGAAGTAACAAATGGTGCGTTGATGATGAACTACTTGCTCTTTTGCTTCAAATGTTAGTCTCCCAACCACTCAACTCTCTCTCATAGGATTTGGATCTGGTGGAAAGAGGGTTTGAGTGGAAAGCAACTTGGGGAAGGATAGAGATCAAGATTCATATGTTAGGAATGGAATATCTTGGCCTCAACACATGAGTAGGTAGTTCTCACTTAGAAATAGGATGCTGGAAGTGTAGGTTCAGTCTGATGGCTCTATCCACGAATGAAGAGGAGGTGGAGGGCTATATATAGCCTCCACACAAAATCTAACTTTACACACAATTTACCAAACTCGGTGGGACCGATTCAACAGACTCGGTCGGACCGATTTAGTAAACCTAGTGACCGTTAGTGATTTTCGGTGGGACCGAAATGCAACTCGGTAGGATCGATATGGTTAGGGTTAGGGCATAACGTAATCTCGACGAGACCGGTTTTGGTAATTAGCTAACCAGAGAGTTGGTCAGGAAAACTCGGTTGGACCGATTACTCAAACTCGGTGGGACCGACTTTGATAATGAGTCAAGCAGAAAGTTTGCATTGTAATCTCGGTAATACCGATTGCTCAAACTCGGTGAGACCGATTTTGATAATGGACATACACAGAGAGATTACAATCCCATCTCGGTGAGACCGAGATCCCTATCAGTGAGACCAATTTGCCTAGGGTTTGTGGTAGTGGCTAAGACATCCAAACTCGGTGGCGCCGGATAGGAAGAATCAGTGGGGCCGAGTTTGAATTTAGGTTTTAGGACATATGTGTGGAAGTGGGAAACTAGTTGAGGGTATTGGGAGCATATCACTAAGCACTTGAAGCAAGAGGCTCATTAAGCAACACCTCATCCCTCCTTGATAGTATTGGCTTTTCCTATAGACTCAATGTGATCTTGGATCACTAAAATGTAAAATGAAGAGTCTTGAGCTTGAAGCTTGAGCCAATCCTTTGTCCTTAGCATCTTGAAGGAGTTCCCACATCCTTTAGTCCATGCCACTCCATTGTTGAACTTATCTGAAACGTACTAGATAAAAGTGTTAGTCCAACAAGAGATATGTTGACATTAATTACCAAAACCACCTAGGGAGCACTTGTGCTTTCAATCTCCCCCTTTTTGGTAATTGATGACAAGATACATCAAAGCTTTAGATAAAGATATAAAGAATAGCAAGTAAAGCTTTGAAAGACATGTAACAGGCATAGGCTCCCCCTACATGTATGCAAGCATGTGAATATGGAATATAGAAGCATGTGATAGCATAACCATGATAGAGCAGGCAATGTGTTACATGTATCTTGGCCATATGCATCAGAGCAAAGAATATTAAAGAAAATACCTTCATGCCCATGAGTCCTTCTTGCAAACAGTATGTACATCAGCAAGAATTCCTCATACACATGATTGTGATGCATATACTTACCTTGTAGTCTTGAGTTGGCTTAGGATGGAATGAACCTGCGTAAACAAGGTTAGATAACACAGATGCACCTACTTGCCGTGAGAAAAAAAGAAACCACAAGAATACCAAGACTGGATGACATGTAGAGAGTGAGTACTAAGTACTACATTGGATTTGACATGTCCCCAAGAGTAAAGATATGCAATGAATTTAGATGATTTCTTTACCTTAGATGTCTTGCTCCCCTGAATCTAGCATGGGATACTGGGAGAAGATAGGGAACAGAAAATCAGAGCTGAAAGATATAAATGACCAGAGCTAATGCAAATAAGCACATATGAACATGTCTTTCCCCTCAAGAAGACAAGTGGCATCTCTCCTCTAGAACACCAAGCATCTGGGATCCTTGAGAAATACTCTCTACTAGTATTCTCTCCCCCTGGAGATCTCTCTCTCTCTCTCTCTCTCTCTCTCCCGGAAGGATCTCTCTCTCCCTCTGAGATGTGATCTCTTTCTCTGATGATAAGCTTTGATGTGATCTATCTCTCCCCCTTTGACATCAATTTCCAAGAAGGGCTTAAGAAAATGTGTTCTCTCTCTCCCCCTCTGGAATTTGTCGTGAATGGGTTTGATCCTTGAGTCACAACATAAAGCACTTAATAAAAATGTGATGCTTGTAGAGGACAAGATTTATTGAGTGGAGCTGGATCAAAAGAAACACAGAATAAGTGGCAAACTGTTTTTCCTGTTGTGAAATCGGTGGCACCGAGTGGTATGCTTCGGTGGTACCGAAAGTTTTCGGTTGGACCGAAAATAACAAATCGGTGTAACCGAGTTCATCGCAGAGAAAACACTTGTCACCTCAGCTCACTTGACTAATAAGATCTCACAAAGATTTGCAAGGAATTTGCTGAATGATATGCAATGAATTGGAATGCAGAAAACGGAGAGCAAACAGAAAGAAATCTAGATGAAGTTTTTTTTTGAAAGGGGAAACACATATGCATGAGACAAATGCAAAAACTCAGAAAAGAACGCAAGAGAACTTCATCTAGAGATGGTCGGCGACAAAGTCACCTATGTTAGAGTATATTGACTTAGGAGTCAAGTGATATTACTTGATCATAGGTCATACTCATCGTTTAAGCTCAAAATGGGGTTGCCATTTTTCGTTTAAACATCTTGATGTATTCACATCTTGTTGAGTTGCTTTAACTCATGACTTGGAGTAAAGCTTCTCTAAGATGGAATAACATACCTTGGTTGGTGGTGTCGTCCATGTAGTTGAACTTGTGTGGGTTGCTCAAGGTTGATGTAGCTCATCAAGAATTTGGAGCACCACTTGGAATTTGAGTCAGTCTACCTACATGGGTTAGTTCGTGCAAGGAAGAGCACTTGTGTATCCAACAATGACAATCATGAAGCTCAACATAGAATTTGTCAAAGGATATGTTTAAATTGTTTTGTGCTTCCTTGGCTTCAACCACCTTGTGTAGAGACTTGGTGATGTAGAGATTGCTCAAGATATGAGTAGGTTACAACCTCATGGAATTTGATTCAACCAAGTACCTACATGGGTTAGATAACATGCAAGATACAAATATATCCAAGACATAAGATTTCCATCATAGGAGAGATATCAAGGATTAGGCATAAGCTCATGTCTTGCATGTATCCAATGGAGTTTCTACTCCAAGTTTGAAGCATCAATGATGTTCAATTCTCCTCTTAACCTGCAAAACACTTTCTCATCAAGAGGTTTAGTGAATATATCCGCTAATTGCTTTTCGGTGCGAACATGCTTAAGATCCTTGTCACCCTTAGCAACATGATCTCGAATGAAATGATGACGAACTTCCATATGCTTAGTTCAAGAATGTTGCACATGATTATGACCAATTTTGATAGCACTTTCATTGTCACAAAGCAATGGAACATGTTTCTGTAACATCCCAAAATTCTAAATTTTGGAATGTTATAAACAAATAGATAGTTTTGATTGTTGTTTGATTGATTGACCGAAAGTGAGTGAATTTGAAAGTTTTTGAAAATTAAATGAGAGGGAATAAAAGGACTTTCCCAAACTTTCATTTTGCATTTTATAATCTCCGTAAATTCAAATTCTTTTTCACCACAAAACCCTGAAGAGAAGATGACATGACTTCTTCCATTTATTTAAATGACACGGGGTATTGAAAATATTTGAATTTCATTTGAGAATATTTCCAATTCTGAAACTTCATGCAACTCAATGATTTTCATGAGAGAAGAAAAAAAATGACTTCTTCAAATTATATGAAATATGAGTTGGGAGTTTCAAATTATTAAATTCAAAGTTCTTTTGAATTTATTTTCAATTTGGAGTTATTTGAGTTTTATTCAAATTATTTTTCTCCAAAAATAAAAATAGGGTAACATGATTCCCTACATTAGAAAAATGGAGAGAAATAAATTTGAATTAATTTTGGTATTTTTAAAATGATTTTTGTTGGATTTTATTAGAGCAGAAGCACTCTTTGCTTTATTTGAATTTTTGTGTATTTTATTTGAAGCTTGAATAATGTTCATCATGTAGGAAATCTTTTTCTGAAAATTTTGATATATTATATGCCTATATAATATTTACATTTTATTTTTTTTATTATTTTTTTCTGTTTGTTTAAAAAGTTCCTTCCTTGGCCATCGGCCCAGCCAGCGTCGCCGCCTCGACTCGGGAGGACTCCGCCCGCCAGACGCCTCCAGCGCGCCGTCTTCGCCTCGGCCTCCTCCAGCCCCTTGCACACGCCACCGCCCTCCCTGGCCGTTAAAAGGCGGGTCCCGACGCCGCCGCCCCTCTCTCTCTCTCATCCGCCAGATCCGCCCTTGTCGTCGGTCGCCGCTGCCTCGCATCTCGCCACCGCACTCAGCCACCACCGCCACCTCCGCCCCGCGCCGCCTCTCCCCGTGCGCCTCGCCGTCATCCCCGACGACCGGAGCCGCCAACGCCGCCCCTCGCCGCACCCCGCCGTCGCCGGAGTCCATCGGCGCCGCCATCGTTTTTTTTTGCCAAAAACCGCCCAAATCGATCGAACCGGTAAGAACCACTCAGACCGGTTTTTTTAGGTTCGGTTTAGTAGTCGGTTTTTCTTTAAAAAAATAACCCCGTTTAGTATATTTAGAGGATGCTCGCTGGTTTAGCCTCTGGAGCGAACGAGTTCATAGTTTAGGGTTCAGGAGTGAACGTTCGTTGTTTAGGTTTTTTCTTTTTCTTTTTAATTTCTGCCAGGGACCCTTCTGTGATTAAAAGTTTTACAGATTAGTCCATGTACTTCAAACGACCACATCTTTTTACTCGTTAGTCCAAATTCAACGTAACCAACGCTCACGTCTTCGTTATGATCCCCTCTATCCAGTAATCCAACTCAATGATGTTTTTGAAAGTTCAAAATTTGAATTAGATCAGATTTTAATTTGAACTTCGTTTGATCATAACTTGAGTTTCGTAACTCCGATTTAGTTGATTCTTTTTGCAAATTAAAGCTCTTGACATAAACTTTCTGATAAGGCCAAATTCATATAATTTTGGTACTGTTAGAAATTGTTTTATGTTGCAACAGTTGTTTGCTTGGTTTTGATGTTTTCTGAATCGTTTTCTTCGTTCTTTCCGATCTCTTGAGTGATTGCTTATGTGTGGTTACTATTGCTTGCTCACGATAGATTGACCGGAGTGTGACGAGTAGATCTATCAAGTGTGTTGAGTGTGAATCATCTTCATCAACATTGCAGGCAAGTAACACTTTGATCATACTTCTTCTCATACCCAGTTTTTATGCATTAGATCTATCCTCAAACATTTGCATGATTAGGATCTAATTAAATTGTGGGTTTTGGGAAGTAGATTGAGGTAGTACCTATTACCTTTTTTATTATCAAACCCTTGGGAGTTCCTTCTACGTTTGCTTATTATGCCATGCTATGCTAGTAGACGTGGATTGGGTGAGTGTATCCATGACAGATGTGAGATTGTTATTTGATGGTTTATTTAAGGTGGCAACTTAAACACACATCTGGGTGGATTGAGGCATCTGGTTTCTATCAGGACTTGCCTGTATTTCTTCGGACCGCCACCCAGGCTCAAAGGGATCATGAGATTATTCAAACTATAAACTTACGCGTGCAGCCACAAGCCATTATGGGCTCTGGCGTAGTTGACTAAGTTGTGCGAACTCTTACGGGTAGACTAGCTGATGTAGGGGTTGTAGGTTGGTACGGTCTACCCACATGTAAGGTGCTAAGCGCTTACGAGCGACTATGTCTCGGTCATCCGCTCTCAAACACCATGTAGTGCGAGAAATCAAACGGAGGCGATCGAGTCTTGTGGGGAAAAGTGCATAACCTCTGCAGAGTGTATAAACTAATCATGATTAGCCGTGTCCCCGGTTATGGACATCTTGAGTATCTAGTTCTTGGATTATCCTGTTGATCTCATCATGTTACTTTAATTAACTTTGTTGGGTTTTAGTGAGTACTTTTAATTGGGATTGAGGATGCTGTCAACCATTCTCAATGTTTAACAACCACCATCATAGTTAAATAAAATTTATTCCTTTGTAGTAGGGAAAAATTGGCTTTTCGCAAAAACTGTAACCATAGAGCTTTCCACCAGCCATATATGCATGTAGTATAGCTTATTCTTTCATTACTCTCTATGTGTTACATTGCCAGCATATTCCATGTGCTGACCCGTTTTCGGGCTGCAAATTTTCATGTTGCAGACTTTTCAGACGACGGGTAAGTGATACGTTAGGGTTACGATTTCTACACTCAACTTTGCTGTTGGTGTTGATGGGAATCCACAACCTTGTTACTTCCGCTATTTGGATTGAGGTAATAGTATTTACATTATTTATACATGTGATTTACCTCTGTTATAAATCCTCGAGTACTATGTGTGTCAGCATACCGATCCAGGGATAACACTTAAGCACAGAGACTTGATCCATTCGGGTCGGGTCGCTACAAGATGGTATCGGAGCACATGTTGACTGTAGGACGTGACCCTAGAAACTGGCAAGCCCATAGGAAAGATTTTTCTCTAAAACTTTACTTTCCAAAAGGATCTTTTACCTCTCCTCTCTTCTAAGATTATTCAAATATTCCCTTTTAGTGAGACCATACCCTTTCCCCTTTTGACCACATGAAGATTCGACCGATGAGACCACTCCAAGGAGACAAGATATCGGACAACTAAGACCATTTGGAATGAAGAGGATTTTACCGTGTGAATGGAAACTACAACTGTTGAAGACTCCGAAGACTAGGAGAATTTGAAGGATCTGAAGAATTCCTAGATCAAGGTGTATCGGAGAAAGACCGGAACATGGAGAGTTAGAAACTCAAAGTTTTGTCAAGGAAAACCCTAAGACAGGAGATATCAATTATGGAATGATAGCTCATGGTAATGACAAGAGCAGAAAGACGGCTATCCATGATGTTATCACCTGGATATGCTATTGCCACTGTGCTGAGTTAAGCATGCATATGCATGGAAGGATTGGATGGTAGAAGGCTGATGGAGCACCTATCAGCAAGGTGAAATTTTAACCCTAGCCGGTGTATCACCAGGATCTGGAGTGTTACATCAAGTTTAAGATGGACCTACATGAAGCAGTATTCGATAAGGAAGCAGTTCGTGAAGAACTCAGGACCCAGAAACTGAAAGTAGCCAAACTGGAGGAGCAGAACCACGAGAAACCAGAGATTCGTCCGGAACTAGACCATGGTTCATGCCAAGGATGTTGAAACCTAGAAGTGTGAAATGCAACCCCGGAATATTGAAGGATGCCATGATAGACTTTACATCAACAGAGATGATTTGGCAAAAGAACTTGAGAAGGACAAGCATGATCATAAGGATCCATCGGAGACATGACCAAGACTTGAAGAGTTTGATGACGTTGAGATCTATAGACCTTTAGAAGACCAAAACCCTGTTTATACCTGCGTTAGATGCGACGATTGTGAGCTGTCATTTGTTTGATGTTTTTTTTCCGACAGCCACAATAAAACCCGTCTTTTCAAAACTATTGTTTGCATTGTGTGTATCCCTCCCTGTCTATCTCTCTTATCTCACCCCAAAACCCATGGACCCAATAGAAGATGAATGGAGATGAGTCGTATTTTCGGGGCCGATGAGTCAACTGGAGACGGACCGATGGATTCAGAACATGGAGGATCACATGGAGAATAACCCTATAGCCGGAAAGGATATGGCCCGGCAAGCTCTTCAATGCTTTGAAAGAGGTGCTGCTACTTGGTGGAGGATGTACCAAACCATCAATGGATGGCAAGGAGTAACCAGTTGGAAAGAATTTAAGTTGACTTTGTCAAAGTCTAGGTTCGTGCCCGTAAATTGGAGCCTTATGGAAATGATATGAAGAAACCTTGCGCATGCAAGCTTTGTGGAGAAATAGGACACAACCATATAGAACACAAAGATGAATGCTCTAGTTCAAGGAAGTCACCCAAATTGAAGAATGCCCAACTAGGCAGATCACTTGTTTCTTGTGTGAAGGGACTACCCACTACCCTGCACATTGTCACATTTACCCCATGGTACAAAGAATCATCCAGCATAAGAAAGGAGAAATGAAAGGAGCCCTCACGGAGGTTCTAGGAGAAGCTGTGATGAAGAGATGGAGGACACACCCAAAGAGGAACCAATTAAACCTTGCACCAAGTCTTGCTATTCATGTGGAGAAGAAGGACACATCTCCCAGAATTGTAGGAATGGGGATCTAGTAGAATTCCCGACAGAGGAAGTAGAGTATGACCCATAGGAAATAGAAGCCCTGATTGGAAAGGAAAAGTCCAGAAAGAGAAGTAGATTGGATTCCAGGAAGGATCTAAGTCATATCACCTGTTATAGGTGCAAGGAGTCAGGGCACTACCTCAGCAACTGCCCAAAAAGGAAGCCAAGGACCCAAGGAGGCTATATAATCACAAGGAAACCTCGAAACTTGTCAGAAGTAATATGTTTCCGTTGTAATGTAGCAGGGCACTTTGCTAGAGATTGTCCGTAGGAGAAGGAGACTGGTGATAAATAGTTGAATTTGTAACAGAAGAAATGGAGTAGTAGAAGTGAGAGTTTTTTCTTTTATATTGAGGTGTTGAGTTGAGACATGTAATGGAAAAGCGAGAGATTGTAATAATTTAAGAATCAATAAAGTTAGCAGTGTTGGTACTGCTTTGGATTTTATGAGTTACCCTATGAGGAAAGATGTTGACCAATTTCGAGGATATGAGAAATATGGTCTATGGAATATTGGAACCTTTTAAGGGTGGTAGTACCACTGTAAGAACCGTTGACCCTGGAAAGATAAGGATACTCCATCGAATGGATTTCGGACAAAATGAATACGAAGTTTTGTCTCGATATGTTTGATACCCCAAGAGTGTGTGGGATGACATTGGAGGCCGTCGGTTGTTTGGATCAAATGTGATCAAGGATTCAAGAGAATGTTAAGTTGATTCGAGATAGATCAAGGTAGCTCACCAGTGTAAGAGTTATGCAGACTCAAAAACGCAAGGAGGTAGTCTATGAACTTGGAGACAGAGCATGTCTTCATGTGTCCCCTCTGCGAGGAGTTAAACGATTTGGAGTTAAGGGAAAGTTAGCCCCGAGATTTGTAGGACCATACCGAGTTTGGAGCGTATGGGAGAAGTGGGCAACAAGTTGGAGTCACCCGAAGGACTGTCAGGAGTTCATTATGTGTTTCACGTTTCCAGTTGAAGAAGTGCCATGCAGAGATGGCCAATATTCCCCTGTAAGGACGCTTGACCCTGGAAAAGATAATGATGTTCCACGAAGTGGAGTATGGACTTCATAAGTATAAGTTTTTATCTCGGTATGTGGGACATCCCACGAGGATGAAGAGATGAATTACTATTGGATATAAAGGAGGTATGATGTTGGAAATATGGATCAATGGAAATTCCATGATGATTCTGAGTAATCATGTCCCCGTTTGGTGCAAATAGAAGGAAGGAAGACATTACAACTGGATGGATTTTTAAGTATGCTAGGAAGCTGGAAGTTGGATGTTGGATTAATGATCAGAAGCCCGAGGGTAAGTTCAAGGACTACAAGTGATGAGATGGGCCATAACCCACAGGCCCCAGGACCCGCCAAGAAGCAAGCACACTCTTGCTGAAGGAAAAACCCTGGAAGAGGTTACGATTTTATCAATCGACGATCTTATAGGAGTTTACGCAAAAACTGAGAGTTGTTAAGGAACGATAGATGTTTGTTTGGCTTGCAGAATCAATGGATTTATCCGAACTTGGTTCGTCGACAAGAGAAATTCTGCAATGCTTGTGAGGATGACCGAGTGTTAGAATGCGAGATTCGCTAAACCATGTACAAGGTAATGATTTGGGTGCGGGATGGATTGATCACCATACCGACTTACTCTTATTATTCGCGTTGCTATATTGGATGGTAAATCTGAGTGACTTACCTATAGTAGAGTGACGACGATATTAAAAACCTTGTTGAACCTTAGAATGGTATAGGTATTTTTTCCCTTGTACACGGCAGTTGTTGCCAACCGTAGGTTATACGGTGAGGTTCAACCCAGATCCGTTTTCTGCAGGACAAACCATAAATTGATGACCACCATGAGATATCGATAGTTGTTTAGAATTGGCGCCAGACCCGTCAGCTAAGAAGACCTAATGTCGGAATAACCTTACCAAGATAAAAGGACCGAAGAATTGAGGAAAAAGGTTATGCCGTTACCGGAAGAGCCAGAGAAGGAATTATACTGAAGATCTGAGAAGACCGACACTGTCAACGATAAGGATGGAGTATATGAGTTTTGATGGAACTGTAACCATGCTTCTAAGGGTGGTAGCACCCGAGACCCCGTAGACGATCGATGGATTTTGAGAAGACCCCCAAACCTAACCTATTTCTTGCTAGCCTCTCCGAATCTCGAGGACGAGATTCATTTTAAGGGTGGTAGTTTGTAACATCCCAAAATTCTAATCTTTGGAATGTTATAAACAAATAGATAGTTTTGATTGTTGTTTGATTGATTGACTGAAAGTGAGTGAATTTGAAAGTTTTTGAAAGTTGAATGAGAGGGAATAAAAGGACTTTCCCAAACTTTCATTTTGCATTTTATAATCTCTGTAAATTCAAATTCTTTTTCACCAAAAACCCTGAAGAGAAGATGACATGACTTCTTCCATTTATTTAAATGACAAGGGGTGTTGAAAGTATTTGAATTTCATTTGAGAATATTTCCAATTCTGAAACTTCATGCAACTCAATGATTTTCATGAGAGAAGAAAAACAAATGACTTCTTCAAATTATATGAAATATGAGTTGGGAGTTTCAAAGAATTAAATTCAAAGTTCTTTTGAATTTATTTTCAATTTGGAGTTATTTGAGTTTTATTCAAATTATTTTTCTCCAAAAATAATAATAGGGTAACATGATTCCCTACATCAGAAAAATGGAGAGAAATAAATTTGAATTAATTTTGGTATTTTTAAAATGATTTTTGTTGGATTTTATTAGAGCAGAAGCACTCTTTGCTTTATTTGAATTTTTGTGTATTTTATTTGAAGCTAGAATAATGTTCATCATGTAGGAAATCTTTTTCTGAAAATTTTGATATATTATATGCCTATATAATATTTTCAGTTTATTTCATTTTATTTTTTTCTGTTTGTTTAAAAAAAAGTTCCCTTCCGCCGAACTGGGACGGCCCAGCCAACCGACCAGGCCACGGCCCAGCCCAGCCAGCGCCCGCGCCGCCGCCTCCGACTCCGGGAGGAGTCCGCCGCACGCACGCCTCCCGAGCACGCCGCCTTCGCCGCCCGGCCTCCTCCAGCCCCTTGCCCACGCCACCGCCCCTCCCCTGGCCTTTAAAAGGCGGGTCCCGACGCCGCCGCCCCTCTCTCTCTCTCAGCTCGCGCCGCCAGATCCGCCGCCGCTGTCGTCGGTCGTCGCCGCTGCCTCGCATCTCGCCACCGCACTCAGCCACCACCGCCACCTTCGCCCCGCCGCTCTCCCGTCGCCTCGCCGTCATCCCGACGACCGAGCCAACGCCGCCCTCGCCGCACCCGCCGTCGCCGGAGTCCATCGGCGCCGCCATCGGTTTTTTTTGCCAAAAACTGCCCAAATCGATCGAACCGGTAAGAACCACTCAAACCAGTTTTTTTTAGGTTCAGTTTAGTAGTCGGTTTTTCTTTAAAAAAAAAACCTCATTTAGTATATTTAGAGGATGCTCGCTGGTTTAGCCCCTGGAGCGAACAAGTTCATAGTTTAGGGTTCAGGAGTGAGCGCTCGTTGTTTAGGTTTTTTCTTTTTCTTTTTAATTTCTGCCAGGGACCCTTCTACGATTAAAAGTTTTACAAATTAGTCCCTGTACTTCAAACGACCACATCTTTTTACTCGTTAGTCCAAATTCAACGAAACCAACGCTCACGTCTTCGCTATGATCCCCTCTATCCAGTAATCCAACTCAAACATGTTTTTGAAAGTTTAAAATTTGAATTAGATCAGATTTGAATTTGAACTTCGTTTGATCATAACTTGAGTTTCAGAATCTCCGATTTAGTTGATTATTTTTGCAAATTAAAGCTCTTGACATAAACTTTCTGATAAGGCCAAATTCATATAATTTTGGTACTGTTAGAAATTGTTTTATGTTGCAAGAGTTATTTGCTTGGTTTTGATGTTTTCTGAATCGTTTTCTTTGTTCTTTCCGATCTCTTGAGTGATTGCTTATGTGTGGTTACTATTGCTTGCTCACGATAGATTGAACGGAGTGTGACGAGTAGATCTATCAAGTGTGTTGAGTGCGAATCATCTTCATCAACATTGCAGGCAAGTAACACTTTGATCATACTTCTTCTCATACCCAGTTTTTATGCATTAGATCTATCCTCAAACATTTGCATGATTAGGATCTAATTAAATTGTGGGTTTTGGGAAGTAGATTGAGGTAGTACCTATTACCTGTTTTATTATCAAACCCTTGGGAGTTCCTTCTACGTTTGCTTATTATGCCATGCTATGCTAGTAGACGTGGATTGGGTGAGTGTATCCATGATGATGTGAGATTGTTATTTAATGGTTTTATTTAAGGTGGCAACTTAAACACACATCTGGGTGGATTGAGGCGCTGGTATCTAGCAGGACTTGCTCAGATTTCTTCGGACCGCCACCCGTGCTCAAAGGGATCATGAGATTATTCAAACTAGAAACTTACGTGTGCAGCCACAAGCCATTATGGGCTCTGGCGTAGTTGACTAAGTTGTGCGAACTCTTACGGGTAGACTAGCTGATGTAGGGGTTGTAGGTTGGTACGGTCTACCCACATGTAAGGTGCTAGCGCTTCTGAAAGACTATGTCTCGGTCATCCGTCTCTCAAACACCATGTAGTGCGAGAAATCAAACGGAGGCGATCGAGTCTTGTGGGGAAAAGTGTGCAAACCTCTGCAGAGTGTATAAATTAATCATGATTAGCCGTGTCCCCGGTTATGGACATCTTGAGTATCTAGTTCTTGGATTATCCTGTTGATCTCATCATGTTACTTTAATTAACTTTGTTGGGTTTTAATGAGTACTTTTAATTGGGATTGAGGATGCTGTGAACCATTCTCAATGTTTAACAACCACTGAGGGAGTCCCGGACTAGGGGGTGTCCGGATAGCCGGACTATCGTCACGGCCGGACTCCAAGACTATGAAGATACAAGATTGAAGACTTCGTCCCGTGTCCGGATGGGACTTTCCTTGGCGTGGAAGGCAAGCTTGGCGATACGGATATGTAGATCTCCTACCATTGTAACCGACTCTGTGTAACCCTAATCTATTCCATGTCTATATAAACCGGAAGGTTTTAGTCCGTAGGACGAATAATAATCATACCATAGGCTAGCTTCTAGGGTTTAGCCTCCTTGATCTCGTGGTAGATCTACTCTTGTACTACCCATATCATCAATATTAATCAAGTAGGAGTAGGGTATTACCTCCATCGAGAGGGCCCGAACCTGGGTAAAAACATCGTGTCCCTTGTCTCCTGTTATCATCCGCCTAGACGCACAGTTCGGGACCCCCTACCCGAGATCCGCCGGTTTTGACACCAACATTGGTGCTTTCAGTGAGAGTTCCTCTCGTCACCGATAGGCCCGATGGCTCCTTCGATCATCAACAACGACGCGGTCCAGAGTGAGACTTTTCTCCCCGGACAGATCTTCGTATTCGGCGGCTTTGCACTGCGGGCCAATTCGCTTGGCCATCTGGAGCAGATCGAAAGCTACGCCCCTGGCCATCAGGTCAGATTAGGAAGTTTGAACTACATGGCCGATATCCGCGGAGACTTGATCTTTGACGGATTCGAGCCGCAGCCAAGCGCGCCACACTGTCTCGATGGGCATGATCTAGCTCTGCAATTAACAATGCCCCGAGGCCGCACCAAAGATCCGGCTCCGACCCTTAATCCAGAGCCGGATTCCCGATCGAGGACGAGTGGTTGGACACCGCCTCGGGGCTACAATCTCTACGGCGATTGAGCCGAACTCCATCCCTGTCTTTGCGAAGACCTCGACCTGTGGTGCCGGACTCGAACCCTCCGGCGCCCTTGCCAATCGAATCCGATTGGCGCCCGTTATGGAGTTCACGGCGCGGACATCTTTCAGACTCGCCCTTTGGCGACATTCTCAATTCGCTAAAGTCTCTCTCTTTATCCGGAGAGCCTGGCCGGACTATGGTCGAAGGTTGGGATGCGGACGACGAAGAAATTCAACGCCCACCCACCACCCACTTCAGAGCCATCGCCAAAAGCTTACACGACGCTACCGATTTCGACTCAAGACATCGACGGTATGGACGATGATGTAGGAGACAACAATGAACCAAAGCACCAGAGGATGCCGGACAACCACCTCATCTCATGATGTATACATGGTGGATACACCTAAAGGAAATGAAGACGAGGAACAACGGGACGCCACGAAGGATAAATCCTCGAAAAGCGATCAAAACGGAAACGTAAACGCCGAACAAAATCCCGCCTCAACAAAGACCCAGCCATAGAGCAGGCGAACCGTGGACAACGAACAAGCTATCGAGCAATCATCCGAACAAGACAACTTGGATAAACAATCTGTCCACGGCGAAGACAACAGTCCGGACGATCTCACGCCGGACAAACTATTGGAGCAAAATGACCTCCAGAAAAGGCTCGTCGCCACTGCGCGTAGCCTGAAAAAGCAGAAGCGGAAGCTCAAAACAGCGGAAGACGCACTCAGGATCAGATGGAGCAAAATATTCAGCACCGCAGACAAGTACGGCGACAGTCGCCGAACTAAGAGCTACCCGAAAAGAAAGCTACTGCCCGAATTCGACGAGGAGGCCTTAGAGCCCCCACAATTAAAAAGTAAGAAGGCCACCCGGTCGGATGGACGACCCCACGGCAAAAAGAGAGTGGCGAATTGCGCCACACAAAACCAATATGCGATCTGCATAAGGATTCACATCAAAAGGATGGCCCAGTTAGGTCCATCTATGGGCCAAGAAAGCAGGCTCGTCAAAGCAATGCAACACGCCCAAATTCTGAAGATCACGGCACACCCAAATACAGGGGCGCCGCACACTCCCTATGTCTTATCGATGAGGTGCTGGATCATGAATTTCCAGCGGGATTCAAACCCGTAAACATAGAGGCATACGAGGAACAACAGACCCTGGAGTCTGGATTGAGGATTACATCCTCCACATACACATGGCTAGAGGAGATGATCTCCACGCCATAAAATACTTACCCCTTAAACTCAAAGGGCCAGCTCGGCATTGGCTTAAAAGCCTCCCCGAAAACACCATTGGAAGCTGGGAAGAGCTCGAGGATGCATTTCGGGCAAATTTTCAGGGGACTTATGTCCGCCCTCCGGATGCAGACGATCTAAGTCACATAACTCAACAGCCCCGAGAGTCAGCTCGGAAATTCTGGAACAGGTTCATTACTAAAAAGAACCAAATAGTCGACTGTCAGGACGCCAAAGCCTTAGCAGCTTTCAAACACAACGTCCGAGATGAATGGCTCGCCAGACACCTCGGCCAAGAAAAGCCAAGAACAATGGCCGCATTAACAAGCCTCATGACCCGCTTTTATGCTGGAGAGGATAGTTGGCTAGCAAGATGCAGCACCAATGACCCAAGTACATCCGAAATCAGGGATGGAAATAAACCACGGCGCAACAAAGACCAAATACGGATTAAAAGGAACAGTCCAAAGAGCACGGCAACACGGATTCAAAAGCTCCCGGCAGAACAACAAAAAACTGCCCCTTAAGGACAATAGCGATGAGCTATCCAACTACAAAAAAATCTTGGACAAGATATGTCAAATCCACAGTACTCCTGGGAGGCCTGCAAACCATACCCACAAAAATTGTTGGGTCTTCAAACAGTCCGGCAGACTCAATGCCGAACACAAGGGGCTCAACACACCAAGTGAGGATGATGACGAGCACCACAAGCAGAGCCCCGGAAAACAAAAGAATTTCCCACAAGAGGTCAAAATAGTAAACTCACTTCATGTGATCTAAAACAGAGCGGCGCCCACTGAAATGCGCACCGCACACTGGTTGTCAAAGCCAATCACATTCGACCATCAGGACTAGTCCGAAAATATCCGGAACGCAGGATGGACTGCCTTGATATTGGATCCTATAATTGACGGATTCCAATTTACACAAGTCCTCATGGATGGCGGCAGTGACATAAACCTGATATATCAGGACACAATCCGCAGGATGGGGATAGACCCAACCAAAATTCGCCATAGCAACACCTCCTTTAAAGGAGTAATGCCAGGCCCATATGCCCATTGTACGGGCTCCATACTGCTAGAAGTTGTGTTCGGTTCACCCGACAACTTCCGTCGTGAAAGGTTAATCTTCCATGTCGCCCCGTTTAAAAGTAGCCATCAAACACTATTGGGACGCGAAGCTTTCGCCCGCTTTAACGCAATACCGCATTACGCATCTCTAACACTTAAAATTCCCGGTCCACGCGGCATCATCTCGTTAAAAGGAAGTATTAAGTGTTACTCGAGCATGGAAGAACGGGAGACTGCCTTGACTGCCCCACACCTATCCGGCTCCGCTAGGCAAAGAGCCTGAATTGGTCATTCAAACCCTGCATACCACGGTTAGATTTAGTCCGGCGCCTACTAGCGGCATACCCCATACAAGGGGTTGCACGCATATATCATAAGAGACACTAAAGCTCAATTTTATTCACTCCTTCGATTCATACTCTGTTTATTTCATGTACAGTACATCTTTTGCACGATCCTTTTTCTTTTAAAACTAAGTTCCTCTCTTTTACAGACGAACGACGTGCTACACCCGTCCAGGATACGGCACAACAGAGACACAGGCGTAGACGTGCAGTAGGGACCCATTGCAAGGATTCTTTTTCAGATTAAGACCATGCGTAAACCTTTTTTACTGTCTCTTGTTGATATACATCCCCCGGTTCCTTACTATAACCGAGAAGGAGGCTTATGCTTTGGCACCGCCGCACCAGAATTTTTGCGCACTGGACACCAGGGCTTAGGGCATTATTCTGCCCATTTTCATAAAGACCGAATACCTTAGGGAGTATTCGGCGTCTCGAGTTAGGCCTTATATGCATCAGCTCCGAATCATGTCTTTGGTCAAATGTTGGGTTGCCCGGCTCCTGTGTTTTGTTGCCTTACGTTCCGTTTTCACGGCTAACGCGGCACCAGGAGAACTACTGCGATTGTGCCCCGGTTCGGCCGGGCGAGCACCTCAGTAGAGAAAGCCAAAAACTGACTATCATGATATAGCGACAGACTGGTCAACCACTCGATGACTCACTGGAATGTTTAGGATTCCTCCGCATTAACGAAGGACCGGTTTTCGGCCAGGCACATACGCACCCCGGATTCGGGAGAGTGCGGTGCCCCCAGGGGCTATATAGTAGCCCCACCCTCAAACTCCTATGGCTAAGTGAAAGTGATAAAGCATTATAGTCCGGTTGCCTGGTTTGCTACGCTATCACCTCCTTAACAGGACCAAGACGTTGGATTAAGTGTGAAAAGCGCTTTCTTTGCAAACACCCCCGCACTATGTGCGTGGGGGGCTGAAACCAAGGACTGCCATCTTTCGTGTTATATATACATACACATAAACGGCGCAAGACAGGAGTAGCTTACTACTTGAACGCACAAGTATAAAAGCTCTTACATTATAATCGAAAACATTGTTTTCACAAATCATACATGTCATTTAAACATAATATCCTTCGAAACCTTTGCGTCTCTATTAAACGAGCGCCCGCAGGACTTCTTTAAAGTAGTGCTCGGCAGTACTCGGCTTCATCCGAATCTTGGGATGCAACGTCGGTGGCCTTCATCTCGCCCAAGATGTCTTGACATGGGCCAGAGCCATCCACGCCCTCAATACACGCCGATCGCTTCATTGCGTCGACACGTGGTACCGCACCAAGGAACCGCTGCACTAAACCAAAATAACTCTTCTACCGGGTCCGCCTGGCCACAAGTGAGTCATGACATGCTGCATGGCAAGTCCGGATAGTCGATTCAGCTCGGCCCATTCGCCAACCGATCGGTCAACGGAAGAAGACGCCCGGACTATGGAATTCCGACCAATATAGCTCTTCCTTCAGGCTCTTCCGACCTCGGAAGTGCTCAACCACGTCCGCAGCGTTCGCCGCCAAGTCCAGATAAGCATCCTCCGAACTCCACAACTTCTCCAATTGAGCATACTTTGGATCCGTATATTTCATCCGCAGCAGAAACGGTTTTCCAGCCGCAATTGCCCCGGCCTGACTCAGCTCCTCCTTGGCAGCTCTCAAAGCCGAATGGGCATTCTTGGATTCGGCGGCGGCCTTTTCAGCCCTCTTGCTCGCTTGACATTCTTTTTCAAGAACCTCGCAGCGATCGGCAACATTCTTCAACTTGTCGCCATATCAGCCATTTCCTCTCGCTTGATAATGAGCAGCCTGTTCGCTTCTAGTTCTTCGCCGCCTTTAAAGCGGCCGCATTACATTTTCTGGCTTGCTCTTTCGCTGGCGAAGTTCCGCCCGCAGCTCTTCCACAGCAGGGGCACCATCTGCATTAAGCATACAAATAGTAAGACATGGGCGTCAAGCTCCCTTACTAGGTGTCCGCATAGAAGTCGCATACCTTGTGACTCGTCAAACCGTTTATTAACCAGAGCGATGTCCGCATCCGCCTCATCGAGTTGCCGCTTTAGTTCGGCATATTCATCACTCCGGCTGGCCACCGGACGCCCCGCTACCTGTTTAGGGGCAGCGATATGTTATAACTGAGAATTTGATCCTCGGCACGTTGTAAATTTTGACAACATACCGAGTCTCAGGGGCTACTATCTATACAGGGCGCATTTTATATGCATAACTGTCAAAAGGT
The DNA here is from genome assembly GCA_021605145.1 of Aegilops bicornis. NCBI lineage: Eukaryota > Viridiplantae > Streptophyta > Magnoliopsida > Poales > Poaceae > Aegilops > Aegilops bicornis. The sequence goes on from CM038669.1 coordinate 521,733,423, forward strand.
ACATCATTTTTGCGTACCTCGAACACAATCCGTCCAGTTCTGGAGAAGAGAAAGGTTGCGTTCCTTCTTTTCTTTCAGATAGTGGGATGCCCGCACTTTCTGTCAAGTAGGCTACTTTTTCCGGAACGCAGTCCGGCTTTCCGCGGATGCAATTCTTTCAATCACCGTACCCATTAGAGCACGGTGATCTTCTGAGATAGCCGCTCACCCGAGCAGATCCTTCAGCTCCTCCGACCGCACACCACTTGGCGTCGGACCTTCCATCCCCGCCGGACTTGGGGGAACCCTCCGCGACGACACCTCCGGGTTGTCCGCTTCACATGAGGGTGCGACAGGTGGAGGCGTTTCGCTCTCCATCATCTCTGGAAGAAGATCCCCCAAGACGAGCTCTGCTGAGCAGGGCTGAGGTCCGAACTACGAGGTACAATTTCGGTTATCTTCATAAATAAATACAGGGATGTTCCTTATTTACAAGATCCCTTCTTTTTACGGCTCATTGGAGGGCTGACCCCTTGGGGAAATAGTGCGGCTGGGTTACTTCCCGGTACTGGACTCTCCGATGAAGATTCCCTTCCCTCTTTGAGGCCTTGACCTCCGGATCTTCCAAGCGGTCCTCTTCTCTCCTCGAAGACGGGACTTTTAATCCCTCCTTCCTGGATAGCCTCCTTCAGAGAGGCGCTTGCTTCCCCGCTCCCTCCTTCGCCTTCTTCAAAAGGCGCGACCTTCAACATCTTGGTCAAGATGGGATCCGCGTGGTCTCCGGGAGGGGAGCCGGACACCTTATTAACTTTGCCTTGGCTATCCAATCCTGTTCAAGAAACGGTTCCTTTAAAGGACATATATATATATATGATAAATAAATGAACAACTTGTCCGGTTACAGGACTACTTACTTGAGTATCTGGGCGATTGCAGCTTAGTCATGCATCCTCAGTCAGGTCCGGACACTTCTCTTGTGATCCGAAGAACAGTTTATACATCTCCACGGGCGCCGTGCCCATAAAATTTTGGAGAGCTCATGGTTCCTCCGAATTAAATTCCCACAGGCGGAGGGGCCGACGCTTGCAGGGCAGAAGACGCCGGATCACCATAACCTGCGCCACTGCAACCAGATTGATCTCTCTTTCCTGGAGGTCTCGAGTACGGCCCTGCAGCAAGGGAACGTCCTTGGATGGCCCTCATCGAGCCTTGTTGACCCATGACGCCAACCGCTGTGGTGGACCTGAGCGAAAGCGGGATCATCGCCCATTTGGTGCCCCGGGGAGCGGTGACATAAAACCACTCCCGTTGCCACGAACCAAGCTCCTCTTGAAAAGAGCCCTCGAGCCATGGAGCATCAGCACATTTGCTTATGACTGCCCCTCCGCACTCTGCTTGTTGCCCCCCGGTCATCTTTGGCTCCACCTTGAAGGTCTTGAGCCACAATCCAAAGTGGGGGTGATATGGAGGAAGGCCTCACATACGACAATGAATGACGAGATATGGAGGATGGACTCTGGATTCAAGTCATGGAAATCAAGCCCATAATAAAACATGAGCCCCCGCACAAAGGGATCTATCGGGAAGCCTAAACCCCGAAGGAAGGGGGACACGAACACCATGTTCTCGCCGGGCTCAGGAGTGGGAATGACCTACCCTGGAGCAGGTAGCCTATGCGAGATCTCGCCGGTCAGATACCTGCCGTCTCGCAGCTTTAGCACATCTTCTTCTGTGATGGAGGAAGACATCCATCGGCCGTGCTGGTCGGAGCCGGACATCGTCGAATGTCCGGCGCTGAATATGAAGCTTTGGGTGTTGGAACTCGAAGCGTGAGGCGAACTCGATGGAGGGTGTAAAAAGAAGAGGGCCTTGGTCTCATTATAAAGAGGTTGAATACCAAGAGCCCACCCCGTGGTCGATTAGGACTCGCCTTTGATAGAGGAGGCGTGCCAACGGCCACGGTTGGGTTACCCACGTCAGTATTGATGAGAATCCCAGAATAAGGGGGCACGATCTATGCTTTGATAAGACGTGCCAAGGAAACCGCCTCGCTAAACGCGCTAAGGTGGAACGGTAAAAAACGATTCATATAAAGGCCTGGCCGTGGTGTGATGTCACGCCGCGGAATACGTCAGCAGATCTGTGCAAAAATTATTCTCTCTACGGTGTTATGTGGAACTTGTTTTGCAGAGTCGGACACTATCCTTGTGTTCATAACCTTCTATGAAGTATTAGGAGGAGGAACCCGCCTCGCAATGCCGAAGACAATCAACGCGCCGGACTCATCGTCATTGAAGCCAGGTTCAGGGGCTACTGAGGGAGTCCCGGACTAGGGGTGTCCGGATAGCCGGACTATCGTCACGGCCGGACTCCAAGACTATGAAGATACAAGATTGAAGACTTCGTCCCGTGTCCGGATGGGACTTTCCTTGGCGTGGAAGGCAAGCTTGGCGATACGGATATGTAGATCTCCCACCATTGTAACCGAATCTGTGTAACCCTACCCTATCCGGTGTCTATGTAAACCGGAGGGTTTTAGTCCGTAGGACGAACAACAATCATACCATAGGCTAGCTTCTAGGGTTTAGCCTCCTTGATCTCGTGGTAGATCTACTCTTGTACTACCCATATCATCAATATTAATCAAGCAGGAGAAGGGTATTACCTCCATCGAGAGGGCCCGAACCTGGGTAAAAACATCATGTCCCTTGTCTCCTGTTACCATACGCCTAGACGCACAGTTCGGGACCCCCTACCCGAGATCCGCCGGTTTTGACACCGACAACCACCATGATAGTTAAATAAAATTTATTCCTTTGTAGTAGGGAAAATTTGGCTTTTCGCAAAAACTGTAACCATAGAGCTTTCCAGCAGCCATATATGCATGTAGTATAGCTTATTCTTTCATTACTCTCTATGTGTTACATTGCCAGCATATTCCATGTCTTGACCCGTTTTCGGGCTGCAACTTTTCATGTTGCGCACTTATCGATTTACGACAGTAAGTGATACGTTAGGGTTACGATTTCTACACTCAACTTTGCCGTTGGTGTTGATGGGAATCCACAACCTTGTTACTTCCGCTATTTGGATTGAGGTAATAGTATTTACGTTATTTATACATGTGATTTACCTCTGTTATAAATCCTCGAGTACTGTGTGTGTCAGCATACTGATCCAGGGATGACACTTAAGCACAGAGACTTGATCCATTCGGGTCGGGTCGCTACAGTTTCACATATATCCCATAATCTTTAAGAGTTTGGGTCATCCAAAGTAATTGAGCACAATATGAACCAGCGGCAATGTATTCCGCTTCGGCAGTGGATAAGGATACTTAGTTTTGTTTCTTGGAGGACCAAGACACAAGAGATCTACCAAGAAATTGGCAAGTACCCGAAGTGGACTTTCTATCAACCTTGTCACCGCATAGTCCGAGTCGGAGTAGCCAACAAGATCGAAAGAGGCCCTCTTAGGATACCAAATGCCAAAATTTGGTGTATGGATTAAGTATCTCACTATCCTTTTCACGGCCTTAAGATGACATTCTTTAGGAGCAGCTTGATATCGTGCACACATGCACACACTTAGCATAATATCGGGATGTCAAGCACATAGATATAACAATGAACCAACCATAGAGCGATAAACCTTTTGATCAACCGGTTCATCATCTTTGGTTAAGTCAAGATGTCCACTAGTAGGCATGGGTGTAGTCATACCTTTGCATTCTTGCATATTGAACTTCTTAAATAAGTCCTTGGGGTACTTCGTTTGAGAAACAAAAGTACCTTCCTTAGTTTGCTTGATTTGCAACCCAAGAAAGAATTTGAGTTCACTCATCATAGACATCTCAAACTTCTCCGACATTAGCTTCCCAAACTTTTCACTAAAATGAGGGTTAGTTGAACCAAATATATTATCAACAACATAGATTTGGCACACAAATAGTTCACCGTTAACCCTTTTAGTAAAAAGTGTGGAATCAATTTTCCCAATTTCAAAGCCTTTTTCAATAAGGAACTTGGTCAAGCAGTTATACCATGCTCTAGGAGCTTGTTTAAGACCATAAAGAGCTTTGTGAAGTTTGTAAACATGATTGGGTTTCTTAGGATTGACAAAGCCGGAGGTTGCTTAACATAAACTTCCTCCTCTATTTCACCATTTAGAAAAGCACTTTTAATGTCCATTTGGTACAAGGTGATATCATGATGATTAGCATAGGCAAGTAAGACGCGAATGGACTCAAGTCTAGCAACGGGGGCGTAAGTCTCACCATTGTCCATACCTTCAACTTGTGTGTAGCCTTGGGCGACGAGACGTGCTTTGTTGCGAACTACTTGTCCATCTTCATCTTGCTTGTTACGAAACACCCATTTGGTACCGATGATGTTGTGGTTCTTGTCGGGCTTCTCAACCAATGTCCAAACTTGGTTCCTCTCAAAGTTGTGTAGCTCTTCATGCATAGCATTTATCCAATCCGGATCTTCCAATGCTTCTTCAACCTTCATAGGTTCAATTCTAGAGATGAAAGAATAGTTTTCACAAAAGTTAGCTAAACGAGTTTTAGAGCGAGTGATTCTCCCGGTTTGAATGTCATTGTAGATTTGCTCGACAGGATGATCTTTAGCAACTCTTGCTCGAACTCGTGAAACTTTTGCTTGGGTCTTCGTTGAATATCTTCTTCATCTTGTTCTTCCTCTTAGCCTTCTTCATTGTTGGCGTTGTCGTTCTCTTGTCGTGGTGGAGAAGGAGGTTGTTGTCGTACATCTTGATGCACTTCCTCGTTTTCTTCATCTTGGTGTGTCCCACTTGTGGATGCTTCCGTGTCAACTCTTGGTTCACCTTTTCGTGAAGTAGAAGCTTCCACTTGGACGGACGAGGTACTCTCCTTCACCTCCGTTGGACGGACCTTGCCAATAGACAAGTCTTGGATTGCTTCCGAAGGATCTTTGTCTCCTACATCAATTGGTAATTGCTCTATTTGCGAGCCGTTAGATTCATCAAACTTCACATCTACCGCCTCTTCAACCTTTCGGTGAAATTGTTGTAGACACGGTAAGTGTGAGAGTTTGAGCCATAACCTAGTAGGAAACCTTCATGAGACTTAGGAGCAAATTTAGAACGACGATGCTTATCAAGAATGTAGCACTTTGAGCCGAATACTCGAAAGTATCCAACTTGGGGTTTGTTACGGTGAGGAGCTCGTATGCCGCCTTGCCGAGTAGCTTATGAAGATACAAGTGATTTGTTGCATGACAAGCTGTCTCAACCGCTTCGCCCAAAAGTGCTTCGCGTCTTGTACTCATCAAGCATCGTTCTCGCCATTTCGATGAGCGTCCGGTTCTTCCTCTCAACAACTCCATTTTGTTGAGGTGTGTACGTAGTCGAGAACTCGTGTGAAATCCCTTCTTCACAAGAAAGGTGTCCACATTTGCGTTCTTGAACTCCGTTCCGTTGTCGCTGCGAACCTTCTTGATCTTCACTTCAAATTGATTTTGGGCCTTTCTAGCGAAGTTTTTTAAGATCTTTTGGACCTGCGATTTATCATCGAGAAAGAACACCCACGTAAATCTTGAAAAATCATCAACTATAACTAAACCAAAAGAATTTCCACCGAGACTCTTGTAGGAGTTGGGACCAAAGAGATCCATGTGAAGTAGCTCGAGTGGCCTCTTTGTGGTCATGATGTTCTTCACGGATGCCTTCCTCCAACCTGTTTACCTGCTTGAAAAGCACTGCAAAGTCTATCCTTATCAAATATGACATCGTTAACTCCAAGGATATGATTCCCTTTAGTAAGCTTGTCAAGGTTTCTCATGCCAACGTGACCTAATCGTCTATGCCATAACCAACCTTTTGAGGATTTAGCAATGAAGCAAGTTTTAGGTTGAGCCTTTTTAGTGAAATCAACAATGTATAGATCACCTCTACGTATACCGGTAAAGACCATTTTATGATTGTCTCGACGAAACACTTGGCAATCAATTTCAGTAAATAGGACATTGAAACCGAAATCATCAAGTCTAGATACTGAAAGCAAGTTGTAGCCAAGAGATTTAACGAGCATGACATTCTGAATGGAGCTATCATGTGAGATGGCCACCTTACCGAGACCAACCACCTTACCCTTTGAGTTGTCACCGAAAGTGACATACTTTCGAGGACTATCATTATCAGCAAGCTCACGAAACATGTTTTTATCTCCGGTTATGTGATCGGTACATCCACTATCAAGAACCCATTCCTTTCCTCCTGACATTTATCCCTGAAGATTTGCCATAAGACCAAAGTGTCTCATTGCATCATCAAGATTGAAGTCACTATCATCATCCTCATCATAGTATAATGTTCAACATCGTCATGTGGTGGATCAAATCCTAGAGAGGGTAATTCGTTAGAGTGAGTTTGACAATGATCTTGCTTATGAATTCTTATAGCTTCGGAAATAATATCACTAATAATACCAACATTTCCTTTGGCACGCATAAGGTTCGTAAGCTCAAATAGACGATCACGAAACATAGGATCACTAGTATTCATTTTACTCAAAGTAATAGACTTATGGACAATTTCATCTAGATTTTTCAAGGAATAATTTGGAAATCGTTCCTCAAGAAATTTCCATATAGTATAGGCACACTTAAGAGTAGGCAAACATCCAATCAAGTTTCTAGGCAATCCTCTAATAATAAGTTCGGCAGTTCTAAGATTCCTAATCATGTCAATAGACTCATCATGGGTAGGATGCATAGGATCAACATGAGGTGCACAAGGGCTAGCAATGTACTTGTTCAAATGATATTGATTGAAAATTACAAGCATCTCATTTTTCCACTCATGAAAATACTCTCCATCAAGAGTAGGCACTCTATGTCTAAGACTGCCCAAAGTAGACTCATCCATCTTCCTCCAATGGTGATTAAACCAAGGCAATGGAAACCTAAGCTCTGATACCACTTGTAGGATCTTGAGAAGAGGTGTCTAGAGGGGGGGGGGGTGATTAGACACTAAGAGCCAAAGTTGCAGTTTTTAACCTTATTAAAGTTTAAGTGGAGTTTAGGCACAAGTTTAACATTCACAACACATATCAAGCAAGCATGCAAAGAGTATATGAGCAGCGGAAAGTAAAGCATGCAACTTGAAAGAATGTAAAGGGAAGGGTTTGGAGGATTCAAACGCAATTGGAGACACGGATGTTTTTGGCATGGTTCCGATAGGTGGTGCTATCGTACATCCACGTTGATGGAGACTTCAACCCACGAAGGGTAACGGTTATGCTGAGTCCACGGAGGGCTCCACCCATGAAGGGTCCACGAAGAAGCAACCTTGTCTATCCCACCATGGCCGTCGCCCACGAAGGACTTGCCTCACTAGCGATAGATCTTCATGAAGTAGGCGATCTCCTTGCCCTTACAAACTCCATGGTTCAACTCCACAATCTTGTCGGAGGCTCCCAAGTGACACCTAGCCAATCTAGGAGACACTACTCTCCAAGAAGTAACAAATGGTGCGTTGATGATGAACTCCTTGCTCTTGTGCTTCAAATGATAGTCTCCCCAACACTCAACTCTCTCTCATAGGATTTGGATCTGGTGGAAAGAGGGTTTGAGTGGAAAGCAACTTGGGGAAGGCTAGAGATCAAGATTCATATGGTAGGAATGGAATATCTTGGCCTCAACACATGAGTAGGTAGTTCTCTCTCAAAAATAGGATGCTGGAAGTGTAGGTTCAGTCTGATGGCTCTCTCCACGAATGAAGAGGAGGTGGAGGGGTATATATAGCCTCCACACAAAATCTAACCGTTACACACAATTTACCAAACTGGGTGGGACCGATTCAACAGGCTCGGTCGGACCGATTTAGTAAACCTAGTGACCGTTAGTGATTTTCGGTGGGACCGAAATGCAACTCGGTAGGACCGATATGGTTAGGGTTAGAGCATAACATAATCTCGGTGAGACCGATTACACAAACTCGGTGAAACCGATTTTGGTAATTAGCTAACCAGAGAGTTGGTCAGGCAAACTCGGTTGGACCGATTACTCAAACTCGGTGGGACCGATTTTGATAATGAGTCAACCAGAAAGTTTGCATTGTAATCTCGGTAATACCGATTTCTCAAACTCGGTGAGACCGATTTTGATAATGGACATACACAAAGAGATTACAATCCCACCTTGGTGAGATCGAGATCCCTATCGGTGAGACCGATTTGCCTAGGGTTTGTGGCAGTGGCTAAGACATCCAAACTCGGTGGCGCCGGATAGGAAGAAGTAGTGGGGCCGAGTTTGACTTTAGGTTTTAGGACATATGTGTGGAAGTGGGAAAGTAGTTGAGGGTATTTGGAGCATATCACTAAGCACTTGAAGCAAGAGGCTCATTAATCAACACCTCATCCCTCCTTGATAGTATTGGTTTTTCCTATAGACTCAATGTGATCTTGGATCACTAAAATGTAAAATGAAGAGTCTTGAGCTTGAAGCTTGAGCCAATCCTTTGTCCTTAGCATCTTGAAGGAGTTCCCACATCCTTTAGTCCATGCCACTCCATTGTTGAACTTATCTGAAACATACTAGATAAAAGTGTTAGTCCAACAAGAGATATGTTGACATTAATTACCAAAACCACCTAGGGAGCACTTGTGCTTTCAGCAAGTCTCTTTACTCGTTACGTAATGCATCATTCTGTAACTAACTCATTAGTTACATTGCTTGCAAGGCTTATAGTGATGTGCATTACCGAGAGGGCCCATAGATACCTCTCCGAATCGGAGTGACAAATCCTAATCTCGAAATACGTCAACTCAACAAGTACCTTCGGAGACACCTGTAGTGCACCTTTATAATCACCCAGTTACGTTGTGACGTTTGGTAGCACACAAAGTGTTCCTTCGGTAAGCGGAAGTTACATAATCTCATAGTCATAGGAACATGTATAAGTCATGAAGAAAGCAATAGCAACATACTAGACGATCAAGTGCTAAGCTAACAGAATGGGTCAAGTCAATCACATCATTCTCCTAATGATGTGATCCCGTTAATCAAATGACAACTCATGTCTATGGTTAGGAAACTTAACCATCTTTGATTTACGAGCTGTCAAGTAGAGGCATACTAGTGACACTATGTTTTTCCTATGTATTCACACATGTATTATGTTTCCGGTTAATACAATTCTAGCATGAATAATAAACATTTATCATGATATAAGGAAATAAATAATAACTTCATTATTGCCTCTAGGGCATATTTCCTTCATGAAAGACATCATGGGCCAGAAGTAACAACGGGCTGGAATCATATTGGACGGTCCAGATGAAGCTACTGGGCTTAATTCCGATAGGCCATAACGGGTCATGAGTTAGCGGGCCGTAAATGGGCTATATACGAACAAGCCGTTAATAGGCTTTCCATGGGCCAGTGTGTTACGTTTTGACCAAGTCAAAAAGGCCAGCCTTTTCACCAGAATGGGCCTCTGTTGGGCCGTGCCACGTGTCGACGTATCATAGGTGCCTCCTGTCCAATGAATGGATGACATCTGTCCCAACGGTGAGCCAACACGTGTTTCCTCCGGCCAATGAGAATTTTACACATGGAAAATCCTCATTGGTCCGGGCTGTTAGCGGGTTATCGGATCCAAAACCGGACCCGATAGCTTAACGGCGACCTGCTACGGTGGATGCCACCTGTCGGTCACCCTTGATGAAAGCACTTCCATGACACGCAATTTATCGTCATGGAAGTGGACACTTCCGTGATGATAATTTTGGTAATGTCATGGAACACTTCTATGACAACACAGGTATGAGTATCTTGATTCTGTCATAAAATCATCATGGATGTACATGCATGAAAGAAAACGTGACCTACTGTGACAAAAATGTATCACTACGGAAGTGTCTTTTTTTTGTAGTGATGTATTGTGTGGTGAATTGCATTGAGAATCCTTATATTGCCAATTACTTAAAGACAAGAAAACAAATAGAAGATGAAGAGAATACTAACGAAGGGGAAGAGATTTCCCAATATCCTATTTTTTTCTTATGATGAATCAGGTAACAAGGAGGAGCCTTTTATTCAACCAATCTCATCAATAAGGAGCTCCAAAAGGTTGATTAAACCCACACATGACATGAAGAAGAAAAAGAAAAGACGTAAAAGAAAAGATAAAAAGGCATCTCTCCAAAATTATGTTGCTCCTATTATGGTTATGCCTCATGAGAGTGAATCAAAAATAAATGTGGATGGTGATATACTTGATGATATTGATTCTTTGCCTTATGGTACCATGTCCAAAGAGATTATTTAGGATGATTTCATTATGCCTATTATTCATTGTGATGATTATGATTGGTAAAGTAATGATACTTGTTATAATCTTGAAAATCTTTTTGCCACCAACTTAGAAAGTTGTGATGATAATAATTGCTATACTATTTGTGCTATCCATACTATTAATGATGAGAGTGATTATGCTTATGATATGCAAAGGCCCAAGCTTGGGGATGCTATGTTTAATGAAGATACTATTTTTAGTCCCCCAAGTTTAGATGTGCAAATTTATTATGATGATAGCATGCCTCCTACTTATAATGATTGCAATATTTATGAAAGTGGGTTTGGAAGAGTGTCAACTTTAGATAATAATTATCCCACTATTTTGGAGGGAGTTGAATCTTATTATAATTATAAAAGTGGATTTGGAGAGGTCATGACTTTATTTCGCGATGATTCCACTATCTTGGAAGAGGTTTCAATCGATTATGATGAGAACAAAGTTGCTAATTATGATGATTATTGTGATGTCACTTATATTATAAAAAGTAGTGATGATTATATTTATAAATCTTGTCATAATTATGATTACCCTTTTTCTGAACATTATTCTTTTAATATGGAAACAATTTATAGTATTCGAGTTTCTTATGATACTCCCACCATTCCGAATGAGAATAAATTTGCTTATATGGAGAGTAGTAAAATTTATATGCTTGTAGATCATGAAAAGAATGATTTATGTGATGGTTATATTGTTGAATTCATTAATGATCATACCGAAAGTTATCATGAGGGAGGAATATATGCTTGTAGGAATTGCAATAATATCAAGTTTCCTCTCTATGTGCTTAAAATCTTGAAGTTTTGCTTGTTTTACCTTCCTATGCTAGTTGATTCTTGTTCCCACAAGTTGTTTGCTCACAAAATCCCTATGCATAGGAATTGGGTTAGACTTAAATGTGTTTTTCATATGCTTCATGATGCTCCCATTATGTTTCAATTCCTATCTTTTATGTGAGCATCGTTGAAATCATCATGCTTAGCTAGAAATGCATTAAAGAAAAGCGCTTGTTGGGAGACAACCCAACATTTATACCTACTGTTTTCGTGTGCTCACATGATTAAGCTACTGTATTAATCATGTTTTATAGCTTTAGTTTCAATAAAGTGCCAAGTAAATCCTATGGGATAGTATGGATGATAGTTGATTCAATTTTGTTCAAAAACAGAAACTTTTGTGCCCAGTCACAGAATTTTTAAAAATCACTGGAGCGTCGAAAAATTCTGAATTTGTGAAAGTATATTTATATACAAATTGCTCAGTTTTTCCTATTTTTTCAGAATTTTTGGAATTACATAAGTATGACTTAAATTCAGATCATTACAGACTGTTCTGTTTTTGACAGATTCTGTTCTCGATGAATAGTATTGCCTATTTTCTAGTTTCTGTCGCTTATATTGCTTAATATAAATTGTAGAAATGATAGGGTACAGTAGGCATCATGTCATGAAAATTATGAATCTTGTCTTGACAGTACGAAAGTGAATTATTTGTTTTATTATACTAACGGAGCTCACAAGTTTTCTGTTGAGTTTTGTGTTGTGAAGTTTTCAAGTTTTGGGTGAAGTTTCGATGGACTACGGAATAAGGAGTGGCAAGAGCCTGAGCTTGGGGATGCCCAAGGCACCCCAAGGTAATATTCAAAGACAACAAAGAGCCTAAGCTTGGGGATTCCCCCGATGGCATCCCCTCTTTCATCTTCGTTCATCGGTAACCTTCCTTGGAGCTATATTTTTATTCACCACATGATATGTGTTTTGCTTGGAGCGTCATTTTATTTTATTTTGTTTTTGCTTGTTGTTTAAATAAATTACTTAAGATCTGAAATTTTATTTATGAGAAGGAGTCTTCACATAGTCACATAATTATTCAACTACTCATTGATCTTCACTTATATCTTTTGGAGTAGTTTGTCATCTGCTCTAGTGCTTCACATGAATCTTTCTAGAGCACGGCGGTAGTTTTATTTTGAAGAAATTGTTGAACTCTCATGCTACTCTTATATCATTTTGAGAGTCTTAAATAGCACGGTAATTTGCTTTGGTTATAAATTTAGTCCTAATATGATAGGCATCCAAGAGGTATATAATAAAATCTTTCATATAAAGTGCATTGAATACTATGAGAAGTTTGATTCCTTATGGTTGTTTTGAGATATGAAGATGGTAATATTAGAGCCATGCCAGTGAGTAGTTGTGAATTTGAGAAATACTTGTGTTGAGGTTTGTGAGTCCCGTAGCATGCACGTATGGTGAACTGTTATGTAACGAAGTTGGAGCATTAGATGTTTTTTGATTGTCTTCCTTATGAGTGGCGGTCGGGGACGAGCGATGGTCTTTTCCTACCAATCTATCCCCCTAGGAGCATGCGTGTTGTACTTTGTTTTGATGACTAATAGATTTTTGCAATAAGTATGTGAGTTCTTTATGACTAATGTTGAGTCCATGGATTATACGCACTCTCACCCTTCCACCATTGCTAGCCTCTCTAGTAGCGCGCAACTTTAGGAGGTACCATACACCCACCATATACCTTCCTCAAAACAGCCACCATACCTACCTATTATGGCATTTCCATAGCCATTCCGAGATATATTTCCATGCAACTTTGCACCGTTTTGTTTATTATGACACGCTTCATCATTCTCATATTGCTTTGCATGATCATGTAGTTGACATCGTATTTGTGGCAAAGCCACCTTTCATAGTTCTTTCATACATGTCACTCTTGATTCATTGCACATCCTGCACACCACGAGGCATTCATATAGAGTCATATTTTGTTCTAAGTATCGAGTTGTAATTCCTGAGTTGTGAAGTAAATAAAAGTGTGATGACCTTCATTATTAGAGCATTGTCCCAGTGAGGAAAGGATAATGGAGACTATGATTCCCCCACAAGTAGGGATGAGACCTGGATGAAAAAAAAGAGGCCAAAAAAGAGAGGGGCCAACAAAAAACAAAAAAAAGAAGAGAGAAAGAGAGAAGGGACAATTTTACTATCCTTTTACCACACTTGTGCTTCAAAGTAGCACCATGATCTTCATGATAGAGAGTCTCCTATGTTGTCACTTTCATATACTAGTGGGAGTTTTTCATTACAGAACTTGGCTTGTATATTCCAACGATGGGCTTCCTCAAATGCCCTAGGTCTTCATGAGCAAGCAAGTTGGATGCACACCCACTTAGTTTATTTTTGAGCTTTCATATACTTATAGATCTAGTGCATTTGTTCCATGGCAATCCCTACTCACTCACATTGATATCTATTGATGGGCATCTCCATAGCCCATTGATACGCCTAATTGATGGGAGACTATCTCCCTCCTTTTGTCTTCTCCACAACCAACATATTCTATTCCACCTATAGTGATATGTCCATGGCTCACGCTCATGTATTGCGTGAAAGTTGAAAAAATTTGAGAACATCAAAAGTATGAAACAATTGCTTGGCTTGTCATCGGGGTTGTGCATGATTTGAATATTTTGTGTGATGAAGATGGAGCATAGACACACTATATGATGTTGTAGGGATAAGCTTTATTTGGCCATGTTATTTTGAGAAGACATAATTGCCTTGTTAGTATGCTTGAAGTACTATTGTTTTTATGTCAACATTAAACTTTTGTTTTGAATCTTACGGATCTGAACATTCATGCCACAATAAAATAGATTACATGGATAAATATGTTAGGTAGCATTCCACATCAAAATGTCTGTTTTTTATCATTTACCTACTCGAGGATGGGCGAGAATTAAGCTTGGGGATGCTTGATACGTCTCCAACGTATCTATAATTTTTTATTGTTCCATGCTATTATATTATCAAACTTGGATGTTTTATATGCATTTATATGCTATTTTATATGATTTTTTGGACTAACCTATTAACCTAGAGCCCAGTGCTAGTTTCTGTTTTTTCATTGTTTTTGAGTTTCGGAGGAAAGGAATATCAAAGAGAGTCAACCTGAAACTTTACGACGATGATTTTTGGACCAAAAGAAGCCCCCGAAGCAAAATAGTTGGGCCAGAAGAGCCACCAGGCCTCCACAACGGTGGAGGGCATGCCCTCCCAAGGCGCGCCCTCCGACCTTGTGGGCCCTCGTGGACTCCCGACATGTTCTCAACGCCAACACCTCTTATATATCCCCAAACCTCCAGAACAGAACCTAGATTGGGAGTTCCGCCGCCGCAAGCCTGTGTAGCCACCAAAAACCAATCGGGACCCTGTTCAGGCACCCTGTCGGAGGGGGGAACCATCACCAGTGGCCATCTTCATAATCCCGGCGCTCTCCATGACGTGAGGGAGTAGTTCACCCTCGGGGCTGATGGTATGTACCAATAGCTATGTGTTTGAACTATCTCTCTCGTGTTCTTGATTTGGCATGATCTTGATGTACCGCAAGCTTTGCTATTATAGTTGGATCTTATGATGTTTCTACCCCTCTACCTTCTTGTAATGGATTGAGTTTTCCCTTTGAAGTTATCTTATCGGATTGAGTCTTTAAGGATTTGAGAACACTTGATGTATGTCTTGCATGTGCTTATCTGTGGTGACAATGGGATATTCACGTGATCTACTCGATGTATGTTTTGGTGATCAACGTGCGGGTTCGGTGACCTTGTAAACTTATGCATAGGGGTTGGCACACGTTTTCGTCTTGACTCTCCGGTAGGAACTTTGGGGCACTCTTTGAAGTTCTTTGTGTTGGTTTGAATAGATGAATCTGAGATTGTGTGATGCATATCGTATAATCAAACCCGCGGATACTTGTGATGACATTGGAGTATCTAGGTGACATTAGGGTTTTGGTTGATGTGTGTCTTAGGTGTTATTTTAGTACAAACTCTAGCGCTGTTTGTGACACTTATAGGATTAGCCCAATAGATCGATCAGAAAAAATAACTTTGAGGTGGTTTCATACCCTAGAATAATCTGTTCGTTTGTTCTCTGCTATTAGTGACTTTAGAGTGACTCTTTGTTGCACGCTGAGGGATTGTTATATGATCTAATTATGTTATCATTGTTGAGATAACTTGCACTAGTGAAAGTATGAACCCTAGGCCTTGTTTCTAAGCATTGCAATACCGTTTTCTCTCACTTTTGTTACTAGTTACCTTGCTGTTTTTATATTTTCATATTACGAAAACCTATATCTACCATCCATTTGCACTTGTATCACCATCTCTTCACCGAACTAGTGCACCTATACAATTTACCATTGTATTGGGTGTGTCGGGGACACAAGAGACTCTTTGTTATTTGGTTGTAGGGTTGTTTGAGAGAGACCATATTCATCCTATGCCTCCCACGGGTTAATAAACCTTAGGTCATCCACTTGAGGGAAATTTGCTACTGTCCTGCAAAACTCTGTGCTAGGAGGCCCAACACAAGTCTACAAGAAGAAGGTTTCATAGTAGACATAAGTTAGATTTATTCTTAATACTTTTCTCATAGTTTCGTATGCTTGCGAGGTGGTTAATCATAAGTAGGAGGTTTGTTCAAGTAAGAACAGCACCTAAGCACCGGTCCACCCACGTATCAAATAATCAAAGTAGCGAACACAAATCAAACCAACATGATGAAAGTAACTAGATGAAATTCCCGTGTACCCTCAAGAACGCTTTGCCTATCATAAGAAACCATTTTGTCCTGTCCTTTGCCTCAAAACGATTGGCTATCTTGCCGCACTTTTGCTACTATTACCGTTACTTGCTCGTTACAAATTATCCTGCTATCAAACTACTCGTTACTTATAATTTCAATGCTTGCAGAGAATACATTGTTGAAAACCACTTGTCATTTCCTTCTGCTCCTTGTTGGGTTCGACACTCTTACTTATTGAAAGAACTACGATTGATCCCATATACTTGTGGGTCATCAAGCAGCCAACCAACAAGTGGTTGTGTGGGACGACTATTTATAGCTAGGGACAACCCGACATGAATTGTCATAAATGCTCTTCTCAGACATGACCGTTGTTAGGATAAGGGTTCACTCGACAACTGGCACGTGGCTCAAGCAACGGTCAGAAATCGAACTATCAATTTTGTCGGGGCACTCAATTTCCTCATGATAGGCAGATCGCACTTGCGAAATCCTAACTCCTCAACCTGGCCAAATTCATCAGCGACTAGATGAACTTCGTCACTGTCGCTAGAAAATTCATTAGATGTACCGGAGATTTCCAAAGGCTTCACTCGAAGCGGCTTCTGTATGTCTAAGTTTGAGCACCACTTTGGAAATGTGAACTATGATTCACCTATACCCCTTTAACAGTATGGTTTTTATATGACTCAAAATAAGAAGAAAAAACTACGAAAACAAAAGGGTTCAAGCTTCAAAGTATTCACATCAATTTCTTCAAAGACCGTGCCATTTTTATCACGAAATTATTTCACTTGAAAAATTACATTTTTAGGGGTCGTCTTCCATGGTTTAAACCAAATCTTCAGGGACTATAACTCATGTGTATACTCACAAACACATTAGTCCCTCAACACATTTGTCTTCAATACTTCAAAACCACTAAGGGGGAACTTGATGCACTTACACTTTGGTTCACGTCATAGAATTTTTTCCATTGAGTCGAGGCTAATGTTTATTTTCTATGAAATATGGAGGATAGAAAGAATTCAACTATATGAATAGGATTCTATTCCTACAAGCCAAAGGACTCTAAAGGATTTCCCCCCTATAGAAATCATGTCCTATATAATTCCTACAGATCAAAGGAGGCCTAATATCTAGAAGCTTATGAAGATTGTCTGATGTCGTGCACAGTTACATTGCCAACTTGGTGCGGGCTTGATGCGATCGAAATGTGGTACTACAGCTAGCGGTCCTGGGAGGTTTCATTGCCTATGAATAATATTGGAGCCCTTCGAAGTAGGTTTGCTTGACGATGATGAATCAAAGATTCCAGTTCTATCCTTCGTGGTGCATGTTAGAACATTAGCGTTTACATAGGTTTATCCTTGAACATTAACATCTCATGGAGAGCTATAACGCACGATCAACGAAAACTTAACTTGAACAATATCGTTCAACTGTACCACCTAAGTTGACCATCAATTCAAAACGAATAAAATTAAGAGAAAGATTAATGCATTATTTAGCATCAATAAAGTGATGAAATAGCTTATACACACACAATCCTCGACGCAAGACATGCATATGTTTGATGTCTACTATGCAACCTTATTTTTGTAGACGTTGTTGGGCCTCCAAGTGCAGAGGTTTGTAGGATAGTAGCAATTTTCCCTCAAGTGGATGACCTAAGGTTTATCAATCCATGGGAGCCGTAGGATGAAGATGGTTTCTGTCAAACACCCTGCAACCAAATAACAAAGAGTCTCTTGTGTCCCCAACACACCCAATAAAATGGTAAATTGTATAGGTGCACTAGTTCGGCGAAGAGATGGTGATACAAGTGCAATATGGATTAGGTTTTTGTAATCTTAAAATATAAAAATAGCAAGGTAACTAGTAACAAAAGTGAGCAAAAACGGTATTGCAATGCTTCGAAACAAGGCCTAGGGTTCATACTTTCACTAGTGCAAGTTCTCTCAACAATGATAACATAGTTAGATCATATAACAATCCCTCAACATGCAACAAAGAGTCACTCCAAAGTCACTAATAGCAGAGAACAAACGAAGAGATTATTGTAGGGTACGAAACCACCTCAAAGTTATTCTTTCTGATCGATCTATTGGGCTATTCCTATAAGTGTTACAAACAGCCCTAGAGTTCGTGCTAAAATAACACCTTAAGACACACATCAACCAAAACCCTAATGTCACATAGATACTCCAATGTCACCACAAGTATCTGTGGGTTTGATTATACGATATGCATCACACAATCTCAGATTCATCTATTCAGACCAACACAAAGAACTTCAAAGAGTGCCCCAAAGTTTCTACCAGAGAGTCAAGACGAAAATGTGTGCCAACCCCTATGCATAAGTTCACAAAGTCACTGAACCCGCAAGTTGATCACCAAAACATACATCAAGTGGGTCACGTGAATATCCCATTGTCACCACAGATAAGCACATGTAAAACATACATCAAGTGTTCTCAAATCCTTAAAGACTCAATCAGATAAGATAACTTCAAAGGAAAAAATCAATCCGTTACAAGAAGGTAGAGGGGAAGAAACATCATAAGATCCAACTATGATAACAAAGCTCACGGTACATCAAGATCGTGCCAAATCAAGAACACGAGAGAGAGAGAGAGAGAGAGAGAGAGAGAGAGAGTTCAAACAAATAGCTACTCGTACATACCCTCAACCTCGAGGGTGAACTACTCCCTCCTCGTCATGGAGACCACCGGGATGATGAAGATGGCCACCGATGATGATTCCCCCCTCCGGCAGGGTGCCGGAACAGGGTCTCGATTGGTTTTTGGTGGCTACAGAGGCTTGCGGCGGTGGAACTCCCAATCTAGGTTCTGTTCTGGAGGTTTTGGGATATATAAGAGGTGTTGGCGTCGAGAAAAAGTCAGGGGAGTCCACGAGGGGCCCACAAGGTCGGAGGGCGCGCCCTCCACCCTTTGTGGAGGCCTCGTGGCTCTTTTGGTCCAACTCCTTTGCTTCGGGGGCTTCTTCTAGTCCAAAAACAATCGTCGTGAAGTTTCAGCTCAATTGGACTCCTTTTGATACTCCTTTTCTGCAAAACTCAAAAACAAGGAAAAACAGAAGCTGGCACTGGGCTCTAGGTTAATAGGTTAGTCCCAAAATCATATAAAATAGCATATAAATGCATATAAAACATCCAAGATAGATAATATAATAGCATGGAACAGTTAAAAATTATAGATACGTTGGAGACATATATATGCATTAACGCATTGGGTGGCTTGGGTAAACAAGTCGATGGATCGAGAAAGGTGATGGAAAGGTGTAAGAATATTCCAAGACATGTGTGAGTAAGAAGAGAACCGGAGGATCCGAGAGGTACATATCGACGCCAACACATTGATGTCAATTGAATGAAACGCGGTGATAGGAAACACAGTATATTTGCATTCCCTTACAACATAGAGCATCATGTGAATTTTATCTTGGACATGAACATAGATGGTAGTGTTATGGTATTAAGGGAGGAGGACATGGCGGCATTTGAAAGTTCAACAGTGTGGAATATTGGGAAGGTGATGTCGAGGGAGAATATCTCGTGCTATGGGAGGTCCCATGCTCCAGGACCTTCCTAGTCATCGAATCATGGTTGCAATGGCCACATGGATATCTCACAAAAAAATGTGAATCCCCCCCCACCACACACACACACACATGGAGTCCCTTAATTATGCACAGGCCCAAAATCTCAAGATGGCCATTGGTTCCATGATCTAATGATTAGGAAGCCCCAGAAGCATGAGAGCTCCCATAGCACCGTCATTTTTCCATGATATTGACTCGAGGGGTGAATATGCAACTACTACTTCTTGAGCTTGCATTTGTTTTTCCATTGAAGAGGAAAGGGTGATGCAGCAAAGTAGAGATAAGTATTTCCCTCAGTTAGAGAACCAAGGTATCAATCCAGTAGGAGACAACGCACAAATCACCAATACCTGGACAAACAATCAAACAACTTGCACCCAGTGCGATAAAGGGGTTGTCAAATCTTTTCACGGTCACTTGCAAAAGTGATATCTGATAGAGATAGATAAAACTAAACAAAAGATAAAGTAAATATTTTTGGTGTTTTTGGTTTATAGATCGAAAAGTAAAAGATTGCAAAATAGTAGACCGGAAACTTATATGGTGGAAAATAGACCCGGGGGCCATAGGTTTCACTAGAGGCTTCTA
This sequence comes from Aegilops bicornis, assembly GCA_021605145.1. Taxonomy (NCBI): domain Eukaryota; kingdom Viridiplantae; phylum Streptophyta; class Magnoliopsida; order Poales; family Poaceae; genus Aegilops; species Aegilops bicornis. The sequence continues at coordinate 521,753,561 of CM038669.1, forward strand.
TCAAGATAGCAAATAATACGGCGGGTGAACAAATTACTGTCGAGCAATTGATAGAAAAGCGCAAAGTTATGACGATATCTAAGGCAATGATTATGAAATATAGGAATCACGTCCGTGTCAAGTAGACTGACTCCTGCCTGCATCTACTACTATTACTCCACACGTCGACCGACTCCTACCTGCATCTAGAGTATTAAGTTCATGAAGAACAGAGTAACACATTAAGTAAGATGACATGATGTAGAGGAATAATCTCAAGCAATATGATGTAAACTCCATATTTTTATCCTCAATGGCAACAATACAATATGTGCCTTGTTGCCCCTACTGTCATTGGGAAAGTACACCGCAAGATTGAACCGAAAGCTAAGCACTTCTTCCATTGCAAGAAAAACCAATCTAGTTGGCCAAACCAAACCGATAGTTCGAGAGAATTACAAAGATATCAAATCATGCATAAAAGAATTCAGAGAAGATTGAAATAATATTCATAGATAAGCTGATCATAAATCCACAATTCATCAGATCTCGACAAACACACCGCAAAAGAAGATTACATCGGATAGATCTCCATGAACATCGAGGAGAAAATGGTATTGAGAATCAAACAGAGAGAAGAAGCCATCTAGCTACTAGCTATGGACCCGTCGGTCTGAGGTAAATTACTCATGCTTTATCTGAAGGGCAATAGAGTTGATGTAGATGCCCTCCGTGATCGTATCCCCCTCCGGCAGGATGCTGGAAAAGGCCCCTAGATGGGATCTCAAGGGAACAGAAGGTTGTGGTGGTGGAAAAGTCTTTTCGTGGATGCTTCTGGTGGTTTGGGAATATATGTGAATATATAGGACGAAGAATTAGGCCAGGGGAGTCATGAGGGGCCCACAAGGCAGGGGGTGCGCCCTACCCCCTGAGCGCACCCTCCCCCTTGTGGCCGCCTCATGGCTCTTCTGACTTGATCTCCAAGTCTCTTGGTGTCTTCTGGTCCAAGAAAATTCATCGCGAAGGTTTTATTCCGTTTGGACTCCGTTTGTTATTCTTTTTCTACGAAACTCAAAAGCAAGGAAAAAACAGAAATTGGCACTGAGCTCTAGGTTAATAAGTTAGTCCCAAAAATAATATAAAATAGCATATAAAACATCCAAAACAGATAATATAATAGCATGGAACAATCAAAAATTATAGATACGTTGGAGACCTATCAAGCATACCCAAGCTTAATTCCTGCTCGTCCTCGAGTAGGTAAATGATAAAAATAGAGTTTTTGATGTGGAATGCTACCTAACATATTTATCCATGTAATTTTATTTATTGTGGCATGAATGTTCAGACCCATAAGATTCAAAACAAAAGTTTAATTTTGACATAAAAACAATAATACTTCAAGCATACTAACAAGGCAATTATGTCTTCTCAAAATAACATGGCCAAAGGAAGCTTATTCCTACAAAATCATATAGTCTGGCTATGCTCCATCTTCATCACACAAAATATTCAAATCATCCACAACCCCGATGACAAGCCAAGCAATTGTTTCATACTTTTTCAACTTTCACGCAATACATGAGCGTGAGCCATGTGTAGGGGCATATTTCTCCCTATGTTTTTTTGGTGATTGATTACATTGCATTTGCGGACTAATCGTGTGTGTTGAGCATTTCAGATATCTCATGTATACGCACAAGACAATTCGGTGCCCCTCGGAGCCTATCAAAGACGACGGTTTTCTACGTTTCTTTTAGGTGGATTTGAGTCATAGGAAAGCCGTACTATTAAGAGGGGGTCCACTTCGGAAAGGTTAGGATGGAATCAACACGTACACATATGTTCCTTTGCACCACCTTTCCTTCGCTTCATTGGAGCACCATTCGTTTACCCTTGTCTTTGCGAAATGAAGGCTTACAAATGCTTGAGTATCTGTGGTGTGCGGTAGTACTACTCAAGGGAGCGGTAGTACCGCAGGAGCTTGCGGTAGTACCGTTTAAGGGAGTGGTAGTACCGCAGGGACCAGCGGAAGTACCGCTCCTGGAGAGCGGTAGTACCGCTGCCTCTGGCCCTGACACTAGCGCGTGCGGAAGTAGGCGCGGAAGTAATTTTTACTTCCGCCCCCACACGGTAGTACCGCTCCCTACGAGCGGTAGTACCGTGCCGGATTTTCGCACAGTCCTAAACTCAGCGGAAGTAGTCACGGACGTAATTTATTTAGTCTGTGCCTTTTCCAGCCCAGTTGAGCCCTGCCTTGCAGTAGTACCGCAAGGGCACGCGGTACTACCGCTCCGGAGGTTCTACCGCTCATTTATATGCGCAAGAGGGCTTCGTCTAGTCACTGCCGTGCAAGCGGTAGTACCGTAAGCGTGTGTGGTAGTATCGTGTGTCGCGGGCTGAGTAAGTGGGTAACGCTTGGATCTTTTCCCCTATTATATAAAGGGGGCCTTCTTCCCCAACAAGACCACCTCTTCCCTCCCCAAGCTCCGTTGTTGCTCAAAGCTCCATTTTCGCCTGATCTCTCGCCCTAGCCAATCAAACTTGTTGATTTTCTAGGGATTGGTTGAGAAGGCCCCAATCTACACTTCCACCAAGAGAAATTTGATTCCCCCCACTAATCCCTTGTGGATCTTGTTACTCTTGGGTGTTTGAGCACCCTATAAGGTTGAGGTCACCTCAGAGCCATATCCATTGTGGTGAAGCTTCATGGTGTCATTGGGAGCCTCCAATTAAGTTGCGGAGATAACCCCAACCTTGTTTGTAAAGGTTCGGTCGCCGCCTCCAAGGGCACCAATAGTGGAATCACGACATCTCGCATTGTGTGAGGGCGTGAGAATATGGTGGCTCTAGTGGCTTCTTGGGAAGCATTGTGCCTCCACACCGCTCCAACGGAGACATACTTCCTCTCAAAGGGAAGGAACTTCGGTAACACATCCTCGTCTCCACCGGCTCCACTCTTGGTTATTTCTTACCTTTACTTGTGCAAGATTATATTATGTAATATCCCTTGCTTGCTTGTGTGCTTGTTGTTGTTGCATCATATAGGTTGCTCACCTAGTTGCATATCTAGACAACCTACTTTGATGCTAAGTTTAATTCGGTAAGGAAAAGCTAAAAATTGTTAGTTGCCTATTCACCCCACCCCCCTCTAGTCAACCATATATATCCTTTCACCATGGACATAGCACTATAGGTGGAATAGAATATGGTGGTTGTAAAGAAGACAAAAAGAAGGAGATAGTATCACATCAGCTAGGTGTATCAACGGGCTATGGAGATATGCATCAATAGATATCAATGTGAAGGAGTAGGGATTGCCATGCAACAGATGCACTAGAGCTCTAAGTTTATGAAAGCTCAAAAAGAAATTAAGTGGGTGTGCATCCAACTCTCTTGCTCATGAAGACCTAGGGCAATTTGAGGAAGCCCATCATTGGAATATATTCCCTCCGTCCCATAATATAAGAACATTTTTGAGACTACACTAATGTCAAAGACGTTCTTATATTATGGGACGGAGGGAGTACAAGCCAACTTCTATAATGAAAAATTCCCACTAGTGTATGAAAGTGACAACATAGGAGACTCTCTATCATGAAGATCATGGTGCTACTTTGAAGGACAAGTGTGGTAAAAGGATAGTAACGTTGGCCCTTCTCCCTTTTCTCTCATTTTTTAATTATTATTTTTATTTATTTTGGGCTCTTTGTCCTCTCTTTTTTTCATCTGAAGTCTCATCCCGACTTGTGGGGGAATCATAGTCTCCATCATCCTTTCCTCACATGGGACAATGCTCTAATAATGAAGATCATCACACTTTTATTTACTTACAACTCAAGAATTACAAGTCGATATTTAGAACAAAATATGACTCTATATGAATGCCTCCGGCGGTGTGCCGGGATGTGCAATGAATCAAGAGTGACATGTATGAAAGAATTATGAAAGGTGGCTTTGCCACAAATACGATGTCAACTACATGATCATGCAAAGCAATATGACAATGATGAAGCGTGTCATAATAAACGAAACGGTGGAAAGTTGCATGGCAATATATCTCGGAATGGCTATGGAAATGCCATAATAGGTAGGTATGGTGGCTATTCCGAGGAAGGTATATGGTGGGTGTATGGTATCGGCTAAAGTTGCGCGGTAATAGAGAGGTTAGCAATGGTGGAAGGATGAGAGTGCGTATAATCCATGGACTCAACATTAGTCATAAAGAACTCACATACTTATTGCAAAAATCAATTAGTTATCAAAACAAAGTACTACGTGCATGCTCCTAGGGGGAAAGATTGGTAGGAAAAGACCATCGCTCGTCCCCGACCGCCACTCATAAGGAAGACAATCAATAAACAAATCATGCTCCAACTTCGTCACATAACGGTTCACCATACATGCATGCTACGGGAATCACAAACTTTAACACAAGAATTTCTCCAATCCACAATTACTCACAAGCATGACTCTAATATCACCATCTTTATATCTCAAAACAATCATATCAAACTTCTCACAGTATTCAATGCACTTTATATGAAAGTTTTTATTATATCTCTCTTGGATGTATATCATATTAGGACTAAATTTATAACCAAAGCAAATTACCATGCTGTTTAGAGACTCTCAAAATGATATAAGTGAAGCCTGAGAGTTCAACAATTTCTATAAAATAAAACAACTGCCGTTCTCTAAAAATATATAAGTGAAGCACTAGAGCAAAATGGCCTAGCTCAAAAGATATAAGTGAAGCATATAAATTATATATTCTAATAAATCACGATTCATGTGTGTCCCTCTCAAAAGGTGTGTACAGCGAGGATGATTGTGGAAAACTAGAAAGTAAAGAATCATATCATACATGATGCTCCAAGCAAAACACATATCATGTGGTGAATAAAAATATAGCCTCAAGTAAAGTTACCGATAAATGAAGACGAAAGAGGGGATGCCTTCCGGGGCATCCCCAAGCTTAGGCTCTTGGTTGTCCTTGAATATTACCTTGGGGTTCCTTGGGAATCCCCAAGGTTAGGCTCTTGCCACTCCTTATTCCATAGTCCATCAAATCCTTATCCAAAACTTGAAAACTTCACAACACAAAACTCAACAGAAAATCTCATAAGCTCCATTAGTATAAGAAAATAAATCACCACTTTTGGTACTGTTGTGAACTCGTTGTTTATTTATATTGGTGTAATATCTACTGTATTCCAAATTTTCCATGGTTCTTACCCGCTGATACTACCCATAGATTCATCAAAATAAGCAAACAACACATAGAAAACAAAATCTGTCAAAAACAGAACAGTCTGTAGTAATGTGGATAGTTCGAATAATTCCATAACTCCAAAAATTCTTAAACATTAGGACAACAGAGGAAATTTGTATATCAATCTTTTGTAAAAAAATCTGAATTGTATCACGCTTCGTGATTTTAAAAATTCTGGGACTGGGCGCAAAAGTTTCTGTTTTTCAGCAAGATGAAATCAACTATCACCGTAAGCCATCCCAAAGGTCTTACTTGGCACAAACACTAACTAAAATACAAAAAATAATCTAACCAGAGGCTAGATGAATTATTTATTGCAAAATAGAACCAAAAAGCAAAGAACATAAATAAAATTGGGTTGCCTCCCAACAATCGCTATTGTTTAACGCCCTTATCTAGGCATAAAAACACAAATAGACCTAGGCATTGTCATAGTAATAAAAAGATAAATCTCAAAATCTCATCTCATACTCCCTTCGTTCAGTGGCAAGTTTTCTTTGTGGTAAGCAAAAGTAATCAAAATGGCTAAATTTAATGGGATAAGGATCCCTAAGATCAAACTCAGGAGGAATTGGTTCCTCCTTTGGCCCCTCATATTGTATGACCAACTCATCATTGTAAGCATTCATTTGGCAAAAAGTCATGATCTTGTGTTCAAGAGAGAAACCCAATCCATTGTTTTGTATAGCAAAATTATCATTAAGTTCAGAAATCTTATCAACTAAAACATCAGTAGGGACCCTTGTCGGTGTCAAAACCGGCGGATCTCGGGTAGAGGGTCCCGAACTATGCGTCTAAGGTCGATGGTAACAGGAGACGGGGGACATGATGTTACCCAGGTTCGGGCCCTCTTGATGGAGGTAATACCCTACTTCCTGCTTGATTGATCTTGATGAATATGAGAATTACAAGAGTTGGTCTACCACGAGATCATAATGGCTAAACCCTAGATGTCTAGCCCAGATGATTGTGATTGCCCCTCTGGACTAAACCCCTGGTTTATATAGACACCGGAGGGGCCTAGGGTTTTACAGAGTCGGTTTACAATGGAAGAAATCTACATATCCAAACACCAAGCTTGCCATCCACACAAAGGAGAGTCCCATCCGGACACTGGAAGAAGTCTTTTGTCTTGTATCTTCATAGCCCATTAGTCCGGCCCATGTTACATAGTCCGGACGCCCGAGGACGCCCTAATCCAGGACTCCCTCAGTAGCCCGTGAACCAGGCTTCAATGACGATGTGTCCGGCACGCAAATTGTCTTCGGCATTGCAAGGCGGGTTTCTCCTCCGAATACTCCAAAACAGCCTTCGAACACAGAAAATGTGTCCGGCTCTCCAAAACAAGTACCACACACACACTCAGAGAGTATAATATTTCACGAGTCCAATCTACTGACAACTTTTGTAGCGTGACATCACGTCGCTGCCCAGTCATTATTTTTAACCATTTTTAGCCTCCCGCTCCACGTTTCAAGATGCGGTTTTATTGGCACGTCTTGTCGAAACAGATATCGTGTCCCCTTATTGCGGGATTCTCCTAAATACGGGTGTGGGTAATCCAACCACGCCGTCTGCACAGCCCTTGGGGAATAGGCGAGTTTTAAGGCGAGTGGGGAGGCGCTTGATATTCGCTTCCTTTATAAGGAGATAAGGATGCGCCCTTTCACCCACGCCTTATTTCTCTCTGCCCACCCATTCTTGAGCTCCAGCGCCCAATCTCTCATCCTCTCCTCCTCAAAAAAGCACTCTGACCATATCTGGATCTGGAGTGCAGGGCAAGTGGATGGTCTCCTCCGTCAAGGAGAAGGACATCACCAAGCTCCGGGAGGCTGGGTACTTAGCCCAGGAAATCACCCACCGGCTTCCAGCAAAGGGGCAGATCATCCCCACCCCAGAGCCCCATGAGAGGCTGGTATTCATTCCCCACTTCATCCGCGGGTAGGGGTTTCCTCTCCACCCCTTCGTCCGCGGACTCATGTTCTACTATGGGCTAGATTTCCACGATCTGGCCCCAAATTCTTTCCTCAACATCTCGGCATTCATTGTCGTGTGCGAGGCCTTCCTCTGCATCCCACCCCACTTCAGATTGTGGCTAAAGATCTTGAATGTGAAGCCGAAGGTGGTGGGTGGTCAGCACGCACAGCGCAGAGGCGCCATGGTGAGCAAGCTGCCCAATGTCTCATGGCCCAAAGGTACCTTCGGGGAGACCGTCAAAGGGTGGCAACAACAGTGGTTCTACGTCACAGAGCCTCACGATGCCACCTGGGCCGCGGCTCCCGAATTCCAGTCTGCAGCCTCGATGCGTCTGGACTGGATTTCGTCGGACGAGCTGACAGCGCTTCAGACGCGTATCAAGAGCATGGTAGACAAGAACATCAAGCTTGTCAATGTGATCCAGGTGATGCTTTTTCGTCGGATCCTTCCGTGCCAAAGCCTATCGGATGTGGGGTTCCGGCAAACCCTTAAGGTTCGAACTCTGGGGTGCGCGCGAAGTCTTTCCCTTCTACCGATCTATGCTCTAGCTCGCTAAGATCTCGCGGACGAACTCGACGAACTCGCAACACAGAAAGACACGAGGTTTATACTGGTTCGGGCCACCGTTGTGGTGTAATACCCTACTCCAGTGTGGTGGTGGTGGATTGCCTCTTGGGCTGATGATGAACAGTACAAGGGAAGAACAGCCTCCTGAGGTTGAGGTGTTCTTGTGCGTATGAACTTGTGGCGTGAGGATTCGATCAACTCAACCTGCTTGAGTTGCCTCTACTATGGTGGCTAGCTCTACTTATATAGGCCCTGGTCCTCTTCCCAAATATCGAGCGGGAAGGGAGCCAACAATGGCGGGCAAATTGAAGGGGGGCAACTAGTACAAGCTATCCTGACAAAAGCGGTCTTCGCCTGTGAAAAGCTCTGGGGTGACGCCGTCTTGGGCTCCATGATGACCTCCGCCTTGCCGCCCTCCTGGTCTTGGTCTCGTTGCACCAATATGGCAACCTTTGCCTGATGCCTCGGTACTCTTCGCTACGCTAGCCTCCTTAGCACCAAAGAGGAAATAGGGACGCTGCACGCACTGGCGCCCGCCTGGTACCGTTCGTCATGGCTCACGTCACGAGAGCCTTGTGAGGTTTGCCCCGCCTTGATATCTCCGCTCCTCGTAAGCCTGCTTGGCTAGGCCACTCCAGAGGAGGTCTTGCGTCGTCTGCCTCGCGAGGGTCTTGGGTGCCTTGTTCACGAAGATGGGCCGTACGGCCTGCTGCTTGGCCACGCTATGGGCCGCAGTGCAGTAAGTCTGGGACCCCTGCTCCCAAGACGCCGACAAGAGTCTCGGGCCCAAGGTGCGCTCGGGTTTGGCTTCGCAGCGAAGGCAAAGGTCAAGTTTGGAGCACGGCGGGCCCCCACAGCCTGCGGCCTCGGTCGACGCGTGGCGGTTGATTGGACGTGGGCGTCTCCGCTTCTCCACGCTGCCTTGGCAACTGCTTTCCCTGACAAAGGCTGGCGCGGGCAGTTCTTTCCTTCATTGCCTCTTCCTTGCCTCGCTCCAGATCCCCTTTCTCGCTCTTTGCCGCCGCTATCTCTAGATCTGCTCCATCCTTGCTCTGCATCTGCCTCCTATGGCGCCGCGCAAAGTCAAGACTTCCTCGTCTCTGGCTTGGTACGAGCCGGCCCGTGAGGCGCCCACCATCACGGAGAAGAGCCTCGCCTCCGTGCGCCTGCTGACAGCGGGCGAGAGCAATGAGTGGGGGAAGACGGAGCTCCGGCTCGCATCCGACGAGCCAGACCCTGAGGGGAGCACCTTCTTCCCCTTCTTCTCGAGCAGCATCGCAGTCGGGTTGGTTCCTCCCTTCTCTGATTTCTTTTATGAAGTCCTCGACCACTACGGTCTGCAGGCGTTGCATCTCCATCCCAACTATGTCCTCCTCCTGTCCATCTTCGCCAACTACTGTGAGGCGTACCTGAGCGTGATGCCATCTGTGGCGTTGCTTCACCATTTCTTCTTCCTTCGTGTCGGCAAGGGTCACATCTCCGGATGCGCTAACTTCGTCGCACACCGCAAAGCCAAATCGATCTCGAGCATCGGGAAGAGGGCCGACAACATCCGATCCAAATGGGTCATGATGGATGCCCAGCGTGCCGATCCGCGCCTGGCGCTGCCGACGGAGGCTCCCCGGCAGGGCAAGGGGTGGCCCAAGGCGGAGCTTGTCAAAGAGCGGGCATCGTCAGTGTTGGGGCAGATGATGACCGACCTGAAGCCGGGCAACGCGAGGGCGGCCAAGATAACGGGGGCGATGCTCCTGAGGGAGTTCTTGATGCTGCGGGTCGCCCGCTTTAGCGCTGCCGCCTCCGGAGCTTGACGAAGAGAAGAACAAGACCCGCCTGAGGCCAGGGGACCTGCCGGGTGATGAATTGGACGCCGTCCTGGCCTCATAGTCGGGGACAACCAGGAGTACCCACCTAGTGCTTTCGTTCCCCTGTTCCAACGCAGGGACCGGGAGGAATTTGTCGCCTCCAGGCCGACTTTCGATGCACGCGGGCTGGTGCCGCCGACGCTTCCGGAAGCTCCCGCAGCACAGGAACCAACGGAGGTGTCTTCTGGCGAATCCCGCGGAGAAGGGGAAGAGGAGGTGGACTCGGAGAACACCCTGGAAGAGGTGGGGGAGACTCCCCCTCCGAGCAAGGCCGAGATTCTCCGCGCCCTTCCTGATGATGCCGAGGCCGATGCCTTCCAAGGGGAGAGGGAGCAGCCCCTCATCCCGACGAAGGGTAGGTCATTGCTGGTGGCTCGTGGTGCCGCTTCCACCCTGATACCTCCTGGGGCTGGACCTAGCTCTGCCTCCGCACCGCCTGGTGCCGCCGGTGCCCGAACGCCTGCCCCTCAGGTCCTGAAGCTGTCAGGCTTCAAGCTTCCGAAGCGGTCGGTGGAATACGTTGCAGTGGATCAGTGAGTGTCTTAAGCTTCGCCTTGTCCTTGTCCGCACTCGTCATTTCCTGATACTCGCCCTTGATTGGTCAGGCCGACATCTTCGGCGAAGAAGAGGAGGGAAGACGCAGTGACCGTGCCTCCCATGGGGAAAGGAGGCAGCAACGCCCGCATCTCCCCAGCCCGATCGTCCTCGTGAGGCCAAGAGGAGCACCGCCGCATGGAATCAGCCCCCATGGCCCCACTGGCCCCGGGGGTGCCGGCGCATGGTGCGGTCAGTGAGGTCCCAGCTGTCCCGGAACCCGCGATCCCCCAGGCCCCGGTGGTGATGTCGCTTCCTCCCACTGCTGCACCTCCACTCCCAGGTTCTTCTACTGCAGTTGCCCTGGAGCGTGTTCTTTCAGAGATGACTCAGCTGCAGGCAGATCTCTTGAGTGTGGACCCACATCTTGTGGTCGGGCGCCTGGAGCTGGTCTCCGGCTGGCTCCAGTCCGACTTGGCCGTTCGTGCGGCGCTGAGTCAGGCCGCCGCGGTTTCTGAGGAGAAGAACCAGAGAGCTGCCAGTGCTGCGGCCGATTGTGAGGCGGCGCTAAAAGACGCCAAGGCCGCCCGTGACCGCTGCCAAGCGCTGGAGGGCGAGTTGCAGAGCCTGCACGACAAGCACGCCGAAGAGGTATGCTGCCACCAAGCGAAGGAGGAGATGAAGGCCCAGGAGGAAGCCGTCAAGAATCGTGATGCCCAGCTAGTGGAGCTAGGGAAGAAGCAGGCCCGGAGTGCAACCGGTTGGAAGAGTTGGAGCAGAAGATGGGGACGAGGGAGGCCGATCTTGAAGCCAAGGCGCGCGTCCTGGCTGAAGACCGTGTGGCCTTTGCGGATCTCGAGAAGAGATCTCGCAAGGCGCTGAAGACGCTTTACGAGCACGGCCTGGAGAAGCCTCTGGACACCGACGAGGACGGCCCTGCCCAGCTGCTTCCTCTCGTGGTGAAGGCGCTTGATGAGGTAGTTGATGGTCTCACTCCCATGGCGGAGGCAGAGAGTGGGACGGCGCTGGAGAGCCCCCTTGTGGCATGAATGAGCTCGGTGACACGGTCGAGCCACTCCTCATAGAGGTTGTCGACGGGGCGGTAGCACAGGAGCTCGTTCGCCGCGATGAGCGTGGCACGTGCCTCCATGGGAGCACGGTGTGCGTGAGATGAAGAACCGGCAGGGGTAAATGATGGAGTAGCGGTGCGGCCGTCCTGCCACACCAAGGGATGCACCAAGGACGCCTACTGCTCGTTCCCCGCGGGGCCGGTGGCAGCGTTGGCGGTGGGATACGGAGAAACGACAAGGTGGCCCACCTAAGAGAGCCGTCTGAGCGAAGCGGGCGGAGAGGGTAGCCCGACGCTCAACTCGAGCACGGCGAGCGTCCGCCATGGAAACGATGGAGCGATGGAGCAGCAAACTGATGGAAGGGAAACTATGGTGCACCCCTACCTGGCGCGCCAAATGTCGGATGTGGGGTTCCGGCAAACCCTTAAGGTTCGAACACTGGGGTGCGTGCAAAGTCTTTCCCTTCTACCGATCTATGCTCTAGCTCGCTAAGATCTCGCGGACGAACTCAACGAACTCGCAACACAGAAAGACACGAGGTTTATACTGGTTCGGGCCACCATTGTGGTGTAATACCTTACTCCAGTGTGGTGGTGGTGGATTGCCTCTTGGGCTGATGATGAACAGTACAAGGGAAGAACAGCCTCCTGAGGTTGAGGTGTTCTTGTGCGTATGAACTTGTGGCATGAGGATTCGATCAGCTCAACCTGCTTGAGTTGCCTCTACTGTGGTGGCTAGCTCTACTTATATAGGCCCTGGTCCTCTTCCCAAATATCGAGCAGGAAGGGAGCCAACAACGGCGGGCAAATTTGAAGGGGGACAGCTAGTACAAGCTATCCTGACAAAAGCGGTCTTCGCCTGCGAAAAGCTCTGGGGTGATGCCGTCTTGGGCTCCACGTTGACCTCCGCCTTGTCGTCCTCCTAGTCTTGGTCTCGTTGCACCAATATGGCAACCTTTGCCTGATGCCTCGGTACTCTTCGCCTGCGCTGGCCTCCTTAGCACCAAAGAGGAAATAGGGACGCTGCGCGCACTGGCGCCCGCCTGGCACCTGCCTGGTACCGTTCGTCATGGCTCACGTCACGAGAGCCTCGTGAGGTTTGCCCCGCCTTGATATCTCCGCTCCTCGTGATCCTGCTTGGCTAGGCCACTCCAGAGGAGGTCTTGCATTGTCCGCCTCGCGAGGCTTGGACCCTCGCGAGGGTCTTGGGTGCCTTGTTGACGAAGATGGGCCGCAGGCAGGCAAGTCTGGGGACCCCCGTTCCCAGAATGCCGACAAAGCCGGGCTTGCCATTTGTGGGAGTTCGATCCGGTTGAGCACCAGACCTTGCAACAGTCCTTCAGCACAACACAGGAAGACATCTGGAAGGTGCTTTTCAAGGCCAACGAGACGTGGCCGAAGACGACCGAGGATCATGGGTACAACCTGACCCATCCTGCCAGTCCGTTAAGTTTTTCGCATTCCAAAATATATCCTTCACCTGTACCTTCAAGGAGGATGTCTAAGCTTCCCTTATCTGTCTTTTCAGGGCTGGACAAATAGGGCGGAGCGGATTCAGTGTCTGGCTCTGCGAAAACATAGCAATCCCACTTCTGACGAAGATGTTGGTTCCGGCGCCCTACCAAGCGCCGGAAAAGAAGGCCAAGGAGACCAGAAGTGGCCTCCGCCGTAAGGGCACTTCGGACGTGATGTCCGAAGATGCCGAGACCCACTCATCCCCCACCGAGGACGACGAGGAGGAGGAGGAAAGCAATTCTCCCCCGGAGGGGGGAAGGAAGAAAAGGGCGGCCTCCACGCATCTGGAGGCAGAGGCGTCCAAGAAGGGGAAGGTCTCCCTCACGGAAAACTCTGCGTGGGACATCGATAGCAGCTCCGAGTGGCGCCCCAGGGATAAGCCCCTGGCCGAATCGTAAGTACTCAAAGATGCACACGTATATCCAGCTCCTTTACTTCATGGTTTTAACATGTTGAATCATGCGCTGCAGTCTGGCTCGTTCCGACCTCCAGCGATCCTCATCTTCGGGGAATTCGCTGGATCCGAAGGTGATGGACAGCGGTTCCCTTCCGGTGGCCTTCTCTCCCCAGACCATGGACGACGCGGAGGTGCTTTCCCGAAGGACCTCCCCAGGCCAGGAAGAAAAGCAGGAGGCCGTCAGGGTGGCGCCAGAGGGTGATACCTCGGCCGCCGGACACATGGGGGAGCAAATCCCCGAGACCGGGCGATGGGGCCATATTCAATTCGGCCCCTCACCGAATACAATTCGGAGACCTATACGGCTCGAAATCGAACAAGCAGCCTCCTTCGAAAGAAGGAGGTGCACCAATTCCACCGGTGACCTCTGTCCATCCAGAGGCACCGGATACTCTACTGGAAGCGCTACAAAGCGCTTCCATTGTTGAGGAACACCGTATCCTTATGGGTACGGTGGTTCAGAGGGTTCAGTATGTTAAGAGCGGACTGACCGAAGCCTGCACCAGCCTTCTAACAGGCTTTGAGGTATGAAACATAATTATGCAAAATGAATGTCATAGTATAGACAGTAGCCCTTGAGACTTTGTCCAGTGTTCGAAAAGAAAAGCTGGACAGAGGATTAAATAATTTTTGCAGGAGCCTAACCATACGTGTCTATGTGAATAAGCGGCCGTTGTCGGGTCAGGACTTCCCATTCTCGCCAAGTCTCCTGGATCAAGCAGAAGTCTGGAGCGGACCGAGGAAGATCTCGGCCGTGTGAAAAAACATCTGGAGGACAATCAAGGTATGCAATGACCTTGTGTAGATTCATAAAGGATGAATGATTTTGTGTTGACCATAGTGCCATAATATTTTGTAGGAGCGGCGACCGAGGTGGAGACCCTCAAGAAGGCGCTGGCCGAAGCCCAGGGGAGAGTGGCAAAGAAACAAGCCGCTCGCGAAAAACACGAGGCCAGGGTCGGTGAGGTCCTTGAGGAGCTCCAGGACGCCGTGAAGAAATGCGAGTCCTTAAAGCGCAATATTGCGGATCAAGAGTCCGAACTTGCCAAGGCCCGCCAAAGCGCACAAGATGCCCGGGTTGAAGCCTGTGGCGCCTCCAGAAATCCAGGAGACTAGAAAAATCGCGGCGGGTAAGGCCTTTATTATGCAGAGCAAGTATGTGAAGAAAAGGTACCTCTTACTGACCCGGATTTGGAGTTCTCCAGGAGCGTTTGCAGATTTGCCACGTGATACGTCTCTAACGTATCTATAATGTTTGATTGCTCCATGCTATATTATCTATTGTTTTGGACTATATTGGGCTTTATTTTCCACTTTTATATTACTTTTGGGACTAACCTATTAACCGGAGGCCCAGCCTGTAATTGCTGTTTTTGCCTACTTGATGTTCCGATGAAATGGAATATCAAACGGAGTCCAAACGGAATGAAATCTTCGAACGTGATTTTCTCATCGATAAGATCCAGGAGACTTGGACCTCCGTCAAGAAAGCCACGAGGCGGCCACGAGGTGGAGGGCGCCCCTAGGGCGCGCCCCGCCTCATGGGCCTCAAGCTCCACCGACGCATTCTTCCTCCTATATATACCACGCACTTCAACAGATCGACATCTGAGCCAAAACCTAATTCCACCGCTGCATCTTTCTCAGATCCACGAGATCCCATCTTGGGGCCTGTTCCGGAGCTCCGCCGGAAGGGGATTCCACCACGGAGGGCTTCTACATCATCATTATAGCCTCTCCGATGAAGTGTGAGTAGTTTACCTCAGACCTTCGGGTCCATAGTTAGTAGCTAGATGGCTTCTTCTCTCTTTCTGGATCTCAATACAATGTTCTCCCCCTCTCTCGTGGAGATCTATTTGATGTAATCTTCTTTTTGCGGTGTGTTTGTTGAGACCGATGAATTGTGGATTTATGGTCGAGGTTATCTATGAGCAATATTTGAATCTTCTCTGAATTATTTTATGTATGATTGGTTATCTTTGCAAGTCTCTTCGAATTATCCGTTTGGTTTGGCCAACTTGATTGGTAGTTCTTGCAATGGGAGAAGTGTTTAGCTTTGGGTTCAATCTTGCGGTGTCCTTACCAAGTGACAGAAAGGGTTGCAAGGCACGTATTGTATTGTTGCCATCGAGGATAACAAGATGGGGTATTTATCATTTTATTCCTCTACATCATGTCATCTTGCTTAAGGCATTACTCTGTTTTCATTAACTTAATACTCTAGATGCATGTTGGATAGCGGTCGATGAGTGGAGTAATAGTAGCAGATGCAGGCAGGAGTCGGTCTACTTGTCTCGGACTGATGCCTATATACAAGATCATACCTAGATATTCTCATAACTATGCTCAATTCTGTCAATTGCTCAACAGTAATTCGTTCACCCACCGTAAAATGTCTATGCTCTTGAGAGAAGCCACTAGTGAAATCTATGGCCCCCGGGTCTATTTCATCATATTAATCTTCCTACGCTTTATTATTGCTTTGCTCTTTTACTTTGCCTTTTAATTTTACTCTGCATCTTTATACCAAAAATACCAGAAATATTATCTATCATCTCTATCAGATCTCACTCTCGTAAGTGACCATGAAGGGATTGACAACCCCTATTCGCGTTGGTTGCGAGGAGCTATTTGTTTTGTGTAGGTATGAGGGACTTGCGCGTGGCCTCCTACTGGATTGATACCTTGGTTCTCAAAAACTGAGGGAAATACTTACGCTACTCTGCTGCATCATCCTCTCCTCTTCGGGGAAAACCAACGCAAGCTCAAGACGTAGCAAGGAGTATTTCCGGCGCCATTGTCGGGGAGTCTACGCAAAAGTCAACATACCGAGTACCCGTCACAATCCCTTATCTCTCGTGTTACATTATTTGCCATTTTCCTCTCGTTTTCCTCACCCCCACTTCACCCTTGCCGTTTTATTCACCCTCTCTTTCCCAATCTCCTCCTCTCTTTTTCGCTTGCCTTTTTCCTGTTCGCTCGTGTGTTGGATTGCTTGCTTGTCGTTATGTCTGGAATTGGGGAAATTATTGCCAATATGGACAATAATAATAACATGGAAAATTCTGATGCTCCAGCTGAAGAACCCCCTACCTTGCATACAAAAAGATTTCGAATTGGTAGTGGTAATATTATTGGAAAAGGAGTTATTCAAGATTTCTTTACTTGTGTTGGTGCTTTGCCTTCTATGGGCAGTTCTATTCTCCATAGAACTAGTAGTCTTGCGAACGCTATTGCCATGCTTATCGTTTAACTTGAAAGAAAATTTATGCATATGCATCCTTCCATACAAAGGATTTTCCTAGAATTTTCTAATATCGAGCATTCCTCTGTTAAGCGTGCCGCTACAATCTTTTTGGCTCATGAATTCAGATTTAGAAAAAAAGAGGCCAAAGAAATCTTTACAAGATTATAGGGTGGACGCTGGCCGTCCTCCCATAGAATCTATCCTCTTTGATCAAGAAGAAATAATGCGTTTTCAATCTATTGACTATGTTGCTTTCAATGAAAATTTTAGAAAAAAGGTGCCTACCAATATTTTATTTGATAGAATCTCTGAACTTAACGATGATTTGGCTATTAGAAATAATGAGCTAGGATACTCTCTTGAGTATAGGCTCACAAGGTTATGTCAAAAGAATGCTTATAATGATGAATTGGTTGTGCAATACGAAGGGCCGAAAGAGGAACCTATACCTCTTAAAATTTATCTTGGGGATTTTTGCCCTATTAAATTTAGCCCTTGTGATTACTTTTGCTTGCCTCAAAGAAACCTTGCTGCCGAACGTAGGGAGTACAAAATGAGTTTCACTGATCTATCTTATTACTACGGCACAACCTAGATCTATCCTTGCTTTTATGCCTAGCTAGGGGCGTTAAACGATAGCGCTTGTTGGGAGGCAACCCAATTTTATTTTTAGTTTTTGTTTTTGTTTCTGTTTAGGAATAAATAATCCATCTACCTTCTGTTTAGATGTGGTTTTATGTTTTAATTAGTGTTTGTGCCAAGTTAAACCTATAGGATCTTCTTGGATAATAGTTATTTCATCTTGCTGTAATTTCCAGAAACTTTCAGATCACGAAAACAATTGTTACAAATCACAAGAACGTGAAAAAATAGTGATTCCAATTGCTGCTGATCAATAAACAAATTTCCTAGGTAATCCTATTTTGGCTGAATTTTTGGAGTTCCAGAAATTTGTGTTAGTTACAGATTACCACAGACTGTTCTGTTTTTGACAGATTCTGTTTTTCGTGTGTTGTTTGCTAATTTTGATGAATCTATGGCTAGTAAAATAGTTTATGATCCATAGAGAAGTTGGAATACAGTATGTTTAACAACAATATAAATAAAGAATGATTCAATACAGTACCTTGAAGTGGTCTTTTGTTTTCTTTCGCTAACGGAGCTCATGAGATTTCTGTTGACTTTTGTGTTGTGAAGTTTTCAAGTTTTGGGTGAAATTTTTTGATGGATTATGGAACAAGGAGTGGCAAGAGCCTAAGATTGGGGATGCCCATGGCACCCCCAAGATAATCCAAGGACACCAAAAAGTCAAAGCTTGGGGATGCCCCGGAAGGCATCCTGTAGCGACCTGACCCAAAATCGGTCAAGTCTCCGTATGCATTCATCCCAAGATCATGCCGGCACTCACAAGACATTGATGAAATAATCAAAGTTCAATCACACCTGAATTTATTACACGATTCTCATATCGAGTCTTTATTACAATGGAATAAATTCGGCCGAAGGCCAACTCATGAGAAATAAACTAAGTAAAGATGCGGAAGCGTAGAAGAATAGCGAGTCCATCCGACTCCAAAGGGCAATCGCCAAACGCGGATCGTAGCCTCAATCCTGATCGGAATAATCCTCTGCAACATAAGACGTTGCAGCCGTGTAGGTCAGCATTTTGAATATGCCGGCAAGTCATGAAGAGAGAACAATAATAAAATTACGAACACTATATGCAATTTGGTCATGGGGCTCTAAGTTTCATCATTTTGCTAAAAGCCAGTTTTCCCTACAATAAGGACTTGTTTGCAAAACTACAAAAATTTTGGTAGTTATTGAGATGGTTCCACCAACCAATGTCTCATTCCCAAACTATTAAGTCATAACCCCCTCAATTAATTCATTAATTTTAGTGTTGAGATTTCCGAATACTTCCAAGTTCCAGAGGCTCAAATTGTCCGTAACCGGGGACACGGCTAATCGATTAGATCTTTTCTCTGCAGAGGTTTGATCACTTTACCCGCAAGTATCGCTCCTCCTTTTAAGTCTTCGCACTTCATGGTGTTTGAAGACGGACGAATCTAAACAGGGTCTTCCCGAAGAGTTCCTCTCGCCACCGCCGGTACCCATCCAATCCTACCGTTCTTCTACATCTCGTAGCACCGTCCGCCAGAGTCACAACTAGGGTTGACCAAGCCGAGCCCATAATGGCTTGCGGCTGCACAGTAAGCTTCCGGTCAATGGGGTATACATCCGCCTCTTCGTGGCTGGGTGAAGCTTTTCGCAAGATGTCATGGCACTTCTCCATGCATCCCGGCCAACCACTGGATTCTCCAGGTGCCCACAACCGTCCTCCACCCAGTAGTGAATTTTGAAGTCCATCTTGAGCTTGAAGTCATGGAGTTTTCATCATCTTGACTCTCACATCTCCCTTATGAATCACTCAACCAATCCCGTCTACGAGCATAGCAATAATAAACTACTTCGTCCCGGGTCATGGTCACAAGGGGAATTCATACCACAATTAAGAAGAATTACATTGAAATTATGCCAAGTAGCACTCCGCATCAAAAATTCTCTTTTTATCATTTACCTACTCGAGGACGAGCATGAATTAAGCTTGGGGATGCCTGATACGCCTCCAACGTATCTATAATTTTTGATTGCTCCATGCTATATTATCTATTGTTTTGGACTATATTGGGCTTTATTTTCCACTTTTATATTACTTTTGGGACTAACCTATTAACCGAAGACCCAACCTGTAATTGTTGTTTTTGCCTATTTCAAGTTTCAAAGAAACGGAATATCAAACGGAGTCCAAACGGAATGAAATCTTCGGGAACGTGATTTTCTCATCAGATAAGATCCAGGAGACTTGGACCCTCCGTCAAGAAAGCCACGAGGCGGCCATGAGGGTGGAGGGCGCCCCCCCTAGGGCGCGCCCCCTGCCTCGTGGGCCCCTCGAAGCTCCACCGACGTACTCCTTCCTCCTATATATACCTGAGCCGGGGCAGGACGATGCTGGTTGCCATTGCCGTTTCCATTGCCATTCCCATTGTCTGACTTGTTGTCCTGGTTGCGGTTGTTCCCATTCCCTCCATGGTTATGTCCTCCATGGTTGTGATGGGTATGCCCTCCCCGAGTATGGGGCATAACGGGCTTCACGAGCTCGAGTTGTACTTCCCCAGCCATACTTCCGCTTATGCTATCAATCTGCTGTTGCTTGCCTTCAAGTATGGTGGCCTTGTCTACCAGCTCCTGGTAGTTGGTGAAGGTAGCCACCATTAGCTGCATACCCAGCTCGTCATTGAGTCCCTCGAGAAACTTTTCCTGCTTTGCGGCATCTGTGGCCACATCATCCGGGGCATAGCGGGCTAACTTGCTGAACTCATCCACGTCGCCCCACAAGACGGTTCTCTGGCGTAAGTTGCGGAACTCACGCTTCTTCGCACTCATGGCTCCAGCTGAAACATGAGCGGTGCGGAAGGCTCGCTCGAACTGATCCCACGTGATGGTGCCGATGGGATAAGTGGCGGTGTAGTTCTCCCACCAAGAAGCTGCAGGTCCATCAAGTTGATGTGCGGCAAAGCGCACCTTCTCTCGCATCGGTGCATCCAACAGTGACTAACTCCCTTCCGACCTTGCGGAGCCAATCATCGGCCACAATCGGCTCATCTGCTAGAGAACACCGGGCGGATTAAGCCTTAGGAACCGAGTCAAGTTGTCAACAGGGGTGGTGGCGGTGGATTGTTGTTGTTGTTGTTCTGTTACGGATGAGCATCTCGCATGAGGGCATTCTGCTGCTGAATCAGCCGGGTGAGCTCCGGCGGAAGTTGAGACCGGGTCACGTCTGAGGCATCTGGTGTTTTGGAGTGGATGAGAAAATTAGAATAGAACAATGGTCTAATGAGAAAATATCACTACCCATATGAATGCACAATCATAATCACACCAATCATTTATTCATTCCACTCAAACATGGTTCAATCTCGATTACAAAATATCTCACGACTAATCGAAAATAACGGCCTAACTGATCGACGGAAAATAAAATAACATGGTGGTCGGCTAAATGTCTTCATCAATAATCCTTGCGTCCTCTGGTGCGATGTCCTCCGGTGTGGCGTCCTCTGATGTGGCGCCTCCTCTTGCGGCTTTCTCCAGTGGAACTCCCTTCATAATCCTGATCATTGCTCACGAGAGGTCCGTCATCTCCACTCGGAAAAAGGTCCTCTCCCAAGTCCATCTTTTCCTCTAACGCGGCAACCTTCATTTTCAGGTCATCGACTCTCTCCATGAAGTCCGCGATTTCTTCCTCATGGTCAAGGAAGTCTGCGTGTGCCTTCTCTTCCAGTTCCAGTTCACGGAACAACAGCCTCCTGTGTACCTTCGAGTTACGGCGAGTCTGGATCTCTCGTTTCCTGAGGAGACACTCCAAGTCTTGGACATACGAGAGAATGGAGTCATCCTCTACGGTACGGATGATATCTCCATTCCTTGCTCTCCGAGAAATCATGGCGAGGTCTGATGGATCGAGCTCGGCCATGTACTCTTCTCGGAGATGTCCAAGTGCACGATAAATCGCCATGTCTCTTCCGAGGATCCAGTTGAAGTCGGTAAACTCAAAGTCAATAGGCTCTGTATGTCCTCCGAAGGTTCTCCTGGAATGTGCACCTCGATCCTGTAGCGGGTATCCGCGGAAGTGCATTGGTAGGCTTCCGGTGATCGAGGGCGAGCAATCTTCAGCTTCTTCACGATCTGGACCAGCTTCTGCCGAAGGGCATCGTCTCATCTGGCCGCAAAACTCCGTAGCAAAACTGGGGTGAACTCGGCGGCCATCTAGAATGTTGAAAATCGGAGAGAAGTCAGAAATGAACAGGGGAGAATTACGGAATGATAAGGATATAAAATAAATAGTCTCTTCCTATGGCTTTCCGATCCTAGGGGTTACGTCCTACGGTCAGCGTGTGCTCTGAATACCATCTCTGTAGCGACCTGACCCAAAATCGGTGAAGTCTTTGTGTCTGCATCATTCCCAAGATCATGCTTTGGCACTCACAAAGACATTGATGAAATAATCAAAGTTCAATCACACCTGAATTTATTACACGATTCTCATATCGAGTCTTTATTACAATGGAATAAATTCGGCCAAAGGCCAACTCATGAGAAATAAACTAAGTAAAGCTGCGGAAGCGTAGAAGAATAGCGAGTCCATCCGACTACAAAGGGCAATCGCCAAGCGCGGATCGTAGCCTCAATCCTGATCGGAATACTCCTCTGCAACATAAGACGTTGCAGCCGTGTAGGTCAAGATTTTGAATATGCCGCAAGTCATGAAGAGAGAACAATAATAAAATTACTAACACTATATGCAATTTGGCTGTGGGGCTCTAAGTTTCATCATTTTGCGAAAAGCCAGTTTTTCCCTACAATAAGGACTTGTTTGCAAAAACTACAAAATTTTTGGTAGTTATTGAGATGGTTCCACCAACCAATGTCTCATTCCCAAACTATTAAGTCATAACCCCCTCAATTAATTCATTAATTTTAGTGTTGAGATTTCCGAATACTTCCAAGTTCCAGAGGCTCAAATTGTCCGTAATCGGGGACACGGCTAATCGATTAGATCTTTTCTCTAAGAGGTTTATGACTTTACCCGCAAGTATCGTTCCCTCCTTTTAAGTCTTCGCACTTCATGGTGTTTGAAGACGGGACGAACGAAATAGGGTCTTCAAGAGTTCCTCGCCACCGCCGCGGTACCCATCCAATCCTACCGTTCTTCTACATCTCGTAGCACCGTCCGGCCAGAGTCACAACTAGGGTTGACCAAGCCAGAGCCCATAATGGCTTGCGGCTGCACAGTAAGCTTCCGGTCAATGGGGTATACATCCGCCTCTTCGTGGCTGGGTGAAGCTTTCCGCAAGATGTCATGGCACTTCTCCATGCATCCCGCCAACCACTGGATTCTCCAGGTGCCCGTCAACCGCCCTCCACCCAAAGAGTGAATTTTGAAGTCCATCTTGAGCTTGAAGTCATGGGGTTGTCATCATCTTGACTCTCACATCTCCCTTATGAATCACTCAACCAATCCCGCCTACGAGCATAGCAATAATAAACTACTTCGTCCGGTCATGGTAACAAGGGGATTTGGTTCATCCTTCCTCATGATACTACTCAAGTACATAACTTCAAAATTTCACCTACTGCATGCATGGTGGGGAGGTATAATTCTAATGCAACAAAATCATAGGTATTGTAAAGAAACATGATCAATGACTTGCCTTGCTGACGATCTTCGTAAGCTGGGGACTCGTGGTAGCAAGCTTTGCACTCCGGAAATTCTACCGAGGCAAACAACAATCATAATAAGCATATAGCATATGATCACTTACATAACAGCTTGCTAATATGAAACACACAAAACAATCGAATCAAAACCCAAAAGAAAACTCAAGAAATCCAACTCAAAGTTTTCCTACATCAAGCAACAATTAAAAATAGTTTTGCACTACAAAAAATTTTCTTAACAGAACCTAAGCATGGGTTTATGCTACCTAACAGAAAAGAATTCATCAAGCAACTAGGAGCAAAAAGAATCACCTTAAAATCTATTATAAAACTCATATTAGGCCTAAAGCAAATTCTAGGAGGAAAAATAAAATAAAAGTTTTATTTATTATAAATAAAAGTTCATGCTCTAAAGTTACAGAAACTAACATAGAATAATCTATCACATAGGAAAAATAAATTTATTTGCTAATTAAAACAATAGGAAAACAGTAGCTAGTTAAATAATTAGGAATAACATGATCCTGGTTAAAACTATTTTTTTATTAATCCTAAAATGCCCAAATAAATTCCTACGGTTAAGCAATGTCAAAACAAAGTTGTGACAAAAAGAATCATTAAAAATAATATTCCTAACTCCTTTTATAGCAGATTTACTATTCTGTCAAAATATAAATAAAGCAATTTTAGATAATTTTAACCTGACTAATTATATTTTCTACAGAAACTATAAGAAATTTGCAAACCAACAAAAAAAGAATCACTTAAAAATATTAAGTAGATTAAAAGATATGAATTTTTCAAATCTGAAACTATTCTGTTAAAACAGAAAACGAAAAATAAAGAAAAACGGGCTAATGGGCCTATCTAGCGCCTCAGGCGTAATATAACTAAATCGGCCCTAGTGGTTAAACCGAGTCGGCGGTTTAATAAAAACCTTACTAATCGATCTAAACTGAAATAAACCGGTTTATTAAAACTAAACCTAAATAAAAGCGTATTCTTGGGGATCTAATCCTAACCGCACGCTTTGGATCTAACGGCGAGGAGGACTCCAGACTCACCGCTGAGGAAAGACGACGGCGACGGTCGGCGGCGACGACGGCGGGACCTCCAGGTCTTGGCGTGGCGAGGTGAGCTCGGGGTGGAGTCGGCGAGGTCGAGGTTCGGGGATGGCGGTGCGGAGTTAATGGCGGCGGCGGCCGGTGCTCCGCTGGGTTGTCAGCGAGGGGAGAAGGTTTCGGGGTCGGGAGGCGGAACGGGTGAGGGGGTATTTATAAGGTGGGGCGCGACTTGGAGGAGGGGCGATCAGGCGAGGATTCACGGATCCCGGATCTGCGGATTCCGGCGAGCGAGGGCGGGGTTTGCGTGGTCGAGGGGAAGAACGAGGGGTGGGGTCCGCCTGTCGGGGAGAGGGAGCGGGAACGGTCGGACAACCGGTGCGAGAGGGTTTCGCGCTGGGCTCGGTCGGCCGTCGTGGGCAAGGTGGGCGCCAAGCATGGTGGGCCTCACTGGCCGGGTCGGGTGGTTTGGTCGGCGCCGGCTTTTCTCTTTTCATTTTTTTTTGAAATAAAAGAGAGAAAATAATATATAAAAATATAAATATTTTATATAGGACATATATATATCAAAATGATCAGGGGAATTTTCCCTAACATTTGAACATTTTTCAAGTGTCAAAATACAAACTTTATAATAAACATTTTTTTTAAATTCCAAATAAAACTCAAATTTTAATTCAAATTTTTTTGGCAATGTTTTTTTCCTCCTGATATTTTTGGAGTGTCATGTTTACTCCTCTCGTACTTTTTCTCAAGTATTTATCGTGCATAGTTTTTGAAATGATTTCCACCGCCAAAATTTGAATTCAAACTCCAACAACTCCAAAACCTCAAACTTCAAATGCCACTCAAATTCAAACAGAATGCATAGATGCTTAGCTATAATTGTAAAACATTCCAAATAGGAAATTTGGGATGTTACAAACCTACCCACCTTAAGATGAATCTCGCCCTCGAGATTCGGGTTGGCTAGAAAATAGGTGCGGGTGGTCTCAAGGAGGTCTTCTTCAAGGCGCTCCCTGTGTGGCTTCCTCTTCGGAGTGATGACTCCACAAAGACCTTGCAAAACTTGATGATCTTGCTGCGGGTGACTCGCTCGCAGTCTCGAGAATTCGGACGGGTTTCTCCTTATAAGTCGAGATCCGTCGAGCTGTATGGCCTCTAGGGGCACTGTGTCTCTCAACGGAATATCAGCCATGTCGGCATGACACTTCTTCAGCTGAGAAACATGGAAGACATCATGAAGTCCGGACAATCCTTCCGGCAATTCCAACTTGTAAGCAACTTCTCCACGACGTTCGAGGATTTTGTAGGGGCCAATGAATCGGGGTGCTAACTTTCCTTTGACACCAAACCTCTTGATTCCACGAAGTGGAGACACACGGAGATATGCTCGGTCTCCCGCCAGAAGTTACTTCCTTTATGCGTTCTTGTCGGCATAACTCTTTTGCCTCGATCGAGCTATCTTGAGTCTATCCCGAATCAGCTTGACTTTCTCTTCGAATCTCGATAAGATCGGGACCGAAAAGTTTTCGATCTCCAACACCATCCCACAGCAATGGTGTTCTCGCATCTCCTTCCGTATAGAGCTTGAAAGGGGCCATCTTCGCATCGGGTCCGATAACTGTTATTGTCACGAGAACTCCGCGTATGGCAAATTATCATCCCAGCTAGACCCATAGTCTAGTGCACAAGCTCTCAACATGTCCTCCAGATCTGGTTGACTCTCTCG
This sequence comes from Aegilops bicornis, assembly GCA_021605145.1. Lineage (NCBI taxonomy): Eukaryota > Viridiplantae > Streptophyta > Magnoliopsida > Poales > Poaceae > Aegilops > Aegilops bicornis. The sequence continues at coordinate 521,779,118 of CM038669.1, forward strand.
GTCTGTCCATCTGCTCATGGATGAAAAGTCATCTTGAACTCCAGCCTCATACCCAAAGTTTCATGCAATTGATTCCAAAACTTTGAGGTAAATTGTGTTCCTCTATCTGACACGATACTCCTCGGAACTCCATGCAGGCATACGATCCTGGTCATGTATATCTTGGCTAACTTAGCGCTGGTATAGGTAGTCTTCACGGGAATGAAATGAGCTACCTTGGTCAATCGATCAACCACTACCCGAGATGGAATCATAACCTGAACGGGTCCCGGTAATCCTGTGATAAAATCCATTCCAAGTTTTTCCCATTTCCACTCGGGAATCGGCAAGGGTTGAAGTAACCCAATCGGCTTCGATGTTCCGCCATTACTGTGGCAAACATCGCATACTACTACGCACTCAGCAATATCCTTCTTCATATCATCACCGTAAACTTTCCTTCAAATCCAGATACATCTTGGTGTTACCGGGTGAATCGAGTACGGTGAATCATGAGCCTCCAAGAATTAGCTTCACGAGTTTGGGATCATTGGGTACATAAACACGATCCTCGTACCATACAGCTCCGTATTCATCCTTACGAAACCCTTTAGCTTTTCCTTCATTCATCCGTTTATTTATCTCATCAATTTCCTTGTCCGACTTCTGGGCTTCACGAATTCTTTCGGTCAAAGTGGGCTGAACTTCCAGAGCTGCAACATATCCTCTCGGAACTATCTCCGATCGGAGATCTACGAGGCCATCGGTTAACTCCTGGGGTAATCCTCCCGCTATAAGAGTATTCACATAACTCTTACGTCTCAAAGCATCTGCTACAACATTAGCCTTTCCTGGGTGGTAATGCAATCTCATGTCGTAGTCCTTGATTAACTCTAGCCATCTCCTCTGCTTGAGGTTCAACTCTTTCTGCGTGAAAATGTACTTCAAGCTATTATGATCTGTGTAAACATCACAACTATTTCCGATAAGAAAATGTCTCCAGGTCTTGAGTGCATGCACTACGGCTGCTAGCTCCAAATCATGTGTGGCGTAATTCATCTCGTGAGGTCGTAGGCTGTCCGGAGGTATAAGCTACAACTTTTCCTTCCTGCATGAGTACTCCTCCGAGACCACAGCGAGAAGCGCCACAATATACCGTAATCCTTGTGTATGTCAAGAAAATCAGTCTTGAAATTTGTAACCAAACGCTTTCTTCAATTCCGAAACCGCTTCACAATCCTCGGTCCAAATGTACTTGGCGTCCTTCTTCAACAGTTCAGTCATGGGCTTGGCAATCTTCGAGAAATTCTCAATAAACCTCCGATAATATCCTGCGAGTCCGAGAAAACTGCGGATCTCCTTGGCTGAGGTGGGTGACTGCCAATCGGTGACTGATACAACCTTGGTGGGGTCAATCGCTATTCCTTCTCCTGAAATAACATGTCCGAGGAATCCGACTTCCTTCAGCCAAAATTCACATTTGCTGAACTTGGCATACAATCGATGTTCTCGGAGTTTCTCCGTAACTAGACGCAAATGTTCCTTATGCTCTTCCTCGCTCTTGGAGAAAATCAGTATATCATCGATGAACACCACGACAAATTTGTCTAGATATTCCATAAATACCTTGTTCATCAAATTCATGAAGTATGCAGGGCATTAGTCAATCCGAATGACATGACGGTATACTCATATAAACCATACCGTGGTAAATGTTGTTTTGGGTATATCCGCTTTCACGGATCTTCAACTGATGATACCCTGATCGAAGATCGATCTTGGAGAATACCTTGGCTCCAACAAGCTGATCAAATAGATCATTAATCATCGGTAGAGGGTACTTGTTCTTGATGGTCACGTCGTTCAACGAACGATAATCCACAACCATTCTCAGGCTTCCATCCTTCTTCTCTACCAAAAGAACTGGGGCTCCCCAAGGTGATTGTCGGGGCGGCTGATCGTGCCCACGGACACCTATGGGGCCCGGCGGAGCGGGTCCCTTTGTGGTTCGGAGGGGGGCGGAGGTCGCACGAAGAGCGGATCGAGGCGATGCACACAGGCGGTTTACCCAGCTTCGGAGCTCTCCGGAGAGATAAAACTCCTACTGCTGCCTGTTTGATCTATTGTGTTCTTGCTGGGGAGCAACGCCCGCTACAAAACCTAGCGTGAGTGTATCTAGTCTATGGCCGGTCGAATGAACTCAACCTTGGCCAATCATGGAACCCCTCTACGTTGCACTCGGGCCTCCTTTTATATGCTAAAGGGTCTCCGACAGGTGGCAACATAGGCGAGGGTACAAATGTAAAAACAGGGGTTGGTACACCTACTTGAACACCTTCGGCCTCCACCTCCTTGATTTCACCCCCAACGCCATCTTGACCATGGCTATTTTCGCACATTTGTGCGAAAACTTTGTCGGGGTCCACCCGAACGTGGCACTCTTCCGCCATTTCTTTGTCCCCCGTGTCGAGAGAGGAGAGCCCCTTGCCGGAGGGATAGCCTGGGTCTCTAGGATCGGCCAGAAGGAGGCCTCCCTAGAGGGGGAGTTCTGGAACAAGTGGGAGGAGTGGAGAGCCAACTGTCTTTGGGTCGTGAGGAGGACCCACAGCCCTTCACCGCTGCGGCGCTAAACCCCAATTGCGCGCTGCAAGGATTGGAGTAACTTGGCGCCGAGGATGCGAGGTCAAGATAGTTGTGACCAATTCTGCGCCTCGGGCTTGCCGGTTTAACCATTGAGCGCGCTTGGCGCAGACTTCATTCGCCGCCGCATCGCTCCCTTGCAGGAAAGGAGGAGGCCTGCTTGGGAGTTCCAGAATGCGGCGGACATCATGAGGCTGCGCCCGGGCTTGAATTGGAACTTCACCGTCATGGAGCTGGATTCAGTGCTGCTCGAGTTGTTCAAGAACGACCACGAACATCCCGAGTGGTTCAGGTTGCCGCTGGGGTCGCCCCACAGCAACAACTCGGCGCCGACCGCATCCGCGCCATGATGCCATCGCGGCGACTCCCACGGGATCGTCCCGACCTGGCAGGAGCCCCCCGACGAGGTCGTGCACCAATTCTTCGACAACTTGCAAGAGGTGCCGATCTGCTCCGACGAGCAGAAGGGGCTCACCCGAGACACCACCGAGCAGGAGATGGCGTGGATTGCCACCAGAGCGGAGGAGGCGGCAGCAGCCGCTGCCGCTGGAGTCTTCGGGTTCACCATGGAGGAGGCGGACGCGCGGCGCGCCAAGCGCTGCCGAAGCGAGGGAGGTCGCCCGGCGAGGACGAGCTTGTCGAGCTCGAGGCCGGACGAGTGGACCCGCCGAGGCTGCTTCTTCCCGCCGCCAAGCGACTTGCCACCGGCGGAGCTCCTGGCCTCGCCGAGGAGGCGCTTCGCAGGCTGGGGACGAGCTGGCAGTCGGCCCACACCGCAGCGCCGCCGACGTTGTTCCATCGCGTAAGCGAGGTTACAAGGGAGCGCCCCAAACTACAGCGACAACCGGGCCGGAATCTTCTCGGGCCGCCGCCGACGCCTCCGCCAAGCGGCCAAGAGAGCCCACTCCTCCGCCTCATCGCACCGGAGACGGGCCGGAGTTTGACTTCTCCGCGCTCAGCTCCGAGGAGGAAGGCGAAGAGTAAGCTTCTCGAGATCGCGCATGTATGTCTTCAATTTTTATTGCTTCATCTTGAATCTGATTTGCTTCGTCCTGGACTCTTTCCTTTTTAGGACGCTGGCCGAGAGGGCGGCGAAGAGGGCCAAAATCCCGACGGTCGTCGTTGAGGACGATTCTCATGTGGCGACGGGGGACGCGTCCGAGACCGCCTTGCCGGACCCGGCAACCCTTCCCGTAGCAGCCCCCAAAGACGGACCCCGCAGTAAGTGTGCAGTTTTCTTCTTCTGTTAGGGCGTCTTGGGGTGCCCCCTCTTTGTAGATATCTGACCGTGCGCTTGTGCAGGAGCAGAGCAGTCTCATCAGGAGGGTTCGGAGGCCGCCTCCGAGATCCTGCCTGCTGCCACTACGCCGCCGAGGGAGGACAAAGGGAGCTCCCTCCGACAAGGGAGGCCACCCCGGCAAGGGAGGCTACTCCGGCAAGGGAGGCTACCCCGGCAAGGGAAGGCGCCAGCGACCCTCCAGTGGTCGAGGCCATGGCTGCGGATCCCGTTGCAGGTGACTCCCTTACACGAAAATCCCCCTTGGGCTTGCTTTCTTTTGTTTCTCCTTTTTTTTGGATATCTCGCCGACCGCTTCCTTCTTCGCCCGACGCAGACTGATGGAGGTCGAGGCCGCCGGCGAGGAGGAGACGCGCGGCAACACCGACGAGGCCGCCGTCGAGGAAGAAGAGGTCATTGTCGTGGAAGAAGAGGCCGTCACCGATGAGCTCGCCGCGAGGAGGCCACCGAGGCTGCCGACGCAGGGCCGGGCGAGGGGTCGGATGGTCGCATCGACGGCCCTGGGGCCGCAGGAGCGGTAAACGCTACACCGACGGCCGACTCCCGCTGCCGCCAAGGCGCCAGCTCCGAGGAGCCCCAGCCCGGTGCCTACCAAGGCCGCGGCGTCTTCATCAAGCTCCCCCGAGCCGAAGCTCAGGCGCCCGGTCGAGGGCGAGACCTTCGACGGCGAGCTACTCGCGTCCGCTGGGTTGACGCTGGTGGATGCGCCAAACAGCAGCAGCGGCGAGTCCGAGGAGGAGCAGCTGTTGTCCCTCTACCGCACCCGTCAGGCCAAGTTGGAGACCCGGGAAGCCCTTGTCGCGAGGGCGGGGGCGGACATAGAGAAACGCGCCGAGGAGCTCAGGAGCACCAACAAAGAGGCGCTCTGCGACGTGGCAGACGCGCGGGCCCAGCTCGCAGAAGAGCGCACGGCCTTCATCCTTGAGTTGGCCGCAGCTGATGAGGAGTAGCGGCTGGCTGCCGAGAAGCTCGTCGCGCAGGAAAGCGAGTTGGTGCAGCGAAAGGTCAACTTGGACAGCCACGAGGAGGACCTTGCCGCGCGTGAGGAGTCGCTTGGCGGGCGCCAGAGGCGGCGACGCCGCCGCAGCCGCCGAGGCCGCCAAGGAAGAGTCAAGGCGAAGTGGCACATACCGAGGCCACCCTCACGAAGAGCGCGAAGAGCTTGCCGTGCTCAAGCGCGAGCGTGAGAAGGGCGCCCACGCTACTGGCGAGCTGCAGGCCCGCCTCGGCCGACAGGCTAAGGAGCTCGACGCCGCCAAGGACTCCAAGGCGGATCTGAGCTGAAATCCACCACTGACGCAGACGTTGGATGGTGCCAGAGAGCGGGAGGCGGGCTTGCTGGAGGCGATCACTGCCTAGGAGGAGCTGGCTGGCGGATGTTGTCTCCGCCCGTAACACCTTGAGGGAGAGCGTGGAGCACTGGACCGAAGGTCTTGTGGACACCGCTGCCGACATCCACAACGAGCTGATGAAGCTGGAGATGGGGGACCTCGCGTACTCCTCCGACGAGCATCTCCAACCCAGCGTCAAGCTCAACCTGTTCTTCAAAGGCGTGGTGACGGGTCTCCGGCGACTCCGAGAAGAGGTCCCGAAGCAGCTGGCCGAGGAATCACGCTAGATCTGCGCAGGGGCCCTCGAGAAGGTGTTGATGAAGTTGGCCTTCCGCAACCCGGGCCTCAACCTTAATGGCGTCCTCAGATCCTTGCCGGCCGAAGCCAATGTGGAGGAGTTTCAAAGCCCTTGTCGCACCCATTGTGGACAAGGTGAACAAGATCAAGAGGATTGAGGGCGACCGCGTGGACTAGGCCGCCAACCTTATCTCTCCCTTGTCGCTGCTGATCGTGTTTAGAAAACTTTGTTAGATCAACGACAAGTTATTCTGTAATATACTCTATCTTAGTTGAATCGATCGATGCATTGTTACTTCCTCTACTTGATTTCTTCCTTTGTACGTTATTGCCCTACGCTTTTCAGGGAAACTTGCCGGTGCAGGCACCCTTGCTGCGAAGGCCGATTATGGAACTTCAAAGAAGCTGGCGGGGTCGCTACCGACAAGCAACCTTGTCGCGGACTAGCCGCAGCTCACTTAAGTTGTTGAGCGGACTCGAAACAAAGTAAGGGCGCGACCAGTCACGATTCGGTTCCTCCGCGCACAGGTTTTCCATACAAAGTATTATCGTTCGAGGAAGATAACGAAAATTTTAAAAATTGATTGCTCAAACTTTGGCACCTTAGCTTTTATGTTTCTTGCATCCCGATGAGGCGAAACTTCCTCGAGCGGTGCCTGGTCCATAGTATTATCTCCTCCTCCCCCCTGGTTAACTTCTTGCGGCGAGGGAGCCTCCCTTTCTTTGCGACAAGAGAAAGAAGAGGAAATAACGTCATAGAGCCCAGTGGCTCGATTCTGCTTACCGGGTGTGGTTGCTGCACAAAGTGTTAGCCAAAACATGCAATAACTTGACGAAAGCATGAACTTGACGGGTTGTGCGCAACACATGGGCTTTACTGATGCACGGGGTCTGCGCCCGGCTTTGTACGAAGGATTACTTGCAACAGCGGCAAGACTTGTACAAAAGGTGGTTGCCAGAACGGGTTCCGACAACCGCGCCTTATGGGTAAAACTTACGAAGATGTTCAAGGTTCCAGGAGTAGCTCACCGGAATTCCGTCGTCGGTCTCAAGGCGGACAGCGCCGGAGCCTAGTGACTCGTTTCACCCGATAAGGGCCTTCCCACTTCGGGCGTCAACTTGTTTGAATTCTTGGCGGACTGAGTCGCCGAAGAACAAGGTCGCCTTTCCTCGAGACTTCGGCATTAACCCCTGCGGCCATGGTAGCGGCGCAGGGCATCTTTAAGCGAGCGGCTCGCCTGGCCGGCTCGAAGACGATCTTCCTCAAGGAGCAGCGCGTCATCTTGTCGCAGCTGCTCTTGCTCAAGCTCATCATAAGCGAGCACTCGAGGTGACCCATTATCTGAGTTCCGTGGGGAGAACTGCCTCTGCTCCATAGACTAGAGCAAAGGGTGCACGGCGATGGCTCGATTTGGCGTCGTTACGATCGACCAAAGAACCACCGGCAGCTCCTCGATCCAGCTTTCTTCCGCACTTGTGCAGCCTCGTCGAAAGTTCTGGTCTTGAGTCCGCGCAGCACTTCAGCGTTCGCCCTTTTCGCTTGACCGTTGCTTCTCGGGTGAGCAACGGAAGCGGCAACCTTGGCACCAAGGTCTTGGACGTCTTGCATGAAGGTGCGACTTCGTGAATTGTGTGCCGTTGTCGGTGATGATCCTATTAGGGATTCCAAACGGCAAACAATCGACCAAGAACTTGATCACGATCGTGTCGTCACCTTCCTCATCGCTTCCACTTCCGGCCACTTTGTGAACTTGTCGATGGCAACGCATACAAGTACTCAAAGCCCCGACAGCTCGGGGAAGGGGCCGAGGATGTCGAGCCCTGCACCGAAAATGGCCAGGATAAAGGGATCGTCTGAGACCTTGAGCTGGCAGTGTATCTGTTTGGAATGGAACCGCACGCTTCACACTTGGTTACTTGTGCAGTTGCATCCTGGAGGGCTGTCGGCGAAGAAACCTTGCCGGAAAGCTTTGCCGCAAGTGCTCTTGCGCCAATGTGGTGACCACATATGCCTCCATGTATCTCTGCCAACAGCTTCATCCATCTTCCCCGGAATACACTTCAATTTCACACCGTTGAGTCTTCTTACATGCAGTATCTTTGTCGACAAAGCTGGTACATACCGATTGTAGGGCTACTCTTTCCGCTTCTTCCTGCTCTTCGAAGTTCTCCGTCTGAAGGAATTGGACAATCCGCTGCGTCCATGCTTTGGAGCTTGTGGCTCGACAACAAGGACTAAAGGCTCATCTGCTGCTCTTGGGAACATCAGCTTCTCTGGCAAGAGCCGGTGGCTCTGCCGGAGCTAGATGCTCCCGACAAGCTTGCCGGAGCAAGACTTGTCGGGAGCGCTTGCTTCAACGAAACAAACCACAGGGTCTGTCGGAATCGCTCCCTCAAAGATTGTTGGTGTTGATCTTGGGGACCTTTGCAACGACGGCTTCGGGAAGCTCTGGCCGGAAAGTAGTCACCAGAGGCCAACTTCCTCTTCTTGCTTTGTCCGGTGATGGTGTTACGGTTGGTCGAGTCACTGAGCACGAAAGTCCCCGGTTCCACAGTAGCTTAAGCGTGGCGCACTTTGACAGGCGTCGGCAATATCATTCTCGAGCTCTTGGAACATGTTCCATTTGCGAGGCCCTCAAAGTGCTCTTCTAGCTTCCTCACTTCATCAACGTGAAGCTTCCATCAACGGACTCTGGTAATCTTTGTTGACTTGGCGGACTGACGAGTTGCGAGTCACCCCGACAACAAGCTTCTTGATCCCAAGGTCCACGGCGATCCCGAGACCGGCAAGCAAACCTTCATACTCTGCAGTATTGTTCGCCGCTTGCTCCTTGGGAAAGTGCATCCGGACGACGACTTGAGGTGCTCTCCGGTGGTGCGATAAGCGACGCCGGCACCGGCGCTTGCAGCGTAGAAGGCACCATCAAAGTACATCAGCCACTCTTCGCTTGCTTCTTTGACGGGAATGCTCGTCTCCGAATCTCTTCATCCGCGTTGGCGCCCATTCTGCTATGAACTACGCCAAGGCTCGCTTTGGATAGTTGATGTGCTTTCAAACTTAAGACCAAAGCTTGATAGCTCCAAAGGCCCACTCGACAATCCTGCACAGCCGCTTCCGGATTCTGCAGATCCTCTTCGAAAGCGAGTGACAACTGTGATCTCATGTGCTTGGAAGTAATGGCGCAGCTTTCGAGGCCATGAGGAGGCCGAAGCAGTTTTGCACACCGTAGTACCTTGACCTAGCCCCTGCAGGAGGGAGCCGACAGTAAACCGGGCGCTGCACCATCCTTTTCTGTATCTGTTCTTGTGTCTTCGCGGACTCGTCCTTGTCGGGACCAGAGCTTGTCGGCGAAGCCCCCTGCTTGTCGCTGGATGTGCTTGCCGCGGTTGCTGGCTCGTCATCCGCCTCCCTCTCCGCCACTAACGCAGCGCTAACCACTTGATTGGTTGCCGCTATATATAGCAGCAACTTCTCTTGTGGCCTAGGTGCGACAAGTGTTGGAGTAGAGGACAGGTATCTCTTTAAGTCCTGCAGCGCATCCTCCGCTTCGGGAGTCCATTTTACTGGACCCGCCTTTTTCAAAATCTTGAAAAATGGCAGGGCGCGCTCAGCAGACCTAGAAATAAACCTGCTGAGAGCAGCCACGCAACCGGCAAGTCTTCGTACATCCTTGACGCGCTTTGGTGCTTCGATCTGCTCAATGGCCTTGATCTTGTCGGGATTTGCCTCAATCCCTCGCTGAGACACGAAGAACCCGAGAAGCTTGCCGGAAGGGACTCCGAACATGCACTTCTTGGGGTTGAGCTTGAGGTTTATCTTGCGCAGATTTGCAAAGGTCTCGTCCAGATCTTGAACCAGAGTTGCTTTGTCCCTGCTCTTGACCACTATGTCATCCATGTAGGCTTCTACATTTACGTGCATTTGCGGCTCAAAAGCGTCATGGACTACCCTTGCAAATGTCGAACCAGCATTCTTCAAACCGAAAGGCATCCGTATGAAACAGTATTTGCCACATGGTGTGATGAATGCGGTCTTCTCTTCATCTTCTTCAGCCATGAAGATCTGATGGTATCCTGAGTAGGCATCGAGAAATGAAAGCAAATCACATCCGGCCGTGGAGTCAACAATCTGGTCAATGCGCGGCAAGGGAAATGGATCTTTGGGACAAGCTTTATTAACATCAGTGAAGTCAATACAAAGCCTCCATTTCCCGTTTGCCTTGCGCACGACTACAGGATTGGCCAACCACGTGGGATGGAGTACTCCTCGACAACGCCTGCCGCTTCCGGTTTCTTGATCTCTTCACTATGAATTCTTGGCGCCCACCGCTTGCTTCCCGACTCTTTGCTTGACGGGTCACAAGATGAGGACAAACGGCTGGCGGTGCTCAATCACTTTCCTGGGAACACCGGGATATCGACGGTTGCCATGCAAACACGCCGACATTCGCCCGCGGAAAGCAACGAGCGCCTTCCTATTTGGGGTCGAGAGAGGCACTGATGGTGAAGGTACCACCAGCGCCGTCCTCCTTGGCGGGCACCTTCTTGGTCTTCGGCGGAGCCACCATCTTCTTGCACTTGTCGGTGGAGCTCGATGGTGCGTCCTCGACGGTAGCGCAACACTCCGAAGAGGTGCGCTTGCGGAGTGAGCATCGAGCCCTTGCCGGACTTGGACTTGGTCTTCTTCCCCGGAGCTTCAATGCAAGTGTCACGGAAATCTGTTGCGGCTGCTGCGTCCGGAAGATCTTGTCGGCACGTATAAGGGCATCCTTCTTGTCGCCATGGACAGAGATGACGCTTATCGGGCCTGGCATCTTGAGAAGGTTGTAGGCGTAGTGAGAGGCCGCCATGAACTTGGCGAGTGTCGGATGGCCAAGTATCCCATTGTAAGGCAATGGGAAATCGGCAACGCTAAATGTAACCCTCTCGATCCGAAGTTCAGCTCACGCCAAATGTGACCGGCAACGTAATCTTCCCTTCGGCTTGCTCCTTCCGGATTGATTCCTTGGAAGGTTCCGGTCTCTTCGAGCTCGCCGTCGAGGATTTGAAGCTTCCGGAGCACCGCGGAGGAGATCAGATTCAAGCCGCCCCGTCAACTAACATTTTTGTGACCTTGAGGTTGCGGATGGTTGGAGAGACCAACATCGGCAAGCACCCGACCGCAGCTTATGCGATCGGGGTGGTCTTCAATATAAAAAATGATAGGCGTGCTGGACCACTTCAGAGGCCTGCGTGACTCTATGGATGGTTCCGCAGCATTGACCTCCCGCATCCATTGCTTGAGTTGGCGGTGGGAGGTATGCAGGGAAGCACCTCCGTCAACGCAGAGAACCTCTGTGGCTTTCTGAAACTCCTGATCATCGCCAGCGTAAATGCGTCTTCCATATCTTCATCGTCATCATCATCTTCATCCTTGTCGCGGCCGCGGGGAGGTCGATCTCCTTGTCGCTGCTTGACTTTGCCGCGGCGTCCTCCCCGGCCGGGACGCTTCTTGCTAGCTCCCCCAGCACCTTCCTGGGCCTTCTCCTTGTCGCGTCGCTCGTACTCAGCTCTCTGCTGCTCGACGAGCTGCTCGACCTTCTTGCAGCTCTGGAGATCGTGGCCCTTGGTGCGGTGGATATTGCAGTAATGCTTGCCGGAGCTGTCCTGCTTGTCGGCGGCCGCCACCGACTGGTGGTCGGCATCAGCGGCAACCTCCTTGCCGGAGACACCAGCCTTGGCGTTCTTGTCGCCGCCTCCGTTGCCGGACTGCTTGACAGCTAACACTTCCCTGCTATTCTTCTTCCTGTTGCCTCGCCGCCGGCCCTTCTTCGCCGGGGCGGTGTCATCACTGTCAGATCCTGCTTCCGCATCCTCTCCTGGGAGTCTCCTCCCTTCCTCAGCGCGTGCACACTTGTCAGCCAAGGCGTACAGCTCACTGACGTCCTTGACTTTGCTCATCGCCATCTCCTCCCTCATCCTGCGGTTCCGCACATTCTGATGAAATGCGCTGATCACCGCGGCAGGGTGGACGTGCAGGATGTTGTAGTGCACACGCTGAATCTCTGAATGAACTTGCGCAGGACTCTCCTTCCTTCTGGGCAAGTAGGTGAAGGTCACTCTCTTGGCCATGAGGTTTGTGGCCACCCGTGAAGGCGCCAACAAACTGATGGCACAGGTCTGCCCAAGAGGATATGGAGCTGTCTGGCAAGTGCATGAGCCAAGATCTGACGTTGGGCTTAAGCACGGCGGAAGTAGTTGGCGAGGATCTTGTCGCCCCGTCCCCGCAGCTCGCACCGCGATGGTGTAGATGCCGAGGAACTCCGACGGATGCGCCCCGCCATCGCATTTCTCCGCACGCCTGGTTTGAAGTTTTTCCGCTGGGCCACTGGACTTGCTGCAGCTCACGAGTAAACGCAGGGCAACCTACCGCGTACGGCAAGTCGCCTGGCCCCTCCGGCGCGTGCATGTCAACAGAAGGCCCAGCGCGCTTGTCGGATTGACGTCGCGCTTCTCTTCGATGCTCGATGCGAGTTCGAGCGTCCTCTTGTTGTCGCTCGTGAAGAACTTGGCGCTGATCACAGCGAGTCCGCGGATCCGACGACGCGGTGGAGTCGCTGTCAAGGTGGATCCGGTGAGTCGGCGATCTTGGCCTTCTTGGCGGAGAGTGCACGGTGGTTGCACCTCCGACAGTGTCGTCGCCACCGGCTCGTGCTTTTGTCGCCTCGCGCGGCAACGATGGCGTTGGTTGTCGCGGAGCGTCACCGTTGGCAAAGCCGATGAGGCTCTGAATAGTGGCCCTCCACTCGTCGACCTTGCCGGCCGTTGGAGGGTAGTCGAGGAGCAGTTGAGCTCTCGCCAGAGCTTCTGTTGGAGTAGTAGGCGGCATTGGAGAACGGTGCGAGGAGCGGGACGCGCTCGGACTTCTAACCTCGTTAGAAGGAGCAGCGCCCCGTCCGGGCGTCAGATCTCACTTCGTGCCAACATGCTGGCGCGTATGATGGTCTTGAGGGTCTCGATCCAACGAACGTATGGTGTTGTGAACGCCATGACGTTGTTGGTCCCGCGTCTCCTAAGATGGGCGCGGGGGATGCGCGGACGCCGAGGTTTGCGGTGCCTTGTCTTTGGACATGGCAACGTCGCGAACACCTTCATCGGCGCCTGTTCTTCTGCCAGCGTCTGTACCACCACCCGTTTGCTGCGGCGAGGGTGGGCACGACGCGACGGTTTCTGCCGCCGCCAAGCCTTCTTCTTCGGTGGCATGTTGAGGAAGATGTTGATGACGCCGCCCGTGTGAACGCCGGATCGGATTCACCACGGCCTCGACGCTTCTACCGGGCGCGCCCGAAGATGTCGGGCGGCTGATCGTGCCCACGGACACCTATGGGGCCAGCGGGCGGGTCCCTTTGTGGTTCGGAGGGCGGAGGTCGCCTGAAGAGCGGATCGAGGCGATGCACAGGCGGTTTACCCAGCTTCGGAGCTCTCCGGAGAGATAAAACTCCTACTGCTGCTGTTTGATCTATTGTGTTCTTGCTAGAGCAACGCCCGCTACAAAACCTAACGTGAGTGTATCTAGTCTATGGCGGTCGAATGAACTCAACCTTGGCCAACCATGGAACCCCCTTCACGCTGCACTCGGGCCTCCTTTTATATGCTAAAGGGTCTCCGACAGGTGGAAACATAGGCGAGGTACAAACGTAAAAACAGGGGTTGGTACACCTACTTGAGCGATGTATGATTGCAAAAATACCTAATTTCGACGGCAAGGACAAAAGCAATAAATGCCTGTTGTCGCCCTAAACAAAGGTAACAGAGACCGTCAGGTGCGCCTCCGCTCGCCACGATGGCGAGCCTGTCTGCGCTGCGTGTCGCTGCTCTCTGCTGGCTGCACAGCCGCCCGGCACACGCCCATGGAACGGTCCCATGGCGACACGTCGCTGGGTGAGCTGGAGCGGAGGCGGAGAGGAGTTTCATGCCGCGGCAAGCGCCTTGCCGCGGCCGAATCCTTGTCGCGCCCGGAGACTTGTCGCGCTCCGGGCCTTCCCCAAGCTCCGCTTGCCGGGCCTTGTCTTCACGTGCACGAGCGGCCTTCCCGACAAGCTCCTCTTGTCGGGGCCTTATCTTCCCAATCTAATACTTTGTTCTTGAATGGCTCAAAGGGAGCCACGGAGGAAGTTGGCGGTGGCGAGGCGAACCTTGCCGCTGGTGCTGCAATCGTCTGCGTGCATCGTACGGGATACTAGGGTACCCCTACTCTAGTACACCGGCGATGATGAGCTTGGCGAATATATCCCTTCTCCAATAGCTCATTAATTTGCTTTTTGATCTCTTCCAATTCGTTCGGGGCATCCGATAGGGTCTCTTGGATATTGGGGCTGTGCGGCAATAACTCAATCAGAAATTCAATGTCTCTGTCCGGTGGCATTCTGGTAATTCCTCCTAAACACATCGGGAAATTCTTGCACTCATCGCAATTCCTCCCTGAACAACTCCCGTGAGGGAAATTCACCGATTGTTCATCGGGATACGTCTGGATACATACTTGATCCTCTTCCGCCCGGAGTGGTGAGCAGAATTGACTTCTGGGCACGATCTATGTTTCCTTCAAACTTCGTCAACCAATCCATGCCTAGGATTACATCCAAGGTCTGGGTTTCCAATACTATGAGGTCTGCGGAAATTTATGGTTTCCGATGTTGAGGGTTGCATGACAGCCTAAACCCGCCATCATTTCTCCTCCCGCAGAACCGGCGTGAAGGGGGCTTCTAGGGGTTTTAGTGGGCAACCTGCATTTTTCCACAACTACCCTTGATATGAATGAATGCGTTGCACCGTAATCAAAGAGTACCAATATCGAACGTGAATTCAATAAAAACTTACCAACCACGATGTGGCTGATCATAGACGTCCTCCACGTCAATGTGGTTCACCTGCACGAGGGAAAGGGTTGGGCTTCTTCGCTGAGCTTCCATTGCCGTTTCCATTCCTCTGCTTGGCCTCCGGGAAGTCGGTGGCATAGTGCCCTGTTTTCTGGCACTTGAAACAGGTGATGTGACTCAGATCTTTCTGAGCCGGGGCAGGACGATGCTGGTTTCCATTGCCGTTTCCATTGCCATTCCCATTGTCTGACTTGTTGTCCTGGTTGCGGTTGTTCCCATTCCCTCCATGGTTATGTCCTCCATGGTTGTGATGGGTATGCCCTCCTGAGTATGGGGCATAACGGGGCTTCGCTGAGCTCGAGTTGTACTTCCCTGGCCATACTTCCGCTATGCGGCTATCAATCTGCTCTTGCTTGCCTTCAAGTATGGTGGCCTTGTCTACCAGCTCACGGTAGTTGGTGAAGGTAGCCACCATTAGCTGCATACCCAGCTAAATCATTGAGTCCCTCGAGAAACTTTTTCCTGCTTATGCATCTGTGGCCACATCATCCGGGGCATAGCGGGCTAACTTGCTGAACTCATCCACGCATCGCCCCACAGACGGTTCCCTGGCGTAAGTTGCGGAACTCACGCTTCTTCAGACTCATGGCTCCAGCTGAAACATGAGCGGTGCGGAAGGCCTGCTCGAACTGATCCCACGTGATGGTGCCGATGGGATAAGTGGCGGTGTAGTTCTCCCACCAAGAAGCTGCAGGTCCATCAAGTTGATGTGCGGCAAAGCGCACCTTCTGCATCGGTGCATCCAACGTTGACTAACTCCCTTCCGACCTTGCGGAGCCAATCATCGGCCACAATCGGCTCGGTCTGCTAGAGAACACCGCGGATTAAGCCTTAGGAACCGAGTCAAGTTGTCAGCAGGGGTGGTGGCGGTGGATTGTTGTTGTTGTTGTTCAGTTACGGATGAGCATCTCGCATGAGGGCATTCTGCCGCTGAATCACCGGGTGAGCTCCGGCGGAAGTTGAGACCGGGTCACGTCTCGAGGCATCTGGTGTTTTGGAGTGGATGAGAAAATTAGAATAGAACAATGGTCTAATGAGAAAATATCACTACCCATATGAATGCACAATCATAATCACACCAATCATTTATTCATTCCACTCAAACATGGTTCAATCTCGATTACAAAATATCTCACGACTAATCGAAAATAACGGCCTAACTGATCGACGGAAAATAAAATAACATGGTGGTCGGCTAAATGTCTTCATCAATAATCCTTGCATCCTCTGGTGCGATGTCCTCCGGTGTGGCGTCCTCTGATGCGGCGCCTCATCTTTCGGCTTTCTCCGGTGGAACTCCTTCATAATCCTGATCATTGCTCACGAGGTCCGTCATCTCCACTCGGAAAAAGGTCCTCTCCCAAGTCCATCTTTTTCCTCTAACGCTGCAACCTTCATTTTCAGGTCGCCGACTCTCTCCATGAAGTCCGCGATTTCTTCCTCATGGTCAAGGAAGTCTGCGTGTGCCTTCTCTTCCAGTTCGAGTTCACGGAACAACAGCCTCTGTGTACCTTCGAAGTTACGGCGAGTCTGGATCTCCCGTTTCTGAGGAGACACTCCAAGTCTTGGACATACGAGAGAATGGAGTCATCCTCTGATGCGGATGATATCTCCATTCCTTGCTCTCCGAGAAATCATGGCGAGGTCCGATGGATCGAGCACGCCCTGTACTCTTCTCGGAGATGTCCAAGTGCACGATAAATCGCCATGTCTCTTCCGAGGATCCAGCTTGAAGTCGGTAAACTCAAAGTCAATAGGCTCAGATGTCCTCCAAGGTTCTCCTCGAATGTGCACCTCGATCCTGGCGGGTATCCGTCGGAAGTGCATTGGTAGGCTTCCCGGTGATCGAGGGCGAGCAATCTTCAGCTTCTTCACGATCTGGACCAGCTTCCGCCAAGGGCATCGCCTCATCTGGCCGGCAAAACTACGTAGCAAAACCGGGGTGAACTCGGCGGCCATCTAGAATGTTGAAAATCGGAGAGAAGTCGAGAAATGAGCAGGGAGAATTACGGAATGATAAGGATATAAAATAAATAGTCTCTTCCTATGGCTTTCCGATCCTAGGGGTTACGCCCCTACGGTCAGGTGCTCAATACCATCTTCAGAGCGACTGACCCAAAATCGGTCAAGTCTTTGTGTCTGCATTCGTCCCAAGATCATCTTTGGCACTCACGAGACATTGATGAAATAATCAAAGTTCAATCACACCTGAATTTATTACACGATTCTCATATCGAGTCTTTATTACAATGGAATAAATTCGGCCGAAGGCCAACTCATGAGAAATAAACTAAGTAAAGCTGCGGAAGCGTAGAAGAATAGCGAGTCCATCCGACTACAAAGGGCAATCGCCAAGCGCGGATCGTAGCCTCAATCCTGATCGAATACTCCTCTCGCAACATAAGACGTTGCAGCCGTGTAGGTCAACATTTTGAATATGCTTGGCAAGTCATGAAGAGAGAACAATAATAAAATTACGAACACTATATGCAATTTGGCTGTGGGGCTCTAAGTTTCATCATTTTGCGAAAAGCCAGTTTTTCCCTACAATAAGGACTTGTTTGCAAAAACTACAAAAATTTTGGTAGTTATTGAGATGGTTCCACCAACCAATGTCTCATTCCCAAACTATTAAGTCATAACCCCCTCAATTAATTCATTAATTTTAGTGTTGAGATTTCGAATACTTCCAAGTTCCAGAGGCTCAAATTGTCCGAATCGGGGACACGGCTAATCGATTAGATCTTTTCTCTGCAGAGGTTTATGACTTTACCCGCAAGTATCGTTCCTCCTTTTAAGTCTTCGCACTTCATGGTGTTTGAAGACGGACGAACGAAAACAGGGTCTTCCGAAGAGTTCCTCCGCCACCGCCGGTACCCATCCAATCCTACCGTTCTTCTACATCTCGTAGCACCGTCCGCCAGAAGTCACAACTAGGGTTGACCAAGCCGAGCCCATAATGGCTTGCGGCTGCAGGTAAGCTTCCGTCAATGGGGTATACATCCGTCTCTTCGTGGCTGGGTGAAGCTTTCCGCAAGATGTCATGGCACTTCTCCATGCATCCCGGCCAACCACTGGATTCTCCAGGGTGCCCGTCAACCGTCCTCCACCCAGTAGTGAATTTTGAAGTCCATCTTGAGCTTGAAGTCATGGGGTTGTCATCATCTTGACTCTCACATCTCCCTTATGAATCACTCAACCAATCCCGTCTACGAGCATAGCAATAATAAACTACTTCGTCCCGGGTCATGGTAACAAGGGGAATTGGTTCATCCTACCTCATGATACTACTCAAGTACATAACTTCAAAATTTCACCTACCGCATGCATGGTGGGGAGGTATAATTCTAATGCAACAAAATCATAGGTATTGTAAAGAAACATGATCAATGACTTGCCTTGCTGACGATCTTCGTAAGCTAGGGCCTCGTGGTAGCAAGCTTCGCACTCCGGAAATTCTACCGAGGCAAACAACAATCATAATAAGCATATAGCATATGATCACTTACATAACAGCTTGCTAATATGAAACACACAAAACAATCGAATCAAAACCCAAAAGAAAACTCGAAGAAATCCAACTCAAAGTTTTCCTACATCAAGCAACAATTAAAAATAGTTTTGCACTACAAAAAAATTTCTTAACAGAACCTAAGCATGCGTTTATGCTACCCTAACGAGAAAAGAATTCATCAAGCAACTAGGAGCAAAAAGAATCACCTTAAAATCTATTATAAAACTCCTATTAGGCCTAAAGCAAATTCTAGGAGGAAAAATAAAATAAAAGTTTTATTTATTATAAATAAAAGTTCATGCTCTAAAGTTACAGAAACTAACCTAGAATAATCTATCACATAGGAAAAATAAATTTATTTGCTAATTAAAACAATAGGAAAACAGTAGCTAGTTAAATAATTAGGAATAACATGATCCTGGTTAAAACTATTTTTTATTAATCCTAAAATGCCCAAATAAATTCATACGGTTAAGCAATGTCAAAACAAAGTTGTGACAAAAAGAATCATTAAAAAATAATATTCCTAACTCCTTTTATAGCAGATTTACTATTCTGTCAAAATGTAAAATAAAGCAATTTTAAATAATTTTAACATGACTAATTATATTTTTTACAGAAACTATAAGAAATTTGCAAACCAACAAAAACAGAATCACTTAAAAATATTAAGTAGATTAAAAGATATGAATTTTTCAAATCTGAAACTATTCTGTTAAAACAGAAAACGAAAAATAAAGAAAAACGGGCTAATGGGCCTATCTAGCGCCTACAGGCGTAATATAACTAAATCGTCCCTAGTGGTTAAACCGAGTCGGCCGGTTTAATAAAAACCTAACTAACCGATCTAAACCGGAAATAAACCGTTTATAAAAACTAAACCTAAATAAAACGTATTTCTTGGGATCTAATCCTAACCGCACGCTTTGGATCTAACGGCGAGGAGGATCATGCGACTCACCATGAGGGAAAGACGACGGCTGACGGTCGGCGGCGGCTCGGGCGACCTTTGCATGCGGCTCCGGTGGTCGGGACGACGGCGGGACCTCCGGCGGGTGCGGCGTGGCGGGGGGAGCTCGGGGGGGGACTCGGGCGAGGTCGAGGGTTAGGGATGGCGGTCTTGGCGTTAATGGCGGCGGCGCGGATCTCGGCGGGTTGTCTGGCGAGGAGAAGGTTTCGGGGTCGGGGAGGGGCGGAACGGGGTGAGGGGGGGTATTTATAAGGCGGGGGGCCGCGACTTGGAGGAGGGGGCGATCGGGCGAGGGATTCGCGGCGGATCCCGGATCCTGCGGGATTCCGGCGAGCGGCGGCGGGGTTTGCGTGGGCGAGGGGAAGAAGGAGGGGTGGGGTCCCCCTGTCGGGGAGAGAGGGGAGCGGGGAACGGGTCGGACGACCGGTGCGAGAGGGTTTCGGCGCGGGGGGGCTCGGTCGGACGTCAGGTGGGCAGCGTGGTGGCGCGCTAGTGGGCCTCACAATTTGGTGGGCAGGCTGGCCTGGCTGGCGCCCGGGGCTTTTCTCTTTTCCTTTTTTTTTGAAATAAAAGAGAGAGAATAATATATAAAAATATAAATATTTTATATAGGACATATATATATCAAAATGATCAGGGGAATATTCCCTATCATTTGAACATTTTTCCAGGGGCAAAATCCAAACTTTATAAAAATCATTTTTTTCTAAAATTCCAAATAAAACTCAAATTTGAATTCAAACTTTTTTGGCAATGTTTTTTTCCTCTGATATTTTTGGAGTGTCATGTTTACTCCTCTCATACTTTTTCTCAAGTATTTATCGTGCATAGTTTTTGAAATGATTTCCACTTGCCAAAATTTGAATTCAAACTCCAACAACTCCAAAACCTCCTAAACTTCAAATGCCACTCAAATTCAAACAGAATGCATAGATGCTTACCTATAATTGTAAAACATTCCAAATAGGAAATTTGGGATGTTACAAACCTACCCACCTTAAGATGAATCTCGCCCTCGAGATTCGGGTTGGCTAGCAAATAGGTGCGGGTGGTCTCGAAGGAGGTCTTCTTCAAGGCGCTCCTGTGTGGCTTCCTCTTCGAGTGATGACTCCACGCACCTTGCAAAACTTGATGATCTTGCTGCGGGTGACTCTGTTCGCAGTCTCGAGAATTCAGACGGGTTTCTCCTTATAAGTCGATCACTGTCGAGCTGTATGGCCTCTAGGGGCACTGTGTCTCTCAACGGAATATCAGCCATGTCGGCATGACACTTCTTCAGCTGAGAAACATGGAAGACATCATGAAGTCCGGACAATCCTTCCGGCAATTCCAACTTGTAAGCAACTTCTCCACGACGTTCGAGGATTTTGTAGGGCCAATGAATCGGGTGCTAACTTTCCTTTGACACCAAACCTCTTGATTCCACGAAGTGTAGACACACGAAGATATGCTCGGTCTCCCGCTTCGTAAGTTACTTCCTTGCGTTTACTGTCGGCATAACTCTTCTGCCTCGACTGAGCTATCTTGAGTCTATCCCGAATCAGCTTGACTTTCTCTTCGGAATCTCTGATAAGATCGGGACCGAAAAGTTTTCGATCTCCAACACCATCCCACAGCAATGGTGTTCTGCATCTCCTTCCGTATAGAGCTTGAAGGGGCCATCTTGATTTGGTCCGATAACTATTATTGTCACGAGAACTCCGGCGTATGGCAAATTATCATCCCAGCTAGACCCATAGTCTAGCGCACAAGCTCTCAACATGTCCTCCAGGATCTGGTTGACTCTCTCGGTCACATCCATCCTGTCTGCGGATGAAAAGGCTGATCTTGAACTCCAAACCTCGTACCCAAAGTTTCATGCAATTGATTCCAAAACTTTGAGGTAAATTGTGTTCCTCAAGCTGACACGATACTCCTCGGAACTCCATGCAGGCATACGATCCTGGTCATGTATATCTTGGCTAACTTAGCGCTGGTATAGGTAGTCTTCACGGGAATGAAATGAGCTACCTTGGTCAATCGATCAACCACTACCTAGATGGAATCATAACCTGAACGGGTCTGGGTAATCCTGTGATAAAATCCATTCCAAGTTTTTCCCATTTCCACTCGGGAATCGGCAAGGGTTGAAGTAACCCATCCGGCTTCGATGTTCCGCCTTCACTGTTGGCAAACATCGCATATCGCTACGTACTCAAAGGCCAATATCCTTCTTCATATCATCCACCGAAACTTTCCTTCAAATCCAGATACATATTGGTGTTACCGGGGTGAATCGAGTACGGTGAATCATGAGCCTCCTGAAGAATTAGCTTCACGAGTTCGGGATCATTGGGTACATAAATACGATCCTCGTACCATACAGCTCCGTATTCATCCTTACGAAACCCTTTAGCTTTTCCTTCATTCATCCGTTTCTTTATCTCATCAATTTCCTTGTCCGACTTCTGGGCTTCACGAATTCTTTCGGTCAAAATGGGCTGAACTTCCAGAGCTGCAACATATCCTCTCGGAACTATGTCCAGTCGGAGATCTCTGAGGCCATCGGTTAACTCCTGGGGTAATCCTCCCGCTATAAGAGTATTCACATAACTCTTACGGCTCAAAGCATCTGCTACAACATTAGCCTTTCCTGGGTGGTAATGCAATCTCATGTCGTAGTCCTTGATTAACTCTAGCCATCTCCTCTGCTTGAGGTTCAACTCTTTCATGCGTGAAAATGTACTTCAAGCTCTTATGATCTGTGTAAACATCACAACTATTTCCGATAAGAAAATGTCTCTGTGTCTTGAGTGCATGCACTACGGCTGCTAGCTCCAAATCATGTGTGGAGTAATTCATCTCGTGAGGTCGTGGCTGTCCGGAGGTATAAGCTACAACTTTTCCTTCCCGCATGAGTACTCCTTTGAGTCCTGGCGAGAAGCGTCACAATATACCGTAATCCTTGTGTATGTCCGGCAAAATCAAGATCGAAATTTCAGTAACCAAGCGTTTCTTCAATTCACGAAAGCGGCTTCACAATCCTCGGTCCAAATGTACTTGGCGTCCTTCTTCAACAGTTCAGTCATGGGCTTGGCAATCTTGAGAAATTCTCAATAAACCTCCGATAATATCCTGCGAGTCCGAGAAATCGCGGATCTCCTTGGCTGAGGTGGGTGACCGCCAATCGGTGACCGATACAACCTTGGTGGGGTCAATCATGCTATTCCTTCTCCCGAAATAACATGTCCGAGGAATCCGACTTCCTTCAGCCAAAATTCACATTTGCTGAACTTGGCATACAATCGATGTTCTCGGAGTTTCTCCGTAACTAGACGCAAATGTTCCTTATGCTCTTCCTCGCTCTTGGAGAAAATCAGTATATCATCGATGAACACCACGACAAATTTGTCCAGATATTCCATAAATACCTTGTTCATCAAATTCATGAAGTATGCAGGGCATTAGTCAATCCGAATGACATGACGGTATACTCATATAAACCATACCGTGGTAAATGTTGTTTTGGGTATATCCGCTTTCACGGATCTTCAATCGATGATACCACGATCGAAGATCGATCTTGGAGAATACCTTGGCTCCAACTAGCTGATCAAATAGATCATTAATCATCGGCAGAGGGTACTTGTTCTTGATGGTCACGCTGCGTTCAACGAGCGATAATCCACAACCATTCTCGAAGCTTCCATTCTTCTTCTCTACCAAAAGAACTGGGGCTCCCCAAGGTGATTGTCGGGCGGCCGATCGTGCCCACGGACACCTATGGGGCCCAAGTGAGCGGGTCCCTTTGTGGTTCGGGGGCGGAGGTCGCATGAAGAGCGGATCGAGGCGATGCACACGGGCGGTTTACCCAGCCGGAGCTCTCCGGAGAGATAAAACTCCTCTGCTGCTGTTTGATCTATTGTGTTCTTGCTAGGGAGCAACGCCCGCCACGATACCTAAGCGTGAGTGTATCTAGTCTATGGCCGGTCGAATGAACTCAACCTTGGCCAATCATGAACCCCTCTCACGTTGCACTCGGGCCTCCTTTTATATGCTAAAGGGTCTCCGGCAGGTGGCAACATAGGCGAGGGTACAAACGTAAAACAGGGGTTGGTACACCTACTTGAACAAGGTATGTCAAGGTGCAAAAATACCTAATTTCGACGGCAAGGGACAAAAGCAATAAATGCATGTCGTTGTCGCCTAAACAAAGGTAACAGACCGTCAGTGCGCCTCCGTTCGCCACGATGGCGAGCCTGTCGTGCTGCCGCTCTCCGCCGCTGCTGCAGCCCGCCCGACACGCCGCCCATGGAACGGTCCCATGGCGACACGTCATTTGGGTGAGCTGGAGCGGAGGCGGAGAGGAGTTGCATGCCGCGGCAAGCGCCTTGCCGCGGCCGAATCCTTGTCGCGCCCGGAGGCTTGTCGCGCTCCGGGCCTTCCCGGCAAGCTCCTCTTGCCGGGGCCTTGTCTTCTGCGTGCCTGGAGCGGCCTTCCCGACAAGCTCCTCTTGTCGGGGCCTTATCTTCCCAATCTAATACTTTGTTCTTGAATGGCTCAAAGGGAGCCACGGAGGAAGTTGGCGGTGGCGGCGAACCTTGCCGCTGGGTGCTGCAACCGTCGTGCACGTAGCGGGATACTAGGGTACCCCTACTCTAGTACACCGACAGAGCCCGGGCTGGGCCGTACACGGTGTCGAAGCGCTTGTCGGGCCAGGCCCGAACTGTGCACGGACACGCTGCTGCCTCGACCACGCCGCAACCGCCCGGACCCACCACGATCCCCACTAAGGGCACGCACCGGACGTGGCGTCGTGCGAGAGATCGTGGGCGCGGTCGTGGGGGGGTACTTTATTAATATAAGCGGAACGTCCGCTCCCCTCCTCCCCTTTATAAGCGGAGGAAACAGAGGCGGGCCGACCACTCCTGCCATTGCCGTCTTGTCAAGAAACCACCGCCGCTCCCCTCGTCTTCTCCGGTGCGAAGAGAGCAACAGCCCGCCCCCTTTCGCCACAGGCACAGTCACCGCCGTCGACCCCCTCCGCCCCCCTCGCAATGGCCCCGAAGGCCGATAAGGAGAAGGGCGTCAAGTCGGCCGAGGCGCAGCGGCTCGCGGCGCTGCGCAAGGAGCGAGCCGTCTTCCCTCGCAGCTCGGCGCCACGGGAGCTGCGGGCGTCTACTACTTTTTCTGGCGACGGAGACTGGGCGCATCCACGCCGAGGGTGCTCCCCGCCTCCGCTGATCTGGCCCAAACAGGTACCCTTTCTTCGCCCTTTTCTTCTTTTGCGGTCTTTGCTCCGTGATTCTCGAAGTTCTTTTGCGACATAATGAACACCTTCGGCCTCCACCTCCTTGATTCCACCCCCAACGCCATCTTGACCATGGCTATTTTCGCACATTTGTGCGAAAACTTTGTCGGGGTCCACCCGAACGTGGCACTCTTCGGCCATTTCTTTGTCCCCCGCGTTGAGAGAGGAGAGCCCTCATGGGAGGGATAGCACAGGTCTCTAGGATCGGCAAGAAGGAGGCCTACCTAGAGGGGGAGTTCGGAACAAGTGGGAGGAGTGGAGAGCCAACTGGTGCTGGGTCGTGAGGAGGACCCACAGCCCTTCACCGCCAGTCGCCAAACCCCCCAATTCTTTGCGCGGCAAGGATTGGAGTAACTTGGCGCCGGAGGATGCGAGGCTGAAGATAGCTGTGACCCGAATTCTGCGCCTCAGGCTTGTCGGTTTAACCATTGGCGCAGTTGGCGCAGACTTCATTCGCCGCCGCATCGCTCCCTTGCAGGAAAGGAGGAGGCCTGCTTGGTTGTTCTAGAATGCGGCGGACATCATGAGCCTGCGCCCGGGCTTGAATTGGAACTTCACCGTCATGGAGCTGGATTCAGTGCTGCTCGAGTTGTTCAAGAACGACCGCGGACATCCCGAGTGGTTCAGGTTGCCACGGGGGGTCGTCCCGTTGTGCAACAACTCGGCGCTCGACCGCATCCGCGCCATGATGCCACTGTGCGACTCCCACGGGATCATCCCGACCTGGCAGGAGCCCCCCGACGAGGTCGTGCACCAATTCTTTGACAACTTGCAAGAGGTGCCGACCCGCTCCGACGAGCAGAAGGGGCTCACCCGAGACACCACCGAGCAGGAGATGGCGTGGATCACCACCAGAGCGGAGGAGGCGGCAGCAGCCGCTGCCGCTGGAGTCTTCGGGTTCACCGTGGAGGAGGCGGATGCGGCGAAGGCGGCAAGCGCTGCCGAGCGAGGGGAGGTCGCCGGCGAGGACGAGCTTGTCGAGCTCGAGGCCGGGACGAGTGGACCCGCCGAGGGCGCTTCTTCCCCGCCGCCAAGCGACTTGCCACCGGCGGAGCCCCCGGCTCCGCCGAGGAGGCGTCTTCGCAGGGCTGGGGACGAGCCGGGGCGACATGTCGGCCCACAGCAGCGCCGCCGACGCGCTCCAACTGCGGCAAGCGAGGTTGCGTGAGCGCCCTAAACTGCAGCGACAACCGGGCGGAATCTTCTCGGCCGCCGCCGACGCTTTCGCCAAGCGGCCAAGAGAGCTCACCTCCGCCTCATCGCACCGGAGGCGGGCCGAGTTTGACTTCTCCGCTCGGCTCCGAGGAGGAAGGCGAAGAGTAAGCTTCTCGAGATCGCGCTTGTATGTCTTCAATTTTATTGCTTCATCTTGAATCTGATTTGCTTCACTGGACTCTTTCCTTTTCGTGACACCGCCGAGAGGGCGGCGAAGAGGGCCAAAATCCGACAGTCGTCATTGAGGACGATTCTCCGTGGCGACGGGGACGCGTCGAGACCGCCTTGCGGACCCGGCAACCCTTCCCAGGCAGCCCCGGACGCCCCTAGAGTAAGTGTGCAGTTTTCTTCTTGTTGTTAGGCGCAAGGGGTGCCCCTCTTTGTAGATATCTCGACCGTGTGCTTGTGCAGGAGCAGAGCAGTCTCATCGGGGAGGTTCGAGGCCGCCTCGAGATCCTGCCTGCTGCCACTCGCCGCCGAGGAGGACTCCCGGTAAGGAGCTCCTCCCGACAAGGGAGGCCACCCGGCAAGGGAGGCCACTCCGGCAAGGAGGCTACCCGGCAAGGGACGGGCGCCAAGACCCTCCAAAGGGTCGAGGCCATGGCTGCGGATCCCGTTGCAGGTGACTCCCTTACACGAAAATCCCCCTTGGGCTTGCTTTCTTTTGTTTCTCTCTTTTTTTTGGATATCTGCTTGACTGCTCCTTCTTCGTCTAACGCAGACCCGATGGAGGTCGAGGCCGCCGGCGAGGAGGAGACGCGCGGCAACACCGACGAGGCCGCCGTCGAGGAAGAAGAGCTCATCGCCGTGGAAGAAGAGGCCGTCGCCGATGAGCCTGCCGGCGAGGAGGCCACCGAGGCTGCCGACGCAGGGGCCGGCGAGGGGTCGTATGGTCGTACTGACGGCCCTGGGGCCGCAGGAGCGGCAAACGCTACACCGACGGCCCACTCCCGCCGCCATGTGGCGCCAGTTCGAGGAGCCCCAGCCCGTGCCTACCACGAAGGCCGGGCGGCGTCTTCATCAAGCTCCCCGGAGCTGAGCCTGTGGCGCCCGAGGGCGAGACCTGCGACGGCGAGCTACTCGCGTCCGCTGGGTTGACGCTGTCGGATGCGCCAAACAGCAGCAGCGGCGAGTCCGAGGAGGAGCAGCTGCTGAAGAAGCTGTTGTCCCTCTACCGCACCCGTCAGGCCAAATTGGAGACCCGGGAAGCCCTTGTCGCGAGGGCGGGGGCGGACATAGAGAAACGCGCCGAGGAGCTCCGGAGCACCAACAAAGAGGCGCTCCGCGACATGGCAGACGCGCGGGCACAGCTCGCAGAAGAGCGCACGGCCTTGATCCTTGAGAAGGCCGCAGCTGATGAGGAGCAGCGGCTGGCTGCCGAGAAGCTCGCCGCGCAGGAAAGCGAGTTGGCGCAGCGAAAGGTCAACTTGGACAGCCACGAGGAGGACCTTGCCGCGTGAGGAGTCGCTGGCGAGGCGCTCAGAGGCGGGCGACGCTGCCGCAGCCGCCGAGGCCGCCAAGGAAGAGCTGAAGGCGAAAGTGGCACAGCCGAGGCCACCCTCACGAAGAGCGGCGAAGAGCTTGCCGTGCTCAAGCCTTGGCCGAAGCGCGAGAAGGGCGCCTACGCGCTGGGCGAGCTGCAGGCCCGTCTCGCTGACAGGGCCAAGGAGCTCGACGCCGCCAAGGACTCCAAGGCGGATCTAGAGCTGAAACTGACCACTCTGACGCAGATGTTGGATGGTGCCAGAGAGCGGGAGGCGGGCTTGCTGGAGGCGATCACGGCCAAGGAGGAGCTGCTGGCGGATGCTGTCTCCGTCCAGAACACCTTGAGGGAGAGCGTGGAGCACTGGACCGAAGGTCTTGTGGACACCGCTGCCGACATCCACAACGAGCTGATGAAGCTGGAGATGGGGGACCTCGCGTACTCCTCCGACGAGCATCTCCAACCCAGCGTCAAGCTTAGCCTGTTCTTCAAAGGCGTGGTGACGGGTCTCCGACGACTCCGGAAAGAGGTCCCGAAGCAGCTGGCCGAGGAATCACGCCAGATCTGCGCAGGGGCCCTCGAGAAGGTGTTGATGAAGGTGGCCTTCCGCAACCCGGGCCTCAACCTTAATGGCGTCCTCAGATCCTTGCCGGCCGAAGCCAATGTGGAGGAGCTCAAAGCCCTTGTCGCACCCATTGTGGACAAGGTGAACAAAATCAAGAGGATTGAGGGCGACCCGCGTGGACTAGGCCGCCAACCTTATCTCTCCCTTGTCGCTGCTGATCGTGTTTAGAAAACTTTGTTAGATCAGCGACAAGTTATTCTGTAATATACTCTATCTTAGGTGAATCGATCGATGCAATGTTACTTCCTCTACTTGATTTCTTCCTTTGTACGTTATTGCCCTACGCTTTTCAGGGAAACTTGCCGGTGCAGGCACCCTTGCCGCGAGCGCCGAGTGCGGAACTTCAGCAGCTCAAGAAGGGTCGCTACCGACAAACAACCTTGTCGCGGACTAGCCGCAGCTCACTTAAGTTGTTGAGCGGACTCGAAACAAAGTAAAGGGCGCGACCAGTCACTGATTCGGTTCCTCCGCAAGACAGGTTTTCCATACAAAGTATTATCGTTCGAGGAAGATAACGAAAATTTTAAAATTGATTGCTCAAACTTTGGCAACTTAGCTTTTCTGTTTCTTGCTTCCCGATGAGGCGAAACTTCCTCGGCGGTGCTGGTCCATAGTATTATCTCCTCCTCCCCCTGGTTAACTTGTGCGCGAGAGCCTCCCTTTCTTTGCGACAAGAGAAAGAAGAGGAAATAACGTCATAGAGCCCAAGTGGCTCGATTCTGCTTACCGGGTGTGGTTGCTGCACAAAGTGTTAGCCAAAACATGCAATAACTTGACGAAGCATGAACTTGACGGGTTGTGCGCAACACATGGGCTTTCTTGATGCATCGGGTCTGCGCCCGGCTTTGTCTGAAGGATTACATGCAACAGCGGCAAGACTTGTACAAAAGGTGGTTGCCGAGCAGGTTCCGACAACCGCGCCTATATGGGTAAAACTTACGAAGATGTTCAATGTTCCAGGAGTTGCTCACCGAATGCCGTCTTCGGTCTCAAAGGCGAACAGCGCCAGCCTAGTGACTCGTTTCACCCGATAAGGGCCTTCCCACTTCGGGCGTCAACTTGTTTGAATTCTTGGCGGACTGAGTGCGCCAAGAACAAGGTCGCCTTCCTCGAGACTTCTGGCATTAACCCTGCGGCCATGGTAGCGGCAGGGCCTGCCGGTAGCGAGTGGCTCGCCTGACAACACGAAGACGATCTTCCTCAAGGAAGCAGCGTCATCTTGTCGCAGCTGCTCTTGCTCAAGCTCATCATAAGCGAGCACTCGAGGTGACCCGTATCTGAGTTCCGTGGGGAGAACTGCCTCTGCTCCATAGACTAGAGCAAAGGGTGCACGGCGATGGCTCGATTTGGCGTCGTTACGATCGACCAAAGAACCACCGCAGCTCCTCGATCCAGCTTTCTTCCACACTTGTGCAGCCTGTCGAAAGTTACGGTCTTGAGTCCGCGCGACTTCAGCGTTCGCTTTTCGCTTGACCGTTGCTTCTCGGGTGAGCAACAGCAGGCGAAAGCAGACCTTGGCGCCAAGGTCTTGGACGTACTGCATGAAGGTGCGACTCGTGAATTGTGTGCCATTGTCGGTGATGATCCTGTTAGGGATTCCGAAACGGCAAACAATCGACCTGAAGAACTTGACTGCTGACTGTGCTGTCACCTTCCTCACTGCTTCCACTTCCGGCCACTTTGTGAACTTGTCGATGGCAACGTACAAGTACTCAAAGCCCTCGACAACTTCGGGGAAGGGGCCGAGATGTCGAGCCCCAGACCCGAAAATGGCCGGGATAAAGGGATCGTCTGGAGACCTTGAGCTGGCAGGTGTATCTCTTTGGAATGGAACTGCACGCTTCACACTTGGTTACTTGTGCGATTGCATCACGGAGGGCTGTCGGCGGAAGAAACCTTGCCGGAAAGCTTTGCCGGCAAGTGCTCTTCTTGGCGCCAATGTGGTGACCACATATGCCTCCATGTATCTCTGCCAACAGCTTGTCCATCTTCCCAGGAATACACTTCAATTTCACACCGTTGACTCTTCTTACATGCAGTATCTTTGTCGACAAGCTGGTACATACTCATTGCCGGGCTACTCTTTCCGCTTTCTTCCCGCTCTTGGGAAGTTCTCCGTCTGAAGGAATTGGACAATCCAGCTGCGCCCATCTTTGGAGCTTGTGGCTCGACAACAAGGACTAAAGGCTCATCTGCTGCTGCTTGGGAACATCAGCTTCTGACAAGAGCCGGTGGCTCTGCCGGAGTTAGATGCTCCCCGACAAGCTTGCCGGAGCAAGACTTGTCGGGAGCGCTTGCTTCAACGAAACAAACCACAGGGTCTGCATCGGGCGATGCTCCTCTCAAGATTGTTGGTGTTGATCTTGGGGACCTTTGCAACGACGGCTTCGGAAGCTCTGTCGGAAAGTAGTCACCAGAGGCCAACTTCCTCTTCTTGCTTTGTCCGGTGATGGTGTTACGGTTGGCTGAGTCGACTTGAGCACGAAAGTCCACTGGTTCCCATTGTGTAGCTTAAAGCACAGCACTTTGACAGGCGGCAATATCATTCTGAGCTCTTGGAACATGTTCCATTTGCGAGCCCTCAAAGTGCTCTTCTAGCTTCCTCACTTCATCAACGTAGGCTTCCATCAACGGACTCTGGTAATCTTTGTTGACTTGGCGGACGACGAGTTGCGAGTCACCCTGACAACAAGCTTCTTGATCCCAAGGTCCACGGCGATCCTGAGACCGGCAAGCAAACCTTCATACTCTGCAGTATTGTTCGTCGCTTGCTCCTTGGGAAAGTGCATCTGGACGACGTACTTGAGGTGCTCTCCGGTGGGTGCGATAAGCAGCACGCCGGCACCGGCGCCTTGCAGCGAGAAGGCACCATCAAAGTACATCAGCCACTCTTTGCTTGCTTCTTTGACGGGAATGCTCGTCTCCGGAATCTCTTCATCTGGCGTTGGCGTCCATTCTGCTATGAACTCTGCCAAGGCTCTGCTTTGGATAGTTGATGTGCTTTCAAACTTAAGACCAAAGCTTGATAGCTCCGGTGCCCACTCGACAATCCTGCCTGTAAACGCTTGGATTCTGCAGTATCCTCTTGAGGGAAAGCGGTGACAACTGTGATCTCATGTGCTTGGAAGTAATGGCGCAGCTTTCTCGAGGCCATGAGGAGGCCGAAAAGCAGTTTTTGCACACCAGAGTACCTTGACCTAGCCCCCTGCAGGAGGGAGCTGACAAAGTAAACTGGGCGCTGCACCATCCTTTTCTGTATCTGTTCTTGTGTCTTCGCGGACTCGTCCTTGTCGGGACCAGAGCTTGTCGGCGAAGCCCCCTGCTTGTCGCTAGATGTGCTTGCCGCGGTTGCTGGCTCGTCATCCGCCTCCCTCCCCGCCACTAACGCAGCGCTAACCACTTGATTCGTTGCTGCTATATATAGCAGCAACTTCTCTTGTGGCCTAGGTGCGACAAGTGTTGGAGTAGAGGACAGGTATCTCTTTAAGTCCTGCAGCGCAGCCTCCGCTTCGGGAGTCCATTTTATCGACCCGCCTTTTTCAAAATCTTGAAAAATGGCAGGGCACGCTCAGCAGACCTAGAAATAAACCTGCTGAGAGCAGCCACGCAACCGACAAGTCTTCGTACATCCTTGACGCGCTTTGGTGCTTCGATCTGCTCAATGGCCTTGATCTTGTCGGGATTTGCCTCAATCCCTTGCTGAGACACGAAGAACCCGAGAAGCTTGACGGAAGGGACTCCGAACACGCACTTCTCGGGGTTGAGCTTGAGGTTTATCTTGTGCAGATTTGCAAAGGTCTCGTCCAGATCTTGAACCAGAGTTGCTTTGTCCCTGCTCTTGACCACTATGTCATCCATGTAGGCTTCTACATTTCTGTGCATTTGCGGCTCAAAAGCGTCATGGACTACCCTTGCAAATGTCGAACCAGCATTCTTCAAACCGAAAGGCATCCGTATGAAACAGTATGTGCCACATGGTGTGATGAATGTGGTCTTCTCTTCATCTTCTTCAGCCATGAAGATCTGAAGGTATCCTGAGTAGGCATCGAGAAACGAAAGCAAATCACATCCGGCCGTGGAGTCAACAATCTGGTCAATGCGCGGCAAGGGAAATGGATCTTTGGGACAAGCTTTATTAACATCAGTGAAGTCAATACAAAGCCTCCATTTCCGTTTGCCTTCTTGCGCGACTACGTGATTGGCCAACCACGTGGGATGGAGTACTCCTCGACAAGGCCTGCCGCTTCCGGTTTCTTGATCTCTTCACTATGAATTCTTGGCGCTCCACCGCTTGCTTCACGACTCTTTGCTTGACGGGTCACGCATGAGGACAAAGCGGCTAGGCGATGCTCAATCACTTTCACAGGAACACCGGGATATCGACGGTTGCCATGCAAACACGTCGACATTCGCCCGCCAGGAAAGCAACTAAGCGCGCCTTCCTATTTGGGGTTGAGAGAGGCAGCGATGGTGAAGGTACCACCAAGCACCGTCCTCCTTGGCGGGCACCTTCTTGGTCTTGGCGGAGCCACCATCTTCTTGCACTTGTCGGTGGAGCTCGATGGTGCGTCCTCGTGATGGCGCAGCACTCGAAGAGGTGCGCTTACGGAGTGAGCATCAGAGCCCTTGCCGGACTTGGACTTGGTCTTCTTCCCCCCGGGAGCTTCAGCGGCAAGTGTCTGGAAATCTGTTGCGGCTGCTGCGTCCCGGAAGATCTTGTCGGCACAGATAAGGGCATCCTTCTTGTCGCCATGGACAGAGATGACGCTTATCGGGCCTGGCATCTTGAGAAGGTTGTAGGCGTAGTGAGAGGCCGCCATGAACTTGGCGAGTGTCGGACGGCCAAGTATCCCATTGTAAGGCAATGGGAAATCGGCAACGTCAAATGTAACCCTCTCAGTCATGAAGTTCAGCTCGCTGCCAAATGTGACCGGCAACGTAATCTTCCCCTTCGGCTTGCTCCTTCCCGGATTGATTCCTTGAAGGTTCCGGTCTCTTCGAGCTTCATTGTCGAGGATTTGAAGCTTACGGAGCACCGCGGAGGAGATCAGATTCAAGACGGCCCCGCCGTCAACTAACATTTTTGTGACCTTGAGGTTGCGGATGGTTGGAGAGACCAACATCGGCAAGCACCCGACCGCATGATTATGCGATCAGGGTGGTCCTCAATATCAAAAATGATAGGCGTGCTGGACCACTTCAGAGGCCTGCGTGACTCTATGGATGGTTCCGCAGCATTGACCTCCCGCATCCATTGCTTGAGTTGGCGGTGGGAAGTATGTAGGGAAGCACCTCCGTCAACGCAGAGAACCTCTATGGCTTTCTGAAACTCCTGATCATCGGCGTCGTCGTCTTCCATATCTTCATCGTCATCATCGTCTTCATCCTTGTCGCGGCCGCGGGGAGGTCGATCTCCTTGTCGCTGCTTGACTTTGCCGCGGCGTCCTCCCCGGCCGGGACGCTTCTTGCTAGCTCCCCCAGCACCTTCCTGGGCCTTCTCCTTGTCGCGTCGCTCGTACTCGGCTCTCTGCTTTCGACGAGCTGCTCGACCTTCTTGCAGCTACGGAGATCGTGGCCCTTAGTGCGGTGGATATTGCGATAATGCTTGCCGGAGCTGTCACCTTGTCGGCGGCCGCCACCGGCCCGGTGGTCGGCATCGGCGGCAACCTCCTTGCCGGAGACACCAGCCTTGGCGTTCTTGTCGCCGCCTCCGTTGCGGACTGCTCGACAGCTAACACTTCCCTGCTATTCTTCTTCCTGTTGCCTGCTTGCCCGGCCCTTCTTCGCCCGGGCGGTGTCATCATGTCGAGATCCTGCTTCGCATCCTCTCCCGGAGTCTCCTCCCTTCTCGGTAGCGTGCACACTTGTCGGCCAAGGCGTACAGCTCACTGACGTCCTTGACTTTGCTCATCGCCATCTCCTCCCTCATCCTGCGGTTCCGCACATTCTGATGAAACGCGTTGATCACCGCGGCAGGGTGGACGTCTGGGATGTTGTAGTGCACACAGCTGAATC
Source organism: Aegilops bicornis (assembly GCA_021605145.1). Lineage (NCBI taxonomy): Eukaryota > Viridiplantae > Streptophyta > Magnoliopsida > Poales > Poaceae > Aegilops > Aegilops bicornis. The sequence continues at coordinate 521,812,692 of CM038669.1, forward strand.
TCTGAATGAACTTGCGCAGGGACTCTCCTTCCTTCTGGGCAAGTAGGTGAAGGTCACTCTCTTGGCCATGAGGTTTGTGGCCACCCGTGAAGGCGCCAACAAACTGATGGCACAGGTCTGCCCAAGAGGATATGGAGCTGTCTGGCAAGTGCATGAGCCAAGATCTGACGTTGGGCTTAAGCATGAGCGGGAAGTAGTTGGCGAGGATCTTGTCGTCCCGTCCCCCCACAGCCTGCACCGCGATGGTGTAGATGCTAAGGAACTCCGACGGATGCGTCCTGCCATCGTACTTCTCCGGCACGTCTGGTTTGAAGTTTTTCTGGCTGGGCCACTGGACTTGCCGCAGCTCACGAGTGAACGCAGGGCAACCTACCGTGTCACGGCAAGTCGCTGGCCCCTCCGACGCGTGCATGTCAACAAGGCCCAGCGGCGCTTGTCGGATTGACGTCGCGCTTCTCTTGACGCTCGATGCGAGTTAGGCGTCCTCTTGTTGTCGCCGTGAAGACCTTGGCGCTGATCGCGGCGAGCCGCTGGATCCGACGGCAGCGGTGGAGTCGCTGCCGAGGTGGATCCGGTGAGTCGGCGATCTTGGCCTTCTTGGCGGAGAGTGCACGGTGGTTGCACCTCCGACAGTGTCGTCGCCACCGGCTCGTGCTTTGACGCCTCGCCGCGGCACCGATGGCGTTGGTTGTCGCGGAGCGTCGCCGTTGGCAAAGCAGCTGAGGCTCACGAATAGTGGCCCTCCACTGGTCGACCTTGTCGGCCGTTGGAGGGTAGTCGAGGAGCGATTGAGCTCTCGCCAGCTTCGCTGGAGTAGTAGGCGGCATTGGAGAAGCGGTGCGAGGAGCGGACGCGCCGGACTTCTAACCTCGTTAGAAGGAGCGAGCCCGTCCGGGCGGCCGTATCTCACTCGTGCCAACATCTTTGGCGCGTATGATGGTCTTGAGGGTCTCGATCCAGCGAGCGTATGGCGTTGTGAACGCCATGGCGTTGTTGGTCCCGTCTCTGAGATGGGCGCGGGGATGCGCGACGCCGAGGTTTGCGGTGCCTTGTCTTTGGACTTGGCAACGCCGCGAACACCTTCGTCGGCGCCCGTTCTTCCGCCAGCGTCTGTACCACCACCCGTTCTTGCTGCGGCGAGGGTGGGCACGACGCAGACGGCTTCACTGCCGCCGAAGCCTTCTTCTTCGGTGGCATGTTGAGGAAGATGTTGATGACGCCGCCCGTGTGAACGTCGGATCGGATTCACACGGCCTCGACGCCCCCTACCTGGCGCGCCAGAGATGTCGGGGCGGCTGATCGTGCCCACGGACACCTATGGGGCCCGGCGGAGCGGGTCCCTTTGTGGTTCGGAGGGGGGCGGAGGTCGCACGAAGAGCGGATCGAGGCGATGCACACGGGCGGTTTACCCAGCTTCGGAGCTCTCCGGAGAGATAAAACTCCTACTGCTGCCTGTTTGATCTATTGTGTTCTTGCTAGGGAGCAACGCCCGCTACAAAACCTAACGTGAGTGTATCTAGTCTATGGCCGGTCGAATGAACTCAACCTTGGCCAACCGCGGAACCCCCTCTACGTTGCACTCGGGCCTCCTTTTATATGCTAAAGGGGTCTCCGACAGGTGGCAACATAGGCGAGGGTACAAACGTAAAAACAGGGGTTGGTACACCTACTTGAACAGTGTACAGTGCAAAAATACCTAATTCTGACGGCAAGGGACAAAAGCAATAAATGCCTGTCGTTGTCGCCTAAACAGTGTAACAGAGACCGTCAGGTGCGCCTCCGTTCGCCACGATGGCGAGCCTGTCTGTGCCGCGCGTCGCTGCTCTCCGCTGGCTGCGCAGCCGCCCGACACGCGCCCATGGAACGGTCCCATGGCGACACGTCGCTGGGTGAGCTGGAGCGGAGGCGGAGAGGAGTTGCATGCCGCGGCAAGCGCCTTCCCACGGCCGAATCCTTGTCGCGCCCGGAGGCTTGTCGTGCTCCGGGCCTTCCCGGCAAGCTCCTCTTGTCGGGGCCTTGTCTTCTGCGTGCCTGGAGCGGCCTTCCCGACAAGCTCCTCTTGTCGGGGCCTTATCTTCCCAATCTAATACTTTGTTCTTGAATGGCTCAAAGGGAGCCACGGAGGAAGTTGGCGGTGGCGAGGCGAACCTTGCCGCGGGGTGCTGCAACTGTCCGTGCACGTGTACGGGATACTAGGGTACCCCTACTCTAGTACACCGACAGTGATGAGCTTGGCCGAATATATCCCTTCTTCAATAGCTCATTAATTTGCTTTTTGATCTCTTCCAATTCGTTCGGGGGCATCCGATAGGGTCTCTTGGATATTGGGGTTGTGCCGGGCAATAACTCAATCAGAAATTCAATGTCTCTATCCGGTGGCATTCCTGGTAATTCCTCCGGAAACACATCGGGAAATTCTTGCACTCCACGGCGCCGTCTGAACAACTCCCGTGAGGGAATTCACCTAATTGTTCATCGGGATACGTCTGGATACATACTTGATCCTCTTCGCTCCGGAGTGGTGAGCGGAATTGACTTGCCACGATCTATGTTTCCTTCAAACTTCGTCAACCAATCCATGCCTAGGATTACATCCAAGGTCTGGGTTTCCAATACTATGAGGTCTGCGGGAAATTTATGGTTTCCGATGTTGAGGGTTGCATGACAGCCTAAACCTGCCATCATTTCTCCTCCTGCGGAACTGACGCGAAGGGGGCTTCTAAGGGTTTTAGTGGGCAACCGTACTTTTCCACAACTACCCTTGATATGAATGAATGCGTTGCACCAGAATCAAAGAGTACCAATACTGAACGTGAATTCAATAAAAACTTACCAACCACAGTGTCTGGCTGATCATAGACGTCCTCCACGTCAATGTGGTTCACCTGTGCATGAGGGAAAGGGTTGGGCTTCTTTGCTGAGCTTCCATTGCCGTTTCCATTCCTCTGCTTGGCCTCCGGGCAGTCGGTGGCATAGTGCCCTGTTTTCTGGCACTTGAAACAGGTGATGTGACTCAGATCTTTCTGAGCCGGGGCAGGACGATGCTGGTTGCCATTGCCGTTTCCATTGCCATTCCCATTGCCTGACTTGTTGTCCTGGTTGCGGTTGTTCCCATTCCCTCCATGGTTATGTCCTCCATGGTTGTGATGGGTATACCCTCCTGAGTATGGGGCATAAGGGGGCTGCCGAGCTCGAGTTGTACTTCCCACAGCCATACTTCCGCTATGCGACTATCAATCTGCTTCTTTGCTTGCCTTCAAGTATGGTGGCCTTGTCTACCAGCTCCCGGTAGTTGGTGAAGGTAGCCACCATTAGCTGCATACCCAGCTCGTCATTGAGTCCCTCGAGAAACTTTTTCCTGCTGCGGCATCCGTGGCCACATCATCCGGGGCATAGCGGGCTAACTTGCTGAACTCATCCACGCATCTTGCCCCACAAGACGGTTCCCTGGCGTAAGTTGCGGAACTCACGCTTCTTGAGACTCATGGCTCCAGCTGAAACATGAGCGGTGCGGAAGGCTCGCTCGAACTGATCCCACGTGATGGTGCCGATGGGATAAGTGGCGGTGTAGTTCTCCCACCAAGAAGCTGCAGGTCCATCAAGTTGATGTGCGCAAAGCGCACCTTCTCTCGCATCGGTGCATCCAACAAGTGACTAACTCCCTTCCGACCTTGCGGAGCCAATCATCGGCCACAATCGGCTCGGTCTTTGCTAGAGAACACCGGCGGATTAAGCCTTAGGAACCGAGTCAAGTTGTCAGCAGGGGTGGTGGCGGTGGATTGTTGTTGTTGTTGTTCGTTACGGATGAGCATCTGCATGAGGGCATTCTGCCGCTGAATCAGCTGGGTGAGCTCCGCGGGAAGTTGAGACCGGGTCACGTCTCGGAGGCATCTGGTGTTTTGGAGTGGATGAGAAAATTAGAATAGAACAATGGTCTAATGAGAAAATATCACTACCCATATGAATGCACAATCATAATCACACCAATCATTTATTCATTCCACTCAAACATGGTTCAATCTCGATTACAAAATATCTCACGACTAATCGAAAATAACGGCCCTAACTGATCGACGGAAAATAAAATAACATGGTGGTCGGCTAAATGTCTTCATCAATAATCCTTGCGTCCTGCAGTGCGATGTCCTCCGGTGTGGCGTCCTCGATCTGGCGCCTCCTCTTGCGGCTTTCTCGGTGGAACTCCCTTCATAATCCTGATCATTGCTCACGAGGTCCGTCATCTCCACTCGGAAAAAGGTCCTCTCCCAAGTCCATCTTTTTCCTCTAACGCGGCAACCTTCATTTTCAGGTCGTCGACTCTCTCCATGAAGTCCGCGATTTCTTCCTCATGGTCAAGGAAGTCTGCGTGTGCCTTCTCTTCCAGTTCCAGTTCACGGAACAACAGCCTCCTGTGTACCTTCAAGTTACGGCGAGTCTGGATCTCCCGTTTCCTGAGGAGACACTCCAAGTCTTGGACATACGAGAGAATGGAGTCGTCCTCTACGGTACGGATGATATCTCCATTCCTTGCTCTCCGAGAAATCATGGCGAGGTCTGATAGATCGAGCTCGGCCCTGTACTCTTCTCGGAGATGTCCAAGTGCACGATAAATCGCCATGTCTCTTCCGAGGATCCAGTTGAAGTCGGTAAACTCAAAGTCAATAGGCTCAGATGTCCTCCGAAGGTTCTCCCTAGAATGTGCACCTCGATCCTCATGGCGGGTATCCGTCGGAAGTGCATTGGTAGGCTTCCCGGTGATCGAGGGTAGAGCAATCTTCAGCTTCTTCACGATCTGGACCAGCTTCCTGCCGAAGGGCATCGTCTCATCTGGCTGGCAAAACTCCGGTAGCAAAACTGGGGTGAACTCGACGGCCATCTAAAATGTTGAAAATCGGAGAGAAGTCAGAAATGAACAGGGAGAATTACGGAATGATAAGGATATAAAATAAATAGTCTCTTCCTATGGCTTTCCGATCCTAGGGGTTACGTCCTCACGGTCAGGTGCTCGAATACCATCTTCTGTAGCGACTGACCCAAAATCGGTCAAGTCTTTGTGTCTGCATGATCCCAAGATCATGCCGCACTCACGGTACATTGATGAAATAATCAAAGTTCAATCACACCTGAATTTATTACGATTCTCATATCGAGTCTTTATTACAATGGAATAAATTGACCAAGGCCAACTCATGAGAAATAAACTAAGTAAAGCTGGAAGCGTAGAAGAATAGCGAGTCCATCCGACTCAAAGGGCAATCGCCAAGCGCGGATCGTAGCCTCAATCCCGATCGAATACTCCTCGCAACATAAGACGTTGCAGCCGTGTAGGTCAACATTTTGAATATGCCGGCAAGTCATGAAGAGAGAACAATAATAAAATTACTAACACTATATGCAATTTGGTATGGGGCTCTAAGTTTCATCATTTTGCAAAAAGCCAGTTTTTCCTACAATAAGGACTTGTTTGCAAAAACTACAAAATTGTTGGTAGTTATTGAGATGGTTCCACCAACCAATGTCTCATTCCCAAACTATTAAGTCATAACCCCTCAATTAATTCATTAATTTTAGTGTTGAGATTTCGAATACTTCCAAGTTCCGAGGCTCAAATTGTCCGTGAATCGGGACACGGCTAATCGATTAGATCTTTTCTCTGCAGAGGTTTAGCACTTTACCCGCAAGTATCGTTCCCTCCTTTTAAGTCTTCGCACTTCATGGTGTTTGAAGGCGGACGAACGCAACAGGTCTTCCGAAGAGTTCCTCTGCCACCGCCGTACCCATCCAATCCTACCGTTCTTCTACATCTCGTAGCACCGTCCGGCCAGAGTCACAACTAGGGTTGACCAAGCCGTAGCCCATAATGGCTTGCGGCTGCATTGTAAGCTTCCGTCAATGGGGTATACATCCGTCTCTTCGTGGCTGGGTGAAGCTTTCCGCCAAGATGTCATGGCACTTCTCCATGCATCCCGGCCAACCTTTGGATTCTCCAGGTGCCCGTCAACCGTCCTCCACCCAGTAGTGAATTTTGAAGTCCATCTTGAGCTTGAAGTCATGGGGTTGTCATCATCTTGACTCTCACATCTCCCTTATGAATCACTCAACCAATCCCGTCTACGAGCATAGCAATAATAAACTACTTCGTCCCGGGTCATGGTAACAAGGGGAATTCATACCACAATTAAGAAGAATTACATTGAAATTATGCCAAGTAGCACTCCGCATCAAAAATTCTCTTTTTATCATTTACCTACTCGAGGACGAGCATGAATTAAGCTTGGGGATGCCTGATACGTCTCCAACGTATCTATAATTTTTGATTGCTCCATGCTATATTATCTATTGTTTTGGACTATATTGGGCTTTATTTTCCACTTTTATATTACTTTTGGGACTAACCTATTAACCGGAGGCCCAACCCGTAATTGTTGTTTTTGCCTATTTCAGTGTTTGAAGAAAGCGGAATATCAAACGGAGTCCAAACGGAATGAAATCTTCGAACGTGATTTTCTCATCGATAAGATCCAGGAGACTTGGACCTCCGTCAAGAAAGCCACGAGGCGGCCACGAGGTGGAGGGCGCCCCTAGGGCGCGCCCCGCCTCGTGGGCCCCTCAAGCTCCACCGACGTACTCCTTCCTCCTATATATACCTCGTAACCCCAACAGATCGATACGGAGGCGAAAAACCTAATTCCACCGCCCGCAACTTTCTCAGATCCACGAGATCCCATCTTGGGGCTGTCTTTGGAGCTCATGGGAAGGGGATTCCACCACGGAGGGCTTCTACATCATCATAATAGCCTCTCCGATGAAGTGTGAGTAGTTTACCTCAGATCTTGGTCCATAGTTAGTAGCTAGATGGCTTCTTCTCTCTTTTTGGATCTCAATACAATGTTCTCCCCCTCTCTCGTGGAGATCTATTTGATGTAATCTTCTTTTTGCGGTGTGTTTGTTGAGACCGATGAACTGTGGGTTTATGATCAAGATTATCTATGAGCAATGTTTGAATCTTCTCTGAATTATTTTATGTATGATTGGTTATCTCTGCAAGTCTCTTCGAATTATCCGTTTGGTTTGACCAACTAGATTGGAAGTTCTTGCAATGGGAGAAGTGTTTAGCTTTGGGTTCAATCTTGCGGTGTCCTTACCGAGTGACAGAAAGGGTTGCAAGGCACGTATTGTATTGTTGCCATCGAGGATAACAAGATGGCGTATTTATCATATTGCATGAATTTATTCCTCTACATCATGTCATCTTGCTTAAGGCGTTACTCTGTTTTCATTAACTTAATACTCTAGATGCATGCTGGATAGCGATCGATGAGTGGAGTAATAGTAGCGAGATGCAAAGGTGAGTCGGTCTACTTGTCTCGGACGTGATGCCTATATACATGATCATACCTAGGTATTCTCATAACTATGCTCAATTACATCAATTGCTCAACAGTAATTCATTCACCCACCGTAAAATATATATGCTCTTGAGAGAAGCCACTAGTGAAATCTATGGCCCCCGGGTCTATTTTCATCATATTAATCTTCCTACGCTTTATTATTGCTTTGCTTTTTACTTTGCCTTTTAATTTTACTTTGCATCTTTATACCAAAAATACCAAAAATATTATCTATCATCTCTATCAGATCTCACTCTCGTAAGTGACCGTGAAGGGATTGACAACCCCTATTCGCGTTGGTTGCGAGGAGCTATTTGTTTTGTGTAGGTACGAGGGACTTGCGCATGGCCTCCTACTGGATTGATACCTTGGTTCTCAAAAACTGAGGGAAATACTTACGCTGCTCTACTGCATCATTCTCTCATCTTCAGGGAAAACCAACGCAAGCTCAAGACGTAGCACCACGCAGTGTTGCTGACGCTGCGGATTTCTTCCGAGCCGAAAAAGGGAGCTCAACGGAGAAGCTAATCTGGTCGCAATACCTTGCGCCAGAGCATCCGGTGCCGTTCAACGATCAGCTGAAACAGCTGACCGAACTGCATAGGGCGGCCGAATTGGCCATGAAGGATTTGATAATCCGTCTATGGCCTGTCGAAGCCATACCCAACAGCTACTTTGTGCTTGTGAAGCGGCTGGTCAATGCCTGCCCTCGGCTTGATGCCATCAAGCGGTCAGTCTGCATCGAAGGTGCGCAGATGGCCTTCGCCCGCGTCAAGGTGCAGTGGGCGAAGATGGACGCCGTCAAGCTTCATGCGATCGAGGGACCACCATGGGCAAGGAGCACCGCACGCCCGGCGGTATTTTGATGATGTCGAAGGGATCCCGCATTGTAGAGGGCCAGTGTTCAAAAGACATTATCTTTGAATGAAGTCATTCATGTTATCCCTTCCTGTATTATGAAACAAAGTCGTTATGTAATATAATGTTTGTTGTTTTAAAATTTTACCTCATGTGCGGCCGTTTTGTTAAATTTGAGAGTTGGACAGTCGTCGGCTTCAGCCCCCACGTAGGTAGTACGGGGGTGTTCGGGATGGAATCTAAACACTCTTGATCCAAGAGTTTGGTCCTTGAAGGAGGTGTTTAGCACAACGAACCAGGCAATCGGACTATGTGGCTTTATCACCCTCACTTAGCCATAGGAGTTTGACAATAGAAATGTAGGCGCAGCCCCTAGTTAGTATTTAATACGGACTAGGGTGCTGTAGACACCTGATCGGGTAGAGGCCGATTCATCGCATAATACGGAAAAAATCGCAAAAGATTTTTAACCTCTGAATAGCTAACCAGCTCTCGCTGTATCATGACAGTCAGTTTTTGGCTTTCTCTACAGAGGTGTTTGCTCGGATAAACCAGAAACACAACGGTAGTTCTCCCTTTACTACCTTAGCCGATAGGGCGGAACGTAAGGTAGCAAGCACAGGAGCCGGGCAACCCAACTATTGACCAAAGACATGATTTGGAGCCGATGCATATAATGCTAATTTCGGGGTGCCGAACTATCTTTGTAAGAAGTGTTCGGACTTTGTTGCCGTAGTATGGAGCACAATGAAGCCCCTGGCGAATTAAAGCGTACCAAAGTGTACGGGTGCCATCGATAAGAATAGCGAGATAAAATGAAGTAGTAAGCTAGTGCCACATAAGTTGGGCCGCAAACTTTTTCCATTATAATTTGATTAATACGTCAAAGCGTATTTGTGCGATAAGCAACAGGGCTATTTAACATGCCAAGACCAAGGGGGAGCTGCGTGCGGGTCCTGAAAACAGGTAGAATGATCATCAAGAAGAACATCTAGAGATTCCCCCACACGTCTGTGCTGCTTGCCGCCTTGGTATATCCATCCTTCGAAAGGACCGATTATCAGACCGTCGGGAGGGGCCTGAAAAAGGGGAAAAAGAAAAGGGAAGGCATGTGCGGCCATGTTAGGTTAAGACGTATTATGGGCCACCATCTAGTTATGCCTCCATCTCTGCCCATGGTATTTTAAGTGCGTACTTATGTAAACGCGATACGTACGCCGCCATTTGGTCGGGACTGAGACGGAGGCCGAATTGCTAGTCTACCTCCTGAGGAGTGCTACGTCTTGAGCTTGCGTTGGTTTTCCTCGAAGAGGAGAGGGTGATGCAGCAAAGTGTAGCGTAAGTATTTCCCTCGGTTTTTGAGAACCAAGGTATCAATCCAAAGAGGAGGCTCCTCAAAAGTCCCACGCACCTACACAAACAAACTGAGAACTCGCAACCAATGCAATAAAGGGGTTGTCAATCCCTTCACAGCCACTTGCGGAAGTGAGATCTAATAAAGATAGTATGATAAGATAGATATATTTTTGGTATTTTATAATATAGATGCAAAAAGTAAAGATGCAAATAAAAGTAGATTGGAAACAAATATGATAAGAGATAGACCTGGGGGCCATTGGTTTCACTAGTGACTTCTCTCAAGATAGCAAGTATTACGGTGGGTGAACAAATTACTGTCGAGAAATTGATAGAAAAGCGCATAGTTATGAGATTATCTAGGCATGATCATGTATATAGGCATCACGTCCATAACAAGTAGACCGACTCCTTTGCATCTACTACTATTACTCCACACATCGACCGCTATCCAAAGATGCATCTAGAGTATTAAGTTCATAAGAACAGAGTAACGCATTAAGCAAGATGACATGATGTAGAGGGATAAACTCATGCAATATGATATAAACCCCATCTTGTTATCCTCGATGGCAACAATACAATACGTGCCTTGCAATCCTTTCTGTCCCTAGGTAAGGACAACGCAAGATTGAACCCAAAGCTAAGCACTTCTCCCATGGCAAGAAAGATCAATCTAGTAGGCCAAACCAAACTGATAATTCGAAGAGACTTGCAAAGATAACTTAATCATACATAAAATAATTCAGAGAAGATTCAAATATTATTCATAGATAAACTTGATCATAAACCCACAATTCATTGGATCTCGACAAACACACCGCAAAAAGAGATTACATCGAATAGATCTCCACAAGAGAGGGGGAGAACATTGTATTGAGATCCAAAAAGAGATAAGAAGCCATCTAGCTAATAACTATGGACCCGTAGGTCTGTGGTAAACTACTCACAACTCATCGGAGGGGCAAGGATGTTGATGTAGAGGCCCTCCATGGTTGATTCCCCCTCCGACAAAGTGCCGACAAGGGCTCCAAGATGGGATCTCGCGGATACAGAAGGTTACGATGGTGGAAATTGTGTTTCGTGGTGCCCCTGGATGTTTTCGGGGTACGTAGGTATATATAGGGAGAAGAAGTACGTCGGTGGCCGCCCGAGGGGCCCACGAGATAGAAGCGCGCCCTCCTATCTCGTGGAGGCTCCGTTGCTTCTTGACTTGCACTCCAAGTTCTCTGGATCACGTTCGCGAGAAAATCACGTTCCCGAAGGTTTAATTCCGTTTGGACTCCGTTTGATATTCCTTTTCTTGAAATCTTGAAATAGGCAAAAAAACAGCAATATGGGTTGGGCCTCCGGTTAATAGGTTAGTCCCAAAAATGATATAAAAGTGGAAAATAAAGCCCAATAAAGCCTAAAACAGTAGATAAAGTAGCATGGAGCAATCAAAAATTATAGATACGTTGGAGACGTATCAAGGAGCTGGACTGTCATGCTGTTGAGTAGTCTAGACTCGTTTGACAGTGTCCGGGAGCTTGGCCGCTGAATTAAAGTTCTGCTTGATAAGGCCGCTCTGTACTTCCGCTGCCAGGGCCGCGGTGTGCTCCTCGGTACGGAGGGAGCGCTCCATGTTTCCATTGACTGTTATGACACCGCGTGGTCCGGGCATGTTCAGTTTGAGATAAGCATAGTGTGGCACCGCATTGAATCAAGCAAATGCAGTTCGTCCGAGTAGTGCATGATAGCCACTGCGGAAGGGGACGATGTCGAAGATCAAGTCTTCGCTTCGGAAGTTGTCTGGGGATCCGAAGACAAGTTCCAGCGTGATTGAACCCGTGCAGGGGGCCTCTACACCTGGTATTACTCCTTTAAAGGTAGTTTTTGTGGGCTTGATCCTTGATGGATCGATGCCCATTTTGCGGACTGTATCCTGATAGAGCAGGTTGAGGCTGCTGCCACCATCCATGAGGACTCGCGCGAGGTGGAATCCATAAGTGATTGGGTCAAGGACCAGTGCGGCTAAACCGCCATGAAGGATACTGGTCGGATGGTCCCTGCAATCAAAGGTGATCGGGCAGGACGACTATGGGTTGAATTTTGGGGCAACTGGCTCTATCGCATAGACGTCCCTGAGCGCACGTTTGTGCTCCCTCTTGGGGATATGGGTAACATATATCATGTTCACCGTTTTAACCTGGGGGGGGGACTTCTTCTATCCCCCTGTGTTCGGTGGACGGGGTTCCTCGTCGTTGTCCTCACTCTGCACCACTTCTCATTGTTCTCGGCATGTAACTTGCCGGCCTGTTTAAAGACCCAACAGCTTTTGTTGGTATGATTGGCTGGTTTATCGGGGGTGTCGTGGATCTGACATGGACGATCGAGTATGCGGTCCAAGCTGGATGAGCCCGGATTGTTCCTTTTAAATGGCTTCTTTCGCCGGCCGGATTTGGACCCACTGAAACCGGCGTTGACCTTGTGTCATCAGCATTGTCACCGTTGTTTCGACGCTTGTGCCTGTTGCGTCGAGGCTTGTCGTTGCTATTTCTGGCTTTAGAGGTGCTAGGTTCGCTTGAATTAGTATTGCTATGGGCTAGCTAGCTATCTTCGCCCGCGCAAAAGCGGGTCATGAGTGCCGTGAGGGCTGCCATGGACTTCGGCTTTTCCTGGCCGAGGAGTCAGGTGATCCATTCGTCGTGGATGCTATGCTTAAAGGCCGCTATGGCTTTGGCATCCGGACAGTCGACGATCTGGTTCTTTTTAGTTAGGAACCTAGTCCAGAATTTCCTGGCTGACTCTCTCGGCTGTTGAACTATGTGACTTAAGTCATCGGCATCCGGAGGTCGGACGTATGTTCCTTGGAAGTTGTCACGGAAGGCGTCCTCCAAGTCCTCCCAGCCGCCAATAGAGTTTTCAGGCAGGCTTTTCAACCAGTGTCGAGCTGGTCCCTTGAGTTTTAGCAGGAGGTATTTGATGGCATGAAGATCATCACCGTGGGCCATATGAATATGGAGAAGAAAATCCTCAATCCATACCGCGGGATCTGTTGTTCCATCATACGATTCGATATTCACTGGTTTAAACCCTTCTGTGAATTCGTGCTCCATTACTTCATCAGTGAAGCAGAGGGGGTGTGTGGCGCCTCTATATTGGGCCAGGTCGCGACGTAGCTCGGATGGAGTTCGTCTGCGGTTTTCGGCCCGGGCGTGATTATGCTTGTCACGTCCGGCTAGATAGCCGTCATCGCGCGTCGGGGCACGCCCCCGCGATCCGTAGATCGATCTGGTCTGACCTGCTGTACTATCCAGTCTTGCCGCAGGTCATATGTATATCCCCGAGCTGTTATATCTCTACCTTTACGGCGAGGTAGTATGGGCTGGTGTTCGGCTTCAGTTGTCGTTTTGTCCCGGCAACGAGGTGGTCGGTCAGCCGCATTACACGCTGATGGCGCGGGCTCCAGGGCCTTGTCGTCAAATTGGGGTAGCAGTTTACGCTTCGAGTAACTTTTGGTTGGGTGCTCGAGGCCTATTCCTCGGCTGCCAGGACATTAGTCCACCTATCATTGAGCAGATTTTGATCAGCCTGAAGCTGCTGTTGCTTCTTTCTCAGGCTCCTTGCAGTGGCAATTAGCCGGCGGTTAAAGCGCTCCTGCTCGAGAGGTTCCTCAGGTACGATAAAGTCTTCATCACCGTGGCTCACTTCGTCCTCGCAGAGTGGGAGATAATTACTTTCCTCTGAGTCTTTGTTTACGGCCTGTTCGTCGGGGCTAACTTGCCCATCTTCCCAATCGTCCTGTTCGAAAGTTGGCTCGGTGGGGTCTTCTTTGTCTTCGGCATCGTCGGGAGTGTTGTTGTCTCTTGTGCCGGTATTGCTGTCTTTTCCACGGCGTGATTTAGAGTGGCGCCACTAATGTCGGCGCTTTGGTTGTGTCTCAGGGGGTTTATCCTTGACTGGATCTTCTTTATCATCGCCGCTACCCTCTTTGGGTGTGTCCACCATGTACACGGCATACGAAGAGGTGGCCGTCCAGCGTTCGGTAAACGGTGGGTTTCGTCCTGCTCCTCTCCAACATCGTCGTCCATACCGTCGATGTCTTCGGAGCCGTAGTCGAGCATGTCAGTTATGTCCTCGACAGTGGCTATGAAGTGGGTGGTGGGTGGGACGTAAAATTCCCCGCTCTCAACCCCTAGTCCAGGCTGGGTGTAGTTCGCACATTGCTCCTCTGTAATGACGAGGGATTGCATCAATTCCAGAGCCTCGCTTAAAGGCGAGGTTTGGCCAGGGAGAAGAAAACCCGTGGAGTACGGCGGGAAGGAAACTCCTTGGCCGAGCTCACACGATGCTGACTCCGAGGGTTCGGAGCCAGTGTCTGGAGAAGAGTCCGGCTTCATGATGGTTGCCAGCGACACTACTTCATCCGGCTCTCCCGTACTGGGTTTAGTGGCCGCAGATAGTCCGGCAGGCTCAGTAATCCCGTCTTCGGACCTGGCGATGTGCTCCGGATCTAAGGCCAGAGCGTAGGTTGGGGTCGCGAACCCTTGGAAGATCAAGTCTCCTCGGATATTAGCGACATCGTCCAGATTTCCAAAACTAATCTGGTGACCTGGGGCATAGCCGTCAATCTACTCTAGATGGCCAAGCGAGTTGGCCCGCAGTGCAAAGCCGCCGAACACAAAGATCTGGTCAGGAGGGAAAACCTCCCCCAGGGCAGCATTGTTGTAGATGACTGATGGAGTCATCGAACCTTCTGATGACATCATAGTGGAACTCTCGATGAAAGCACTAATGTCGGTGTCAAAACCAGCGGATATCGGGTAGGGGATCCCGAACTGTGCGTCTAAGGTCGCTGGTAACAGGAGACGGGGGACACGATGTTTACCCAGGTTCGGGCCCTCTTGATGGAGGTAATACCCTACTTCCTTCTTGATTGATCTTGATGAATATGAGAATTACAAGAGTTGATCTACCACGAGATCGTAATGGCTAAACCCTAGATGTCAAGCATGTATGATTGTGATTGCCCCTACGGACTAAACCCTCCGGTTTATATAGACACCGGAGGGGCCTAGGGTTGTACAGAGTCGGTTTACAATGGAAGGAATCTACATATCCGAACACCAAGCTTGCCATCCACGCAAAGGAGAGTCCCATCCAGACACGGGAAGAAGTCTTTTGTCTTGTATCTTCATAGCCCATTAGTCCGGCCCATGTTACATAGTCCGGATGCCCGAGGATCCCTGAATCCAGGACTCCCTCAACCCTCTTTCTTAAATTTTTATTATAAGCAACATGATCTAGAGATCGTAAACGCATTATTTCCTCTTGGTTAAAGAGAACCCCCTCTATGGGAGGTCGACCACTATCTACTTTATAATGCGCGAAAATTTCACTATCTTCTTTCATAATAAATCTAAACTGATGCGCTAGAAATATAGTAGCGGTGCGCTTAACGGAAGAATGCTCAATATTAGAAAACTCTAGAAAAATCTTTGTATGCATGGATGCATATGAACAAATTGTCTTTCAAGTTCAACCACAAGCAAAGATATAGCATCCGCGAGACTACTTGTTTTATGGAGAATTGATCCACCTAACGTGGGTAACGCACCGGCACAAGTAAAGAAATCTTGAATAACCCCTTATCCAATAATATTTCCACTCCCTATACGAAGTTATTTAGTGTGCATGATAGTAGATTCTTCATGAGGATTAAGATTAGCAGAAGCATCAAGGTTTCCCCCATCGTTACTACTATCCTTTTCAGCGATAACCTCCCCAGATTCAGACATGGTAGCAACAAACCAATCTAAAAAACGGGCAAACAAAAAGCAACGAAGAAGATGAACAGAAGAGGGGCGAATAAAAAGGCAAAACTTTTCTAAAATCGTTCTAGAAGTGGGGGAGAGGAAAACGATAGGCAAATGACGAATAATGTAATGCAAGAGATGAGAGTTTATGATTGGTACTTGGTATGTCTTGACTTGGCATAGATCTCCCTGGCAACGGCGCCAGAAATTCTTCCTGCTACTTCTTGAGCTTGCATTGGTTTTTCCCTTAAAGAGGAAAGGGTGATGCAGCAAGGTAGAGATAAGTATTTCCCTCAGTTAGAGAACCAAGGTATCAATCCAGTAGGAGACAACGCACAAATCACCAATACCTGCACAAACAATCAAACAACTTGCACCCAGCGCGATAAAGGGGTTGTCAATCCCTTCACGATCACTTGCAAAAGTGATATCTGATAGAGATAGATAAAACTAAACAAAAGATAAAGTAAATGTTTTTGGTGTTTTTGGTATATAGATCGGAAAGTAAAAGATTGCAAAATAGTAGGACGGAAACTTATATGATGGAAAATAGACCCGGGGGCCATAGGTTTCACTAGAGGTTTCTCTCAAGATAGAAAATAATACGGTGGGTGAACAAATTACTGTCGAGCAATTGATAGAAAAGCGCAAAGTTATGACGATATCTAAGGCAATGATTATGAAATATAAGCATCACGTCCGTGTCAAGTATGACGATTTGTATTATGAGTTATGTGATTCGATGACCGAAGTTTGTTCGGAGTCCCGGATGAGATCACGGACATGACGGGGAGTCTCGGAATGGTCGAGAGGTAAAGATTGATATATTGAAAGGTAGTATTTGGACACCGAAAGGGTTCCAGAGTGCATCCGGTACATATCGGAGTACCAGAGGGGTTACCGGAACTCCCCGGGGAAGATATGGGCCTTATGGGCCATAGGAGGGAGGCTAACCAGCCCACAAGGGGTTGGTGCGCCCCCCACAAGGGAGGAGGCCGAATTGGACTTGGGAAGGGGGCGCCACCCCCCTTTCCTTCGCCTACTCCCTATCCTTCCCCTTTTCCCCTCCAAAGAGAAGGAAAAAGGGTGGGGCGAATCCTACTAGGACTAGAGTCCTAGTAGGACTCCCCTCTCCCTGGCGTGCCCCTTGTTGGCGGGCCTCCTCCTCCCCTCCTTTATATACGGGAGCAGGGGCACCCCAAAGGCACAACAGACAATCTCTTAGCTGTGTGCGGTGCCCCCCTCCACAGTTACACACCTCGGTCATATCGTCATAGTGCTTAGGTGAAGCCCTGCGTCGGTAACTTCATCATCACCGTTGCCATGCCGTCGTGCTGACGGAACTCTCCCTCGGCCTCAACTGGATCAAGAGTTCGAGGGACGTTACCTAGCTGAACGTGTGTTGAACGCGGAGGTTCCGTACTTTCGGTACTTGGATCGGTTGGATCGCGAAGACGGTCGACTACATCAACTGCGTTACTAAACGCTTCCGCTTTCGGTCTACGAGGGTACGTGGACACACTCTCCCTGCTCGTTTCTATGCATCTCCTAGATAGATCTTGCGTGATCGTAGGTAAATTTTTAAATATTGTGTTCCCCAACAGTGGCATCCGAGCCAGGTCTATGCGTAGATGTTATATGCACGAGTAGAACACAAAGAGTTGTGGGCGATAATATTCATACTGCTTACCAGCATGTCATACTTTGATTCAGTGGTATTGTTGGATGAAGCGGCCCAGACCGACATTACATGACCGCGTTCATCAGACTGGTTCTACCGTCGTGCTTTGTACACAGGTGGCTAGTGGGTGTCGGTTTCTCCAACTTTAGTTGAATCAAGTGTGACTACGCCCGGTCCTTGTTGAAGGTTAAAACAGCACACTTGACAAAAAATCATTGTGGTTTTTGATGCGTAGGTAAGAACGGTTCTTGCTAAGCCCGTAGCAGCCACGTAAAACTTGCAACAACAAAGTAGAGAACGTCGACTTGTTTTTTGCGGGGCTGCTGTGATGTGATATGGTCAAGACATGATGATATATAAATTGTTGTATGAGATGATCATGTTTTGTAACAGTTATCGGCAACTGACAGGAGCCATATGGTTGTCGCTTTATTGTATGAGATGCATTCGCCATGTAATTGCTTTACTTTATCACTAAGCGATAGCGATAGTCGTAGAAGCAATAGTTGGCGAGACGACAACGATTCTTCGATGGAGATCAAGGTGTCAAGCTGATGACGATGGTGATCATGACGGTGCTTTGGAGATGAAGATCAAAGGCACAAGATGATGATGGCCATATCATATCACTTATATTAATTGCATGTGATGTTTATCCTTTATGCATCTTATTTTGCTTAGTACGACGGTAGCATTATGAGATGATCGCTTACTAAAATTTCAAGGTATAAGTGTTCTCCCTGAGTATGCACCGCTGCGATAGTTCTTCGTGCTGAGACACCACGTGATGATCGGGTGTGATAAGCTCTACGTTCACATACAACGGGTGCAAGCCAGTTTGCACATGCAGAATACTCGGGTTAAACTTGACGAGCCTAGCATATGCAGATATGGCCTCGGAACACTTAGACCGAAAGGTCGAACGTGAATCATATAGTAGATATGATCAACATAGTGATGTTCACCATTGAAAGCTACTCCATCTCACGTGATGATCGGACATGGTTTAGTTGATATGGATCACGTGATCATTTAGATGTCTAGAGGGATGTCTATCTAAGTGGGAGTTCTTAAGTAATATGATTAATTGAACTTAAATTTATCATGAACTTAGTCCTGATAGTAATTGCATATCTATGTTGTAGATCAATTGCTCGCGTATAGATTCCCTGTTTTATTTATGATATGTTCCTAGAGAAAAATAAGTTGAAAGATGTTAGTAGCAATGATATGAACTGGGTCTGTGATCTGAGGATTTTCCTCATTGTTGCACAGAACAATTATGTCCTTGATGCACCGCTAGGTGACGGACCTATTGCAGGAGCATATGCAGACGTTATGAACGTTTGGCAAGCTCGGTATGATGACTACTTGATAGTTTAGTGCACCATGCTTTACGGCTTAGAACCGGGACTTCAAAAATGTTTTGAATGCCACGGAGCATATAAGATGTTCCAAGAGCTGAAATTGGTATTTCAGACTCATGCCCGAGTCGAGAGGTATGAGACCTCTGAGAAGTATTTTTCCTACAAGATGGAGGAGAATAGCTCAACCAGTAAGCATGTGCTCAGAATGTCTGAGTACTACAATCGCTTGAATCAAGTGGGAGTTAATCTTCCAGATAAGATAGGGGTTGACAGAGTTCTCTAGTCACTATCACCAAGTTACTGGAACTTCATGATGAACTATAATATGCAAGGGATGAAGAAAACAATTCCCGAGATCTTCGTGATGCTGAAATCGGCGAAGGTAGAAATCAATAAAAGCATCAAATGTTGATGGTTGACAAGACCATTAGTTTCAAGTAAAAGGGCAAGGGAAAGAAAGGGAACTTCAAGAAGAATGACAAGCAAGTTGCCACTCCCATGAAGAAGCCCAAAGCTAGACCCAAGCCTGAAACTGAGTGCTTCTACTGCAAAGGAAATGGTCACTGGAAGCAGAACTGCCCCAAATTGTAGCGACCAAACCTCAAACAGTCTGATCTCTGTGCATCAGTGTCATCCCTGGATCGGTAATGCTGACATGCACAGTACGTGAAGGATTTATAACAGAGTAGCAATCACACACTTATTACATCGAATGTCTCAAAAGAGAACTTATTACAATAAATATGGCTTAAGGCCATCTAATACGATAACAATGGAAGGCTTGGAAGATAAAGTGAGTCCATCAACTCCAACGGCATCACTGAGTGAAAGACCACGACCTAAGGCTCCTTACTCGTCGTCTGAAAAGTCTGCAACATGATACATTGCAGCCGGAAAATGGGTCAGCACATGGAATATGCTGGCAAGGCAACACAAAAGAGTAATGAATAGAATAAAGCTATCACTATATGCATATATGGCTGGTGGAGGTTGTATGGTTAATATGTTTTGCGAAAAGCCAATTTTTTCCTACAACAAATGAATATATTTTATTTAACTATCATGGTAGTTGTTAAACATTGAGAATGGTAAACCCCATCTCAATCCCAATTAAAAGGTAATTAATAACCCCAACAAAATTAATTTAGAGTGATGAGATCCACATGATAATCCAAGAACCAGATACTCAAGATGTCCATAACCGGGGACACGGCTAACCATGATTAGTTTGTACACTCTGCAGAGGTTTGTGCACTTTTCCCCACAAGACTCAATCTCCTCCGTTGGATTTCTCGCACTAGATAATGTTTGAGAAACGGATGACCGAGACACAGTCTTTTCGAAGAGGTCCACTTTACCGATAGATAGGCCTGCACACCTACAATCCCCTACATCTGCTAGCCCATCATGGAAAGGTTTCCCACAACTTACTCAACTATGCCAGAGCCCATAATGCCATGTGGCTGCACACGGAAGTTTCTAGCATGAATAATCTTATGATCCCTTTGAGCACAGGTGGCGGTCCATAGGAGAATCACACAAGACTCGGGATTTCCAAAAATATAGGCAATCACTGGATTCCCCAGGTGCCTCAATCCACCTAGATGTGTATTAAAGTTGCCACCTTAAGTTAACCATTAATTAACAATACTCACATCTGTCATGAATGCGCTCAAACCCAATCCGCGTCTACGAGCATAGCATAGCAATATAAGCAACGTAGAAGTAACTCCCATAGGTTTGATAATAAACAAGTGAATAGGTACTACCTCAACTACTTCCCAAACCCACAATTTAATCAGATCCTAACCATGCAATTGTTTGAGGATTGATCAAATGCAATAAAACTGGGTAGTAAAGAGGTATGATCAAAGTGTTACTTGCCTTGCTCAAGATCCGTGAAACCTAGAGACTCGTAGTAGCACGCTTTGCAATCCGGGTACTCTATCGCAAACAAACAAGCATACAATAAGCAATCAAGCAAGGGCACGAGTAAAACTCAAATAAGAAGATCTAACCAGAATGTTCCACTTAAGAACTCCGGTTTGCAAAAAGAATCAAATCAAACAAAGCAACGAAACTCAAACTACGAAAGAAACAAGCTTCATTTACTAATCTGGACTAAAGTCAAATTTTATAGTAGCAAAAACTTGTTTAAGTTGATTAAACAGAAAGAGGGCTTCGAGACGAAACTCTAGGCGCTTGAATCGCTTTGATTAGATAAGCGGCGAAAAGATAAACTAAAACGAAAATCGGATCAGAAATCGCGATCGAAAATAATCGCGGAAAATCCGAGAAAAAGAAAAACTGACGAACAAACTAACGAACGAACGTTCGCTGTCTGCGGCTAATGGTGAAAACCGTTCGTTAAGACGAACGAACGAACAGGCGTTCGCTAAATAACTAACCGGAAAAAACGATCTAAAATAAAAAACGCATCTAGGGTTTCGAAAAAAATCGATCGGTTTTCTCGCGTAAACCGAGGCGGCGGCGGCTACCTCCGGTGACGTCTAGCGAACACCGGCGGTGATGGCGGCCCTCGGCAAGGGGCAGGCGGCGAAGCGGCGACAGGTGGTGGCGCGGGGCGGTGGGGTGGCGCAGCAGCTAGGGTTGGCGGGGTCGGGCTGGTGGGTTGCGGCCTCGGCCTCGCGGCTTATAAAGCCTCCCGAGGCGGAGTCAGGCGGATCTGACAAAAGTCGGTTTCCTTTTTTCTTTTTTTAAAATATTCCGTGCAGAAAAATGAATAAAAGAAATACTAAACGGACTCCAAAAATCCTGGAATAAATTTCCCCCGCCCTCTAAAAATCTACCAGACAAGGTGAACATTTATTTGGGACTCTAATGCAATTTTGAAAACGCATATTTTTCCTAATTCAAATAAAATAGCGATAAAATTCCGAATAAAATTCTTATTTTATTTTAATATTAGATCTCCAATATTTCTTTATTTTGAGGAAGTCATTTTATCCTCTCTCTTTTATTTTCATAAAAGAAATATTCAAAGAGAAAATAATTAAAATCAAACGATCCTGTTTTCAAAATTCGAGAAACACTCAAATATGAAAATAATGAAACTCCCAACTCTCTCCGTGGGTCCTTGAGTTGCGTAGAATTTCTAGGATCAAGCCAAAATGCAATAAAATATGATATGCAATGATGATCTAATGCATAACATTCCAAATTGAAAATTTGGGATGTTACAAACCTACCCCCCTTAAGATGAATCTCGCCCTCGAGATTCGGGTTGTCTAGAAAATAGGTGTGGGTGATCCTTCCGTAGGTCTTCCTCTCGTTCCTGTGTGGCTTCATCTTGGTATGATGGCTCCACCGAACCTTGCGAGAACTTGATAACTTTCTTTGCGTGTAACTCGGTGGCAAACTCAAAAATCTTGACCGGCTTCTCCTCGTAGGTCAAATCGCTATCCAAGCTATATCGCTTCCGGTAACCTTTGTATCTCTCGAGTAATATCGAGACATCTCTGCGTGGCACTTCTTCAAGCGAAACGTGGAACACATCGTGAACTCCTGACAATCCTTCGGGCAATTCCAACTTGTAAGCAACTTCTCCCATACGTTCCAAAACTTTGTATGGTCCCACAAAACATGGTGCTAACTTTCCCTTAACTCCAAAACGCTTCACTCCTCGAAGGTGCGATACACGAAGATACACTCTGTCTCCAACTTCGTAAACTTTCTTCTTGCGTTTAGAATCTGCATAGCTCTTCTGCCTAGACTGGGCTACCTTGAGTCTATTGCGAATCAGTTTAACCTTCTCTTCAGACTCTTTAATCAAATCTGGTCCAAACAACTGACGATCTCCAACTTCATCCCACAACAATGGTGTCCTGCACCTCCTTCCGTACAAAGCTTCGAAAGGGGCCATCTTCAAACTGGCTTGATAGTTGTTGTTGTAAGAGAACTCTGCGTAAGGCAAATTGTCGTCCCAACTAGATCCATAGTCTAATGCACAAGCTCTCAACATGTCCTCCAGAATCTGATTGACTCTCTCAGTCTGTCCATCCGTCAGGGGGTGAAAAGTTGTACTGAACTCTAGCCTTGTTCCCAAAGTTTCATGCAACTGATTCCAAAACTTTGAGGTAAAGTGGGTTCCTCTATCTGATACAATGGCCCTCGGAACTTAGCACTGGTGTAAGTGGTCTCCACTGGGATGAAATGAGCTACTTTCGTCAAACGATCGACTACAACCCATATCGAATCATAGCCTGAATGAGTCATGGGCAATCCCGTGATGAAATCCATGCCTAGCTTATCCCACTTCCATTCGGGTATCGGCAATGGTTGTAGGAATCCTGCTGGCTTCTGATGCTCTGCCTTCACTCTCTGACATACATCACAAACTGCTACATACTCCGCAACATCCATCTTCATTCCGGTCCACCAGAAACTATCCTTCAAATCCAGATACATTTTGGTATTTCCTGGGTGAATCGAATACGGTGAGTCATGGGCCTCTTACAGAATCAACTTCCTGATCTCCTGATCATTAGGCACAAATACGCGGTCCTCAAACCATAAGGTATCGTGCTCATCCTTACGAAATCCTTTAGCCTTTCCTTTGCTCTTCCTTTACTTTATATCAGCAATCTCCTTGTCCGTCTTCTGAGCTTCTCTGATCTTATCCAGCAAAGTAGATTGAATCTCCAATGCTGCTACATAGTCTCTCGGAACTATCTCCAAACATAGCTCACGAAGGTCTTCTGCCAACTCCTTGGGTAACTCTCCGGTCATGAGGGTATTGACATGACTCTTGCGGCTCAACGCATCGGCTACTACGTTAGCCTTTCCGGGATGATAATGCAATCTCATATCATAATCCTTAATGAGTTCCAACCATCTCCTTTGCCTGAGATTCAACTCCTTCTGCGTGAAGATATACTTCAAACTCTTCTGATTCGTGTATACCTCACAGTGGTTTCCGATGAGAAAATGTCTCCAAGTCTTCAACGCATGCTCTACGACTGCTAACTCCAAATCATCCGTAGCGTAATTCAACTCATGGGGTTTAAGTTGTCGTGAGGCATATGAAACAACTCTCCCTTCCTGCATAAGCACGGCTCCAAGTCCTCGACGAGAAGCGTCGCAATATACTTCATAATCCTTGCGTTGATCTGGGAGAATCAACACTGGTGATGTAACCAAGCGTTTCTTTAACTCCTGAAAACTGGCCTCACATTCCTCAGTCCATTTGAACTTGGTGTCCTTCTTTAATAACTCCGTCATAGGCTTTGCAATCTTCGAGAAATTCTCAATGAACCTCCGATAGTATCCTGCGAGTCCAAGAAAACTCCGGATCTCTCCAACTAACGTGGGTGCTTCCCAGTTTGTCACAGTGGCATCCTTGGTGGGGTCTACCGCTATTCCTTCTCCGGATATAACATGTCCAAGGAATCCAACTTCCTTCAACCAAAAATCACACTTGCTGAACTTGGCGTATAGCTGATGTTCTCTGAGTTTCCCAAGTACTACGCAAATGCTCTTTATGCTCCTCTTCATTCTTCTAGTAGACCAGAATATCATCAATGAACACCACGACGAACTTATCCAAAAACTCCATAAACACCTTGTTCATCATGTTCATAAAATAGGCAGGTGCGTTAGTCAGGCCAAATGACATAACGGTATACTCATACAGCCCGTACCTTGTGGTAAAAGATGTCTTAGGTATATCGTGCTCTCGAATCTTCAGCTGGTGGTACCCGGATCGCAGATCGATCTTGGAAAACACCTTAGCTCCTTGCAGCTAGTCAAACAAATCATTGATCATCGGCAGTGGGTACTTGTTCTTGATCGTCACTTCATTCAATCCTCGATAATCAACAACCATCCTTAACGATCCATCCTTCTTCTCCACTAGAAGCACTGGTGATCCCCAAGGTGACGAACTTGGGCGAATATAACCTTTATCCAGTAACTCCTTAATCTGCTTCTTAATTTCCTCCAAATCTTTTGTGGGCATTTTGTACGGTCTCTTAGATATTGGTCCTGTGCCTGGCAAAAGTTCGATCAAAAACTCAATGTCCCTATCTGGTGGCATGCCTGGCAACTCTTCTGGAAATACGTCCGGGAAATCCTTCACCACTGGTACTTCCTCCTGTACAACTCCTGATAAGGAATTTACTTGAGTCCTATTCAGCACATGTCAGGATACATACTTGATCCTTCTTCCTTCTGGGGTGGTGAGCAAAATAGTCTTACTGGCGCAATCGATGTTTCCTCCATACATCGATAGCCAATCCATACCCAGAATCACATCCAAACCTTGCGACTCCAAAATTATCAGATCTGAGGGGAAAACATGCCTACCTATGGTCAATGGCATCTGAAAACATCCTTGGCTTGCCATATACTCTGCTCCTGGCGAGCTTACTAACATAGGTGTACTAAGAACTTTGGTGGGCAGTTTATACTTATCCACAAATCCCCTTGATATGTATGAATGCGATGCACTAGTATCAAAAAGAACGACTGCAGTAAATGACTTAACCAAAAACTTGCCTATTATTGCATCTGGTTGGGCTTCAACCTCCTCCATGTTAACGTGGTTCACTTGTACCCTGTTGAAAGGGTTGGGCTTCTTCCCAGAGCTTCCATTGTCGTTTCCATTCTTAGCTTCACGACATTCATTGGCGTAATGTCCGGTCTTGTGGCACTTGTAGCAAGTAACGTGGCTTAGGTCTTTCTTGGCGGGCGTTGCCGGTTTGGAACGGTTCTGTCCGTTGCTTCCTCCATTACCATTCCCGTTCTTGGAGCCACTATGGTTGTGTGAACTTCCTCCATTGTGAGTGTAGCCTCCATGGTTATGAACAAGTCCTCCGGAGTTCAGGGTGAAACGGGGTCTCTGCTGGGCTCAAGAATTATACTTCCCTTGTCCATACTTCCTCTTGTGGTTGTCAATCTGCTGCTGCTTCCCTTCAATCATGAGAGCTCTATTTACCAACTCTTGGTAGTTATTGAAATTTGCCACCATCAGCTGCATGCTCAGCTCATCATTCGATCCTTCGAAATTTCTCACCTTAGTCAGCATCATGGCGACGTCATCTGGGGCATAACGTGCTAGCTTACTAAAGTCATCCACATACTAGCCAACGGTGCGCCCTCCTTGGTGTAAGTTGCGAAACTCACGCTTCTTCATGGCCATAGCTCCTGTTGATACATGGGCAGTGCGAGAAGCCTGCTGGAACTGGCCCCATGTAACAGTGTCGATGGGGTAAGTGGTTGTGAAATTCTCCCACCATGATGATGCGGGTCCATCAAGCTGATGTGCGGCAAAACGCACTCTCTCCACATATGTGCATATTGCAGTGGTCAACTCCTCCAATCTTGCGGAGCCAATCATCTACAACAATCGGCTCGGTGCTACTGGAGAACACCGGCGGATTCAGCCTTAGAAAACGGGCTAAGTGATCAACAGGTGGTGGTGGTGGTGGGTTGTTGTTGTTGTTGTTACCCTGGTTCTGATTCTGGACTAGTATCTGCATCAATGCATTCTGCTGCTGGATCAACTGAGTGAGCTCCGGTGGGAAAGCAAATCCATTATCGCGTCTCGGAGGCATCTGCTGGGTTTAGAAAAGGTGAGAAAACAGAGTAGAATGAGGTCTAGGGGGAAAACACTAACCATATGCACATGATACAAACACAAACATATCACTCAATCAATCAAACAAGGGCATACAATCGGTCTAGAACTACCGTTACAAAAGTGCTCGGACTATACTATATACATGGTGGAATGCTACTACTGATATGGTGGTCGACTAGAAAAATTGATTGGTCGAAGACTCCATGATATCCGCTCCAGCTTCATCAACATAGTCATCATCGCTATCGTCGGGGTCCGAGTCGGTGTCGTCGATGATGATGTAGTTCTTCGGGCAAGTGGAACCGTCATCTTCTCCTCCTGGCGCGGGGTCTCCCCTGAATACTCCCAACTTCCTTGTCAGGTCGTCATTCTTCTCCACCAGTACGAAGATTTCCTCATCATAGTCTTTGCGAGTAGCCTTGAGTTCTTCCTCCGGCTCCGTGATCCTTGTCATCGTCTTCTTCAAATCTGTCATGCCTGCGCACATCTGGTTCTCCTGGCGTCGAATGTGCTGGTTTAACTCCTGGATGAAAGCTGCAATTGATCTATCCTTCCTGGTGCTGATCATCTCCCATTGCTCATCTCTCCGCCCACAAATCTGGTAGATAGTATCCTTGAGATCCTTGTGGTAAACTTCTCCAATGCGTCCCATGGTGATGTGGGCTGTCATACTCTTTCCTAGACTCCAGGTTGGTGCATCAAAGGAAAACTCTATGGGCTCAATTATTGGCATGAATGTCCTTCCTCGAACTTGAACTTGAATCATCTAGCGCTCCTCTTCTGGTAAAGTGGTGTTGTAAGTCCCGGTGAAGCTTGGTATTCCGATGTTCAGGTACCTAGTAACTTCCTTCAAGTGGCATCCAAAAGGGGTGTCTTCATCCGGTTGAGTCTTGCATCCGCCATCCTAAAGAGTAGAGAATGGAGAGGAGTTAGAAATGAGAAGATAGTAGTGATCTAGGGCTTTAGCTTAGTGGTTGTGTCCTACAGTCAGCGTGTGCTCTGATACCATCTTGTAGCGACCAGACCTCAAACAGTCTAATCTCTGTGCATCAGTGTCATCCCTGGATCGGTAATGTTGACACGCACAGTACTTGAAGGATTTATAACAGAGTAGCAATCACACACTTATTACATTGAATGTCTCAAAAGAGAACTTATTACAATAAATATGGCTTAAGGCCATCTAATATGATAACAACAAAAGGCTTGGAAGATAAAGTGAGTCCATCAACTCCAACGGCATCACTGAGTGAAAGACCATGACCTATGGCTCCTTACTTGTCGTATGAAAAGTCTGCAACATGATACGTTGCAGCCCGAAAACGGGTCAGCACATGGAATATGTTGGCAAGGCAACACAAAAGAGTAATGAACAGAATAAAGCTATCACTATATGCATATATGGCTGGTGGAGGTTGTATGGTTAATATGTTTTGCGAAAAGCCAATTTTTTCGTACAACAAAGGAATATATTTTATTTAACTATCATGGTAGTTGTTAAACATTGAGAATGGTAAACCCCATCTCAATCCCAATTAAAAGGTAATTAATAACCCCAACAAAATTAATTTAGAGTGATGAGATCCACATGATAATCCAAGAACCAGATACTCAAGATATCCATAACCGGGGACACGGCTAACCATGATTAGTTTGTACACTCTGCAGAGGTTTGTGCACTTTTCCCCACAAGACTCGATCTCCTCCGATGGATTTCTCGCACTACATAATGTTTGAGAAACGGATGACCGAGACACACCTTTCCGAAGAGGTCCCTTAACCGATAGATAGGCACCGCACCTACAATCCCCTACATCTGCTAGCCCATCATGGAAAGGTTTCGCACAACTTACTCAACTATGCCAGAGCCCATAATGCCATGTGGCTGCACACGGAAGTTTCTAGCATGAATAATCTTATGATCCGTTTGAGCCTGGGTGGTAGTCCATAGGAGAATCACACGGTACCCCGGGATTTCCAAAAATACAGGCAATCACTGGATTCCCCAGGTGCCTCAGTCCACCTAGATGTGTATTAAAGTTGCCACCTTAAGTTAACCATTAATTAACAATACTCACATCTGTCATGAATGCGCTCAAACCCAATCCGCGTCTACGAGCATAGCATAGCAATATAAGCAACGTAGAAGTAACTCCCATAGGTTTGATAATAAACAGGTGAATAGGTACTACATCAACTACTTCCCAAACCCACAATTTAATCAGATCCTAACCATGCAATTGTTTGAGGATTGATCAAATGCAATAAAACTGGGTAGTAAAGAGGTATGATCAAAGTGTTACTTGCCTTGCTGATGGTACGTGAAACCTAGAGACTCGTAGTAGCACGCTTCGCACTCTGGGTACTCTATCGCAAACAAACAAGCATACAATAAGCAATCAAGCAAGGGCACGAGTAAAACTCAAATAAGAAGATCTAACCAGAATTTTCAACTTAAGAACTCCGGTTTGCAAAAAGAATCAAATCAAACAAAGCAATGAAACTCAAACTGCGAAAGAAACAAGCTTCGTTTACTAATCTGGACTAAAGTCAAATTTTACAGTAGCAAAAACTTGTTTAAGTTGATTAAACAGAAAGAGGGCTTCGAGACGAAACTCTAGGCGCTTGAATCGTGTGATAAACGAGGGAAAAGATAAACTAAAACGAAAATCAGATCAGAAATCGCAATCGAAAATAATCACGAAAAATCTGAGAAAAAGAAAAACTGACGAACAAACTAACGAGCGAGCGTTACATGCCTGACTAAGCGGTGAAAACCGTTCGTTAAAGCAAACGAGCGAGCAGGCGTTCGCTAAATAACTAAACCTGAAAAACGATTTAAAATAAAAAAACGCATCTAGGCGGCGGCGGCTACCTCCGACGAGGTCCGTGACAATGGCGGAGGCGACTGGCTCCGGCGGCGGGGGCTGACGCAGGTGGCGGCGTGGGGGCGTGAGGTGGCGCGACGGCTACGGTTGGCGGGGTCGGGCTGGTGGGCTGCGGCCTCGGCCTCGCGGCTTATAAAGCCTTCCCCGGGTGGAGTCCCGGGCGGATACGGCCCAAAGTCGGTTTCCTTTTTTTAAAATATTCCGTGCAGAAAAACGAATAAAACAAATACTAAACGGACTCCAAAAATCCTAAAATAAATTGTCCCCGTCCTCTAAAAATCTACCGGACAAGGTGAACATTAATTTGGTACTCTAATGCAATTTTGAAAAATGCATATTTTTCCTAATTCAAATAAAATAGCGATTAAATTCTGAATAAAATTCTTATTTGATTTTAATATTAAATCTCCAATATTTCTTTATTTTGAGGAAGTCATGTTATCCTCTCTCTCTTTTATTTTCATAAAATAAATATTCAAAGAGAAAATAATTAAAATCAAACGATCCTCTTTTCAAAATTCGAGAAAAACTCAAATATGAAAATAATGAAACTCCCTACTCTATCCGTGGGTCCTTGAGTTGCGTAGAATTTCTAGGATCAAGCCAAAATGCAATAAAATATGATATGCAATGATGATCTAATGAATAACATTCCAAATTGAAAATTTGGGATGTTACACAAATAATTTGCGGATAAGAAGGATGGCAAAGTGAACAAAAGTATATATGATATACATGTTATAGATGTGTACTTTACTAGTATTCATAGTAGCCCCTGGATATTTGATACTGGTTCACTTGATATGATTAGTATCTTGAAACAGGAGTTATAAAATGAACAGAGACTAGTTGAGGGCAAGGTGACGATGTGTGTTAGAAGTGATTCCAAGGTTGATAAGATCGCCATCGCACACTCCCTTTACCTTCGGGATTCGTGTTGAACCTAAAATAAATGTTATTTGGTGTTTGCGTTGAGCATAATATGATTGGATCATGTTTATTGCAATACGATGATTCATTTAAGTCAAAGAATAATTGTTATTCTGTTTACATGAATAAAACCTTTTGTGGCCATACAACCAAGGTGAATGGTTTATTGAATCTCGATTGTAGTGATACACATATTCATAATATTGAAGCCAAAAGATGCAAGGTTAATAGTGATAGAGCAACTTATTTGTGGCACTGCCATTTACATCATATTGGTGTAAAGCGCATGAAGAAACTCCATGTTGATGGACTTTTGGAATCACTTGATTATGAATCACTTGATGCTTGCGAACCATGCCTCATGGGCAAGATGACTAAGACTACATTCTCCGGGACAATGGAGCGAGCCACTGACTTATTGGAAATAATACATACCGATGTATGCGGTTCGATGAGTGTTGAGGCTCGCGGCGGATATCGTTATTTTCTGACCTTCACAGATGATTTGAGCAGATATGGGTATATCTACTTAATGAAACACAAGTCTGAAATATTTGAAAAGTTCAAAGAATATCAGAGTGAAGTTGAAAATCATCATAACAAGAAAATAAAGTTTCTACGATCTGATCGAGAAGGCAAATATTTGAGTTACGAGTTTGGCCTTCATTTTAAAAACAATGTGGAATAGTTTCACAACTCATGCCACCTGGAACACCACGGAGTAATGGTGTGTCCGAACGTCAAAACCGTACTTTATTAGATATGGTGCGATATATGATGTCTCTTACGGATTTACCACTATCATTTTGGGGTTATGCATTAGAGACAGCTGCATTCACGTTAAATAGGGCACCATCTAATCCGTTGAGACGACACTATCTGTGTACAAAAGTAGGGGTCCTTTTTGCACCCCTATACTTGTGCGTGGGCAGTCGCAGCCATGCACCCGCAGCGGCGGTTGGCGAGACAGAAGAGGAAGCCAAGACACAAGACCACCAGAAGCATGAGGAGCAGAGGGGTGAGGTGAAACTCCCCCGGCAAGGCCCTTGCCGAGGCGGCCTTCACAGCCCCGGCAAGAGCCTTGCTGGGGCAACTTACCCAACACCAACAAGGCTGCCACCCTTGAGTCTAAGAGTTCCGACGCCATCAACCACATTGGAACCAAGGCACGGGAGGCGCCTCCATGGTGGCATGCAGATCTTTGTGAAGACAAAAGGCCTGCGAGGCCTAGGTAGGAACCAAAAAGACGACAGCGGGGCTCCTTGCCGAGGATGCCCACGAGGCCCCGGCAAGGCTCTTGCCGAAGATACCCACGAGGCCCCGGGCAAGACTCTTGCCGAGGGCACCCACAAGGCCCCGGGCAAGACTCTTGCCGAGGGCACCCACAAGGCCCCGGCAAGACCCTTGCCGGGAATATCAGCAAGACCGCGGCAAGGCCTTGCCGCCCCGTCACCGACCCACCAACTAAGCAGGTACCCGCGTGGCAGTACATGGCTCCTAAGCCAACTAGTCAAGCCCCTACATGGTGGCATGCAGGTCTTCGTGAAGACCACCGCCACCACCACCAACAACTGCCCGACCTACATGGCGCTGCATGCCTCGTTGGCCTGGACGCGTGGCGAAGCAAGGCGAAGCGGCGACGGACGGGAAGGGCCTCATTGCCGTCCCCGATAAAGTAAGAGGACACCTAAGTAGCACATTTAATGTGTTTTGTCATGTGATGCCAGGCGATAAAATCAACCACTGTACAACTTTCCACCTCCTGTGTGCCACCGTGGCAGCCCCTTTGACTATAAAAGGAGGCCCGCGGCGTACCGTGAGGGGATGGGGACTTTTTGGACCTTGCACGCTTTATAGCTAGTCCAAGAACACCAGATGAACACCAGCCAGCAGGAGTAGGGTATTACGCATCACTTGCGGCCTGAACCTAGATAAATCTCCCGTGTTGATCTCCTAAACCCGCTCTTTCCACAGCTCCGCGCCCGCCGACCGTAGAAGGGATTCCCCGTGATCCCATAGGTGTCGTTTCCACCGACATCTTTGGCGCACCAGGTAGGAGGAGCGCAAGCTGTGAAAATCCGGTTTTGGAGCCAACCTATCGACCCCCTCGTTGCGGTGGCCCGAGAAGAAAAGGCGGCATCAATTAGCCCCACTCTCGTGTCGTCCGCAGCAGCAACGATCATTTGTGTGGCCGCAAAAAGCTAAGTCGCGCAAAACCTTGAGTAATTCCCTTTTCTTTTATAAAGTTATTTTGCTCAAAAGATCTCGCTCTTTGTATGGAAAACCTGCACTCGATGGGACCCTCCCGCTATTGGCAACGCCCTTGTTCTGTTTTGAGTCTGCTCAATAGTTCGAGCGGCCGCGTTGAGATCGGTAGGGTGGCCTATCCGCTATTGGCAACGCCCTTGTCCTGTTTCGAGTTTGCTCAATAGTTCAAGCGGCCGCGCTGAGAGCAGTAAGGTGGTTTGCCCGGCTGCAAGCAGGCCGCTAGGATCCGTCCTCAGAGCGCCGCGGCTTGGGTTTACGCGCCGGCAAGCCTGTCCAACTAAGTGTAGGGCGTACATACCAAGAAAGATCAAAGAGGAAAATAGCATGCATCGTTTAAAAAAGTACTGCAGAGTTATATTACATCAATTGTTGCTGCGGTTCTAACTTAAGATAAACTTTTCTTGGTCATGAACCCAGCGGCGATGAGAAAGCAGGCGCCCTAGTCCCGGCGCTGGCCCTCCACCCTCTGGACCCCGTCGACGCAGCTGATGATGGGCTCGATACGCTCCTCGAGCGCCGTGAGGTCCACATCCTCTGGCAAGCTCTCCAGGGCGGCGGCGAAGTCAATGTTGGGGTTCCAGTACGCCAACTTGGTGAGGACCTTGGTCAGGGCGACCCGGCAGAGCTTCTGGGCCTCGTTGGCCAGAGAGGCCGCTCACGTTCAACTCCGGGTGTACCTGGCGTTCGTCATCCCCATGGCGGCCAGCTTCATGGTGATCCTGCCGGCGACGTCGACGAGGCGGCTGATCCAACGGTTTATGCCCTTCGCGTACTCCTCATGTTCGGCGGTATCATTCCTCCGCAGCTGCCTCTCGTCCTCCAGGACCTTGTTCAGGGTCTCCTCACGAGCCCCGGCCTCTGAAAGCTTCCCCTCCAAGCCATCCAGCTTCAACTTCAGATCGTTGATGGAGTTGTTGGCCTCGGAGAGCAGCTTGGCCTTGTCGGAGACTGTGGCCTGGGCATCCGCTAAAGAACGGTTGTCGTGTCCCTCTCCTTCATCAGCTCCGAGGCCACCTTCTTCAGCTCCTCCCGCTCCAGCTCCAGCTTCCTCACCTTGTCGGCATGGACCAGGGCCTGAGCATTGAGTGCCTCCTTGTGCCTCTGCTCCAGCTCCTCGGTCCGCTGCACGACGAGCTTCTCGACCTCCTCATTCTTGTAGCGGAGTGTGGCGGCGAGCGCCTCCTCATGGGCGGCAAGGTCCACCTCCTGGGAGTTCAGCTGAGCCTGGTGCTGGTGCCAAACGGCCTCGTCCTTGGCGGCATGTTCCTTCGCCGCCTCCTGGGCCTTCTCGACGTCAGCCTGCTTCAGGATGAGCTCCTGTTTGCACTCGGCCAGCAAACCATGGGCAACCTTCAGTTCTTCGTGGGCCTCGCGGAACCAGGCCTGCGTCTCGGTGATGCACTCCTCAAGATCCGCCTCTGCCTTGTCCGCCGCCGCAATCCTGGATTTTGCCTTGTCCAGGCGGGCACGATGGAGAGCCTGGAGCTTCTGGAAGTTGACGCTCATGGACCGAAGAAGCTGCTCCTCTTGGGAACCGCCACTGCCGGTGCTCGGTTCGTCAACAACCTGAAGCCCGGCAGAGGCGAGTGCCTCATCGTCAAACACCTCCCCCTCAGTTGGCGCACTGGTTCTCGCCGTTCCTGGGAGGTGGACGAACAGGTCGTCGCCCACCTTCAACTACTTGCCTGAGCCAGAGGCAGCGGAGGAGGAAGGTTGGTCGTCAACCACCCCCTCCTCGGTCGCGGCCTTGCCGGCCTCCCTGGCAGGCCCCTTGTCGGCCTCCTCGGCAGCGGCCTTGCCAGCCTCCCCGGCAGGCCCCTTGGCGGCATCCTCAGTGGCGGTCTTGGCGGCCTCCTCAGCGGCGATCTTGTCGGCCTCTTCCTCGGCGTCCCTGGCGACCTCCTCGATGATGGTGTCAATATCCTCCCGGTCCGCTGAGGAAGGGTCTGGATACCAAGAAGGGGAATGAGCCGGGGCCAAGGTCAAGGTTCAAGAAGAAGAAGAAAAAAACAGGGACAAGAAGCAAACAACTTACCTACACCGGGCTGGGAAGAAGTGGCACCCTCCCCGTCAGCATTCGTTGCCGGGGCAGAACCACCGGCACCCAAGCTCGCCCTCCGCCATATGCATGGGCACGGTGGTAGATGCCCTTGCCGGGGACGCCCCTCTGGGCGGCGTAGTTGAGGGGGGTAGCGTGTTGAGAGTGGCCCTCAGCGGCTCCTCCTGTTGTCGTTCTCCTCCTACAAACCCGGCAAGGTCGGCATCGAGAATTCACACCCCAATGTTCATCAGTGAAGGAGTGAGTGATGAACTCACGCTGGGGCTGAAGCAGGGGTTGCGTCGGGGGCTGCTATCCGGACTTCTTTCCACAACCACCGGCGTACGCGAAGTACCCGTCGGGGGCTTGTCGCCCGTCGAGGCCTTGGCCCTCTTCGCCACCATCTGGGCCAGCGTCTCTGCGTCCCTCTCAAGATAACATCAAATCAAATGACTATAACACGGGCATAAGGACAGGAGATGATGACGGGCGAAATACTTACTCGTCCTCCACCTCCCCCTCCGCTAGCTTCCTCTTCCTTTTCGGACTAAAAGATCTGAGGTCAAATTCAGCCTCCAGGGTGCTGTCCGAGGGAGGAGGGAAGGAGATGGGGACCGGCGCCGCTTGGACGAGGAGGAGGCAGTCGTCGTCTTCTTCGCCACCGTGGCCTTCACCGCCTTCTTTGCTGCCGCGGCCTTCATCGCCCTCGTCTGGCGCACGAGCTGCTCCTGAGCTGGTTGCCATTCGCTGTCCTGCCGAGCGGACCGGCTTGCCGGAGCTGGCCCACCGCAGGACGCGTTTCTTCCCCACGGACGGAGGGTTGTCCGCTTAGGCTTCCTCTTCAGGCGACTCGTCGGCCGCGTCTTCAATAAGGGGGGCCCTAGCGCCGGCGCCGCTGGCCTCCTCGGCAGACTCCGCCCACTGGGCGAGCTCCTTCTCCTCTACGGCCGCGTTGGCCTCGTCCTCCACGGCACCAGCGCTGCCGGCCTCCTTGGCAAGCGCCGCCTCCGCCGCCCTGGCGGCGATGTAGTCTAGCTCCTCCTTGGTGGTGTCGCGGATGAGCAGCGGCTCGTCGCGGACATAGCTCTCCGACAAATTGTCGAAGAACTCCTGCACCTTCGCTGGCGGCTTGACCCAGGCCGGGTCGAGGCCGTGCGCGTTGAAGTCCGGCATCATGGCAATGATTGCGGATCGACGAGAGTTGTTGCTCAGTGGGACCACTCCAGCCGGCAACCCAAACATGGGCCCCTTGACGGCCTTGCCGGTCTTCGCAGCCCTGCCGGTCCTCTCAGCCCAGTCGTCGTCGCCAAATTGAGCTGGAAGAGCCTCTGGCAAAAATGGGCATGCCCCATCACCGTGAAGCTATGCTTCAGGCCAGGGCGGAGCCTCATGACGTCGGCCGCATTCCTGAAGTCCCAGGCTAGCCTCCCCTTGTTGTGCAGCGGGGCGATTCGGCGACGGATGAAATCCGCCCCAATCATCTCGAGGGTCAGCCCGGCCGTGGTGAGGCGATGGATCCTGGTGGTGGCGATCGAGAGCTTCTTGTCGTTGGCATCAAGGTTGCTCCAGTCCCTGCGGCAGGTCGGCAGGCTCTGACGAACTCGATAGAACTCCTGCGGATCCTCCTCCTTGATCCAGAGCCACCGGCCCCGCCACTCGTCCCACCTCTCCTTCTGGGCACCCTCCGAGTACGTGCCCTTCTCCTGGGTCCTCTGGATCCAGGTGATGCACCCAGAAATGGCATCCCCTGGCTGGATGCGAGGATAAAAGTAATGGCGGAAGAGCGCCGTGCTGGGGAGCACTCCTGCAAAGCCCTCGCAGAGATGGGCGAAGAGGGCCATGCACGCCACGGCATTCGGCGTAAAGTCGAGGAGGTGAAAGTTGTAGGTGTGCATGATGTCGTTGAAGAAGTCAGAGAAAGGGGGTCAGAGCCCGCAAGAAAAGTAATTAACGAAGAAGGGGTATGATACGTCTCCAACGTATCTATAACTTTTGATTGCTCCATTCTATATTATCTACTGTTTTGGACCATATTGGGCTTTATTTTCCACTTTTACATTACTTTTGGGACTAACCTATTAACCGGAGGCCCAGCCCAGATTTGCTATTTTTTGCCTATTTTAGTGTTTCGAAGAAACAGAATATCAAACGGAGTCCAAACGGAATGAAACCTTCGGGAACGTGATTTTCTCATCAGATAAGATCCAGGAGACTTGGACCCTCGGTCAAGAAAGGAGGGAGGCGGCCACGAGGGTGGGCGCCCCCGCCTCGTGGGCCCCGGCTCCACCGACGTACTCCTTCCTCCTATATATACCTATGTACCCCCAACAGATCGAATCTGAGCAAAAACCTAATTCCACCACCGCAACTTTACGTATTCACGAGATCCCATCTTGGGGCCTGCTCGGAGCTCCATGGGAAGAGGAATCCACCACGGAGGGCTTCTACATCATCATCATAGCCTCTCCGATGAAGTGTGAGTAGTTTACTTCAGGACCTTCGGTCCATAGTTAGTAGCTAGATGGCTTCTCTCTTTTTGGATCTCAATACAATGTTCTCCCCCTCTCTCGTGGAGGTCTATTTGATGTAATCTTCTTTTTGCGGTGTGTTTGTTGAGACCAATGAATTGTGGGTTTATGATCAAG
Source organism: Aegilops bicornis (assembly GCA_021605145.1). NCBI lineage: Eukaryota > Viridiplantae > Streptophyta > Magnoliopsida > Poales > Poaceae > Aegilops > Aegilops bicornis. The sequence continues at coordinate 521,849,512 of CM038669.1, forward strand.
ATTATCTATGAGCAATATTAGAATCTTCTCTGAATTCTTTTATGTATGATTGGTTATCTTTGCAAGTCTCTTAGAATCATCCGTTTGGTTTGGCCAACTAGATTGGTAGTTCTTGCAATGGGAGAAGTGTTTAGCTTTGGGTTCAATCTTGCGGTGTCCTTACCCAAAGGATGTAAAGGGTTGCAAGGCCTGTATTGTATTGTTGCCATCGAGGATAACAAGATGGGGTATTTATCATATTGCATGAATTTATTCCTCTACATCATGTCATCTTGCTTAAGGTGTTACTCTATTTTCATTAACTTAATACTCTAGATGCATGCTGGATAGCGATCGATGAGTGGAGTAATAGTAGTAGATGCAGGCGAGTCGGTCTACTTGTCTCGGACGTGATGCCTATATACATGATCATACCTAGATATTCTCATAACTATGCTCAATTACATCAATTTCTCAACAGTAATTCGTTCACCCACCGTAAAATATCTATGCTCTTGAGAGAAGCCACTAGTGAAATCTATGGCCCCGGGTCTATTTTCATCATATTAATCTTCCTACGCTTTATTATTGCTTTGCTTTTTACTTTGCCTTTTAATTTTACTTTGCATCTTTATACCAAAAATACCAAAAATATTATCTATCATCTCTATCAGATCTCACTCTCGTAAGTGACCGTGAAGGGATTGACAACCCCTATTCACGTTGGTTACGAGGAGCTATTTCTTTTGTGTAGGTACGAGGGACTTGCGCGTGGCCTCCTACTGGATTGATACCTTGGTTCTCAAAAACTGAGGGAAATACTTACGCTACTCTGCTGCATCATTCTCTCCTCTTCGGGGAAAACCAACACAAGCTCAAGACGTTGCAAGAAGGATTTCTGGCGCCGTTGCCGGGGAGGCTTACGCAAGATCAAGTCAAGATTTGGAGTCCCGACAACGAGCCATTTCTGGCGCCGTTGCCGGGGAGGTCTACGCGAAAGTCAACATACCAAGTACCCATCACAATCCCTTATCTCCCGCATTACATTATTTGCCATTTGCCTCTCGTTTTCCTCTCCCCCACTTCACCCTTGTCGTTTTATTCGCCCTCTCTTTTCCGTTTGCCTTTCTTTGCGCTTGCTTTTTGTTTGCTCGTGTGTTAGTTTGCTTGCTTGTCGCAATGGCTCTACCTAGATTTGGTGATCTTCACCTTAAAAGGTTGGAAGAGATCGAAAGCAACGTGAGAAGTTTTATGGTTTTGCAATTTGAGCATAATAATTTCTTCAAAAACGAGCTTAAGGAACAAAAAAGTTTTATGAATTATATGAATAAAGAGCTCGATCATATGTCTAAAGAATTTGAAGGTTTAAGATCCCAAATTTCTCGTCTTGAGAAGTTGACTACTGAAATATCTGATAAGAAAGCTACCTTGGTTAATAAGATGGCTGCTAAACCTGATTTCCATGAAAATAAAGATGAAGATCTAAAAGTTATTGATGTGTCCCCTATCAAATCTTTGTTTTGCACTATGAATCTTGATAATGATGAGACTGAATATGATTCACCTTTACCTAGAAGGCGTTCTAAAAATTCGGAGTTTTTAGATCTTGATGCTAAAATTGATAAAAGTGGAATTGAAGAAAGTAAAATCCTAGATGTTGTTAAACCCACTATTTTGGATTTCAAGGAATTTAATTATGAAAATTGCTCTTTAATTGATTGTATTTCCTTGTTGCAATCCGTGTTAAATTCCCCGCATGCTTATAGTCAAAATAAAGCGTTTACCAAACATATCGTTGATGCCTTGATGCAATCTTATGAGGAAAAACTTGAGTTGGAAGTCTCTATCCTTAGAAAAGTTTTTGATGAGTGGGAACCAACCATTAAAATTAAGATTAAGGATCATGAATTTTATGCTTTATGTGATTTGGGTGCTAGTGTTTCCACTATTCCCAAAACTTTGTGTGATTTGCTAGATTTCCGTGATTTTGATGATTGCTCTTTAAACTTGCACCTTGCGGATTCCACTATTAAGAAACCTATGGGAAGAATTAATGATGTTCTTATTGTTGCAAATAGGAATTATGTGCCCGTAGATTTTATCGTTCTTGATATAGATTGCAATCCTTCATGTCCTATTATTCTTGGTAGACCTTTCCTTAGAACGATTCGTGCAATCGTTGATATGAAGGAAGGGAATATTAGATTCGAATTCCCATTAAAGAAAGGCATGCAACACTTCCCTAGGAAGAACATAAAATTACCATATGAATCCATTATGAGAGACACTTATGGATTGCCTACCAAAGATGGCAATACCTAGATCTATCCTTGCTTTTATGCCTAGCTAGGGGCGTTAAACAATAGCGCTTGTTGGGAGGCAACCCAATTTTATTTTCGTTATTTTGTTTTTGTTTCTGTTTAGGAATAAGTAATCCATCTACCTTCTGTTTAGATGTGGTTTTATGTTTTAATTAGTGTTTGTGCCAAGTTAAACCTATAGGATCTTCTTGGATGATAGTTATTTGATCTTGCTGTAATTTCCAGAAACTTTTGGTTCACGAAAACAATTGTTAAAAATCACCAGAACATGATAAAATAGTGATTCCAATTGCTTCTGATCAATAAACAAATTGACTAGGTCTTCTATTTTGTCTGAATTTTTGGAGTTCCAGAAGTTTGCGTTAGTTACAGATTACTACAGACTGTTCTGTTTTTGACAGATTCTGTTTTTCGTGTGTTGTTTGCTTATTTTGGTGAATCTATGGCTAGTAAAATAGTTTATAATCCATAGAGAAGTTGGAATACAGTAGTTTTAACACCAACATAAATAAATAATGAGTTCATTACAGTACCTTGAAGTGGTCTTTTGTTTTCTTTCGCTAACGGAGCTCACGAGATTTTTGTTGAGTTTTGTGTTGTGAAGTTTTCAAGTTTTGGGTGACATCTTTTGATGGATTATGGAACAAGGAGTGGCAAGAGCCTAAGCCTGGGGATGCCCATGGCACCCCCAAGATAATCCAAGGACACCAAAAAGTCAAAGCTTGGGGATGCCCCGGAAGGCATCCCCTCTTTAAATCCACTTCCATCGGTAACTTTACTTGGAGATATATTTTTATTCACTACATGATATGTGTTTTGCTTGGAGCGTCTTGTATTATTTGCGTCTTTGGTTTTTAGTTTACCACAATCATCCTTACTGTACACACCTTTTGAGAGAGCCATACATGAATTGGAATTAGATAGAATACTCTAGTGCTTCACTTATATCTTTTGAGCTTTATAGTTTTGCTCTAGTGCTTCGCTTATATCTTTTAGAGCACGGTGGTGGATTTGTTTTATAGAAACTATTGATCTCCCATGCTTCACTTAGTTTATTTTTAGAGTCTTAAATAGCATGGTAATTTGCTTAATAATAATATGCTAGGTATACAAAAATAGTGAAAACTTTCTTATGAGTGTGTTGAATACTAAGAAAAGTTTGATGCTTGATAATTGTTTTGAGATATGGAGGTGATAATATCAAAGTCGTGCTAGTTGAGTAGTTGTGAATTTGAGAAATGCTTGTGTTGAAGTTTGCAAGTCCCGTAGCATGCACGTATGGTAAACGTTATGTAACAAATTTGAAACATGAGGTGTTATTTGATTGTCCTCCTTATGAGTGGCGGTCGGGGACGGCGATGATCTTTTCCTACCGATCTATCCCCCTAGGAGCATGCGCGTAGTGCTTTGGTTTTTATGGCTTGTAGATTTTTGCAATAAGTATGTGAGTTCTTTATGACTAATGTTGAGTCCATGGATTATACGCACTCTCACCCTTCCATCATTGCTAGCCTCTTGATGCAGTGCATTGCCCTTTCTCACATTGAGAGTTGGTGCAAACTTCGCCGGTGCATCCAAACCCTGTGATATGATACGCTCTTTCACACATAAACCTCATTATATCTTCCTCAAAACAGCCACCATACCTACCTGTTGGTGCTCGCGTGCCCCTTTTCATTACAGGCTCGGCCCAATAACGCCCAGCTTATATGTGGCCCAGGCAGGGCTCTGTCGGTGTACAAAAGTAGGGGTCCTTTTGCACCCCCTTTACTTGTCTTGTGAGCGATCAGCCACGCACCCGCAGCCGCGCTTGGCGGGAAAGAAGAGGAAGCCAAGACACAAGACCACCAGAGCCATGCTCAAGACCAGAAGCATGAGGAGCAGAGGGGTGAGGTGAAACTCCCCCAACAAGGCCCTTGTCAGGGCGGGCCTTCACAGCCCTGGCAAGAGCCTTGCCAGGGAAACTTACCCAACACCAACGAAGCTGCCACCCTTGAGTCTAAGAGTTCCGGCGCCATCAACCACATTGGAACCAAGGCTCGGGAGGCGCCTCCATGGTGGCATGCAGATCTTTGTGAAGATAAAAGGCATGTGAGGCCTAGGTAGGAACCAGAGGACAAGACGACAGCGGGGCTCCTTGCCGAGGATGCCCACGAGGCCCCGGCAAGGCTCCTTGCCGAGGATGCCCACGAGGCCCCGGCAAGGCTCCTGCCGAAGATACCCATGAGGCCCCCAGCAAGACTCTTGCCGAGGGCACCCACAAGGCCCTAGCAAGACCCTTGTCAGGAATATCAGCAAGACCGCGGCAAGGCCTTGCTGCCCCGTCACCGACCCACCAACTAAGCAGGTACCCGCATGGCAGTACATGGCTCCTAAGCCAACTAGTCAAGCCCCTACATGGTGGCATGCAGGTCTTCGTGAAGACCCTGCCACCACACCAGCTCAGCAGCCAGCCAGCCTACATGACGCTGCATGCCTCGTTAGCTGGGCGGCGTGGCGAAGCGGCGGCAGACGGGGCCGGGCCTCATTGCAGTCCCGATAAAGTAAGAGGACACCTAAGTAGCACATTTAATGCGTTTTGTCCTGTGATGCCAGACGATAAACTCAACCACTATACAACTTTCCACCTCTTGTGTGCCACTGTGGCAGCCCCTTTGACTATAAAAGGAGGCCCGCGGTGTACCGTGAGGGGATGGGGACTTTTTGGACCCTGCACGCTTTGTAGCTAGTCCAAGAACACTAGAAGAACACCAGCCAGCAGGAGTAGGGTATTACGCATCACTTGCGGTCCGAACCTGGATTAATCTCCCGTGTTGATCTCCTAAACCCGCTCTTTCCACAGCTCCGCGCCCGCCGACCATAGAAGGGATTCCCCGTGATCCCATAGGTGTCGTTTCCACCGACAGACACCGTATGAACTATGCTTTAGCAAGAAACCTAAGCTGTCGTTTCTTAAAGTTTGAGGTTGCGATGCTTATGTGAAAAAGCTTCAACTTGATAAGCTCGAACCCAAATCGGAGAAGTGTGTCTTCATAGGATACCCAAAAGAAACTGTTGGGTACACCTGCTATCACAGATCCGAAGGCAAGATCTTTGTTGCTAAGAATGGATCCTTTCTAGAGAAGGAGTTTCTCTCGAAAGAAGTGAGTGGGAGGAATGTAGAACTTGATGAGGTAATTGTACCTTCTCCCGAATTGGAAAGTAGGTCATCACAGAAATCAGTTCCAGTGATTCCTACACCATTTAGTGAGGAAGCTAATGATGATGATGACGAAACTTCAGATCAAGTTACTACCGAACCTCGTAGGTCAACCAGAGTACGGTCCGCACCAGAGTGGTACGGTAATCCTGTTATGGAAGTCATGTTACTAGACCATGACAAACCTACGAACTATGAGGAAGCGATGATGAGCCCAGATTCCGCAAAATGGCTTGAGGCCATGAAATCTGAGATGGGATCCATGTATGAAGAACAAAGTGTGGACTTTGGTTGACTTGCCCGATGATCGGCAAGCCATTGAGAATAAATGGATCTTCAAGAGGAAGATGGACGCTGATAGTAGTGCTACTATCTACAAAGCTCGAATTGTCGAAGAACAGTTTTTGACAAGTTCAAGGTGTTGACTACGATGAGATTTTCTCACTCGTAGCGATGTTTAAGTCTGTCTGAATCATGTTAGCAATTGCCACATTTTATGAAATCTGGCAAATGGATGTCAAAACTACATTCCTTAATGGATTTCTTAAAGAAGAGTTGTATATGATGCAACAAGAAGGTTTTGTCAATCCTAAAGGTGCTAACAAAGTATGCAAGCTCAATGATCCATTTATGGACTGGTGCAAGCATCTCGGAGTTGGAATATACGCTTTGATAGTGTGATCAAAGCATATGGTTTTATACAGACTTTTGGAGAAGCCTGTATTTACAAGAAAGTGAGTGGGAGCACTATTGCTTTTCTGATAAGTATATGTGAATGACATATTGTTGATCGGAAATGATGTAGAATTTTTTGGAAAGCATAAAGGAGTGTTTGAAAGGAGTTTTTCCAAGAAAGACCTCGGTGAAGCTGCTTACATATTGAGCATCAAGATCTATAGAGATAGATCAAGACGCTTGATAAGTTTTTTCAATGAGTACATACCTTGACAAGATTTTGAAGTAGTTCAAAATGGAACAGTCAAAGAAGGAGTTCTTGCCTGTGTTGCAAGGTGTGAAGTTGAGTAAGACTAAAAACCCGACCACGGCAGAAAATAGAAAGAGAATGAAATTCATTCCCTATGCCTCAGCCATAGGTTCTATAAAGTATGCTATGTTGTGTACCAGACCTATTGTATACCTCACCATGAGTTTGGCAAGAGGGTACAATAGTGATCCAGGAGTGGATCATCGGACAATGATCAAAATTATCCTTAGTGGTATAAGGATATGTTTCTCAGTTATGGAGGTGACAAAAATTTCGTCGTAAAGGGTTACGTCGATGCAAGCTTTGACACTGATCCAGATGACTCTGAGTCTCAATCTGGATACATATTGAAAGTGGAGCAATTAGCTAGAGTAGCTCCGTGCGGAGCATTGTAGACACAGAAATTTGCAAAGTACATACGAATCTGAATGTGGCAGACCCATTGACTAAACTTCTCTCACAAGCAAAACATGATCACACCTTAGTACTCTTTGGGTGTTAATCACATGGTGATGTGAACTAGATTATTGACTCTAGTAAACCCTTTGGGTGTTGGTCACATGGCTATGTGAACTATGGATTTTAATCACATGGTGATGTGAACTATTGGTGTTAAGTCACATGGCGATGTGAACTAGATTATTGACTCTAGTGCAAGTGGGAGATCAAGGAAATATGCCCTAGAGGCAATAATAAAGTTGTTATTTATATTTCCTTATATCATGATAAATGTTTATTATTCATGCTAGAATTGTATTAACCGGAAACTTAGTACATGTGTGAATACATAGACAAAGCAGTGTCCCTAGTATGCCTCTACTTGACTAGCTCGTTAATCAAAGATGGTTAAGTTTCCTAACCATAGACATGTGTTGTCATTTGATGAACGGGATCATATCATTAGAGAATGATGTGATGGACAAGACCCATCCACTAGCTTAGCATAATGATCGTTGAGTTTTATTGCTATTGCTTTCTTCATGACTTATACATATTCCTCTGACTATGAGATTATGCAACTCCCGAATACCGGAGGAACACCTTGTGTGCTATCAAATGTCACAACGTAACTGGGTGATTATAAAGATGCTCTACAGGTGTCTCCGAAGGTGTTTGTTGGGTTAGCATAGATCAAGATTAGGATTTGTCACTCCGTGTATCGAAGAGGTATCTCTGGGCCCTCTCGATAATGCACATCACTATAAGCCTTGCAAACAATGTGACTAATGAGTTAGTTATGGGATGATGCATTACGGAACGAGTAAAGAGACTTGCCGGTAACGAGATTGAACTAGGTATGATGATACCGACGATCGAATCTCGGGCAAGTAACATACTGATGACAAAGGGAACAAAATATGTTGTTATCCGGTTTGACCGATAAAGATCTTCGTAGAATATGTAGGAGCCAATGTGAGCATCCAGGTTCCGCTATTGGTTATTGATTGGAGATGTGTCTCGGTCATGTCTACATAGTTCTCGAACACGTAGGGTCCGCACGCTTAAAGTTCGATGATGATTTGTATTATGAGTTATGTGATTTGATGACCGAAGTTTGTTCGGAGTCCCGGATGAGTTCACGGACATGACGAGGAGTCTCGGAATGGTCGAGAGGTAAAGATTGATATATTAGAAGGTAGTATTTGGACACCGGAAGGGTTCCAGAGCGCATCGGGTACATATCGGAGTACCGGAGGGGTTACCGGAACTCCCCGGGGAAGATATGGGCCTTATGGGCCATAGGAGGGAGGCTAACCAGCCCACAAGGGGTTGGTGCGCCCCCCACAAGGGAGGAGGCCGAATTGGACTTGGGAAGGGGGCGCCACCCCCCTTTCCTTCGCCTACTCCCTATCCTTCCCCTTTTCCCCCTCCGGTAGAAGGAAAAAAAGGTGGGGCCGAATCCTACTAGGACTGGAGTCCTAGTACGACTCCCCTCTCCCTGGCGCACCCCTTGTTGGCCGGCCTCCTCCTCCCCTCCTTTATATACGAGGGAAGGGGCACCCCAAAGGCACAACAGACAATCTCTTAGCCGTGTGCGGTGCCCCCCTCCACAGTTACACACCTGGTCATATCGTCGTAGTGCTTAGGTGAAGCCCTGCGCCGGTAACTTCATCATCACTGTTGCCATGCCATCGTGCTGATGGAACTCTCCCTTGGCCTCAACTGGATCAAGAGTTCGAGGGACGTCACCGAGCTGAACGTGTGCTGAACACGGAGGTGTCGTACGTTCGGTACTTGGATCAGTTGGATCGCGAAGACGTTCGACTACATCAATCGCGTTACTAAACGCTTCCGCTTTCGGTCTACGAGGGTACGTGGACACACTCTCCCCGCTCGTTGCTATGCATCTCCTAGATAGATCTTGCGTGATCGTAGGTAAATTTTTGAAATACTGTGTTCCCCAACAAAACCAATCTAGTTGGCCAAAACCAAAACGACAGTTCGAATAGAATTACAAAGATATCAAATCATGCATAAAAGAATTCAGAGAAGATTGAAATAATATTCATAGATAAGCTGATCATAAATCCACAATTCATCGGATCTCGACAAACACACACATAAAGAAGATTACATCGAGATAGATCTCCAAGAACATCGAGGAGAACATGGTATTGAGAATCAAAGAGAGAGAAGAAGCCATCTAGCTACTAGCTATGGACCCGTAGGTCTGAGGTAAACTACTCACGCTTCATCGGAAGGGCAATAGAGTTGATGTAGATGCCCTCCGTGATCGAATCCCCCTCCGGCAGGATGTCGAAAAAGGCCCCTAGATGGGATCTCACGGGAACAGAAGGTTGCGGCGGTGGAAAAGTGTTTTCGTGGATGCTTCTGGTGGTTTGAAAATATATGTGAATATATAGGACGAAGAATTAGGTCAGGGGAGTCACGAGGGGCCCACAAGGCAGGGGGCGCGCCCTACCCCCTTGTGGCCGCCTCGTGGCTCTTCCGACGTGATCTCCAAGTCTCTGGGGTGTCTTCTGGTCCAAGAATAATCATCACAAAGGTTTTATTCCGTTTGGACTCCGTTTGGTATTCCTTTTCTGCGAAACTCAAAAACAAGGAAAAAAACAGAAACTGGCATCTAGGTTAATAAATTAGTCCCCAAAATAATATAAAATAGCATATTAATGCATATAAAACATCCAAAACAGATAATATAATAACATGAAACAATAAAAATTTATAGATACGTTGGAGACGTATCAGCAACTAATATTTTTCACCAAATTAGTTGATTTTAGAGATGGTGTGAATATACAATGTTATATGAAATGCAACCTTATGTGTTCCTTTTTCGGGTGAACTTTATGTGTTTTTTTGGTTCAGTAGGCCTTGAAATGCAACCTTTATGTGAAACAACCCATATGAAGAAACACTCTAGTGTATTGAAAAAAAATCATCATATATTTTACTACCATATTAGCACCGTATATTTTAGAAGAAAATGCATTTTTATTGACAAAAAGAAATGAAAGGAAAAAAGAAAATGAAAAGAGAGAAAAAACTATAATAATAAAGAATAAAAAATGAGATGATGAAGAATAATAAACTAGGCAAACCGAAAAGAAAACCGAGCAGAACACACCAAGGTGGAGAAAAAACAGGATAAAGCAAACAACGGAAAAAACCCGATAAACATGGGCCGGACATGGTTCCAGCGAGCGACGAATAGTGATTGCCCATTTGCGATTTCTGACGCGTGCGAGCCGGGATGATGGGCAGGCGAGCCATGCCACTAGTCTGCTAGTCTTGTCTCAGAAAAAAAAAACTAGTCTGCTAGTCTGAGGAGATGGGCTTTCCTGCAAGACGCGGTTACGATCGTTATGCCTTGGTTTTCTATAGAATATAGTGATGAAGAGATTGATGTTGCATTTGACCAATCAAGTCGTTGTAGTATAGTGGTAAGTATTCCCGCCTGTCACGCGGGTGACCCGGGTTCGATCCCCGGCAACGGCGTAATATTTTTTTTGTTCTCTGTGTGTCGTGTGTGATTATCACGTTTCTGGTTCATCCTTGTAGCTGTCTTCACCAGTAAAAGGAATTATATCGCGTCTCATTGGCAGCTTCTCTTTGTAACTGTTTCCGTAACGACTGCACCACACCCATGTGTACACAGATGATTGCTTCTGTAAGTGTTTCCGCAGCTTATCATGAAGGTCACGAAATTTTATTTTGCTTGTACAGAGATGAATGGTGTTTCTGCAGCATATGCAGATCAAAGATAAAAGAGCAGTTATTGAACTGAGTCCGTCAGCAAAATAAATCGATCTTGCCGCGCACTTTCTAGTGCTCGTACCATTTTCATGATGCTTTGCTCTAAATCCAAGATCGATCCGCAGCCTGTTTATGAGCTATGTAGTGCTACTACAAATATTACTTACTCCAAAAAAATTGGCAAGTACGCATTACTTACAAATATTACTTACTCCAAAAAAAAGACATAACCAGTACTAAACGTCTAATTGCTGACCAATAAAGCGTCTAATTGTCGACCCAATACCAAAAAAGAATAAGAAGTACGTATTTGCCTATTTAGGTTGTCAGGTTATGTCATGTACTCTGTGCTGCGTTCTAGGCAGGCCACGGAGGAGCAAGATGAACATGAGAAACCATGTGCGGCGTCGCGCATACCCATGGCACCTGCATGCTACGGCCGCCGCCGTCAGTGCAGTCTTAATGCTGGCCCCTTGCTAAGACTCTTCTCCACGGCGTCTGCCTGCCATGCCCTATCAGGCCCACTCCATCACACGATCCTAAATGGACGTCCGTTTTATCCGGATTCTATTTATTTGGATAGACAATGAGGTCGTGTTTAAGCATGTCCTGAAATATGGTGACCGTGCGTCCAACGCGCGGCCGCATTCCTTTGCCTCATCTTGTCAGCGTCATTTTAAAAAAGGGAACAACTTTCAAATGCCAAACCTTAGTTCATCAGACCAGCGGTCTAGTTCATCATGCCCGGCTTAGCGAGCCGGTGACTTACACGTCCATCGCCGGCATCGACCAATGACGACAACACGCCGACCTCCAAAATGAATAGTTGTCCTCGCCGGCAACACGGCCCGGTACCCGGCAACACAACCGCCACCAAAATGAATGTTTTTCTCGCCGGCACATCGCGGCTGACCAGTGACGGGCGGCACATGCGCTTCAAAAAAGAACGGTCACGGCCGATCGGATGACCTAGTTCAGGCCTTCAGCGTCGAGCATCTCCTTCTGCCTGGCCTCGAACCAGGCCCTCATCTTCTCGCTCATCTTCGACAAGTCCACGCTCATGATCGCAAGGGCCACCTCCTTCGCTTTGGTGGTGGCATTGGTGGCCTCGATGTCGAGCTGCCTCTGCCTGGCCTTGATGTTGTCGGCCTCGATGTCGAGCTGCCTTTGCCAGGCCGCCTCCTCCATGTCGAGTTGCCTTTGCCGGACCGCCTCCTCCATGTCGATCTTCCTCCTCTTGGCCGCCTCCTACATCTCAAGCTTCTTTCTTTGAACATCTCTAGGTATTGCTTCATTTGCTCGTCCTTGCTTTGCCGCTTCTTCTCGTCCCTCACATCCTTTTGAGACATCATGCCATGCAAAGTGTCATGCAATGCCATGAATGAGGCATCATGTATGTCGTCAACCTTGGAGTTGATCTTGCCCCTCGGCCTCTTCAACGCCTCGCCATCTTCACCTCCGTGAACTTGGTCATCTTGATCCTCTCTTCCTTTGTAGTTCACGGTATTGGTCCTTGAACTTAGGGCAATTGTTGATGATCGTCCAACAATGCGTAAGAGTGAATGGCTTGTCATTGTGCCGGGCCTTGAATGCCTCCAAGATTGAAATGCCTACACGACATGATCAACAACAGGTGAACATGCAAACATATACACGACCGAAGTCTCATGGCCGTAGCAAGGAAAGGGCTAGGAAGAGGAGAGCATACCATGTCCCCAACGCCGAGACCACTCACGGGCCGTGCTTCAACGCTCTCAAATGCGGCGCAATACTTGTTGCACTCTTGTTGGATGAACAACCACCTCTTTTGAATCGAGCCGATGCCACGGTTGCTTGTAATTTGGTAGGGCTCAAACATCTTCCTTTCATGGAATGTTTTGTGGACTCTCGTCCAAAAACAATGCCCTTTTGTTGCGCGCCGGTCCTCGGATCTTGGCTAATCTCCATCCAAGCTTGGCAAATCAACTTGTCCTCATCTTGTGTATATGAACCCGTGTGAATGCTCTTCCTCTTCTTTTGTGCTTCCGCTCTTTGAGTGAGCTCGCCGATGAACAATGGCGCGCCACTAATTTCAACGTCATTGCCTTCTTCATCACCATCACCTTCAACATAGATGTCATCATCTTCATGCGGCGAGTCACTATGGTCGTAGTCAGCACGGTGTGGACGGCGCGAACACGCCCACTTCGGCGACCCCGAGAAACTGGCCTGGCCGTCGTGCCTTGGCGGAGGAAAGCCAGACGACATGGGCGCGGTCCGCGACGTCGGCGACTGGCAATGCGGAGGCCGGGCGACCGACGAGCCTGTGCTCGCTGGGCCGACGGCCGCTGCAGGGAACCCGGCCGGACGGCCCATGCCAAGCATGAGGAGGGCGTGCGCTTTCTTGACGAGGTCCTCCTTCTCGTCGATCGCCCCTTGCGCCATGGACCTCCATCGCATCGCTAAGCGGCGAACTTAGCATGGCGGCATTGACCTTGACGACCGCTCTCGGTTCCCTCCTCTTCGCCGATTCCGCGTCCAACTTGGCGATCTCCTCCGGCGTGCACTCCGACCGCGGCTTCCTTGGCGCCTTGGCCGCCTTCTTCTTCACCTTTGTGGGCGGGTCGACGGCCAGGCCGCCGGAATTCGGCGGGGCGTCGGCCATGGACGGGGGAGAGAGGGGGCGGCGGGAGGGACGTGGGAGGGTTTGGGGAAATGGCGCCAAATGGGGCGTGGGGGGGGGGGGGGGGTTGGTTTCTCCCACCGACAGGCGGGCCAGGGGAGGACAAGCACGCGCGTCCGACCTGTCCGCGCACTGTCCGTTTCGCCCCAAAACCGGCGCAAAGTTGGGTCGGGATGGGTCGTTGCGCTCGCGCGCTGGGCCGTTTGCTTTGTCCGTTTTATCCAAAACGGATGGGTGGACAGAATAAGGTCGCGTGGTGGAGCTAGCCTCATGGTGGTACGAAGCAGCCTAATCCTGCCCCGCGATTCTACTGTCCCCTCGCCCCTCGTCTCAGCTCGCGGTTAATGCGTTGCAGCCATACGATCCGCCTCCGCTAGCCTGCACCCTCGACGCCGTATCCTGGCCACAGTGTAAATGGGAGGCAATGCTCACTGTCAGGGGGCATTTATCTCGACGGCAGTACGCTCGCCGGTACCAGTACTCGTCGTACTAGTTGTAGCAGTACTACCAATTGCATTTCGTGATGCTTTGGTCTGAATCCAGGATCGATCTGCAGACTGTTCGCAGTACAATCTTCGGTACTCCCTGGCAAAATCTCTAGCCATTACTTATAGACTGCGTCCACTGTGACGGTAGTACAGCATCTACTTAATTGGCCTGGTCCAATCCAACCCCTGCCTGCTGCCGTCTGAAGTTATGGAGACGCAGGAGGAGTTCTTCCCTCTCCTGGCCATGCATTGATCTGACACCATAGATAATGGATCGCACGGCCCTGGGCGCCTCTCCTTCTTACCATTAGCTCCTCTTGGCTCTCTCTCACGGTCTACACGGATTAGCTGTTTTGGTTTGTCATGTAATAGCATCGATGATTCTAGCAGTGATTAGAACAACCGAACATGGTGGCAGGGCTGAGGAGGAGTAGGTCTCAAACCTCCAAAAGCGCTTTGTCCGGAAGAAAAGTCTAAGCACTTGCTTTAACACCACCCTGGACTAATCGATGCTTGCATACCAGTGCAGTATGTGCCCTGGTGCTTTGCCAATGCCACCAGTAGTGCAACGGTGGCACCTAATCCCCTCTCATAATGTACTCGATAGCTTCACTTTCAAAGAGAGAGGGGTCAGGGGTACCATGTTGCATTTTGTTTAACAACAACAGTCACAACTCACGCCTCTAGTACTACACTACACTTTCAGCAAGTATGAACTGATGATGATGCATGGACGCATGCGCGATGCTTCTTAGGGCGGTCACTGGCCGGTGGGACCTAGCCGTCGGCGTTGGATAATGCAGAGAGCCAGAGAAGATGATGATAACATGGAGAAGAGTCTTGCTATGCGTACGACTCTTGCTTGTCTGATTTCATACGACATACGAGATCAAGCCGTTCAACTCCTGATCCAAACGGCAGCACACCACTAGATTAGGCCTCGTATAGAGTAAAATCGTACGCACAGTAGCTCCGCATGGAGAACTCTGCTCTCCTCCAGGGACCATGGGGCATGGGTGGAGTGAATGGGGACAGCAGGAAGCTGCTTAAAATACCGCACACTTTGCAGCTGATCGAGCTGGTGGTGCTTTGTGGGTAGTTAAGTATAGAGGAGTAGCAAGAATTATTTCCCTAGATTCCTGCTACGTACTCTAGTCAAGCACTTGGGCAGTTGTGCTTACCACACTCATCAACCAGCTCCATGCATGCCATCTCCTAGTTTTCACAAGCATCCTTGGCATTTGAACACATCACCAGGACTCGCTTTCGAAAAGCTATACCAATGTCGCGGAAACCACATTGTAAAGCAGAGAAAACAAGTGCTTGCCCTCAAGTTTGTCTTACAACCCAATTACAGTCCAAGAGGAGATCAGCCTAAAATAAAAGGTGCACACAACTACACAAGGCGATCACGAGGCCCGAAAACCCCACACGCATGTGCCGTGTTTCCTTCTATAATTGGAATGGTGATGAGATCTGGCGCTCTCGCTCGATACTGACTCACGTACACGCATGGAACACTGGGATTAGAACTACGAGACAAGGACGATTTAGCCGGACAAGCCAGGCTAACAAGTAGTGCGCCACGTGTGTCCTTGGCCGTCTTCCCGTGCGACGCAAAGGCCGTGGCAGGTGGCCGGATCATGGCGGTCTGCCCTTTCCACGTCCACCCATCGTTTCCTACGCGAGTTTGGGGGGACATAATGATCTTCCACCCGAGTAAAGTGTTGACGGGGTCTGTCTTCCTGAGGAAAACCTGCCCCCCCGGTTGCCACCTTCTCCTAGAGCTCATCCATCTTCTGTTTGTGGTAGAGCTGCGGCTCCGCGCTCTCACAAGAAGAAGAGCATTTCAGGGTTGGGCTATTTATTTTTATTTTTTGCGGGAAATTTTACCATAAGAGGTTCCCACTGGCTAATTTCTACGCAACCTATACATCTCTCTCATCCTCTGCTAAGGCCTCTTTTGGTTCATAGGATAGGATAATCGTAGGAATAGGAAATTTGCAGGAAATGAGATGTCATGTATGTCAAATCCTATGAGTAGGAATAGAAAATGAGATGTCATTTGGTTCACACCAAAAAAAATTTCATTGAGTCTAGACTCATTTTTATTTTTCTATGAAATATGAAGGATAGGAACAAATTCTATGTAGAAATAGGAATCCATTCCTATGAACCAAAAGGCTCTAAAGAAAAAAATCCTATAAGAATCCTATCCTCTAGAATTCCTATGAAACTCCTTCAAACCAAAGGAGGCCTAAAACTAAATAGGTGATACACACATTTACTTCGCCCCGGCAAAAAAAAAACATGATTCAAGCGTGCCAAAAACCAGATCATGACAAATCATGGACTTTTCTTTTGTCCCAAAAAATCGCTACGCCTCAAAAGCCGCGTAGCCGTGCAGTCCCATGCCATCGGCCATTTCTCCATCACGGCCAAGGTTACCTTAGCTGCTTCAGCTTCATCCTTTTGGATGACAACCGTCTATGGGCCTGTCGACGAGGGGAGGAAAGATGAGTTCCTGGCCGAACTTGCTCGAGCTGCACCACCGACGGACGCCCCCTGGCTAATCAATGGCGACTTCAACCTAATCTACGAGGCGCGCGACAAGAACAACAGCAACATAAACCGCCGAATCATGGGCAAATTCGGGCGGCGATCGACGCGGCAGCTTGAAAAGATCAAGTGCAAAATAGAAAATTCACATGGAGCAACGAGCAGACGACGCCTACCCTAGTCAAGATCGACAAATTCTTACGCAGCACGGCACGGAGCACCATGTTCCCGTCTTACCTCCTCCATGCCGCTTCAACATCGTGCTCCGACCACGCCTCTTCTTTGCGTCAAGCTTCTTCACCTCGTCGCGGCCCGCTTTCGCTTTGAGTCTTTACGGCGCGCTTCCTCGCTTCCACATCACGGTTCAGCGTCGTGGAATCGACCGTCGCCTCCATTGCGCTTTCAGCGCCTCAACACCAAGCTAGCTAGGGTGGCAAGAGACACGAAGATTTGGTCGAAGGGTTTCTTCAATGAGCCTAGGGTTCGATTGCACACATGGCGAGCGAGATCATTCTGCGCCTTGGCGTTGCACGCGAACGCGAGCAGCTCTCGGTAGCGAAGTTGCAATGCGGAGGCAACTTAAGCTGCGTGTTCTCGGCCTTCTTTGCGATCGTGAGCCCATAAGCGGCGAGCGTCGCGGATCACCTGGCTACGTGTGGGCGATGCCAGGACGGCGCTTTTCAGGCAAAAATCAACTCCAGACGACATAAAAACTTCATCCACGCCCTCCACAGCGGCCGCGCCATCGCCACCTCCCATGAAGACAAGGAACAGATCATCCATGAGCACTTGAGCTCCACCTTAGGGACGGCGACACCGCGTAGCTGCACCATCAACTGGGATGCTGTCCGCCTGCCAACCCTGCCTGCGGCCGGCCTCGACAACCCGTTTACCGAAGACGAGGTGTGGGCGGCGATCTGCAAGTCTCCGCAGGAAAAGTCCCCGAGACCGGACGGCTTCAACGGCTCATTCTTCCGCTCCTGCTGGTCGATCATCAAGGGCAGCGTCATGGCGGCCTTTCATCGATTCTACAACCTCGCGGGCGCGACATGTCCATGATCAACAACGCAACGATCATCCTCCCTACCGAAGAAGGGCCAGGCGGCGACGATCGGCCGACTTCGAGCCTATCGGCTGATCCATTCAATCGTGAAGCTCATCTCCAAGGTCCTCTCCATTAGGCTCGCCTCCGTCGCCGGCTACATCATCTACTTTCTTGTGAGCAGCTTTTCTGAAGACAAAGTGCATACATGACAGCTTCCTCTATGTGCAAAACACTGTCAGGGCCCTGCATCGCCGCAAGACACCATGTCTTCTTATGAAACTAGACATAGCGAAAGCCTTCGACACCGTGTCCTGGGAGTATCTCCTCGAATTGCTTCAGAAGCTAGGGTTTAGCGCGCGCTGGAGGGACTGGATCGCGCGTCTTCTCGTCACCGCCTCATCTTCGGTCTCCCTCAACGGCGCCACAGGCCCAAGGATCCTGCATTTACGTGGATTGCGTCAGGGCGACCCGCTGTCCCCTTTCCTTTTCGTCTTAGCTATCGACCCGCTGCATCACCTCATTGCCGCGGCTGTGGATCAGCAGCTTCTGCACCGTCTCCCTGGATGCGACCTTGCACTACGGGTGAGCCTCTACGCTGATGATGCAGCCATCTTCTTAAACCCTAGCTGCGACGAGGTCGACTCCCTGCTGCGCATCCTAGATGACTTCGGAAAAGCGACCGGCCTATGTATCAACCCAGCCAAGTCTACGGTCTCCCCCATCCGCTGTGAGAACGTCAACATGGAGGAGGTACTGTAGGGATTTCAGGGCTCGATTGCCCCGTTCCCCATTAGATACCTTGGCCTCCCGGTCACCACGGGCCGTCTACGCCTCGTCCACCTTCAGTTCATCATCGATAGAATCAAGGCAAGGCTGGCGGGATGGAAGGGCAAGCTTCTACCCATGGCAGGACGACGGGTGCTCGTCCGCTGCGTCTTGAGCGCAATGCCTACCTTCGCGCTCACCGTCCTCCGTGTCCCAAAGAAGACCCTCAGAGAGATCGACAAGTGCAGGCGACGCTTCCTTTGGCGCCAAGATGAAGAGACCACGGGTTCCAGCTGCAAGGTCAACTGGCCGACGGTGTGTGCCCCCACGGAGCATGGAGGCCTTGGCATCCCCGACCTGCAGCGCTTCGGTAGGGCGCTCCGGCTTCGTTGGCTCTGGATCGCCTGGCACAACCCGGAAAGGCCACAGGTCGGCTCAATCGCCATGCGACGAGGCGGACCAGCGCTCTTCTCGGCCTCGACAAAGGTGACGATCGGAGGCGGGACACGGGCATCCTTGGCGCTCTCCGTGGCTTGGGCAGCAACCCTCTCCCGGCGCTTCCCGAGCTCTTCGCCCTCTCGAAGAAAACACCGATCGGTCCTCGGCGCTCACCGACGACACTGGATCGAGGACTGCCCACGGGCAAAATCAGCACCTCCTCGCGGACGTTCTTGCCTTGCACCGCGAAGTTACCTTGATCGGCGCCGCCCCTTCAACCTGGAGTCCGGACGACCTGACACGGAAGCATTCTAGCTCGGGACGTACTCGGCAGTCCGCATACCGAGCCCGGTTTCTAGGCACGACGGTGACCATCTTCGACAACTTGATCTGGAAAGCACAGGCGCCGGAAGATCAAAATCTTGGCGTGGCTCCTCTTTGCGTGGCGAGCTCGGTGCAACGACGAGTTGCGAGAGGCGGGCTGGCGAATGGCTACTTCGCCACTCTGCGTCGAAGCCTCGAATCATCACACCACTGCTCGGACATGCCCGGAGGCTAGGCGGTCCGGATCGCGATCGGGCATTGGCACGGCTGCTCCGCCCTCTCCCGCGGATAGCTGGGAACGCGGAAGCTCCGGCCACGATCATCCGCAGCATGATTGCGCGCGACCGATCCATCTAGACGACATGGTGCGCGGTCGATCCTGCTCCTAACTCTTGGGAAATTTGGCAAGAGAGAAACAATTGCACCTTTCAAACAACCTCCCGAGTGTGCGAGAAATCATCAGGCGTGTCCGAGACAGCATCGAGCTCACGGAGGATTGCGCGCAATGTGCATCGAGAGCCCCTTCGGGGAGCCACCTTGAGAGGAATTTTTCCTTTTCTGTACTAGGGTTTTCCGGCCGCTTGTGGCTGGCCCTACACACTTGATCCTCGGATCCTCACCTCCCCTTTGTTTTCCCATTGCTTCCTGCTATAATCAATGAAAAGCCAGCAATTGCTGGATCTTTCAAAAAAAAAAACAAATCATGGACTGGGAGCATCCCAGTGGCTCCGCAGGGAGGTAATAGCACGGCAGGTCCTTGAACTTGTCTTGCATGTGATACTTTGGTCCTTAAACTTGCAAAAGCTAACTATGTAGTCCTCGAACTTGTCCTAAAGGTGCAAATTTAGTCCTGGACGAATCAGATGCAGCCATGTGGAGCCAGCTCGGCCGAGCCGGTTAGCGACGTGCATTTTGCATTTAGCCCCCTGCCTTCTGTTGATTTCAACCCGCAGTATACCTCGTGGCTGTCAAAGAATATCACCGCAGCGTCGGTCGGGCTCCTTGTCGGCTTGCAGCTGCTGCCCAAGCCCAGGTTGTGGCGAAGTGGAGGAGAGAACGCGGCGCCGACGGTGGTGGCTGGCTGTCGAGGGCACCAGGCTGACCTCCTCGTCGCCCGGCCATGAGGAACGGCATCGGGCACGACAACGCCCAGCGCAGCCGGCCTGACCGAGGCGGCTTCCGTTCTTTGCCGTTCACGCTGCGCCGCCCTTGAGTGCCTGCGCGTGTGCCTTGATGCCGATGGGGTACAACACGGGCTAGCCATAGAGCTGGAGGGAGACCACATTGGCGTAGCTGTAGGGGTAGGCTTCGAGCTGGTGCGCCGCACGCCGCCGGCAGCGTCGCGCTCCGCCGGTGCGTTACGGTGCCCGCCCAGCTGCGGTGAAGAACTTCCCTGGCGATGGTTGCGTGAACACCCGCCGTCGGTCCTGTCGGTAGTGCTCAACTTTGCGGTCATGGTGTCGGCGGCGGTGACGGTGGCGACATGTCGAGGGCGAGCTTAGCGGGAGGAGGTGTTGGATGCCTCGTTGTTAGACGCCGCTGGCTCGATGTCGGACGGTGATCCTCGCACACCTCTTGGACGATCTTTGCTCTTCGTCTCGAACAATCTCTCTCTCTTCAAATCATATTGAACAAACTCAGCATGAACAATCACAATGAGCAATGCAATGCAATGGAATGGAATGGCTTTACCGAAGCGCACATCAATCGGCCAGCTCATGGCAACATAGAAATCATCCTTTGTAAGTGGAAAAGAAAAACAAAGTACACATCGGCGATCTTGAGGAGAAGCGGCCGGCCAAGGATTTCAGCCGGCGGGACATGGCGTCGGCCATGGTGGCCGCATTCTCCCAGGCGATGACTCAGCTCTGCCGCTTCCGAGACCCGGCAAGCCGTCGCGAAGTCGAGGATCTTGCCAAGATTCGAACATCTCTACAAGTTGATCCTGTCACGGTCGTGGCGAACACTGTTGGAATCCATGGGTGCGTCCGGGTCTTGGACGCCTCGGTCCATCAAGCGGCGGTGTCGAGCCGAGGTTCATCTCGAACACCTTCCGCACCACCTTGTCCCTTCGATTCGCGGGTCACACCACGAGACGCAGAGCATGAACAGCTGGGCCAGCGCGGCAGAACTGCGCCCGACGTGTAGTCTCGGGCCGTGGCGGCGGCCGGGGCGTCTGGACGACGGACCATGAGTCGGCGTCGAGATGGTAGGCGACAAAGCGTGTCGGACTTCGCGATAGATGTAGAACGTGTCGCCCTTGACGGGCGCCGGAGCATGCCAGCCGACGTCGGTGGGGAACCGGCGATCTCGACCCATTTGTCGGTCATCGATTGTATATCTCGCCCGGCCACGAGGCTCGTCCCATGGCCCTCGACCACCCACAAGATAAGAGCTTGCCTTTCCCGAGCCGGGTTGTTTCTCTTGCTTGGCAACCTTGCCGAGACCGTGAGTCGGGCGATGGAATCGTTGTCCTCGTTCAAGACATCCACGAGACGGAGCCACCGGAGTGAGAGCCCATGCGGGTCCTCGTACACGGCGGAGGTGCCTCCCACGGAACTTGCCGCCCGGTGTTGGTGCGCCGGATATGCTTCTCGGCAGCGGGCGTGCACAAAGCTGCGGCGGCGGACATCTCAAACACCCGGCCGTAAATGCTTAAGGGCGGTCGCGCCGATAAAGAAATTTGGACACAATGACTACCTTCTACGTCTTGGTCTTGACAGAGCGGCGCTCGACCCCTCGGGCGCCCGTCGACAACGTAGAGCTCGTCCGGGGCGCCTGACGGAAAACAAGAACCTACCTTTGAGCAGGGCCGCCCCGGCAAGCGCCACCGGTCTTGGCGTCGGCGCGTGCACTGCGGCCGTGGCGGCGGACGCACCCCAGCTACCGTTCGCCTCGATCCCCGAACAGGAACAACCAAGGCGTCGTGGCTGTGCGCGGCCCCTCTGGGTACAGGCAAGGAGCGAGGCCAGCGGTTCATTTGAAAAAATGTCAGGGGGGTATCTGCAAAATGGCCAGCGACGACCGGACCGGTCCGGCTGGCTCCACTTGTCTGTTCCTGATTGGCCCAGGACTAAACATGCACATCTGAGACAAGTTTGAGGACTACATAGTTAGCTTTTGCAAGTTTAAGGCTCAAAGTATCATATGCAAGACAAGTTCATGGACCTGCCGTCCTATTACCTCCTCCGCAGGGAATAATCCCACGACCTGCGTACACCAAAGGCTGCCATGCTCCGATTGGATACTTCCACTTCCATGCGAAAGCTGGCGAAAACAAAATCGGATATCAGCTCCTCCGTCCCAAATGTGGCATCGGTGCCCGGCGACGGTTTCAGTGCGAGGCAAAGCATGCTTCATTATCGCGCCAGATTAGTAACCTCAACAGCCTACTTCAGGCCGATTGGCCGGTGGCGTGCGGACGGAGCGTGCCCGGCCGAGATGGATCACGAGATGGCACTTCCGGAAACAAAATAAATCACGGTGGGGGTGGGCCACCCTCCAAAAAAAACATTCACAGTGGGCCGTGATGCTCCGTGCACGCCTCGTCTACACCCTGACAGACCATCATACATACATACACCCGTGCTCTGCAACGTATGTACGATTAATTACTCGGGCACGTACGTACGAACTAAAAGTCAACAAATACGAGACCTTGATTATAATAACTTGCCCCTAAAATTGGCGAATCATTTATCATAGCCTAGCGTGGAGTGACCAATACACTATACTAGTACTTAACTGACATAGAGTAGCCAATACTCAACATCTGCCACTGACATTGCCGAATCATTGATAATCTTGGGGTCAGGACACGGTGGATATATTTCTTTAACGCTATGTTTCGCTCGTCTCCATTAGTGGCGGGTTCCATCTTATCCTTTCCCAATTTTGCGCGGCCAGTGTTTTGCAGAATGGGAGAGGGTTTTTTTTTTCGGACATGGAGAGGGTTTATTTGGGGCACCGGAAAACATGTGGGTTTTGGATGTTTGAGTCCTCGTAACAAAATCTCTCCGGAGACATATGGTAAAAAGGACAACCAAGCAAGATCCATTCCAAGGAAAAAAGATCATGTGTGGCACTAAAAGAATATTATGATTTATATTTTCTAGGCATGTGGAACCCAGGTGACTACAATTGCAGCTCAATGCCCTTGTGAAGAAGAAGAAAATCAAAGGATGATTCTACCTTATCCTTTCGATTTGGGGGCACTGTTTTGCACAATGGGACAGGGTTTGTTTGAAACAAGGAGAAAAGATACACATTTTTGATATTTGAGTCATGGTAACAAAGTCAAGAATATGGAATATGAAGAACTTAGAATGATTCATTTGAAGGAAAAACATATCGCGCAACATCGATAAAATATTACGATCTCTCTTTTCCGCGTCATGAAATCCAAACAACTAAAATTACAGTTCAGTTCACTTCAGAAAAATCAACAAACCATTAAACATAGTGATGTTGGAAATCACATAACATGTTACTAGACTACCACCCATGTTAGGACACAAATTTCGTCATCTCCGGCTTCTTGCTTCCTTATACCTTGTGGCATTACGAGCCACTCATGGAACATACGAGAAATATAATAGGATAGAGATAAACGGAAATAATGTGTGAAAACACGTCAAACGACATTTTAATGTTCAAACAGTGATACTGAGTTGTCTCATCCTCATTTCAAGAAGAACATAATTTACTATCTTGTGGTTTCTTTTTGCTAGATTGCCGTTGGTTAAAATAACCCCTCGACGAGGAGACTGATATATTACACTAGACCACACGAGAGCTTGTTGAAGATGTATACACCGAACTAACATTGTTGAATTATTTATCATATTTCCCAAAATGGAGTCTACCAGATCTCGCAAGCAATTATCATGTCCATTATATGCCCTAACAAAGCCTTAGTACTATGTAATGATAAAACCACATTACCACGCAATATCGAACTACTCACACGCATGTGTCATGTTTTCTTCCATATTTATTTTGGGCGTGGAGATGCTATATAACAGGTTCACACAGGCCTAGGGCTTCCCCTTGAAAAGAAAAGGAAAAAAATAAAACAAAACCTCTGCTCAGCAGACGCCAGTACACCACAGATTCAGAGGAGGCAATCTTCAGCTGCACTCCTCTCCATGAGACCCATCACCCATGGCCATGGCCATAAGACCACGGTGAGCTGGTAGTGCCAAGCCAAACCCCTTCCACAGTCTCTCCTCCTCCTCCCGACAAGCACAGAACTCGTCTTTTCCTTTCTCCCCCCTCCCTCTTTTCCCCTCACCTCACCTCACTGTGCGGCGTGGCCACTGCCAGTACAATCCGCCCACTCTTTATTCCCCCGGCCGCCCTTGTCTCGTTGCGTGTCCCTCCTGCAGTTATGGATCAAGAAACCTCACGAGAACCCCGCCGCTTCAGCCGTATGTTGCCGCATTAGCCGGGGTCCAGCCCTCGCCGGATCGTTTCTCGCGATCGCATTGCGTGCGCTCTTCTTGATCTTGGACGCGGACTGATTTCATTGCCGGCGGCGGGATTCGGGGCGGCGGCATTTTGGCCGGTATTTTCTTCCTCTGTTTCTTGATGGGTTTGGTGGGATTTGATCTTGTGGGTGGCTGAAAATGGTGCCCCCTGGTTTCTTGGGATTTTGTTTTGGGTAGGTTGAGGTAGAGGAGGAGGAACAATGGTCGGCGGCGGCGCACAGTCGGCGAGCGCCGCGGAGGTCGAGGACATCGAGCTCGGCGAGCGGCGGCGCGAGGACGAGTTCGTGGACGACGACGAGGAGGGCAGCCAGTACTTCACGGACGCGGAGGACCGGTCGTGGCCCTCGCACTCGCGCCACGAGTCCGCCGCCTTCGAGGACTGCATCTCGCGGTGCGCGTCCACCCGCGCCAGCTCCTGCGGCGGCGCCGACAGCGACGCGGACATCGAGGCCGGCGGCGGGCACTTCAGGAAGTCGTCCTGCGTGTCCGAGTGCTCGCTGGACGACGTCGACCTGGAGGCCGGGCTCGGCGGCGAGAGCGCCAAGGGCAGCAGCCCCGACCCAGAGAAGGCCGAGAAGAACTGCCGCATTTGCCACCTCGGCCTGGAGAGCGCGGCCGCCGAGTCCGGCGCCGGCATCACGCTCGGCTGCTCCTGCAAGGGCGACCTCTCCTACTCCCACAAGCAGTGCGCCGAGACCTGGTTCAAGATAAGAGGCAACAAGTAAGCTCCCACTCTGTCAGTCTTCCAGCTCAGTAATTCAATCCCCATGGCTACTCTGTCAGTGCGCCGAGTCATTTACTGCCCACTAATTAACTTGAATAAATTGCCAATTCACTAAAGTTCAGTTAACTGGATTAGACATAATGCTCGAACAGTTGCAGGCAGGGTTTTCGTTTCAGGGATTTATGTATTCGGTGCAACAGTAAAGAACTGAATTTTGCTTGGCTTTTCTGAAAGACGGTGCATTTGGGTGGATGAACACATGGTTCAGGAATCTTATGGGGTGGTGTTTTCTTTAGTTCTTTGTTTCTTTACATTGGTAAAGGTAAAGGGGGGCAGATGGTGAGGAAAAGGCAAAGTGCCGGATCGATTAGTAGGGGTATGTATAGGGCTGTAGGAACTAGGAAATGTTGAGATCATTGGAGGGGGGTGAAAGTAGGATTGGCTCTTCAGTCTGTCGTTCTCACAGAAACTCATCTGTTTCCTCTCCTGAATTGTTGTGTTGGGTGTTGACCAAGTTTGTTTCTTAATGGATTGACTAGGTCTTCCCACTACAAAAGTGTTTGTTTGGATGGAACTGTAGGTTAGAATCATAATGTTTTGCGCCGAACCTTGGTGATAAGAGTTGGGGTATGAGGGGAAGGGGAGTATGGTTCTAGATAAAATATTATAGCTTTTGTTAGCTCAGAGTATTACTGAATCAGTTACATATTAAAGTGTAGAAGGCACTCCGAAATACAAACTGTCATGGAAAATGAAATTTATCAAATGTTTGGTGATCGTTCGTCGTAGAATCGATCCGTATAAAGAAAAAAAATAACTGTTTGCTTATTTTTCAAAATTTTACTTCGGTGCAGCTTCATCATATGATGTAAAATGATTTATGCAAACTGCTAATAGGCTAATAGGGGTATTTCCCAAACGATGCAGTTTATGCTGTAGGAGTTCTCACTGTACATTACCTTAAAAGATGACTAGATGTTCCACTAAAATTAGTTAGGCCATAAGCCCATAACCAAATATTGCAGCTGGCAACAGGAACATTACTAGTGGCTTCTTAATTACATTGGCATATTAACAGGAGGAGGTCGAGTAACCCACTGAGGGGCATATTGGCATATAGTGTACAGCGTAGCAGCACATTTCCCCCATACTCGTACAATGTTGCTGTCATTCAAGGAATCATTGCACTCAATGCTTACCGTGTGAAGCTAGCCACGTAACATTTTCATCATTTTAGTTCCCTAGTGCTGACTTTTTCAGTAGGAGTTGGCAATTTTAGAATTCATTGTTTTATGATTGAAATTATATAGCTGTGTGATTGCAACTGCATCAAAATTTACTGGGTTGATTTTTTTTTATTCCAGTCTCGAGGACTTCAGATCATGTAGTGAACTAGTATTTAGCAACTTTTATGTTGTTCCTGTGTTAAGAGAATAAGAGGACCAGACACAGTGATGTGTCTATCTGCCTATGGTTACTAGCATGTTCTATTTCACGGTTAAGCATCATCTACCTATTTACCTTTTGAACATTGATGATGACCTTGTAGAATTATTCTGTTCAAGTGCAAAGATAATTATGGGCAATTTGAATTTGGATGACGAACCTAAAATATTTCTCTCCTTCTCTTTGCCCAGGACCTGTGAGATCTGCAGCTCAACGGCATGCAATGTGGTTGTGTTAGGCGATCCGGAGTTCGTCGAGCAGTCGAACGAATCAAACACCACAGTAGCCGGTCATGCATTTCCAAACGAAACCAGGAGATTTTGGCAAGGGCATCGGTTCCTCAACTTCCTTCTGGCATGCATGGTTTTCGCCTTCGTCATCTCATGGCTCTTCCACTTCAACGTCCCGGGGTGAGTTTCGCAGCGGACGGTCCCTCAATAAAAAGCTCCAAGGCCATTACGGCAGCAAACATGTGGGTTAGGTTCAACAAATCTGGAGAAACAGGCTAAAAGGTGAAGTTAAGCTGTGAAGAGGTACACAAATATATGGTCATGGCGGCCTTAAATTTGCCTTTGATCATGCAGTTCAGTACGAAAGGAACCCTGATCAGGATCTCCCGCCCGCCCCAAGATTTGAGTGAAGATAGCGGCGAAGAGTAGGAGATGTGTTGTTCGCTTGTTCCTCGATTATTGTTGTCTTGGTTTGAAGAAGAACATGATTATGTTAGTGCTGTGATTTCCTAGCTTTGATGTTTTGCCTTGTGAGTTGGTGTGATCTGTGTGCAGTCAGTGCAGATTTCTATATGCCCACCCTTTGTTCCAGTGTTTATTGTCCTGATAAACAGGACGAAGTGGCAGCTGTCTTTAGCAAGGAAAATGTACTGCCAGCTCAGTTGCGAACAATGTTGCCGAAAATAATGAAGATAAAACGTTGTGAATGCTTGAGCTCACATGGAAACGATGATAGAAACATGTGTTATTTTTTTAGAGTTTTATTTGGAGAGAATTGTGTTTTTTTAGATATATGTTCAGTTGCTGTATATTTTAGTTGCAAGTGTTGGACCAATATGGGCGCGACCCACACTGCCATAATTTGGTCGCTGCGAGTGCAGGGCAGAGGCTCTGGCCTCTTTGCATCGTGGGTGTGCACTGTGCAGGCATAGGATCTGGTGAGAAGATGAGGCTGCAGAATTCCCAGGACCGCGCAATGAATCGCGACGACGTGCAGTGGTAGTAGCAGAGCGTACTTGAAGGTGCTGTGGCAGCACTGTGCCGCGGGCTGGGCCAGCTATAAATGCTAACGAGAATCGGTGAAAATTTTGAAACGCTGTGCGCATAAAATGCAGGTTGAGAGGTACCCTTGCATGCGTTTGTGCGTCCTCTCCATGGCCGGCGCCGGGTGCGTGCGGGGCAGAAGCGAAAACCCTACCAATATATACACACATCGAAACAGAGCTGGTTGCTGAGACCTGAGAAGCAGCAGTGTGCAGCGTGGTCGCGGTCCCTTCTCCCCAGCACGAAATGGTGAGTCTCTGGGCCCAAGGCGAGGGGAGGGAAATCACACGCAAAATCAAAATGGGGAGCATGGGCAGCCGGGCTGCTGCGCGGCGCACTCGATGGCGCCGCACGTCTTTCGCGGCCACACGCTACTAGTAGTCCGTAGGAGCGCCACCACGCATCCGTCTTCCGTCGCATGTGCCGCACCCGCGCCCGCCCATACGGCGCCTACGTCGTCGCCGTGCACGGGACGCGGCAGGGGCCCCGTCGCTTGCCCGCGCGCGCAACAGAACGAGACCCACCCAACCGCGCCACGCAACACGCATGAACGGCGGAGAATCGATATGGATGCATCAATTGGGTGATCATAGAATTAAGGTGGTGATTCGCAAAAAGAAATCGAATAGAATTAAGCCGGTCGGTCTGACGATATATACATGTACACCCACATTCATCAATCTTTTTGGTGTTGTTGAAGGGAAGGCCATCGCAATGAACGATGGGTGAGGCTTCTTCGGTCTCACAGCATGCATGCATACAGAATGGGCCGGGTAGTTTCGACCGTCGCCCACAGGATTCTCCTCGGGCGCGCCGGGACAAAACTCCCGGTGGTGGAGTGGAAAAGCGCTCATGTGCCGCCGTTGGGTGTGGCGTCGCACAGCATGCTCATGTCCTCCTCGGGGTGCCTCCCGTTCATCTGCACCCGCTGCCGCTGAAACAGTCAGAGACACACGCGTCAGGCAAAGGTGGCAGCAAAAACTAGTACAGGCAGCCCGGCGTGCCTCCATGGGTACAAGCTCAGCTCAACGGATTTAAAATTTAAGGGAGCTCGAATTTAAGATGGATAATCAACGGGCCAAAAACCCTAGAGTGTTCAGCGCTGAGAGCTAATGCCGTACCCGATCAGTAGGATCCCCATGGTTCCCGTTCAACAGCTTATGGAACTCGTCCTTCAACCTCACGTCTTTCTCATCCTTTGGCCTCCCATCTTTATCTTTGTTGCTCAGCGGAATCAAGGGCGACCCGTTTGTACGGTCAGGCATTTCTGCACAAGATACCCACAAAGAACTATTGTTACAAAATGCCTAGAAATAGAAAATCACAACAAATCATATATGTGCCTGCATAAGAACAGCACCTGGGAGCTTGGTGTCCACGAAGAAGATAACCAGATTAACAGCATACCTGCGAGGAAAGTGACTGTTAGAAGGCAGTGTAGCAGCCAAATGGCTGATAGGCGAAATGTAAGCTACCATCCATACCAGGCAACAACAACATCCACCGTGTAGTGCTTGCGAGCGGCAATAATAAGGAGACTTTGAACTATAGCCATGACCCAGGCAAGGAGCTTAATAAACCTGCAATACAAGGCCCACCAGTTTAATTCCGATTCAAGGGCATACCCATGAGAATTTACCAGACAGAGCTTCATAAATTTCAAGCCAAGCATGGGCACGACAATAACCTTTTTGAGCCATATTTGTGATATGTTCGAACGAAAACAAGAGTGAAAATCATATGGGATGAAAATATGAGATCACCACACCCAAGATTTACTCCTCGAGGAACTGCAACGGATAATACAAAGTTCTGGACGGTAAGTTAGAGAAACCTGCCCAAAATGTCAAGACGATGATGGAAACAAACTTACAATTAATCAGGAGCACTTCAAGCACATTATTGGGTGGTGGAAGAGTGGCCATACTTGAGCCCTGTAAATACAAAGCTATAGATGACTCCATGTATGACTAAACGGCAGGTTCTTCCAGGCTGTAATGCTGAGACAGAGCTCATGCGAAAATTGGCTAAGGTGAAACAAGGGCTACCTCGCGACAGTGATAGTTTGGACCTGGAAGCTGGGTTGAATAGAATGTAATGATCCTTAAAACCTGTGAAGCCTGGAGAAGCAATATTTAGTAACTTATCTGGGCATGCAAAATACTCCCTCCGTTCCTAAATATAAGTCTTTTGAGAGATTTCAAATGGACTACCACATACGGATATATATATACATATTTTAGAGTGTAGATTCACTCATTTTGCTCCGTATGTAGTCACTTGTTGAAATCTCTAGAAAGACCTATATTTAGGAACGGGGGGAGTATTATATAGGAATACATGGTTAGGGAGGATGCACTCACAACTAAAAAAGCAAGCACCCTTCGCCAGATTAGGATGGTGTAGAAGCGTTTGCTATGATAAATAAAAGGATGAAAGGTCCACTGCACATAAAAGCTAGTGTCATGATCTTTGTAATACCCGCCTTATTAACACCATCATAGAAAAACAGGGGAAATTCATAATAAAAGCCTAAAATAAGGAAGAACTACAAATGACACGATCAAGTAGGATATCAACCACCTAGTCCTTTTTGGAAAACAATGATATCAAACAACACGTAGTGCTTACCTTTTGTGGAATCATAGATGTCAAACTCAAGAAATAATGACTAATCTGGAGTTTTTCAGGTTATGTGTAATGAACTATTAACTAAACATATGGAAAGAAACGAACGAACACATGGGAATGCAGGGATATAAGGTAGGCAGAAGTAGTCAAAACAAGTAGTAGAGTATAAGAATTACCTACCAGAAAAAAGGAGAAGAAGATGAAAACAAATGTGCATTCACTAAGATAATTTTTGTCTTGTCCAAGCTCCTAAAACAAAGCAGCACAAAAACACTGTAATGAAATTATACCAACTTAATAGACATATTGACATACTCTCAAAAGATAAAAGAAATCCACGTACTGGAAGGGCCATAAATCCCAGGTCCTGGAGCAGTGGTCCAGGCCGATGCAAGTAATGCACTCCTCGAGCAGCCAGCCCATGAATATACTGATTATAAAGAACATTATTGTATGAATTTCCAAGTGATATATTAATCAACTGTCAAGCATAACACAATAAGTGATCCTAGATAACTAAATGAAGAAAATTTTGAAGTGGATAATTAGGAAATGTCCATCACACTAACAAAGGAAAAGATAGTAAGTGGACTGTAAGGGAAGAAACAATATTAACCAATGGGAATTGTGTTAGTCCGACCATGCTCAAAGCAGGTTACTTGATAGGATTCTGCTTCTGGCAGACATATGCCGCATGTAAACACACAAGCAAAACTTGATGGCAGTAAAGAGGTGTTCGACGAATGCAATCACCATGAAGAAGGTAAAGCCCAATGAAGCATTCACAAAATACAGAGCAAGATTAATTTTATATGCACAACTTGGTGTCCGGCGTTTTTTATTACAGGAACATAAATCTAAATTAATTTTGAGAATGATCTAGAGAGGACAACAAGTCGACAAACAGAATATTATCCATGCATATAAGTTATAGACCGATGCAGAACACGACAATTCATCCCTACAACACGACATAAATCGCATAGCAATGCTGCTCCAGCAGCGACAAACATTTGAACAAAATGCTTACCCGCGCTCATTATACTATTCGACAATCGATTATTCCCGCCATACACGACAAATTATCAGGGGTGTACCAGATCATTATGATTGTATCAGCGGTTCAAACTAAACAGTAAAAAGGTAAATGTTTCCAATGCATCCGTCTTTCAAAGGGCGTATGTGTGGGTGCAAAGCAGTTTCCATAGAGAAATTTCCCCTCTATTTCTGCCGATCAGCAAAACTGCTAGAATGTAGTCTAATCTGCAACAGGAAAGACTGCTACCAATACTTAACAACCTGCAAACCTAAGGGCGTCCCAATTCCAGGGAAGAAACAAGATTAATAATTAGATAATGCAGGAAAGTTGCCAAAAGGGGTAAAATTTGTTATGACAAGTACCCATATTAACAAGCCATTATTAAATAGCCACAACGAAATTAATAAGTTCACACACACGACGTAGACTGGATGCTGGATCAGGGCGCTCACCTGAAACACAATCCCAGCGAGGAGTAGCGGCCACTTCTCGCGAAGTAGCGGCAGCTCGGTCGTCGTCTCCGCGCACACCTTCCTCCATACCTGCACAGCCCAAAGAAAAGGGATTGTGAATCCTCGCAGCTACCGAGAAAAGCACACGCGGTGGAGGCGGCAGAAGGCATCGCCGAATCCAGCGGAGACGAGACCTTGGAAGCCTCCCGAGCTAGGTAGATCGTCATGGCAGTAGACGGCGCAGACCCTGCTCCCGCGACGGCTGCTGCAGCTTCTACTGGGCGAGGCGATCACGTCCATGCTCCGATCCGCACATCACGCCTCGGCCTGCCGCGTCCGCGGGAGGGGTCGCCGGTTGACTGGAGCAGAGAACGGCGCTGGCCAGGGGGGGACGGGACGGGACCAGCAATCTGGCTCCAGTCCTCCGGCAGGCAGACGGCCGGATGGGGGAGGCTGAAAGTCCGTCGCTCTGGGGATCTCGCGGGCGGCGGAGGCGGGAGGGCGGCGACCGGCGGCGTGAGACCTGGGGCTGGGGGAGAGGAGTTGGGAGTCGGCAGGGAGGTTCAAGAGAGGAGATCAAAGGAAACGAGATAATAATGACGAGTCTGTGAAATGCGGGGGAGCGAGGGGGTTTATGGGGAAAAGGCGGGCCGGAGGTGGGGGAGGGATGATGGGGGTCGTGGCCTCGTGGAGTTTTCCAACCGCCTTTTGGCACGGTCTAGTTAAAAATGGCGTGGGCACGTGATACTGGCCTGCCCATGGCTTTTCTTTCTCCTTTTCTCCGAGAGAGACCGCCACGGCGACGGGCTTTCCAGTTTGAAAGTTTCAATGGTGCTTGTTTGTGTAGCTTCACAACTCTTTTGAATCAGTGGTATTAAATCCAGGTTCAGTTATGGATTGTCGTTTTCTTTCCCCCCTAGAAAGAAGGAGGCTTCTAGGTGTTTAGGGTTTCCTGCCTCTCGATTGGTGTCACCGCCAATCCGCCTCATCTCCTATGGCCTTAGAGTCATGGAGGCGCGGTGGATCCCGACCCATGCTGGTGGGAGGGCTCACACTTTGATTTTAGGTGGTTTTTTTAGTTTGATTAGGGTTTGTGTCCTGCTCGGGAAGGTGAGGCAGCGGCGACATCCTAAGATGAAATAAGGTTCACTTCTCCTAGCCCCCGCCCCGACGGTGGGTCTCACGTCGTAAGAGAGTGTGTGGAGGTGTATCTCCGGCGAATCTCACGAGATTTTGTCAGTGTTTGTCTCCGGTGGATCTGCTTGGATCCAGTCTTTGTTAGTGTGCGTTCATGTGTCTACATGTTGAATTCTTTTGATCTACGCTTCTCTTGATCAGCTGTGGATGTTGTTCTGGTGCGTTGGTTCTTTGGGACCTTATCTTAACGACTTCCCGGCTCTCTACTACAACAAGGTTTTCCCGGCTCTGATGAAAGAGGACCGGTGACGGTGGCGCGCCTTTGAATCGAAAGTTGTTCCTGTAAAAAAAATCCAAGTTCAATTTACAGCATATATGTCGTAGCAAAAGGTTTGCACTGAGTTACTCTCTTAGCTTATGTTGTACAATGTTTTCTTCTATCGTCTCCCACCTCTCTCCAAAGAAAGGCGGCTAGGGTTTCTGCATAAGTGTCGCCGCCACTGTTCTCCATGCCTCCAGGTGCCTTCTAGCAAAACGAGGTGCAGGAAACCCTAGTTTGAGGTGGTGTTTGGGTTGCCCTAACTTTTGTTACGGCTCAGTCTAGGTGTCTAGCTGGTGCTGGCAAGGTGATGGTGTTATCCACAACGCGGAATAAGTTCTTCCCGCCATGTCCTCGTCCGGGTGATGATGATTGGTGTCAGTGGACAACGTATGGAGTTTCGGTCAGGGTCAGGTCGTGTGCCTCACTTTTGTCCATGTTTATTCTGGGTGGTCTTAGACAACGTTGTTTGGCGAAGTGGACGCCAACGAACAGTGTTTTGGTCTTCTGATTTTCTTCTCCCTTCGACGATGCACATTCGGCCTTCGGCGGCGTCAAGAATTTAGTGAGGTAAGGCCTCCCTGGTTCTGTCTGGTAGACGTGGGATGGTTGTCCAACCCCCTTCATCGTCTTCTTCTCTACGACAACAATCTGGTCCTTAGTACGCCATTCTCAACTTCTTATGGCTTCGACCAACACTTCTCGGCTGCTACGTCGCAGCCTTGGCTTCTAGGGTGTTCCTGTTGGGAAACGCAGTAATTTCAAAAAATTTCCTACGCACACACAGGACCATGGTGATGGCATAGCAACGAGAGGGGAGAGTGTTGTCTACGTACCCTCGTGGGCGTGGCGGAAGCGATCACAACGTAGAGGAAGTAGTCGTCGTTCTCCTCGCGATCCTGCCGATCGGCGCGTTACTCGGCACCTCCGAGTCGATGATGACGTAGAGGAAGTAGTCGTCGTTCTCCTCACGATCCAGCCCGATCCCAGCGCCCGTTACTCGGCGCCTCCGAGTTCTTGGCACACGTTCAGCTCGATGGCGCTCCACGGGCTCCGATCCGGCAAAGCTCCGGGAGGGAGTTCCGTCGGCCACGGACGGCGTGGTGACGATCTCGATGTTTCACCGTCGCAGGCTTCGCCTAAGCACCGCTTCTGATATGGTGAGGTGGAATATGGTGGAGGGGCACCGCACAGCTAAGGAGCGATCTCAAGGATCAACTTGTGTGTCCTAGGTGCCCCCTCCCGTATATAAAGGAGGGAGGAGGAGGTGGCCGGCCCAAGGGGAGGCGCACCAAGGGAGGAAACCTACTCCAAGTAGGTTTCCTCTCTTTCCTTATCTTACTTGGAGGGGAAGGAAGGAGTACTAGTATTTAGGAAATAGTACTAGTAGTAGAAATAGGAAGAGGGGAAGGAGAAAGGAAAGGGGGCGGCCCCCCTCCCCAGTCGGATTGGGCTTGGGCGCGCCTCCCTTGCTCCTTCTCTTCCTCCTACATGGGCCCAATAAGGCCCATATACCTCCCGGGGGTTCCGTAACCTCCCGGAGCTCCAAACTTCTCGGAACCTTTCCGGTGTCCAAATATATCCGTCCAATATATTAATCTTTATGTCTCGACCATTTCGAGACTCCTCGTCATGTCCGTGATCATATCCGGACTCCAAACAACCTTGGTACATCAAAATACACAAACTCATAATATAACCGTCCTTGAAACCTTAAGCGTGCGGACCCTACGGTTCGAGAACAATGTAGACATGACCGAGACACATCTACGGTCAATAACCAATAAGCGGGACCTGGATGCCCATATTGGTTCCTACATATTCTCTGAAGATCTTTATCGGTCGGACCGCGCATAACAACATACGCTGTTCCCTTTGTCATCGGTATGTTACTTGCCGAGATTCGATCGTCGGTATCCAATACCTAGTTCAATCTCGTTACCGGCAAGTCTCTTTACTCGTTCCGTAATACATCATCTCACAACTAACTCATTAGTTGCAATGCTTGCAAGGCTTATGTGATGTGTATTACCGAGAAGGCCCAGAGATACCTCTCCAGAGCAATCGGAGTGACAAAACCTAATCTCGAAATACGCCAACCCAACAAGTACCTTTGGAGACACCTGTAATACTCCTTTATAATCACCCGATTCGTTGTGACGTTTGGTAGTACCCAAAGTGTTCCTCCGTAAACGGAGTTGCATAATCTCATAGTTATAGGAACATGTATAAGTCATGAAGAAAGCGGTAGCAACATACTAAGCGATCAAGTGCTAGGCTAACGGAATGGGTCATGTCAATCGATCATTCTCCTAATGATGTGATCCCGTTAATCAAATGACAACTCATGTCTATGGTTAGGAAACATAACCATCTTTGATTAACGAGCTAGTCAAGTAGAGGCATACTAGTGACACTCTGTTTGTCTATGTATTCACACATGTATTATGTTTCCGGTTAATACAATTCTAGCATGAATAATAAACATTTATCATGATATAAGGAAATAAATAATAACTTTATTATTGCCTCTAGGGCATATTTCCTTCGATCTCCCACTTGCACTAGAGTCAATAATCTAGTTCACTCAAGAATGATTCTAACACCCATGGAGTCTTGGTGCTGATCATGTTTTGCTCGTGGAAGAGGCTTAGTCAACGGGTCTGCAATGTTCAGATCCGTATGTACTTTGCAAATCTCTATGTCTCCCACTTGGACTTGGTCCCGAATGGAATTGAAGCGTCTCTTGATATGCTTGGTCCTCTTGTGAAATCTGGATTCCTTTGCCAAAGGCAATTGCACCAGTATTGTCACAGAAGATCTTCATTGGTTCCGATGCACTAGGTATAACACCTAGATCGGAAATGAACTCTTTCATCCAGACTCTTTCATTTGCCGCTTCCGAAGCAGCTATGTACTCCGCTTCACATGTAGATCCCGCCACGACGCTT
The DNA here is from genome assembly GCA_021605145.1 of Aegilops bicornis. NCBI lineage: Eukaryota > Viridiplantae > Streptophyta > Magnoliopsida > Poales > Poaceae > Aegilops > Aegilops bicornis. The sequence continues at coordinate 521,885,957 of CM038669.1, forward strand.
TGTTTAGAACTGCACCAACTGACAGCTCCACCGTTTAATAAAAACACGTATCCGGTTTGCGATTTAGAATCGTCCGGATCAGTGTCAAAGCTTACATCGACGTAACCATTTACGACTAGCTCTTTGTCACCTCCATATACTGAGAAACATATCCTTAGTCCTTTTCGTGTATTTCGGGATGTTCTTGACCGCTGTCCGATGATCCATTCCTGGATTACTTTGGTACCTTCTGCCAAGCTTACAGCCTAAGCATACGTCGGTCCGGTACACGACATTGCATACATGATAGAGCCTATGGCTGAAGCATAGGAACATCTTTCATTTTCTCTCTATCTTCTGCATTGTGGTCGGGCATTGAGTCGACTCAATTTCACACCTTGTAATACTGGTAAAAAACCTTTCTTTGCACGATCCATTTTGAACTTCTTCAAAACTTTATCAAGATATGTGCTTTGTGAAAGTCCAATTAAGCGTCTTGATCTATCTCTATAGATCTTGATGCCCAATATGTAAGCAGCTTCACCAAGGTCTTTCATCGAAAAACTCTTGTTCAAGTATCCCTTTATGCTATCCAGAATTCTATATCATTTCCGATCGGTAATATGTCATCTACATATAATATCGTAAATGCTACTGAGCTCCCACTCACTTTCTTGTAAATACAGGCTTCTCCATAAGTCCGTATAAACCCAAATGCTTTGATCACACTATCAAAGCGTTTATTCCAACTCCGAGATGCTTGCACCAGTCCATAAATGGATCGTGGAGCTTGCACACTTTGTTAGCTCCCTTTGGATCGATAAAACCTTCTGGTTGCATCATATACAACTCTTCTTCCGTAAATCCATTCGTGAATGCGGTCTTTACATCCATTTGCCAAATTTCATAATCATAAAATCGGCAATTGCTAACATGATTCGGACAGACTTAAGCATCGCTACGGGTGAGAAGGTCTCATCGTAGTCAACCCCTTGAACTTGTCGAAAACCCTTTGCGACAAGTCGAGCTTTAATGAGCGATAATATTACCGTCGGCGTCGGTCTTCTTCTTGAAGATCCACTTGTTTTCTATTGCTTGCCGACCCTCGGGCAAGTCAACCAAAGTCCACACTTTGTTTTCATACATGGATCCCATCTCGGATTTCATGGCCTCAAGCCATTTTTCGGAATCTGGGCTCACCATCGCTTCTTCATAGTTCGTAGGTTCATCATGATCTAGTAGCATGACTTCCGAACAGGATTGCCGTACCACTGCAGTGCGGATTTTATTCTGGTTGATCTACGAGGTTACGTAGTAACTTGATCTGAAGTTTCATGATCAACATCATCAACTTCCTCATTATTTGGTGTAGATGTCACGTAAACTGGTTTACGTGATAAACTACTTTCAAATAAGGGAGAAGGTACAGATTACCTCATCAAGTTCTACTTTCCTCCCACTCACTTCTTTCGAGAGAAACTCCTTCTCTAGAAAGGATCCATTCTTAGCAACAAATGTCTTGCCTTCGGATCTGTGATAGAAGGTGTACCCAACTGTCTCCTTTGGGTATCCTATGAAGACACATTTCTCCGATTTAGGTTCGAGCTTATCGGGTTGAAGCTTTTTCACATAAGCATCGCATCCCCAAACTTTAAGAAAGCGACAACTTTGGTTTCTTGCTAAACCACAGTTCATAAGGTGTCGTCTCAACGGATTTTGACGGTGTTCTATTCAGCGTGAATGCGGCCGTCTCAAGAGCATAACCCCAAAGCGATAGCGGTAAATCTGTAAGAGACATCATAGATCGCACCATATCTAGTAAAGTGCGATTCTGACGTTCGGACACACCATTGCTTGTGGTGTTCGGTGGCGTGAGTTGTGAAACTATTCCGCATTGTTTCAAATGTAGACCAAACTCGTAACTCAAATATTCGCCTCCACGATCGGATCGAAGAAACTTTATTTTCTTATTACGATGATTTTCAACTTCACTCAAATTCTTTGAACTTTTCAAATGTTTCAGACTTATGTTTCATTAAGAAGATATACCCATATCTGCTTAAATCATCTGTGAAGGTGAGAAAATAACGATATCCGCCACGAGCTTCAACATTCATTGGACCACATACATCTGTATGTATGATTTCCAACAAATCTGTTGCTCTCTCCATAGTTCCGGAGAACGGCGTTTTAGTCATCTTGCCCATGAGGCATGGTTCGTAAGTACCAAGTGATTCATAATCAAGTGACTCCAAAAGTCCATCAAGATGGAGTTTCTTCATGCGCTTTATACCGATATGACCTAAACGGCAATGCCACAAATAAGTCGCACTATCATTATCAACTCTGTATCTTTTGGTTTCAACATTATGAATATGTGTATCACTACTATCGAGATTCATTAAAAATAGACCACTCTTCAAGGGTGCATGACCATAAAAGATATTATTCATATAAATAGAACAACCTTTATTCTCTGATTTAAATGAATAACCGTCTCGCATCAAACAAGATCCGGATATAATGTTCATGCTTAACGTTGGCACCAAATAACAATTATTTAGGTCTAAAACTAATCCCGAAGGTAGATGTAGAGGTAGCGTGCCGACCAGCGATCACATCGACTTTGGAACCATTTCCCACGCCGCATCGTCACCTCGTCCTTTGCCGGTGTTCGCTTAATCTGTAGTCCCCTGCTTTGAGTTGCAAATATTAGCAATGTAACCAAAGATCAAATACCAGTGCTCTGCGAGCTCTAGTAAGGTACACATCAATAACATGTATATCACATATACCTTTGTTCACCTTGCCATCCTTCTTATCCGCCAAATACTTGGGGCAGTTCCGCTTCAAAGGACCGGTCGCTTGCGGTAGAAGCACTTTCGATTTCAGGTTTAGGTCCAGACTTGGGTTTCTTCACTTGAGCGACAACTTGTTTGTCGTTCTTCTTGAAGTTCCCCTTCTTCTTCCCTTTGCCTTTCTTCTTGAAACTAGTGGTCTTATTGACCATCAACACTTGATGCTCCTTCTTGATTTCTACCTCCGCAGCTTTCGGCATTGCGAAGAGCTCGAGCATAGTCTTTACTAACCCTTGCATATTATAGTTCATCACGAAGCCTTTGTAGCTTGGTGGCGGTGATTGAAGAATTACATCAATGACACAATCATCCGGAAGATCAACTCCCAGTTGAGTCAAGTGATTGTAATACCGGACATTACGAGTATGTGCTCACCGCGAGACCCATTCTCCTCCATTTTGCAGCTATAGAACTTATTGGAGACTTCATATCTCTCAATCCGGGCATTACATTTGAAATATCAACTTCAACTCTTGGAACATCTCATATGCTCCACGACTTTCAAAAGCGTCGTTGAAGGCCCGGTTCTAAGCCGTAAAGCATGGCACACCGAACTATAGAGTAGTCATCGACTTTGCTCGCGAGACGTTCTTAACGTCGTCGGTTGCATCGGCCGGCGAGCACGGCACCTAGCGGTGCATCCAGACGTAACTCTTACGTGCAGCAATGAGGATAATCCTCGAGGTTACGGACCCGATCCGTGTAATTGCTACCATCATCTTTCAACTTTGCTTTCTCAAGGAACGCATTAAAATTCAACGGAACAACAAAGACGAGCCATCTATCTACAAGCAGACATAGACAAGCAAGATACTATCGGTACTAAGTTCATGATAAATTTAAGTTCAATTAATCATATTACTTAAGAACTCCCACTTAGACAGACATCTCTCTAGTTATCTAAGTGATCACGTGATCCAAATCAACTAAACCATAACCGATCATCACGTGAGATGGAGTAGTTTTCAATGGTGAACATCTTATGTTGATCATATCTACTATATGATTCACGCTCGACCTTTCGGTCTCCGTGTTCGAGGCCATATCTGCATATGCTAGGCTCGTCAAGTATAACCTGAGTATTCTGCGTGTGCAAAACTGGCTTGCACCCGTTGTAGATGGACGTAGAGCTTATCACACCCGATCATCACGTGGTGTCTCGGCACGACGAACTTTGGCAGCGGTGCATACTCAGGGAGAACACTACTTGATAATTTTAGTGAGAGATCATCTTAAAATGCTACCGTCAATCAAAGCAAAATAAGATGCATAAAGGATAAACATCACATGCAATCAATATAAGTGATATGATATGGCCATCATCATCTTGTGCTTGTGATCTCCATCTCGAAGCACCGTCGTGATCACCATCGTCACCGGTAGCGACACCTTGATCTCCATCGTAGCATCGTTGTCGTTTCGCCATCTATTGCTTCTACGACTATCGCTACCGCTTAGTGATAAAGTAAAGCAATTACAGGCGTTGCATTTCATACAATAAGCGACAACCATATGGCTCCTGCCGATTGCCGATAACTCGGTTACAAAACATGATCATCTCATACAATAAAATATAGCATCACGTCTTGACCATATCACATCACAACATGCCCTGCAAAAACAAGTTAGGCGTCCTCTACTTTGTTGTTGCAAGTTTTACGTGGCTGCTACGGGCTGAGCAAGAACCGTTCTTACCTACGCATCAAAACCACAACGATACTTCGTCAAATAGACTCCGTTTTAACCTTCTCAAGGACGGGCGTAGCCACTCGGTTCAACTAAAGTGAGAGAGACAGACACCCGCCAGCCACCTTTAAGCACGAATGCTCGTAACGGTGAAACCAGTCTCGGCGTAAGCGTCTGGCGTAATGTCGGTCCGGGCGCTTCATCTCACAATACCGTTGAACCAAAGTATGACATGCCGGTAGGTAGTATGACTTGTATCGCCCACAACTCACTTGTGTTCTACTCGTGCATATGACATCAACGCATAAAACCAGGCTCGGATGCCACCGTTGGGAAGCGCAGTAATTTCAAAATTTTCCCTCGCACACACAGGACCATGGTGATGGCATAGCAACGAGAGGGAGAGTGTTGTCTACGTACCCTCGTAGACCGTGGCGGAAGCGATCACAACGTAGAGGAAGTAGTCGACGTTCTCCTCGCGATCCTGCCGATCCAGCGCCGTTACTCCGGCACCTCCGAGTCGATGATGACGTAGAGGAAGTAGTCGTCGTTCTCCTCACGATCCAGCCGATCCCAGCGCCGTTACTCGGCGCCTCCGAGTTCTTGGCACACGTTCAGCTCGATGGCGCTCCACGGGCTCCGATCCAGCAAAGCTCCGGGGAGGGAGTTCCGTCGGCCTGACGGCGTGGTGGCGATCTCGATGTTTCACCGTCGCGAGGCTTCGCCTAAGCACCGCTTCTGATATGGTGAGGTGGAATATGGTGGAGGGGGCACCGCACTGCAGCTGAGAGCGATCTCAAGGATCAACTTGTGTGTCCTAGGGTGCCCCCCCTCCCGTATATAAAGGAGGGAGGAGGAGGAGGTGGCGGCCCAAGGGGAGGTGCACCAAGGGAGGGGAAACCTACTCCAAGTAGGTTTCCCTCTCTTTCCTTATCTTACTTGGAGGGAAGGAAGGAGTACTAGTATTTAGGAAATAGTACTAGTAGTAGAAATAGGAAGAGGGGGAAGGAGAAAGGAAAGGGGGGGCCGACCCCCCTCCCCAATTCGGATTGGGCTTGGGGGGGCGCGCCCCCCTCCCTTGCTCCTTCTCTCTTCCTCCTACATGGGCTCAATAAGGCCCATATACCTCCCGGGGGGTTCCGGTAACCTCCCGGAGCTCCAAACTTCTCCGGAACCTTTCCTGTGTCCAAATATATCCGTCCAATATATAAATCTTTATGTCTCGACCATTTCGAGACTCCTCGTCATGTCCGTGATCATATCCGGACTCGAACAACCTTCGTACATCAAAATACACAAACTCATAATATAACCGTCATCGAAACCTTAAGCGTGCGGACCCTACGGTTCGAGAACAATGTAGACATGACCGAGACACATCTCTGGTCAATAACCAATAAGCGGGACACGGATGCCCATATTGGTTCCTACATATTCTACTGAAGATCTTTATCGGTCGGACCGCATAACAACATACGCTGTTCCCTTTGTCATCGGTATGTTACTTGCCCGAGATTCGATCGTCGGTATCCAATACCTAGTTCAATCTCGTTACGCAAGTCTCTTTACTCGTTCCGTAATACATCATCTCACAACTAACTCATTAGTTGCAATGCTTGCAAGGCTTATGTGATGTGTATTACCGAGAAGGCCCAGAGATACCTCTCCGACAATCGGAGTGACAAAACCTAATCTCGAAATCGCCAACCCAACAAGTACCTTTGGAGACACCTGTAATACTCCTTTATAATCACCCGATTACGTTGTGACGTTTGGTAGTACCAAAGTGTTCCTCCGTAAGCAGGAGTTGCATAATCTCATAGTTATAGGAACATGTATAAGTCATGAAGAAAGCGGTAGCAACATACTAAACGATCAAGTGCTAGGCTAACGGAATGGGTCATGTCAATCAGATCATTCTCCTAATGATGTGATCCCGTTAATCAAATGACAACTCATGTCTATGGTTAGGAAACATAACCATCTTTGATTAACGAGCTAGTCAAGTAGAGGCATACTAGTGACACTCTGTTTGTCTATGTATTCACACATGTATTATGTTTCCGGTTAATACAATTCTAGCATGAATAATAAACATTTATCATGATATAAGGAAATAAATAATAACTTTATTATTGCCTCTAGGGCATATTTCCTTCAGTTCCGATCCAGAGGTGGTATCAAGCTTTACTCACTAGGTGACGCCGCTGAGTGCATGAGTAAGACAACGTCGATATAGCCCTAGACCAATAGCAATGCTACACTTGAAAAGCCGTGCGGGCCAAATTGAAGGGAAGACCAACAAGTTAACTCTCAGGGGCCAATTATTTGCTCTCATATCTGACACCTTTCCAACGTATCTATAATCTTTGATTGTTCCATGTTGTTTTATTATCAATCTTGGATGTTTTATAATCATTTTATATCATTTTTGGTACTAACCTATTGACATAGTGCCAAGTGCCAGTTGTTATTTTTTCCATGTTTTTTACATCGCAGGAAATCGATATCAAACGAAGTCCAAATGCCACGAAACACCACGATGATTTTTTATGGGCCAGATGGAAGGCAATGGGCCCTGGTTGCACCTGGGGGTGCCCCGAGGGGGTGGGTTGTGCCCACCTCGGGTGCCCCCCGGACCGCCACTTTGCTCTATAAATACCCCAAAAATACCAGAACCCTAGGGGAGTCGACGAAATATTCATCCAAATTACCGCAGAGTCCAGAACCAGCAGATCCAATCTAGATACCATCACGGAGGGGTTCACCACTTCCATTGGTGCCTCTCCGATGATGTGTGAGTAGTTCTTTGTAGACCTTTGGGTCCGTAGTTAGTAGCTAGATGGCTTTCTCTCTCTCTCTTGATTCTCAATACAATTGTCTCTTGGAGATCCATATAATGTAACTCTTTTTGCGGTGTGTTTGTTGGGATCTGATGAACTTTGAGTTTATGATCAGTCATATCTTTTTATATCCAACAAAGTTATTTGAGTTTCTTTGATCTTTTATATGCATGATCTCTTATAGCCTCGTATTTCTTCTCCTATATTTGGGTTTTGTTTGGCCAACTGATAACCCACAAGTATAGCGGATCAATTGTAGCCTCTTTCGATAAGTAAGAGGGTCGAACCCAACGAGGATCTAAAGGTAGAACAAATATTCCCTCAAATTCTATCTACCACCGGTATAACTCTACGCACGCTTAACGTTCGCTTTACCTAGAACAAGTATGAAACTAGAAGTACTTTGTAGGTGTTGTTGGATAGGTTTGCAAGATAATAAAGAGCACGTAAATAAAAGCTAGGGGATGTTTAGATAAAGACACAATTAAGCTAGTTTTAGTAGAGAGCTTTTTATCACGAGAAAGTTATTTGTCCCTAGGCAACCGATAACTAGACCGGTAATCACTATTGCAATTTTATTTGAGGGAGAGGCATAAGCTAACATACTTTCTCTTCTTGGATCATATGCACTTATGATTGGAACTCTAGTAAGCATCCGCAACTACTAAAGATCATTAAGGTAAAACCCAACCATAGCATTAAAGTATCAAGTCCTCTTTATTCCCATACGCAAACAACCTACTTAGTCGGGTTTGTGCTTCTGTCACTTGCCACCCACCATAAGCAAATCATGAACATATTGCAAACCCTACAGCAGGGATCCCTCACGCTTGCACGACACGGAGAGCACCATAGGACATCACCAATAATAAAACATGCAACTCAAACTAATCACGATCATCAATTAACCCATAGGACAAAACGGATCTACTCAAACATCATAGGATAGCCATACATCATTGGGAAATAATATATAGCGTTGAGCACCATTTTTAAGTAGAGATTACAGCGGGTAAAAGAGGGGTTACACCGCTGCATAGAGGGGGAAGAGTTGGTGATGACGACGGTGAAGTTGTTGGTGTAGATTGCGGTGACGATGATGGCCCCGGCGGCACTCCGGTGCCACTGGAAGCGAGGGGGAGAGAACCCCCCTCATTCTTCTTCTTCCTTGACCTTCTCCCTAGATGGGAGAAGGGTTTCCCCTCTGGTCCATGATCTCCATGGCGTGGGAGGGGCGAGAGCCCCTCCGAGATTGGATCTGTCTCTCTGTCTCTCTCTGTTTTTTGCGTTCCAAATTCTGCACTTTCACCGTTTCTTATATTCCCGGAGATCCGTAACTCCGATTGGGCTGAATTTTGGACACGATCTCTATCCGGATATTAGCTTTCTTGCGGCGAAAGAAGGGCACCAACCACCTTACGGGGTGTCCACGAGGTCGGTAGCGCTACCGCCTCGTGGCCCCCTCGGGCATCGTACCGCATTGATTCTTCTTCCCAAAAATCACATATATTCCAAAAAAAAATCTCCGTCAGTTTTTATCCCGTTTGGACTCTGTTTGATATGGGTTTTCTATGAAACAAAAAACAAGCAACAAATGGAACCGCATCGGGCAATCGGATCAATATGTTAGTCCCAAAAATAGTATAAAAAGTTGCCAAAAGTATATGAAAGTTGCATAATATTGGCATGGAACAATCAAAAAATTATAGATACGACCGAGACGTATCAGCATCCCCAAGCTTAATTCCTGCTCGTCCTCGAGTAGGTAAATGATAAAAAAGATAATTTTTGATGTGGAATGCTACCTAGCATAATCTTGATCACATAATCTAATCATGGCATGAATATTAAGACACGAGTGATTCAAAGCAATAGTCTATCATTTGACATTAAGATAATAATACTTCAAGCATACTAATAAAGCAATCATGTCTTTTCAAAATAACATGGCCAAATAAAGTTATCCCTACAAAATCATATGGTCTGGCTATGCTCCATCTTCACCACACAAAGTATTCAAATCATGCACAACCCCGGTTTCAGCCAAGCAATTGTTTCATACTTTAGTATTCTCAAACCTTTTCAACTTTCACGCAATACATGAGCGTGAGCCATGGATATAGCACTATAGGTGGAATAGAATATGATAATGGGGGTTGTGTGGAGAAGACAAAAAAGGAGAAAGTCTCACATTGACGCGGCTAATCAACGGGCTATGAAGATGCCCATCAATTGATGTCAATGCAAGGAGTAGGGATTTCCATGCAACGGATGCACTAGAGCTATAAGTATATGAAAGCTCAAACTGAAAACCAAGTGGGGGTGCCTCCAACTTGCTTGCTCATGAATGTTGGGGAACGTTGCAGAAAATTAAAATTTTTCCTACGGTTTCACCAAGATCCATCTATGAGTTCATCTAAGCAACGAGTCAAGGGAGTGAGTTTGCATCTACATACCACTTGTAGATCGCGTGCGGAAGCGTTCAAGGGAAGGGTGATGATGGAGTCGTACTCGCCGTGATTCAGATCACCGATGACCAAGTGATGAACGGACAGCACCTCCGCGTTCAACACACGTACGGGACGGGAGACGTCTCCTCCTTCTTGATCCAGCAAGGGGGAAGGAGAGGTTGATCATGATCCAAAGAAAGACGACAGTGGTGGTGGATGCGAGAACTCCCAGGCTTCGCCAAGCTGCTGCGGGAGGAGGATGAGGTGTAGCAGGGGGAGGGAGGCGCCAATGCACAGGGTGCGGCTGCCCTCCCCCTTGCCCTCCTTTATATAGGCCCCCAGGGGGGGCGCCGGCCCTGGGAGATCCAATCTCGCAAGGGGGCGGCGGCCAGGGGGGGTGGAGTGCCCCCCAAGGCATGTGGTGCGCCCCCCCCACCCTAGGGTTTCAACCCTAGGCGCAGGGGGTGGGCCTAGGGGGGCGCACCAGCCCACTATGTGCTGGTTCCCCTACCACTTCAGCCCATGGGGCCCTCCGGGATGGGTGGCCCCACCCGGTGGACCCCCGGGACCCTTCCGGTGGTCCCGGTACAATACCGGGTGACCCCGAAACTTTCCCAATGGCCGAAATACCACTTCCTATATATAATTCTTTACCTCCGAACCATTTCGAAACTCCTCGTGACGTCCGGGATCTCATCCGGGACTCTGAACAACATTCGGTATACTGCATACTCATATTCATACAACCCTAAGCGTCCACCGAACCTTAAGTGTGTAGACCCTACGGGTTCGGAGACACGTGGACATGACCGAGACGGCTCTCGGGCAATAACCAACAACAGGATCTGGATACCCATGTTGGCTCCACATGCTCCTCGATGATCTCATCGGATGAACCCACGATGTCGAGGATTCAAACAACCCCGTATACAATTCCCTTTGTCAATCGGTATGTTACTTGCCCGAGATTCGATCGTCGGTATCCCAATACCTCGTTCAATCTCGTTACCTGCAAGTCACTTTACTCGTACCGTAATGCATGATCCCGTGACCAGACACTTGGTCACTTTGAGCTCATTATGATGATGCACTACCGAGTGGGCCCAGTGATACCTCTCCGTAACACGGAGTGACAAATCCCAGTCTTGATCCGTGTCAACCCAACAGACACTTTCGGAGATACCTGTAGTGCACCTTTATAGTCACCCAGTTACATTGTGACGTTTGGTACACCCAAAGCACTCCTACGGTATCCGGGAGTTACACGATCCCATGGTCTAAGGAAGAGATACTTGACATTGGAAAAGCTCTAGCAAAACGAACTACATGATCTTGTGCTATGCTTAGGATTGGGTCTTGTCCATCACATCATTCTCCTAATGATGTGATCCCGTTATCAACGACATCCAATGTCCATAGTCGGGAAACCATGACTATCTATTGATCAACGAGCTAGTCAACTAGAGGCTTACTAGGGACATATTGTGGTCTATGTATTCACACGTGTATTACGATTTCCGGATAATACAATTATAGCATGAATAAAAGACAATTATCATGAACAAGGAAATATAATAATAATCCTTTTATTATTGCCTCTAGGGCATATTTCCAACAGTCTCCCACTTGCACTAGAGTCAATAATCTAGTTACATTGTGATGAACCTAACACCCATAGAGTTACGGTGTTGATCATGTTTTGCTTTCGCGGAAGAGGTTTAGTCAACGGATCTGCGACATTCGAGATCCGTATGCACTTTGAAAATTTCTATGTCTCCATCTTGAACATTTTCACGGATGGAGTTGAAGCGACGCTTGATGTGCTGGTCTTCTTGTGAAACCTGGGTTCCTTGGCAAGTGCAATAGCTCCGGTGTTGTCACGTAAGAGTTTGATCGGCCCCGACGCATTGGGTATGACTCCTAGGTCGGTGATGAACTCCTTCACCCAAATTGCTTCATGTCTTTGCCTCCGAGGCTGCCATGTACTCCGCTTCACATGTAGATCCCGCCACGACGCTCGCTTTGCGGCATTCAGCTTATTGCTCCACCATTCAACATATACACGTATCCGGTTTGTGACTTAGAGTCATCCAGATCTGTGTCGAAGCTAAGCGTCGACGTAACCCTTCTGACGAGCTCTTCGTCACCTCCATAAACGAGAAACATGTCCTTTGTCCTTTTCAGTACTTCAGGATATTCTTGACAGCTGTCCGGTGTTCCTTGCGGGATTACTTTGGTACCTTCCTACCAAACTTACGGCAAGGTTTACATCGGCCCGGTACACAGCATGGCATACATAATAGATCCTATGGCGAGGCATAGGGGATGACGCTCATCTCTTCTTTATCTTTTGCCGTGGTCGGGCATTGAGCCGAGCTCAATCTCACACCTTGTAGTACGTGCAAGAACCCTTTCTTGGACTGATCCATTTTGAACTTCTTCAAAATCTTATCAAGGTATGTGGTTTGTGAAAGACCTATGAGGCGTCTCGATCTATCTCTATAGATTTTGATGCCTAATATATAAGCAGCTTCTCCAAGGTCCTTCATTGAAAAACTTTTATTCAAGTAGGCCTTAATGATGTCCAAGAGTTCTATATCATTTCCCATCAAAAGTATGTCATCTACATATAATATGAGAAATGCTCAGAGCTCCCACTCACTTTCTTATGTAAACGCAGGCTTCTCCATAAGTCTCAAGATAAACTCCAAACGCTTTGATCATCTCATCAAAGCGAATGTTCCAACTCCGAGATGCTTGCACCAGCCCATAAATGGATCGCTGGAGCTTGCATACTTTGTTAGCATTCTTAGGATCGACAAAACCCTCTGGCTGCATCATATACAGTTCTTCCTTAAGATGCCCATTAAGGAATGCCGTTTTGACGTCCATCTGCCATATCTCATAATCATAGTATGCGGCAATTGCTAACATGATTCGGACGGACTTAAGCTTCGCTACGGGAGAGAAAGTCTCATCGTACTCAATCCCTTGAACTTGTCGATAACCCTTAGCGACAAGTCGAGCCTTATAGACGGTAATATTACCATCCGTGTCCGTCTTCTTCTTAAAGATCCATTTGTTTTCTATCGCTCGCCGATCATCGGGCAAGTCTGTCAAAGTCCATACTTTGTTTTCATACATGGATTCTATCTCGGATTTCATGGCTTCAAGCCATTTGTTGGAATCTGGGCCCGCCATCGCTTCTTCATAGTTCGAAGGTTCACCGTTGTCTAACAACATGATTTCCAGGACAGGGTTGTCGTACCACTCACAGTGCGGGCGTGTCCTTGTGGACCCTCTGAAGTTCAGTAGCAACTTGATCCGAAGTACCTTGATCATCATCATTATTTTCCTCTTCAGTTGGTGTAGGCATCACAGGAATATTTTCCCGAGCTGCACTACTATCCCGTTCAAGAGGTAGTACTTCATCGAGTTCTACTTTCCTCCCACTTACTTCTTTCGAGAGAAACTCTTTTTCCAGAAAGGATCCGTTCTTGGCAACAAAGATCTTGCCCTCGGATCTTAAGTAGAAGGTATACCCAATGGTTTCCTTAGGGTATCCTATGAAGACGCATTTTTCCGACTTGGGTTCGAGCTTTTCGGGTTGAAGTTTCTTGACATAAGCATCGCATCCCCAAACTTTTAGAAACGACATACTTAGGTTTCTTCCCAAACCATAATTCATACGGTGTCGTCTCAACGGATTTAGACGGTGCCCTATTTAAAGTGAATGTAGCTGTCTCTAGAGCGTATCCCCAAAATGATAGCGGTAAATCGGTAAGAGACATCATAGACCGCACCATATCCAATAGAGTGCGATTCTGACGTTCGGACACACCGTTATTACCGAGGTGTTCCAGCGGCGTGAGTTGTGAAACGATTCCACATTTCCTTAAGTGTGTACCAAATTCGTGACTTAAGTATTCTCCTCCACGATCCGATCGTAGGAATTTTATCTTTCGATCCACGTTGATTCTCTACCTCATTTTGAAATTCCTTGAACTTTTCAAAGGTCTCAGACTTGTGTTTCATTAAGTAGACATACCCATATCTACTCAAGTCATCGGAGAGTGAGAACATAACGATATCCTCCATGAGCCTCAACGCTCATTGGACCGCACACATCGGTATGTATGATTTCCAACAAGTTGGTTGCTCGCTCCATTATTTCGGAGAACGGAGTCTTAGTCATCTTGCCCATGAGGCATGGTTCGCATGTGTCAAATGATTCATAATCGAGAGACTCCAAAAGTCCATCAAGATGGAGCTTCTTCATGCGCTTGACACCAATGTGACCAAAGGCGGCAGTGCCACAAGTATGTGGGACTATCGTTATCAACTTTACATCTTTTGGTATTCACGCTATGAATATGTGTAACATTACGCTCGAGATTCATTAAGAATAAACCATTGACCATAGGGGCATGACCATAAAACATATCTCTCATATAAATAGAACAACCATTATTCTTGGATTTAAATGAGTAGCCATCTCGTATCAAACGAGATCCAGATACAATGTTCATGCTCAAACTTGGCACCAAATAACAATTATTAAGGTTTATAACTAATCCCGTAGGTAAATGTAGAGGTAGCGTGCGACGGTGATCACATCGACCTTGGAACCATTCCCGACGCCAAGATCGTCACCTCGTCCTTTGCCGGTCTCCGCTTATTCCGCAGCTCTGCTGTGAGTTACAAATATGAGCAACGGCACGGTATCAAATACCCGGGAGTTACTACGAGTAATCGGTAAGGTACACATCAATTACATGTATATCAAATATACCTTTAGTGTTGCCGGCCTTCTTATCCGCTAAGTATTTGGGGCAGTTCCGCTTCAAAGGACCCTTCCCTTGCAATAAAAGCACTCGGTCTCGTGCTTGGGTCCATTCCTTGACTTCTTCCCGATGGCGGCTTATCGGGCGCAGCAACATCCTTGCCGTCCTTCTTGAAGTTCTTCTTGCCCTTGCCCTTCTTGAACTTAGTGGTCTTATTTAACATCAACACTTTATGTTCTTTCTTGAACACAACATCTGCTGACTTCAAGATTGAAAATACTTCAGGAATGGTCTTCACCATTCCTGCATATTGTAGTTCATCACAAAGCTCTTGTAGCTTGGTGGAGCGATCAAGGATTCTGTCAATGACCGCCTCGTCTGGGAGGTTTATGTCCAAAGGACGGTAGTTGTGCAACCCAGACATTTTGAGTATGTGCTCACCTTGTAACTGTTTTCCTCCATCTTACAACTATAGAACTTGTCGGAGACTTCATATCTCTCGACCCGCATGAGCTTGGAAAACTAGTTTCAGCTCCTCGAACATCTCATATGCTCCGTGTTGCTCAAAACGCTTTTGGAGCCCCGGTTCTAAGTCAGTAAAGCATGCCGCACCGAACGAGGGAGTAATCATCAAGACGCGAGACTGCCAAGCATTCATAATGTCTTGGTTCTCTGCAGGGCAGGTGCATCACCTAGCGGTCCTTCTAGGACATATTGTTTCTGGCAGCTATGAGGATGATCCTCGGGTTCGGACCCAGTCCGTATAGTTGCTTTGCCATCATATTTCAGCTTGGTTTTCTCTAGGAACGCGTTGAAGTTCATGTTGACATGAGCGTTGGCCATTTGATCTACAAGACATATTTGCAAAGGTTTTAGACTAAGTTCATGATAATTAAGTTCATCTAATCAAATTATTTTAATGAACTCCCACTCAGATTAGACATCCCTCTAGTCATCTAAGTGTTACACGATCCGAGTCGACTAGGCCGTGTCCGATCATCACGTGAGACGGACTAGTCATCGTCGGTGAACATTCTCATGTTGATCGTATCTTCATACGACTCGTGTTCGACCTTTCGGTCTCCATGTTCCGAGGCCATGTATGTACATGCTAGGCTCGTCAAGTTGATCCTAAGTGTTTTGCATGTGTAAAACTGTCTTACACCCGTTGTATGTGAACGTAAGGATCTATCACACCCGATCATCATGTGGTGCTTCGAAACGTGAACTTTAGCAACGGTGCACGCTTAGGGAGAACACTTCTTGATATTGTTGTAAGGGATCATCTTATTTACTACCGTCGTTCTAAGTAAACAAGATGCATAAACATAATAAACATCACATGCAATTATATAGTAGTGACATGATATGGCCAATATCATATAGCTCCATTGATCTCCATCTTCGGGCTCCATGATCATCTTGTCACCGCATGACACCATGATCTCCATCATCATGATCTCCATCATCGTGTCTTCATGAAGTTGTCACGCCAATGACTAATTCTACTTCTATGGCTAACACGTTTAGCAATAAAGTAAAGTAATTTACATGGCGTTCTTCAATGACACGCAGGTCATACAAAAATAAAGAAAACTCCTATGGCTCATGCCGGTTGTCATACTCATCGACATGCAAGTCGTGATTCCTATTACAAGAACATGATCTCATACATCACAATATGTCATTCATCATTCATCACAACTTCTGGCCATATCACATCACATGACAATTGCTGCAAAAACAAGTTAGGCGTCCTCTACTTGTTGTTGCATCTTTTACGTGGCTGCAATTGGGTTCTAGCAAGAATGTTTTCTTACCTACGAATAACCACAACGTGATTTTGTCAACTTCTATTTACCCTTCATAAGGACCCTTTTCATCGAATCCGCTCCAACTAAAGTGGGAGAGACAGACACCCGCCAGCCACCTTATGCAACTAGTGCATGTCAGTTGGTGGAACCGGTCTCACGTAAGCGTACGTGTAAGGTTGGTCCGGGCCGCTTCATCCCACAATACCGCTGAAGCAAGATAAGACTAGTAGAGGCAAGCAATTTGACAAGATCTACGCCCACAACAAAATTGTGTTCTACTCGTGCAATAGAGAACTACGCATAGACCTAGCTCATGATGCCACTGTTGGGGAACGTTGCAGAAAATTAAATTTTTTCCTACAGTTTCACCAAGATCCATCTATGAGTTCATCTAAGCAACGAGTCAAGGGAGTGAGTTTGCATCTACATACCACTTGTAGATCGCGTGCGGAAGCGTTCAAGGGAAGGGTGATGATGGAGTCGTACTCGCCGTGATTCAGATCACCGATGACCAAGTGCTGAACGGACAGCACCTCCGCGTTCAACACATGTACGGGACGGGAGACGTCTCCTCCTTCTTGATCCAGCAAGGGGGAAGGAGAGGTTGATGATGATCCAGCAGCACGACGGCGTGGTGGTGGATGCAGCAGAACTCCGGCAGGGCTTCGCCAAGCTGCTGCGGGAGGAGGACGAGGTGTAGCAGGGGGAGGGAGGCGCCAATGCACAGGGTGCGGCTGCCCTCCCCCTTGCCCTCCTTTATATAGGCCCCCAGGGGGGGCGCCGGCCCTGGGAGATCCAATCTCCCAAGGCGGCGGCAGAGGTGGAGTGCCCCAAGGCATGTGGTGCGCCCCACCCTAGGGTTTCAACCCTAGGCGCAGGTGGGCCTAGGGGCGCACCAGCCCACTATGTGCTGGTTCCCCTACCACTTCAGCCCATGGGGCCCTCAGGATGGGTGGCCCCACCGGTGGACCCAGGACCCTTCCGGTGGTCCCAGTACAATACCGGTGACCCGAAACTTTCCCGATGGCGAAATACCACTTCCTATATATAATTCTTTACCTCCAGACCATTCCGAAACTCCTCGTGACATCCGGATCTCATCCGGACTCGAACAACATTCGTATACTGCATACTCATATTCATACAACCCTAAGCGTCACCGAACCTTAAGTGTGTAGACCCTACGGGTTCGGGAGACACGTGGACATGACCGAGGCGGCTCGGGCAATAACCAACAGCCGGGATCTGGATACCCATGTTGGCTCCCACATGCTCCTCGATGATCTCATCGGATGAACCCACGATGTCGAGGATTCAAACAACCCGTATACAATTCCCTTTGTCAATCGGTATGTTACTTGCCCGAGATTCGATCGTCGGTATCCCAATACCTCGTTCAATCTCGTTACCGCAAGTCACTTTACTCGTCCGTAATGCATGATCCCGTGACCGGACACTTGGTCACTTCGAGCTCATTATGATGATGCACTACCGAGTGGGCCCGGTGATACCTCTCCGTAACACGGAGTGACAAATCCAGTCTTGATCCGTGTCAACCCAATGCACACTTTCGGAGATACCGTAGTGCACCTTTATAGTCACCCGATTACGTTGTGACGTTTGGTACACCCAAAGCACTCCTACGGTATCCGGGAGTTACACGATCTCATGGTCTAAGCAAGAGATACTTGACATTGGAAAAGCTCTAGCAAAACGAACTACATGATCTCGTGCTATGCTTAGGATTGGGTCTTGTCCATCACATCATTCTCCTAATGATGTGATCCCGTTATCAACGACATCCAATGTCCATAGTCAGGAAACCATGACTATCAATTGATCAACGAGCTAGCCAACTAGAGGCTTACTAGGGACATATTGTGGTCTATGTATTCACACGTGTATTACGATTTCCGGATAATACAATTATAGCATGAATAAAAGACAATTATCATGAACAAGGAAATATAATAATAATCCTTTTATTATTGCCTCTAGGGCATATTTCCAACAGTCTCCCACTTGCACTAGAGTCAATAATCTAGTTACATTGTGATGAACCTAACACCCATAGAGTTACGGTGTTGATCATGTTTTGCTTTCATGGAAGAGAGTTTAGTCAACGGATCTGCGACATTCAGATCCGTATGCACTTTGCAAATTTCTATGTCTCCATCTTGAACATTTTCACGGATGGAGTTGAAGCGGCAACTTGATGTGCTGGTCTTCTTGTGAAACCTGGGCTCCTTGGCAAGTGCAATAGCTCCGGTGTTGTCACAGAAGAGTTTGATCGGTCCCGACGCATTGGGTATGACTCCTAGGTCGGTGATGAACTCCTTCACCCAAATTGCTTCATGTGCTGCCTCCGAGGCTGCCATGTACTCCGCTTCACATGTAGATCCCGCCACGATGCTCTGTTTGCAGCTGCACCAGCATCGCTTCCACCATTCAACATATACACGTATCCGGTTTGTGACTTAAGTCATCCAGATCTGTGTCGAAGCTAGCGTCGACGTAACCCTTCTGACGAGCTCTTCGTCACCTCCATAAACGAGAAACATGTCCTTTGTCCTTTTCGTGTACTTCAGATATTCTTGACAAGTCCGGTGTTCCTTGCGGGATTACTTTGGTACCTTCCTACCAAACTTACGGCAAGGTTTACATCGAACTTTGGTACACAGCATGGCATACATAATAGATCCTATGGCCGAGGCATAGGGATGACGCTCATCTCTTCTTTATCTTTTGCCGTGGTCGGGCATTGAGCCGAGCTCAATCTCACACCTTGTAGTACAGGCAAGAACCCTTTCTTGGACTGATCCATTTTGAACTTCTTCAAAATCTTATCAAGGTATGTGGTTTGTGAAAGACCTATGAGGCGTCTCGATCTATCTCTATAGATTTTGATGCCTAATATATAAGCAGCTTCTCCAAGGTCCTTCATTGAAAAACTTTTATTCAAGTAGGCCTTAATGATGTCCAAGAGTTCTATATCATTTCCCATCAAAAGTATGTCATCTACATATAATATGAGAAATGCTACAGAGCTCCCACTCACTTTCTTGTAAACGCAGGCTTCTCCATAAGTCTGCATAAACCCAAACGCTTTGATCATCTCATCAAAGCGAATGTTCCAACTCCGAGATGCTTGCACCAGCCCATAAATGGATCGCTGGAGCTTGCATACTTTGTTAGCATTCTTAGGATCGAAAAAACCCGCTGGCTGCATCATTTACAGTTCTTCCTTAAGATGTCTGTTAAGGAATGCCGTTTTGACGTCCATCTGCCATATCTCATAATCATAGTATGCGACAATTGCTATCATGATTCGGACGGACTTAAGCTTCGCAATGGAAGAGAAAGTCTCATCGTAGTCAATCCCTTGAACTTGTCGATAACCCTTAGCGACAAGTCGAGCCTTATAGACGGTAATATTACCATCCGCGTCCGTCTTCTTCTTAAAGATCCATTTGTTTTCTATCGCTCGCCGATCATCGGGCAAGTCTGTCAAAGTCCATACTTTGTTTTCATACATGGATTCTATCTCGGATTTCATGGCTTCAAGCCATTTGTTGGAATCTGGGCCCGCCATCGCTTCTTCATAGTTCGAAGGTTCACCGTTGTCTAACAACATGATTTCCGGTGACAGGGTTGTCGTACCACTCACAGTGCGGAATGTGTCCTTGTGGACCCTCTGAAGTTCAAGAGCAACTTGATCCAAAGTACCTTGATCATCATCATTATTTTCCTCTTGATTGGTGTAGGCATCACAGGAATATTTTCCTGAGCTGCACTACTATCCCGTTCAAGAGGTAGTACTTCATCGAAGTTCTACTTTCCTCCCACTTACTTCTTTCGAGAGAAACTCTTTTTCCGTAAAGGATCCGTTCTTGGCAACAAAGATCTTGCCCTCGGATCTTAAGTAGAAGGTATACCCAATGGTTTCCTTAGGGTATCCTATGAAGACGCATTTTTCCGACTTGGGTTCGAGCTTTTCAGGTTGAAGTTTCTTGACATAAGCATCGCATCCCCAAACTTTTAGAAACGATAGCTTAGGTTTCTTCCCAAACCATAATTCATACGGTGTCGTCTCAGCGGATTTAGGCGGTGCCCTATTTAAAGTGAATGTAGCTGTCTCTAGAGCGTATCCCCAAAATGATAGCGGTAAATCGGTAAGAGACATCATAGACCGCACCATATCCAATAGAGTGCGACACGATGTTCGGACACACCGTTCTGTTGAGGTGTTCCAGCGGCGTGAGTTGTGAAAGCGATTCCACATTTCCTTAAGTGTGTACCAAATTCGTGACTTAAGTATTCTCCTCCACGATCGATCGTAGGAATTTTATCTTTCGATCCACGTTGATTCTCTACCTCATTTTGAAATTCCTTGAACTTTTCAAAGGTCTCATACTTGTGTTTCATTAAGTAGACATACCCATATCTACTCAAGTCATCCTTTGAGAGTGAGAACATAACGATATCCTCCATGAGCCTCAACGCTCATTGGACCGCACACATCGGTATGTATGATTTCCAACAAGTTGGTTGCTCGCTCCATTATTAGGAGAACGGAGTCTTAGTCATCTTGCCCATGAGGCATGGTTCGCATGTGTCAAATGATTCATAATCGAGAGACTCCAAAAGTCCATCAAGATGGCTTCTTCATGCGCTTGACACCAATGTGACCAAGGCGGCGATTGCCACAAGTATGTGGGACTATCGTTATCAACTTTACATCTTTTGGTATTCACGCTTATGAATATGTGTAACATTACGCCGAGATTCATTAAGAATAAACCATTGACCATAGGGCATGACCATAAAACATATCTCTCATATAAATAGAACAACCATTATTCTTGGATTTAAATGAGTAGCCATCTCGTATCAAACGAGATCCAGATACAATGTTCATGCTCAAACTTGGCACCAAATAACAATTATTAAGGTTTATAACTAATCCCGTAGGTAAATGTAGAGGTAGCGTGCCGACGGCGATCACATTGACCTTGGAACCATTCCCGACGCGCATCGTCACCTCGTCGCCCTTCGCTAGTCTCGCTTATTCCGCAGCTCCCTGCATGAGTTACAAATATGAGCAACGGCACGGTATCAAATACCGGGAGTTACTACGAGTAATCGGTAAGGTACACATCAATTACATGTATATCAAATATACCTTTAGTGTTGCCGGCCTTCTTATCCGCTAAGTATTTGGGGCGGTTCCGCTTCGGTGACCCTTCCCTTGCAATAAAAGCACTCAGTCTCGTGCTTGGGTCCATTCCTTGACTTCTTCCCGATAATCGGCTTACTGGCGCGGCAACCTCCTTGCCGTCCTTCTTGAAGTTCTTCTTGCCCTTGCCCTTCTTGAACTTAGTGGTCTTATTGACCATCAACACTTGATGTTCTTTCTTGATTTCAACCTCTCACGACTTCCATTGAAAATACTTCAGAATGGTCTTCACCATTCCCTGCATATTGTAGTTCATCACAAAGCTCTTGTAGCTTGGTGGGAGCGATCAAGGATTCTCACAATGACCGCCTCGTCCAGGAGGTTTATGTCCAGTGGGACAAAGCCGGTTGTGCAACCTGACATTTTGAGTATGTGCTCACCGATGTAACTGTTTTCCTCCATCTTACAACTATAGAACTTGTCGGAGACTTCATATCTCTCGACCGGGCATGAGCTTGGAAAACTAGTTTCAGCTCCTCGAACATCTCATATGCTCCGTGTTGCTCAAAACGCTTTTGGAGCCCGGTTCTAAGTCAGTAAAGCATGCCGCCTTGAACGAGGGAGTAATCATCAAGACGAGACTGCCAAGCATTCATAATGTCTTGGTTCTGCAGGGACGGGTGCATCACCTAGCGGTCCTTCTAGGACATATTGTTTCCTGGCAGCTATGAGGATGATCCTCAGGTTCCGGACCCAGTCCGTATAGTTGCTGCCATCATATTTCAGCTTGGTTTTCTCTAGGAACGCGTTGAAGTTCATGTTGACATGAGCGTTGGCCATTTGATCTACAAGACATATTTGCAAAGGTTTTAGACTAAGTCCATGATAATTAAGTTCATCTAATCAAATTATTTTAATGAACTCCCTCCAGATTAGACATCCCTCTAGTCATCTAAGTGTTACACGATCCGAGTCGACTAGGCCGTGTCCGATCATCACGTGAGACGGACTAGTCATCGTCGGTGAACATTCTCATGTTGATCGTATCTTCCATACGACTCGTGTTCGACCTTTCGGTCTCCATGTTCCGAGGCCATGTCTGTACATGCTAGGCTCGTCAAGTTGATCCTAAGTGTTTTGCATGTGTAAAACTGTCTTACACACGTTGTATGTGAACGTAAGGATCTATCACACCCGATCATCATGTGGTGCTTCGAAACGACGAACTTTAGCAACGGTGCACAGTTAGGGGAGAACACTTCTTGATATTGTTGTAAGGGATCATCTTATTTACTACCGTCGTTCTAAGTAAACAAGATGCATAAACATAATAAACATCACATGCAATTATATAGTAGTGACATGATATGGCCAATATCATATAGCTCCATTGATCTCCATCTTCGGGGCTCCATGATCATCTTGTCACCGGCATGACACCATGATCTCCATCATCATGATCTCCATCATCGTGTCTTCATGAAGTTGTCACGCCAATGACTAATTCTACTTCTATGGCTAACACGTTTAGCAATAAAGTAAAGTAATTTACATGGCGTTCTTCAATGACACGCAGGTCATACAAAAATAAAGAAAACTCCTATGGCTCATGCCGGTTGTCATACTCATCGACATGCAAGTCGTGATTCCTATTACAAGAACATGATCTCATACATCACAATATGTCATTCATCATTCATCACAACTTACGGCCATATCACATCACATGACAATTGCTTTGCAAAACAAGTTAGACGTCCTCTAATTGTTGTTGCATCTTTTACGTGGCTGCAATTGGGTTCTAGCAAGAATGTTTTCTTACCTACGAATAACCACAACGTGATTTTGTCAACTTCTATTTACCCTTCATAAGGACCCTTTTCATCGAATCCGCTCCAACTAAAGTGGGAGAGACAGACACCCGCCAGCCACCTTATGCAACTAGTGCATGTCAGTTGGTGGAACCGGTCTCACGTAAGCGTACGTGTAAGGTTGGTCCGGGCCGCTTCATCCCACAATACCGCTGAAGCAAGATAAGACTAGTAGAGGCAAGCAATTTGACAAGATCTACGCCCACAACAAAATTGTGTTCTACTCGTGCAATAGAGAACTACGCATAGACCTAGCTCATGATGCCACTTTGTTGGGGAGCGTTGCGAAAATTAAATTTTTTCCTACAGTTTCACCAAGATCCATCTATGAGTTCATCTAAGCAATGAGTCAAGGGAGTGAGTTTGCATCTACATACCACTTGTAGATCGCGTGCGGAAGCGTTCAAGGGAAGGGTGATGATGGAGTCGTACGCCGTGATTCAGATCACCGATGACCAAGTGCCGAGCGGACAGCACCTCTGCGTTCAACACATATGCGGGACGGGAGGCGTCTCCTCCTTCTTGATCCAGCAAGGGGAAGGAGAGGTTGATGATGATCCAAAGCAGCACGACGGCGTGGTGGTGGATGCAGCAGAACTCCGGCGAGGCTTCGCCAAGTCATGCTGAGGAGGAGGGCGAGGTGTAGCGGGGGAGGGAGGCGCCAATGCACAGTGCGGCTGCCCTCCCCTTGCCCTCCTTATATAGGCCCCAGGGGGCGCCCGGCCCCGGGAGATCCAATCTCGCATGAGGCGGCGGCAGAGGTGGAGTGCCCCCCAAGGCATGTGGTGCGCCCCCCCCACCCTAGGGTTTCAACCCTAGGCGCAGGGGGTGGGCCTAGGGGGGCGCACCAGCCCACTATGTGCTGGTTCCCCTCCCACTTCAGCCCATGGGGCCCTCCGGATGGGTGGCCCCACCGGTGGACCAGGACCCTTCCGGTGGTCCGGTACAATACCAGTGACCGAAACTTTCCCGATGGCGAAATACCACTTCCTATATATAATTCTTTACCTCCGGACCATTCCGAACTCCTCGTGACGTCCCGGATCTCATCCGGGACTCCGAACAACATTCGGTATACTGCATACTCATATTCATACAACCCTAAGCGTCACCGAACCTTAAGTGTGTAGACCCTACGGGTTCGGAGACACGTGGACATGACCGAGGCGGCTCTCGGGCAATAACCAACAGCCGGGATCTGGATACCCATGTTGGCTCCCACATGCTCCTCGATGATCTCATCGGATGAACCACGATGTCGAGGATTCAAACAAACCCGTATACAATTCCCTTTGTCAATCGGTATGTTACTTGCCCGAGATTCGATCGTCGGTATCCCAATACCTCGTTCAATCTCGTTACCGGCAAGTCACTTTACTCGTACCGTAATGCATGATCCCGTGACCGGACACTTGGTCACTTTGAGCTCATTATGATGATGCACTACCGAGTGGGCCTGTGATACCTCTCCGTAACACGGGTGACAAATCCAGTCTCGATCCGTGTCAACCCAATGACACTTTCGGAGATACCATAGTGCACCTTTATAGTCACCCGATTCACGTTGTGACGTTTGGTACACCCAAAGCACTCCTACGGTATCCGTGAGTTACACGATCTCATGGTCTAAGGAAGAGATACTTGACATTGGAAAAGCTCTAGCAAAGCGAACTACACGATCTCGTGCTATGCTTAGGATTGGGTCTTGTCCATCACATCATTCTCCTAATGATGTGATCCCGTTATCAACGACATCCAATGTCCATAGTCAGGAAACCATGACTATCTATTGATCAACGAGCTAGTCAACTAGAGGCTTACTAGGGACATATTGTGGTCTATGTATTCACACGTGTATTACAATTTCTGGATAATACAATTATAGCATGAATAAAAGACAATTATCATGAACAAGGAAATATAATAATAATCCTTTTATTATTGCCTCTAGGGCATATTTCCAACAATGAAGACCTCGGGCATTTGAGGAAGCCCATCATCGGAATATACAAAGCCAAGTTCTATGATGAAAATTCCCACTGGTATATGAAAGTGATAACTCAAGAGACTCCCTATATGAAGAACATGGTGCTACTCTGAAGCACAAGTGTGGTAAAATGATAGTAACATTGTCCCTTCTCTCTTTTCTCTCATTTTTTTTCTTCTTTTTCTATTTTTTGTAGGCTTCTTTTGCCTCTCTATTTTTTTGGGGCTTCTTTGGCCACTTTTATTTTGATAACTCACATGGGAAAATGTTCTAATAATGATGATCGTCACACTTTTATTTACTTACAACTCGATATTACAACTCGATACTAGAACAAAGATATGACTCTATATGACTGCCTCCGGCGGTGTTCCGGAATGTGCAATGATCTAGCGTAGCAAAGATATCAAAAAACGGACAAGCCATGAAAATATCATGCTAGCTGTCTTACGATCATGCAAAGCAATATGACAATGAATGCTCAAGTCATGTATATGATGATGATGGAAGTTGCATCGCAATATATCTCGGAATGGCTATGGAAATGCCATGATAGGTAGGTATGGTGGCTGTTTTGAGGAAGATATAAGGAGGCTTATGTGTGATAGAGCGTATCATATCACGAGGTTTGGATGCACCGGCGAAGTTTGCACCAACTCTCGGGGTGAGAAAGGGCAATGCACGGTACCGAAGAGGCTAGCAATGATGGAAGGGTGAGAGTGCGTATAATCCATGGACACAACATTAGTCATAAAGAACTCACATACTTATTGCAAATATTTAGAAGCTATCAAAACCAAGTATTAGACGCATGCTCCTAGGGTAAGGGTTGGTAGGAGTTAACCATCGCGTGATCCCGACCTCCACACAAAGGATGACAATCAAAAAATAAATCATGCTCCGACTTCGTTACATAACGGTTCACCATACGTGCATGCTTCGGAAATCACAACCCTCAACACAAGAATTTCTACAATCCACAACTACTCACTAGCATGACTCTAATATCACCATCTTTATATCGCAAAACTATTGCAAGGAATCAAACATATCATATTCAGTGATCTACAAATTTTATGTAGGATTTTATGACTAACCATGTGAATGACCAATTCCTATCAACTCCCTAAATAGATATAAGTGAAGCAAGAGAGTTTAATTCTTTCTACAAAAGATATGCCCATGCTCTAACAAATATAAGTGAAGCAAAAGAGCATTCTACAAATGGCGGTTTTCCATTTGAAGAGAAATAGGCAATCCATACTTCAAATGATATAAGTGAAGCACATGAAGCATTCTATAAAGCCATACTCAAAAGATATAAGTGAAGTGCAAAGAGCATTCTTGTCGGGGAGGCTGATCGTACCCACGAACACCTATGGGGCCGGCGGACCAGGCCCCTTTGCGGTTCGGAGGGGGGCGGAGATCGCACGAAGAGCGGATCGAGGCGGCGCCTGAGCAGTTTACCCAGCTTCGGAGCTCTCCGGAGAGATAAAACTCCTACTGCTGCTTGTTTGATGTATTGTGCTCTTGCTAGGGAGCGTCTGAGCTACAAAACCTAGCGTGAGCGTATCTGGTCTCTAGTGAGTCGAATGAACCGAACCTCCTCTACGTTGCGCATGGGCCTCCTTTTATATGCTCAAGGGGTCCCCGACAGGTGGCAACATAGGCGAGGGTACAAATGTAAAAACAGGAGTTGGTACACCTACTCGAGCGATTATGCGATGCAAAATACCTAACTTTCGGCGGCAAGGGACAAAAGCAATAAATGCCCGTCGGCGTCGCCCAAACAAAGGCAACAGAGACCGTCGTCAGGTGCGCCACCGCTTCGCCACGATGGCAAGCTTGTCAGCGCCGCTTATCGCTGCTCTCCGCTGGCTGCACAGCCTCTTGACACGCGCGCATGGAATGGTCCCATGGCGACACGTTGTTGGATGAGCTGGAGCGGGGATGGAGAGAGGTTGCTTGCCGCAGAAAGCGCCTTGCCGCGGCCGAATCCTTGTCGCGTCCGGAGGCTTGTCGCGCTCCGAGCCTTCCCGGCAAGCTCATCTTGCCGGGGCCTTGTCTTCTGCATGCCTTGAGTGGCCTTCCCGGCAAGCTCCTCTTGCCGGGGCCTTGTCTTCTTAATCAAATGCTTTGTTCTTGAATGGCTCCAAAGGAGCCACGGAGGATCTTGGCGGTGACGAAGCAAACCCTGCCGCGAGGTCTTTGCATCGTCTGCAGTACGGGATACTAGGGTACCCCTACTCTAGTACACCGACAATTCTATAAATCAACCATGTACTATCTCATACCAGCATGGTGTATAAAAGAAAAGTGAAAACTAAATGCAAAAAACGCTCCAAGATTTGCACATATCACATCAACAAAACGAATCCGAAAACATACCGATACTTGTTGAAGAAAGATGGGATGCCTTCTGGGGCATCCCCAAGCTTAGATGCTTGAGTCTCCTTGAATATTTACTTGGGGTGCCTTGGGCGTCCCCAAGCTTGAGCTCTTGCCTCTCCTCCTCCTCCTCATATCGAGACCTCCTCGATCTTCGAACACTTCATCCACACAAAACTCAACAGAAAGCTCGGTAAGATCCGTTAGTATAATAAAGCAAATCACTACTTTAAGTATTGTTGCAAACCAATTCATATTTTGTTTTTGCACTGTAGCTACTGCAATATAATTTTTCCATGGCTTAATCCACTGATAGGAATCGACAGTTTCATCAAAACAAGCAAATTATGCATCAAAAACATAATATGTCTTAAACAGGACAGTCTGTAGTAATCTGAACATTCACCATACTTCTGTTACTCCAAAAATTCTGCCAAAATTAGGAAAAATAAACAACTCGTATAGAAAGACGGTGCATAAAGTTTCAGAACCATTTGACGTTCCAGTAAAAAAAATGTAAAATCATGCACTACAGCCAAAGTTTCTGTTTTGCACCGCACAAACCAACAAGCAATCTAAACATCCTAAAGGCAAATCTTCGCATATTATTTTTATAATACAATGGAATTGTACAAGGGGATAATTATTTTTGTTGAAAAGTTTCTGTAATCAAGATTCACAAAGTTTTCGTGAGCATGAAGAAAGTTCAAAGAGCTCCCCCACTTCAATAATGCTTGTCTCTCTCACTTTCACTTTCCTTTTTGAAAAGTTTTGGGTTCCCCTCTTTATTATTTTTGTTTTAAACTTTATAAAATCACTCAACAGAAATAAATGACTCTCTAAAACTTCCGGGTTGTCTCCTGGCAGCGCTTTCTTTAAAGCCATTAAGCTAGGCATATAGTGCTCAAGTAATGGATCCACCCGGATCCCAAGGTATATCAAAGCCAATTTTAATTAACAATGATTTTTAATTTAGTAGTGAGCACAAAGCAACATATATCAAGCAATGACGAAGTCTAAATCTCTTCCTATGCATCGGCATGTCATAAAAGAACAATTCATGCACACATAGTAAAGGCCAATGCATAGCATAAACAGTTTCTTGCAATTTTATCATATTGGGAACATGGAGAGGCGGAGATGTAGTCTCCCTCTCATAACAATTGCAAGTAGGAGTAGCAAGCACATGCATATTATATCTATCAAAATCATCATGTGTAGTAGTAAAACTCAACACATCAATATAATCCTTAATAAGGGCAAACTTCTCCGATATAGTGTAGTGGGGAGAATTCAAAAAGATAATAGGACTATCATGCGTGGGTGCAATAGCAACAATTTCATGTTTAACATAAGGAACTATAGCAAGTTCATCTCCATAAGCATAATTCATATTGGCATCTTGGCCACAAGCATAGCAAGCATCATCAAAAAGGGATATTTCAAAAGAATCAACAGGTTCATAACAATCATCATAGCAATCATCCTTCGGTAAGCACAAAGGGAAATTAAATAATGTATGAGTTGGAGAGTTACTCTCATTAGAAGGTGGACACGGGTAGCTAATCCGCTCTTCCTCCTTTTGTTCTTCGCTCTCCTCATCATCTTTTTCATCTAATGAGCCCACAGTTTCAACAATTCCTTCTTCCATAGACTCCTGCAAAATATTAGTCTCTTCTTGGACAGCGGAGGAGTCCTTAATATATGGTTTAACATAGGCATTAGAAGCATAATTATCATAACAATATTTAAGTATGGCAAAATTTTCAGATTTGTAAAGAATAGCATCATACTTTCCAATCAAAGAGGCAATTTCATAAGCACCCTTAAAAGCAACAAATTCTTCAATTTGTTGAACATCATAGTAATTATAAACACCCTAACATGCGAAGATACGATTCCATTATCACTAAACTCGCATTGGTAGGGAAGGTGTTTCTTAGGGTCTTCAGAACAACAAGTAAAATCATATATTTCACATAAATTCCAAGCATAGCATTGCAAACGATGAATTTGATCCAGTAAAAGTTTCACTTTTTGAGATAAGCGGTGTCGCACATAACAAGCATGCTCATCTAAAGATTTGCCCTCAACTAAGCTAGTTGGGGTTTCAGCACGAGCACATAGGGATCGAAGAAGATCCAAGTAAAAAGCTTCAGGAGTGTGATAGATTTTGAGTGGTTCTTCAACCATTGGTTCAGTAGGTACCACTAATATTTTTGGTATTTTGCGTTTCCTACCCATAACTAAAGATATAAAACAAGAGCAGAAAATAAAAACTACTTAGTGATAAAGCAAACAAGTATACACGAGAATATTCACCCCACGCTATGACTCCCCGGCAACGGCGCCAGAAAAAGGTCTTGATAACCCACAAGTATAGGGGATCAATTGTAGCCTCTTTCGATAAGTAAGAGTGTCGAACCCAACGAGGAGCTAAAGGTAGAAAAAATATCCCCTCAAGTTCTATCGACCACCGATACAACTCTACGCAACGCTTAACGTTAAACTTTTACCCGAACAAGTATGAAACTAGAAGTACTTTGTAGGTGTTGTTGAATAGGTTTGCAAGATAATAAAGAGCACGTAAATAAAAGCTAGGGGCTGTTTAGATAAAGACACAACTAAGCTAGTTTTAGTAGAGAGCTTTTGTCACGAGAAATTTATTTGTCCCTAGGCAATCAATAACTAGACCGGTAATCACTATTACAGTTTTATTTGAGGGAGAGGCATAAGCTAACATACTTTCTCTTCTTGGACCATATGCACTTATGATTGGAACTCTTGCAAGCATCCACAACTACTAAAGATCATTAAGGTAAAACCCAACCATAGCATTAAAGTATCAAGTACTCTTTATTCCCATACGCAAACAACCACTTACTCGGGTCTGTGCTTCTGACACTCATGCCACCCACCGGAGAGATAAAACTCCTACTGCTGCTTGTTTGATGTATTGTGTTCTTGCTAGGGAGCGATGCGAGCTACAAAACCTAGCGTGAGCGTATCTGGTCTCTAGTGAGTCGAATGAACCGAACCTGCTCTACGTTGCGCATGGGCCTCCTTTTATATGCTCAAGGGGTCTCCGACGGTGGCAACATAGGCGAGGGTACAAATGTAAAAGCAGGAGTTGGTACACCTACTCGAGCAGATTATGATGCAAAATACCTAACTCTGACGGCAAGGGACAAAAGCAATAAATGCCCGTCAGCGTCGCCCAAACAGTGCAACAGAGACCGTCAGGTGCGCCACCGCTCGCCACGATGGCAAGCTTGTCAGCGCCGCTTATCGCTGCTCTCCGCTGGTACCAGCCTCTTGACACGCGCATGGAATGGTCCCATGGCGACACGTTGTTGGATGAGCTGGAGCGGGATGGAGAGAGGTTGCTTGCCGCAGCAAGCGCCTTCTTGCCGCGTCGAATCCTTGTCGCGTCCGGAGGCTTGTCGCGCTCCGAGCCTTCCGGCAAGCTCCTCTTGCCGGGCCTTGTCTTCTGCATGCCTTGAGTGGCCTTCGGCAAGCTCCTCTTGCGGGGCCTTGTCTTCTTAATCAAATGCTTTGTTCTTGAATGGCTCCAAAGGAGCCACGGAGGATCTTGGCGGTGATTGAGGCAAACCCTGCCGCTGGTGCTGCAACTGTCCGTGCAAGTACGGGATACTAGGGTACCCTACTCTAGTACACCGGCAGAGCCCTCTTGGTCAGACACGGTGCCGAAGCGCTGTTGGGCCAGGCCCAAAACAAGGTGCACGGTCACACGCTGCCTTGATCACGTCGCAACTCGCCCGGACCCACCACGACCCCCACTAACGGCACGCACGAGCGTGGCGTCGTGCGAAGATCATGGGCGTGGTCGTGGGGTTTCTTTATTAGGAAAAGCGGGCGTCGCCCCTCCCCTCTTTATAAGCGGAGGAAACAGGGGCAGGCCGTCCACTCCGCCATTGTTGTCTTGTCAAGAAAACCACCGCCGCTCCCCTTCTTCTCAAGTGCGAAGAGCAGCGCCCGCCCCTTCGCCACAAGCGCTCACTACCGTCGGCCTCCTCCGCCGCCTCGCCATGGCTCCGAAGCCGACAAGGAGAAGGCGTCCAGGTCGGCCCGCGCTTGGCTCATGGCCTTCAAGGAGCGGGCCATCTTCCCCCAGCTCGGCGCAAAGGGAGTTGCGGGATGTCTTCTATCTCTTTTGGTCGACGGAGACGCGTGCGCATCCGCGCACCAAGGTACTCCCCGCCGCCGCTTGGGATTTGGCCCCAACTGGGGACCCCTTCTTTGCCCTTTTCGTCTATTGCGGGGTTTACCCGCCCTGTTCCGAGTTCTTCTGCGATATCATGAACACATATGGCCTCCGCCTCCTTGATTTCACCCCCAACGCCATCTTGACCATGGCGGTTTTCGCGCACCTTCTTGAAAACTTTGTCGGAGTCCACCCAAATGTGGCACTCTTCCGCCACTTCTTCGTGCCCAGCGTCGAGAGAGGAGAGCCACTTGCTTGGGAGGGATAGCTTGGGTCTCCGGGATCGGCAAGAAAGAAGCCTATCTGGAAGGAGAGTTCCGCAACAAGTGGGAGGAGTGGAGAGCCAATTGGTGTTGGGTCGTGAGGAGAACCCAGCCCTTCACTTGCCGTCGCCAAACCCCAATAGTGCGCGGCGTAGATTGGAGTAACTTGGCGCGGAGGATGCTAGGTTGAAGATAGCTGTGACCGGATTTTTGCGCCTCGGGCTTGCGGACTAACGTAGGCGCGATTAAGCGCAGACTTCCTTCGCCGCCGCATCACTCCCTTGCAGGAGAGGAGGAGGCCTGCTTGGGAGTTCCAAAATGCGGCAGACATCATGAGGTTGCGCCTGGGCCTGAACTGGAATTTCACCGTCTTGGAGTTGGATGCGATGCTGCTAGAGCTGTTCAAGAACGACCCCAATCACCCTGAGTGGTTTAGGTTGCCGAGGGGGGTCGTCCCATTGTGCAACAACTCGGCGCTCGACCGCATCCGCGCCATGATGCCGTTGTGCGATTCCCATGGGATCGTTCCAACCTGGCAGGAGCCCCCCGACGAGGTCGTGCGGCAGTTCTTCGACGACTTGGAAGAAGTGCCGATCCGCTCCGACGAGCAGAAAAGGCTCACTCGCGACACCACCGATGAGGAGATGGCGCGCATTGCCACCAGGGTGGAGGAGGCGGCAGCAGCTGCCGGAGCCTTCGGGTATACCGTGGAGGAGGCGGACGCTGCGAAGGCGGCAAGCCTTGCCGAGCGAAGGAGATCGCCGGCGAGGACGAGCTTGTCGAGCCGAGGCTGGGTCGAGTGGACCCGCCGAGGGCGCTTCTTCTCCACCACCCGGCGACTTGCCGCCGGTGAGCCCCGGTTCCGCCCGAAGAGGCGTCTCCGCAAGGCCGAGACGAGTCGGGCGGCAGATCGCCTTCACAAGCGGCAGCGCCAGCGCGGCGCTCTACCGCGGCAAGCGATGTTGCTGCGGGAGCGCCTCACACTGCTGCGACAACTGGGGCGGGATCTTCTCAGGCCACCGCCGACGCCTCCGCCAAGCGGCCAAGAGAGCCAACTCCCCCGCCTCGCCGCACCGGAGGCGAGCCGGAGTTTGACTTCTCCGTGCTCAGCTCCGAGGAGGAAGACGAAGAGTAAGCTCTTGAGATTGTTCTTGTATTTCTTCAATTTTATTGCTTCATCTTGAATCTGATTTGCTTAGATTCGACTCTTTCCTTTTCAGGACGCCGGCCCGAGAGCGTCGAAGAGGGCCAAGGTCCCGACGGTCATCGTTGAGGACGATTCTCCGTAACAACAGGGGACGCGTCCGAGACCCCCTTGCCGGACCAAGGCAACCCTTCCTCGAGCAGCCCCAAAGACAGCCCCAAAGTAAGTGTGCGGTTTTCTCCTTACTATTAGGTGTGCATGGGTGCTCCTTCTTCGTTGATACCTGATTGTTTTCTTTTGTAGGAGCAGAGCAGCCTCATCAGGGGGGCTCGGAAGCCGCCCCCGAAATCCTGCCTGTTGCCACTACGCCGCCAAGGGAGGATTCTCCCGGCAAGGCGCCCTCCGACAAGGGAGGCCACTCCGGCAAGGGAGGCTACCCGGCAAGGGACAGCGCCGATGACCCTCCGGTGGTCGAGGCCATGGCTGCGGATCCCGTTGCGAGTAATTTCCTTACGAAAATTTCCCTTGGGCTTGCTTTCTTTTGTTTCTCTTTTGAACATTTGCTTGATCGCTCTTCCTTCGTCGGCCTTGAGCCGATGGAGGTCGAGGCTGCCGGCGAGGAGGAAGCGCTGCGGCAACACCGACGAGGCCGCCGTCGTGGAAGGAGAGGTCGTTCTTTGTGGAAGAAGAGGCCGTCGCCGACGAGCCTGTTGGCGAAGGCCACCGAGGCTGCCGGCGCAGGTGGCGGGCGAGGTCGGGCGATCGTGACCGACGGCCCTGAGGCCGCAGGAGCGCCATGCGCTTCTACCGACAGCCGACTCCCCATTGCTGCATCGTCAGTTCGAGGAGCTGACCCGGCGCCTACCAAGGCCGGCGAGGGTGTCTTCATCAAACTCCCACAGGAACCGAGCTCAGGCGCCGTCGAAGGAGAGACCTTCGACGGCGAGCTACTCGCCTCATTGGGCTGGCGCTGGTGGGCCAGCGCAGCAGCAGCCTCGGCGAAGTCGAGGAGGAGCAATGAAGAAGGCTGTCGCTCTACCGCGCCCGACAAGCCAAGTTGGAGTCCCGGAAGCACTTGTCGCGAGGGCAGGAGCGGACATGGAGAAGCGCTTGAAGAGCTCCGAGCACCAACCAAGAAAATCTCTCGAAATGCGAAGCGGCTGGGGCAACTTGCGAAGAGCGCCACGGCCTTCATCCTTGAGAAGGCCGCAAGAGGACGAGTAGCGGCTGGCTGCCGAGAAGCTCTTCAGCAGAAAGGAAGCGGGCGAGCGGAAGGTCAACTGGACAGCCACGAAGAAGACCTTGCCGCAGGAGTCACTTGGCGGGCGCTTAAGGAAGCGAAGGATGCTGCCGCAGCCGCCGAGGCCGCCAAGGAAGAGTTGAAGGCGAAGGTGGCATGTTGGAGGCCAGCCTCAAGAAGAGCGGCGAAGAGCTTGCAGCGCTCAAGCATGAGCGCGAGAAGGACGCCTACACTCTTGGCGGTGGAGAGTCGTCTCGCCGATAGGGGCAAGGAGCTCGGCCGCCAAGGATTCCAAGGCGGATCTTGAGCTGAAGCTGACCACTCTGACGCAGACGTTGGGCGGCGCCAGAGAGCGGGAGGTGGGCTTGTTGGAGACGATCAAGGCCAAGGAGGAGCTGCTAGCGAATGTTGCCTCCACCTGAGCACCTTGAGGGAGAGCGTGGAGCACTGGATCAAGGTCTTGTGGACACCGCCGCCGACATCCTAACGAAATGATGGAGCTGGGGATGATGGACCTTGCATACTCCTCCGACGAGCATCTCCAACCCAGCGCCAAACTCAGTTTATTCTTCAAAGGCGTGGTGACGGGTCTCCAGCGACTCCGGGAAGAGGTCCCAAAGCAGCTGGCCAAGGAATCACGCCCGGATCTGTGCAGGAGCCCTCGAGAAGGTGTTGATCAAGGTGGCCTTCCGCAATCCGGGCCTCAACCTTAACGGCGTCCTCAGATCCTTGCCGCCAGATGCCAACGTGGAGGAGCTCAAAGCCCTTGTCGCACCCATTGTGGACAAGGTGAACAAGATCAAGCGGATTGATGGCAACCGCGTAGACTAGGCCGCCAATTTTATCTTTCCCTTGTCATTCTTGATCATGTTTAGAACACTTTGTTAGATCAGCGACAAGTTATTTTGTAATATACTCTATCTTAGGCGATCAATGCAACATTATTTCCTCTACTTGATTCCTTCCTTTGTAATGCGTTTACGCCTTACGCAATTGGGGGACTTGTCGGTAGCGGGCACCTTTTGCCTTGCGCTGAGTCTTGAACGTCGGCCTTCTTTGGCGGTGCCGCCTCCGACAAGCAACCTTGTCGCGACTAGCCGCAGCTCACTTAAGTTGTTGAGCGGACTCGAAACAAAGTAAGGCGCGACTAACCTGCGAGTTGGTTCCTCTGCGCATGTGTTTTCCATACAAAGGACTATCGTTCGAGGAAGATAACTTAAAAATTTAAAATTTATTGCTCAAACTTTGGCAACTTAGCTTTTCATCTCTTGCTTCCCGATGAGGCGAAACTTCCTCGAGCGGTGCCTGGTCCATAGTATTATCTTCTCCTTCCCCTTGGTTAACTTGTGCGCGAGGGAGCCTTCCTTTCTTTGAGAAAAGAGAAGGATGAGGAAATAAAGTTATGGAGCCTAGCGGCTCGATTTTGCTCACCGGGTGTGGTTGCTGCACAAAGTGTTAGCCAAAACATGCAATAAAATGATGAAAGCATGAATTTGACAAGTTGTGCGTAACACATGAGCTTTACTGATGCACGGGGTCTGCGCCCGGCTTTGTACAAAGGATTACATGCAACAGCGGCAAGACTTGCACAAAAGGTGGTTGCCGGAACGGGTTCCGGCAACCGCGCCCTATGGGTAAAACTTACGAAGATGCTCAATGTTCCAGGAGTTGCTCACCGGGATGCCATCTTCGGTCTCAAAGCGGACAACGCCAGGCCTAGTGACTCGTTTCACCCGATAAGGGCCTTCCCACTTTGGCGTCAACTTGTTTGAATTCTTGGCGGACTGAACGCACCGAAGAACAAGGTCGCCTTCCTCGAGACTTCTGGCACTAACTCTGCGGCTATGGTAGCGGCGCAAAGCTTCTTTGTAGCGAGCAGCTCGCCTGACGGCCTGAAGGCGATCCTCCTCAAGGAGCGGTCGTCATCTTGTCGCAGCTGCTCTTGCTCAAGCTCATCATAAGCGAGCACTCGAGGCGATCCGTATACGAGTTCCGTGGGAGAACTGCCTGCTCCATAGACTAGAGCAAAAGGTGTCGGCGGTGGCTCGATTTGGCGTCGTCTTGATCGACCAAAGAACCACCGGCAGCTCCTCGATCCAGTTCTTCCGCACTTGTGCAGCCTGTCGAAAGTTCTGGTCTTGAGCCCGCAACACTTCAACATTTGCCCTCTCGCTTGACCGTTGCTTCCGGGTGAGCAGCGGAAGCAAAGCGAACCTTGGCACCAAGATCTTGGACGTCTTGCATGAAGGTGCGACTTCAGTAAATTGTGTGCCGTTGTCGGTGATGATCCTGTTAGGGATTCGAAGCGGCAAACAATCGACCAAGAACTTGATCGCCGATCGTGCCGTCACCTTCCTCACTGCTTCCACTTTCGCCACTTTGTGAACTTGTCGATGGCGGCGTACAAGTATTCAAAGCCCCGACAGCTTCGGGGAAGGGGCCGAGGATGTCGAGCCCCAGACGAAAATGGCCGGGATAAAGGGATCGTCGAGAGCCCGAGCTGGTTGGTGTATCTGTTTGGAATGGGAACCGACACGCTTCACACTTGGTTACTTGTGCGGTTGCATCACGGAGGGCTGTCGGCGGAAGAAACCTTGCCGGAAAGCTTTGCTAGCAAGTCTTTGTCGCGCCAATGTGGTGACCACATATGCCTCTCGTGTATCTCTGCCAAAAGCTTACATCCATCTTCCACAGGAATACACTTCAATTTCACACCGTTGAGTCTTCTTCTCATGCGGTCTTTGTCGACAAACTGGTACATACTTTCATTTGCCGGGCTACTCTTTCCGCTTCTTCTCACTCTTGGGAAGTTCTCCGTCTGAAGGAAATGGACAATCTCTTTGCGCCCATCTTTGGAGCTTGCGGCTCGACAACAAGGACCAAAGGCACATCTGCTGCTGCGGGAACATCAGCTTCTCTGGCAAGAACTGCGGCTCTGCCGGAAGCTTGACGCTCCCGGCAAGCTTGCCGAGCAAAACTTGTCGAAGCGTGCGCTTCAATGAAACAAACCACAGGGCTTGTCGGAGCAGACTGCGCCTCGGCCTTTGTTGGTGTTGAACTTGGGGACCTTCATAGCAGCGGCTTCGGAAGCTCTGCGGAAAGTAGTCACCGAGGTCAACTTCCTCTTCTTGCTTTGTCCAGCTTGATGGTGTTACGGTTGGCTGAGTCGGCTTGAGCACGAAAATCCCTGGTTCCACGAGCAACTTAAGTGCAGCGCCCTTGACAAACCGTCGGCAATATCATTCGAGCTCTTGGAACATGTTCCATTTGCAGGCCGTCAAAGTGCTCTTCTAGCTTCCTCACTTCATCAACGTGAGGCTTCCATCAACAGACTCGGTAATCTTTGTTCACTTGGCGGACGACAAGTTGCGAGTCACCCCGACAATAAGCTTTTTGATCCCAAGGTCCATCACTGCGATCCTGAGACCGGCAAGCAAACCTTCATACTCTGCAGTATTGTTTGTTGCTTGCTCCTTGGGAAAGTGCATCTGGACTACGTACTTGAGGTGCTCTCCGGTGGGTGCGATAAGCAGCACGGCGGCACCGGCGCCTTGCAGCGAGAAGGCACCATCAAAGTACATCAGTGTTGGGGAACGTAGTAATTTCAAAAAATTTCCTACGATCACGCAAGACCATGGTGATGGCATAGCAACGAGAGGGAAGAGTGTCCGTCCACGTACCCTCGTGAACCCGAAAGCGAAGCGTTATAACAACGCGGTTGATGTAGTCGTGCGTCTTCACGATCCGACCGATCCAAGCACCGAGCGTCACGGCACCTCCGAGTTACGCACACGTTCAGCTCGATGGCGATCCCGGACTCCGATCCAAAGAAAGTGTCGGATGAGTTCCGTCGGACGACGGCGTGATGACGATGTTGATGCTCCACCGACGCAGGCTTCGCCTAAGCACCTGCGATGATATGACTTCTCCGGCGCAGGCTTCGCCTAAGCTCTCTGACGATATGACGAAGTGGAATATGGTGGAAGGGGCACCGCACACGGCTAAGGAAAGATCCGTAGATCAACTTGTGTGTCATGGGGTGCTCCACCTTGTATATAAAGGAGCCAAGGGGAGGTGGCGGCCCTAGGGGAGGCGCAAGGAGGAGTCCTACTCCCACCGGGAGTAGGACTCCCCCTCTCCTAGTTGGAGTAGGATTGGGGAGGGAAAGGGGAAGGCGCCGCCCCTCTCCTTGTCCTATTCGGACTGGAAGGGGGAGGGGGGTGCGCAGCCCACCTGGCCGGCCCTTCTCCTTCTCCCTCAAGGCCCATGAGGGCCCATATACCCCCCGGGGGGTTTCGGTAACCCCCCGGTGTTCCGGTAACATCCTGTTTTCACTCGGAACCATTCCGAAGTCCAAACATAGGCTTCCAATATATCAATCTTTATGTCTCGACCATTTCGAGACTCCTCGTCATGTCCGTGATCACATCCGGACTCGAACAAACTTGATTGCATCAATACTTATAAACTCATAATGAAGCTGTCATCGAAGCGTTAAGCGTGCGGACCCTACGGGTTCGAGAACTATGTAGACATGACCTAGAACCATTCTCGGTCAATAACCAATAGCGGAACCTGGATGCCCATATTGGTTCCTACATATTCTATGAAGATCTTTATCGGTCAAACCGCATAACGACATACGTTGTTCCCTTTGTCATCGGTATGTTACTTACCCGAGATTCGATCGTCGGTATCCAATACCTAGTTCAATCTCGTTACCGGTAAGTCTCTTTACTCGTTCAGTAATACATCATCTCACAACTAACTCATTAGTTGTAATGCTTGCAAGGCTTAAGTGATGTGTATCACCGAGAAGGCCTAGAGATACCTCTCCGACAATCGGAGTGACAAAACCTAATCTCGAAATCGCCAACCCAACAAGTACCTTTGGAGACACACCTGTAGTACTCCTTTATAATCACCCGATTCGTTGTGACGTTTGGTAGCACCAAAGTGTTCCTCCGTAAGCAGGAGTTGCATAATCTCATAGTTACGAGAAACATGTATGGGTCATGAAGAAAGCATTAACATACTAAGCGATCAAGTGTTAAGCTAACGGAATGGGTCATGTCAATCAGATCATTCTACTAATGATGTGACCTTGTTAATCAAATAACAACTCTTTGTTCATGGTTAGGAAACATAACCATCTTTGATTAACAAGCTAGTCAAGTAGAGGCATACTAGTGACATACTGTTTGTCTATATATTCACACATGTATTATGTTTCCGGTTAATACAATTCTAGCATGAATAATAAACATTTATCATGATATAAGGAAATAAATAATAACTTTATTATTGCCTCTAGGGCATATTTCCTTGATCTCCCACTTGCACTAGAGTCAATAATCTAGATTACAAAGTAATGATCCTTACACCCATGGAGTCTTGGTGCTGATCATGTTTTGCTCGTGGAAGAGGCTTAGTCAATGGGTCTCGCAACATTCAGATCCGTATGTATTTTGCAAATCTCTATGTCTCCCACTTGGACTTGGTCCCGAATGGAATTGAAGCGTCTCTTGATGTGCTTGGTCCTCTTGTGAAATCTGGATTCCTTTGCCAAGGCAATTGCACCAAGATTGTCACGAGAAGATCTTCATCGGTCCCGATGCACTAGGTATAACACCTAGATCGAAATGAACTCTTTCATCCGGACTCCTTCATTTGTCGCTTCAAGCAGCTATGTACTCCGCTTCACATGTAGATCCCGCCACGACGCTTTGTTTAGAACTGCACCAACCGACAGCTCCACCGTTTAATAAAAACACGTATCCGGGTTTGCGATTTAGAATCGTCCGGATCGATTGTCAAAGCTTGCGTCGGCGTAACCATTTACGACTAGCTCTTTGTCACCTCCATATACGAGAAACATATCCTTAGTCCTTTCCGGGTATTTCAGGATGTTCTTGACCGCTGTCCGATGATCCATTCCTGGATTACTTTGGTACCTTCCTGCCAAGCTTATAGCTAAGCATACGTCAGTGTCCGGTACACAGCATTGCATACATGATAGAGCCTATGGCTGAAGCATAGGGAACATCTTTCATTTTCTCTCTATCTTCTGCTGTGGTCGGGCATTGAGTCTTACTCAATCTTACACCTTGCAACACAGGCAAAAAACCTTTCTTTGCCTGATCCATTTTGAACTTTTTTCAAAATTTTATCAAGGTATGTGCTTTGTGAAAGTCCAATTAAGCGTTTTGATCTATCTCTATAGATCTTGATGCCCAATATGTAAGCAGCTTCACCGAGGTCTTTCATTGAAAAACTTTTATTCAAGTATCCTTTTATGCCATCCAGAAATTCTATATCATTTCCAATTAATAATATGTCGTCCACATATAATATCAGAAATGCTACAGAGCTCCCACTCACTTTCTTGTAAATACATGCTTCTCCAAAAGTCTGTATAAACCCATATGCTTTGATCACACTATCAAAGCGTTTATTCCAACTCCGAGATGCTTGCACCAGACCATAAATTGATCGTTGGAGCTTGCACACTTTGTTAACACCTTTTGGATCGACAAAACCTTCTGGTTGCATCATATACAACTCTTCTTCTAGAAATCCATTCAAGAATGCAGTTTTTACATCCATTTTCCAAATTTCATAATCATAAAATGCGGCAATTGCTAACATGATTCGGACAGACTTAAGCATCGCTACGGGTGAGAAAGTCTCATCGTAGTCAACCCCTTGAACTCGTCGAAAACCTTTCGCAACAAGTCGAGCTTTGTAGACGGTTACATTACCATCGGCGTCAGTCTTCTTCTTAAAGATCCATTTATTTTCAATGGCTTGCCGATCATCGGCAAGTCAACCAAAGTCCATACTTTGTTCTCATACATGGATCCCATCTCAGATTTCATGGCTTCCAGCCATTTTATGAATCTGGGCTCACCATCGCTTCTTCATAGTTTGTAGGTTCGCCATGGTCAAGTAACATGACTTCCGAATAGGATTACCGTACCACTCACAGTGCGTATTTTATTCTGGTTGACCCACGAGGTTCAAGAGTAACTTGATCTCAAGCTTCATGATCATCATCATTAGTTTCTTCACTAATTGGTGTAGTTGTCACAGGAACCATTTCTTGTGATGAACTACTTTCCAATAAGGGAGCAGATCTGATTATCTCATCAACTTCTACTTTCCTCCCACTCACTTCTTTCGAGAGAAACTCTTTCTCTAGAAAGGATCCGAATTTAGCAACGAAAATCTTGCCTTCAGATCTGTGATAGAAGGTGTACCCAACAGTCTCCTTTGGGTATCCTATGAAGACACATTTTTCCGATTTGGGTTCGAGCTTATCCGGTTGAAGTTTCTTTACATAAGCATCGCAGCCCCAAACTTTAAGAAAGCGACAACTTTGGTTTCTTGCCAAACCACAGTTCATAAGGCGTCGTCTCAACGGATTTTGACGGTGTCCTATTTAACGTGAATGCGGCCGTCTCTAAAGCATAACCCCAAAAGCGATAGCGGTAAATCGGAAATAGACATCATTGATCGCACCATATCTAGTAAAGTACGATTCTGACGTTCGGACACACCATTTCTCTGTGGTGTTCCGAATTGGCGTGAGTTGCGAAACTATTCCACATTGTTTCAAATGTAAACCAAACTCGTAACTCAAATATTCTCCTCCACGATCAGATCGTAGGAATTTTATTTTCTTGTTACGATGATTTTCTACTTCACTCTGAAATTCTTTGAACTTTTCAAATGTTTCAGATTTGTGTTTCATTAAGTAGATATACCCATATCTGCTCAAATCATCTGTGAAGGTGAGAAAATAACGATACTGCCGCGTGCCTCAACATTCATTGGACCACAAACATCAAGATGTATGATTTCCAATAAATCTGTTGCTCGCTCCATAGTTCCGGAGAACGGCGTTTTGGTCATCTTGCCCATGAGGCATGGTTCGCAAGTACCAAGTGATTCATAATCAAGTGATTCCAAGTCCATCAAGATGGAGTTTCTTCATGCGTTTTACACCGATATGACCTAAACGGCGATTGCCACAAATAAGTTGCACTATCATTATCAACTCTGCATCTTTTGGCTTCAACATTATGAATATGTGTATCACTACTGTCGAGATTCAACAAGAATAGACCATTCTTCAAGGGTGCATGACCATAAAAGATATTATTCATATAAATAGAACAACCATTATTCTCTCGATTTAAATGAATAACTGTCTCGCATTAAACAAGATCCAGATATAATGTTCATGCTCAACGCCGGCACCAAATAACAATTATTTAGGTCTAAAACTAATCCGAAGGTAGATGTAGAGGTAGCGGGCCGACCGCGATCACATTGACTTTGGAACCATTTCCCACGCGCATCGTCACCTCGTCCTTTGCTGCTGCTCGTCTATTCCGTAGTCCCTGTTTCGAGTTGCAAATATTAGCAATGTAACCGATTATCAAATACCCAGTGCTACTACGAGCTCTAGTAAGGTACACATCAACAACATGTATATCACATATACCTTTGTTCACCTTGCCATCCTTTTTATCCGCCAAATACTTGGGGCAGTTCCGCTTCCAAAGGTCCGGTGCCTTTGCGGTAAAACACTCGATTTCGAGGCTTAGGTCCGGACTTGGGTTTCTTCTCTTGATCAAGAACTTTCTTGCTGTTCTTTTTGAAGTTTCCTTCTTCTTCCC
The DNA here is from genome assembly GCA_021605145.1 of Aegilops bicornis. Taxonomy (NCBI): domain Eukaryota; kingdom Viridiplantae; phylum Streptophyta; class Magnoliopsida; order Poales; family Poaceae; genus Aegilops; species Aegilops bicornis. The sequence goes on from CM038669.1 coordinate 521,929,349, forward strand.
TTTGCCCTTTTCTTGAAACTAGTGGTCTTGTTGACCATCAACACTTGATGCTCTTTCTTGATTTCTACCTCCGCTGACTTTTAGCATTGCGAAGAGCTCAGAATTGTCTTAGTCATCCCTTGCATATTATAGTTCATCACAAAGCTCTTGTAGCTTGGTGGCGATGATTGGAGAATTACATCAATGACACTATCATCCGGAAGATTAACTCCCAGCTGAATTAAGTGATTGTTATACCCGGACATTTTGAGTATGTGCTCACCTTGTAACTATTCTCCTCCATCTTGCAGCTATAGAACTTATTGGAGACTTCATATCTCTCAATCCGGGCATTTGCTTGAAATATTAACTTCAACTCCTGGAACATCTCATATGCTCCATGACGTTCAAAACGTCGTTGAAGACCCGGTTCTAAGCCGTAAAGCATGGCACACTGAACTATAGAGTAGTCATCGGCTCTGCTTTGCGGGCGTTCATAACTTCGCTCGGCATCTCGCAGCAGTTCGCCACCCAAGTGCTTCCGGGGCGTAATTTTTACGTGCAGCAATGAGGATAATCCTCAAGTTACGGACCCGATCCGTGTAATTGCTACCATCATCTTTCAACTTTGCTTTCTCAAGGAACGCATTAAAATTCAACGGAACAACAAAGACGAGCCATCTATCTACAAAGAAACATAGACAAGCAAAATACTATCAGTACTAAGTTCATGATAGATTTAAGTTCAATTAATCATATTAAAACTCCCACTTAGACGGACATCTCTCTAGTCATCTAAGTGATCACGTGATCCATATCAACTAAACCGTGTCCGATCATCACGTGAGACGGAGTAGTTTCAACGGTGAACATCACTATGTTGATCATATCTACTATATGATTCACGTTCGACCTTTCGGTCTCCGTGTTCCGAGGCCATATCTGTTATATGCTAGGCTCGTCAAGTTTAACTGAGTATTCTGCGTGTGCAACTGTTTTGCACCCGTTGTAGATGGACGTAGAACTTATCACACCCGATCATCACGTGGTGTCCGGGTACTACGAACTTTGGCAGCGGTGCATACTCGAGAGAACACTTCTTGATAATTTTTAGTGAGAGATCATCTTATAATGCTACCGTCAATCAAAGCAAGATAAGATGCATAAAGGATAAACATCACATGCAATCAATATAAGTGATATGATATGGTCATCATCATCTTGTGCTTGTGATCTCCATCGCCAAGCACCGTCATGATCACCATAAATCGCCACCGCGCGACACCTTGATCTCCATCGTAGCATCGTTGTCGTCTCGCCAATCTTATGCTTCCACGACTATCACTACCGCTTAGTAATAAAGTAAAGCATTACATCGCGATTGCATTGCATACAATAAGCGACAACCATATGGCTCCTGCCGATTGCCGATAACTCGGTTACAAAACATGATCATCTCATACAATAAAATATAGCATCACGTCTTGACCATATCACATCACAACATGCCCTGCAAAAACAAGTTAGGCGTCCTCTACTTTGTTGTTGCAAGTTTTACGTGGCTGCTACGGGCTGAGCAAGAACCATTCTTACCTCGCATCAAAACCACAACGATAGTTTGTCAAATAGACTCCGTTTAACCTTCTCAAGGACCGGGCGTAGCCACACTCAGTTCAACTAAAGTTGGAGAGACAGTCTTCCGCAAGCCATCTATGTGCAAAGCACGTCGAGGAACCGGTCTCGCGTAAGCGTCTGGCGTAAGGTTGGTCCGGATCGTATCGTCCAACAATACCGCTGAACCAAAGTATGACATGCTTTGGTAGGCGGTATGACTTGTATCGTCCACAACTCACTTGTGTTCTACTCGTGCATATGACATCAACGCATAAAACCAGGCTCGGATGCCACTTTGTTGGGGAGCGTAGTAATTTCAAAAATTTTCCCACGATCACGCAAGACCATGGTGATGGCATAGCAACGAGAGGGAAGAGTGTCCGCCCACGTACCCTCGTGAGACCGAAAGCGGGCGTTATAACAACGCTGTTGATGTAGTCGTCGTCTTCACGATCCGACCGATCCAAGCACCGAACGTCACGGCACCTCCGGAAGTTCTGCACACGTTCAGCTCGATGACGATCCCGGACTCGATCCGGCAATGTGCCGAGGATGAGTTCCACAAGACGACGGGCGTGATGACGATGTTGATGCTCCACCGACGCAGGCTTCGCCTAAGCACTGCGATGATATGACTTCTCCGGCGAGGCTTCGCCCTAAGCTCTACGACGATATGACCGAAGTGGAATATGGTGGAAGGGGCACCGACACGGCTAAGGAAAGATCCGTAGATCAACTTGTGTGTCATGGGGTGCTCCTGCCCTCAGATATAAAGGAGCCAAGGGAGGTGGCCGGCCCTAGGGGAGGCGCACCAAGGAGGAGTCCTACTCCCACCGGAGTAGGACTCCCCCTTCTCCTAGTTGGAGTAGGATTGGGGAGGGGAAAGGGGAAGGGCGCCGCCCTCTCCTTGTCCTATTCGGACCGGAAGGGGAGGGGGCGCGCAGCCCACCTGGCCGGCCCTTCTCCTTCTCCCTCAAGGCCCATGAGGGCCCATATACCCCGGGGTTCCAGTAACCCCCTGTTCCTAATAACATCCTGTTTTCACTCGGAACCATTCAAGTCCAAACATAGGCTTCCAATATATCAATCTTTATGTCTCGACCATTTCGAGACTCCTCGTCATGTCCGTGATTACATCCGGGACTCGAACAAACTTCGGTGCATCAATACTTATAAACTCATAATGAACTGTCATCGAAACGTTAAGCGTGCGGACCCTACGGGTTCGAGAACTATGTAGACATGACCTAGAACCATTCTCGGTCAATAACCAATAGCGGAACCTGGATGCCCATATTGGTTCCTACATATTCTACGAAGATCTTTATCGGTCAAACCGCATAACGACATACGTTGTTCCCTTTGTCATCGGTATGTTACTTACCCGAGATTCGATCGTCGGTATCCAATACCTAGTTCAATCTCGTTACGGTAAGTCTCTTTACTCGTTCCGTAATACATCATCTCACAACTAACTCATTAGTTGTAATGCTTGCAAGGCTTAAGTGATGTGTATCACCGAGAAGGCCTAGAGATACCTCTCCGAGCAATCGGAGTGACAAAACCTAATCTCAAATCGCCAACCCAACAAGTACCTTTGGAGACACCTGTAGTACTCCTTTATAATCACCCAGATTCGTTGTGACGTTTGGTAGCACCAAAGTGTTCCTCCGGTAAACGGAGTTGCATAATCTCATAGTTACGGGGAACATGTATGGGTCATGAAGAAAGCATTAACATACTAAGCGATCAAGTGTTAAGCTAACGGAATGGGTCATGTCAAACAGAACATTCAACTAAAGATGTGACCAAGTTAATAAAATAACAACTCTATGTTCAAGGTTAGGAAACATAAACATCTTTGAATAACAATCTAGTCAATTAGAGGCATACTAGAGACATACTTTGTTTGTCTATATATTCACACATGTATTATGTTTCCGGTTAATACAATTCTAGCATGAATAATAAACATTTATCATGATATAAGGAAATAAATAATAACTTTATTATTGCCTCTAGGGCATATTTCCTTCAATCAGCCACTCTTTGCTTGCTTCCTTAACGGGAATGCTCGTCTCCGGAATCTCTTCATCTGGCGTTGGCGTCCATTCTGCTATGAATTCTGCCAATGCTCTACTTTGGATAGTTGATGTGCTTTCAAACTTGAGACCAAAGCTTGACAGTTCCAATGCCCACTCGACAATCCTGCCTGTTGCTTACGGATTCTGCAAGATCCTTTTCAAATGGAAAGCGAGTGACAACTGTGATCTCATGTGCTTGGAAGTAATGGCGCAGCTTTGTCGAGGCCATGAGGAGGCCGAAAAGCAATTTCGCACACCAGAGTACCTTGACCTAGCCCCTGCAGAGGGAATCGACAAAGTAGATCTGGCGCTGCACCATCCTTTTCTCGCATCTGGTCATGCGTCTGCGCTGATTCGTTCTTGTCGGGACCAGAGCTTGTCGGTGAAGCCCCACCTTGTCGCCGGACGTGCTTGTCGTGGTTGCTGGCTCGTCATCCGCCTCCCTCTCCGCTACTAACGCAACACTAACCACTTGATTGGTTGCTGCTATATATAGCAACAACTTCTCTTGTGGTTTAGGTGCGACAAGTGTTGGAGTGGAGGACAGTATCTCTTTAAGTCCTGCAGCGCAGCCTCCGCTTCGAGTCCATTTCATTGGACCTGCCTTTTCAAAATCTTGAAAAAGCGGCAGGCGCGCTCAGCAGACCTAGAAATAAACTCTGCCGAGAGCAGCTACGCAACCGCAAGTCTTCGTACATCCTTGACGCGCTTTGGTGCTTCAATCTGCTCAATGGCCTTGATCTTGTCGGGATTAGCTTCGATCCCTCGTTGAGACACGAAGAACCCGAGAAGCTTGCGGAAGGACTCCAAACACGCACTTCTCGGGGTTGAGCTTGAGGTTGATCTTAGCAGATTTGCAAAGGTCTCGTTCAAATCTTGAACTAGAGTTGCTTTGTCCTTGCTTTTGACCACTATGTCATCCATGTAGGCTTCTACATTTATGTGCATTTGCGGCTCAAAAGAGTAATGGACTACCCTTGCAAATGTTGAACCAGCATTCTTCAAACCGAAAGGCATCCGTGTAAACGATATGTGCCACATGGTGTAATGAATGCGGTCTTCTCCTCATCTTCTTCAGCCATGAAGATCTGATGGTATCTCGAGTATGCATCAAGAACGAAAGCAAATCACATCCAGCCGTGGAGTCAACAATCTGGTCAATGCGCGGCAAGGGAAATGGATCTTTGGGACAAGCTTTATTAACATCCGTGAAGTCAATACAAAGTCTCCATTTTCCATTTGCCTTCTTACGCATCTACGAGATTGGCCAACCACGTGGGATGGAGCACTCCTCGACAAGGCCTGCTGCTTCCAGCTTCTTGATCTCTTCGCTATGAATTCTTGGCGTTCCACCGCTTGCTTCCTCGACTTTTTGCTTGACGGGCCGTGCATGAGGACAAACGGCGGCGGTGCTCAATCACTTTCACAGGAACACTGGGATGTAAGACGGTTGCCATGCAAACACGTCGACATTCGCCGCAGAAAGCAACGAGCGCGCCTTCCTATTTAGGGTCGAGAGAGGCACTGATGGTAAAGGTACCACCAGTGCCGTCCTCCTTGGCGGGCACCTTCTTGGTCTTTGGCGGAGCTACCCTCTTCTTTCACTTGCCGGTGGAGCTCGATGGTGCGTCCTCGACGGTAGCGCAGCACTCCGAAGAGGTGCGCTTGCCGGAGTGAGCATCAGAGCACTTGCCGGACTTGGACTTTGTCTTCTTCCCCCCGGGAGCTTCAGCGGCAAGTGTTTGGCAATCTGTCACGACTGCTGCATCCCGGTAGATCTTGTCGGCACAGATAAGGGCATCCTTCTTGTCGCCATGGACAGAGATGACGCTTATCGGGCCTGGCATCGTGAGTAAGTTGTAGGCGTAGTGAGAGGCTGCCATGAACTTGGCGAAGTCTTTGGGCCAATTATCCCATTGTAAGGCAATGGGAAATCGGCAACGTCGGATGTGACCCTCTCGATCCTAAAGTTCAGCTCGGCTGCCAAATGTTACCGCAAGAACGTAATCTTCCCCTTCGACTTGCTCCTTCCCGGATTGATTCCTTGGAAGGTGCCGGTCTCTTCGAGCTTCGCTGTCGAGGATTTGAAGCTTACGGAGCACCGCGGAGGAGATCAGATTCAAGCCGCCCCGCCGTCAACTAGCATTTTGGTGACCTTGAGGTTGCGGATGGTTGAGTGAGACCAACATCGGCAAGCACCCGACCGCATGATTATGCGATCAGGGTGGTCCTCAATATCAAAGATGATAGGCGTGCTGGACCACTTCAGAGGCTTGCATGACTCTACGGATGGTTCCGCTGCATTGACCTCCCGCATCCATTGTTTGAGTTGGCGGTGGGAGGTATGCAGGGAAGCACCTCCGTCAACGCACAGGACCTCTGTGGATTTCTGAAACTCCTGCTCATCGGCGTCGTCGTCTTCCATATCTTAGTCATCGTCATCATCTTCATCCTTGTCGCGGCCGCGGGGAGGTCTGTCTCCTTGCCGTTGCTTGGCCTTGCCGCGGCGTCCTCCCCAGCCGGGACGTTTCTTGCTTGCTCCCCCAACACCTTACTGGGCCTTCTCTTTGTCGCGCCGCTCGTACTCAGCCCTCTGCTGTTCGACAAACTGCTCGACCTTCTTGCAGCTCTGGAGGTCGTGGCCCTTGGTGCGGTGGATCTTGCGATCTTGCTTGCCGAGCCGTCACCTTGTTGGCGGCCGCCACCGACCGGTGGTTGGCGTCGGCAACCTCCTTGCCGGAGCCACCAGCCTTGGCGTTCTTGTCGCCACCTCCGTTGCGGACTGCTCAACAGCTAGCACTTCTCTACCTTTCTTCTTCCTGTTGCCTCGCCACGACCCTTCTTTGCCGGGCGGCCTCCTCACTTTCGCACCACCTTCCGCATTCTCTCACTGAGTCTCCTCCTTCCTCGGTAGCGTGCACACTTGTCGGCCAAGGCGTACAACTCACCGACGTCCTTGACTTTGCACATTGCCATCTCCTCCCTCATCCTGCGGTTCCGCACATTACGATGAAACGCGTTGATCACCGCGCAGGGTGGACATCTGGGATGTTGTAGTGCACACGGCTGAATCTCTGAATGAACTTGCGCAGGACTCTCCTTCCTTCAGGCGGCAGATGAAGGTCACTCTCTTGGCCATGAGGTTTGTGGCCACCGTGAAGGCGCCAACAAACCGATGGCACAGATCTGCCCAAGAGGATATGGAGCTGTCCGGCAAGTGCATGAGCCAAGATCTGACGTTGGGCTTGAGCACGGCGGGAAGTAGTTGGCGAGGATCTTGTCGTCCGTCCCCGCAGCCTGCACCGCGATGGTGTAGATGCTTTGAGGAACTCCGACGGATGTGTCCTGCCATCATACTTCTCCCAAGACGTCTGGTTTGAAGTTTTTCTGGCTGGGCCACTGGACTTGCCGCAGCTCACGAGTGAACGCAGGGCAACCTACTGCGTACGGCAAGTCGCCTGGCTCCTCCGGCGTGCGCACATCAACAGAAGGCCCAGCGCGCTTGTCGGACTGACGTCGCGCTTCTCTCCGGCGCTCGATGCGAGTTCGAGTGTCCTCTTGTTGTCGCTCATGAAGAACTTGGCGCTGATCGCGGCGAGCTCGCGGATCCGACGACGCGGTAGAGTCGCTGTCGAGGTGGATCCGGTGAGTCGGCGATCTTGGCCTTCGGGGCGGAGAGTGCATGGTAGTTGCACCTCCGACAGTCTCGTCGCCACCGGCTCGTGCCTTGTCGTCTTGCCGCGGCAATGATGGCGTTGGTTGCCGCGGAGCGTCGCCGTTGGCAAAGCCGATGAGGCTACGGATAGTGGCACTCCACTCGTCGACCTTGTTGGCCATTGGAGGGTAGTCGAGGAGCGGTGAGCTCTCGCCAGAGCTTCGCTGGAGTAGTGGGTGGCATTGGCGAGCGGTGCGAGGAGCGGATATGCTCGGACTTCTAACTACGTTAGAAGGAGCAGCACCCGCCCAGCGACCGTATCTCACTCGTGCGGCATGTTGGCGCGCATGCTGGTCTTGAGGGTCTCGATCCAACGAACGTATGGCATTGTGAACGCCATGGCGTTGTTGGTCCCGCGTCTCTGAGATGGGCGCGGGGATGCGCGACGCCGAGGTTTGCGGGCCTTGTCCTTGGACTTGGCAACGTCGCGAACACCTTCGTCGGCGCCGTTCCTCGCCGGCGTCTGCCCCACCACCCGTTCTTGCTGCGGTGAGGGTGGGTACGACGCTGACGGCTCTGCCGCTGCCGCCGAAGCCTTCTTCTTCGGTGGCATGTTGAGGAAGATGTTGAGGACGCTGCTCGTGTGAACGTCGGATCAGATTCACACGGCCCCGACGCCCCCTACCTGGCACGCCAAAGATGTCAGGGCGGCTGATCGTACCCACGAACACCTATGGGGCCGGCGGACCAGGCCCCTTGTGGTTCGGAGGGGGGCGGAGATCGCACGAAGAGCGGATCGAGGCGAGGCACACGAGCAGTTTACCCAACGGAGCTCTCTGGAGAGATAAAACTCCTACTGCTGCTTGTTTGATGTATTGTGTTCTTGCTAGGGAGCGATGCGAGCTACAAAACCTAGCATGAGCGTATCTGGTCTCTAGTGAGTCGAATGAACCGAACCTGCTCTACGTTGCGCATGGGCCTCCTTTTATATGCTCAAGGGGTCTCCGACAGGTGGCAACATAGGCGAGGGTACAAATGTAAAAACAGGAGTTGGTACACCTACTCAAAGCGATGTATGCATTGCAAAATACCTAACTCGTGACAAGGGACAAAAGCAATAAATGCCCGTCAATCGCCCAAACAAAGGCAACAGAGACCGTCAGTGCGCCACCGCTTCGCCACGATGGCAAGCTTGTCGGCGCCGCTTATCGCTGCTCTCCGCTGGCTGCACAGACCTCTTGACACGCCGCGCATGGAATGGTCCCATGGCGACACGTTGTTGGATGAGCTGGAGCGGGGATGGAGAGGTTGCTTGCGGCAAGCGCCTTGCCATGGCCGAATCCTTGTCGCGTCCGAGGCTTGTCGCGCCTGAGCCTTCCCGACAAGCTCCTCTTGCCGGGCCTTGTCTTCTGCATGCCTTGAGTGGCCTTCCCGGCAAGCTCCTCTTGCGGGGCCTTGTCTTCTTAATCAAATGCTTTGTTCTTGAATGGCTCCAAAGGAGCCACGGAGGATCTTAGCGGTGACGAGGCAAACCACGCATGGTGTCAGAATCGTCTGCGGCACTAGCACGGATACTAGGGTACCCCTACTCTAGTACACCGACAATTCTATAAATCAACCATGCAATATCTCATACCAGCATCGTGTATAAAAGAAAAGTGAAAACTAAATGCAAAAAACGCTCCAAGATTTGCACATATCACATCAACAAAACGAATCCAAAAACATACCGATACTTGTTGAAGAAAGATGGGATGCCTTCTGGGGCATCCCCAAGCTTAGATGCTTGAGTCTCCTTGAATATTTACTTGGGGTGCCTTGGGCGTCCCTAAGCTTGAGCTCTTGCCTCTCCTCCTTCTCCTCATATCGAGACCTCCTCGATCTTCGAACACTTCATCCACACAAAACTCAATGAAGCTCGGTAAGATCCGTTAGTATAATAAAGCAAATCACTACTTTAAGTACTGTTGCAAACCAATTCATATTTTGTTTTTGCACTGTAGCTACTGCAATATAATTTTTCCATGGCTTAATCCACTCGATAGGAATCGACAGTTTCATCAAAACAAGCAAATTATGCATCAAAACATAATATGTCTTAAACAGGACAGTCTGTAGTAATCTGAACATTCACCATACTACATTACTCCAAAAATTCTGCCAAAATTAGGAAAAATAAACAACTCGTATAGAAAGACAGTGCATAAAGTTTCAGAACCATTTGACGTTCCAGTAAAAAAAATGTAAAATCGTGCACTACAGCCAAAGTTTCTGTTTTGCACCGCACAAACCAACAAGCAATCTAAACATCCTAAAGGAAAATCTTGGCATATTATTTTTATAATACAATGGAATTGTACAAGGGGATGATTATTTTTGTTGAAAAGTTTCTGTAATCAAGATTCACAAAGTTTTCGTGAGCATGAAGAAAGTTCAAGGAGCTCCCCCACTTCAATAATGCTTGTCTCTCTCACTTTCACTTTCCTTTTTGAAAAGTTTTGGGTTCCCCTCTTTATTATTTTTGTTTTTAAACTTTATAAAATCACTCAACAGAAATAAATGACTCTCTAAAACTTCCGGGTTGTCTCCCTGGCAGCGCTTTCTTTAAAGCCATTAAGCTAGGCATATAGTGCTCAAGTAATGGATCCACCCGGATCCCAAGGTATATCAAAGCCAATTTTAATTAACAATGATTTTTAATTTAGTAGTGAGCACAAAGCAACATATATCAAGCAATGACGAAGTCTAAATCTCTTCCTATGCATCGGCATGTCATAAAAGAACAATTCATGCACACATAGTAAAGGCCAATGCATAGCATAAACAGTTTCTTGAAATTTTATCATATTGGGAACATGGAGAGGCGGAGATGTAGTCCCTCTCTCATAACAATTGCAAGTAGGAGTAGCAAGCACATGCATATTATATCTATCAAAATCATCATGTGTAGTAGTAAAACTCAACACATCAATATAATCCTTAATAAGGGCAAACTTCTCCGATATAGTGTAGTGGGGAGAATTCAAAAAGATAATAGGACTATCATGCGTGGGTGCAATAGCAACAATTTCATGTTTAACATAAGGAACTATAGCAAGTTCATCTCCATAAGCATAATTCATATTGGCATCTTGGCCACAAGCATAGCAAGCATCATCAAAAAGGGATATTTCAAAAGAATCAACGGGTTCATAACAATCATCATAGCAATCATCCTTCGGTAAGCACAAAGGGAAATTAAATAATGTATGAGTTGGAGAGTTACTCTCATTAGAAGGTGGACATGGGTAGCTAATCCGCTCTTCCTCCTTTTGTTCTTCGCTCTCCTCATCATCTTTTTCATCTAATGAGCCCACAGTTTCATCAATTCCTTCTTCCATAGACTCCTGCAAAATATTAGTCTCTTCTTGGACAGCGGAGGAGTCCTTAATATATGGTTTAACATAGGCATTAGAAGCATAATTATCATAACAATATTTAAGTATGGCAAAATTTTCAGATTTGTAAAGAATAGCATCATACTTTCCAATCAAAGAGGCAATTTCATAAGCACCCTTAAAAGCAACAAATTCTTCAATTTGTTGAACATCATAGTAATTATAAACACCCTAACATGCGAAGATACGATTCCATTATCACTAAACTCGCATTGGTAGGGAAGGTGTTTCTTAGGGTCTTCAGAACAACAAGTAAAATCATATATTTCATATAAATTCCAAGCATAGCATTGCAAACGATGAATTTGATCCAGTAAAAGTTTCACTTTTTGAGATAAGCGGTGTCGCACATAACAAGCATGCTCATCTAAAGATTTGCCCGGGTTTCAGCACGAGCACATAGGGATCGAAGAAGATCCAAGTAAAAAGCTTCAGGAGTGTGATAGATTTTGAGTGGTTCTTCAACCATTGGTTCAGTAGGTACCACTAATATTTTTGGTATTTTGCGTTTCCTACCCATAACTAAAGATATAAAACAAGAGCACAAAATAAAAACTACTTAGTGATAAAGCAAACAAGCATACACGAGAATATTCACCCCACGCTATGACTCCCGACAGCGGCGCCGTAAAAAGGTCTTGATAACCCACAAGTATAGGGGATCAATTGTAGCCTCTTTCGATAAGTAAGAGTGTCGAACCCAACGAGGAGCTAAAGGTAGAAAAAATATCCCCTCAAGTTCTATCGACCACCGATACAACTCTACGCACGCTTAACGTTCGCTTTACCCAGAACAAGTATGAAACTAGAAGTACTTTGTAGGTGTTGTTGAATAGGTTTGCAAGATAATAAAGAGCACGTAAATAAAAGCTAGGGGCTGTTTAGATAAAGACACAACTAAGCTAGTTTTAGTAGAGAGCTTTTTGTCACGAGAAAGTTATTTGTCCCTAGGCAATCAATAACTAGACCGGTAATCACTATTACAGTTTTATTTGAGGGAGAGGCATAAGCTAACATACTTTCTCTTCTTGGACCATATGCACTTATGATTGGAACTCTTGCAAGCATCCACAACTACTAAAGATCATTAAGGTAAAACCCAACCATAGCATTAAAGTATCAAGTACTCTTTATTCCCATACGCAAACAACCACTTACTCGGGTCTGTGCTTCTGACACTCATGCCACCCACCATAAGCAAATCATGTACATATTGCAAACCCTACAACGGGGATCCCTCATGCTTGTGCGACACGAAGAGCACCATAGCACAACACCAATAATAAAACATGCAAATCAAACCAATCACGATCATCAATTAACCCATAGGACAAAACGGATCTACTCAAACAACATAGGATAGCCATACATCATTGGGAAATAACATATGATACGTCTCCAACGTATCTACTTTTCCAAACACTTTTGCCCTTGTTTTGGACTCTAACTTGCATGATTTGAATGAAACTAACCCGGACTGACGCTATTTTTAGCAGAACTGCCATGATGTTGTTTTATGTGTATAAAACAAAAGTTCTCGTAATGTCCAGAAAATCCACGGAGGCACTTTTTGGAAAATATAAAAAATACTGGCGAAAGAATCAAGACCAGGGGCCCACACCCTGTCCACGAGGGTGGGGCGCGCCCTCCGGGCGCGCCTGTCTCGTGGGCCCCCGAGGCTCCACGACCTCAACTCCAACTCCATATATTCCGTCTCATGGAGAAAAAATCAGCAGAAAGTTTCATCGCTTTTACGATCACGGAGCCGCCAAGCCCTAATCTCTCTCGGGAGGGCTGATCTGGAGTCCGTTCGGGGCTTCGGAGAGGGGGATTCGTCGCCGTCGTCATCATCAACCATCCTCCATCACCAATTTCATGATGCTCACCGCCATGCGTGAGTAATTCCATCGTAGCTTGCTGGACGGTGATGGGTTGGATGAGATTTACCATGTAATCAAGTTAGTTTTGTTAGGGTTTGATCCCTATTATCCACTATGTTCTGAGATTGATGTTGCTATGAGTTTGCTATTCTTAATGCTTGTCACTAGGGCCCGAGTGCCATGATTTCAGATCTGAACCTATTATGTTTTCATGAATATATGTGTGTTCTTGATCCTATCTTGCAAGTCTATAGTCACCTATTATGTGTTATGATCCGACAACCTCAAGTGACAATAATCGGGATATTTCTCGGTGATGACCGTAGTTTGAGGAGTTCATGTATTCACTATGTGCTAATGCTTTGTTCCGGTTCTCTATTAAAAGGAGGCCTTAATATCCCTTAGTTTCCGCTAGGACCCCGCTGCCACGGGAGGGTAGGAAAAAAGATGTCATGCAAGTTCTTTTCCATATGCACGTATGACTATTTACGGAATACATGCCTACATTACATTGATGAACTGGAGCTAGTTCTGTGTCACCCTATGTTATAGCTATTACATGAGGAATCGCATCCGACATAATTATCCATCATTGATCCATTGCCTACGAGCTTTTCACATATTGTGCTTTGCTTATTTACTTTTCCGTTGCTACTGTTACAATCACTACAAAACCCAAAAATATTAATTTTGCTACCGTTACCTTTATTATCATACTACTTTGCTACTAAACACTTTGCTGCAGATACTAAGTTATCCAGGTGTGGTTGAATTGACAACTCAACTGCTTATACTCAAGAATATTCTTTGGCTCCCCTTGTGTCGAATCAATAAATTTGGGTTGAATACTTTACCCTCGAAAGCTGTTCCGATCCCCTACACTTGTGGGTTATCAAGACTAATTTCTGGCGCCGTTGCCGGGGAACATAGCTCTATTCTCTGAGTCACTTGGGATTTATATCTGTTGATCACTATGAAGAACTTGAAAGACGACAGAACCAATATTTTCCCCTCAACTACGAGGGGAGGTAAGGAACTGCCATCTAGCTCTGCACTAGATTCTCCTTCTGTTATTAGTAAGCTTGCGACACCTAAACCTGCTACTGCTATGAATTCTGATATGTCGCATGTTATTGATGATGCCACTTATGCTATGCATGATACTTATGATGAAACTACTTCTGTGCGTGATACCACTTTGCCATTAGGTGAATTTCTTGACGAACAACTTGCTAGGGCTAGAGAGAACGAAATTATTGAAGATGCTATTATTGACGATAGTGATGATGAAGGTTCTCCTAATGATTATGAATTGCCTGTTGTTCCTGAGGGTTATGTTATGGAAGAGGAAGCTGCTAGAGCTATCTTTGCATGTAAAGATAGATATGATCTTAAGAAATTATTAGCTAAATGGAAGCAGCAGTCTCTTAATGCTAGAATGAAACGACCACTGCTTTTGCTACTTCACCTATCTGTTATTCTTGATAAGGATTATGAATTCTTTGTTGATCCTGAAATTATTACTTTAGTTGAATCCGATCCTTTTTATGGCCTTGAATCTGAAACTGTTGTGGCACATCTTACCAAGTTGAATGATATAGCTACCCTGTTTACTCATGATGATAAATCTCGCTATTATTATATCCTTAAGATATTTTCGTTCTCGTTAAAGGGTGATTCTAAGACTTGGTATAATTCTCTTGCTCTTGGTTGTTTGCGTAGTCCCCAGGATATGATTTATTATTTCTCTGCTAAATATTTCCCTGCTAATAAGAAACAAGCTGCCTTGCGGGAAATATATAATTTTGTGCAAATCAAAGAAGAGAGTTTCCCACAAGCTTGGGGGAGGCTTCTCCGATTACTTAATGCTTTGCCTGATCATCCTCTTAAGAAAAATGAAATACTCGATATCTTTTGTAATGGACTAACCAATGCTTCCAAGGACCACTTGGATAGTTGTGCTAGTTGTGTTTTCAGGGAAAGAACAATGATTTAAGCTGAATTACTATTGAATAATATGTTGACTAATGAAAATAATTGGACTCTTCCTGAGCCAATTCCTGAGGCAATTCCTGAACCAATTGAGCCAACTCCTACCCTATTCCTAAACCCACTCCGAAGAAGAGAGGTGTTTTATTTCTCAGTTCTGAAGATATGCAAGAGGCAAAGAAATCAATGGATGAAAAAGGTATTAAAGCTAAAGATGTTAAGAATTTACCACCTATTGAAGAAATACATGGTCTTAATATACCGCCTGTTGAAGAACCCCATTGTCTTGATAACCCGACACGGTAGTAAAGGTAAATTCTCTCTATAGATATGATAAAGTTGAAATCCCCTCTACTAAATTTCAAAGCCCATGCTTAGATGAATTTGATGACTTTATGGCTAGACAAGAAAGTTTTAATGCTTATGTTGGTAGAGAGTTAAAGAATAATGCTTTCGAGATAGGACGCGTGAGCGATAATATGGCCAGAGTTAAAGGTGAAATTAAACTCATTAGAAAATATGCTTATATGATTGCTACTCAAGCTGAGAAAGTACTTAAAGCTCAAGATGATTTACTTGATGAATTAAATAATAAACCTGACTTTGTTGTTAGAGTGGCTACTAGAACTGGTAGAATGACTCAGGAACCTTTGTATCCTGAAGGCCACCCTAAGAGAATCGAGCAAGATTCTCAGAGAAATAATTTAGAGGCACCTAGTTCTTCCAAAAAGAAGAAAAAGAAAAAGCGATAGGACTTTGCAAGCTTCTAGTGAACCTGTTGTAGACACACGAGAATCCCAATGATATTTCTATCTCGATCTTTGAAACACAATCAGGTGATGAACATGAACCTAGTGATAATGTTAATGATAATATTCATGTTGATGCTTGATACGTCTCCGTCGTATCTATAATTTTTAATTGTTCCATGCCAATATTCTACAACTTTCATATACTTTTTGTCTACTTTTTATACTATTTTTGGGACTAACATATTGATCCAAAGGCCGTGCTAGTTCCCTCTGCATTGCATGTTTTTGGTTTCGCAGAATATCCATATCAAACGGAGTCCAAACGGGATAAAAACGGACGGAGCTTATTTTTGGAATATTTGGAAAATCTGGAAGAAAGATCAACGCGAACCGGTGTCCGAGGTGGGCACGAGGTAGGGGGCGCGCCCTACCCCCCAGGGCGCGCCCCTGACCCTCGTGGGCCACCCGTAAGGCGGTTGATGCCCTTCTTCGGCTGCAAGAAAGCTAATTTTTGGTAAAAAATCACGGCGAAGGTTTCAAACCAATCGGAGTTACGGATCTCTGGATATAAAAGAAACGGTGAAACGGCAGCAGGAAAGAATGCAGAAACAGAGAGAGAGATCCAATCTCGGAGGGGCTCTCGCCCCTCCCAAGCCATGGGAGCCAAGGACCAGAGGGGAAACCCTTCTCCCGTCTAGGGAGGAGGTCAAGGAATAAGAAGAAGGGGGCATCTCTCCCCCGTGCTTCCGGTGGCGCCAGAGCGCTGCCGGGGGCCATCACCAACACCGCCGTCATCTTATCTAACATCTCCATCACCTTCCCCCTTCTATATTCAGCGGTCCACTCTCCCGCATCCCGTTGTACCCTCTACTTGAACATGGTGCTCTATGCTTCATATTATTATCCAATGATGTGTTGCCATCCTATGATGTCTGAGTAGATTTTCGTTGTCCTATCGGTGATTGATGAATTGCTATGATTGGTTTCAGTTGCATGTTTTATTATTGGTGCTGTCCTATTGTGCCCTTTCGTGTCGGCATAGC
Source organism: Aegilops bicornis (assembly GCA_021605145.1). NCBI lineage: Eukaryota > Viridiplantae > Streptophyta > Magnoliopsida > Poales > Poaceae > Aegilops > Aegilops bicornis. The sequence continues at coordinate 521,945,782 of CM038669.1, forward strand.
GTGAGGGATTCCGCTGTAGGGTTTGCAATATGTTTATGATTTGCTTATGGTGGGTGGCATGAGTGATAGAAGCACAGACCCGAGTAAGTAGGTTGTTTGCGTATGGGATAAAGGGGACTTGATACTTTAATGCTATGGTTGGGTTTTACCTTAATGATCTTTAGTAGTTGCAGATGCTTGCTAGAGTTCCAATCATAAGTGCATATGATCCAAGTAGAGAAAGTATGTTAGCTTATGCCTCTCCCTCAAATAGAATTTCAATAGTGATTACCGGTCTAGTAACATAGTCAATTTCATAGGGACAATTTCGCAACTCCTACCACCACTTTTCCACACTTGCTATATTTACTTTATTGCTTCTTTACTTACAACAGCCCCTAGCTTTTATTTACGCTCTCTGTATTTTCTTGCAAACCTATCCAACAACACCTACAAAGTACTTCTAGTTTTATACTTGTTCTAGGTAAAGTGAACGTCAAGCGTGCATAGAGTTGTATCGGTGGTCGATAGAACTTTAGGGAATATTTGTTCTACCCTTTAGCTCCTCGTTGGGTTCGACACTCTTACTTATCGAAAACTGCTATGATCCCCTATACTTGTGGGTTATCAAGACCTTTTTTCCGGCGCCGCTGTCTTGGAGCAATAGCGTGGGGTGAATATTCTCGTGTGTGCTTGTTTGCTTTATCACTAAGTAATTTTTATTTTCTGTTCTTAGTTGTTTTCTATCTTTAGTTATGGGTAGGAAACGCAAAATACCAAAAAAATTAGTTGTACCTACTGAACCAATGGTTGAAGAACCACTCAAAATCTATCATACTGCTGAAGCTTTTTACTTGGATCATCTTCGATCTCTATGTTTTCGTGCCGAAACCCCAACTAGCTTAGTTGAGGGCAAATCTTTAGATGAGCATGCTTGTTATAAAGTATAATCAGTATATCTGAAAAAGGGAAACTTTTACAACATCAAATTAATACTATGCAATGCTATGCTTGGAATTTATGTGAAATTTATTATTTTAGTTGTTGTTCTGAAAACCCTAAGAAACACCTTCCCTACCAATGTGAGTTTGGTGATAATGGAATTGTATCTTCATTTGCTAAGGGTGTTTATAATTACTATGATGTTCAACAAATTGAGGAATTTGTTGCTTTTAAGGGTGCTTATGAAATTGCTTAGTTGATTGAAAAGTATGGTGCTACTCTTTACAAATCTGAAAATTTTGCCATACTTAAATATTGTTATGATAATTATGCTTCTAATGCCTATGTTAAACCATATATTGAGGACTACTCCGCTGTCCAAGAAGAGACTAATATTTTGCAGGAATCTATGGAAGAAGAAGTTGATCAAACTATGAGCTCATTGGATGAAAAAGATGATGAGGAGAGAGAAGAACAAAAGGAGGAAGAGAAGATTAGCTACCCGTGCCCACCTTCTAATGAGAGTAACCCTCCAACTCATACATTGTTTAATTTCCCTTCGTGCTTACCGAAGGATGATTGCTATGATGACTGTTATGATCCCGTTGATTCTCTTGAAATATCCCTTTTGGATGATGCTTGCTATGCTTGTGGACAAGATGCCAATATGAATTATGCTTATGGAGATGAACTTGCTATATTTCCTTATGTTAAACATGAAATTGTTGCTATTGCACCCACACATGATAGCTCTATTATCTTTTTGAATTCTCCCGAATATACTATATCGGAGAAGTTTGTGCTTATTAAGGATTATATTGATGGGTTGCGTTTTACTTCTACACATGATGATTTTGATAGATATAATATGCATGTGCTTGCTGCTCCTACTTGCAATTATTATGAGAGAGGAACTATATCTCCACCTCTCTATGTTTCTCACATGACAAAATTGGAAGAAACTGTTTATACTATGCATTGGCCTTTACTGGGTGTGCATGAATTGTTCTTTTATGACATGCCGATGCATAGGAAGAGAGTTAGACATCGTCATTACATGATATATGTTTCTTTTTGCTCACTACTAAATGCCAAATCATTGCTAATTAAAATTGGCTTTGATATACCTTGGGATCCGGGTGGATTCACTACTTGAGCACTATATGCCTAGCTTAATGGCTTTAAAGAAAGTGCTGTCTGGGAGACAAACCGGAAGTTTTAGAGAGTAATTTATTTCTGTTGAGTGCCTTCATATAGTTTAAAAACAACAAAAATAAAGAGGGGAACCCAAAACTTTTCAAAAAGAAAAGTGAAAGTGAGAGAGACGAGCATTGTGAAAGTGGGGGACGTCCTTAAACTTGTTCAGGTCCATGGGAACTTTGTGAATCTTAGTTACAGAAAATTTTCAATAAAAATAATTATCCCCTTGTACAATTCCATTTTATTATAAAAATAATGTGCGAAGGTTTGCCTTTAGGATGTTTACAATGCTTGTTGGTTTGTGCGGTGCAGGATAGAAACTTTGGCTGTAGTGTGCTGTTTTTAATTTTTTACTGGAACATCAAATGGTTCTGATTCTTTTTGAAATGTCTTTATATACAAATGTTTTATTTTTCCTAATTTTTGCATAATTGTTCATGTATCATAAATATGGTGAATGTTCAGATTGTTACAGACTGTTCTGTTTTTTGACAGATTCTGTTTTTGATGCATAGTTTGCTTGTTTTGATGAAACTGTCAATTTATATCAGTGGATTAAGCCATGTAAAAGCTATATTACAGTAGACACAATGCAAAAACAAAATATGAATTGGTTTTCAACAGTACTTAGAGTAGTGATTTGTTTTATTGTACTAACGGATCTTACCGAGTTTTCTGTTGAAGTTTTGTGTGGATGAAGTGTTCGATGAACGAGAAGGTTTCGATGTGAGGAAAAGGAAGAGAGGCAAGAGATCAGTCTTGGGGATGCCCAAGGCACCCTAAGTAAATATTCAAGGTGACTCAAGCGTCTAAGCTTGGGGATGCCCCGGAAGGCATCCCCTCTTTCTTCAACAAGTATCGGTATGTTTTCGGATTCGTTTCGTTCATGCGATATGTGCAATCTTGGAGCGTATTTTGCAGTTAGTTTTCATTTTTATTTTAGGCACCATGCTGGTATGAGATGGTACTTGGTTGATTTATAGAATGCTCTTTGCACTTCACTTATATCTTTTGAGTATGGCTTTATAGAATGCTTCATGTGCTTCACTTATATCATTTGAAGTTTGGATTGCCTGTTTCTCTTTACTTAGACAACCGCCATTTGTAGAATGCTCTTTTGCTTCACTTATATTTGTTAGAGCGCGAGCTTATCTTTTGTAGAAAGAATTAAAATCTCGTGCTTCACTTATATCTATTTAGAGAGATGACAGGAACTGGTCATTCACATGGTTAGTCATAAAATCCTACATAAAACTTGTAGATCACTGAATATGATATGTTTGATTCCTTGCAATAGTCTTGCGATATAAAGGTGGTGATATTAGAGTCGTGCTAGTTGAGTAATTGTGGATTGTAGAAATACTTGTGTTGAGGTTTTTGATTCCCGTAGCATGCACGTATGGTGAACCGTTATGTAACGAAGTCGGAGCATGAGGTATTTGTTGATTGACTTCCTTATGAGTGGCGATCGGGGACGAGCGATGGTCTTTTCCTACCAATCTATCCCCCTAGGGGCATGCGTAGTAGTACTTTGCTTCGAGGTCTAATAAACTTTTGCAATAAGTATATGAGTTCTTTATGACTAATGTGAGTCCATGGATTATACACACTCTCACCCTTCCATCATTGCTAGCCTCTTCGGTACCGTGCATTGCCCTTTCTCACCTCGATAGTTGGTGCAACTTCGCCGGTGCATCCAAATCCCGTGATACGATACACTCTATCACACATAAACCTCCTTATATATTCCTCAAAACAGCCACCATGCCTACCTATTATGGCATTTCCATAGCCATTCCGAGATATATTGGCATGCAACTTCCATCATCATCATATACATGACTTGAGCATTTATTGTCATATTTTGCATGATCGTAAGATAGCCAGCATGATGTTTTCATGGCTTGTCCGTTTTTTGATGGCATTGCTACGCTAGATCATTGCACATTCCGGTACACCACCGGAGCCATTCATATAGAGTCATGTCTTTGTTCTAGTATCGAGTTGTAATATCGAGTTGTAAGTAAATAAAAGTGTGATGATCATCATTATTAGAGCATTGCCCAAAAAAAAGAGGCCAAAGAAGCCTGAATAAAAAGGGGGCCAAAGAAGCCCGCAAAAAAAAGAAAAAGAAAAAGGGGCAATGTTACTATCCTTTTACCACACTTATGCTTCACAGTAGCACCATGTTCTTCATATATAGAGAGTCTCTTGAGTTATCACTTTCATATACTAGTGGGAATTTTCATTATAGAACTTGGCTTGTATATTCCAACGATGGGCTTCCTCAAATGCCCTAGGTCTTCATGAGCAAGCAAGTTGGATGCACACGCACTTAGTTTCAGTTCGAGCTTTCATATACTTATAGCTCTAGTGCATCCGTTGCATGGCATCCCTACTCCTCATATTGACATCAATTGATGGGCATCTCCATAGCTCGTTGATTAGCCGCGTCGATTTGAGACTTTCTCCTTTTTGTCTTCTTCACATAACCCCCATCATCATATTCTATTCCACCCATAGTGCTATATCCATGGCTTGTGCTCATGTATTGCGTGAGGGTTGAAAATGCTGAAGCGCGTTAAAAAGTATAAACCAATTGCTTGGCTTGTCATCGGGGTTGTGCATGATGTGAATATTTTGTGTGGTGAAGATGGAGCATAGCTAGACTATATGATTTTGTAGGGATAACTTTCTTTGGCCTTGTTATTTTGAAAAGACATGATTGCTTTATTAGTAGGCTTGAAGTATTATTGTTTTTATGTCAAATGATAGACTATTGCTTTGAATCACTCGTGTCTTAATATTCATGCCATGATTAGACATATGATCAAGATTATGCTAGGTAGCATTCCGCATCAAAATTATCTTTTTATCATTTACCTACTCGAGGACGAGCAGGAATTAAGCTTGGGGATGCTGATACGTCTCGTAGTATCTATAATTTTGATTGTTCCATGCCAATATTCTACAACTTTCATATACTTTTGTCTACTTTTTATACTATTTTTGGGACTAACATATTGATCCGGTGCCTGGGGCCAGTTCACATGCATTGCATGTTTTGGTTTCGCAGAATATCCATATCAAACGGAGTCCAAACGGGATAAAAACGGATGGAACTTATTTTTGGAATATTTGGAAAATCTAGAAGAAAGGTCAACGCGAACCGGTGTCCGAGGTGGGCACGAGGTAGGGGGGCGTGCCCTACCCCCCAGGGCGCGCCCCTGACCCTCATGGGCCACCCGTAAGGCGGTTGATGCCCTTCTTCGGCCGCAAGAAAGCTAATTTTTGGTAAAAAAATCACGGCGAAGGTTTTAATCCAATCGGAGTTACGGATCTCCGGATATAAAAGAAACGGTGAAAGGGCAGCAGGAAAGAACGCAGAAACAGAGAGATAATCCAATCTCGGAGGGGCTCTCGCCCCTCCCAAGCCATGGGAGCCAAGGACCAGAGGGGAAACCCTTCTCCCGTCTAGGGAGGAGGTCAAGGAAGAAGAAGAAGGGGGCCTCTCTCCCCCTTGCTTTCGGTGGCGCCGGAGCGCTGCCGGGGGCCGTCACCAACACCACCGTCATCTTCACCAACATCTCCACCACCTCCCCCCTTCTATATTCAGCAGTCCACTCTCCCGCATCCCGTTGTACCCTCTACTTGAACATGGTGCTTTATGCTTCATATTATTATCCGATGATGTGTTGCCATCCTATGATGTCTGAGTAGATTTTCGTTGTCCTATCGGTGATTGATGAATTGCTATGATTGGTTTCAGTTGCATGTTTTATTATTGGTGCTGTCCTATTGTGCCCTTTCAGGTCGCAAGTAAGCGTGAGGTATTCTCATTGTAGGGTTTGCAATATGTTTATGATTTGCTTATGGTGGGTGGCCTGAGTGACAGAAGCACAGACCCGAGTAAGTAGGTTGTTTGCGTATGGGATAAAGGGGACTTGATACTTTAATGCTATGGTTGGGTTTTACCTTAATGATCTTTAGTAGTTGTGGATGCTTGCTAGAGTTCCAATCATAAGTGCATATGATCCAAGTAGAGAAAGTATGTTAGCTTATGCCTCTCCCTCAAATAGAATTGCAATAGTGGTTACCGGTCTAGTAACATAGTCAATTGCTTAGGGACAATTTCGCAACTCCTACCACCACTTTTCCACACTCGCTATATTTACTTTATTGCTTCTTTACTTACAATAGCCCCTAGCTTTTATTTATGCTCTCTTTATTTTCTTGCAAACCTATCCAACAACACCTACAAAGTACTTCTAGTTTTATACTTGTTCTAGGTAAAGCGAACGTCAAGCGTGCGTAGAGTTGTATCGGTGGTCGATAGAGCTTTAGGGAATATTTGTTCTACCTTTAGCTCCTCGTTGGGTTCGACACTCTTACTTATCGAAAACTTTTGCGATCCCGTATACTTGTGGGTTATCAAGAATGCTCAACCTAGCAAAAACAATGATGTAGAGATTGAACCTGCTGTTGATCTTGATAACTCACAATCAAAGAATCAACGTTATGATAAGAGAGATTTTGTTGCTAGGAAGCACGGTAGAGAAAGAAAACCAAGGGTTCAGAAACCCATGCCCTTTCCTCCTAAACCATCCAAGACAAAGGATGATGAGGATTTTGAGTGCTTTGCTGAAATGATTAGACCTATCTTCTTACGTATGCGCTTAACTGATATGCTTAAAGTAAACCCTTATACTAAATATATGAAGGATAGCATTACAAATAAAAGAAAGATACCGAAAGCTGAAATTTCCACCATGCTTGCTAATTACACTTCTAAGGGTGGAATACCAAAGAAACTTGGAGATCCGGGAGTACCAACTATACCATGCTCCATTAAAAGAAATATGTTAGAACTGCTTTATGTGATCTTGGAGCCGGTGTTAGTGTTATGCCTCTCTCTTTATATCGTAGACTTGAATTGAATAAGTTGACACCTACTGAAATATCTTTGCAAATGGCTGATAAATCAACTGCTATACCTGTCGGTATTTGTGAGGATGTGCCTGTGGTGGTTGCAAATGCCACTATCTTAACGGACTTTGTTATTCTTGATATTCTCGAGGACGATAGTATGTCGATTATCCTTGGTCGACCTTTTTTTAATACTGCAGGGGCTGTTATTGATTGCAACAAAGGCAATGTCACTTTTCATGTTAATGGTAATGAGCATACGGTACACTTTCCGAGGAAACAATCTCAAGTCCATAGCATCAATTCTATTGGAAAAGTTCCAACTATAATTATTGGAGGTATTGAATTTCCTCTCCCTACTGTCAAAAAATATATGATATTCTTATTGTTGGGGATTTTCATATCCCCGTTGGGGTAACTTAGTCTTATTTGAAATTTCTCCAGTTCCGTGTTATTCGGAATGAGTTTGTTAACAAGACTTGATCAACCTTGTTAGTGGATTCATTTTGATGATCATGAGAAGGATGAAACTAGAAGGCACAACCTTCTGTACCTGATACGTCTCCAACGTATCTATAATTTTTGATTGCTCCATGCTATATTATCTATTGTTTTGGACCATATTGGGCTTTATTTTATACTTTTATATTACTTTTGGGACTAAGCTATTAACCGGAGGCCCAAATTTCAGATTGCTTTTTGCCTATTCCGAGTTTCAAGAAAGCGGAATATCAAACGGAGTCCAAACGGAATGAAACCTTCGGGAACGTGATTTTCTCACCGAACATGATCCAGGAGACTTGGACCCTACGTCAAGCAACCAACAAGGAAGGCACGAGGTAGGGGGCGCGCCCTTCCCCCCCAGGCGCGCCCTCCACCCTCGTGGGCCCCCTGTTGCTCCACCGACGTACTTCTTCCTCCTATATATACCCACGCATTCTCGAACGATCGACATGAGCCAAAAACCTAATTCCTTTGCCACAACTTTCTGTATCCATGAGATCCCATCTTGGGCCTGTTCCGGAGCTCCGCCGGAAGGGGAATCCACCATGGAGGGCTTCTACATCATCATAGCCTCTCCGATGAAGTGTGAGTAGTTTACTTGCACCTTCGGTCCATAGTTAGTAGCTAGATGGCTTCTTCTCTCTTTTGGATCTCAATACAATGTTCTCCCCTCTCTCGTGGAGATCTATTCGATGTAATCTTCTTTTTGCGGTGTGTTTGTTGAGATCGATGAATTGTGGGTTTATGATCAAGATTATCTATGAGCAATATTTGAATCTTCTCTTAATTCTTTTATGTATGATTGGTTATCTTTGCAAGTCTCTTCGAATTATTGTAGGATCTTGAGAGGAGGTGTCTAGAGGGGGGTGATTAGACACTAAGTACCAAAGTTGCAGTTTTTAACTTCTTTAGGTTTAAGTGGAGTTTAGGCACAAGTTTAACATTCACGATACAAGCAAGCATGCAAAGAGTATGTGAGCAGCAGAAAGTAAAGCATGCAACTTGCAAGAATGTAAAGTGAAGGGTTTGGAGAATTCAAACGCAATTGGAGACACGGATGTTTTTGTCGTGGTTCCGATAGGTGGTGCTATCGTACATCCATGTTGATGGAGACTTCAACCCATGAAGGGTAACGCAGTTGCGAGTCCACGGAGGGCTCCACCCACGAAGGGTCCACGAAGAAGCAACCTTGTCTATCTCACCATGGCCGTCGCCCACGAAGGACTTGCCTCACTAGCGGTAGATCTTCACGAAGTAGGCGATCTCCTTGCCCTTACAAACTCCTTGGTTCAACTCCACAATCTTGTGGGAGGCTCCCAAGTGACACCTAGCCAATCTAGGAGACACCACTCTCCAAGAAGTAACAAATGGTGTGTTGATAATGAACTCCTTGCTCTTGTGCTTCAAATGATAGTCTCCCCAACACTCAACTCTCTCTCATAGGATTTGGATTTGGTGGAAAGAAGATTTGAGTGGAAAGCAACTTGGGAAGGCTAGAGATCAAGATTCTTGTGGTTGGAATGGAATATCTTGGCCTCAACACATGAGTAGGTAGTTCTCTCTCAGAAATAGGATGCTAGAAGTGTAGGCTTGTTCTGATGGATCTATCCATGAATGAAGAGGAGGTGGAGGGGTATATATAGCCTCCACACAAAATCTAACCGTTACACACAATTTACCAAACTCGGTGGGACCGGATCATCAAACTTGGTCAGACCGATTTAGTAAACCTAGTGACCGTTAGGGTTTTCGGTGGGATCGATATGCAACTCGGTAGGACCGATATGGTTAGGGTTAGGGCATAACGTAATCTCGGTGAGACCGATTACACAAACTCGGTGAGACAGATTTTGGTAATTAGCTAACCAGAGAGTTGGTCAGGCAAACTCGGTGGGACCGATTACTCAAACTCGGTGGGACCGATTTTGGTAATAAGTTAACCAGAAAGTTTGCATTGTAATCTTGGTTGTACCGATTGCACAAACTCGGTGAGACCGATTTTGGTAATGGACATACACAGAGAGATTACAATCCCATCTCAGTGAGACCGAGATCCCTGTCGGTGGAACCGATTTGCCTAGGGTTTGTGGCAGTGGCTATGACATCTGAACTCGGTGGCGCCGGATAGAAAGAATCGGTAGGGCCGAGTTTGACTGAAGGTTTAGGTCATATGTGTGGAAGTGGGAAAGTAGTTGAGGGTTTTGTAGCATATCACTAAGCACATGAAGCAAGAGGCTCATTAAGCAACACCTCATCCCTCCTTGATAGTATTGGCTTTTCCTATAGACTCAATGTGATCTTGGATCACTAAAATGTAAAATGAAGAGTCTTGAGCTTGAAGCTTGAGCCAATCCTTTGTCCTTAGCATCTTGAAGGGGTTCCCACATCCTTTAGTTCATGCCACTCCATTGTTGAACTTATCTGAAACATACTAGATAAAAGTGTTAGTACAACAAGAGATATGTTGACATTAATTACCAAAACCACCTAGGGAGCACTTGTGCTTTCAATCTGCCCCTTTTTGGTAATTGATGGCAACATACATCAAAGCTTTTGATAAAGATATAAAGAATAGCAAGTAAAGCTTCGAAAAGACATGTGACAAGCATAGGCTCCCCCTATATGTATGCAATCATGTGAATATGGAATATAGAAACATGTGAGAGCATAACCATGATAGAGTAGGCAATGTGTTACATGTATCTTGGCCATATGCATCGTGAGCAAAGAATATTCAAGAAAATACCTTCATGCTCATGAGTCCTTCTTGCAAATAGTATGTACATCAGCAAGAATTCCTCATACACATGAGTGTGATGCATATACTTACCTTGTAGTCTTGAGTTGGCTTAGGGTGAAATGAACTTGCACAAACAAGGTTTGATAACATAGGTACATCTACTAGCCAGAGCAAACAGAAGAAACCACAAGAATACCAAGACTGGGATGACATGTAGAGAGTGAGTACTAAGTACCACATTGGATTAGACATGTCCCCAAGAGTAAAGATATGCAATGAATTTAAATGGTTCCTTTCCCTTAGATGTCTTGCTCCCCCTGAATCTAGCATGGGATACTGGGAGAAGATAGGGAACAGAAAATCAGGGCTGAAAGATATAAATGAACAAAGCTTAATGCAAATAAGCACACATGAACATGTCTTTCCCCCAAAAATACATGTGTCATCTCTCCTCTTGAACACCAAGCATCTGGGATCCTTGAGAAACACTTTCTACTTGAGTATTCTCTCCCCCTGGAGATCTCTTTCTCCCCCTTAATACTCTCTCCCTTTTGGAAGTGATAAGCTTTGATGTGATCTCTCTCTCCCCTTTGACATCAATTTCCAAGAAGGGTCTTCCGAATTTGTTGTGAATGGGTTTGGTCCTTGAGTCGCAACACAAAGCAATCGGATAAAATTTAGATGCTTGTAGAGGACAAGATTCATTGAGTGGAGCTGGATCAAGAAACACGTAATAAGTGGCAAACTGTTTTTCCTGTTGTGAAATCGGTGGCACCGAGTGGTATGCTTCGGTTGTACCGAAAAGATTCGGTTGGACCGAAAACAACAAATCGGTGAAACCGAGTTCATCGCAGAGAAAACACTTGTCACCTCAGCTCACTAAACTAGTAAGATCTCACAGAGATTTGCAAGGAATTTACTGAATGATATGCAACGAATTGGATGCAAGAAATGCAGAGCAACAGAAAAGAAAAGAAAGAAATCTAGATGAAGTTTTTTTTTGTTTTTTCTGAAAGGGGAAACAAATATGCATGAGACAAATGCAAAAACTCAAAAAAGAACACGAGAGAACTTCATCTAGAGATGGTCGGTGACAAAGTCACCTATGTTAGAGTATATTGACTTAGGAGTCAAGTGAGATCACTTGATCATAGGTCATACTCATCGCTTAAGCTCAAAATGGGGTTACCATTTTTCGTTTAAGCATCTTGATGTATTCACATCTTGTCGAGTTGCTTTAGCTCATGTCTCGGAGTAAAGCTTCTCTAAGATGGAATAACATACCTTGGTTGGTGGTATTGACCATGTAGTTGAACTTGTGTGGGTTTCTCAAGGTTGATGTAGCTCATCAAGAGTTGGGAGCACCACTTGGAATTTGAGTCCATCTACCTACACGGGTTAGTTCTTGCAAGGAGTAGCACTTGTATATCCAAATATGATAATCATGAAGCTCAACTTAGAATTTGTCAAAGGATATGTTTGAATGATTCCGTGCTTCCTTGTATCCAACCACCATAGTGTAGAGACTTGGTGATGTAGAGATTGCTCAAGATGTGAATAGATTACAATCTCATGGAATTTGATTCAACCAAGTACCTACATGGGTTAGATAACATGCAAGATGCAAATATATCCAAGATATAATATTTTCCTCATAAGAGAGATATCATGAATTAGTCATAAGCTCATGTCTTCCATGTATCCAATAGAGTTTCTACTCCAAGTTTGAAGCATCAATGATGTTCAATTCTCCTCTCAACCTGCAAAACACTTTCTCATCAAGAGGTTTAGTAAATATATCCACTAGTTGCTTTTCGGTGTGAACATGCTTAAGTTTAATGTCACCCTTAGCAACATGATCTCGAATGAAATGATGTCGAACTTCAATATGCTTAGTTCGAGAATGTTGTACGGGATTATGACCAATTTTGATAGCACTTTCATTGTCACAAAGCAATGGAACACGTTTCACATATATCCCATAATCTTTAAGAGTTTGGGTCATCCAAAGTAATTGAGCACAACATGAACCAAATGACAATGTACTCCACTTGGTAGATAAGGATACCGAGTTTTGTTTCTTGGAGGACCAAGACACAAGAGATCTACCAAGAAATTGACAAATACCGAAGTGGACTTTCTATCAACCTTGTCTCCAAAGATAGTCCGAGTCGGATTAGCCAACAAGATCGAAAGAGGCCCTCTTAGGATACCAAATGCCAAAATTTGTTGTATGAATTAAGTATCTCACTATCCTTTTTACGGCCTTAAGATGACATTCTTTAGGAGCAGCTTGATATCTTGCACACATGCACACACTTAGCATAATATCGGGACGTGAAGCACATAGGTATAACAATGATCCAATCATAGAGCGATAAACCTTTTGATCAACCGGTTTACCATCTTTGGTCAAATCAATATGTCCACTAGTAGGCATGGGTGTAGACATACCTTTGCACTCTTGCATATTGAACTTCTTGAATAAGTACTTAGTGTACTTCATTTGAGAGACAAAATTACCTTCCTTAGTTTGCTTGATTTGCAACCCAAGAAAGAATTTGAGTTCACTCATCATTGACATCTCAAACTTCTCCGACATTAGCTTTCCAAACTTCTCACTAAAATGAGGGTTAGTTGATCCAAATATGATATCATCAACATAAATTTGGCATACAAATAATTCTCCATTAACTCTTTTAGTAAAAAGTGTGGAATCAATTTTCCCAATTTCAAAGCCTTTTTCAAGAAGAAACTTGGTCAAGCATTTGTACCATGCTCTAGGAGCTTGTTTAAGACCATAAAGGGCTTTGTGAAGTTTGTAAACATGATTTGGTTTCTTAGGATTGAAAAAGCCGGGAGGTGGTTTAACATAAAATTCCTCCTCTATTTCACCATTTAGAAAAGCACTTTTAATGTCCATTTGGTACAAGGTGATATTATGGTGATTAGCATAGGCAAGTAAGATGCGAATGGATTCAAGCCTAGCAACAGGAGCATAAGTCTCACCATAGTCCATACCTTCGACTTGTGTGTAGCCTTGGGCATTTAGACGTGCTTTGTTGCGTAACTACTTGTCCATCTTCATCTTGCTTGTTGCGAAACACCCATTCGGTACCGATAATGTTGTGGTTCTTGTCGGGCTTCTCAACCAATGTCCAAACTTGGTTTCTCTCAAAGTTGTGTAGCTCTTCATGCATAGCATTTATCCAATCTATATCTTCCAATGCTTCTTCGCCTTCATAGGTTCAATGCTAGAGATGAAAGAATAGTTTTCACAAAAGTTAGCTAAACGAGTTTTAGAGCGAGTGATTCTCCCGTTTTGAATATCATTGTAGATTTGCTCGACGGGATGATTGTCGGTGTCAAAACCGGCGGATCTCGAGTAGGGGGTCCCGAACTGTGCGTCTAGGCGGATGGTAACATGAGACAAGGGACACGATGTTTTACCTAGGTTCGGGCCCACTCGATGGAGGTAATACCCTACTCCTGCTTGATTAATATTGATGATATGGGTAGTACAAGAGTGGATCTACCACGAGATCAAAGAGGCTAAACCCTAGAAGCTAGCCTATGGTATGATTGTTGTTCGTCCTATGGACTAAAGCCATCCGGTTTATATAGACACCGGAGAGGGCTAGGGTTACACAGAGTCGGTTACAAAGGTAGGAGATCTACATATCCAGACGCCAAGCTTGCCTTCCACGCCAAGGAAAGTCCCATCCGGACACGGACGAAGTCTTCAATCTTGTATCTTCATAGTCTTGGAGTCCGCCGATGATGATAGTTCGCTATCCGGACACCCCTAGTCCGAACTCCTCAAGAGCCTCGAACCAGGCTTCAATGACGACGAGTCCGGCGCACATATTGTCTTCGGCATTGCAAGGCGGGTTCCTCCTCCGAATACTTCATAGAAGGTTTTGAACACAAGGATAGTGTCCGGCTCTGCAAAAAAAGTTCCACATAACGTCGTAGAGAGAATAATTTCCTGCACAGATCTGCTGACGTATTCCGCGGCGTGATATCACACCACGGCCAGGCCTTTATATGAATCCTTTTTTATTGCCCCACCTCAGCGCGTTTAGCGAGGCGGTTTCCTTGGCACCCTTCTTTTTTACACAACCGTGCCCGTCGGCTTGCCTTCTCTATCAAAGGCGAGTCCTAATCGACCACGGGGTGGGCTCTTGGTATTCAACCTCTTTATAATGAGACCAAGGCCCTCTTCTTTTTTACACCCTCCATCGAGTTCGCCTCACGCTTCGAGTTCCAACACCCAAAGCTTTAGACTTAGGTGCTTCGGACTTTCGACGATGTCCGGCTCCGATCAGCACGGCCGATGGATGTCTTCCTCCGTCACAGAAGAGGATGTGCTAAAGCTGCGAGACGCCAGGTATCTAATCGGCGAGATCAAGCATAGGCTGCCTGCACCATGGCAGGTCATTCCCACACCTGAGCCCGGCGAGAACGTGGTATTCGTGTCCCACTTCCTTCGGGGTTTAGGCTTCCCGACGGGTCCCTTTGTGCGGGGGCTCATGTTTTATTATGGGCTTGATTTCCATGACTTGAATCCGGAGTCCATCCTCCATATCTCGTCATTCATTGTCGTATGTGAGGCCTTCCTCCATATTACCCCCCACTTTGGATTGTGGCTCAAGACCTTCAAGGTGGAGCCAAAGATGATCGAGGGACAACAAGCAGAATGCGGAGGGGCGGTTATAAGAAAATGTGCTGATGCTCCGTGGCCTGAGGGCTCTTTTCAAGAGGAGCTTGGTTTGTGGCGACGGGACTGGTTTTATATCACTGCTCCCAGGGGCACCAAATGGGCGGCGCCTCGCCTTCCGCCAGTCCACCACAGCGGCTGGCATCATGGGTTAACTAGGGGCTCGACTGGGGGCCGTCCAAGGATGTTCCCCTGCTGCAGGGCCGTATTCGAGATCTCCAGGAAAGAGGGATCAATCTGGTTGCAGTGGCGCAGGTTATGGTGATCCGGCGCCTTCAGCCCTGCAAACATCACCCCCTCCGCCTGTGGGAATTCAATATAGAGGGACCACGAGCTCTCCAAAATTTTATGGGCACGACGCCCGTGGAGATGTATAAATTGTTCTTCGGATCACAAGAGAAGTGTCCGGACTTGACCGAGGATGCATGACTAAGCTGCAATCGCCCAGATACTCAAGTGAGTAGCCCTGTACCCGGATAAGCTGTTCATTCATTTATTTTATATATATGCCCTTTAAAGGAGCCGTTTCTTGAACAGGAGTGGATAGCCAAGGCAAAGTCAATAAGGTGTCCGGCTCCCCTCCCAGAGACCACGCCGGATCCCATGCTGACCAAGATGTTGAAGGTCGCGCCCTTTGAAGAAGGCGAAGGGGGGAGCGGGGAAGCGACTGCCCCCACGAAGGAGGCTATCAAGGAAGGAGGGATTAAAAGTCCCGTCTTTCGAGGAGGGAAGAGGACTGCTTCAAAAGATCCGGAGGTCAAGGCCTCAAAGAGGGGAAGGGAATCTTCGTCGGAGAGTCCGGCGCTGGGAAGTAACCCAGCCGCACTATTTCCCCAAGGGGATCAGCCCTCCAGCAAGCCGTAAGTAAAAAGAAGGGGTCTTGTAAATAAGGAACATCCCTATATTTATTTATGAAGATAACCGAAATTGTACCTTGTAGTTCGGACCTCAGCCCTTCTCAAAGAGCTTCGTCTTCCGGGATCTTCTTCCGGAGATGATGGAGAGCGAACGCCTCACTGTCGCACCCTCATAGGAGGCGGACGACCCGGAGGTGTCGCCGTGGAGGGTTCCCAAGTCCGCGGGGCCGGAAGGTCCAGCGCCAAGTGGCGTGCGGTCGGAGGAGTCAAGGATCTGCTCGGGCGAAGCGGCTATTCGAAGAGGATCACCGTGCTCTAATGGGTACGGTGATTGAAAGAATTGCATCCGCGAGAGCGGATTGCATGAAGTTGTCGAAGCTTATCGACGGGGTTTGAGGTACGCAAAATGATGTACCTTCCGGCGCTTATGCATATAAAATGCGCCATGTATAGATAGTAGCCCCTGAGACTTGGTATGTTGTCAAAATTGACAATGTGCCGAGGATCAAATTCTCAGTTATAATCATATCGCCGCTCCTGAGCATGTGGCGGGGCGTCCGGAGGCCAGCCGGACTGCTGAATATGCCGAACTAAAGCGGCAACTTGACGAGGCGGATGCGGATATCGCGCTGGTCAATAAACGGTTTGACGAGTTACAAGGTATGCGACCTCTATGCGGACACCTTGTAAGGGAGCTTGATGCCCATGTCTTACTGTTTGTATGCTTAATGCTGATGGTGCCGCTGCCGTGGAGGAGCTATGCGTAACTCGCCCGAGCGAAAGAGCAAGCCAGAATTAGTAATGCGGCCAGAAGGCAGCCGAAGAGCTAGAAGCTGAATGGGCTGCTCACTGCCGAAGCAAAGAGGAGATGGCCGATATGGCCAAAAAGTTAAGGAATACTACCGATCGCTGCGCGGTTCTTGAAAAGGAACGTCAAGCAGAACAAGAGGGCCTAAAGAAGGCCGCCGCTGAATCCAAGAATGCCCAATCGGCTTTGAGAGCTGCCAAGGAGGAGCTGAGTCAGGCCGGGCAATTGCGGCTGGAGAACCGTTTTTGCTGCGGAGGAAATATACAGATCCAAAGTATGCTCAATTGGATAGATTATGGAGTTCAGAGGATGCTTATCTGGACTTGGCGGCGAAGCGCCAGGACGCCGTTGAGCACTTCCGGGTCCAAGGCATGTAAGGAAGAGCTATATTGGTCGCAATTCCATAGTCCGGAGCGTCCTTCCGCCACGACCGATCGGTTGGCCGAATGGGCCGAGCTGAATCGATTGTCCGGATTTGCCATGAAGCATGTCTTGACTCACTTGTGGCCGGACGGACCCACCAAGAGCTATTTTGGTTTAGTGCAGCAGTTTCTTGGTGCGGTGCCGTGTATCGACACAATGAAGCGATCGGCGTGTATTGAGGGTGCGCGGATGACTCTTGCCCGTGTCAAGACATACTGGGCAGAGATGAAGGCCACTGACGTTGCATCCCAGGATTCGGACAGAGGCCGAGTACCTGCCGAGCAGTACTTTGAAGAAGTCCTGTCGGGCGCTTGTTTAATAGAGACGCAGTGCTCGAAGGATATTATGTTTTAAATGACATGTATGATTTGTGAAAACAATGTTTCAATGTAATATAAGTGCTTTGTATACTTGAGCGTGCAAGTAGTAAACTACTCCCTGTGCGGCCGTTTATGTATATGTGTATATAACCTGAAAGATGGCAGTCCTTGGCTTCAGCCCCCACGCACAGAGTGCGGGGGTGTTTGCTATAAAAGCGCTTTTTCACACTTAATCCAACGTCTTGGTCCTGTTAAGGAGGTGATTATGTAGCAAACCGTGCAACCGGACTATAATGCTTTATCACTTTCACTTAGCCATAGGAGTTCGAGGGTGGGGCTACTATATAGCCCACAGGGGCACCGCACTCTCCCGAATTAAAGGTATGTGCCCGACCGGAAACCGTCCTTCGTTAATGCGGAGGAATCCTAAACATTCCTGTGAGTCATCGAGTGGTCGACCAGTCTCTCACTATATCATGACAGTCAGTTTTCGGCTTTCTCTCGAGGTGCTCGTCCGTCAACCGGGGCACAATCGCAGAGTTCTCCTGGTGCCGCGTTAGCCGTGAAAACAGAACGTAAGGCAGCAAAACACAGGAGCCGGGCAACCCAACATTTGACCAAAGACATGATTCGGAGCTGATGCATATAAGGCCTAACTCGAGACGCCGAATACTCCCTAAGGTATTCGGTCTTTATGAAAATGAGCAGAATAATGCCCTAAGCCCCTGGTGTCTAGGTACGCGCAAAAATTCTGGTGCGGCCAATGCCAAAGCACCAGCCTCCTCCTCGGTTATATTAAGGAACCGGGGATGTATATCAACAAGAGACAAAGTGAAAAAAGGTTTACGCAGGGTCTTAATCAAAAGAATCCTTGCAACGGGTCCCTCATCGCACGCTCATACCGTGTCTCCGCGCAGCCGTATCCTGGACGGGTGTAGCACGTTGTTCATCTGTAAAAGAGAGGAACTTAGTTTGAAAGAAAAAGGATCGTGCGAAAGATGTACTTAATATTAAATAAACCGAGTACGGTTCGAAGAAGTGAATAAAATTGAGCTTTATTGTCTCTTGTTATACATGCATGCGGCCCCTCGTATGGGGGTATGCCGCTAGTAGGCGCCGGACTCGTCTAGCCGTGTCCGGGGTTTGAATGACCAATTCAGGTTTTTTGCCTAGCAGAGCCGGATATCTGTGGGGCTGTCAAGGCAGTCTCCCGCTCTTCCGTGCTCGAGTAACACTTAATACTTCCTTTTAACGAGATGATGCCACGTGGACCGGGCATTTTAAGTGTTAGAGATGCATAATGCGGTATTGCGTTGAAACGGGCGACATGGAAGAGTAACCTTTCGCGACGGAAGTTGACGGATGAACCAAACACAACTTCTAGCAGTATGGAGCCCGTACAATGGGCATATGGGCCTGGCATTACTCCTTTAAAGGAGGTGTTGCTACGGCAAATTTTGGTTGGGTTTATCCCCATCCTCATGGATTGTGTCCTGATATATCAGGTTGATGTCACTGCCGCCATCCATGAGGACTTGTGTAAATTGGAATCCGTTGATTACAGGATCCAATATCAAGGCAGTCCATCTTGCGTTCCGGATATTTTCAGAATAGTCCTGATGGTCGAAGGTGATTGGTTTTGACAACCAGTGTGCGGCGCGCCTTTTAGTGGGCGCCGCTCTGTTTTTCCCTTTGATCACGTGAAGTGAGTTTACTGTTTTAACCTCCTGTGGGAAAGTTTTTTGTTTTCCGGGGTTTCGCTTGTGGTGCTCGTCGCCATCTTTACTTGGTGTGTCGAGCCCCTTGTGTTCGGGCGCTCACGTGCCGGACTGTTTGAAGACCCAACAATCTCTGTGGGTATGGTTTGCAGGCTTCCCGGAGGTACCATGTATTTGACACAGTCTATCCAGAATCTTGTTTAGGTTGGATAGCTCATCACTGTTATCCTTTAGGGGCAGTGCTTTGTTGTTCGGCCAAGAGCTTTTGAATACGGCGTTGACCGCCGTACTATTTGGGCCATTTTCTTTATTTCGGCGCTGATCTTTTCTGCGTCGTGATTTCCCATTTCCATCCCTGATTTCGGATGTACTCGGGTCGCTGGTGCTGCATCTAGCCAGCCAGCTGTCTTCCCCTGCGCAAAATCGTGTCATGAGGCTTGTTAGTGCGGCCATTGTTCTTGGCTTTTCTTGGCCGAGGTGTCTGGCGAGCCATTCGTCCCGGACGTTGTGTTTGAAAGCTGTTAAGGCTTCGACGTCCGGACAGTCGACTATTTGGTTCTTTTTAGTAAGGAACCTGTTCCAGAATTTCCGGGCTGACTCTCCGGGCTGTTGAGTTATGTGACTTAGATCGTCTGCGTCCGGAGGGCGGACATAGGTCCCCTGAAAATTTGCCCGAAATGCATCCTCGAGCTCTTCCCAGCTTCCAATGGTATTTTCGGGGAGGCTCTTAAGCCAATGCCGAGCTGGCCCTTTGAGTTTAAGGGTAAGTATTTTATGGCGTGAGATCATCTCCTCTAGCCATGTGTATGTGGAGGATATAATCCTCGATCCGCACTCTGTGGTCTGTTGTTCCGTCGTATGCCTCTATGTTTACGGGTTTTAATCCCGCTGAAATTCATGATCCAAAGACCTCATCGCTGAAACATAGGGGGTGTGCGGCGCCCCTGTATTTGGGTGTGCCGTGATCTTCGGAATTTTGGCGTATTGCATTGCTTTGACGAGCGTGTTTTCTTGGCCCATAGATGGACCTAACTGGGCCATCCTTTTGATGTTAATCCTTAGGCGGATCGCATATTGGCTTGTGTGCGGCACCATTCGCCGCTCTCTTTTTGTCGTGAGATCGTCCATCCGACCGGGTGGTCTTCTTGCTTTTTAATTGTGGGGGCTCTAAGGCCTCCTCGTCGAATTCGGGCAGTAGCTTTCTTTTCGGGTAGCTCTTTGTTCGGCGACTGTCGCCGAATTTATCTGCGGTGCTGAATACTTTGCTCCATCTGATTCGGAGTGCATCTTCCGCTGTTTTGAGCTTCCGCTTCTGCTTTTTCAGGCTACGCGTAGTAGCGATGAGCCTTTTCTGGAGGTCATTTTGCTCCAGTGGTTTGTCCGGCGTGAGATCGTCCGGACTGTTGTCTTCGCCGGGGACAAATTGTTTATCCAAGTTATCTTGTTCGGACGATTGCTCGATGGCTTGTTCATTGTCCACCGGTTCGCCCTGCTCTATGGCTGGGTCTTTGTTGAGGCGGGACTTTGTTCGGCGTTTACGTTGCCGTTTTGACTGCTTTTCGAGGGATTTATCCTTCGTGGCGTCCCGTTGTTCCTCGTCTTCATTTCCTTTAGGTGTATCCACCATGTATACATCATGGGATGAGGTTGTCCAGCATCCTATAGGTGCTGGTTCATTGTTGTCTCCTACATCGTCGTCCATACCATCGATGTCTACGGAGTTGAAATCGAGCACGTCGTGTAAGCTTTCGACAGTGGCTATGAATTGGGTGGTGGGCGGGCATTGAATTTCTTCATCGTCCGTATCCCAACCTTCCTGATCGTAGTCCGGCCAGGGCTCTCCGGATAAAGAGAGAGACTTTAGTGAATTCAGGATGTCGCCAAAGGGCGAGTGCTGAAAGATGTCCGCGGTCGTGAACTCCATAACGGGCGCCCAACGGATTCGATTGGCAAGGGCGCGGAGGGTTCGGAATCCGGAGAGGAGTCCGGCTTCCTGGAGTCAAGGTCTTCGCAGCGATAGGATGCAGTTCGCTCGATCGCCGTAGAGATTGTAGCCCCGAGGCGGTGTCCAACCACTCGTCCTCGATCGGGATCCGGCTCCGGATTAAGGGTCGGAGCGGATCTTGGTGCGGCCTCCTCTGAGCCTTTGCTGGCTGCAGAGCTAGATCATGCCCATCAAGACAAGATGACGCGCTTGGTTGCGGCTCGAATCCGTCAAGATCAAGTCTCCGCGGATATCAGCCGTCTGATTTAAACTTCCAAATCTGACCGATGGCCAGGCGTACCTTCGATCTGCTTCCGGATGGCCGAGCGAATTGGCCGCAAGTGCAAAGCCGCCGAACACGAAGATCTGTCCGGGGAGAAAAGTCTCACCCTGGACCGCGTCGTTGTTGATGATCGAAGGAGCCATCGGGCCTATCGGTGACGACAAAGAGGAACTCTCAATGAAAGCACCAATGTCGGTGTCAAAACCGGCGGATCTAGGGTAGGGGGTCCCGAACTGTCCGTCTAGGCGGATGGTAACAGGAGACAAGGGACACGATGTTTTACCCAGGTTTGGGCCCTCTTGATGGAGGTAAAACCCTACATCCTGCTTGATTAATATTGATGATGTGTGTTACAAGAGTGGATCTACCACGAGATCAAAGAGGCTAAACCCTAGAAGCTAGCCTATGGTATGATTGTTGTTCTCCCTATGGACTAAAGCCATCCGGTTTATATCGACACCGGAGAGGGCTAGCGCTTACGTAGTCGGTTACAAAGGTAGGAGATCTACATATCCAGATCGCCAAGCTTGCCTTCCACGCCAAGGAAAGTCCCATCCGGACACGGGACGAAGTCTTCAATCTTGTATCTTCATAGTCTTGGAGTCCGGCCGATGATGATAGTTCGGCTATCCGGACACCCCCTAGTCCGGAACTCCCTCAATGGTCTTTAGCAATTCTTGCTCGAACTCGTGAAAGCTTTTGCTTGGGTCTCAGTTGAACATCTTCTTCTTCATCTTCTTCTTCTTCTTCTTCTTCTTGATCTTCTTCATTGTTGGCGTTGTCGTTTTCTTGTCGTGGTGGAGAAGGAGGTTGTTGACGTTCGTGATGTTCTTCCTCGTTTTCTTCATCATGGTGTGTTCCACTTGTGGATGCTTCCGTATTAACTCTTGCTTCACCTTGTCGTGAAGTAGAAGCTTCCACTTGGACAGACGAGGTACTCTCCTTCACCTCCGTTGGACGGACCTTGCCAATAGACAAGTCTTGGATTGCTTCCGTAGGGTCTTTGTCTCCTACATCAATTGGCAATTGCTCTACTTGCGAGCCGTTAGATTCATCAAACTTCACATCTACCGTCTCTTCAACCTTTCGGATGAAATTGTTGTAGACACGGTAAGTGTGAGAGTTTGAGCCATAACCTAGTAGGAAACCTTCATGAGAGTTAGGAGCAAACTTTGAACGACGATGCTTATCAAGAATGTAGCACTTTGAGCCGAATACTCGTAAGTATCCAACTTGGGGTTTGTTACCAGTGAGGAGCTCGTATGCCATCTTGCCGGGTAGCTTGTGAAGATATAAACGATTAGTTGCATGACAAGCTGTCTCAACCGCTTCTGCCCAAAAGTGCTTCGGCGTCTTGTACTCATCAAGCATCGTTCTCGCCATTTTGATGAGCGCCCGGTTCTTCCTCTCAACAACTCCATTTTGTTGAGGTGTGTACGTAGCCGAGAACTCGTGTGAAATCCCTTCTTCGTCGAGAAAGGTGTCCACATTTATGCGTTCTTGAACTCCGTTCCGTTGTCGCCGCTAACCTTCTTGATCTTCACTTCAAACTGATTTTGGGCCTTCCTAGCGAAGTTTTTGAAGATCTTTTGGACCTGCGATTTATCATCAAGAAAGAACACCCACGTAAATCTTGAAAAATCATCAACTATAAGTAGACCAAAAGAATTTCCACCGAGGCTTTTGTAAGCGTTGGGACCAAAAAGATCCATATGAAGTAGCTCGAGTGGCCTCCTTGTGGTCATGATATTCTTCACGGGATGCCTTCCTCCAACCTGTTTACCTGCCTGACAAGCACTGCAAAGTCTATCCTTATCAAATATGACATCGTTAACTCCAAGGATATGATTTCCTTTAAAAAGCTTGTCAAGATTTCTCATGCCAATGTGACCTAGTCGTCTATGCCATAACCAGCCTTTTGAGGATTTAGCAATTAAGCAAGTTTTAGGTTGTGCGTTTTTAGAGAAATCAACAATGTAAAGATCACCTATACGTATACCGGTAAAGACCATTTTATGATTGTCTCACGAAACACTTGACAATCTACTTCAGTAAATAGGACATTGAAACCGAAATCAGCAAGTCTAGATACTGAAAGTAAGTTGTAGCCAAGAGATTCAACGAGCATGACATTCTGAATGGAGCTATCATGTGAGATGGCCACCTTACCAAGGCCAACCACCTTACCCTTTGAGTTGTCACCAAAAGTGACATACTTTCGAGGACTATCATTCTCAGCAAGCTCACAAAACATGTCTTTATCTCCGGTCATGTGATCGGTACATCCACTGTCAAGAACCCATTCCTTTCCTCCTGACACATATTGAGGGAGTCCCGGATTAGGGGGTGTCCGGATAGCCGAACTATCACCGTTTGCCGGACTCCTGGACTATGAAGATACAAGATTGAAGACTTCGTCCCGTGTCTGGATGGGACTTTCCTTGGCGTGGAAGGCAAGCTTGGCGATACGGATATGTAAATCTCCTACCATTGTAACCAACTATGTGTAACCCTAACCCTATCCGGTGTCTATATAAACCGGAGGGTTTTAGTCCATAGGACGAACAACAATCATACCATAGGCTAGCTTCTAGGGTTTAGCCTCTCTGATCTCGTGGTACATCTACTCTTGTACTACCCATATCATCAATATTAATCAAGCAGGAGTAGGGTATTACCTCCATCGAGAGGGCCTGAACTCGGGTAAAAACATCGTGTCCCTTGTCTCCTATTACCATCCGCCTAGACGCACAGTTCGGGACCCCCTACCCGAGATCCGCCGGTTTGACACCGACATTGGTGCTTTCATTGAGAGTTCCTCCGTCGTCGCCCGTCGGAAGGATGCCTCATCCCGCCTTTAAAGACGATACTATCGCCAAAGGAGCCTTGGCCACCGCCGCACTCTCCGGCTATGTGGTTTTCTTATGACCGCCAGTTAAGCCGCATCGCTACCGACGATGACTTCTCGGGTCATCGAAACCAATCTTCACGTTAACTCGGAACTTGCCGAGCGGTTAGATCCGATCGAGCTCTCCTTCAGAACGAGCTCTTGGATCGCATCGCCACCACAGGAGTCGCCACAGTCTACGACCGGATCGGGCCTAAAACCGATCAGAGAGAGATCAACTCTCCCCAGGCTACCCATCATGTTGCTGTGATAGAGGAGCAATACGGCGATTCTTCTTCTATCTTAAGGACTAGCTACGTCCGGATTCCCGATCCCTCCATGCCGGATTCCCGCAGAGGGACGGATGTCGATCAAGCCCTGAACTTAAAGTCAGGCGGCGGGTTGGATTCATTGGATAGCATTCAAAAATCCAAACTTCCGAGTTCGGAAACTTCTCGGCCCCTGAGTCTTAAATTGGACGGGGTTCCAGATCTAGTTCCACCCGCCCACCCAAACATTAGCGATCTATCCCGAATTCGGCAAGTGCCCGCTGAAACAGTACATCATTACTGGGCCAGATTCCTCCTGGTTATAGACAGGATAAAGGACTGCCGAGAGGAGGACGCAATCCCACTTTTCTGCAATAATTGCACGGACAAGGGAATCCTAAACGCCATAAGTCGTCGCGAAATTAAACGCTTTGCTGACTTGGTGACCATAGTACAAAAGTACTGTGCGATGGAGAGTGCTTGGAAAATCGAAAGTAAATTTTGGGAAAATCCGGCCCCGAATACATCCCTAGTCCGAAATAAAAGGGTGCATCATCACCAAGCACCTGGGTTAAACACCAAAAAACCAAAACCCCCTAAAGGGTACGGAACCGTACTGGAGGGTTGGCTAAACGGACCTTGCAAAATTCATAGCACGTAGGGCGCCACTCCAACTCATAGCCTTCGAGCATGTTGGATACTACGGCAGGTGGCCAAAAGTGGCGAAGAGCTTCTAGCTTCAGAATCCCAGCCCAGCAACACCAGTACGGTGTTAAAAGTCTTCAAGACTTTCGCATCAAATAACATGTGGAAACGAACACTCCGCAACCTTGCCGAAGTCTACCAAGTAGCAACAATAAATCCATGGAGTGACACGGCTATTACCTTTAATGC
Organism: Aegilops bicornis; assembly: GCA_021605145.1. Classification (NCBI taxonomy): domain Eukaryota; kingdom Viridiplantae; phylum Streptophyta; class Magnoliopsida; order Poales; family Poaceae; genus Aegilops; species Aegilops bicornis. Next base: position 521,971,236 of record CM038669.1, read on the forward strand.
CAGGATTTAACCCAAATTCCGAACAGCCCGAGCACCAGCCGCATTGGTCCTCAGTCCAATAGTGGACGACTTTCGCCTTACTAAGGTACTCATGGATGGCGTCCTCATCTATGAGTAAACCCTCCGAAAAATGGAAATAGACTGGAACCGCATTGAGCGAAGCAGCACAACCTTTAGAGGAATAATACCTAGCCGGGAAGCATGCTGCACAGGAAAAATCACACTGGACGTAGTGTTCGGCTCGCCGGACAATTACAGGTCCGGGGAGGTCACATTTCAAGTGGCCCCGTTCAGCAGCGGATATCACGCTTTATTAGGGCGAGAGGCATTCACAATTTTTCAAGCTATACCCCATTATGGGTACGTGAAGCTTAAAATGCCCGGACCTAACGGAATCATCACTCTCGATAGTGATCCGAACATATCACTCCGCGCCGAAAACAAGACAGCCGCACTAGCCCTCGAGGCACTATCCGAAGCCTTAGCGGCCGAGGAACTCACTGTGATGCGCTCCACGATGAACAGGGACGATGTGATACTTGATAAAAGATCCAAGTCCACCTCTTTTAAACCAGCAGATGAAATAGTCAAATTCCAAGTCCACCCAACGGACCCTGCAAAGACGGCCTCCATTGGGGCACAATTAAACCCTGATGTAGACGCCGCACTACGAGAATTTCTAATAGAAAACTGGGACATTTTTGCCTGGCACCCTTCGACATGCCAGAATCCCACGTCGGCTGGCGAGCACAGCCTAAATATCCTAAAAGGATTCAAGCCGGTCAAACAGGCTCTTGGCGCTTTTAGAACCCAAGAGACAGGCCATGGGAGAAGAGCCAGCCAAACTTCTGGAAGCCGGATTCATCAGAGATATAAAACATCCGGACTGGCTAGCAAACCTGGTGATGGTACCAAAGAAGGATAAATCCTGGCGCCTATGTGTCAATTTCAAAGACCTTAATAAGGCTTGCCCAAAGGATCCCTTCCCCCTCCCTCGCATTGATCAAATTATCGACGCTACAGCAGGACACGACTCATTGTGCTTCCTCGACGCGTACTCCGGCTACCACCAAATCAAGATGGCGGAGCTAGACCAAGCTGCAACAGCATTCATCACTCCATACGGCCCATTCTGCTTCAACACAATGCCCTTCGGCTCAAAAACGCCGGCGCAACATATCGCCGCATGATTCGTACATGTCCGCAAACCAGATCGGCAAAACAGTGGAAGCATATGTAGATGACGTGGTCGTCAAATCCAAGCATGTCGAAACTCTAGTAGACAACTTGAGGCTCACATTCGACAATCTCCGAAAATATGATATTAAGCTCAATCCGGAAAAATGCGTCTTCGGCGTTCCGGTAGGAAAGCTCTGGGCTTCATTGTGTCCGTAGAGGAATTGAAGCAAACCCAGCCAAGATCCGAGCTCTGTCACAATTGGATATTCCAAAATACCTCAAACAAATACAAAGTTGACTGGATGCGTAGCGGCTCTAAGCCGCTTTATTTCCCGTTTGGGAGAAAAGGCGTTACCCCTTTACCGCCTCCTCCGATGCACCGAACACTTCGAGTGGACGGATGTCGCCACGGCCGGACTCGAAGAAATAAAAGCCATATTGGCAACAAATCCGGTCCTGGTCGCGCCCAACATGGGCGAACCAATGCTATTATATATCGCCGCAACACATCAAGTTGTCGTGTGATGCTCATCGTCGAACGAGAAAGCGGACGGACACGGTTCCCTCTTCAAAACCGGTTTACTATGTGTCCACTGTCCTAACTCCATGCAAGTCCTAGTACCCACATTATCAAAAGATAGCATACGCGGTGTTCATGGCATCCCGGAAGCTGCGACTACTTTCAAGAGTGTTCGATAACGGTAGCCTCCGAAGTACCTCTTAACGACATTATAAACAACCGCGACGCGACGGGCCGGATTGCTAAATGGGCCATAGAGCTCCTTCCATTCTACATAACCTATAAGCCACGACGAGCTATTAAGTCGGAGGTTTTGGCCGACTTCGCGTGGCGAATGGACCGCTCGAACTCCCTAAAGAGTACGACGCATACTCCAATTGGATCATGCACTTTGACGGCTCCAAAATGTTGGCGGCTGGGGCGGCGTCGTCTGACGTCCCCAACCGGGACACACTCCAATACGTCCTTGAGATAATGTATACGGACTCCAACAACGCGGCGAATCTGAGGCCCATACGCACGGCCTCCGGATGGCGATCTCTACGGGCATTAAACGCCTAGAGGTGCGGGGATTCAACCTCGCGATATCTCAAATAAACAGAGACTTTAATGCCAAAGATCCAAAAATGGCAGCGTACGCAATGCGGTCCTAAAAATGTCGGCCGCAGTTCAAGGCTCGAATTTCATCATATAGCCCGGATAACAACCAGCGGCGGACGTATTAGCACGCATCGGCGCAAAACGCGATGCCGTCCGCCTAACATCTTCTGGAACGGCTGTTCAAGCCATCCGTATTTATGGGAAGGGGAGTCCGAAAATAACAATCCGGACCCAGCCGCACTGCCTGACACCAAACACTCTGACACAATCGGAGGCTCTGCCAACGAGATAACATCCTCCGCCCACGAAATAATGGCGGTTATCACCCCATGGACAGAACCATTTCTAGCCTACCTAACTAGGCAGGAACTCCTCGAAGACCAAAATGAGGCTCGCTGCATAGTACGGCGATCCAAAGCCTATAAAGTCCATGAGGGAGAGCTATATAAGAAAAGCACAACAGGAGTCCTTCAAAGGTTTATCTCCGAAGAGGAAGGGCGAAACCTCCTGGCTGAAATTCATGCCGGACTGGGTGGGCACCACGCCGCAGCCCGGGCCCTTGTAGGCAAGGCCTTCTTTACAGGATTTTATTGGCCGACGGCCCGGGCAGATGCGCATGATTTAGTCCAACGATGCGTTGGTTGCCAGCTTTTTGCTAACCAAAGCCACATGCCACCCACCGCCCTCAAAACAATACCCATCACCAGGCCGTTCGCGGTCTGGGGGCTTGACATGGTTGGACCCCTTAAGGGAGGAACCCACAAGCAAAAATACCTATTGGTCATGGTGGATAAATTCACCAAACGGATAGAGGCCAAGCCTATTAAAACGGCCGAATCCGGGCTGGTGATAGACTTCATATCAGGGGTAGTGCACCATTACGGCGTCCCCCACAGTATCATCACTGATAACGGCACCAACTTCACGGCCGATGAGGTCAAATTATGGTGCAAAAACAAGGGCATCAAGCTCGATTACGCCTCAGTCTATCACCCTCAAAGCAACGGTCAAGTCGAGCGAGCAAACGGTCTAATCATGAGCGGCATTAAACCCAGACTAGTGCGGTCCCTCAAGGAATCTAACACACACTAGGTTGAGGAGCTCGACTCCGTACTCTGGGGGCTACGGACCATGCCGAATCGTACTACCGGATTCACACCATTTTTTATGGTGTACGGTGCAGAGGCAGTCTTGCCCTGCGACATAATACATGACTCACCTCGCGTGCACATGTATGAAGAAAGATAAGCCGAGCTCGATCGGCAGGACAGTTTGGACGCATTGGAGGAGGAGCGCGACGTGGCAAAAGCTCGGTCCGCATTTTATGAACAGCAGGCTCAAAGATATCAAAGCAGGGAAGTACGGGCCAAAGCTTATAACGTTGGCGAACTAGTTCTATGCCTGCTGGACAAGAAAAAGGACAAACTCAAGCCCAAATGGGAAGGTCCCTTCATCATCGACCAGGTCCTGACCGGCGGAGCATACCGTCTGCGAAACGCATCGGATAACCGACTTGAGCCAAACCCATGGAACGCAGCCCGTCTACGAAGATTCTACGCCTAAGCGTCGGACTCCAAGTTCGTCTCCTTCCTCCATCCACATTTTCTATTTTTGTTGTCTTTTATTTCTCTCCTTCCTCCTCCTTCTTCTTGAAGCCTTTAGAGGCTCGTTTGCGCTTTGTTCGCACATATTTGACGCGCTGTCCGCGCTCATTATACCTGGGGGCTTCTTTAACATAATCTTATTTATACGGGCTTCATGCCCAACACATGTTTCAAACTTCCGCATGTACCTTTTATTCACCATTATATGCATCGATATGACTTAAGTTTTGGCCAAGCTGTGTTGCTCGGCTCTGTGCTTACCCCTCGTTCCCGATTGTTCGCTAGGTGGTAAAGGGAGCACCTCTGCGATTATTACCGCTGGTCACCGGATGTGTACCTTAGACTGGGTGAAGCCGAAAGTTAGCGTTCTTAAGCGAATATTCGGTCGGTGAACTGAAAGATGATTTTTAACTATTTATCCATCTGCCCCCAGATGATTTTCTGCTTTCTTAGCAGTTTTGACATGCACTTTAGGGCATGCCTCCCAGCGAAAGTAACCCTTAATGGAACTATTCTCCCTGGAAGATGTTTCTTACTATCCATGTAATATAACATAACTAGTTGGGCACTTGTCTGATACAGCAATAATGACCCCTACACCTTGTCTCCATGCATGCCTCGGTTCTTATATAACCGCGAGGGTATTCGGACACACTCCGGACTGTTGGGTCCCGAGGTCGAAGCGAAAAGGTCCGCTATGACAAACGATCTACAATCCGGCTAGAAGACATTTTTCATGTTATATTCAATTACATAGTCAACTCGACTCATTGTATTCCTCCTCAATGCCATCCAATAGGCTATCTAATTTACAATCTTGCTGGGAATACTTGGCGGCCAATTCTACTTGGCCGTACACTAAGCTTACAGGATCTCCTTCCCATCGTGCCCCACAGGTCCGACCTCGGCCATGTGGTTTGGGTCAACCGTGTACCGCTGCCGTCTTTACCATGGCCCAGCCTCCTCGGCGCCTTTGACGGCAGGCCGATATCTTCCATAGTCGGAAGCGCTGCCGTGGTCCTTGAAGCCGCTCTGCCAGCTCCCCAATGCCTTCGGGCAGGGGGATAGATGTCCACAAGGCCTGGCCGACGCCTTTCATCACCTGCCGAACTCGTTCGTGCAGCTGATGCAGTTCGGGAAGAAGATCACCCGAAGAACTGGGCATCTCCTCCTCAGGACGACCTGTGAGCAACCTACATACATGTTTATGTTAGTCGCCTTCCTCGCCGAACTCTTTCAAAGTTCGCTCAAGCACTTACTGAAAATGCCGCGACGAAGCCGTCGATTCTCCTTTACGGAGTCAGACAACTGGGCACGAACATCCTTTAGTTCCTCACCCAGTTGGGTGTTGGCATCTTGGAGGTTATTTTTCTCCTGCCGCACCCTCGTAAGCACGCTCTCGCTGGCCTTTAGCTGGCGCACGAGTTGTTGCTTGTCCGGATCTAGTTCGGCGTCATCTGCAATATTATTGTCAGATTTACACACACGCCGCACTTCATAAACTATTTATCTTTTGAGGCATATATTACCAGAGGGGGTCTCTGTGGCTCCCCTCAGAAGCTAGTGCGGCCTCAAGTTGGGCCTTGCATTCTTCAAGCTCACAGACAGTCGGGTATTCTTTTTTGTAAGATCCTGCATAACAAATGATCCTTAAATCAGTTATTCTAACTATTTTAAGTCTCGGGGGCTACTGGCATATATAACTATCAAATTTCCTCACCCAGATGTCCTTTACATACTGCTCCGTGGCTCTGGCTAGACCATCTTGAGTGGCACGGAGGTGCGCATCTCCCGAATTGAAGGCATTCAAGGCCTCTTGGGAGAAACATGCGTTACGAAGAACTGTCTTACGGCGCCTATGATTCATGGCGCTCTCCACCTCGGAGTTGGTGGCGGACAATCTGTCGGCATCCTCTATTGGAGGAGCATCCGACTCACGCCTCGTGCTCGCCTCCACTTCTGGACCCGGCTATGGAGCCTGGCCGGCGGAGGCTCGATTGGCAACCTATCCGTACTCAGTCCGGCGAGCGCTCCTTTTTCTGAAAAAAGCACCAGCGTTAGTACACCTTCCAGGAATCAATCCTGGGAATATGGTGGCGCGCCATACCGTTGCAGCGGAGTTTCGATCCGGACCGCACTTCTTTTTAGCTTGCGGGCCAGATTGCCCTTGTTGGCCACCGCCCGAGCTCGGCCTCCTGCCTCGAAAGGCACCCTGCGAAACACCATTGGTATACGGTGATCAAGAAATAAGCACGGATGGGTCATTATCGAGTATTGGGACCTCGGTCTCGATTACTGTGAGGCTGGAAGTATTCCGGTAATCGGCCGTAATGGCAACCAAAGCATTGTCGATGCTAAGTTGGTGGAACACCCGTCGATCAGCTCCACCTTTATATCCGGATCCTCTTCGAGGTCGGATCGAGGGACCGCTCCGGATCCTCGGGTTGTGGGGCTGGCTGTGTATCTTCTCCACGGCCCGGCGCGCAGCTTCTGCGTAGAAACCATGAAATGAGATATTTAACCACGGGAACATGGATCGAACAGGCCACTAAGGTATTTGCTTACCCAACTTCGAGGATTATTCGAAGAAAACCCGTTTAGTGGATTGACGCGGAGAAAATCCTCCTCTTCCCCTTTGTACATGGTGGACAAGGTCTTCACCAGTTCGGTGACCGATCCCGGCCCTTTGCGGCCATGGCGGGTGGCATCGTCCTCCCCATTGAAATACCAGATGGGGTGGCCCCTATATTGGAGCGGCTGCACTCCCCTCATAATGCAGATTGCCATGACTCCAGTCATGGTCAATCCAGCATGAGCCAGTAATCTTATTCGGCTCATCAAGTAAAGGACGTCCCGGTCATTTTCTTCAGAGGAGCGTTGCTAAACTCTGGAAGGCCGATCCGTACAGGATCCGGCAGCGGGACGTCCTCCATGTAAAACCATTCCGAAGGCCAGTCTTCGGACGCCTTCTTCGGGGTTCCGGATAGATATCCGGTCCTGGCGATGCGCCATAGTTCGGCTCCGCCCACTTGATATATTGATCCCTCATGAGAACGGGGTACAAGGCCGAATAATCTCTTCCACAGTGCAAAATGAGCCTCGACGCCCAAGAACAGTTCGCAAAGGGCCACGAAGCCCGCGATGTGCAAAATGGAGGCAGGCGTAAGGTGGTGCAACTGGAGGCCGTAGAACTCCAAGAGCCCCCGAAGAAATGGATGAATTAGAAATCCGAGTCCTCTTACTAGATAAGAGATAAAGCACACCCGCTCTCCTTTAGAGGGATCGAGGACACACTCCGCTTGCTTTCCGCCCTTGTAGGTGGCAAGTCCGGCTCGAACCGGAACCATGAAGGCCGGGGGAAGAAATCCCTTGGTTTGGAGTATAACTAGCTCGCTATGCAGGACTGAGCATCTCTCCCAATTTCCCGGCTGAGGGTTGGGAGCGCGAGAGGAGGAGCCGCGTTGACTGGCCATGGTGGAATGGATTTTTGTCGAAGGCGCTCCGATGAAAGCTCGCGGAGGGGGGATGGTGTGACTCAGATCTAGATCCTCGCCCCTTTTATGGGCGGCTCATTTGCGCAGCTAGGGGGGTAAGTGTAAAAATACCCTGGCTTTTCGCATTCATTCAAACACGTGGAAGATGGCCATTGTTGGGCGTGGAAGCCAAGGAGCGCAGCATTTATCAGAAGTCGGACACTATTCGACAAGTATATGGAATTTGGAGAAGAACCCGCCTCGCAATGCCGAAGATAAACTACACGCCGGACTCATCGTCATTGAAGCCTGGTTCGGGGGCTACTGAGGGAGTCCCGGATTAGGGGTTGTCCGGATAGCCGAACTATCACCGTTGGCCAGACTCCTGGACTATGAAGATACAAGACTGAAGACTTCGTCCCGTGTCCGGATGGGACTTTCCTTAGTGTGGAAGGCAAGCTTGGCGATACGGATATGTAAATCTCCTACCATTGTAAAACCGACTCTGTGTAACCCTAACCCTATCTGGTGTCTATATAAACCAGAGGGTTTTAGTCCGTAGGACGAACAACAATCATACCATAGGCTAGCTTCTAGGGTTTAGCCTCTCTGATCTCGTGGTAGATCTACTCTTGTACTACCCATATCATCAATATTAATCAAGAAGGAGTAGGGTATTACCTCCATCGAGAGGGCCCGAACCTGGGTAAAAACATCGTGTCCCTTGTCTCTTGTTACCATCCGCCTAGACGCACAGTTCGGGACCCCCTACCCGAGATCCGCCAGTTTTGACACTGACACATATCACCGAAGATTTGCCATAAGACCAAAATGTCTCATTGCATCATCAAGATCAAAGTCACTATCATCATCCTCATCATAGTATCCATGTTCAACATCGTCATGTGGTGGATCAAGTCCTAGAGAGGGTAATTCGTTAAAGTGAGTTTGACAATGATCTTGCTTATGAATTCTTATAGCTTCGGAAATAATATCACCAATAATTCCAACATCTCCTTGGCACGCATAAGGTCGGTAAGTTCAACTAGACGATCGCCAAACATAGGATCACTAGTATTCATCTTACTCAAGGCAATAGACTTATAGAGAATTTCATCTAGATTTTTCAAGGAATAATTTGGAAAGCGTTCCTCAAGAAATTTCCATATATTGTAGGCACACTCAAGAGTAGGCAAGATTCTAATTAAGTTTCTAGGCAAGCCTCTAGTGATGAGATTAACAGTTCTAAGGTTCCTAATCATGTCAATGGATTCATCAAGGGTAGGATGCATAGGATCAACATGAGGTGCACAAGGGCTAGCAATGTACTTGTTCAAATGATATTGATTGAAAATTACAAGCATCTCATTTTTCCACTCATGAAAATACTCTCCATCAAGAATAGGCACTCTATGTCTAAGACTCCCCAAAGTAGACTCATTCATCTTCCTCCAAACGTGATTAAACCAAGGCAATGGAGACCAATGCTCTTATACCACTTGTAGGATCTTGAGAAGAGGTGTCTAGAGGGGCGGTGATTAGACACTAAGTACCAAAGTTGCAGTTTTTAACTTCTTTAGGTTTAAGTGGAGTTTAGGCACAAGTTTAACATTCACGATACAAGCAAGCATGCAAAGAGTATGTGAGCAGCGGAAAGTAAAGCATGCAACTTGCAAGAATGTAAAGGGAAGGGTTTGGAGAATTCAAACGCAATTGGAGACACAGATGTTTTTGTCGTGGTTCCGATAGGTGGTGGTATCGTACATCCACGTTGATGGAGACTTCAACCCACGAAGGAGTAACGGTTGCTTGAGTCCACGGAGGGCTCCACCCTTGAAGGGTCCACGAAGAAGCAACCTTGTCTATCTCACCATGGCCGTCGCCCACGAAGGACTTGCCTCATTAGCGGTAGATCTTCACGAAGTAGGCGATCTCCTTGCCCTTACAAACTCCTTGGTTCAACTCCACAATCTTGTTAGAGGCTCCCAAGTGACACCTAGCCAATCTAGGAGACACCATTCTCCAAGAAGTAACAAATGGTGTGTTCATAATGAACTCCTTGCTCTTGTGCTTCAAATGATAGTCTCCCCAACACTCAACTCTCTCTCATAGGATTTGGATCTGGTGGAAAGAAGATTTGAGTGGAAAGCAACTTGGGAAGGCTAGAGATCAAGATTCTTGTGGTTGGAATGGAATATCTTGGCCTCAACACATGAGTAGGTAGTTCTCTCTCAGAAATAGGATGCTGGAAGTCTAGGCTTGTTCTGATGGCTCTCGCCATGAATGAAGAGGAGGTGGAGGGGTATATATAGCCTCCACACAAAATCTAACCGTTACACACAATTTACCAAACTCGATGGGACCGGATCATCAAACTCGGTTGGACCGATTTAGTAAACTTAGTGACCGTTAGGGTTTTTGATGGGACCAATATGCAACTCGGTAGGACCGATATGGTTAGGTTTAGGGCATAACGTAATCTCGGTGAGACCGATTACACAAACTCGGTGAGACCGATTTTGGTAATTAGATAACCAGAGAGTAGGTAAGGCAAACTTGGTGGGACCGATTACTCAAACTCGGTGGGACCGATTTTGGTAATAAGTTAACCAGAAAGATTGCATTGTAATCTCGGTAGTACCGATTGCACAAACTCGGTGAGACCGATTCTGGTAATGGACATACACAGAGAGATTACAATCCCATCTCGGTGAGACCGACATCCCTATAGGTGGAATCGATTTGCCTAGGGTTTGTGGCAGTGGCTATGGCATCTGAACTCGGTGGCGATGGATAGAAAGAATCGGTAGGGCCGAGTTTGACTGAAGGTTTAGGTCATATGTGTGGAAGTGGGAAAGTACTTGAGGGTTTTGGAGCATATCACTAAGCACATGAAGCAAGAGGCTCATTAAGCAACACCTCATCCCTCCTTGATAGTATTGGCTTTTCCTATAGACTCAATGTGATCTTGGATCACTAAAATGTAAAATGAAGAGTGTCGGTGTCAAAACCGGCGGATCTCTTGTAGGGGGTCCCGAACTGTGCGTCTAGGCGGATGGTAACAGGTGACAAGGGACACGATGTTTTTACCCAGGTTCGGGCCCTCTCGATGGAGGTAATACCCTACTCCTGCTTGATTAATATTGATGATATGGGTAGTACAAGAGTAGATCTACCACGAGATCGTAGAGGCTAAACCCTAGAAGCTAGCCTATGGTATGATTGTTGTTCGTCTGGACTAAAACCCTTCGGTTTATATAGACACCGAATAGGGTTAGGGTTACACAGAGTCGGTTACGATGGTAGGAGATCTTCATATCCGTATCGCCAACTTGCCTTCCACGCCAAGGAAAGTCCCATCCGGACACGGGACGAAGTCTTCAATCTTGTATCTTCATAGTCTAGGGGTCCGGCCAACGGTGATAGTTCCGCTATCCGGACACCCCCTAATCCAGGACTCCCTCAGTAGCCCCTGAACCAGGCTTCAATGACGACGAGTCCAACGCGCATATTGTCTTCGGCATTGCAAGGCGGGTTCCTCCGAATACTTAATAGAAGGTTTTGAACACAAGGATAGTGTCCGGCTCTGCAAAACAAGTTCCACATACTACCGTAGAGAGAATAAATTTTGCACAGATCCGCTGACGTATTCCGCGGCGTGACATCACACCACGGTCAAGCCTTTATTTGAATCGTTTTTTTACTGTCCCACCTCAGCGCGTTTAGCGAGGCGGTTTCCTTGGCACGTCTTATCAAAGTGTAGATCATGCCCCCTTATTACGGGATTCTCATCAATACAGACGTGGGTAACCCAACCGTGCCCGTTGGCACGCCTCCTCTATCGAAGGCGAGTCCCAATCAACCACGGGGAGACCAAGGCCCTCTTCTTTTTTCCACCCTCCATCGAGTTCGCCTCGCGCTTCGTTTTCTAACACCCAAAGTTTCAGATTTAGGCACTTCGGACCTTCGACGATGTCCGGCTCCGACCAGCTCGGCCGATGGATGTCTTCTTCCGTCACAGAAGAAGATGTGCTAAAGCTGCGAGACGCCAGGTATCTAACCGGCGAGATGTCGCATAGGCTGCCTGCTCCAGGGCAGGTCATTCCCACTCCCGAGCCCGACGAGAGCGTGGTGTTCGTGTCTCACTTCCTTCAGGGTTTAGGCTTCCCGATGGATCCCTTTGTGCGGGGGCTCATGTTTTATTATGGGCTGGATTTCCATGACTTGAATCCGGAGTCCATCCTCCATATCTCGTCATTCATTGTCATATGTGAAGCCTTCCTCCATATTACCCCTCACTTTGGATTGTGGCTCAAGACCTTCAAGGTGGAGCCAAGATGATCGAGGGCAACAAGCAGAGTGCGGAGGGGCGGTCATAAGCAAGTGTGCTGATGCTCCGTGGCCCAAGGGCTCTTTTCAAGAGGAGCTTGGTTTGTGGCAATGGGAGTGGTTTTATATCACCGCGCCCAGCGGCACCAAATGGGTGTCGCCACCCGCCTTCCGCTCAGGTCCACCACAGCGGCTGGCATCATGGGTCAACCGGGGGCTCGACTGGGGGCCGTCCAAGGACGTTCCTCTGTTGCAGGGCCGTATTCGAGACCTCCAAGAAAGAGAGATCAATCTGGTCGCAGTGGCGCAGGTTATGTTGATTCGGCGCCTTCTGCCCTGCAAACGTCGCCCCCTCCGTCTGTGGGAATTTAATCCGGAAGGACCACGGGCTCTCCAACATTTTATGGGTACGACGCCCATGGAGATGTATAAACTGTTCTTCAGATCACAAGAAAAGTGTCCGGACCTGACTGAGGACGTAGGACTAAGCTGCAATCGCCTGTGAATACTCAAGTAAGTAGTCATGTACCCGGACAGGCTGTCCGCTCATTTATCATAAACTTGCCCTTAAAGGAGCTGTTTCTTGAACATGAGTGGATAGCGAAGGCAAAGTTGATAAGGTGTCCGCTCCTCCCGGAGACCATGCCGGATCCCATGCCGACCAAGATGTCAAGGCCGCACCTTTGAAGAAGGCGAAGGGAGGAGCGGGAAGCCACCGCCTCCACGAAGGAGGCTTTCGAGGAAGGAGGGATCAAAGTCCCACCCTCCAAGGAGAGAAGAGGACCGCTTCGGAAGATCCCGAGGTCAAGGCCTCAAAGAGGGGAAAGAAATCTTCGTCAGAGAGTCTGGCACTGGGAAGTACCCCAGCCGCACTATTTCCCCAAGGGGATCAGCCCTCTAGCGAGCCGTAAGTAAAAAGAAGGGGTCTTGTAATAAGGGACATCCCTGTATTTATTTCTGAAGATAACTGAAATTATACCTTGTAGTTCGGATCTCAGCCCTTCTCAGCAGAGCTCGTCTTCGGGGGATCTTCTTCTGGAGATGATGGAGAATGAAACGCCTCCACCTGTCGCACCTTCATGCGAGGCGGACGACCCTGAGGTGTCGTCGCGGAGGGTTTCCCCGAGTCCGGCGGGGCCGGAAGTCCGGCGCCAACTGGCGTGCGGTCGAAGGAGCTGAATGATCTGCTCGGGCGAGCGGCTATCTCAGAAGATCACCATGCGCTGATGGGTACGGTAATTGAAAGAATTGCATCCGCGGAGAGCGGATTGCATGAAGCCGTTAGAAGCTTACTGACGGGGTTCGAGGTACGCAAAAATGATGTACCTTCTGACAGTTATGCATATAGAATGCGCCCTGTATAGATAGTAGCCCCTGAGACTCGGTATGTTGTCAAAATTGACAGCGTGCCGAGGATCATAATCTCAGTTATAACATTGCGCCGCTCCTAAATAGGTGGCGGGGCATCCGGTGGCCAGCCGGACTAATGAATTTGCCGAACTAAAGCGGCGACTTGACGAGGCGGATGCGGACATCGCGCTGGTCAATAAACGGTTTGACGAGTCACAAGGTATGCGACTTCTCCGCGGACACCTGGTAAGGGAGCTTGAGGCCCATGCCTTACTACTTGTATGCTTTTGATGCAGACGGTGCCGCTCATTGTGGAGGAGCTGCGCGGAACTTGCCCGAGCGAAAGAGCAAGCCAGAAATAGTAATCTTGCCGCTTTAAGGGCGGCCAAGAGCTAAAAGCGAACGGGCTGCTCATCGCCGAAGAAGAGGAAATGGCCGATATGGCCATAAATTTGAAGAATGCTACCGACCGCTGCGGGTTCTTGAAAAAGAACGCCAAACGGAGCAAGAGGACCTGAAAAGGCCACCGCCGGGTTAAGGATGCCCGCTCCGCAATGAGAGCTGCAAAGGAGGAGCTGCGTCAGCCGTGGATGATGCTGGAAAGCCTTTTCTGCTGCGGACGAAGTTCAGGGATACGAAGTATGCTCAGTTGGACAAGTTGTGGAGTTCGGAGGATGCTTATCTGGACTTAGCGGCGAGCGCTGCGGACGCGATTGAGCACTTCCGAGGCCAGAACGGGCACAGAAGGGAAGAGCTATATTGGTCGCATTCCATAGTCCGGAGCGTCGTCTTCCATTGACCGATCAGTTGGCCGAATGGGCCGAGCTGAATCAATTATCCGGACTTGCCATGAAGCATGTCATGACTCATTTGTGGCCAGGCGGACCCCAGCCGAAGAGTTATTTTGGCTTAGTGCAGCAGTTCCTTGGTGCGGTACCGGCGTGACGACGCAATGAAGCGGTCGGCGTGCATAGAGGGAGCGGATGGCTCTTGCCCGTGTCAAGACATACCGGGCGGAGATGAAGACCACCAACGTTGCATCCCAAGACTCGGACAGAAGTTTAGTACCCGCCGAGCACTATTTTGAGGAAGTCTGCAGGCGCTCGTTTAATAGAGACGCAATGCTCAAGGATATTATGTTTAAATGACATGTATGATTTGTGAAAACAATGTTTCAATATAATATAAGAGCTTTTTATACTTGTGCGTTCAAGTATTAAAACGCCTCTGTGGCCGTTGATGTATTTGTGTATATAACTTGAAAGATGGCAGTTCGCTTTAGCCCCCACGCACATAGTGCGGGGTGTTTGCAAAAAGGCGCATTTTCACACTTAATCCAACGTCTTGGTCCTGTGAAGGAGGTGATAGCGTAGCAAACTAGGCAACCGGACTATAATACTTTATCACTTTCACTTAGCCATAGGAGCTCGATGGTGGGGCTACTATATAGCCCCTAGGGGCACCGCGCTCTCCCGAATTCGGTGCGTATGTGCTCGACCGAAACGGCCCTTCCTCAATGCGGGGAATTCTAACATTCCGCTGGGTCATCGAGTGGTTGATGGCTCACGCTATATCATGACAGTCAGTTTTAGCTTTCTCCACCGAGGTGCTCAACCCAGTCAACCGGGCACAATCGCAGTTGGTTCTCCCAAAGGCTACCTTAGCCGATATAACGGAACGTAAGGTACCAAAACATGGGAGCCGCAAACCCAACATTTGACCAAAGACATGATTCGAGCTGATGCATATAAGGCCTAACTCGAGACGCCGAACACTCCCTAAGGTATTCGGTCTTTATGAAAACGGGCAGAATAAAGCACTAAGCCACTTGTGTCCAGGTACGCGCAAAAAGACTGGTGCGGCCGATGCCAAAACGCCAGCACCTCCTCGGTTATAATAAGAAACAGGGGGATGTGTATCAACAAGAGACAGAAAAGGTTTACGCAGGGTCTTAATCTGAAAAGAATCCTTGCGACGGGTCCTCGCTGCACATCTGCGCCTGTGTCTCCGTTGTGTCGTATCCTGGACGGGTGTAGCACGGCGTTCATCTGTAAAAGAGAAGAACTTAGTTGAATAGAAAAAATATCGTGCGAGAAATGTACTTTATATTAAATAAGCAGAGTATGGTTCGGAAGGTGAATTGAGCTTTATTGTCTCTTGTTGTACGTGCGTGCAGCCCCTTGTATGGGGGTATGCCGCTAGTAGGCGCCAGACTCATCTAGCCGTGTCCGGGGTTTGAATGACCTATTCGGGTGCTTTGATTAGCGGAGCCGGATAGGTGTGGGGCTGTCAAGGCAGTCTCACGTTCTTCCGTGCTCGAGTAACACTTAATACTCCCTTTTAATGAGATGATGCCGCGTGGACCGGGCATTTTAAGTGTAAGAGATTCATAATGCGGTATTATGTTAAAGCGGCGAAAGCTTCACGCCCAAAGAGTGCTCGATAGCTGCTTTCGAATGGGGCGATGTGGAAGGTTAACTTTTCGCGGCGGAAGTTGTCGGATGAGCCGAACACAACTTCTAGCAGTAGGGAGCCCGTACAATGGGCATATGGGCCTGGCATTACCCCTTTGAAGGAGGTGTTTCTATGGTGAATTTTGGTTGGGTCTATCCCCATCCTGCTGATTGTGTCCTGATATATCAGGTTTATATCACTACCGCCATCCATGAGGACTTGTGTAAATTGGAATCCGTCGATTACAGGATCCAATATCAAGGCAGTCCATCCTGCATTCCAGATACTTTCGGAGTAGTCCTGATGGTCGAAGGTGATTGGTTTTGACAACCAGTGTTGGTACTCCGCTAGGGTAGTCTGTGCGACACGCATTTTAGTGGGCGCCGCTCTGTTTTTCCCTTTTATCACGCGAAGTGAGTTTACTGTTTTAACCTCTTGTGGGAAATTCTTTTGTTTTCCGGTGCTCTGCTTGTGGGGTTCGTCATTGTCCTCGCTTGGTGTGTCGAGCCCTTGTGTTCGCATTGAGTCTGCCGGATCGCTTGAAGACCCAACAATCTCTGTGGGTATGGTTTGCGTGCTTCCCGGAGTACTGTGGATTTGGCATATCTTGTCCAAGATTTTGTTTAAGTTGGATAGCTCATCGCTATTGTCCTTAAGGGGCAATTTTTTATTGTTCTGCCGAGAGCTTTTGAATCCGGCGTTGACTGTCGCGCTCTTCGGACCATTCCCCTTAATCCGGCGCTGGTCCTTGCTGTGTCGTGGTTTTCCATTTCCATCCCTTACTTCGGATGTACTTGGGTCGCTGGTACTGCATCTTGCCAGCCAACTATCCTCTCCCGCGCAAAAGCGGGTCATGAGGCTTGTTAATGCAACCATGGTTCTCGGCTTCTCTGGCCGAGGTGTCTGGCGAGCCATTCGTCTCCTCGGACGTTGTGTTTGAAAGCTGCTAAGGCTTGGCGCCCTGACGGTCGACTATTTGGTTCTTTTGGTGAGGAACCTGTTCAAGAATTTCGGGCTGACTCTCCGGGTTGTTGAGTTATATGACTTAAATCGTCGTCAGATCCGGAGGACGGACATAAGTCCCTTGAAAATTTGCCCGAAAAACATCCTCGAGCTCTTCCCAACTTCCAATGGTATTTTCAGGAGGCTTTTGAGCCAATGCCGGGCTGGCCCTTTGAGCTTGAGGGTAAGTATTTTATGGCGTGGAGATCATCTCCTCTAGCCATGTGTATGTGGAGGATGTAATCCTCAATCCGCACTCTGTGGTCTGTTGTTCCGTCAGATGCCTCTATGTTTACGGGTTTGAATCCCGCTTAGGAATTCGTGATCCAAAGACCTCATCGGTGAAATAGGGGTGTCTGGCACCCCTATATTTGGGTGTGCCGTGATGTTCGGATATTTGGCGTGTTGCATTGCTTTGAAGGGCTTGCTTTCTCGGCCCGTAGATGGACCTAACTGGGCCATCCTTTTGATGTGAATCCTTATGCGGATCGCGTACCGGCTTGTGTGCGGCGCCATTTGCCGCTCTCTGTTTGACGTGGGGTCGTCCATCCGACTGGGTGGCCTTCTTGCTTTTTGATTGTGGGGGCTCTACGGCCTCCTCATCAAATTCTGGCAGTAGTTTTCTCTTTGGGTAGCTCTTTGTTCGGCGACTATCGCCGTATTTGTCTGCGGTGTTGAGTACTTTGCTCCATCTGATTCTGAGTGCATCTTCCGCTGTTTTGAGCTTCCGCTTCTGCTTTTTCAGGCTACGCGCAGTGGCGACGAGCCTTTTGTGGAGGTTCTTCCGCTCCAACAATTTGTCCGGCGTGAGATCGTCCGGACTGTTATCTTCGCCGGGGACGGGTTTTTATCCAAGTTGTCCTGTTCGGACGGTTGCTCGATAGCATGTTCGTCGTCCACCGGCTCGCCCTGCTCTATGGCTGGGTCTTTGTCGAGGCGGGACTTGGTGCGGCGTTTACGTTGCCGTTTTGACTGCCGAGGATTTATCCTTCGTAGTGTCCCGCCGTTCCTCGTCGTCACTTCCTTTAGGTGTATCCACCATGTATACATCATGGGATGAGGTGGTTGTCCAGTATCCTGTAGGTGCTGGTTCATGGTTATCTCCTACATCGTCGTCCATACCGTCGATGTCTTCGGGGTCGAAATCGAGCACGTCGTTTAAGCTTTCGACAGTGGCTACAAAGTGGGTGGTGGGTGGGCGTTGAATTTCTTCGTCGTCCGCATCCCAACCTTCTTGACCGTAGTCCGGCCAGGGCTCTCCTGATAAAGAGAGAGACTTTAGTGAGTTCAAGATGTCGCCAAAGGGCGAGTCTTTGAAAAGATGTCCGCGGTAGTGAACTCCATGACCGCAGCCAATCGGATTCGACAAGGGGGCGCGGAGGGTTTGGAGTCCAGAGAGGAGTCCGCACCTTGGAGTCACGGTCTTCGCAAAGCGACGAGGATGGAGTTCGCTCAATCGCTGTTGAGATCGTAGCCCCGAGGCGGTGTCCAACCGCCGCCCTCGATCGGGGAGTCGGCCCGAGCTAAGGGTCGGAGCGGACGCCGGTGCGGCCTCCGTGACACTGCTCACGGCAGAGCTAGATCGTGCCCATCGAGACAAGGCGGGCGCATTTTGGTTGTGGCTCGAATCCGTCAAGATCAAGTCTCCGCGGATGTCGGCCGTGTAGTTCAAACTCCCAAATCGACCTGATGGCTGTGGGCGAAGCTTACGATCTGCTCCAGATGGCCAATCGAAATGGCCCTCAGTGAAAAGCCGCCGAATTCGAAGATCTGTCCGGGAGAAAAGTCTCACCTCGACCGCGTCGTTGTCGATGATCGGAAGGAGCCATCGGGCCTATAGGTGACGGCATTGCAGGAACTCTCAATGAAAGCACCAATGTCGGTGTCAAAACCGCGAATCTCGGGTAGGGGTCCCGAATCATGCGTCTAGGCGGAAGGTAACAGGAGACAAGGGACACGATGTTTTTACCCAGGTTCGGGCCCTCTCGATGGAGGTAACACCCTACTCCTGCTTGATTAATATTGATGATATGGGTAGTACAAGAGTAGATCTACCATGAGATCAGAGAGGCTAAACCCTAGAAGCTAGCCTATGGACTAAAACCCTTCGGTTTATATAGACACCGAATAGGGTTAGGGTTACACAGAGTCGGTTACAATGGTAGGAGATCTTCATATCCGTATCGCCAAGCTTTCCTTCCACGCCAAGGGAAGTCCCATCCAGACACGGGACGAAGTCTTCAATCTTGTATCTTCATAGTCTAGGAGTCCGGCCAACGGTGATAGTTCGGCTATCCGGACACACCCTAATCCAGGACTCCCTCAAAGAGTCTTGAGCTTGAAGCTTGAGCCAATCCTTTGTCCTTAGCATCTTGAAGGGGTTCCCACATCCTTTAGTCCATGCCACTCCATTGTTGAACTTATCTGAAACATACTAGATAAAAGTGTTAGTCCAACAAGAGATATGTTGACATTAATTACCAAAACCACCTAGGGAGCACTTGTGCTTTCAATTATACGTTTGGTTTGGCCAACTAGATTGGTAGTTCTTGCAATGGGAGAAGTGCTTAGCTTTGGGTTCAATCTTGCGGTGTCCTTTCCCAATGACAGTAGGGGCAGCAAGGCACGTTGTCGGCGTCAAAACCGGCGGATCTCGGGTAGGGGGTCCCGAACTGTGCGTCTAGGCGAATGGTAACATGAGACAAGGGACACGATGTTTTTACCCAGGTTCGGGCCCTCTCGATGGAGGTAATACCCTACTCCTGCTTGATTAATATTGATGATATGGGTAGTACAAGAGTAGATCTACCACGAGATCGTAGAGGCTAAACCCTAGAAGCTAGCCTATGGTATGATTGTTGTTCGTCCAACGGACTAAAACCCTTCGGTTTATATAGACACCGAATAGGGTTAGGGTTACACAGAGTTGGTTACAATGGTAGGAGATCTACATATCCGTATCGCCAAGCTTGCCTTCCACGCCAAGGAAAGTCCCATCCGGACACGGGACGAAGTCTTCAATCTTGTATCTTCATAGTCTAGGAGTCCGCCAAAGATGATAGTTCGCTATCCGGACACCCCTAGTCCAGACTCCCTCAAGAGCCCCGAATCAGGCTTCAATGGCGATGAGTCCGGCGCGTTGATTGTCTTCGGCATTGCGAGGCGGGTTCTTCTCCAAATTCCATATACTTGTCGAATAGTGTCCGGCTTCTGATAAATGTTGTGCTCCTTGGCTTCTACGCCCAATAATGGCCATCTTCCACGTGTTTGAATGAATGCGAAAAGCCAGGGTATTTTTACACTTACCCCCCTAGCTGCACAAATAAGCCGCCTATAAAAGGGACGAGGATCTAGATCTGAGTCACACCATCCCCCCCTCCTCGAGCTTTCATCGGAGCGCCTCTAACAAAAACCCATTCCATCATGGATAGTCGTCGCGGCTCCTCCTCTCGCGCTCCCAGCCCTCAGCCTGGAAATTGGGAGAGATGCTCAGTCCCGCATAGCGAGCTAGTTATACTCCAAACCAAGGGATTCCTTCCCCCGGCCTTCATGGTTTCGTTCGAGCTGCACTCGCCACCTACAAGGGCGGAAAGCAAGCGGAGAGTGTCCCCGATCCCTCTAAAGGAGAGCGGGTGTGCTTTATCTCTTTCTAGTAAGAGGACGCGGATTTCCAATCCAACCGTTTCTCCGGGGTCTATTGGAGTTCTACGGCCTCCACTTGCACCACCTTACGCCTGCCTCCATTTTGCACATCGCGGGCTTCGTGGCCCTTTGCGAACTGTTCTTGGGCATCGAGGCTCATTTTGCGCTGTGGAATAGATTATTCTGCCTAGTACCCCGTTCTCATGAGGGGTCAATATATCAAGTGGGCGGAGCCGAACTATGGAGCATCGCCGGGACCGG
Source organism: Aegilops bicornis (assembly GCA_021605145.1). Classification (NCBI taxonomy): domain Eukaryota; kingdom Viridiplantae; phylum Streptophyta; class Magnoliopsida; order Poales; family Poaceae; genus Aegilops; species Aegilops bicornis. The sequence goes on from CM038669.1 coordinate 521,991,650, forward strand.
ATATCTATCCAGAACCCCGAAGAAGGCGTCCGAAGACTGGCCTTCGGAATGGTTTTACATGGAGGACGTCCCGCTGTCGGATCCTGTCCGGATCGGCCTTCCGGAGTTTAGCAATGCTCCTCTGAAGCGCCTAAGCCGGGCGCTCATGAGCCCCCAGAGGGAAAATGACCGGGCGCCCTTTACTTGATGAGCCGAATAAGATTATCGGCTCATGCCGGATTGACCATGATTGGAGTCATGGCAATCTGCATTATGAGGGAGTGCAGCCGCCCAATATAGGGGCCACCCCATGTGGGACTTCAACGGGAGGACGATGCCACCGCCATGGTCGCAAAGGGCCGGATCGGTCACCGAACTGGTGAAGACCTTAACCGCCATGTATAAAGGGAGGAGGAGGATTTTCTCCGTCGGTCCATCGAGCGGGTTTTCTTTGAATAATCCTCGGTTGGGTAAGCAAACATCTTTGTGGCCTGTCCGATCCATGTTCCCGTGGTTAAATATCTCATTTCATGGTTTCTACGCAGAACTGCGCCGGGCCATGGAGAAGATACACAGCCCGCTTCACAACCCGAGGATCCGGAACGGTCCTCGATCCGCCTCCAAGAGGACCCGGATATAAAGGTGGAGCTGATCGACGGGGTGTTCCACCAACTTAGTCTCGACAATGCTTTGGTTGCCATTACGGCCGACTACCTCGATTATTTCCGCCTCCTGTGTAATCATGACCAAGTCCGGATACCATGACCCATCCGTGCTTATTTTTTTGATCACCGTATACCAATGGTGTTTCGCAGGGGGTGCCTTCGAGGCAGGAGGCCGAGCCATGGGCTAGCCAACAAGGCGTACAGCCTCAAGAAAAAAAAGAAGTGCGGTCCGGATCGAAACTCCGCCGCAACGGTATGGTGCGTCACCATATTCCTGTGATTGATTCCTGGAAGGCGTACTAACGCTGGTGCTCTTTTCAGGAAAAAGAGCGCTCGCCGGACTGAGTCCGGAGAGGTTGCCAATCGAACCTCCGCCAGCCAGGCTCCAAAGCCAGGTCCAGAAGCGGAGGCGAGCAAGAGGCGTGCGTCGGATGCTCCTCCGACAGAGGATGCCGACAGATTGTCCGCCACCAACTCCGAGGTGGAGAGCGCCATAAATCACAGGCACCTCCGGACAGTTCTTCGTGACGCATGTTTCTTCCAAGAGGCCTTGAATGCCTTTAATTCGGGAGATGCGCACCTCCGTGCCGCTCAAGATGGTCTAGCCAGAGCCACGGAGCAGTATGTAAAGGACATACGGATGAGGAAATTTGACAGTTATATATGCCAGTAGCCCCTGAGACTTAAAATAGTTAGAATAACTGATTTAAGGATCATTTGTTATGCATGATCTTACAAAAAAGAATACCCATCGTCTCAGGAGCTTGAAGAGTGCAAGGCCCAACTTGAGGCCGCACTAGCCGCTACAGGGGGAGCCACAGAGACCCCCTCTGGTAATATATGCCTCAAAAGATAAATAGTTTATGAAGTGCGGCGTGTGTGTAAATCTGATAATAATATTGCACATGGCACCGGACTAGATCCGGACAAGCAACAGCTCTTGCGCCGTTGAAGGTCAAGAGAGCGTGCTTACGAGGGTGCGGTAGGAGAAAAATAACCTCCAAGATGCCAACACCCAACTGGGTGAGGATCTAAAGGATGTTCGTGCCCAGTTGTCTGACTCCGTAAAGGAGAATCGACGGCTTCGTCGCGGCATTTCCAGTAAGTGCTTGAACGAACTTTGAAAGAGTTCGACGAGGAAGGCGACTAAAATAAACATGTATGTAGGTTTGCTCACAGGTCGTCCTGAGGAGGAGATGCCCAGTTCTTCGGGTGATCTTCTTCCCGAATCGGCTACCTGCATGAACGAAGTTCGGCAGTGATGAAAGGCGTCGCCTGTGCCTTGTGGCCATCTATCTCCCTGCCCGAAGGCATTGGGGAGCTGGCAGAGCGGCTTCAAGGAGCACGACGGCGCTTCCGACTATGGAAGATATCGGCCTGCCGTCAAGGTGCCAGGGAGGCGTGGGCCATGGTAAAGACGCGGTACACGAAGACTGATCCAAACCACATGGCCGAGGTCGGACCTGTGGGGCCTGATGGGAAGGAGATCCTCAGAGCTTAGTGTACGACCAAGTAGAATTGGCCGCCAAATATTCCCAAAGAAGATTGTAAATTAGATAGCCTATTAGATGGCATTGAGGAGGAATACAATTAGTCGAGTTGACTATGTAATTAAATATGACACGAAAAATGTCTTCTAGCCGGATTGTAGATCGCTTGTCATAGCGGACCTTTTCGCCGACCTCGGGACCCAATAGTCCGGAGTGTGTCTGAATACCCTCGCGGTTATGTAAGAACCGTGGCATGCATGGAGACAAGGCGTAGGGGTCATTATTGCTGTATCAGACAAGTGCCCAACTAGTTGTGTTATATTACATGGATAGTAAGAAACATCTTCCAGGGAGAATAGTTCCGTTAAGGGTTCCTTTTCTCGGGAGGCATGCCCTAAAGTGCATGTCCAAACTGCTAAAAAGAGCGTAAAATCATCTGGGGCAGATGGATAAATAGTTAAAAATCATCTTTCAGTTCACCGACCGAATATTCCCTTAAGAACGCTAGCTTTCGGCTTCACCCGATCTTAGGTACACATCCGGTGACCAGCAAGAATAATCGCAGAGGTGCTCCCTTTACCACCTAGCCGAACAATCGGGAACGTGGGGTAAGCAGAGCCAGGCAACCCAGCTTGGCCAAAACTTAAGTCATATTGATGCATATAATGGTGAGTAAAAGGTACATGCGGAAGTTTGACACATGTGTTGGGCATAAAGCCCGTATAAATAAGCTTCTGTTAAAGAAGCCCCCAGGTATAATGAGCGCGGACAGCGCGTCAAGTATGTGCGAAACAAAGCGCAAACGAGCCTCTAAAGGCTTCAAGAAGAAGGAGGAGGAAGGAGAGAAATAAAAGACAGCAAAAAAAAGAAAATGTGGACGGAGGAAGGAGACGAACTCGGAGTCCGGCGCTTAGGCATAGAATCTTCATAGACGGGCCGCGTTCCACGGGTTCGGCTCGAGTCGGTTATCCGATGCGTTTCGCAGACGGTATGCTCCGCCGGTCAGGACCTGGTCGATGATGAAGGGACCTTCCCATTTGGGCTTGAGTTTGTCCTTTTCTTGTCCGTGAGCGTAGAACTAGTTCGCCTACGTTGTAAGCTTTGGCCCGTACTTCCCTGCTTTGATATCTTCGAGCCTGCTGTTGATAAAATGCGGAACGAGCTTTTGCCACATCGCGCTCCTCCTCCAATGCGTCCAAACTGTCCTGCCGATCGAGTTCGGCTTCTCTTTCTTCGTACATGCGCACGCGAGGTGAGTCATGAATTATGTCGCAGGGCAAGACTGCCTCTGCGCCGTACACCATAAAAATGGTGTGAATCCGGTAGTACGATTCGGCATGGTCCGCAGCCCCCAGAGTACGGAGTCGAGCTCCTCAACCCAGTGCGTGTTAGATTCCTTGAGGGACCGCACTAGTCTGGGTTTAATGCCGCTCATGATTAGACCATTTGCTCGCACGACTTGGCCGTTGGTTTGAGGGTGATAGACTGAGGCGTGTCGAGCTTGATGCCCATGTTTTGCACCATGATTTGACCTCATCGGCCGTGAAGTTGGTGCCGTTATCGGTGATGGTACCGTGGGGATGTCATGTGATCTGCATTACCCCCGATATGAAGTCTATCACCGGCCCGGATTCGCCGTTTTAACAGGCTTGGCCTCTATCCATTTGGTGAATTTATCCACCATGACCAATAGGTATTTTTGCTTGTGGGTTCCTCCCTTAAGGGGTCCAACCATGTCAAGCCCCAGACCCATGACGGCGGTGATGGGTATAGTTTTGAGGGCGGTGGGTGGCATGTGGCTTTGGTTAGCAAAAAGCTGGGAACCGACGCATCGTTGGACTAATCCTCAAGATTCTGCCCAGGCCGTCGGCCAATAAAATCCTGTACGGAAGGCCTTGCCTACAAGGGCCCGGGCTGCGGCGTGGTGCCCACCCAGTCCGGCATGAATTTCAGCCAGGAGGTTTCGCCCTTCCTCTTCGGAGATACACCATTGAAGGACTCCTGTTGTGCTTTTCTTATAGAGCTCTCCCTCATGGACTTTATTGGCTTTGGATCGCCGTACTATGCAGCGAGCCTCATTTTGGTCTTCGGGGAGTTCCTGCCTAGTTAGGTAGGCTAGGAATTGTTCCGTCCACGGGGCGATACCCGCCATTATTTCGTGGGCGGAGGGTGATATCTCAGTGGCAGAGCCTCCGATTGTGTCAGAGTTTTCGGTGTCAGGCAGTGCGGTTGGGTCCGGATTGTTATTTCCGGACTCCCCTTCCCATAGTACGGATGGCTTGAACAGCCGTTCCAGGAAGATGTTGGGCGGGACGGCATCGCATTTTGCGCCGATGCGTGCCAATACGTCCGCCGCCTGGTTGTTATCCCGGGCTATATGATGAAATTCGAGCCCTTCGAATCGTGCTGACATTTTTAGGACCGCATTGCGGTACACTGCCATTTTCAGATCTTTGGCATCAAAGTCTCTGTTTATTTGAGATATCGCGAGGTTCGAATCCCCGCGCACCTCTAGGCGTTTAATGCCCATGGAGACTACCATCCGGAGGTCGTGCAGAAGGGCCTCGTATTCGGCTGCGTTGTTGGAGTCCGTATACATTATCTGAAGGACGTATTGCAGTGTGTCCCCGGTTGGGGACGTCAGGACGACGCCAGCCCCCAGGCCGGCCAACATTTTGGAGCTGTTAAAGTGCATGATCCAATTGGAGTATGCGCCGTACTCTTTAGGGAGTTCGGCTTCGGTCCATTCGGCCATGAAGTCGGCCAAAACCTGCGACTTAATAGCTCGTTGTGGCTTATAGGTTATGCCGAATGGAAGGAGCTCTATGGCCCATTTATCAATCCGTAACCGTCGCATCGCGGTTGTTTATAATGTCATTAAGAGGTACTTCGGAGGCTACCGTTATCGAACACTCTTGAAAGTAGTGTCACAACTTCCGGGATGCCATGAACACCGCGTATGCTATCTTTTGATAATGTGGGTACCGGGACTTGCATGGAGTTAGGACAGTGGACACATAGTAAACCGGTTTTTGAAGAGGGAACCGGTGTCCGTCCGTTTCTCGTTCGACGACGAGCACCGCGCTGACAACTTGATATGTTGCGGCGATATATAATAGCATTGGTTCGCCCATGTTGGGCACGGCTAGGACCGGATTTGGTGCCAATATGGCTTTTATTTCTTCGAGTCCGGCCGTGGCGACATTCGTCCAATCGAAGTGTTCGGTGCGCCGGAGGAGGCGGTAAAGGGGTAACGCCTTTTCTCCCAAACGGGAGATAAAGCGGCTTGGAGCCGCTACGCATCCAGTCAATTTTTGGATTTGTTTGAGGTCTTTTGGAATATCCAATTGTGACAGAGCTCGGATCTTGGCTGGGTTTGCTTCAATTCCTCTACCGGACACAATGAAGCCCAAGAGCTTTCCGGCTGGAACGCCGAAGACGCATTTTCCCGGATTGAGCTTAACGTCATATTTTCGGAGATTGTCGAATGTGAGCCTCAAGTCGTCTACTAGAGTTTCGACATGCTTGGATTTGACGACCACGTCATCTACATATGCTTCCACTGTTTTGCCGATCTGGTTTGCCGGACATGTCCGAATCATGCGCCGATATGTTGCGCCGGCGTTTTGAGCCCGAAGGGCATTGTGTTGAAGCGTAATGGGCCGTATGGAGTGAAGAATGCTGTTGCGGCTTGGTCTGCTCCGCCATCTTGATTTGGTGGTGGCGGAATGCAGCGTCGAGGAAGCACAATGAGTCGTGGTCCTGCTGTGGCGTCGATAATTTGATCAATGCGAGGGAGGGAAGGGATCCTTTGGGCAAGCCTTATTAAGGTCTTTGAAATCAACACATAGGCGCCAGGATTTATCCTTCTTTGGTACCATCACCAGGTTTGCTAGCCAGTCCGGATTTTTTATATCTCTGATGAATCCGGCTTCCAGAAGTTTGGCTAGCTCCTCTCCCATGGACTGTCTCTTGGGTTCGGAAAAGCACCGAAGAGCCTGTTTGGTAGCTTGAATCCTTTTAGGATATTTAGGCTGTGCTCGGCCAGCCGACGTGGGATTCCTGGCATGTCTGAAGGGTGCCAGGCAAAAATGTCCCAGTTTTCTCGTAGAAATTCTCGTAGTGCAGCGTCTACATCAGGGTTTAATTGTGCCCCAATGGGGGCCGTCTTTGCAGGGTCCGTTGGGTGGACTTGGAATTTGACTATTTCATCCGCTGGTTTAAAAGAGGTGGACTTGGATCTTTTATCAAGTATCACATCGTCCATGTTCACCGTGGAGCGCGCGCAGTTGAGTTCCTCGGCCGCTAGGGCTTCGGATAGTGCCTCGAGGGCTAGTGCGGCTGTCTTGTTTTCTTGCGAGTGCTATGTTCGGATCACTAGCGAGAGTGATGATTCCGTTAGGTCCGGGCATTTTAAGCTTCATGTACCCATAATGGGGTATAGCTTGAAAAATTGTGAATGCCTCTCGCCCTAATAAAGCGTGATATCCACTGCTGAACGGGGCCACTTGAAATGTGACCTCCTCGGACCTGTAATTGTCCGTGAGCGAACACTACATCCAAAGGTGATTTTTCCATGCAGCATGCTTCCCGGCTAGGGATTATTCCTCTAAAGGTTGTGTTGCTTCGCTCAATGCGGTTCCAGTCTATTTCCATTTTTCGAGGGTTTCCTCGTAGATGAGGTTTAGTCCGCCGCCATCCATGAGTACCTTAGTAAGGCGAAGCCGTCCACTATTGGACTGAGAACCAATGCGGCCGGTGCTCGGGCTGTTCGAATTTGGGTTAAATCCGCATTAAAGGTAATAGCCGTGTCACTCCTTGGATTTATTGTTGCTACTTGGTAGACTTCGTCAAGGTTGCGGAGTGTTAGTTTCCGCATATTATTTGATGCGAAAGTCTCGAAGGCTGTTAATACCATACTGGTGTTGTTGGGCTGGGATTCTGAGGCTAGAAGCTCTTCGCCACTTTTGGCCACCTGCCGTAGTATCCAACATGCTCGATGGCTATGAGTTGGAGTGGCGCCCTCTGTGCTATGAATTTTGTAGGGTCCGTTTAGCCAACCCTCCAGTACGGTTCCTTACCCTTTAGGGCGTTTTTGTTTTTTGATGCTTAACCCAGGTGCTTGGTGATGATGCACCCTTTTATTTCGGACTAGGGATGTATTCGGGGCCGGATTATCCCAAAATTTACTTTCGGTTTTCCAAGCACTCTCCGTCGCACAATACTTTTGTACTATGGTCACCAAGTCAGCAAAGCGTGTAATTTTGCGGCGACTTATGGCGTTTAGGATTCCCTTGTCCGTGCAATTATTGCAAAAAAGTGAGATTGCGTCCTCGTCTCGGCAGTCCTTTATCCTGTCCATAACCAGGAGGAATCTGGCCCAGTAATGATGTATTGTTTCAGCGGGCTCTTGCCGAATTCGGGATAGATCGCTAATGTTTGGGTGGGCGGGTGGAACTAGATCCTAACCCCGTCAAATTAAGACTCAGGGCCGAGAAGTTTCCGAACTTGGAAGTTTGGATTTTTGAATGCTATCCAATGAATCCAACCCGCCGCCTGACTTTAAGTTCAGGGCTTGATCGACATCCGTCCCTCTGCGGGAATCCGGCATGGAGTGATCGGGAATCCGGACGTAGCTAGTCCTTAAGATAGAAGAAGAATCACCGAATTGCTCCTCTATCACAGCAACATGATGGGTAGCTTGGGGAGAGTTGATCTCTCTTAGATCGGTTTTAGGCCCGATCTGGTCGTAGTCTGTGGTGACTCCCAGGGCGGCGATGCGATCCAAGAGCTTGTTTATGGAGGAGAGCTCGATCGGATCTAACTGCTCGGCAAGTTCCGAGTTAACGTGAAGATTGGTTTCGATGACCCGAGAAGTCGCCGTCGGCCTTGATGGCGAACTAGCGGTCATAAGAAACCATCTAACCGAAGAGTCGACCCGGTGGCCAAGGATCCTTTGGCAATAGTATCGTCTTTAAAGACGGATGAGGCATCCTTCCCGACGGCGACGACAGCGGAACTCTCAATGAAAGCATCAATGTCGGTGTCAAAACCGGCGGATCTCGGGTAGGGGTCCCGAACTGTGCGTCTAGGCGGATGGTAACATGAGACAAGGGACACGCTGTTTTTACCCAGGTTCGGGCCCTCTCGATGGAGGTAATACCCTACTCCTGCTTGATTAATATTGATGATATGGGTAGTACAAGAGTAGATCTACCACGAGATCAGAGTGGCTAAACCTTAGAAGCTAGCCTATGGTATGGTTGTTGTTCGTCCTACCGACTAAAACCGTTCGGTTTATATAGACACCGAATAGGGTTAGGGTTAGACAGAGTCGGTTACAATGGTAGGAGATCTACATATCCGTATCGCCAAGCTTGCCTTCCACGCCAAGGAAAGTCCCATCCGGACACGGGATGAAGTCTTCAATCTTGTATCTTCATAGTCTAGGAGTCCGGCCAAAGATGATAGTTCGGCTATCCGGACACCCCCTAGTCCAGGACTCCCTCACACGTATTGTATTGTTGCCATCGAGGATAAGAAGATGGGGTTTTTATCGTATTGCATGAATTTATCCCTCTACATCATGTCATCTTGCTTAAGGCGTTACTCTGTTTTCATTAACTTAATACTCTAGATGCATGCTGGATAGCGGTCGATGAGTGGAGTAATAGTAGTAGATGCTGGCAGGAGTCGGTCTACTTGTCTCGGACGTGATGCCTATATACATGATCATACCAAGATACTCTCATAACTATGCTCAATTCTGTCAATTGCTTAACAGTAATTCGTTCACCCACCGAAAATACTTATGCTCTTGAGAGAAGCCACTAGTGAAATCTATCGCCCCCGGGTCTATTCTCTATCATATCAGTCTTCCGTCACTTTATTATTTCTTTGCTTTTTTACTTTGCTTTTTATTTTACTTTGCATCTTTATACCAAAAATACCTAAAATATTATCTATCATCTCTATCAGATCTCACTCCCGTAAGTGACCGTGAAGGGATTGACAACCCCTAATTGCGTTGGTTGCGTTGAGCTATTTGTTTTGCGTAGGTACGAGGGACTCGCGCGTGGCCTCCTACTGGATTGATACCTTGGTTCTCAAAAACTGAGGGAAATACTTACGCTACTTTGCTGCATCATCCTCTCCTCTTCGGGGAAATCCAACGCAAGCTCAAGACGTAGCAAGAAGGATTTCTGGCGCCGTTGCCGGGGAGTCCACGCAAAAGTCAACATACCAAGTACCCATCTCAATCCCTTATCTCTCACATTACATTATTTGCCATTTGCCTCTCGTTTTCCTCTCCCCCGCTTCACCCTTGCCGTTTTATTCGCCCTCTCTTTTCCGTTCTCCTTCTTCTTTTTGCCCCTTTCGCTTGCTTGTCGTCATGACTAGTTTTATATCTTCTCCGTTGTCTCCCGAGAATGAAGTTCTAAATTTGAAGCAAAGGGAGGGAGAAAATCTAAAAGACGCTTGGTATAGAATTTGCAATGCTAAAAATAGATCTACCAGGAAGCAATCTACTTCAGTTCTTCTCCACAATTTTTATGTAGGTGCTAATACTTGGTATAGATATATCCTCGATACCATTACCGGAGGGAATTTCTTGGGTAGCCATACTTTTGATTCTTATAATGCTATGATAGATTTATTTGGCTCACCACCTCTTTTGGTTAATGGAACTATGTTAACTGTGGAGCATGTAATGCAAAGACTTGAAACTATTGAAAACAAAGTTGCTACCATTGAGTTAATTGAAAATTTAGGTAAAAAGATCCACAATCAAATTACTCAATATGGATCTAAGGTAGGAGTAACTTTGACAAATATTAAGGAGAAGGAACCCATAGTTAATGAGAAAATAAATCAAGATTCCTCTAGAATCAATAAACTTGAGGGTATCATTACCAACTTGGGAACCGCTTTTTCTTCTGTAAACATACTCCAAGTCCACCTACTAAAATTGCTAAGCTCATGTATGTTCCTAAAAATAAGGGTGAATCCTCTAGTAAGGAAACCGCGGATCTTAAATCTATAAGTATTCATCCCAATCTTTTTGCTATCATTAAGGAGCCATTTGCTACGAATGAATTTTTTGATCTTTTGCCTAAAATTTTGATAATTAATAGAAAGAAAGAAATTTCTAAGGAAGGTAGATGCCTCGTTGAAGAATTGCCTACGAAAGATGGCAATACCTAGATCTGTCCTTGCTTTTATGCCTAGCTAGGGGCGTTAAACGATATCGCTTGTTGGTAGGCAACCCAATTTTATTTTTAGTTTTTTGTTTTTGTTTCTGTTTAGGAATAAACAATCCAACTACCTTCTGTTTAGATGTGGTTTTATGTTTTAATTAGTGTTTGTGCCCAGTTAAACCTATAGGATCTTCTTGGATGATAGTTATTTGATCTTGCTGTAATTTCCAGAAACTTTCGGTTCACGAAAACAATTATTAAAAATCACCAGAACTTGATAAAATAGTTATTCCAATTAATGCTGATCAATAAACAAATTTCCTAGATCGTCCTCTTTTTGCCGAATTTTTGGAGTTCCAGAAGTTTGCGTTAGTTTCAGATTACTACAGACTGTTCTGTTTTTGACAGATTCTGTTTTTCGTGTGTTGTTTGCTTATTTTATTGAATCTATGGCTAGTAAAATAGTTTATAATCCATATATAAGTTGGAATACAGTAGGTTTAACACCAATATAAACAAATAATGAGTTCATTACAGTACCTTGAAGTGGTCTTTTGTTTTCTTTCGCTAACGGAGCTCACGAGATTTCTGTAGAGTTTTGTGTTGTGAAGTTTTCAAGTTTTGGGTGATTTTTTTTATGGATTATGGAACACGGAGTGGCAAGATCCTAAGCTTGGGGATGCCCATGGCACCCCCAAGATAATCCAAGGACACTAAAAAGTCAAAGCTTGGGGATGCCCCCGGGAGGCATCCCCTCTTTCGTCCACTTCCATCGGTAACTTTACTTGGAGCCATATTTTTGTTCACCACATAAAATGTGTTTTGCTTGGAGCGTCTTGTATGATTTGAGTGTTTGCTTTTTAGTTTACCACAATCATCCTTGCTGTACACACCTTTTGAGAGAGCCATACATGAATTGGAATTTGATAGAATACTCTATGTGCTTCACTTATATCTTTTGAGCTATATAGTTGCTCTAGTGCTTCACTTATATCTTTTAGAGCATGGTGGTGGATTTGTTTTATAGAAACCATTGATCTCTCATACTTCACTTATATTATTTTGAGAGTCTTAAATAGCATGGTAATTTGCTTATAATAATAATATGCTTGGTATTCAAAATTTGTAAAACTTTCTTTTGGGTGCGTTGAATACTAAGAAAAGTTTGATGCTTGATAATTGTTTTGAGATATGGATGTAGTAATATTAGAGTCATGCTAGTTGAGTAGTTGTGAATTTGAGAAATACTTGTGTTAAAGTTTGTGATTCCCGTAGCATGCACGTATGGTGAACCGTTATGTGATGAAGTCGGAGCATTATTTATTTATTGATTGTCTTCCTTATGAGTGGCGGTCGGGGACGAGCGATGGTCTTTTCCTACCAATCTATCCCCCTAGGAGCATGTGCGTAATACTTTGCTTTGATAACTTGTAGATTTTTGCAATAAGTATATGAGTTCTTTATGACTAATGTTGAGTCCATGGATTATACGCACTTTTCTCACCCTTCCACCATTGCTAGCCTTTCTAATACCGCGCACTTTTCGCGGGTGTCATATTGCTTAGCATGATCATGTAGTTGACATCGTATTTGTGGCAAAGCCACCATTCATAATTCTATCATACATGTCACTCATGAATCATTGCATATCCCGGTACACTGATACGTCTCCAACGTATCTATAATTTTTGATTGCTCCATGCTACTTTATCTACTGTTTTGGACTATATTGGGCTTTATTTTCCACTATTATATTATTTTTGGGACTAACCTATTAACCGAAGGCCCAACCCAGAATTGCAGTTTTTTGCCTATTTCAGTGTTTCGAAGAAATAGAATATCAAACGGAGTCCAGACGGAATGAAACCTTCGGGAACGTTATTTTCTCACCGAACGTGATCCAGGGGACTTGGACCCTACTCCAAGGAACAAAATAGGCGGTCACGAGAGTGGCGGGCGCCCCCACAGGCGCGCCCACCTCGTGGGCCCCCTGTTGCTCCACCGACGCATCCTTCCTCCTATATATACCTACGCACTTCAAACAATCAGAACAGGAGCCAAAAACCTAATTCCACCGCCGCAACTTCCTGTATCCACGAGATCCCATTTTGGGGCCTGTTCCGGAGCTCCGTCGGAGGGGGCATCCATCACGGAGGGCTTGTACATCATCATCAAAGCCTCTCCGATGAAGTGTGAGTAGTTTACCTCAGACCTACGGGTCCATAGTTAGTAGCTAGATGGCTTATTCTCTCTTTTTGTATCTCAATACAGTGTTCTCCCCCTCTCTCGTGGAGATCTATTCGATGTAATCTTCTTTTTGCGGTGTGTTTGTTGAGACTGATGAATTGTGGGTTTATGATCCAACTTATCTATGAATAATATTTGAATCTTCTCTGAATTCTTTTATGTATGATTGAGTTATCTTTGCAAGTCTCTTCGAATTATCCGCTTGGTTTGGCCAACTAGATTGGTAGTTCTTGCAACGGGAGAAGTGTTTAGCTTTGGGTTCAATCTTGCGTTGTCCTTACCCAAAGGATGTAAAGGGTTGCAAGGCACGTATTGTATTGTTGCCATCGAGGATAACAAGATGGGGGTTTTATCATATTGCATGAATTTATCTCTCTACATCATGTCATCTTGCTTAAGGTGTTACTCTATTTTTAACTTTATACTCTAGATGCATGCTGGATAGCGGTCGATGAGTGGAGTAATAGTAGTAGATGCAGAATCGTTTCGGTCTACTTGTCATGGACGTGATGCTTATATACATGATCATACCTAGATATACTCATAACTATGCTCAATTCTGTCAATTGCTCAACAGTAATTTGTTCACCCACCGTAGAATACTTATGCTCTTGAGAGAAGCCACTAGTGAAACCTATGGCCCCCGGGTCTATTATCATCATATCAATCTCCATCACTTTTAATACTTTCTTTGTTTTTACTTTGCCTTTTATTTTTACTTTGCATCTATATACCAAAAATACCAAAAATATTATCTCTATCAGATCTCACTCTCGTAAGTGACCGTGAAGGGATTGACAACCCCTAATCGCGTTGGTTGCGAGTAGCTATCGTTTTGTGCAGGTACGAGGGACTTGTGCGTGGCCTCCTACTAGATTGATACCTTGGTTCTCAAAAACTGAGGGAAGTACTTACGCTACTGTGCTGCATAAGCCTCTCCTCTTTGGGGAAAACCAACGCAAGCTCAAGACGTAGCAAGAAGGATTTCTGGCGCCGTTACCGGGGAGTCTAAGCAAAATTCAACCATACCAAGTACCCATCACAATCCCTATCTCTCGCATTACATTATTTGCCATTTGCCTATCGTTTTCCTCTCCCCCACTTCACCCTTGCCGTTTTATTCGCCCTCTCTTTCCCAATCTCCTCCTCTCTTTCCGTTGCCTTTTCCTCGTCCGTTTGTTTGCTCATGTGTTGGATTGCTTGTTGTCGCGATGGCTCAAGATGCTACCAAATTTTGTGACTTCACCAATACCAATAATAATGATTTCCTTAGCACTCCGATTGCTCCTCTTGCCAATACTGAATCTTGTGAAATCAATACTGCTTTGTTGAATCTTGTTATGAAAGATCAATTCACCGGCCTTCCTAGTGAAGATGCCGCTACTCATCTGAATAGCTTCGTTGATTTATGTGATATGCAAGAGAAAAAAGATGTTGATAATGATGTCATTAAGTTGAAGCTATTTCGTTTTTTTCTTAGAGATCGTGCTAAATCGTGGTTTTCATCTCTGCCTAAAAATAGTATTGATTCTTGGAACAAGTGCAAAGATGCTTTTATCTCTAATTATTTTCCTCCCTCTAAGATTATCTCTCTTAGGAACGATATTATGAATTTTAAGCAACTTGATCATGAACATGTTGCACAAGCTTGGGAGAGAATGAAATTAATGATACGTAATTGTCCTACTCATGGTTTGAACTTGTGGATGATTATACAAAAATTTATGCGGATTGAATTTTGCTTCTAGAAATCTTTTAGATTCGCCGCTGGAGGCACTTTTATGGAAATCACTTTAGGAGATGCTACTAAACTCCTAGATAATATTATGGTTAATTATTCTCAATGGCATACCGAAAGATCTACTAATAAAAAAGTGCATGCGATAGAAGAAATCAATGTTTTGAGTGGAAAGATGGATGAACTTATGAAATTATTTGCTACTAAGAGTGTTTCTTCTGATCCTAATGATATGCCTTTGTCTACTTTGATTGAGAATAATAATGAATCTATGGATGTGAATTTTGTTGGCAGGAATAATTTTGGTAACAATGCGTATAGAGGGAATTTTAATCCTAGGCCTTATCCTAGTAATCCTTCTAATAATTATGGAAATTCCTACAACAACTAAATTTTAATAAGATGCCCTCTGAATTTGAGAATAGTATTAAAGAGTTTATGAATTCACAAAAGAATTTTAATGCTTTGCTTTAAGAGAAATTGCTTAAAATTGATGATTTGGCTAGGAACGTTGATAGAATTTCTCTTGAGGTTGATTCTTTAAAGCTTAGATCTATTCCTCCTAAGCATGATATCAATAAGTCTCTCAAAGCCATGAGAATTTCCATTGATGAATGCAAAGAAAGAACCGCTAGGATGCGTGCTTCCAAAGATGCCTTTATTAAAGCATGTTCTTCTAATTCCTATGAAAATCAAGATGAAGATCTAAAAGTTATTGCTGTGTCACCCATTAAATCTTTGTTTTGCAATATGAATCTTGATGAAACTGAATATGATCTTCCTTTACCTATAAGGCGTTCTAAAAATTTGGAGTATTTAGATCTTGATGATGAAATTGATAAATGTGGGATTGAAAGAAATAAAAACCTAGATGTTGCTAAACCCACTATTTTGGATCTCAAGGAATTTAATTATGAAAATTGCTCTTTAATTGATTGTATTTCCTTGTTTCAATCCGTGCTAAATTCTCCTCATGCTTATAGTCAAAATAAGGCCTTTACCGAACACATTGTTGATGCCTTGATGCAATCTTATGAAGAAAAACTTGAGTTGAATGTTTCTATCCCTAGGAAACTCTATGATGAGTGGGAACCTACTATCAAAATTAAAATTAAAGATCATGAGTTTAATGCTTTGTGTGATTTGGGAGCTAGTGTCTCTACTATCCCCAAAACTTTGTGTGATTTGCTAGATTTCCGTGACTTTGATGACTGCTCTCTAAACTTGCATCTTGCGGATTCCACTATCAAAAAGCCTATGGGAAGAATTAATGATGTTTCTATTGTTGCAAATAGGAATTATGTGCCCGTAGATTTTATCGTTCTTGATATAGATTGCAATCCTTCATGTCCTATTATTCTTGGTAGACCTTTCCTTAGAACAATTGGTGCAATTATTGATATGAAGGAAGGGAATATTAGATTCCAATTTCCCTTAAAGAAGGGCATGGAACACTTACCTAGAAAGAAAATAAAAATACCATATGAATCTATCATGAGAGCCACTTATGGATTGCCTACCAAAGATGGCAATACTTAGATCTATCCTCGCTTTTATGCCTAGCTAGGGGCGTTAAACGATAGCGCTTGTTGGGAGGCAACCAAATTTTATTTTATTTTTGTTTTTGCTCCTGTTTAGGACTAAATAATCCATCTAGCCTCTGTTTATATGTGGTTTTATCTTTTAATTAGTGTTTGTGCCAAGTTAAACCTATTGGATCTTCTTGGATGATAGTTATTTGATCTTGCTGTAATTTCCAGAAACTTTGTGCTCAGTGCCCGAATTGTTAAAAATCACCAGAACGTGATAAAATACTGATTCCAATTTCTTATGATCAGTAAACAAATTGTCTAGGTCGTCTAATTTTGGTAGAAGTTTTTGAGTTCCAGAAGTTTGCGTTAGTTACAAATTACCACAGACTGTTCTGTTTTTGACAGATTCTGTTTCGCGTGTGTTGTTTGCTTATTTTGATGAATCTATGGCTAGTAAAATAGTTTATGATCCATAGAGAAGTTAGAATACAGTAGGTTTAACACCAATATAAATAAAGAATGAGTTAATTACAGTACCTTAAGGTAGTCTTTTGTTTCCTTTCTCTAACAGAGCTCACGAGATTTCTATTGAGTTTTGTGTTGTGAAGTTTTCAAGTTTTGGGTGAATTCTTTTGATGGATTATGGAACAAGGAGTGGCAAGAGCCTAAGCTTGGGGTGCCCATGGCACCCCCAAGATAATCCAAGGACACCAAAAAGTCAAAGCTTGGGGATGCCCCGTAAGGCATCCCCTCTTTAAATCTACTTCCATCGGTAATTTACTTGGAGCTATATTTTTATTCACCACATGGTAAGTGTTTTGCTTGGAGCGTCTTGTATTATTTGCGTCTTTGCTTGTTAGTTTACCACAATCATCCTTGCTGTACACACCTTTTGTGAGAGCCATACATGAATTGGAATTTGATAGAATGCTCATAGTGCTTCACTTATATTTTTTGAGTTTGATAGTTATGTTCATAGTGCTTAACTTATATATTTTGAGCTTGATAATTTTTGCTCTAGTGCTTCACTTAAATCTTTTAGAGAACGGTGGTGGATTTGTTTTAAAGAAACTATTGATCTCTCATGCTTCACTTAGATTATTTTGAGAGTTGTTAATAGCATGGTAATTTGCTTAAAATTAATATACTTGGTATTCAAGATATGTGAAACTTTATTTTGAGTTCGTTGAATACTGAGAAAAGTTTGATACTTGATAATTGTTTTGAGATATGGAGGTGGTAATATTAAAGTCATGCTGGTTGGGTGATTATGAATTAAAAGAATGCTTGTGTTGAAGTTAGCAAATCCCGTAGCATGCACGTATGGTTAAAGTTGTGTAACAAATTTGAAACATGAAGTGTACCTGTCTTGTGCATCCTTATGGGTGGCGGTCGGGGACGAGCGATGGTCTTTTCCTACCAATCTATCCCCCTAGGAGCATGCGCGTAGTACTTGATTTTTGATGACTTCAAAATTTTTGCAATAAGTGTTTGAGTTCTTTTGACTAATGTTGAGTCCATGGATTATACGCACTTTTACCTTTCCGCCATTGCTAGCCTCTTCGGTACCGTGCATTGCCCTTTCTCACATTGAGAGTTGGTGCAAACTTCGCCGGTGCATCCAAACCCCGTGATATGATACGCTCTATCACAAATAAACCTCCTTATATCTTCCTCAAAACAGCCACCATACCTACCTATTATGGCATTTCCATAGCCATTCCGAGATATATTGCCATGCAACTTTCCACCGTTCCGTTCATCATCATGACATACCTTACTTTTGTCATATTGCCATTGCATGATCATGTAGTTGACATCGTATTTGTGGAAAAGCCACCATGCATTATTTTTCATACATGTCACTCTCGATTCATCGCACCATCCCGGTACATCGCCGGAGGCATTCATATAGAGTCATATCTTGTTCTAGTTTCGAGTTGTAATCCTTATGTTGTAATCAATAGAAGTGTGATGATCATCATTATTAGAGCATTGCCCCCCAAAAAAGAAAGGCCCAAAAAAAGGGCAATGTTACTATCTCTTTTTTCCACACCTGTGCTTCAAAGTAGCACCTTGTTCTTCATGTAGTGAGTCTCATATATTGTGCTTCAAAGTAGCACCTTGTTCTTCATGTAGTGAGTCTCATATATTTTGCTTCAAAGTAGCACCATGCTTTTCATATAGTGAGTCTCATAAGTTGTCTTTTTCATACTAGTGGGAATTTTTCATTATAGAACTTGGCTTGTATATTCCTATGATGGGCTTCCTCAAATGCCCTAGGTCTCCGTGAGCAAGCAAGTTGGATGCACACCCACTAGTTTTCTTTTGTTGAGCATTCATAGCTCTAGTGCATCCGTTGCATGGCAATCCCTACTCCTCATGTTGACATCAATTGATGGGCATCTCCATAGCCCGTTGATTATCCTCGTCAACGTGAGACTTTCTCCTTTTTGTCTTCTCCACACAATCCCCATCATCATATTCTATTCCACCCATAGTGCTATATCCATGGCTCACGCTCATGTATTGTGTGAAGGTTGAAAAAGTTTGAGATTATTTAAGTATGAAACAATTTCTTGGCTTGTCATCGGGGGTATAGAAGTTGGGAACATCTTTGTGTGACGAAAATGAAGCATAGCCTAACTACATGATTTTGTAGGGATGAACTTTCTTTTGCCATGCTATTTTGAGAAGACATGATTACTTTGATTTGTATGCTTGAAGTATTACTATTTCTTTTATCAATATGAACTTTTATTTTGTATTATTTCGGATCTGAATATTCATATCACAATTAAGAAGATTTACATTGAAATTATGCCAAAGTATCACTCCGCATAAAAAATTCTCTTTTTTATCATTTGCCTACTCGAGGACGAGCAAGAATTAAGCTTGGGGATGCCTGATACGTCTCCAACGTATCTATAATTTTTGATTGCTCCATGCTACTTTATCTACTGTTTTGGACTATATTGGGCTTTATTTTCCACTTATATATTATTTTTGGGACTAACCTATTAACCGGAGGCCCAACCCAGAATTGTTGTTTTTGCCTATTTCAGTGTTTCAAGAAACATAATATCAAACGGAGTCCAAATGGAATGAAACCTTCGAACGTGATTTTCTCACCGAACGTGATCCGAGGACTTGGACCCTACTCCAAGGAACAAAGAGGCAGTCACGAGGGTGGGGCGCCCCTGGGCGTGCCCCCCGCCTCGTGGGCCCCTGTTGCTCCTCCGACGTACTCCTTCCTCCTCAGATATACCCACGCACTTCAAATGATCAGAACAGGAGCCAAAAACCTAATTCCACCGCCGCAACTTCTTGTATCCACGAGATCCCATCTTGGGGCCTGTTCCGGAGCTCCGCCGGAGGGGGCATCCATCACGGAGGGCTTCTACATCATCATCAAAGCCTCTCCGATGAAGTGTGAGTAGTTTACCTCAGACCTACGGGTCCATAGTTAGTAGCTAGATGGCTTCTTCTCTCTTTTTGGATCTCAATACAATGTTCTCCCCTCTCTCGTGGAGATCTATTCGATGTAATCTTCTTTTTGCGGTGTGTTTGTTGAGATCGATGAATTGTGGGTTTATGATCCAACTTATCTATGAATAATATTTGAATCTTCTCTGAATTCTTTTATGTATGATTGAGTTATCTTTGCAAGTCTCTTCGAATTATCCGTTTGGTTTGGCCAACTACATTGGTAGTTCTTGCAATGGGAGAAGTGTTTAGCTTTGGGTTCAATCTTGCGGTGTCCTTACCCAGTGACAGAAAGGGTTCCAAGGCACGTATTGTATTGTTGCCATCGAGGATAACAAGATGGTTTTTTTATCATATTGCATGAATTTATCCCTCTACGTCATGTCATCTTGCTTAAGGCGTTACTCTATTTTTAACTTAATACTCTAGATGCATCTTTGGATAGCGGTCGATGGGTGGAGTAATAGTAGTAGATGCGTAATCGTTTGGTCTACTTGTCATGGACGTGATGCCTATATACATGATCATACCTAGATATACTCATAACTATGCTCAATTCTGTCAATTGCTCAACAGTAATTTGTTCACCCACCATAGAATACTTATGCTCTTGAGAGAAGCCACTAATGAAACCTATGGCCCCCGGGTCTATTCTCATCATATCAATATCCATCACTTTTAATACTTGCTTTGTTTTTTACTTTGCCTTTTATTTTTACTTTGCATCTATATACCAAAAATACCAAAAATATTATCTATATCAGATCTCACTCTCGTAAGTGACCGTGAAGGGATTGACAACCCCTAATCGCGTTGGTTGCGAGTAGCTATCGTTTTGTGCAAGTACGAGGGACTTGTGCGTGGCCTCCTACTGGATTGATACCTTGGTTCTCAAAAACTGGGGGAAATACTTATGCTACTGTGCTGCATCATCCTCTCCTCTTCGGGGAAAACCAACGCAAGCTCAAGATGTAGCATACACCGCCGGAGGCATACACATAGAGTCATATTTTGTTCTAAGTATCTAGTTGTAATTGTTGAGTTCTAAGTAAATAAAAGTGTGATGATCATCATTTTTAGAGCATTGTCCCAAGTGAGGAAAGGATGATGGAGACTATGATTCCCCCACAAGTCGGGATGAGACTCCGGACGAAAAAAAAAGAAAAGAGGCCATAAAAAAAGAGAAAAGGACCAAATAAAAAAATGAGAGAAAAAGAGAGAAGGGACAATGTTACTATCCTTTTACCACACTTGTGCTTCGAAGTAGCACCATGATGTTCATAATAGAGAGTCTCTCATTTTGTCACTTTCATATACTAGTGGGAATTTTTCATTATAGAACTTGGCTTGTATATTCCAATGATGGGCTTCCTCAAATTGCCCTAGGTCTTCGTGAGCAAGCGAGTTGGATGCACACCCACTTAGTTTCTTTTGTTGAGCTTTCATATACTTATAGCTCTAGTGCATCCGTTGCATGGCAATCCCTACTCACTCATTGATATCTATTGATGGGAATCTCCATAGCCCGTTGATACGCCTAGTTGATGTGAGACTATCTTCTCCCTTTTTGTCTTCTCCATAACCACCATCATATTCCACAGATAGTGATATATCCATGGCTCACGCTCATGTATTGCGTGAAGATTGAAAAAGTTTTGAGAATGTCAAAAGTATGAAACAATTGCTTGGCTTGTCATCTGGGTTGTGCATGATTTAAATACTTTGTGTGGTGAAGATAGAGCATAGCCAGACTATATGATTTTGTCGGGATAACTTTCTTTGGCCATGTTATTTTGAGAAGACATGATTGCTTTGTTAGTATGCTTGAGGTATTATTATTTTATGTCAATATTAAACTTTTGTCTTGAATCTTTCAAATCTGAATATTCATACCACAATTAAGAATAATTACATTGAAATTATGCCAAGTAGCACTCCGCATCAAAAATTCTCTTTTTATCATTTACCTACTCGAGGACGAGCAGGAATTAAGCTTGGGGATGCCTGATACGTCTCCAATGTATCTATAATTTTTGATTGCTCCATGCTATATTATCTATTGTTTTGGACCATATTGGGCTTTATTTTACACTTTTATATTACTTTTGGGACTAACCTATTAACCGGAGGCCCAACCCAGATTTGCTATTTTTTGCCTATTTCAGAGTTTCGAAGAAACGGAATATCAAAGGGAGTCCAAACGGAATGAAACCTTCGGGAATGTGATTTTCTCACCGAACATGATCCAGGAGACTTGGACCCTACGTCAAGCGACCAACAGGGAAGGCACGAGGTAGGGGGCGCGCCCTCCACCCTCGTGGGCCCCCTGTTGCTCCACCGACGCATTTCTTCCTCCTATATATACCTACGCACTTCGAACGATCGACACGGAGCCAAAACCTAATTCCACCGCCAAGCAACTTTCTCAGTATCCACGAGATCCCATCTTGGGGCCTGTTTCGGAGCTCCGCCGGAAGGGGAATCCACCACGGAGGGCTTCTACATCATCATAGCCTCTCCGATGAAGTGTGAGTAGTTTACTTCATACCTTCGGGTCCATAGTTAGTAGATAGATGGCTTCTTCTCTCTTTTTGGATCTCAATACAATGTTCTCCCCCTCTCTCGTGGAGATCTATTCGATGTAATCTTGTTTTTGCGGTGTGTTTGTTGAGATCGATGAATTGTGGGTTTATGATCAAGATAATCTATGAGCAATATTTGAATCTTCTCTGAATTCTTTTATGTATGATTGGGTATCTTTGCAAGTCTCTTCGAATTATCCGTTTGGTTTGGCCAACTATATTGGTAGTTCTTGCAATGGGAGAAGTGCTTAGCTTTGGGTTCAATCTCATGTGTCCTTTCCCAAAGTGATGAGGGGCAGCAAGGCACGTATTGTATTGTTGCCATCGAGGATAACAAGATTGGGTTTTTATCATATTGCATGAATTTATCCCTCTACATCATGTCATCTTGCTTAAGGTGTTACTCTGTTTTCATTAACTTAATACTCTAGATGCATCTTTGGATAGCGGTCGATGAGTGGAGTAATAGTAGTAGATGCAAAGGTGAGTCGGTCTACTTGTCTCGGACGTGATGCCTATATACATGATCATACCTAGATACTCCCATAACTATGCTCAATTCTGTCAATTGCTCAACAGTAATTCGTTCACCAACCGTAAAATACTTATACTCTTGAGAGCCACTAGTGAAATCTATGGCCCCCGGGTCTATTCTCTATCATATCAATCTTCCATTACTTTATTATTGCTTTGCTTTTTTACTTTGCTTTTTATTTTACTTTGCATCTTTATACCTGTCGGGTGGTAGGTGCGACATATGCCAACGGGTGGCTTATCATTGTGGGAGCCAATAAGACATCGTCGGTGCCTGGAAACGGGATGAGGCGAAGACATGCACGCCGGCGGATCTTACCCAGCTTCGGGGCTCTCCGGGGAGATAATACCCCTACTGCTGCTCTGCGGGGTCTCCGCATGATCACTAGATCCACAAGTAACTACAAGAGGCTCCTTGAGCTGTTCAGCGAGAGGAAGAAGAAGGGCAAGGCTAGCTCTCTTCTCCCTCAATATGGTGTCTAAAACTCTAAGAGATCAACCCTTTGCATGGGTGCCCTGGGGGGTTTATATAGGCCTACCCCCCAGGGATACAATGGTAATCCGGCTGGGCGTGGGCCCTAGCCGTCAGTGTCTACGTTCACCGGCTTCTCCGCCGGCCGCTGGGGCCCGCCGACTGGTGGGTCCTGCCGGCTGCCGGCTTCTTGGTCGACAGGCAGGTCCCACCGCTTGAGGGTCTTGTCGGGGGCTTGTACTGTTGCCTCACTCTTGATGACGAGGGCTTTGTCGGGGCAAGCATGGCTACAGCGCCGCCGCCTGGCGGGCTCTCACTGTAGCCTTACCTCATCTTGTCTCCTTAATGAGGCGCCTCCATCGAGGGAGGGAGCAAGCCGGCTGTTGGGAGCCGGCCACATCCCAGGCCGACTGGGGGAGGCCTGGCCGCCTTCGGGCGTCTCTCGATCAAGGGCCCGCCGCTGCGGGCCGTGTGTGACAGCTGTCGTGGGTGACAATCATGGTCAACATGGCAACAAGGTTGCACGGACGGGTGATGGCCGCCCCGTCTGGCCACTGTGGCTATCGTGCTCGGGATTCGGGGTGGCAGGCTTCACCGTAGCCACGCCTGGCCTCATCACCGTTATGTGGGTGCAGAGTTTGAGGGTACGATCTTGGCCTTTCTTTGAGGGCGGCTGCTACTTGGAGTCGGCCTTCTCGTGGCCGGCTTCTTGGAGTCGGCCCTCTCGTGGTTTCTTCATGAGGGTTTTGGGGCCGGGCCGCCTCCCGGTAGTCGGCTTGAGAGACAGCCGACCCTATGCTTAAGGTGCTTGAAGGCTCGATCGGCCTGTAATTTTTCTGAAGAGCCAGGGGGAGCCGGCTAGGCTACCCGTGGTCATTTACTCCGACAGTAGTCCCCGAAGCTGGTTGGGCTTCGAGGCTGAAGAGAGGACGAGAAGCTTAATCAGCTTCCTATCTTGAGGAGCAGGCAGCTAGGAGTCGTCTTTGATTAGGTGCGCCGTCTCTGGGAGGCTTTGAAGCTTGAAGGCGGGAACCAGGTGGCGCGCGAGCCAGGCTGCGAGCTGGCCGCTCGCCGCCTGCGCGCCACATGGCACCCTTCGGCTGGAAGGGCCTGCCAGCCCACGCGCGCGACGGGACGTCGCCGCAGACCGGGGCCCGCCACTTCCAGGCCTCGGCCCAAGAGTGGATCTTCTGTGGCCCGAACGGGCCGCTCGCCTTCCGACGGCAGTTTCTGCACGCCGTTAGGGCGTAATAATCACGGTACGTGGGGGAGTGGGCGCAGTTAATCCCACGTCCCCCACGCCTCGCCTCCTCGGCTTCGCCGCACGAGGCTATAAGTAGGGGGAGGAGGGGGAGCGGCAGACGCTCGCACGCTCGCCCTCGCTCCGCCATTTTCTTCTTCTTCTTCCTCCTCTCCGTCGCCGCAGCTCCTCGCCGCTGCTCCATCCTTCCGGCAATCCTCTCAGCGCGCCGTAGCTCTGCCGCAGCTGGGTCACGCGCCCTCCGCCGCCGCGCGTTTCCCATCGCCTCTTCATCCTCATGGCGCTATCCAGCTCCTGGGACGGCTCCAATGTCCATGAGGACCATGTCGATTTCCTCCACAAGACGCGGCGGTTGCCGGGCACGGATTACGTGCGGGTCCGTCTCGCGCCGGAGAAGGAGATCTCGCCGGCGCCGGAGGAGGACGAGCGGGTATGTTCCGCTTGCACTGCCTGCGCGGCGTCGGCCTGCCGGTGTAGGACCTTGAAGTATGTATAGAGGGGGGTGATTAGACTACTTGACCAATTAAAAACCTAACCTTTTCCCAATTTTCGACTTTGGCAGATTTTAGCTATCTTTGAACAAGTCAAGAAATCTTCACACAATTCAAGCAAGCGTGCAAAGAGTATATAGGCAGCTGAAACTAAAGCATGCAACTTGCAAGAATGTAAAGGGAAGGGTTTGGAGGATTCAAACGCAATTGGAGACACGGATGTTTTTGTCGTGGTTCCGATAGGTGGTGCTATTGTACATCCACGTTGATGGAGAATTCAACCCACGAAGGGTAGCAGTTCTTGTGAGTCCACGGAGGGCTCCACCCACGAAGGGTCCACGAAGAAGCAACCTTGTCTATCCCACCATGGCCGTCGCCCACGAAGGACTTACCTCACTAGCGGTAGATCTTCACGAAGTAGGCGATCTCCTTGCCCTTACAAACTCCTTGGTTCAACTCCACAATCTTGTTGGAGGCTCCCAAGTGACACCTAGCCAATATAGGAGACACCACTCTCCAAGAAGTAACAAATGGTGTGTTGATGATGAACTCCTTGCTCTTGTGCTTCAAATGATAGTCTCCCCAACACTCAACTCTCTCTCACAGGATTTGGATTTGGTGGAAAGAAGATTTGAGTGGAAAGCAACTTGGGGAAGGCTAGAGATCAAGATTCATATAGTAGGAATGGAATATCTTGGCCTCAACACATGAGTAGGTGGTTCTCTCCCGTAACTGTAAGTTGGAAGTGTAGGTTTGTTCTGATGGCTCTCTCCACAAATGAAGAGGAGGTGGAGGGGTATATATAGCCTCCACAAAAAATCTAACCGTTACACACAATTTACCAAACTCGGTGGGACCGAATAAAAAAACTCGGTCCGACCGATTTAGTAAACCTAGTGACCGTTAGGGTTTTCGGTGGGACCGATATGCAACTCGGCAGAACCGATATGGTTAGGGTTAGGGCATAACGTAATCTCGGTGAGACTGACATACAAACTTCGGTGAGACCGATTTTGGTAATTAGCTAACCAGAGAGTTGGTCCGGTAAACTCGGTGGGACCGATTCGCTCTTTCGGTGAGACCAAAAAGTTACGAAAGGGAAACAAAGAGTTTACTTTGCAATCTCGGTGGGACCGATCGCTCACTTCGGTTAGACCGAAACGTTACGAAGGGAAACAGAGAGATTACAATCCCATCTCGGTGAGACTGAGATCCATATCGGTGAGACCGATTTACCTAGGGTTTGTGGCAGTGGCTATGACAATTGAACTTGGTGGCGCCGGATAGAAAGAATCGGTAGGGCCGAGTTTGACTTTAGGTTTAGGTCATATGTGGATGTGAGAAAGTAGTGGAGGGTTTTGGAGCATATCACTAAGCACATGAAGCAAGAGGCTCATTAAGCAACACCTCATCCCTCCTTGATAGTATTGGCTTTTCCTATAGACTCAATGTGATCTTGGATAACTAAAATGTAAAATGTAGAGTCTTGAGCTTTTGAGCCTGAGCCAATCCTTTGTCCTTAATATTTTGAGGGATCCACTTTCATCATCCATGCCATGCCATTCATTGAGCTTTCCTGAAATATTTGTCTTGGAATAGCATTAGCTCAATGAGCTATATGTTGTTATGAATTACCAAAACCACCTAGGGATAGTTGCACTTTCAGCCGGCGAGCGGGTTCTTCCGCACCTTTCTCGAATTCTATCATCTCCAGCCGCACCACCTCACTCCAAACACGGTGATGCTGCTGTCGGCCTTCGTCACTTTGTGCGAAGGCTTTCTTGGCGTCCTCCCCACCCTCGAACTCTGGGGGGAGTTCTTCCAGTGCAAGCTCGGCACCGTTGTCGCGGGCGTGCCCGCCCCATGCGTGCCTTCATCGCCATGCGGATATCGGGCGACAATCCGTTTCCGCCCATCGCATTGATCCAGTCGGTGAAGCTCTGGCAAAAATCTTATTTCTACGTGAAGAACGTCGCTCCGCAAGGCGACTTCATCAATCTTCCGGCTTACATAGCCGGCCCGCCTGCTGGGAGGCAGCCTTCATGGTCCTACCGAGCCAGGACGCTGTCTCCGGCTGGGGCCGCCGCTGTCGCACGGCTCCGGGTGATGGTCCAATCGAAAGGCCTGATCGGGGCCGACCTGGTAGCCGCCTTTGTGGAGCGCCGGGTGCTCCCACTCCATGGCCGACCTCACATGATCTGCCAGATGAGCGGTCGTTTCGACCCAAGTCGGCTAAGCACCAAGGAGATGCCTCATGACGAGGTATCTTACATGGTGAATTATATCGCCAACTGCAAGCTCACCGAGGTGTGGAGGTACGGCAAGGAGCCGTACTCTCGTGCCAATCCTCCGCCTTCGGTAAGCTTCCCTTCTTTTCTTCTTCTCTCGTTGCCGAGTTCATAATGGCCGACTCTTGATCAGTCGGCTTGTTTTTAGCAGAGCCCCCTTCTTTGACCAGCAATCAAAAGCAAACAAAGTTCAACCAAGAAGACAAGAGAGAACAAAAGCAAACTCCCTCTCTCGAAGCCTATGATCTATACATTTTTCTCCCCCTTTGGCAACAAGTTACCAAAAAGTTCCTAGAAAATGCATAGGACTATATCGTCTCTCAGGCTTGCTCTTCTGCTGGTGGCGTAGAGATGGCTCCTTGGACGAAGACTTCAGTAGATGTGGAAGGAGCTGAAGGAGTTGGTGCTGGAGCTGGTTTTGCTGGAGCTGTAGCTGGAGCAGATGAAGTGACTCGTGGTAATCTTGGCTCTGAAGCTAATCTCTGAGCTCGAGGCACTCCGCAAATGCATCGCTTGTTGTCCTGCCCTTCCTCTCCTGCATGTCATCATGTAGCTGCTCCACACCGACTCAATCTCGATTACTTTGACATCAAGATCATAGAATTTTTGTTCCATGATTCTTTCCAGGCTCTCCTGGTTTTGAGTTAGGGTGGCCAACCCCTTCTCAATCCGCAGAGTTGATGCTATCAAGTAACCAAGCTGCTCCTACTTGTTCTTCAAAAAGTACTCAGATGCCTCTGCTAGAGTGGGCATCTTGGCAGCCTTCTCTTTCCTTGCCTTCTCCTTCTTCTCTTGAGCTTGTACTGATGATGGTTCATTCTTAGTCATGACAACTTGATTGTCCTCAAATTCAGGATAGAGAACTAAGTGTTCTTTATCCAACAGATACTTCCATGTGCCCATATTTGAGTTAATCAACTCCTGGCTTTGTGGGGCATATCCACAACTCCTCTTTTGGTCTGCTGCTGTCCTCTTGATAGTTTCAACTATGAGGCTCATGACCTTGAATTTCTGGGGCACATAAAAAATGTGAAGCAAATTAATTGCATGCCCTCTGATCATGTTGTGGTCACCTGATCTGGGCAACAGAGTGTGCCTTAGGATCCAGTTGATCGTTGGCAGCCCTGTCAGAAGAAAATGAACTGATCCAAACTTGAAAGTCTTAAGTGCATCATCTGGGATCTCCTTGTACATCTGTGACATTGAGTTGTGATCCCTCTTCTTCTTGGCATAAATGTCCATGTCATCTTCACTTTCCTTTGGGGCATTGATCATACTTGCCCATTCCTCTATGGTTGATTGGTATCTCGTTCCTTCTGACATCCAAACTATCCTGCCATCTGGATAGAAATGTGCTGTGGAGTAGAATTGCATAATGAGCTCGTCATTCCAGTTTGTGAGCTTCTGCCCAACAAAATCTGCAACTCCACATGCACTGAAGCTGTCATATACTCCAGGATAGTGTTCTTCATTCTCCTGAATGTAGTTCCAGTCGACCCACCTCATATCACAAACTATGGGCTTCTTATCCAATAAGATGGTCTCATACAAGTCCTGCTGCTCCTTGGTGTGGAACCTGTAATCTACAACTGTCCTCTCCTGGTGGCATATGGATCTGACTCTCTCCATAGCCTCAACCGTAAATCTCTCCTGATCTTCATGTTCTCAGACACATGATGAGCATCATTGTGGTCTGGAATCTTGGGTTTGAGCTTCCTTAAGACTTTCCCTTCTTCATCTTCCTTAGCAACAACATCAGGCATTGGGGCCTTGTTCTTTTCAGCAGCTGGTATACTCCTGGTATTCCTCTTAGGTGCACTCTTGGGCTTGGGGGCAGCTTTGGGTGCCACTTTGGGCTTTGAAGTGGCAGCCCCTGACTTTATAGCATCACCCATCGCCTTTTGTGCCTTGGGTGCTGGTTCAAGAACCTCTTCTTCCTCTTCTTCCTCCATCATGGAAGGCTTTCCTATTACTCTGGCCATGGTCTTCTTGACCCTTTCCTTCCTTTTCTTTCCTTTAGCGTGCAGCAGCTCTATGGGTTGGGATTCCAAAGATGCTTGAGTGGAGACTCGGCTTTGGACATTGGTTGTCTTCCTGCAGCCTTTAGATCTTCATTCCTGGCTTAACTGCAGTTGAGTTGTACTCCTTCTTGAGCACTTTCTTCTTTGAACTTGCCTCATCCTCAACTGCCACATAGTCCTCATCCTCAGGCTCTGAGGTCTTCTTCTTCCTTGTCCTTGTGGCAGCCTTGGGCAAATTGCTGGGAGTGCTTTTGCTCCCCTCATCTGAGCTGCTAGAGGGACTAGTGCCCTCACTCATGTGAATCTGCTCTTCTGACTTGTTCTGGCTGTCACTTTGGTCTGACATGCTGCACACACTGACTGCTGACCCTGTGAATAGTTATAGATGAGGTAGAGTGGATGAGCATCACAAAATGCAGAGATTTTTGCAAAAGAATGATTCAAAAAACTTAGTTTTAGTTTTCCACTGAAAGCATTTCGGATCTACCGATTTTCAAACTCGGTGATACCGAAGTAGTTTTGGAACCTAAACTAGTGAACTCGGTCAGACCGAGTCACAGTTCGGTGGCACCGAGACTGCTAGGGTTTCACAAAATTTTAAAATCGGTCACACCGATTAGCAATTCTCGGTCAGACCGAGAGCTACTAGTGCAATGGCGTTAGCCAAATCGGTGGGACCGAGTTTTTCAACTCGGTGGGTCCGAGATGGTTTCGCGAAACCTAACCCTAAATTTTCGAATCACACCTATTCTAAGGATTGTTTTGACTGGATAGAGGTGTTTCAATCGTGGCAAGAAGCATTATGAACACAATGTGCTGAGAATCAAACGAGGATAGCACTGTGATCGAGTTCATACCCTAGTTCGGCGGTGAACTCGCTACGACGGCAACGGCGGAGAAGAAATCTGTTGACGGCGGCGCAGACCAGCGACAAGAGGCGGCTGGCGATGAAGTCGACGATCCGGAGACCTAGTAGGCAGAGCGAGCTATGCGCAGGTGAGGAGTTTCGGAGAAAGTTTTCCAAAATTTGCCCGTGAGAATATATAGCCCGACACTGTCGGTGTGACCGAGTGGAACAACTCGGTGGCACCGAGATGCATAACTGTTAACAGTTACAGCAACTCGGTGTGACCGAAAAGTTCAAATCGGTTGCACTGAGATGAAAACCTAGATTGACTTAGTAATCTCGGTATGACCGAAATGGAGGAATCGGTCAGACCGAAAATCACAAAGATGTTTTGGAAGTTTAAGTCTATGATTTAATCGGGACTCAGGTGCTCCTCACACGTAGTGGTTCGAATCGACTTGATCAAATTTTGTGATGTAGCATGAATAGAGTTTGAGACGAGAAAAGCATAGATAGCTAGAGAAGGTTCTTAGGCATTCTTGTCCATCCACTTGGTCAAAGAAAAAGAAGCCAATCAATCAAAACAACAAGTGGATGTCCTCGAATGAGTAAAATATGCAACCAACATGCTCACACAATTAAATGACAAATGAAATATGTGACAAAGCATGCACAACCAATTCTAGCATCTATCAAACAATTGGCGATGACTAGGTCATCTATATATGAGTATATTGACTTAGGAGTCAAATGAGAACATTTGATCATAGGTAATACTCATCGCTTAAGCTCAAGTGGGGTTACCACTTTTACATAAAAGCATTTATGTGTTCACATCATTAGAGTTGCTTTGACTCAATTCTTAGAGTTAAGCTCCCCTAGATGTGAGATCCCCCTTAGAGGGATAAACTAACCTTGGGTTTTGTCGATGATGACTTCATGTAGGTGTTGAAGATGTGGATGCTCAATGTTGATGTAGATCTTTTTGGAGCAAACCTTTGGAGTGAGTTGCACTTTCACTACCTACATGGGTTAGTCCCACAAGGAACAAACAAGAATATCCATAGACATAGAGTGATGCACACACAAAATGATGTCCATGAAAACATTAGGTTACCTTGTCCCTTGCCTTACCAACATGAGGGTTTGTGACTCCTTGAATTAATGCAAGATATGAAAGGTGGTTGCACTTGTTCTTGCCATAATGATATGAGTGAAGAATGTTGGCGGAGTCACCCTCAAGAACTCTCTAGTTCTTCTTCTTCGGGATCCACATCATCTTGATGGGAATCCTTGGTGTAGTAGTTGTACTTGATGTAGTCTTGGGAACCCACTTGACCAAGGCCTTAGGTGCTTCTTCAAATGCATCAATCTCCTCTTGAAGCTTGTCCTTGCCTTTGTTCTTGTGGTCTTGTGGTGGAAGATCATCTTGTGCTTGTGTTCCCTTGAAGGAAGTAGGATCATACTTCTCTTGTTTAGGAACAAACTTCGTCTTGGGGTATTGATCTTCTTCCCACTCAACTCCATTGGCATTGAACTTTCGTTCAAAACTAACACCTTGATTCTTCCGTGTCTTCCTTGCTTATGCATACAATTTCCTCAAATTGCTTACTCCCAAAGGCTCTTGTATACACCTTTCTCTATAATTCCCTTCAATAAGTTGTTTTCTTGCTCAAGTGTAACTTGGCTAAGAGGATCATTAGTGGAATCAAGAGAACTACTAGAAGCAACAATATTGGATTTAGCATTGTTATTGTTACTACTAGAAGAAGAATCTTTCTTGTTCTTGTTACTAGACTTGACTTGAGGCATGTAAGTAGATAAGAGTAAACGCTTGGCAATGTAAGAAGAACTTTTCTTACGGAGATCATCATTGATCGCTTTTAGGAACTCATGCTCTTGCTCAAGATTGAGCTTTTCAAAGCGTAACTTCTCATGAGCCCTTAAAAGTTCTCGATGATCTTCGAATATAGTTTCATGAGCTAACTTAAGAGTGTTTAGTTCTTTAGTTAGACGCTCAATC
Organism: Aegilops bicornis; assembly: GCA_021605145.1. NCBI lineage: Eukaryota > Viridiplantae > Streptophyta > Magnoliopsida > Poales > Poaceae > Aegilops > Aegilops bicornis. The sequence goes on from CM038669.1 coordinate 522,023,504, forward strand.
TTCTCCTTATCATTGTCATTCGTTTCATCTTGATTAGCATGATTAATTGACGTTTCATCATAGTATTCATCACTAGAGTTGTCAACAAGTAAATCATCATCACCTAGCAAGTCATCTTCATCACTATTAAAATCAACATACTGGGGTGTGTTACCTTAGGACCTTTGGCCATGAAGCATCTACCAATTCCTTCATTTGGTGAATCAAATATGTCATAGGAGTTGGTTGACACAAGTGCTAGACCAGCAACACCTTCATCTTGAGTGTATTCGGAGTCGGAGTGATAGCTTCTCTCGGAGTGATTATCGGAGTCGGAGCCGGATACCCATTCACCAACGTGAGCTTGATGTCTTTGTTTTGTGTAGCTCTTTGATGACTTGTCCTTCCTATCTGAATCCTTGCTTCTCTGTGAGGGTCTTCGTTCATAACGATCATCTCTACTCCTTCTCTCTCTTGGTGGTGATTCTTCTCTTCTACTTCTTCTCTTGGGAGAATCTTCTCTTCTTTTGTAGGGTGTCGTGACACTCATTGGAATAGTGTCCGGGTCTCCAACAATTGTAGCAGCTTATGCTCTCGACTAGATGATCTTTTGTCATTGTAGGACCTTGACTTAGAGCTTTTTTCTTTGCTTCTACTCTTGTAGAATTTGTTGAAGTTCTTCACCATTAAGCTCAATTCTTCATTGAAGGTTTGTTTCTCACTTGATGATGTGGGGGCTTCACATGAGGCTTTGTAAGCACCACTTGACTTGTTGTGAAGTTCCTCCTTATCCTTGAGTGACATATCATGAGCAAAAATTCTTCCAATGACTTCCGTTGGCTTGATATCTTTGTAATTTGGCATCATTTGGATCAATGTGCACACGGTATCATATTTTCCATCCAATGCTCTTAGGATCTTCTTGATGATGAATCTGTCGGTCATCTCTTCACTTCCTAAGCCGGCAATCTCATTTGTGATAAGAGCAAGCCAAGAGTACATTTCAGTGACACCTTTACCATCCTTCATTTTGAACTTGTCAAGCTGACTTTGGAGCACATCCAACTTGGATTCCTTGACGGAGTCGGTACCTTCATGCATATCAATCAAAGTATCCCAAATTTCCTTTGCATTCTCAATACTGCTGATTTTTTTGAATTATTCGGGGAACAATCCAATGAAGAGGATATCACAAGCTTGAGCGTTGTATTGCAACATCTTCAACTCTTCCGCGCTTAGCTTCACGGTTCGGTTCTCTCCCATCAAAGAATTCACCTTGCAAACCAATACACACAATAGCCCAAACGGCGGGGTTATGTCCGAGAATATGCATTTTCATCTTATGCTTCCAACTAGCAAAATTAGTGCCATCAAAGTAAGGACCTCTACGGTGGTAATTTCCCTCGCTAGACGCCATACTCTCCTAGGTTGTGAAACCAAGGCAATGACCACCAAAAGCTATGGAAATCAAAGCAAATGGAGACCAAAGTTCTGATACCACTTATAGGACCTTGAAGTATGTCTAGAGGGGGGGTGATTAGACTACTTGACCAATTAAAAAACTAACCTTTTCCCAATTTTAGACTTTGGCAGATTTTAGCTATCTTTGAACAAGTCAAGCAATCTTTACACAATTCAAGCAAGCATGCAAAGAGTATATAGGCAGCTGAAATTAAAGCATGCAACTTGCAAGAATGTAAAGGGAAGGGTTTGGAGGATTCAAACGCAATTGGAGACACGGATGTTTTTGTCGTGGTTACGATAGGTGGTGCTATCGTACATCCACGCTGACGGAGACTTCAACCCACGAAGGGTAACGGTTGCTGAAGTCCACGGAGGGCTCCGCCTACCGAAGGGTCCACGAAGAAGCAACCTTGTCTATCCCACCATGGCCGTCGCCCACGAAGGACTTGCCTCACTAGCGGTAGATCTTCACGAAGTAGGCGATCTCCTTGCCCTTACAAACTCCTTGGTTCAACTCCACAATCTTGTGGGAGGCTCCCAAGTGACACCTAGCCAATCTAGGAGACACCACTCTCCGTGAAGTAACAAATGGTGTGTTGATGATGAACTCCTTGCTCTTGTGCTTCAAATGATAGTCTCCCCAACACTCAACTCTCTCTCACATGATTTGGATTTGGTGGAAAGAAGATTTGAGTGGAAAGCAACTTGGGGAAGGCTAGAGATCAAGATTCATATGGTAGGAATGGAATATCTTGGCCTCAACACATGAGTAGGTGGATCTCTCTCGAACTGGTAAGTTGGAAGTGTAGGTTTGTTCCGATGCCTCTCTCCACGAATGAAGAGGAGGTGGAGGGGTATATAGCCTCCACACAAAATCTAACCTTTACACACAATTTACCAAACTCGGTGGGACCGAATCAACAAACTCGGTCTGACCGATTTAGTAAACCTAGTGACCGTTAGGGTTTTCGGTGGGACCGATATGCAACTCGGCAGAACCGATATGGTTAGGGTTAGGGCATAACATAATCTCGGTGAGACCGACATACAAACTCGGTGAGACCGATTTTGGTAATTAGCTAACCAGAGAGTTGGTCAGGTAAACTCGGTGGGACCGATTCGCTCTTTCGGTGAGACCAAAAAGTTATGAAAGGGAAATAGAGAGTTTGCATTGCAATCTCGGTGGGACCGATCGCTCACTTCGGTTAGACCGAAACGTTACGAAGGGAAACAGAGAGATTACAATCCCATCTCGGTGAGACCGAGATCCATATCGGTGAGACCGATTTGCCTAGGGTTTGTGGCAGTGGCTATGACAATTGAACTCGATGGCGCCGGATAGAAAGAATTGGTAGGGCCGAGTTTGACTTTAGGTTTAGGTCATATGTGGATGTGAGAAAGTAGTGGAGGGTTTTGGAGCATATCACTAAGCACATGAAGCAAGAGGCTCATTAAGCAACACCTCATCCCTCCTTGATAGTATTGGCTTTTCCTATAGACTCAATGTGATCTTGGATCACTAAAATGTAAAATGTGGAGTCATGAGCTTTTGAGCTTGAGCCAATCCTTTGTCCTTAATATTTTGAGGGATCCACTTTCATCATCCATGCCATGCCATTCATTGACTTTCCTGAAATATTTGTCTTGGAATAGCATTAGCTCAATGAGCTATATGTTGTTATGAATTACCAAAACCACCTAGGGATAGTTGCACTTTCAGCCGGCGAGCGGGTTCTTCCGCACCTTTCTCGAATTCTATCATCTCCAGCCGCACCACCTCACTCCAAACATGGTGATGCTGCTGTCGGCCTTCGTCACTCTGTGCGAAGGCTTTCTTGGCGTCCTCCCTACCCTCGAACTCTGGGGGGAGTTCTTCCAGTGCAAGCTCGGCACCGTTGTCGCGGGCGTGCCGGCCCCATGCGGTGCCTTCATCGCCATGCGGAGATCGGGCGACAATCCATTTCCGCCCATCGCGTTTATCCAGTCGGTGAAGCTCTGGCAAAAATCTTATTTCTACATGAAGAACGTCGCTCCGCAACGCGACTTCGTCAATCTGCCGGCTTACATAGCCGGCCCGCCTGCTGGGAGGCAGCCTTCATGGTCCTACCGACCCAGACGCCTGTCTCGGCCGGGCTGCCGCCGTCGCACGGCTCCGGGTGATGGTCCAATCGGAAGGCCTGATCGGGGCCGACCTGGTAGCCGCCTTCGTGGAGCGTCGGGTGCTCCCACTCCAGGGCCGACCTCACATGATCTGCCAGATGAGCGGTCGTTTCGACCCAAGTCGGCTAAGCACCAAGGAGATGCCTCATGACGAGGTATCCTACATGGTGAATTATATCGCCAACTGCAAGCTCACCGAGGAGTGGCGGTACGGCAAGGAGCCGTACTCTCGCGCCAATCATCAGCCTTCGGTAAGATTCCCTTCTTTTCTTCTTCTCTCGTTGACGAGTTCATAATGGCTCTTGATCAGTCGGCTTGTTTTTAGCAGAGCCCCCTTCTTCGACCGGCGGCCGGAGCCACGGTTATAGAGCGCCTGTTCATCCCCGACCGCGCGACGGACGACTTTGACGATCCAGACCTGGGGGCGGCCGCCCTAGACGACGACATCGCAGGGGGAGGCGGTGAAGCAGGCGGCGCCGGGATCGGGGCCGTCTTCGAGGAATGGCTGGATGACAACGATGCCGAAGTCGTTCCGCGCGTCAGCCGGCATCCGATCATCAAGGCGCGGGCTCATCTGCCGTGCCGGCTGTTCGTGGTGGCGCGCAGAAACGCCGGGCCGCGCTGACTCTCTTTGGCAGTCAGCTGAAGAGGCCCAAGGGTTCTGCGGCGGCGACCAAGCGGGACAAGGGGGCCGCGAAGGCGGCCCACTTCCGCAAGGTGGTGAAGCAGCCGCAGGCGGTTTCGGCGTAAGTGTTGATTTTCTCACGCCTTTCTTTTTTATCTTTGGTTGATATTCTTCTAAGCCTTTTCCTTGACTTATCAAACAGGGCCCCGCTTTCTCTCGAGCGGGCCCCTGCCGCCTCCATAGTTGGAGCGGCGGGAGGGTCTGCGAGCTCCCACCGCGTGGATCCCCGTGACGATCTCCTAGCGGCAACGAAGCGGAATGCACGGGAGGAGCGGGAGGCGGAGGAGCGGAGGGCAGCTCAGGAGACGACGGAGAAGTCGGCGGAGGCGCAAGCCGACGCGGCGGCCAAGGCCCAGGCGGATGCCGCGACCGTGGAGAGGGAGGCGGAGGCCCTGCGTAACTAGCCTCCGCAGCTCATCATCCCCCTTCGCACCGTGGCCCCTGATATCCCAGCGCCTCCGTCGGAGGAAGCCGGCCGCGACCGGCCGGTGATGGAGAGGGAAGAGGGCGACGTAGTCGTCCTTGAGGGGGAGGCGATACCGCCATCGCCGACTGGAACAGGCCAAGGCGGCCGGCCTGACGTGCCGCCTGAGCAGCCGGCTGGAGGCGAGCCGACTGTGAGGGCGGATCTCGTGGTTCTGTCGCCGTCTCGTCGGCGCGCGGGGGAGGCGACTTCAGCGCCGGAGCCGCAGAAAGCCGCGGGCACCAGCTCGTCGGCCCAGGATCTGGAGGTGGCCGCCACTGCTCGTGGTGGACGCCCGCGGTGGACGGCCGAGCTGAACGTGGCGGCGCAGGAGGTCCGGAGCCGGCTTGTGCCTGTGCCACCGCTGAAGCAGTATACTCAAGAGTTTCTTGCGATGCGGACGGTCATTCGGGTGAGTCCTCCCACTTTTCGTCGATTGCTCTTGATTTCTTCCGTGAGGCCAACAAGACCCACTGGTATAGTCCCCGAAGTTCGAAGTTCATGGCAAGCGGCTTGGAACTTCTTAGTATACTTCGATTGTTGTCTTGTTCTTATTTGCACCTCTGTCCTATTTGCAGGAATATCACAATCTCTGTGCGGCTGCTTTCAATTCCCAGGCCCAGGAGATGAACCAGAAGACCGCTGATCTGACTGAGAGCCGGAGTAAGTGCTTTATTTTTTATCTCATGTGGCGCCACAACAAGACCCACTAGGTGTAGTCCCCGAGATTCAGGCCGATCACGAGCAATGGTCGGATCTTTCCCGATTTACTTCTTCCTTATTACTTTTTTTTTATTCTTCATATCTGCAGGGGCCAATGCCGACTTGAGGGAGCAGCTAGGCGGGGTCCAGACCGCCCTCCGCGCCAAGGAAACCGAGTGCAACGCCTTGGCTCAGGAGCGTGATCGCTTGGCCAAGAAACTGGCCGGCCAGGAGGAGAGCCACAAGGCGGCCGTGAAGACGGCGCAGGATAGCGAGGCCGCCCTCAAAGCCGAATATGAGACCGAGGCGGCAAGCTGGGCCGAGGCGAAGCAAGCGTTGAGCGAAGGCTATGGCCGGATTGAAGATTTGATTGACGGTAGGCCGCCTTCTTCTTCGTCCCTTTGCTTGCCCCTTGGCATCTGATTTGTCTTCTGACTTTGTGCTACTTCTTTCTTCTTTGTGTAGATTACTTTCCTGGTTACTCCGTTGCCGCCAGCCAAGCCATCGAGGCCCACCGCGATGCCCGACAGCAGGCAGGGGTCGAGATCGCACCGGATGCCAGCCGGTCACTTGAGGAGCAGCTTCTGTCGATTCAAGCCCGTCTGCAGCCGGCACATCGCATGCTTCGCCCGTCTTGACGTGCCGGGCACAGTGATGGCCGCCTTTTGGCCCGGGCGAAGGTTCCCGTGACTCTCGGATCGGACTGCCGGCTGGAGGTGGCGCTGATCGCCCGAGGCCTGGAAGGCTTCTGCAGCTCGGTCCGGCGCTAGGCGGGCGCTGGAGTTCGTCCGAGCTTGGTATCCTGGGCTGAACTTGGCCCAGCTGAGCACCTGGCGGCAGGAGGCCGACGAGGAGCTGGAGGCGGTGCGGCCGGCTATCATCCAGCACACCTCGGCGATCGCCGATTACACCGACACCAGTGCCTTTGCCCCTGAGGTAAATGATGACGGCGTCGCTCAGCCGGAGGAGTGGTTCGGGATGAACCCGGCAGAAGGTGAAGATTCGGCGGAGGAGATCGCTTCCAGCGACGAGGGTGAAGAGGAAGAGGGGGAGGATGGTGAAGACATCGTGCCAGACGGTGAAGCGACCAGCCAGCCTCAGCTTGATCGTGCCTCCAGCAACAAGGCGCGTGCAAGCGCGCCACCTGCAAGAGGTGACAATCATGCCGAGACTTGCCAGCCGACCACTCCTCCAGCCGGCACTACCGTCTCCACCAACCTGCCCGACTCGCCTGTTGCTCCCTTGGCCTGATCCGCCGTCTTTGCTTTCCTACTCATTACTATTTGAACAACTTATATTAAATTTGCGCAGTTCCACCCACTGGGGGTGTATTCAAACTATGTTGAATGCTGGCCTTTCGAAGGCCTTTTGTGTAAATATAATCATGCATGTGCTTGGCTTCCGTTCATATTTGCTTTTCATCTGTTTGGTTGTTTCCTTTGCCACCTTCCCTTGGTTGCCGCCTTCCCAGCTGGACAGCTACTCTGCAGTCTGTGGCTGGAGAAGGGCTCGGCCGTTTTGGAAAGACAAGTACTCGAGCTTCTTAGATTGTAGCAAGGTGAACGGGAAGCCGGCCAGCTGGCTGCTCTGACAGCCGGTCGGCGGGGTGGGAAGCCGGCTTGTGTTATATAAGTTCGTTAGTCCTTAGCCGTTTTTCATGTGGGCATCCTTTCCTGCCTTTGGCTCTTGCCAGCCGGACAGTCGATTCTTCGAGCTGCGACTTTCGACAAGAGAGGGCTTGGGTGCCGGCACACTACTTGTCTGACTGCAGGTAGAACTTGGATATAACTCATAGGCAAGTCCCCGGGCCGACTGGTCGAACCCGGTGCCGGACGATAAAACAAATGTAGTAACATAATCATAGGCATGATACTTATCATTCATAGATAAAAGAGGGTAGTCCCTGAGTGTTCCTCCGGGGGCCTGTTGTCTCATACTTAATACAAAAGGTAGCGTGGTACATACTGCATTTTAACTGTAAAATCTTCGGAGGAGATTGGCGTTCCATGGTCGTTCCGACTCCTTGCCGGAATCATCTCTTTTGCGTGCCTTTGACTTCTGCGCGTCCATCAGGTAGTAGGAGTCGTTGCCTAAGGCTCTGCTGATGACGAAGGGGCCTTCCCAAGGGGCCGAGAGCTTGTGCTGGCCGGCTGTTCGCTGGATCAGCCGGAGCACAAGATCAGCCTCTTGGAAGGATCTTGGCTTGACCTTCCGGCTATGGTAACGGCGTAAACCCTGCTGGTAGATGGCAGACCGGCTGAGGGCTAACAACCGGCTTTCCTCCAGCAGGTCGACGCCGTCTTCTCGTGCTTCCTTGGCCTCCGCCTCCGTGTACATGGTGACCCGAGGTGAGTCGAACTCAATGTCAGTTGGGATGACAGCCTCGGCACCATATACAAGGAAGAAAGGGGTGAAGCCGGTTGACTTGTTCGGGGTAGTGCGCAAACTCCAGAGGTCGGCCGGCAGCTCACCGAGCCAACAGCCGGCTGAACGCTCCAGTGGCACGACCAATTGGGGCTTGATGCCGGAGAGGATGAGGCCGTTTGCTCGCTCGACTTTTCCGTTTGACTGCGGGTGGGCAACGGACGCTAGGTCCAGTCGGATGCCCTGTGTCGCGCAGAAACGTGCCAGTGCTCCCTTGGCAAAATTCGTGCCATTGTCGGTGATGATGCTGCGCGGTACGCCATACCGGGTTGTGATATCTGCGATGAATGTCACGGCAGTCGGCCCATTCAGTTTCTTGATCGGCTTCGCTTCAATCCACTTGGTAAATTTGTCCACGGCGACGAGCAGATGTGTCATGCCACCGCGCGCTGTCTTGAATGGGCCCACCATGTCCAGTCCCCAGACGGCAAAAGGCCAGGTGAGGGGAATGGTCTTGAGTGCAGAAGCGAGCAGGTGTTGCTTGGAGCTGAAGACTTGGCACCCTTTGCAATGTTTGACTAACTCCTTGGCATCATCCAAAGCAGTCGGCCAGAAGAATGCATGGCGGAAAGCTTTGGCGATGAGTGATCTTGAGGCCGCGTGGTGGCCGCATTCGCCTTGGTGAATGTCCTTGAGGATTGCTATGCCCTTCTCTGGATCGACGCAGCGCTAGAAGACTCCAGTGACGCTGCGCCTAATGAGCTCTCGGTTTACTATCGTGTATGCTCCGGCTCGGCGTTGGACTTGCCTTGCCGAGATCTCGTCAGTCGGCAGCTCTCTGTTTACCAGGAAGTTGAGGATGGGCTGGGCCCATGATGGAGCTGTGACTTCTTCTATTGCCAATCTGACTCATCGCAACTGTGGCGGGCGGGCTGGGTGGTGAAGAGTTGGAGTCGGCCACCGCCTGTTGTGTCGATGCAGTCCACGGGCCGACTGCCTAGTCCCCGGGCCGGGTTCTGAAGTCCCCGGGCTGGGTGCAACTATGGCAGTCCCCGGGCCGCCTGTCGAAGTCCCCGAGCCGCCTGCTCGGTTCCCCGAGCCGGATCCGACTGCGTCGGGGTCAGGCGGTACGAAGATGGAATCAGATTCTGCAGATGGCTTGACAGACGGCTTGAGGAGGCGTTGGAGAGAGACGCCGGTTGGTATAGCTTGTCGGGTGGAGCCTATTCGTGCCAGGGCATCTGCTTGCTCGTTGTCGGCCCCTGGCACATGGAGGAACTCGCATCCTTCAAAATATCCACTGATTTGCTGAACGAGGAAGCGGTAGCTCGTCATGTTTGCATCCTTGGCATCCCAGTCGCCAGATGATTGCTGGACTACCAAGTCCGAGCCACCATAGCACAGGATCCGGCAGATGACGAGTTCTTTGGCTAGCCGGAGCCCGTGTATGAGCGCCTCGTACTCGGCCACATTGTTGGAGGCGGCAAAATGAATTTGTAATGTGTATCTGAGCTTGTCGCCCTTGGAGAGGTGAGGACGATGCCGACTCCCAAGCCGGTGCGCATCTTGGATCCATCGAAGTGCATCCGCCAATGAGTGGAGTCGGGGGCCGGCGGCAGGTACTGGGTCTCGGCCGAGTCGACAAGGAAGTCGGCCAAAGCCTGGGACTTGATGGCGGTGCAAGGCTGGTAGAAGATTGTGTAAGGAGCCAATGCAATGGCCCATTTTAACACCCGGCCGGATGCATCCCGGCTGCCTATGATCTCGGCGAGCGGGGCCGTACATACGACCGTGATGGGGTGCTCTTGAAAGTAGGGCTTGAGCTTCTTGGCGGTGAAGTACACACCATAGCACATCTTCTGGTAGTGCGGGTAGTTCTGCTTCGAGGTGGACAGTACTTCGCTTAAATAATACACCGGCCTCTGGACTAGCTGAGCTCGGCCCTCTTCTGGGCGCTGAACCTCGATAACTGTGCTGACCACCCGACTAGTAGCGGCAATGTAAAGGAGCATGGGCTCTATCTCAGTCGGTGCCGCCAAGACAGGCGGCGTGGCCAGCATCTTCTTTAGCTTGTGGAAGGCTTGGTCTGCTTGGTCGTTCCACTCGAAGTGAGTGGATTTCTTCATGAGTCGGTAGAGGGGGAGAGCTTTTTCTCCAAGCCGGCTGATGAAGTGGTTCAGGGAGGCCAGGCATCTGGTAAACTTTTGGACGTCTCATAGCTTGGTAGGAATCTCCATTCTCTCTATGGCCTTGATCTTCACCGGGTTGCATTCGATGCCGCGTTCGGAGACCGGGAAGCCTAGAAGCTGGCCGGCTGGTACTCCGAACACGCATTTCTCGGGGTTAAGCTTGATCTGAAACCAGCGCAAGTTCTCAAATGTCTCTCTGAGGTTTTCCAGCAAGGTGTCGCGCTTCTCCGTCTTCACCACAATATCGTCTACATAGACGTGGGCATTTCTGCCGAGCTGCTTGAGGAGGCATTTCTGCATGCAATGCTGAAAAGTGGCACCGGCATTTCTCAAGCCGAATGTTATAGTCGCAGCGTAAAGCTCGAATGGTGTGATGAAGGCGGTCTTGAGGCGGTCATTGGATCCAACTTTATCTGGTGGTAGCCTGAATAAGCATCCAAGAAGCTCAACAGCTCGTGATCCGTGGTGGAGTCTATCACTTGGTCGATTCGAGGTAAGGCAAATGGATCCTTGGGGCAGGCTTTGTTGAGGCTGGTGTAATCTATGCACATGCACCACTTGTTATTCTTCTTCAGCACGGGTACCGGGTTGGCGAGCCACTCTGGAAAGAACACCTCCATAATGAAGCCGGCCGCCAGAAGCCGGGCTATCTCTTCTCCTACAATCCTTCTCTTTTCCTTCGACGGTCGGCGGAGGGGCTGCTTGACTGGTTTTGCATTTGCTCGGACGTGTAACTTGTGCTCGGCGAATTCCTTCGGAACACCCGGCATGTCCTTGGGGGACCATGCGAAGATGTCCTGATTCTCATGGAGGAAATCGACGAGCTCGCCTTCCTATTTGCTGTCCAGGTTCGCCCCAATGACGGCAAACCTTTCTGGGTTCTCTGGGTCCAGAGGTATCTTCTTTGTCTCTTTGGCCGGCTGGAAAGAATCTTGGGCATCATATTCCTTGGGGTCAGGGGACAGGGCCGGCTGCTTGTCGGCCATGGCCACGACTCGATCCAGCATCTTCTTCTCTTCAGCGATCACGAGGGACTCGGCCAGCCGGCTGCTAGCTGTTGCACACTCGGGGATTTCTTGTGTCTTCGGCTACTGTGATGATGCCCTTGGAACTCGGCATCTTCATCTTGAGGTAGGCGTAGTGGGGCACATCCATGAACTTGGCCAGAGCGGGTCGGCCAAGCAATGCATGGTAAGGGCTCTCCAGGTCCACTACTTCAAACCATATTGCTTCTCGGCGGAAATGATCCTTGTCCCCAAAGAGGACATCTATCTTGATCTTGCCGATTGGTGAGCAGGACAGGCCGGGTACGATGCCATGGAACACAGTCCGACTAGGCATGAGCTGCTTCGTCTTGATGTTCAGCTTCTCCATGGTGTCACAGTACAGTATGTTGATGCTGCTCCCACCATCTATCAGCACGCGGGAGAAACGGGCAGCTCGCCTTTCTGTTGCGAGGGTGGCGTCCAAAACCAATGCGTAAGAGCCGGGAGACGGCATCACCTCTGGGTGATCGGCCCGGCTCCAGCTGATAGGCCTTTCCGACCAGTGCATGAACTCAGGGTTGTTGGAGGCGACCGTGTTGACTTCTTGGTGTTGTCGGCGCCGGCTGCGCCGATCTTCGGGTTGGCTGGTAAAGACGAGTAGGCGGCATGCTCGTCGGGGAACTCGTCTTGAACAGCCCCGACTGCTGGTCGAGCGGCCGGCTGCTGAGGGGCCGGAGGCGGCTGACCAGCAGGCGGAGGCGGCACCAGCCCTTCGCCTTTGGAGATTCGTGTGAGCCAGTGGCATTTCCGAGTCGTGTGGTTGGACGGCTTCGCGCCGCTGTGGAACTTGCAGGGGGCATCAAGGGCTTGCTCGTAGGAGAAAGCCGGCTGCCTGCTTCTTGGGCGGGGGCCGCCCTTCGGGTTGTTCGTCTTCGACTGTGGCCACCTGCCGACTGGTGGAAGGCGGCATAGGGGCCTTGCGCTTGTTGTCGTTCTGGTACGGTCGTCGGTTGGAGTCTCCAGCCAGCATCTTGGGAGCCGGAGCGAGCACCTTCCCGGAGGCGTCTACTCGGAGCTCGGTCTTCATTGAAGAGTCGGCCGTGGCATACTTGTCTGCTATGATCAGCAGCTCGTCGAGGGTAGCCGGCTCGTCGCAAAGGAGTCGGTGCTTGAGGAGGGTGCCTTCTCGGCATCTGGCAATGAAGTACTCTATGGCTTCAACCTCATGCACCCCTTCGCAGGAGTTGCGGAGCTCGGCCCAACACGTGAGGTAGTCGCGAGTTGATTCATTGGGCCCTTGAACACAAAAGGAGAGCTGTCGGGGCTTGGGAGCCCGTTTGTAGGTGCTGGTGAAGTTGCGGATGAAGGCTTCTGTGAAGTCTAACCAGCTGTTGACGTTGTAAGGCTTGTGGCTATTGAGCCAGATGCGCGCCATGCCTTGGAGCATGAGGGGGACGTACTTCATGGAAACGCGCCTGTTGCTGTTTGCTATGCGGACTGCGGTGGAGTAATCGATCAACCAATCTTCCGGCTTCACGGAGCTGTTGTACTTGGGCGTGTCTCTTGGGAGCGAGAACCCTTTGGGGAAGGGCTCGTCGCGGATGCGGGGGCCAAAGCAAGGCGGGCCGACATCGTCTTCTTCTTCTAGCGCGAGGGATCGCGCTAGGCGGTCGATCCGATGGCGGGTGTCATTCTCGCCGACTCCTTCGCGGCGGCCTAGTCGGCCGCTGAGAGTCGGATGCGTGACAGGTGGCGGGGTGGGATATATCTCCCCACGAGGCAGAGGAGGAGGCGGGTTGCCTCGTCGTTCCACGGCTCGAGGGCAGCCTTCTGTGTCGCGCTCGATGGAGATTCGAGTCCGGCTACGGCTAGGCAGCCGGCTCCTTTTCTTGCCTTGCGCCGGTGTTGCCCGCAGTCGGCGTCCATGACGTCGCACCGTGCTCTCGGCGTGGGGGAGGACTTTCAGCGCGGACGCCGGCTTCATGCCGCTCTGTGGCTGCGTCGATCAACTGCTGGATGCGTCGGGTCATGTAGGGGAGCTCGTCGGCCCCCAGTCCATTCAGCTTCGCCCACACCGATCGGGCGGCGCGTAGGTTCTCGAGGGGCGTGGCATAGATCGGGCGGTTCGCTCCCAAAGATGTTGGCGGTGGCCGCGCCGCGCTTCTTGACGATGCCAACGCGGCTCGGCCCATCAGGAGGCGGCGTGCCAAAGGCGGCGCGGTCGACTTCACGGTGGTGAGCCTCAGTGAGGCATCTCATGCAAGCTATCTTCTGGCCCTCCGTGATGAGGGCGAGGCGGCGTGCCTCCAGTGTCTCGGCGTCGGCGTCGGCCGGAAGGGGGACGGACAAGTCATGCAGCGCCGCTTGCAGGGTGTCATGGGCGTTCTCGCCAGAGGCAACGCCCGGCTGATGACCAGTACCTCGGTGATGGCGCTGCCGCAGCTGTCGGCTCGAGGAAGAGGGTCGTTGAATATCACTATGTTGGTGGGGAAAGCGTCAAGCGATGCCGTGTCGGAGTCGACAAGCATCGGGTCGCTGGAGCCAACCGACTCCAAGTCCGCAGCAGGCGTGCTGGAGACGTGGAGTTGGTCGAGGAGGCTGACGAGGTGGCTCTCGGGGCAGCCTGTGCCCGTGTCGGATGCGGACTCGTCGTAGATGCGGGCCTCGCCAAGAAGATCGGCGAGGTAGCTCGCCGTGCAAGCATCGGCGACGCCTTGCAGCGCGTCGGGGCAAGCGCCATCGGGCGTGCCGGGCTGGCTACGCTCGCTGGGAAGGACAAGGGTTCCCGTCCAGAGCACCTGGCCCCACGATGGGCGCCAAATGTCGGGTGGTAGGTGCGACATATGCCAACGGGTGGCTTATCATTGTGGGAGCCAATAAGACATCGCCGATGCCTGGAAACGGGATGAGGCGAAGACATGCACGCCGGCGGATCTTACCCAGCTTCGGGGCTCTCTAGGGAGATAATACCCCTACTGCTGCTCTGCGGGGTCTCCGCATGATCACTAGATCAACAAGTAACTACAAGAGGCTCCTTGAACTGTTCGGCGAGAGGAAGAAGAAGGGCAAGGCTAGCTCTCTTCTCCCTCAATATGGTGTCTAAAACTCTAAGAGATCAACCCTTTGCATGGGTGCCCTAGGGGGTTTATATAGGCCTACCCCCCCAGGGATACAATGGTAATCCGGCTGGGCGTGGGTCCTAGCCGTCAGTGTCTATGTTCGCTGGCTTCTCCACCGGCCGCTGGGGCCCGCCGACTGGTGGGTCCCGCCGGCTGCCGACTTCTTGGTCGACAGGCAGGTCCCACCGCTTGGGGGTCTTGTCGGGGGCTGGTTACTGTTGCCTCACTCTTGACGATGAGGGCTTTGTCAGGGTAAGCATGGCTACAGCGCCGCCGCCTGGTGGGCTCTCACTGTAGCCTTACCTCGTCTTGTCTCCTTAATGAGGCGCCTCCTTCGAGGGAGGGAGCAAGCCGGCTGTTGGGAGCCGGCCACATCCCAGGCTGACTGGGGCAGGACTGGTCGCCTTCGGGCGTCTCTCTGACTGAAGGGGCCCGCCGCCTACGGGCCGTATTGACAGCCTGTTGTGGGTGACGTCATGGTCAACATGGCAACAGTGCCGCGCCGGACGGGTGATGGCCGCCCCGTACGGCGCACTGTGGCCATGCGTGCTCCGGGATTCGGGGGTGGCAGGCTTCACTGTAGCCACGCCCCGTCTCATCGCCGTTATGTGGGTGCAGAGTTTGAGGGTCGATCTTGGCAGCCTGCTGGGGGCCGGCTTCTTGGAGTCGGACTTCTCATGGCCGGCTTCTTGGAGTCGGCCCTCTCGTGGCTTTCTTCATGAGGGTTTTGGGGTCGGGCCGCCTCCCGGTAGTCGGCATGAGAGACAGCCGGCCAAGGGAAGGCGGCCCTATGCCTAAGGTGATTGAAGGCTCGATCGGCCTGTAATTTTTCTGAAGAGCCAGGGGAGCCGGCTAGGCTACCCGTGGTCATTTACTCCGACAATACCAAAAATACCAAAAATATTATCTATCATCTCTATCAGATCTCACTCCCGTAAGTGACCGTGAAGGGATTGACAACCCCTAATCGCGTTGGTTGCGTTGAGCTATTTGTTTTGTGTAGGTACGAGGGACTCATGTGGCCTCCTACTGGATTGATACCTTGGTTCTCAAAAACTGAGGGAAATACTTACGCTACTTTGTTGCATCATCCTCTCCTCTTCGGGGAAATCCAACGCAAGCTCAAGAAGTAGCAGCACCCTCTTTTTACTTTCTGTTATTTAGAATAAATAAAGCAAAAATAGTATTATCTGTCTGTTTTCTGAATTATCCGTGCAATAAAAAATATCCCGAAAATAAAAGTGCTCCAAATGCCCTGCAAATTCAGTATGATTTTTTATGGAATATTTGAGGATTTTAGGCACTGAAATCACTTCAGGAGGGGCAAGCACCAGGCCACGAGAGTGGAGGGCGCGCCCACCTACCCTGTGCGCGCCCCCCTGTCTTGTGGGCCCTTGGTGGCCCCCCTCCACTTATGACATCACCCACACACTCCATCTTCTTCCCAAAAAAATCCCCATCCAGCTCAAGCACGAGTTCTAGCTCATTTTGCTGCGATTTTCGATCTCCTTGCTCAAAGTTCCATTCACAAAACTGCTTTGGGAGATTGTTGCTTGGTATGTGACTCCTTCATTGGTCCAATTAGTTTTTGTTCTAGTGCTTTATTCATTGCAAATTTTTGATGCATAGGTGACCATGTTCTTGAGCTTGCATATTAGATTTATGAGGTCCCAAGTAATTCTAGTGCATGATATATGCTCTAGGCACTT
Source organism: Aegilops bicornis (assembly GCA_021605145.1). Taxonomy (NCBI): domain Eukaryota; kingdom Viridiplantae; phylum Streptophyta; class Magnoliopsida; order Poales; family Poaceae; genus Aegilops; species Aegilops bicornis. The sequence goes on from CM038669.1 coordinate 522,039,324, forward strand.
GTAGGAGTAGTTGCTACCAATCTTGTTTAGTTTTATTCACTTTTATTTTGAAGTTATTCAAATTTCAAAAAAATTTAGAAAATGTTAAGGAGACTTTTGAGGGGCTCTTCTAGCCAAGGCTCTCAAGAAAAACAAGCTAAAGAGAAGGAAAAATCCAAGTATAATCTTCCTCGCGTAGCGGAAGTACGGCCATGTGAATGGCCATGGATTGATTTCTTGAAATAAGCTGGAATTCATGAAGATTTTTATTCTTTGATCGAGAATGCAGGCCTCACCGGTTTCCTCCATGGCCGGATCGATCAATATCTCTTACTCACCAATACTTTCGTGCAAAAATTTTATTATTATCCTAAGAAGTCACCGGCTTCAGTATCATTTTCATTTATATGATGAATTCAGAGAAATGTCTTTACGTAATTTTTGCGCGGTATGTAGGATACCCTTTGAGAGAGAATTAGAGGAACCCCATCGTGGAGATGTGGATGGTTTTGTTAACACTATCACTGTAGAAGATCCAAAGAAGGGTTCCGATGCAAAAATCTCTAGCATACACTTTCCTGTTTTACGCTCCTTTGCCATATTTGCTAGTAGATGCTTGATTGGTCGTGGAAGTAGTGGAAACTTCAATGTTCCTGATATTATCATTCTTCAACATGCCTTGTTTGGAGATAATAGTTTTAGTATGGGTGCCGTCATTGCTAAACGGCTAAGCCTAAATCATACAAAAGGCCCCATATTTGGAGGTATCTATGCTTCACGTCTTGCTAGATATTTTGAGATACCTATTAGGCACCATGAGAAAGAGGAGACAAAATTGCCTCCTTACATTTTAGATTACAAGAGCATGATAGAACACGCGTTTATTGTTGACAACAAAGAGAAGATGCTCTTGTATAACTTTAGATTTAATAAGAAACACAATGAGACTATTATTTTGCCTGCGCCTCTGTTGTTTGATTTGACTGCAGATAATTTTCTTGTCACACCGGAAGCGGTGTACGCTCATCGAGGCCAAGCATCCACCTGTAACCTGAACTCGAGCCGAACCTGAATCGACCCTTATCGCATCATCCTACCAAAGTGGGATCCAGAGATGGCCAGCCAGTGGTATCCTGATTACAGCTCCCAAAGACACCGGGAGAGTAGCAAATGTCCTTGGTACTAGACCAACTTAGGCCAAAAGCCTAAGCTTGGGGAGAATGATTTCTCACCGACTTTACGTTCATGTTCACACAAGCCGTCGGTGCTCATACTCTTTCATTGTATTATCCATGCTAGTTTCATTTCCTTTTTCTAGCTTTCTTCTTGTGTGTTTGATAAACTTTAAGAAAACCCAAAAAAAATTAGTTAGTTTAAATTCCATGCTTGTAGTAGTAATTAAAATGAAAACCCAAAAAGATTTCTCGTTCTTCTTCTTACTTGTTGGGAGCTTTCCCGAGTAAATAGCTTTATTTTCTTTTCTTTCCTTTGGGGGTCGAGAGTAGAAGACCATATTAAAAATGTTTAGTGGCTTTCATATGCATGATTGTTTATTTAAACTTAGAGCCCATATTACCTTGTCTTCTCTCTTGAGTTGAATGTTTGGAGATTCCAGCTTAGTCCAATGCACGTGCACTATTATTATACACATTGTTCGGTCGTGCGGTGGGTGAAAGGGAATAATGACGATATATGATGGACTTATTGAGATGAGAAAAGCTGGTATGAACTCGACCTCTCTTGTTTTTGTAAATATGATGAGTTCATCGTTTCTGATTCAGCTTATTATGAAGTAAACATAGTTGCAATGACATTTAGAGATTATAGTTGCTTGTGCCATGCTTGATTATCTATGAGTTATAATGGTTTACCTTGCGTGCCAACATGCTATTAGAATGATTATGATGTGGTATGATGGGATGGTATCCTCCTTTGAATGAATTATGAGTGACTCGACTTGGCACATGTTCACGCATGTAGTTGAAACAAATCAACATAGCCTTCATGATATTTATGTTCACGGTGGATTATATCCTACTCATGCTTGTACTCGGTGTGAATTAATTTTAATGCATGTTTATGACTGTTGTCGCTCTCTCAGTTGGTCACTTCCCGGTCTTTTGCTAGCCTTCACCTGTACTAAGCGGGAATACTTCTTGTGCATCCAAACTCCTTAAACCCCAAAGTTGTTCCAAATGAGTCCACCATACCTTCCTATATGCGGTATTTACCTGCCGTTCCAAGTAAATTTGTATGTGCCAAACTCCAAACCTTCAAATAAAATTATGTTTTATATACTCGAGCAACTCATGTTTCAACTAGGGCTGCCTATATCTTCCATGCTAGGTGGGTTATTCTCAAGAGGAGTGGACTCCGCTCCTCATTCACGAGAAAAGGCCGGTAACCGGGATGCCCAGTCCCATGATCCAAAAAGATCAAAGCAAATCAAAATAATTAAACAAAACTCCCCCAGGGTTGTTGTTAGTTGGAGGCACTCGTTGTTTCGAGAAAGCCATGTATTGATGCTTGTTGGTGGTTGGGGGAGTATAAACCTTTACCATTCTGTTTAGGAACTGCCTATAATGCATGTAGTATGGAAGATACAGCCATCTCATAGTTGTTGCATTGACAGTGAAAGTATGCCGCTCAAAATTTTATTCAATCTCTATTTTAAAATCGAGCCCTGGCACCTCTACAAATCCCTGCTTCCCTCCGTGAAGGGCCTATCTATTTACTTTTATGTTGAGTCATCACCTTCTTATTAAAAAGCACCATTGAGAGCACACTGTCATTTGCATTCATTACTATTGGTTTATATTGGGTATGACTTGACTGGATCTCTTTTACCATGAATTACAATGTTTAGTCGGTCCTTGATCTTTAAAAGTGCTCTGCATTTATGTTTTGCGGTCTCAGAAAGGGCTAGCAAGATACCATTTTGTTATATCATGTTATGATTGTTTTAAGGAAGTGTTGTCATCTGAGTTTTATTATTATGGCTCGCTAGCTGATCATGCTATTGATATGAGTAATTGTGAGACCTGAGTGTTATTGTGAGTATGGTTAGTTCATAATATTTGCTGAAACCTGAATGCTGGCTTTGCATGTTTACAACAACAAGAGCAAACAGAGTTTGTAAAAGTTTTTCTTTATCACATTCAGTTTATCAACTGAATTGCTTAAGGACAAGCAAAGATTTAAGCTTGGGGGAGTTGATACGTCTCCAACGTATCTACTTTTCCAAACACTTTTGCCCTTGTTTTGGACTCTAACTTGCATGATTTGAATGAAACTAACCCGGATCGGACTGTTTTCAGCAGAACTACCATGATGTTGTTTTATGTGTAGAAAACAAAAGTTCTCGGAATGTCCTGAAAATCCACTGAGGCACTTTTTGGAAAATATAAAAAATACTGGCGAAAGAATCAAGACCAGGGGGGCCACACCTTGTCCACGAGGGTGGGGGGCGCGCCCTCCCCCTGGGCGCGCCCCCTGTCTCGTGGGCCCCCTGAGGCTCCGCTGACCTCCACTCCAACTCCATATATTCCGTCTGCGGAGAAAAAAATCAGAGAGAAAGTCTCATCGCGTTTTACGATACGGAGCCGCTGCCAAGCCCTAATCTCTCTCGGGATGGCTGATCTGGAGTCCGTTTGGGGCTCCGGAGAGGGGGATTCGTCGCTGTCATCATCATCAACCATCCTCCATCACCAATTTCATGATGCTCACCGCCGTGCGTGAGTAATTCCATCATAGGCTTGCTGGACGGTGATGGGTTGGATGAGATTTACCATGTAATCATGTTAGTTTTGTTAGGGTTTGATCCCTAGTATCCACTATGTTCTGAGATTGATGTTGCTATGACTTTGCTATGCTTAATGCTTGTCATTAGGGCCCGAGTGCCATGATTTCAGATCTGAACCTATTATGTTTTCATGAATATATGTGTGTTATTGATCCTATCTTGCAAGTCTATAGTCACCTATTATGTGTTATGATCCAACAACCCCGAAGTGACAATAATCGGGATACTTCTCGGTGATGACCGTAGTTTGAGGAGTTCATGTATTCACTATGTGCTAATGCTTTGTTTCGGTTCTCTATTAAAAGGAGGCCTTAATATCACTTAGTTTCCGCTAGGACCCCGCTGCCACGGGAGGGTAGAACAAAAGATGTCATGCAAGTTCTTTTCCATAAGCACATATGACTATTTACGGAATACATGCCTACATTACGTTGATGAACTGGAGCTAGTTCTGTGTCACCCTATGTTATAGATATTACATGAGGAATAGCATCCGACATAATTATCCATCACTGATCCATTGCCTACGAGCTTTTCACATATTGTGCTTTGCTTATTTACTTTTCCGTTGCTACTGTTACAATCACTAGAAAACCCAAAAATATTACTTTTGCTACCGTTACCTTTATTATCATACTACTTTGCTACTAAACACTTTGTTGCGTATACTAAGTTATCCGTGTGTGGTTGAATTGACAACTCAACTGCTAATACTCAAGAATATTCTTTGGCTCCCCTTGTGTCGAATCAATAAATTTGGGTTGAATACTTTACCCTCGAAAGCTGTTGCGATCCCCTACACTTGTGGGTTATCAATATATAACATTGAGGGGGAAGAGTTACATCGTTGCATAGAGGGGGAAGAGTTGGTGATGACAGCGGTGAAGTTGTTGGTGTAGATTGTGGTGACGATGATGGCCCCGACGGCACTCCGGTGCCACCGGAATCGAGGGGGAGAGAACCCCCCCCCCCTTCTTATTCTTCCTTCACCTTCTCCCTAGATGGGAGAAGGGTTTCCCCTCTGGTCCATGGTCTCCATGGCGTGGGAGGGGCGAGAGCCCCTCCGAGATTGGATATGTCTCTCTGTCTCTCTCTGTTTCTGCGTTCCAGATTCTGCCCTTTCACCGTTTCTTATATTCCCGGAGATACGTAACTCCGATTGGGCTGAATTTTGGACACGATCTCTATCCGGATATTAGCTTTCTTGCGGCGAAAGAAGGGAACCAACCGCCTTACGGGGTGTCCACGAGGGTCAGGGGCGCCCCCCTACCTCGTGCCCCCCTCGGGCATCATATCGTGTTGATTCTTCTTCCCAAAAATCACATATATTCCAAAAAAATCTCCGTCAGTTTTTATCCCGTTTGGACTCCGTTTGATAAGGATTTTCTGCGAAACAAAAAACATGCAACAAACAGAATCGCACTGAGCAATCGGATCAATATGTTAATCCCAAAAATAGTATAAAAAGTTGCCAAAAGTATATGAAAGTTGCATAATATTGGCATTGAACAATCAAAAATTATAGATACGACGAAGACGTATCACCAACTTGATCTATTTTTCTTGCAATGGGAATAGGTGCCCGGTAGTGGGTTCGATCTTACGGTGCTTAATCCCAGCGACAGAAGGGGAACCGACACGTATGCATCGTTGCTACTAAGGATAAAAAGACGAGATATATATCTACCGCCATATAGATAAACGGATCTTGTCTACATCATGTCAAGGTTCTTATTGCATTACTCCGTCTTTCCATGAACTTAATACACTAGATGTGTGCTGGATAGCGATTGATGTGTGGAGTAATAGTAGTAGATGCAGGCAGGAGTCGGTCTACTAATCTTGGACGTGATGCCTATGTAATGATCATTGCCTGGATATCGTTATAATTATTTGAAGTTCTATCAATTTCCCAACAGTAATTTGTTTACCCAACGTTTGCTATTTTTCTCGAGAGAAGCCACTAGTGAAACCTACGGCCCCCGGGTCTTATTTCTCATATATTTGCCTTGCGATCTATTTTTTCCTTTGCGTTTTTATTCAGATCTATTAAACAAAAAATAAAAAAATATCTTGCTGCACTTTATTTTATTTGCGATCTATTATTTCAATCTTTTACAACTTTCTCCCGTCCGCGCACCTTTTTGGCACCGTTACCAGAAAGGGATTGACAACCCCTTTAAAACGTCGGGTTGCGAGGCGTTGTTATTTGTGTGTAGGGGTTGTTTACGTTGTGTTGCTTGGTTCTCTTACTGGTTCGATAATTTTGGTTTCATTACTGAGGGAAATACCTACCGTTGCTGTGCTACATCATCCTCTCCTCTTGGGGGAAACACCGACGCAGTATTGGCAAACATCATCAAGGGAATTTTCTGACGCCGTTACCGGGGAGGATCCTCAACATAACCAGGTTCTTAATCACAAATCTCATCTCCTCGCAATTTACATTATTTGCCATTTGCCTCTCATTTTCCTCTCCCCCACTTCACAAAAATTTGCCGTTTTATTCCCCTCTCTTTTTTCCGTTCGCCATTTTCTTGTCAAATCTATTCTCTTTTTGCAATCATGAGTGATTTCGGTGTGGCACCCACAGATGATGGCCTGACTCCTAAGATTGGACGTACATGCAATCTGGATGCTTAAACTTTTATCTTGGGGCAAGCGAACGTTATGGGAAAAGAACGTATCCAAGAATTTTTCAATTGTGTTGGAAATCTGAATCTTGATGATGCTCCTATACTTAAAACTACTAGATCTTATGCAGATGCTATTTCAACACTAGTTCTGAAACTTGGAAGTAAATTTATCCGCACTCATCCTACTTTGCAAAGATTTTTTTGAGCTTCCCGAAATAAAGAATCCTAGAGCCAAAAGTTGGCCACTCTCGCTTTTATGAACGAGTTTGACTACATAATTCGGGAAGCTAGGGAAATCTTTGATTTTTATGGTATGAATCGTGAAAAACCCGTGATAGATGAAATTCATTACAATAGTGATTATGCACTAAGGCATTTGCTTGGGGATAATAAGATCTTTGATGATAATCTTAAAAAGGAGGCTCCCATTTTAGAAATAATCTAATAAGTTTTCAATAATGTCAATCAACATCACTCTTGAATTGTTGCAGGAAATCGAGGGGGTTATGATGAAAACCAACTAAGGAATGCTATAGTTTCCATGGAGAATATGTTTTATGTTTTGTTTACAAAACCTCATGATGGAAACACCCCTAAGAAAACTAAGAAGAAGAAGGATGACATAACTTAGATCCTTGCCTTACGCCTAGCTAAGGGCGTAAAACTATAGCGCTTGTTGGGAGGCAACCCAATGAATACAATTTATTTTTGCTTTTTTATTTCTGTTCTTGTGTGTTTACACAATTATGCTACTGGTATGATTGTGATTTTTGTGTTTTAATTAGCGTTTGTGCCAAGTAAAGCCTATAGGATCTTCTTGAGTGATAGTTGTTTGATCTTGCTGAAAAAGACAGAAACTTTGTGCTCACGATAATAATTTTTATAAATCATAGAAAAGAGATTTTGCTCTGATTATTTTTGCAGAATATTAATATACAAATTATCCTAGTCGTCCTATTTTTGTAGAATTTTTGGAGTTCCAGAAGTATTCGCCAAAGTCAGATTACTACAGACTGTTCTGTTTTGACAGATTCTGTTTTCTTTGTGTTGTGTGCTTATTTTGATGGCTCTATGGTTTTCTTTGATGAGTTTTTTCCATAGAAAAGTTGGAATACAGTAGATATAATACAAAAACAATATATGAATTGGTTTGATACAACACTTATAGTAGTGGCTTGCTTTCTTATACTAACGGATCTCACGAAAATTTTGTTGATTTTTGTGTGATTGAAGTTTTCAAGTTTTGAGTTATCTTACGATGGATGAAGGAAGGATGTAAGAGCCTAAGCTTGGGGATGCCCCGGCATCCCAAGCTATTATCCAAGAATGAGCAACCAACTAAGCTCGGGGATGCCCCCGAGTGGCATCCCAGCTTTCTTCCAACAACTATCGGTATTTTACTCGAGGCTATATTTTTATTCGTCACATGATATGTGTTTTGCTTGGAGCGTCTTGTATGATAAGTGTCTTTGCTTGTTTTATTTTATGTTTTGAGTCATCAATCCTTGCTGGACACACTTATTTGAGAGAGCCAAAATTATATCATGACTTGGTAGAATTTCTCTCTGTGCTTCACTTAAATCTTTTATGAGCTAGTGCTTCACTTATATCTTTTTTAGAACGGTGTGCTTAGTATTTTGGAAGAAATACTCTCTTGCTTCACTTAGATTTATCTGAGAGTTAGAAATTTTTTAAAGAAATTCTCTCTTGCCTCACTTAAATTATTTCGAGAGAAAAAAAATTTGTTATGCTCATGATCTTCACTTATATTTGTTTGAGCTTATGCAAAGCAACACATAAAAATTAGTCCCAAAGTGATAGATATCCAAGAAGGATAAAGAAAAAGAAAATGTCATGAAGATCATTCGACAAAATAAACTTGATTCTTATTAATAGTTTTGAGACATGATGATGTGATATGTGAGTGATGTTGATGAGTAATTGTGCTTTAGTAGGAATATTGGTGTTAAGGTTTGTGATTCCCTATGCATGCACGAAAGTCAATTATAATGCAGTGAAAATTATATCCTACTTGTGGTGCATTATTCGGTGTTAATTATGCTTAATGCTTTCTTATGAGATTATTCGTTTCTTGGTTGGTCGCTTCTCAATCTTTTTGCTAGCCTTCATTTTGCACTAAGTATGACCTCTACTTCTGCATCCAAAATCCATTAAACCAGTTTTGCCACATGACTCCACTATATCTACCTATATGCGGTATTCTTTTGCCATTCTAAGAAAATTTGCATGTGCCATCTCTAATTTTCAAAATAAACTTCTCTTTTGTGTATTTGTCTCGCTAGCGGAATGGTAACGAGTGGCTAATATTTTCCATGCTAGATGTGTTATTCTCACGATGAGTGTTTATTCACTTGTCATTGCACAAGAGTAAGGCAAAGGTTTTTGGGATGCCCAGTCCCGAAATGCAAAAAATTAATTAATTTATGTTGTCAAATAATAAATTCCTTGGAAAGTGTTGGTATGGAAGGCACCCGTGGATACGGCTAGCCATGTAAAGTGAAAGAATGGTGGAAAAAGGAATAACCTTTATTTTCTATTTGGGAACCGCCTATGGCATATCTAGCATGGAAAGTGTTCGTAGCTCTACGTCATTTTCGTTGGTGGGATGGATACATCTCCCAAAAATTTTTTATCTCTAATTTTTCGCTTTGAGCTCTGGCACCTCTATAAATCCCTACTTCCCTCTGCGAAGGGCCTTTCTTTTACTGTATGCAATTTTTATTTTTGAATTTGAGTCTCCATCTTCTCTTACAAAAGCACCAACTAGGAGGCAATATGATCGTGCTCAAGTATTGGGTGTAGTTAATATTCGAGTGTGTTTCATGAATGGATCAACATTTGAGCATGATGGGCTAGGGATAACTTGTTTTAGCATTGATATTTTGAAAGACATGGTTGCTTGTTGATATGCTTGAGTATCTAAATTATTATGTCAAAACTAGACTATTGCTTTGAATAACATAAAATTCCAAATGTCCATGCTATAAAGAAAAGAATATGATATGACTTGATGAACAACACTCCACATCAAAAATTCTGTTTTTATCACTTACCTACTCGAGGATGAGTAGGAGTTAAGCTTGGGAATGTTGATACGTCTCCAACGTATCAATAATTTTTTATTGTTCCATGTTGTTTTATTATCAATTTTGGATGTTTTATAATCATTTTATACCAGTTTTTGGTACTAACCTATTGACATAGTGCCAAGTGTCAATTGCTGTTTTTTCCATGTTTTTTACATCACAGGAAATCAATATCAAACGGAGTCCAAATGCCACGGAACTCCACGATGATTTTTTATGGGCCAAAAGGAAGGCAATGGGCTCTGGTTGCATCTAGGGGGTGCCCCGAGGGGGGCACAACCCACCAGTATGCGCGCCAGAGGCTCAGCGCCTCGGTGGGTTGTGCCCACCTCGGGTGCCCCCCGGACCGCCTCTTTGCTCTATAAATACCTCAAAATACCAGAACCCTAGGGGAGTCGATGAAATATTCATCCAGTCGCCGCAGAGTCCAGAACCATCAGATCCAATCTAGACACCATCACGGAGGGGTTCACCACTTCCATTGGTGCCTCTCTGATGATGCGTGAGTAGTTCTTTGTAGACCTTCGGGTCCGTAGTTAGTAGCTAGATGGCTCTCTCTCTCTCTCTCTTTTGATTCTCAATACAATGGTCTCTTGGAGATCCATATGATGTAACTCTTTTTGCGGTGTGTTTGTTGGGATCTGATGGACTTCGAGTTTATGATCAGTCATATCTTTATATATCCATGAAAGTTATTTGAGTTTTTTTGATCTCTTATATGCATGATCTCTTGTAGTCTCGTATTTCTTCTCCGATATTTGGGTTTTGTTTGGCCAACTTGATCTATTTATCTTGCAATGGGAAGAGGTGTCCGGTAGTGGGTTCGATTTTAGGGTGCTTGATCCCAGTGACAGAAGGGGATCTGACACGTATGTATCGTTGCTACTAAGGATAAAAAGACGAGATCTATATCTACTGTCATATAGATAAACGGATCTTGTCTACATCATGTCATCGTTCTTATTGCATTACTCTTTTTTTTCATGAACTTAATATACTAGATGCATGCTGGATATCGGTCGATGTGTGGAGTAATAGTAGTAGATGCAGGCAGGAGTCGGTCTACTAATCTTGGACGTGATGCCTATGTAATGATCATTGCCTGGATATCGTCATAATTATTTGAAGTTCTATCAATTGCCCAACAGTAATTTGTTTACCCACCGTTTGCTATTTTTCTCGAGAGAAGCCACTAGTGAAACCTATGACCCCCGGGTCTTATTTCTCATATATTTGCCTTGCAATCTATTTTTTCCTTTGCATTTTTATTCAGATCTATTAAACCAAAAATACAAAAATATCTTGTTGCACTTTATTTTATTTATGATCTATTATTTCAATCTTTTACAACTTTCTTCTATCCGGGCACCATTTCTGGCGCCGTTACTCAAAAGGGATTGACAACCCATTTAACACGTGGGTTGCAAGGTGTTGTTATTTGTGTGCAGGGGCTGTTTACGTTGTGTTGCTTGGTTCTCCTACTGGTTCGATAATCTTGGTTTCATTACTGAGGAAAATACCTATCATTGTTGTGCTACATCATCCTCTCCTCTTGGGGGAAACATCGACGTAGTATTGGCAAACGTCATCAATATCCTATCCAGACTTTAATGGGTTGGGCGGGCCATAGCACGGGCTTGCTGGGCCGTAGCTTCGCCATTACACATGACCTATGTTTAATTTCCAGCTTTAGTAATGCTGGTCCTGTAAGGGCCGTGCCCTCCACAAATTTTATTGGGTATAATTATGATTTATATTATCTTGAAAAAAGCTTTTGAATGGTTTAACCTTTTTCAACCGAAAAAAGTTATTACGCTTCAGTTTACATAAACAAAAATTGCAACCCGTTAGTTTTTTTAACTCTTCGCCCTATGACACTTTATTCAATTGGCGAAGGCATATCTAGCCGCAAAATGCATGTCAGGAAGCCAGACATTACATCAAAGTTCATTACAGAGACATCAAAATTTAAAGCTTTAGTGGAACTATATGAGCCACCTCATTAGCTTGACGACGAACGAAAAGAAACTTGAACCCCTGGAAAGATTCAACGATCTCTTTCATCTCATAAAATGTGGTAGTCCGCCGAATATATCCCCTCAAGAAAAACTCTGTACAATATATATATATATATATATATATATATATATATATATATATATATATACATGTGTCAGAATAGCAAATGAACTATGAATGACAGGTTGCGGTCATACGGTGAGAGCATCTACAATCGGACTTGAAAAATCTGGCCCCTCAAACACCCGCGGACACGACCGGGCGCGTCCGCGGGTTCTAACTGGTCACATATCATACTTAGTGCTATGCATCTGAGTCTTTCATATTTAATCCCCTAAATTCATACAAACAATACAAAAGAAATCCTACGTACTACGCACATCACGCTAGTCTAACTATGCTTCGTCGTCAGAAATGTCCACAATGTCGGTGCCGGGCGCGCGTGTAGATGGGCATGTAGAAGGGCTCCGGCTCCTCCTCCTCATCCATATATGTAAGCATCTCGTCAACTTTCGCTGCGTGCTCCGCCTCCGCCTCCTGTAGACGATGGCATCTGGCCTCTGCTCTGATCCGACCAGAGGGAATCGAGGTTACTTCTTTGCCGCCCTCTGATATGCGTCCCCATCATCTCCCACATCCTCCTCGTCCTCCGTGTCCTCCTCCTCCACCTCCAAGTCCTCCTCCGGATCCACTGCGTTGGAGGGAGCCGCGGCGATCAGCCAACGTTCCGACGTTTGATATGGGTAGCTCCTTACCCGGCGGCATGGAGGCATGGATACTAGTGGTGGCGGGAGGCGATTGGAAACTGATAGTGACGATGGACAGGAGAGGGGAATGTGGATGGGTAGGGTTTCGATGCTGGCGATCAGCTTAAATAGCCGGGCTAGGGCACTACGCAGCCCGCCGGAGCGGCTCCACACGGCGCCATCGGTTCGACGAAGGAGACGAGCTTTGGACCGCCGGGTTTCAGAGTGTTTTCCTGTGGGACAAACGCCAGTCCGACGTGGTAGACACGCTAGGTTGCGCCCGAGTCTCCCCATATCCGACTTTAATTTGGATTGGATATGAAGGGTGCCGGTCAGTCCGGACGTTTGGGGCCATTTGAGGCGCCCGTCTAGGTCAGACTTCTTTGACCGGTTAATGAAGAGGATTTGGGGCACCCAGCCGTAGTAGATGCTCTAATGTTATTTGAGCCTTTGGTAAGGAATGGAAGAGGCCATTTCTCTAGGTAAATAGTCCGATCAAATTTGCAGCAACTGCTTGCATACTTGATTTCACTAAAAATGTGCAAAAGATTGCTACATGAAGAAAATTTTGTTATTTTCTCGAATGATTTCTTTTGATATATCGCAAAGAAAATCAAAGTAATTCAGGGCATGATGAGAAGAAAACACGAGCTATGTACGTGGAACACGTCCTTCCCTCTGTTCATAATAGTTCTTGTCGTTCTAGACCGTCCTTGCATAAAATTCATCCCGAACATGTCCCAAATTCATATGGAAATGTCGCTTCCTCCGTTCAAACTGTCTTTGTCCAGAAGTTCCAACAGAAAAATTAATCACCCAAACTCACGCGCTATTTGCCTTCGCTCCAAGTGTCGCTTTATGTAATCCGAATGGGCGCGGCTGCCGCTCATCGACATTAGATAATGGAATCCGATCCGTCCGCGTCCAGTCCGCGTAACACACAAGGGTATAAAAACAGAGCTCCCGTCAGATCTTTTCAAGGCTGAACCGTCTTGATTAAAATGGAGAATGAAAAATTCTAAAAGCTGCAGTTTGGGTGACTCAAGATGCAACCCTGCCTGGACGTAGTGGAGCTGGCAGTTAGTTAGGTCCCAGCCGGGCTAGCCGCGCATTGTAGATGCAGCTGATGATGCCGACCCGAGTGACGGTGCCAGGCCACACGACTAGCCCGTGCCCGGTGCCCCCACCATGGCAAATACTCACTCGAACTGCGTCCTTGCTGGCGTGTCACGTTCCACTTCATCTGTGACTTGTCAGCGACCGTCTTTGGTGGGCATGGCATGACGCGGTGGTTGGGTGGGTCAACTCGACTCGAAATGCCAGTCAGCAGTTCGCCATGTCAGGGTGGCGGCGGCCGGGCGAAAAGTCTCTGCTTCGACTCGATCTGAAAAGATGGTCAACTTTCATGCTGCGACGAACTTGCAATAACGAAGTTGTCCGGCGGCGTCTTCGAAAGAATGCCCATATGATTGGCCTTTGAAGTCAAAGTTCAAAAGCTAGTATCCCTGTTGAAAAGTCTCAAGGAAAGAGCTACTCGTAGTACCACTAGGATAGAGGATTTATGCCTAGAACAAGATGTTATACGACGTTGCTTAGAAAGTGCTGCTGCTAAAGCAGCAAGCAAGCCGCGCACCGAATGAACAAGCCATTAGGGCACATCCAATGGTTGTAAGATAGTTGTTGGTAGAACAAGCCACTAAGACCCGATCTCCCCGATGCTCTTTGTCATCGCCATGGACGTTCTGACGACTCTGTTTAACAAGGCTACGGAAGTGGGTGTGCTCAGTTCTTATGCGGGCATCTCGGCAACGCAAAGGCTTTCAATCTACGCTGATGATGTGACACTTTTCATTAAGCCATCTTGTCAGGATCTTTCGCCTGTTAGGGAGATGTTGGCTGACTTTGGGGAAGCATCAGGTTTAAGAATCAACTACCACAAGTCTTCTGCTATTCTGATCCGAGGTGACGAAGATGACAAAGCTCGGGTGGCCCAGATCTTACAGTGTGGACTGACGGAGTTCCCTTGTCGGTACCTGGGTTTGCAGCTGGCGATTCGCAGTCTGACCGGGGCCGAGTGGCTGCCCATGCTGGACCAGGCTCGCAAGTTTGTGCCGGCCTGGCAGCGTGGCCTCATTCAGAGGTCGGGACGCCTCGTCCTGGTACAGTCTGTTGTCTCTGCTAGGCCTGTTCACCACTTGCTGATCGCGGACGCGCCGGACTGGGTGTTTGAGGAGATGAACAAATGGATGAGATCATTTTTCTGGGCAGGCAAGGAGTATTCGAACGGAGGGCAGTGTTTAGTGGCTTGGGACAAGGTTTGCACGCCGAAGCAACTTGGCGGGTTGGGCGTTAGAAATCTGAAGGCACATGCCCTTGCTCTCCGAGTTAGGTGGGAGTGGTTAAGAAGAACTGATCCTAAACGGCCTTGGCAGGGGCTACCGATGATCGAGGATGCCAACGCGAGAGCTGTGTTTGATCCCAAATCACGGTCGGCAGAGGAGATGGGGTCCTATTCTGGCGTGACAGATGGTTGCTTGGCTTCGGGATTGCCGACATCGCGCCGCTTCTGCTTGCCACGGTGCAAACCCGGGTGATCAATAGTCGCACCGTGCAACAAGCCCTCATGGGGGCGAGATGGAAGGAGGACTGCAACATCACCGCCTCGTTTACGGCCCAGATCCAGTGCATGCACCTCTGCCACGTTATCAACACGGTGCAAAGAGATATGAACGTGCCGGACATGTTTGCCTGGATGGCGTCGACTACGGCGAGCTACTCGGCCAAGTTGGTCTGTAAGTGCATCTAGTGCTCCTTAGTGACTTTGGTGTATTGAAGACTTATAGGTTAAGGGACTAATGTGTTTATGAGTGTACACAGGTCTATAAGTCTATGAGGAGTTTGATATTTACAGAGAAAGTCGACCCCTAAAAATAAAGTTCTTCGACTGAAGACTTTTGTATTCTGAAGACTTTCTGAAGACTTTGAAAGTGAAGAAATTGGTGTGACCTTCAAGACTTGGTATTCATTTGAGGAACATGAAGCGTGAAGACTTTTGTTTTCGTAGTTTCATTTTCTCTTTCTTGAGTCATAGGAAACACCGTACTGTTAAAGGGGTCGAGGAAATACTAAGGAAAAATTTCCATGTGATGCTCAACTCAAAATCCTACACCTACCAATGCCTTCGAGTGAAGCCATTGAAAATCTCATGTAGTTCAGTCATATTCTTCAGTGACAGAGACGAAGTTCTTCTGGTCTCTGAGGAATTTGTTCTGACTAAGGAGTTAAGAATTCGCCAGTGCGGATTGCCTACACAGTGAGGAACATGATAGCCCTGAGGAATTTGTACCTCAAATTTCCGACCGTTCTTTGTCTACTGGCGCCAGCTGTCCCAAAATATCTTATCCACCTAACGGTCATATCATTGAAGGGCATTTATGTCTTATCATGTCGGGCTGCTCCCTAGGCTATAAATAGCCGTCCCCTACAACCACTAGCTGGTTGGCTGCTCTGAGAAAACTGACACTTGTCATTCGAGAGCATCCCATCCTCCGAGGACTTTGAGCGAAAATCATCAAGTGAGGAAAAACCCAAACCCAAACACCTACAAACCCAAAGTGATTGAGCATCACTGAAGAGATTGATCCTGTGTGGATCCGACGCTTGTTACCTTTGAAGATTGTGCTTCTTCCAGACGGTTAAACGTCATGGTCTAGAGCATCCAAGAGGAAATTGTGGATCGCCGAGTGACCGAGTTTGTGAAGGTTCAGAAGTCACCTGAAGACTTACCACGAGTGATTGGGCGAGGTCTGTGTGGCCTTAGCTCAAGGAGAATACGGTGAGGACTTGGTGTCCTGGACTGCGTGTTCAGGACTGGGTGTCCGGGACTGTGTGTCTTCGAGTTTAAATACTCAGCCGCTCCAACCAGACGTACAACTGAGACAGCAGTTGGAACTGTTCTACCAAATCATTGTCTCCACCAAGCTTACTGTTTCTATTTCCTCAACTCTTTCATTTCTTTATTACTGTGTTGAGTGTTTGTTCATATCTGTGTTTGAAGACTTTGACTGAAGACTTTCTCAATTTCCTCAGTTCAATTTCTTCAGTCTGTTTGTCTTCATCCTGTGTTATCCTGTGATTACGCTTTTAATACTCAGTGCTTGTCTTCATTTTATCATGATGACCATGCTTGTGTTCAGTTATGTTTACTTTTGAGTACTTATTCCGCTGCAAGTAGTTCTTCGCTAATGAATTTCCTCACCCGCAAATTCCTCAGTGAAGAATTCATAAAAATCGCCTATTCACCCCCCCCCCTCTATTCGATATAACGCACGTTCACGGTCTACGACCACCTTTGCTCCAACATCCCCAGATCGCCGACGGCGGCATGCACTTGGCGAAGCTACGCACCGCTGAAATGCAAATTGTTTATCTGGCTCGCGTTGCAGTACAGGGTGTGGACCTCAGACAGACGGGCTAGACATGGACTTTAGGAGCACCCGTCGCCTTGTTACACGTGCATGCAGGACGAGGACAACATGGATCATATTTTGGCCAGGTGCACTTTTGCACAGGAAGTGTGGCACCGGATCTTTGACCAGCTCAGGATCAATATCCTAGGAACGACGCGCCATGATACTTTCTCTGTCTGGTGGCTACGAGAGAGGAAGAACTTCAGGGGAGCGGATAGACGTGGTTTCGACACCTTGGTTAGTGCAGTTGCTTGGACCCTCTGGAAGCAAAGGAATGCCAGGGCGTTTAACAGGCTTGAGCAACAAAGACCGGCGCACCTCATTCCTAACCTTGTTCTTGATGAGATCGCGGAGTGGCGCTCGGCCGGGCTTGGTGTAGGTGGTTTGCATAGATTCGTGAGGAGTTAGTTTTTGTATGTGTGGAGTTGGCCGTGTGTATCCCCCGTCGCCGTATGTTCGCATCGGGACGGGCTTCTTGTACATAATGCTCTTTTCTTCTATAAAGCTATGATACGCCAAAAAAAAGAATTTGCCACATAGGATTTTTGATGATGTGTCATACAATAAATAAGGGAAGAGAGAAAGGTTGTATGTACATGAACCAACACCCCTTGCACAAGCTCCAATGTAGAATAAGAGAGTACTTCTTCAGTACCTTATTTATTATCTCACATACTATTGGGCAAACTAGATACAACCCATTGAAGTTGTTGTATGTTAAGGTGTTGGTTGATGACATGATATATTTTACCAACAAGCTAACATACAAACTGTTGGAGATGCCCTTATAAGAAAACAAGATGATGTCGCTCATTTGCTGTTTGATGATTTGCTATGCTCGGATGGAGCATTGGACAGTTACAAAATTAAATCCTATTGCTTTTTCATAAAAGAAAAGGCATTAATCAGAGTCAACTAATGGGGCCCTCCGCGTGATCTGTTGCCCTGCCTCACACAAGCCTCGGACCATCTCCTACACCATCACCTAAAAGGGATACACTATTGCGGATTCGTCCGAACCGGTCCACGAATACTAATATAGAAGCTGGTCATCCAAGCCTATCCTCTAAATGTCTGTTTTTCTTTAAGTCGGCAACACTGAAAATTATTATAGAAAATATCATAACTCATCCATAAATAATATGCAAATATTCATAGTACAACAATAGTTCAAATGTAAATATACATCCGAGATAACCGAATGTTCAACAAGTTTTTTGAACTCATCGATTTCAAATTCAACGATAGTCGAGTCAGAATCAACATATGTCGCCTCACCACTACCGCTTGAGCTTCATCTAATAATGTATGCGCATAAATGGCCTGCACTCGGTCATGTAATACAGCACGATAACACATCCGGGCTATACAACATGATGATTATCAAGTTGCAACATTGTGTGAATCAATGAATTGGGCAAGCCAACATGTAGAAATACAAGAAGCAAAACTTACGTTCTCAATGTTGACGAGCCCGATGGCCACATTGTCTTCACTCGTTCAATCACACCGCAAAACTTCATGACAGAGTTCCAGATGGTGTACCACCGATGCACTAGCGACTTCATATTGCAATCATGAATCACGTGCAAGTTGTCAGGCGTGTCGTGCTTTTTCTCATATATATTGCTTGCGTATAGGGGTTACAAAGATCGAAGGACGGAGCAATAGCTCTGAGTTTATGTGTCTAATCAACTATCGTGAACCTGACTTATATGGATATCGGGGTCTAGGGTTGTACGATCCTAGTCGGTCCTAGACGCCAGTTGCCTTGTTGTATGCTCCAAGTCTCCGGTCTCCATCTGTTTGTAGGGCCATGGCCGTCCTGGTGGCCCAAGGCGGGAACCGACCTAGGGGGTCCTGGCCGTCGTACTCAGATCGACTTCTGGTATGATTAGGCACACCTGGGCTGTAACACTATCACTGGTGCTGAGCAAGGTTGCTAACGATGAGGAATCGCCGATGGGGCGACAACATAGTGGCGCTTAGATGATGTGTACGTGGAAGACAACTCGAGGCACAATGTAGGGATGGGAGAGGGAGGCGACAGTGGTGTGGGCTTGCTCGGAGGTTCTCACAACGGTGAACTCCCGAAGAGGGCGGGATTAGGTACAACGGGGACGTTAGAGGTGCGACATGTGGTGGCCTAAGTGGAGGGGCCAACAACGGTTACAAACGAAAACTTTCCTTCCGTTGAAAAATTAAGCAAATTAAGCTATTGGGACGGGTTTTGGGTGCATGCGATCCAACACAATCTTGAGGGCGGGAGGGAGGAGGGGTTTATTTTGTCCCCGCCTTTTTTCTTAAATAACTTCTGATATGTTCACCAACTGTCATTGCAATACAAAGAACATTAGAAGTAACAAAACTTACATCCAGGTCCGTAGACCACCTAGCAACAAGCCGAACAAATCTTGTTGTTGACCACCTAGTTCCTTAGACCACCCAGTTCCGTAGACCACCTAGCGCCGCTGTCATTGCCCCTCCCTTACCGGAGCCGGACAAATCTTGTTGTATTAGACAATCTGAAAGTCAACGTACTAAGACTGTAGGACCAACGCATCAAAGCAGCAACCATTGTTGTTGAAGAGAAGTATAGATAGGAAGTCTCCAACCTATAGACGCACGAATGCGGACTGAATCCACGGAGTTTCACTGAAGACCAACACCGGACGAATCCCATGAGGTCCACAGAAAACACACCTCCACACACTCTCTGATGACGCTAGACGTACTGCCAAGACGAAGAATAAGTAGGAAGAATGTTATTCCATTTTGAGGGAGCCGCTCGTCTTTCTAAGCGGGACGTAACCCTAGTTGACCTAAAAAACCACAAAAACGGAGCATGAGCCCTCCCACTGGCCCACTTAACTCTCCTAAAGTCATTTTTTTATCGACTAGAGTTGCTCTAAGCTTGGAAGGAACCAGCAACATTGTTCTTGTGTAGGTAAATAGGTGGAGCAAATTTGCATAATCTGATGGGCGCTACTTGGATCGAATAAAAAATGTGGAAACATAAATGGTACATGAACGGATAATTTTTATGTTTCCTTATCCCAAACGATTCATTTTTACACCTCATAAGGCCAACTCCACCATACGACCCGATTTTATCCGGATACGTCCGTTTGGGATAAAACGGACATATCAGACGATCCAGCGCATACCCCATTTTACTTTCTCGTCCGTTTCGTGTCCGTTTCACATCATCTCTGGACCAAAGTTGGTCTCGCTCTGAGGCAAAAGCGGACAGAAAAAGGACGCATCCGTCCTCCTCTTCATCCGCTGTGTCCGGGCGTGCCCCACATGTCACCCTCTCTCTTTTCTCTCCCCTAGCCCACCGTGTCCACCCACCCACCCACCAACGCACGCGAGGTGTGGCGGCTGTGGTGGCGGATGCACGCGGGCGGAGCGTTGCCGGCGCGGGCGACACACGACCGGCTACACGCGGGCGAGGCGGGGCGAAGCGGCAACGCAGGCAGCCGACGACGAGGCATGGTGCGAGGCGGCGTGCTAGCTAAGCCGTGGCACGGGCGGCGATGCGTGCTAGCGAGCCGTGGCAAGGCGCGGGCGTGCTAGCTAGCTAGTTGTGGCAACGCGCCGAGGCGGCTAGCTAGCGAAGCGTGGGTGCGGCGTCCTAGCTTCGTCGCGTGGGCGAGTGCAGCGCGGCTGGCGAGCGAGTGGGCGGCGACGCTGGCCGGCGCGGGCACGCGCAGTCTCGCCGACGCGGAGAGCACGAGCCGATGCCGCCGCAGGCGACATGAGGCAAATGCACGGGCGGACATTTTGGGGTGGGCGGCTGCGTTGGGTGCCTCCAACAGAAGCCGGAGGCACATGTTCGTTTTGCTACCCATTGCCACCTTAAAAAAAAATCCTAACAAAACGGACGTCCATTTAGGGTCGTGCGTTGGAGTTGGCCTAAAAAATTATAGTAATTCAAGGCAAGATGAGAAGAGAACCCGAGCTTTGTGTGTGGAACACGGACACGTCCTTCCTTCTGTCCATGTATGTAGTCCTTGTCTTCTAGACCGTCCTTGCAGAAAATTCACCTTGACTATCTCCCAGAGTTCACGTGGAAATGCCATCTCCCCCGTTCAAACAACGCGCTATTGCCATTGTTCCAAGTGGCGCTCTGTGTAAGAAAACTTAGATAATGGAATCCGATGCATCCGCGTCCACTCCGCGTAACACAAGGATCCTAAGAAAACAAGAGCTCCCGTCAGATCTTTTCAAGAGTGAACCGTCCTGATTAAAATGGAGAAAGAAAAATGAAGCTGCAGTTTGGGTGACGCAAGATGCCAACCTGCCTGGACGTAGTGGAGCTGGCGGTTGGGTGGGTCCCGGCCGGGCCATCCGGGCCATTGTAGATGCAGCTGATGACGCCGACCCGAGTGACATGACGAACCCGTGCCCCACCACGCAGTTGCAAAAGTAAATACAAAAAAATACCGTATTCCGCCACATGTGATGCCGTCGTGAACAGTGGGCACTGGGCAGTGGCCTCGATCGAACTGCGTCCTTGCTGGCGTGTCACGTTCCACTTCATCTGTGACTTGTCAGCCTGAAGAAGACGACCGTCTTTGGTGGGCATGACGCGGCGGTTGGGTGGGTCAACTCGAAATGCCAGTCAGCAGTTCGCCATGTGGACGTGGTGTTTGACATGTCAGGGTGGCGGCGGCGGGGCGAAAAGTCTCTGCTTCGACTCGATCTGAAAACATGGTCAACTTCCATGTTCCCAACTTGCAATAACGAGTTTGTGCAGCGTCGTCTTGGTAAGAACGCCCATAAGCTAGTACCCGTGTTGAAAAGTCTCAAGGAAAGAGCTACTCGTAGTAGTGGTATGGAGGATCATGCCTAGAACAAGATGTTATACGACGTTGCTTAGAAAGTGCTGCTGCTAAGAGCACGCATTGCTAATTTGACACCTCAAACGCCTGTGGACACATTTGGATAGTGACCGGGAGTACCTCAAGGATGGGAGTACCCGATACTTTTCCTAGTAGCTAGCTAGCTAGCACACCAATATTTAGCTGTGGCTGCACGCAGTTGCAGGCGTGGCGGCCCGCCCGCACGCGACTGTGGCGAAGGGCATGCACGACCACACAACTAGCTCGAGCGCGGCAGCCCCCATGCACGGCTGCGGGAGTGCGGCAGGCCGGCAGCCCGCTCGAGCAGTCATGGCTAGGTGAGCGCGCAAGATAACTGGATGTTCAACAAGTTTTTCGAGCTCATCAATTTCAAATTCAACGGTACTCGAGTCAGAATCAACATATGCCATCTCACGCACAATACCCCTCAAGCTTCATCCAACAATATATAAGCATAAATGGTCTGCCCTCGGTCTTGTAATATAGGATGACAACGCGTTCGGGCTACACAACATGATGCTATCAAGTTGCAACATTGCGTGAATCAATGAATTGGCTAACATGTAGAACAACAAGAAGCAAAACTTACGTTCTCAATGGTTGACGAGCCCGATGGCCGCACTGTCTCCACTTGTTCAATCGCATCGCAAAATTTAATGACAACGTTGTAGATGGTGTACCACCGATGCGCTGGCGACTTCACATTGCGATCATGAATCACATGCAAGTCGTAGGGTGTGCCATACTTTTGCTCATGAAATGAAGCATGCTCATTTTGCCTAATGGTCGAGCCCCTTGCCTCATGCCCACAAAGACCGCAGATACGACCTTCCACGCATCACACAATAATTCATCCTACATCATCGAGTACCCCACCATTGTTTTACTCTAGAAGACAAACATGAGGTCAACAAAAAAGCCTAATGGCATTTGATCTAACACCCGTCTGGCATGGTGTCCGCCATGGACGGCGTCAGCGGGGGGACGGAGGGTACCTGGCTGCGGATGGATCCATACGACAATGTAGTCCAAGGAAGGTAGTGAAGGAAATATGCCCTAGAGGCAATAATAAAGTTATTATTTATTTCCTTATTTCATGATAAATGTTTATTATTCATGCTAGAATTGTATTAACCGGAAACATGATACATGTGTGAATACATAGACAAACATATAGTCACTAGTATGCCTCTACTTGACTAGCTCATTAATCAAAGATGGTTATGTTTCTTAACCATAGACATGTGTTGTCATTTGATTAACGGGATCACATCATTAGGAGAATGATGTGATTGACATGACCCATTCCGTTAGCCTAGCACTTGATCGCTTAGTATATTGCTATTGCTTTCTTCATGACTTATACATGTTCCTGTAACTATGAGATTATGCAACTCCTGCTTACGGAGGAACACTTTGGTGCTACCAAACGTCACAACGAATCGGGTGATTATAAAGGAGTACTACAGGTGTCTCCAAAGGTACATGTTGGGTTGGCGTATTTCGAGATTAGGTTTTGTCACTCCGATTGTCGGAGAGGTATCTCTGGGCCCTCTCGGTAATGCACATCACTATAAGCCTTGCAAGCAATGTAGCTAATGAGTTAGTTACAGAATGATGCATTACGTAAAGAGTAAAGAGACTTGCCGGTAACGAGATTGAACTAGGTATTGGATACCGACGATCGAATCTCGGGCAAGTAACATACCGATGACAAAGGGAACAACGTATGTTGTTATGCGGTTTGACCGATAAAGATCTTCGTAGAATATGTAGGAGTCAATATGGGCATCCAGGTTCCGCTATTGGTTATTGACCGAGAATAGTTCTAGGTCATGTCTACATAGTTCTCGAACCCGTAGGGTCCGCACGCTTAACGTTACGATGACAGTTTTATTATGAGTTTATGAGTTTTGATGTACCGAAGGAGTTCGGAGTCCCGGATGAGATCGGGGACATGACGAGGAGTCTCGAAATGGTTGAGCCATAAAGATCGATATATTGGACGACTATATTCGGAGTTCGGAAAGGTTCCGAGTGATTCGGGTATTTTTGGGAGTACCGGAGAGTTATGGGAATTCGTATTGGGCCTCTTTGGACCATACGGGAAAGGAGAGAAAGGGCCAAAAGAGTGGCCGCACCCCTCCCCTTGGACTAGTCCGAATTGGACTAGGGAAGGGGGGCGCACCCTTCCTTCCTTCTCCTTCTCTCTTCCCTTTCCTTCTCTCCTACTCCTACTACATGGAAGGGTTCCTAGTTGGACTCCCGGTGGGAGTAGGACTCCCCTAGGGCGCGCCATAGAGAGGGCCGGCCCTCCTCTCCTCCACTCCTTTATATACGGGGGCAGGGGGCACCCCATGAACACACAAGTTGATCTACGGATCGTTCCTTAGCCTTGTGCGGTGCCCCCTTCCACCATATTCCACCTCGGTCATATCGTCGCGGAGCTTTGGCGAAGCCCTGCGCCGGTGAAACATCATCATTGTCACCACGCCGTCGTGCTGACGGAACTCATCCCCGACACTTTGCTGGATCGGAGTCCGGGGATCGTCATCGAGCTGAACGTGTGCTGAACTCGGAGGTGTCGTGCGTTCGGTACTTGGATCGGTCGGATCGTGAAGACGTCATTTACTACATAAGCCGCGTTGTCATAACGCTTCCGCCACGGTCTCACGAGGGTGCGTGGACAATACTCTCCCCTCTCATTGCTATGCATCACCATGATCCTTGCGTGTGCGTGGGAAATTTTTGAAATTACTACGTTCCCCAACAAAGGGCATCCGAGCCTGGTTTTATGCTTTGATGTTATATGCACGAGTAGAACACAAGTGAGTTGTGGGCGATACAAGTCATACCGCTTACCAAAGATGTCATACTTTGGTTGGCGGTATTGTGAGATGAAGCGGCCGGACCGACATTACGCGTCGCTTTACGCTGAGACTGGTTTCACCGCTGCGAGCACTCGTTTCTTAAAGGTGACCGGCGGGTGTCTGTCTCTCTCTCACTTTAGTTGAACTGTATGGCTACGCCCGGTCCTTGCGAAGGTTAAAACAGCACCAACTTGACAAACTATCGTTGTGGTTTTGATGCGTAGGTAAGAACGGTTCTTGCTCAGCCCGTAGCAGCCACGTAAAATTTGCAATAACAAAGTAGAGGACGTCTAACTTGTTTTTGCAGGGCATGATGTGATGTGATATGGTCAAGACGTGATGAGATATAAGTTGTTGTATGCGATGATCATGTTTTGTTGAAGTTATCGGCAATCGGCGTAAGCCCTATGGTTGTCTCTTTGTTGCATAAGATGCAAGTGCCAAATAATTGCTTTACTTTATCGCTATACGATAGCAATAGTTGCAAGAGCAATGGTTGGCGAGGCGACCATGTGACGACACATTGATATAGATCAAGATGATGAAGATCATGGTGTCGTGCGGTAACGATAGAGATCATGACAAGATTTTGGAGATGGAGATCACAAGCACAAGATGATGATGGCCATATCATATCACTTATATTGATTGCATGTGATGTTTATCCTTTATGCATCTTATCTTGCTTTGATTGACGGTAGCATTTTAAGATGATCTCTCACTAAAATTATCAAGAAGTATTCTCCCGAGTATGCACCGTTGCGAAAGTTCTTCGTCTTTGAGACACCACGTGATGATCGGGTGTGATAGGCTCTACGTTCAAATACAACGGGTGCAAAACAGTTGCACACTCGGAATACTTAGGTTAAACTTGACGAGCCTAGCATATAACAGATATGGCCTCGGAACACGGAGACCGAAAGGTCGAGCGTGAATCATATAGTAGATATGATCAACATAGTAATGTTCACCATTGAAACTACTCCATCTCACGTGATGATCGGACATGGTTTAGTTGATATGGATCACGTGATCACTTAGAAGATTAGAGGGATGTCTATCTAAGTGGGAGTTATTAAGTAATATGATTAATTGAACTTAAATTTATCATGAATTTAGTCCTGGTAGTATTAGCATATCTATGTTGTAGATCAATAGCTCGCGTTTAGCTCCCTGTTTTATTTTGATATGTTCCTAGAAAACTTCAGTTGAAAAATGTTAGTAGCAATGATGCGGATTGGATCCGTGATCTGAGGTTTATCCTCATTGCTGCCTGAGAAAAAATATGTCCTTGATGCACCGCTAGGTGACGGACCTATTGCGAGGAGCGGTGCGAGGCGTTATGAACGTTTGGCTAGCTCAATATGATGACTACTTGATAGTTTAGTGCACCATGCTTAACGGCTTAGAATCGGGACTTCAAAGGCGTTTTGAACGTCACGGACCATATGAGATGTTCCAGGAGTTGAAGTTAATATTTCAAGCAAATACCCGAGTTGAGAGATATGAAGTCTCCAACAAGTTCTATAGCTAAAAGATGGAGGAGAATCGCTCAACTAGTGAGCATGTGCTCAGATTGTCCAGGTACTTCAAACGCTTGAATCAAGTGGGAGTTAATCTTCCGGATAAGATAGTGATTGACAGAATTCTCTAGTCACCATCACTAAGTTACTAGAACTTCGTGATGAACTACAAGATGCAAGGGATGACGAAAACGATTCCGAGCTCTTCGTGATGTTGAAATCGTGAAGGTAGAAATCAAGAAAGAGCATCAAGCGTTGATGATTGACAAGACCACTAGTTTCAAGAAAAGGGCAAAGGGAAAGAAAGGGAACTTCAAGTAGAATGACAAGCAAGTTGTCACTCCCACGAAGAAGCCCAAAGCTGAACCAAAGCCCAAACCGAGTGCTTACAATCGCAAAGGAAATGGTCACTTTGGAGGCGGAAATGCCACTGAATATTTGGTGGATAAGAAGGATGGCAAAGTGAACAAGGGTATATTTGATATACAGGTTATTGATGTGTGCCTTACTAGTGTTTATAGTAGCCCACAGTATTTGATACTTGTTTGGTTGCTAAGATTAGTAACTCGAAGCAGAGTTCTGAGAATAAGCAGAGACCAGCTTGAAGGGAAGTGGCGATGAGTGTTGGAAGTAGTTCCAAAATTGATATGATCATCATCGCACTCCCTATACTCTCGGGATTAGTGTTGAACCTAAATAAATGTTATTTGGCGTTTGCGTTGAGCATGAATATGATTTGATCATGTTTATTGCAATACGGTTATTCATGTAAGTTAGAGAATAATTATTGTTCTGTTTACATGAATAAAACCTTCTATGGTCATACACCCAATGAAAATGGTTTGTTGGATCTCGATCGTTTGATACACATATTCATAATATTGAAACCAAAAGATGTAAAGTTAATAATGATAGTGCAACTTATTTGTGGCACTACCGTTTAGGTCATATTGGTGTAAAGCGCATGAAGAAACTCCATAAAGATGGATCTTCGGAATCACTTGGTTATGAATCATTTGATGCTTGCGAACCGTGCCTTTTGGGCAAGATGACTAAAACTACATTCTCCGGAACAATGGAGCGAGCTCTTGACTTGTTGGAAATAATACATACCGATGTATGCGATCCAATGAGTGTTGATGCTCGTGACAAGTATCATTATTTTCGACCTTCACAGATGATTTGAGCAGATATGCGTATATCTACTTGATGAAACATAAGTCTGAAATAGTTGAAAAGTTCAAAGAATTCCAGTGAAGTGGAAAATCATCGTAACAAGAAAATAAAGTTTCTACGATCTGATCGTGGAGATGAATGTTTGAGTTACGAGTTTGGTCTTCATTTGAAACAATGTGAAATAGTTTCAACTCACGCCATATGGAACACCACAGCATAATGGTGTGTCCGAAAGTCGTGACCGCACTTTATTGGATATGGTGCGATCTATGATGTCTCTTATCGGTTTACCACTATCATTTTGGGGTTATGTATTAGAGACAGCTGCATTCACGTTTAATAGGGCACCATCTAAATCCGTTGAGGCGACACCGTATGAACTATGGTTTAACAATAAACCTAAGTATCGTTTCTTTAAGTTTTGAGTTGCGATGCTTATATGAAATAGGTTTTTCACCTGATCAGCTCGAACCCAAATCGGAGAAGTGCGTCTTCATAGAATACCCAAAGGTAACTATTGGGTACACCTTCTATCACAGATCCGAAGGCAAGTTATTCGTTGCTAAGATGGATCCTTTCTAGAGAAGAAGTTTCTCTCGAAAGAAGTGAGTGGGAGGAAAGTAGAACTTGATGAGGTAATTGTACCTTCTCCCTTATTGGAAAGTAGTTCATCACAGAAATCAGTTCGATGATTCCTACACCAATTAGTGAGGAAGTTAATGATGATGATCATGAAACTTCAGATCAAGTTGCTACCAAACCTCGTGGGTCTTCCAGAGTAAGATCCGCACCCGAGTGGTACGGTAATCATGTTCGGAAGTCATGTTACTAGACCATGATGAACCTACGAACTATGAGGAAGCGATGATGAGCCCAGATTCCGCGAAATGGCTTGAGGCCATGAAATCTGAGATAGGATCCATGTATGAGAACAAAGTATGGACTTTGATTGACTTGCTCGATGATCGACAAGCCATGTTAAATAAATGGATCTTCAAGAGGAAGACGGACACCGATAGTAGTGTTACTATCTACAAAGCTCGACTTGTCACAAAAAGGTTTTCGACAAGTTCAAGGTGTTGACTACAATGAGATTTTCTCAAGCTGTAGCGATGCTTAAGTCTGTCCGAATCATGTTAGCAATTGCCACATTTTATGAAATCTGGCAAATGGATGTCAAAACTGCATTCTTTAATGGATTTATTAAAGAAAAGTTGTATATGATGCAAAGCAGAAGGTTTTGTCAATCCTAAAGGAGCTAACAAAATGTGCAAGCTTCAGCGATCCATCTATGGACTGGTGCAAGCATCTCGGAGTTGAATAAAACGCTTTGATAGTGTGATCAAAGCATATGGTTTTATACAGACTTTTGGAGAAGCCTGTATTTACAAGAAAGTGAGTGGGAGCACTACAACATTTCTGATAAGTATATGTGAATGACATATTGTTGATCGGAAATAATGTAGAATTATCCTGCAAAGCATAAAGGAGTATTTGAAAGGAGTTTTTCAAAGAAGGACCTCGGTAAAACTACTTACATATTGAGCATCAAGATCTATTGAGATACATCAAGACGCTTGATAAGTTTTTCAATAAGTACATACCTTGTCAAGATTTTGAAGTAGTTCAAAATGGAACAGTCAAAGAAAAGTTCTTGCGTGTGTTGCAAACGTGTGAAATTGAGTAAGACTCAAATCCCGACCACGGCAGAAAATAGAAAAGAGAATGGAAGTCATTCCCTATGCCTCAGTCATAGGTTCTATAAAGTATGCTATGCTATGTACCCGACCTATTGTATACCTTGCTCTGAATTTGGCAAGGGAGTACAATAGTGATCTAGGAGTAGATCACTGGACATTGGTCAAGAACATCCTTAGTGAGGACTAAGGAAATATTTCTCGATTATGGAGGTGATAAAAGAGCCCGTCGTAAAAGAGTTACATCGATGCAAGCTTTTTACACTGATCCAGATGACTCTAAGTCTCAATCTGGATACATATTGAAAGTGGGAGCAATTGGCTAGAGTAGCTCAAATGCAGAGCATTGTAGACATAGAATATTTGCAAAATACATACGGCTCTGTATGTGACAGATCCGTTGACTAAGCTTCTCTCACGAGCAAAACATGATTATACCTTAGTACTCTTTGGGTGTTAATCACATAGCGATGTGAACTAGATTATTGACTCTAGTAAACCCTTTAGGTGTTGGTCACATGACGATGTGAGCTATGGGTGTTAATTACATACATATGTGAATATAAGTGTTGAATCACATGATGATGTGAACTAGATTATTAACTCTAGTGCAAGTGGGAGACTGAAGGAAATATGCCCTAGAGGCAATAATAAAGTTATTATTTATTTCCTTATTTCATGATAAATGTTTATTATTCATGCTAGAATTGTATTAACCGGAAACATGATACATGTGTGAATACATAGACAAACATATAGTCACTAGTATGCCTCTACTTGACTAGCTCATTAATCAGAGATGGTTATGTTTCCTAACCATAGACATGTGTTGTCATTTGATTAACGGGATCACATCATTAGGAGAATGATGTGATTGACATGACCCATTCCGTTAGCCTAGCACTTGATCATTTAGTATATTGCTATTGCTTTCTTCATGACTTATACATGTTCCTGTAACTATGAGATTATGCAACTCCGTTTACCGGAGGAACACTTTGGGTGCTACCAAAGCGTCACAACGTAATTGGGTGATTATAAAGGAGTACTACAGGTGTCTCCAAAGGTACATGTTGGGTTGGCGTATTTCGAGATTAGGTTTTGTCACTCCGATTGCTCGGAGAGGTATCTCTGGGCCCTCTCGGTAATGCACATCACTATAAGCCTTGCAAGCAATGTAGCTAATGAGTTAGTTACGGAATGATGCATTACGTAACGAGTAAAGAGACTTGCGATAGCGAGATTGAACTAGGTATTGGATACCGACGATCGAATCTCGGGCAAGTAACATACCGATGACAAAGGGAACAACGATATTGTTATGCGGTTTGACCGATAAAGATCTTCGTAGAATATGTAGGAGTCAATATGGGCATCCAGGTTCCGCTATTGGTTATTGACCGAGAATAGTTCTAGGTCATGTCTACATAGTTCTCGAACCCGTAGGGTCCGCACGCTTAACGTTACGATGACAGTTTTATTATGAGTTTATGAGTTTTGATGTACCGAAGGAGTTAGTCCCGGATGAGATCGGGGACATGACGAGGAGTCTCGAAATGGTCGAGACATAAAGATCGATATATTGGACGACTATATTCGGAGTTCGGAAAGGTTCCGAGTGATTCGGGTATTTTTAGGAGTACCGGAGAGTTACGGGAATTCGTATTGGGCCTCTTTGGGCCATGCGGGAAAGGAGAGAAAGGGCCAAAATAGTGGCCGCACCCCTCCCCTTGGACTAGTCCGAATTGGACTAGGGAAGGGGGGCGCACCGTTCCTTCGGTCTCCTTCTCTCTTCCCTTTCCTTCTCTCCTACTCCTACTACATGGAAGGGTTCCTAGTTGGACTAGTAATGGGGGAATCCTACTCCCGGTGGGAGTAGGACTCCCCTAGGGCGCGCCATAGAGAGGGCCGGCCCTCCTCTCCTCCACTCCTTTATATACGAGGGCAGGGGGCACCCCATGAACACACAAGTTGATCTACGGATCGTTTCCTAGTCGTGTGCGGTGCCCCCCTCCACCATATTCCACCTCGGTCATATCATCGCGGAGTTTAGGCGAAGCCCTGCGCCGATGAGAATCATCATTGTCACCACGCCCGTCGTCTTGTGGAACTCATCCCGACACTTTGCTGGATCGAGTCCGGGATTGTCATCAAGCTGAGCGTGTGCTGAACTTCCGGAGGTGCCGTCGTTCGGTACTTGGATCGGTCGGATCGTGAAGACGTCTGACTACATCAACCGCGTTGTCATAACGCTTCCGCTTACGGTCTACGAGGGTACATGGACAATACTCTCCCCTCTCGTTGCTATGCATCACCATGATCCTTGCGTGTGCGTAGGAATTTTTTTGAAATTACTACGTTCCCCAACAGGTAGGCGCGTGGGTGGAGGTTGCGGACGTCCGAGGATGCCTGGGCGGCAGTCGAAGAGGTACAAGCAAGGGGGGGGGGGGCAGGGGAAGAGTGGTAGTGAAGTGGACCGGGAGGGGGACTTGGCTCTGGCGGAGGTGTTAGAGTACTATATCATGACTGTCCGGACTCCCGTAACCTCCTCTCCCCACCCCCGCTTGCGTCCGATTTGCAGAAATTCGAACAATCGTACGCGTCTGTGGACCGATGGGGGTACTGCATTGGATGGCAAATTGCGTCTGGACAACAGACTGTTGTGAGTGTTTTGAGGGTCCCCGTTTAAGATACCCTTATTCATCCAACAAAATTTGCTCTAACAATCGATCAAATGGTACACTCATCTCACCTAACAAACCTCCCTATCCAATTTGTTAATGCCTTAAAGCATCTCTAGAAGCCACCCAATAAATCTCTCCCTGTAAGTGCCTATAGGTGCACTGCCAATAATTTCTTTTGGGTTTCACAGGTGATGTGTTGTAGCAAATCCCCAATACAACTTCCCCTATACCCAACCTAACAAATGGGACACAATTGTCAGTGTGTTGTTTTTTTATTTTCCTCTCTCTCTCTCTCTCTCTCTCTCTCTCTCACACACACACACACACACACACACACATACGCACGCGCGCGCATCTCTCCCCTGATAGTGCCAAATAGGGAGCCATCGAGGCACTGAACAGTGGTGGCGCTAACTCCGACGATGGTCATTGGAC
This sequence comes from Aegilops bicornis, assembly GCA_021605145.1. Lineage (NCBI taxonomy): Eukaryota > Viridiplantae > Streptophyta > Magnoliopsida > Poales > Poaceae > Aegilops > Aegilops bicornis. Next base: position 522,071,335 of record CM038669.1, read on the forward strand.
GGCGGCCTGCTCAGGAGGCTGCCAGCGTAGCACACCCGGAGGCAGGGGAGGTAACGCGACGCGCGGCGACTGGTGGCCGGACGGCAGGAAGGAGACTCAAAGCATTGTGGCGGCGGGCGGCTCGTCAACCCCTATTGTCGCGCACCCGAAGGAAGGGAGCGGTGTGGCAATGGCGGGCCAACAACGGGGCGTGGAGTTCCGGCGGCACTGTGAAGGCAAAGGTGCCGCAACGACAGGCGGTGGACCTTAGGGACATTGTTTCCCACTAATGTCAACTGATGGATAGGGAGAGTTGCAAGTTTCCCTCTATCTGAGAGATGGGGGGTTTATTGGGAGAAATCTAATTTTTTGGTTTAAGAAAATTGCTAGAGCGGGTATTTTGTCCCGACTCTTTTTGTACGTGCATTTTCTGTGAATAGGGAGATAGTTGGAGCCACACAATAGAGCAAGTACGTGCTGAGGTTGCCCGCCGTAGTGGGTAGTATCATAAGTTAGTTTCATGCATATGATACTACCTCTGTTATGCATAATACCATAATTTAGTATCTTAGATGACCTTATATATTATCATGTAAGACACATAGTAGTACAATATTTATTATGATACGATATCATGATATGGTACTTAACCCTCGCTTTCGTCATGAAATTCTAAGACACCTCATCAAAATTGCCTAGTTGCACGCATGATGATACCTATGATACTTTTACTATGGGCATTCTTACACTACAAAAAAAACACTTCCGTGATTGTACGTGTTTGTCACAGGGTCACGTTTTCTGTCGTGCATATACATCCATGATGATTTTATGATAGAATCAAGATAATACTTGTGTTGTCGTAGAAGTGTTCCATGACAATACTCAAATTATCATCAAGTAAGTGTCAGACATTGAAGCCAATGGTTACCTTGAAAATAATGAGTGAAGACAATGGAACTAAAAGACATAGCTTCTTTGCAGGTTTTCATTTCCTTTTATTGAGTCATAGGAACCATCGCACTGTTAAATGGGGCCGAGGTGAAACGAAGACAATTGTTGAAGTGATTGCTTGAACAAAATCCTATGTCTTCCTTGTGAAGATAATGAGAGAAAATCTCGTCCAGAGTAGAATGAGTCAACTTTGCTTGAAGCCCAAGTATAGCTGCCACATGTGTTTGAAATTCGACCGTTGGGACACATGTCGGTTAGCCACTAACCCATGGTCAGTTTTGTCATTTCATGTCGGGTTACCTCCTGGCTATAAATAGCCACCCCCTCTACCATAAGTTGGTGGCTGCTCTGAGCTATTGCATGGCTTTTGTCGTTTGAGAGCAACCCACTTCTGAAGCCTTCATGAGAGATTTCCTCCGAGGAAAACCAAAACATCCAGAGCCCAAAGTGATTGAGCATCACCGAAGAAATTCTGTTCTGAGTGAACCAAAGAGTTATTACACTTGAAGACTATGATCTTCCAGTCGGCTAGGCGTCACGTTCTGAGCATCCAAGAGTCTGTGGAGTCCCAGTGAACAAAGTCTATGAAGGTCTGGAAGTCTACCTTGAAGACTTACCTAAATGATTGGGCGAGGTCTAAGTGATCTTAGCTCAAGGGGAATAAGATGAAGACGTGGTCTTTTGAGTTCAATCTCAGCCTCTCTAACCAGATGTACAGTTGTCAGAATAACTGGAACTGGTCTAACAAATTCATTGTCTTCATCGAGCGACTGGTTCTACCCCTTCACTCCTTTACTTACACTTTTGTATTGTAAAGTCTTTGCTTGTCCATTTGTGTGTGAAGACATTCGCGAAAGACAATCACATGTTTACATATTTGTCTTCACACTTCTTGTGTTTATCTTCAATACATCTCTGTATGCATGATGACTATGCTTGCCATATTTGTTAGTCCTCTCTATGTTGCATGCCCTGCATAGTTTCTTGATCTGTTGTCCTTGTTAGATCTTGATGATTCCTACTGGAAGCCTGAGCAGTACCCCAAGATCACCTGGGCTGCTACAAAACGGCCATCAATGGACCCATCCACATTTTTCCTATACCTATTCTAACCTTATCATCATCGATTTGACTCAAACTATAAACTGATCAACATCAAAATGGTGAAGTGTTTGCTAGGTTTATTGTAACTAACTGCGGGAATGGTCCTCCTATGAAGAAGATCTGGGTACCTAAAAGTCTTTTCGAAAGGCTTCCCATGAATCTCTGTTGACGCCACCAGGGAAGAAGACAAACCCCAAGGCAAAAGCTCTATATGGACCAAAGTCTTCATACAAACAAAGGTCTTCATATGATCATGCTAACACTCATGTTTCGCACGGCTGCAATGATCGGTCTCATGAATATGAGCATCACTGTTCCAACCGTTATGTTCACAAATCAAAATTCTGCATATTCATTTGAGTATTCTACCCCCCCCCCCCGGTGAAGCTATTTGCTAGGGTTTCAAAGCTAAAATTCTCAGATGTTGCACTTAGACATATTACTTCTAAGTTAGCCCTTCAGATGTGGGTGGTTAAGAAGAATTGATTTTGCTCGCAGGGTCCGGTCTCCAGCCGGAACACATTGGATTCTAAAGATAATGTTGGAGACCTGATCTAGTCTGGTCTGGGTTAGGGTTTTACAGGAGATAGATTTGATCTGGCGCCGCCATCTTGACTCGGGGTCTGATGAAGTCATATACCTAGGGTAGGGTCATGGACCTGTCCAAGATACCCTCCCCAAGGACATCTCTAGAAGAAACTACCTTTCAGTCGACCTGGAAGGGTTCCACTCGACCAACTGGAAGACACCGACCATGAAGCCAACCACTCGACCGCCAGAGATCTAAAGGCGATCTGCACACAAACGGTCGGTCATTAAGTAGCTTTTATGGTCATCATAGCACTTTATGTGGGCGTTACAAGAACCCCCTATCTTAATGTACCTTAATCCTGCATAACTAAGGGCCGGAGGGGTGGCGAACTCTATATAAGCCACCCTCCTCGGTGTAAAGGGTTCGCACCCACATCACTCATACGCGCCTGTCTGATCGACCGCCTCCGGGCTCCAAGATGTAGGGTTGTTACTTCCTCCGAGAAGGGCCTGAACTCGTAAACATCTTGCGTATACAACCACTCCATAGCTAGGATCTTGCCTCTCCATACCTACCCCCCATTCTACTGTCGGGGCTTAGAACCACGGCGGTTGGCGCCCGGCAAGTGGGGAGGGTGTCTTAGCGACTTGTTGGAGAAGTTACAGTTTTTCCGATCCCATTCATCATGGTTTCAGGTGGAGTTTTGGTTGAGGGCCGCGAGATCCGTCTCGGTGCGCTCACGTTCATCGCCGACGACTCCGCTTGGTTGCAGGAGGCTCCACTCGACGTCGACGCACTCCCCGTCCGAGGCGGGCACTTTCAGCGTGCGTCGTCCGTGGCGTCCTCTGCGGCAACCGTCGACCCAAGATGTCGGGTCGGGTCTTGTGCCGTCCTCCCTCCTAGTCTCTCGCCAGCGCAAGCGCTCCCGTCGGTTGAGGCTTCAGCGGTGGGTGAGGCATGCGGTGGCCCGCCAGTCGGCCACCCCTCAAGTCGCGACAATCGAGCCCGACGAATCTCTCTACGGCCTGTTCGATCTATCGACTGGCTCCGCAAAGACTGCATCTGAGTGCGATAGCAGTGATCCAGCGGCGGAGGTTCTGATGGTCGACGGACCACGCAGTCCTCCTGGTTTCCCCCACGCCGGCGGAGGCGTTGGCGGAGGCGAACCGGCGCAGGCTCACGAAGAGTACCAACCCGAGCCCCTCACTTCTCTGCAGAGGGAGGAGCTTCGCCGCCGGAACATGGATGCGCTTCACACTCCTATCGTTGGAGAAACCCCCGAGGCCCGTTGAGGGAGTCCTGGACTAGGGGATGTCCGGATAGCCGAACTATCATCACGGCCGGACTCCAAGACTATGAAGATACAAGATTGAAGACTTCGTCCCGTGTCCGGATGGGACTTTCCTTGGCGTGGAAGGCAAGCTTGGCAATACGGATATGTAGATCTCCTACCATTGTAACCGACTCTGTGTAACCCTAACCTATCCGGTGTCTATATAAACCGGAGGGTTTTAGTCCATAGGACGAACAACAATCATACCATAGGCTAGCTTCTAGTGTTTAGCCTCTACGATCTCGTGGTAGATCTACTCTTGTACTACCCCTATCATCAATATTAATCAAGCAGGAGTAGGGTATTACCTCCATCGAGAGGGCCCGAACCTGGGTAAAAACATCGTGTCCCTTGTCTCCTGTTACCATCCGCCTAGACGCACAGTTCGGGACCCCCTAACCGAGATCCGCCGGTTTTGACACCGACATTGGTGCTTTCATTGAGAGTTCCTCTGTGTCGTCACCGATAGGCCCGATGGCTCCTTCGATCATCAACAACGACGCAGTCCACGGTGAGACCTTTCTCCCCGGACAGATGTTCGTGTTCGGCGGCTTTGCACTGCGGGCCAATTCGCTTGGCCATCTGGAGCAGATCGAAAGCTACGCCCCTGGCCATCAGGTCAGATTTGGAAGTTTGAACTATACGGCCGATATCCGCGGAGACTTGATCTTCGACGGATTCGAGCCGCAGCCAAGCGTGCCGCATTGTCTCGATGGGCATGATCTAGCTCTGCAGCCGAACAGTGCCCTGGAGGCCGCACCAGCATCCGCTCCGACCCTCAATCCGGAGCCGGATTCCCCGATCGAGGACGAGTGGTTGGACACCGCCTCGGGGGCTACGATCTCTACGGTGATTGAGCCAAACTCTACCCCTGTCCTTTGTGAAGACCTCGACTCCAGGGTGCCGGACTCCGAACCCTCCACGCCCCTGCCAATCGAATCCGATTGGGCGCCGGTTATGGAGTTCACTGCCGCGGACATCTTTCAGCACTCGCCCTTTGGCGACATCCTGAATTCACTAAAATCTCTCTCTTTATCCGGAGAGCCCTGGCCGGACTACGGTCAGAGGGGTTGGGATGCGGACGACGAAGAAATTCAACGCCCACCCACCACCCACTTCATAGCCACCGTCGAAAGCTTACACGACGTGCTCGATTTCGACTCCGAAGACATCGACGGTATGGGCGGCGATGTAGGAGACAACAATGAACCAGCACCTATAGGATGTTGGACAACCACCTCATCCCATGATGTATACATGGTGGATACACCTAAAGGAAATGAAGACGAGGAACAACGGGACGCTTCTGAAGGATAAATCCTCGAAAAGCAGTCAAAAACGGTAACGTAAACGCCGGACCAAGTCCCGCCTCAACAGAGACCCATCCATAGAGCAGGGCGAACCGGTGGACGACGAACACGCTATCGAGCAATCGTCCGAACACGACAACTTGGATAAACAACCCGTCCCCGGCGAAGACAACAGTCCGGACGATCTCACGCCAGACAAATTGTTGGAGCAACATAACCTCCAGAAAAGGCTCGTCGCCATCAAGCATAGCCTGAAAAGCGAGCGGAAGCTCAAAACAGCGGAAGATGCACTCGAGGATCAGATGGAGCAAAGTATTCAACACATGAGACAAATCTGCGACAAATCGCCGAACAAAGAGCTACCCAAAAAGAAAGCTACTGCCCGAATTTGACGAGGAGGCCTTAGAGCCCCCACAATCAAAAAATAAGAAGGCCACCCGGTCGGATGGACGACCCTATGGCAAAAAGAGAGCGGCAAATGGCGCCGCACACAAGCTGGTATGCGATCCGCATAAGGATTCACAGCAAAAGGATGGCCCAATTAGGTCCATCTATGGGCCAAGAAAGCAAGCTCTTCAAAGCAATGCAACAGCCCAAAAATCCGAACATCACGGCACACCCAAATATAGGGGCGCCACACATCCCCTATGTTTCACCGATGAGGTGCTGGATCACGAATTTCCAGCGGGATTCAAACCCGTAAACATAGAGGCGTACGATGGAACAACGGACCACAGTGCAGATTGAGGATTACATCCTCCACATACACATGGCTAGAGGAGATGATCTCCACGCCATAAAATACTTACCCCTCAAACTCAAAGGGCCAACTCGGCATTGGCTTAAAAGCCTCCCCGAAAATACCATCGGAAGCTGGGAAGAGCTCAAGGATGCGTTTCGGGCAAATTTTCAAGGGACCTATGTCCGCCCTCCGGATGCAGACGATTTAAGTCACATAACTCAACAGCCCGGAGAGTCAGCCCGGAAATTCTGGAACAAGTTCCTTACTAAAAAGAACCAAATAGTCGACTGTCCGGACGCCGAAGCTTTAGCAGCCTACAAACACAACGTTCGAGACGAATGGCTCGCCAGACACCTAGGCCAAGAAAAGCCAAGAACAATGGCCGCATTAACAAGCCTCATGACCCGCTTCTGCTCGGGAGAGGATAGCTGGCTAGCAAGATGCAGCACCAGCGACCCAAGTACATCCGAAGTCAGGGATGGAAATGGGAAACCACGGCGCAACAAGGACCAGCGCCGGATTAAAGGGAACGGTCCAAAGAGCGCGGCGGTTAACGCCGGATTCAAAAGCTCACGGCAGAACAACAAAAAACTGCCCCTTAGGGACAATAGCGATGAGCTATCCAACTTCAATAAAATCTTGGACAAAATATGTCAAATCCACAGTACTCTTGGGAGGCCTGCAAACCATACCCACAGAAATTGTTGGGTCTTCAAACAGTCCGGCAGACTCAACGCCGAACACAAGGGGCTCGACACACCAAGTGAAGATGATGACGAGCACCACAAGCAGAGCCCCGGAAAACAGAAGAATTTCCCACAAGAGGTTAAAACAGTAAACTCACTTCACGTGATCAAAGGGAAAAACAGAGCAGCGCCCACTAAAAGGCGCGTCGCACACTGGTTGTCAAAACCAATCATCTTCGACCATCAGGACTATTCCGAAAGTATCCGGAACGCAGGATGGACTGCCTTGATATTGGATCCTATAATCAACGGATTCCAATTTACACAAGTCCTCATGGATGGCGGCAGTGACATAAACCTGATATATCAGGACACAATCCGCAAGATGGGGATAAACCCAACCAAAATTCGCCGTAGCAACACCTCCTTTAAAGGAGTAATGCCAGGCCATATGCCCATTGTACGGGCTCCATACTGCTAGAAGTTGTGTTCGGTTCATCCGACAACTTCCGTCACGAAAGGTTAATCTTCCATGTCGCCCCGTTCAAAAGTAGCCATCAAGCACTATTGGGACGCGAAGCTTTCGCCCGCTTTAACGCAATACCGCATTATGCATCTCTCACACTTAAAATGCTCGGTCCACGCGGCATCATCTCATTAAAAGGGAGTATTAAGTGTTACTTGAGCACGGAGGAACGTGAAACTGCCTTGACATCCCCACACCTATCCGGCTCCGCTAGTCAAAGAACCTGAATTGGTCATTCAAACCCCGGACACGGCTAGACGAGTCCGGCGACTACTAGCGGCGTACCCCCATACAAGGGGCTGCATGCATGTATCACAAGAGACAATAAAGCTCAATCTTATCCACTTCTTCGACTCGTACTCTATTTATTTAATATAAAGTACATCGTTCGCACAATCTTTTTTTTTTCTTTTTAAAACTAAGTTCCTCTCTTTTACAGATGAACAACGTGCTACACCCGTCCAGGATACGGCACAACGGAGACACAGGCGCAGACGTGCAGTAGGGACCCGTTGCAAGGATTCTTTTCAGATTAAGACCCTACGTAAACCTTTTTTACCGTCTCTTGTTGATATACATCCCCGGTTTCTTACTATAACCGAGGAGGAGGTCAAGCGTTTTGGCATTGGCCGCACCAGAATTTTTGCACGCACGGACACGAGGGCTTAGGGCATTATTCTGCCCGTTTTATAAAGACCGAATACCTTAGGGAGTATTCGGCGTCTCGAAAGTTAAGCCTTATATGCATCAGCTCCGAATCATGTCTTTGGTCAAATGTTGGGTTTGCGGCTCCACGTGTTTTGCTGTCTTACGCTCGCTTTATCGGCTAACGCGGCACCGTGGAGAACTCTGCGATTGTGCCCGGTTCGCCGGGCGAGCACCTCGAGAGAAAGCCGAAAACCGACTGTCATGATATAGCGAGAGACTGGTCAACCACTCGATGACTCACGGAATGTTTAGGATTCCTCCGCATTAACGAAGGACCGGTTTTCGTCAGCACATACGCACTCGAATTCGGGAGAGTGCGGTGCCCTGTGGGCTATATAGTAGCCCCACCCTCGAACTCCTATGGCTAAGTGAAAGTGATAAAGCATTATAGTCCGGTTGCCTAGTTTGCTACGCTATCACCTCCTTAACAGGACCAAGACGTTGGATTAAGTGTGACAAAGCGCTTTTTTTTGCAAACACCCCTGCACTATGTGCGTGGGGGCTGAAGCCAAGGACTGCCATCTTTCAGGTTATACATACATATACATAAACAGCCGCACAGGGAGTAGTTTACTACTTGAACGCACAAGTATAAAAAGCTCTTATTGAAACATTGTTTTCACAAATCATACATATCATTTAAACATAATATCCTTCGAAAGCATTTGCGTCTCTATTAAGCAGCGCCTGCAGGACTTCTTCAAAGTAGTGCTCGGCGGTACTCGGCTTCTGTCGAATCTCGGGATGCAACGTCGGTGGCCTTCATCTCGCCCGGTATGTCTCGACACGGGCGAGCCATCCGCGCTCCTCAATACACGCCGGCCGCTTTATTGCGTCGTACGCGGTACCGCACCAAGGAACTGCTGCACTAAACCAAAATAACTCTTCGGCTGGGGTCCGCCCGGCCACAAATGAGTCATGACATGCTTCATGGCAAGTCCGGATAGTCGATTCAGCTCGGCCCATTCGGCCAAGCAATCGGTCAACGGAAGGAGACACTCCGGACTATGGAATTGCGACCAATATAGCTCTTCCCTTCTGTGCCCCTTCTGGCCCCGGAAGTGCTCAACTGCGTCCGCAGCGCTCGCCGCCAAGTCCAGATAAGCATCTTCCGAACTCCACAACTTGTCCAACTGAGCATACTTTGGATCCGTATATTTCCTCCGCAGCAAAAACGGTTTTCCAGCCGTAATAGCCCTGGCCTGACTTAGCTCCTCCTTGGCAGCTCTCAAAGCGGAACGGGCATCCTTGAATTCGGCGGTGGCCTTTTTCAGGCCCTCTTGCTCCGCTTGACGTTCTTTTTCAAGAACCTCGCAGTGGTTGGTAATATTCTTCAACTTTCTGGCCATATCGGCCATTTCCTCCCTGCTTCGGCAGTGAGCAGCCCATTCGGCTTTTAGCTCTTCGGCCGCCCTTAAAGCGGTCGCATTACTATTTCTGGCTTGCTCTTTCGCTCGGCGAAGTTCCGCCAAGCTCCTCCACAAAGAGCGGCACCATCTGCATTAAGCATACAAATAGTAAGACATGGGCGTCAAGCTCCCTTACCAGGTGTTCGCGTAGAAGTCGCATACCTTGTGACTCGTCGAACCGTTTATTGACCAGCGAGATGTCCGCATCCGCCTCGTCAAGCTGCCGCTTTAGTTCGGCATATTCATCAGTCCGGCTGGCCACCGGACGCCCCGCCACCTGTTTAGGAGCGACAATATGTTATAACTGAGATTTTGATCCTCGGCACGCTGTCAATTTTGACAACATACCGAGTCTCAGGGGCTACTATCTATACAGGGCACATTTTATATGCATAATTGTCAGAAGGTACATCATTTTTGCGTACCTCGAACCTCGTAAGTAAGCTTCTGACGGCTTCATGCAATCCGCTCTCCGCGGATGCAATTCTTTCAATCACCGTACCCATTAGAACACGGTGATCTTCTGAGATAACCGCTCGCCCGAGCAGATCCTTCAGCTCCTCCGACCGCACACCACTTGGCGCCGGACCTTCCGGCCCCGCCGGACTTGGAGGAACCTTCCGCGACGACACCTCAGGGTCGTCCGCCTCGCATGAGGGTGCAACAGGTGGAGGCATTTCGCTCTCCATCATCTCCGGAAGAAGATCCCCCGAAGATGAGCTCTGCTGAGAAGGGCTGAGGTCCGAACTACAAGGTACAATTTCGGTTATCTTCATAAATAAATGCAGGGATATTCCTTATTTACAAGATCCCTTCTTTTTACTTACGGCTCGCTGGAGGGCTGATCCCCTTGGGGAAATAGTGCGGCTGGGTTACTTCCCAGCGCCGGACTCCCTGACGAAGATCCTTTTCCCCTCTTTGAGGCCTTGACCTCCGGATCTTCTGAAGCGGTCCTCTTCTCTCCTCGGAAGGCGGGGCTTTTAATCCCTCCTTCCTTAATAGCCTCCTTCGTAGAGGCAGTTCCTTCTCCGCTCCCCCCCTTCGCCTTCTTCAAAAGGCGCGGCCTTCAACATCTTGGTCAGCATCGGATTTTGCATGGTCTCTGGGAGGGGAGCCGGACACCTTATCAACTTCGCTTTGGCTATCCACTCCTGTTCAAGAAACGGCTCATTTAAAGGGCATGTATATAATAAATAAATGAACAGCTTGTCCGGTTACAGGACTACTTACTTGAGTATCTGGGCGATTGCAGCTTAGTCATGCGTCCTCAGTCAGGTCCGGACACTTCTCTCGTGATCCGAAGAACAGATTATACATCTCCACGGGCGTCGTGCCCATAAATTTTTGGAGAGCTCGTGCCCATAAAATTTTGTTGCAGGGCTGAAGGCGCCGGATCAACATAACCTGTGCCACTGTAACTAGATTGATCTCTCTTTCTTGGAGGTCTCGAATACGGCCCCGCAGCAAAGGAACGTCCTTGGACGGCCCCCTGTCGAGCCCCTTGTTGACCCATGATGCCAGTCGTTGTGGTGGACCTGAGCGGAAGGCAGGGAGCGCCGCCCATTTGGTGCCCCTAGGAGCGGTGATATAAAACCACTCCCGTTGCCACAAGCCAAGCTCCTTTTGAAAAGAGCCCTCGGTCCACGGAGCATCAGCACGTTTGCTTATGACCGCCCCTCCGCACTCTGCTTGCTGCCCCTCAATCATCTTTGGCTCCACCTTGAAGGTCTTGAGCCATAATCCAAAGTGAGGGGTAATATGGAGGAAGGCCTCACATACGACAATGAATGACGAGATATGGAGGATGGACTCCGGATTCAAGTCATGGAAATCAAGCCCATAATAGAACATGAGCCCCCGCACAAAGGGATCCGTCGGGAAGCCTAAACCCCGAAGGAAGTGGGACATGAACACCACCTTCTCGCCGGGCTCAGGAGTGGGAATGACCTGCCCTGGAGTAGGCAGCCTATGCGAGATCTCGCTGGTTAGATACCTGGCGTCTCGCAGCTTTAGCACATCTTCCTCTGTGACGGAGGAAGGCATCCATCGGCCGTGTTGGTCGGAACCGGACATCGTCGAAGGTCAAGCGCTGAATTCAAGCTTTGGGTGTTGGAACTAGAAGCCTTGGCGAACTTCGATGGAGGGTGTAAAAGAAGAGGGCCTTGGTCTCATTATAAAGAGGTTGAATACCAAGAGCCTACCCGTGGTCGATTAGGACTCGCCTTTGATAGAGGAGGCGTGCTTAGCAGACGCAGTTGGGTTACTGCGTCTGTATTGATGAGAATCCCGAATAAGGGGCACGATCTATGCTTTGCTAAGACGTGCGAAACCGCCTCGCTAAACGCGCTTAAGGTGGAATGGTAAAAAGCGATTCATACAAAGGCACGGCCGTGGTGTGATGTCACGCCCTTGGAATACGTCGGCAGATCTGTGCAAAAGTTATTCTCTCTACGGTGGTATGTGGAACTTGTTTTGCGAGCGGACACTATCCTGGTGTTCAAAACCTTCTATGAAGTATTCGGAGGAGGAACCCGCCTTGCAATGCCGAAGACAATATGCACGCGTCGGACTCGTCGTCATTGAAGCCTGGTTCGAGGGGCTCTTGAGGGAGTCCTGGACTAGGGGTGTCCGGATAGCCGAACTATCATCACGGCGGACTCCAAGACTATGAAGATACAAGATTGAAGACTTAGTCCCGTGTCCGGATGGGACTTTCCTGGGCGTAGAAGGCAAGCTTGGCGATTTGGATATGTAGATCTCCTACTATTGTAACCGACTCTGTGTAACCCTAACCTATCCGGTGTCTATATAAACCGGAGGGTTTTAGTCCATAGGACGAACAACAATCATACCATAGTCTAGCTTCTAGGGTTTAGCCTCTACGATCTCGTGGTAGATCTACTCTTGTACTACCCCTATCATCAATATTAATCAAGCAGGAGTAGGGTATTACCTCCATCGAGAGGGCCCGAACCTGGGTAAAAACATCGTGTCCCTTGTCTCCTGTTACCATCCGCCTAGACGCACAGTTCGGGACCCCCTACCCGAGATCCACCGGTTTTGACACCGACACCTGTGCCTTAGAAGATGCGCGTTTGGACAACTTGGCTGGCGCTTTTCGACCGAAAATCTCCAGCGAGTGCTCGATTTAACGAAGCGCAATAACGGGTCCCGTCGTCCGATCGGCGTCAACTCTTTCCACAACCGACTCGGGTATACCGAACTCCCATTCGTAATCTAGCAGCTGCAGCCGTATAGCAGAGTCCATTCAGCCTTCCCACGGAGGCTGGAAGAGGCTTACTCGGATCGTAGATTTGCTCCGGGAAGCAGGAGATCAAAATTCAGTCAGATCGCGATGAACAGGATTCACAAGCAGATCCGTCACTGCGAATACGATCCAACAAGACATAGTCCAAGATCGCCCCCGAGGCATGAGGGACATGGAGGCTGGCATGATCAGTATGAGGACCGATTCGATCGCGATGATCGACGTCGAGTGCCCACTCCTCCCCCAAGAGGTGGGTCATATGCGCCTCGACAGCAAGATGCCAGACGCTAGCACGGTGTTGGGCGAAGGATTCCAGTCGACCCCAGGGAACCAGGCTTTGATGCGAGATCCGTCATCGTCCAAGGTCTGGTCGACAGGAACAGAGCTAACCGAGAAGGCCATGACAGAAATGCGCCCATCAGCAGCAGAGTACACGTCTCGGGACCAGAGTGTTTTAGCAGAGCCATCAGAGCCGCGGTGTTTCCTCCCAACTTCAGGTTGGCGACTGGAGTCAGTAAATTCACTGGTGAGTCTAAGCCGGATACTTGGCTTGAGGACTACATAGTGGCTGTTCAGATCGGCGGCGGCAACGATGAAGTGGCCATGAAACACCTGCCTCTTATGTTGGAGGGCTCGGCCAGAGCATGGTTGAATCAGTTAGAACCCAGCAGCATTTATACTTGGGAAGATCTCGCCCGAGTGTTTGTCAGGACATTTGAAGGAACTTGCAAGCGGCCAGCAGGATTGATGAGTTGCGATCGTGTGTGCGAAGTAAATGAAACTCGAGGAATTACATCCGAGATGGATCACTTTGCACCACACAAGAGAGAATGTATCCGATCATTAGGCGATACTGTGCCTTCAAGGAAGGTGTTAAGAATAGAGAGTTGAGTCTGAAATTCGGTCGGACAGGAGACATGACCCTGAGTCGAATGATGGAGATTGCCACCAAGTATGCTAATGGTGAAGAAGAGGGTCGACTCCAGAGTGGCAAGTACAAGTCAGCCGCTAATGAAACCGGGGGAAGGAACTCCAGTCGGAAATGCGAGCGGAAAGCCGAGCTGCTCTGGAGAAGCCTTGGCCGTGACTCCGTGAAAGTTCAAGGGGAAACCCAAGGGCCTTGGAACCCCAAGAAAGTGAAAGACCAAGATGGAAATGATGTGTTGGACTTGCCATGTCACATTCACCACGAAGAAAGATGAAGAGGGTAAACTCATTTACCCAAAGCATACCACTCGACAATGTCGGCTCTTGATTCAGCAGTTCCAGGGGAAGCAACCCAAGGACAAGGAGAAGGAGTCGGACAAAGTTGAGGACAAGGAAGATAGTGAAGGTGGATACCCCCAGGTCAATTGCACTCTGATGAGTTTTGCTGACGTTGAAAGCAAAAGTCGATTGAAAGTTATCAACCGAGAAGTTAATATGGTCGCTCCGGCGACACCCAGTTATCTGAAATGGTCGCAGACCGCCATCACCTTCGACCAGTCTGATCACCCGACACACATAGCCACCCCTGGGAGGCAAGCTTTGGTGGTCGACCCAGTCGTCAAAGGCACTCGACTAACTAAGGTTTTGATGGATGGTTGCAGTGGCGTGAACATATTGTATGCAGAGACGTTGAAAGGGATGGGCATTCCGATGTCCAGACTCAGCACCTACAACATGAGCTTCCATGGAGTCATTCCTGGAAAGAAGGCTGAGTCACTCGGCCAAATTGCTCTCGATGTGGTTTTTGGTGACTACAAGAATTTTCGTAAGGAAAAGTTGACCTTTGAGGTCGTGGATTTCTAGAGCGCTTATCACGCTATCCTGGGGAGGCCGGCATATGCGCGTTTCATGGCTCGACCATGTTATGTGTACCTCAAACTGAAGATGCCAGGTCCCAAAGGTGTGATCGCTGTCATTGGCAATCGAAAAAAAGCAGAAGAGTGTTTCCAGAAAGGCTCTAAGATCGTTGATGCTCAGATGGCAGTGGTCGAGCTGCAAGAGTACCAGAAAACTGCAGACCCGAGTGATTTGTTGCGAGCCAAGAAGCCCGCCATGGAGTCAGCATTTCAATCGTCCGGGGAGAAGAAACCGATTCATATTCATCTGACTGATCCCAATGCTGCTCCGACTCACATCTCAACAACACTCGACTCCAAATACGAAGAAGCGCTCATCCAGTTCCTCCGTGAGAACCGGGACATCTTCGCATGGAAGCTCACGACATGCCGGATGTTCCTGTGGGATCGGCTGAGCATCGCCTACGAAGTCGACTCAAAAGTTAAACCTGTCAAAGAACATCTTCGACGGTCCGCCGTCCAGAAGAGAAAGGCCATTGGCGAGGAGGTGGCTCGGCTCTTAGCAGCAGAGTTTATCCGAGAGATTTACCACTCCGAGTGGCTCGCCAATGTTGTCATGGTCCCTAAGAAGTACAATTGACTGCGCATGTGCATCGCCTTCAAACATATCAATCGGGGCTGCCCGAAAGATCATTTTCCTCTCCCCCGCATCAACCAAATAGTCGACTCAACTGCGGGATGTGAGCGGTTGTCTTTCTTAGACGCCTATTCCGGGTACCATCAGATCCGTCTGTATGGACCCGACGAGATCAAAACAGCTTTCATCACTCCATTCGGGTGTTTCTGTTATGTCACCATGCCGTTCGGCCTCTAGAATGCGGAGCCACGTTCATGAGGATGATTCGAAGTGTTTGCTCACTCAAATCACTGAATGTGGAAGCATACATGGACGATATTGTGGTCAAGTCACGGAAAGGTTCCGACCTGTTGACTGACCTTGCTGAAACATTTGCCAATCTCAGGAGGTATGATACCAAGCTTAATCCATCAAAGTGCACATTTGGAGTTCCTGGCGGAAAGTTACTCGGTTTTCTCGTTTCCGAACGAGGAATCGACGCCTTGACCGTAAAAGTTGGCACTATACTCCAAATGAAACGCCTGTGCGTGTGCACGATGTCCGAAGCTTCATTGGATGCTTGGCCGCTTTAAGTCGATTCATCTCTCGCCTCGGTGAAAAGCCATTGCCTCTTTACCGATCGATGAAGAAGTCGGACAAGTTCGAGTGGACTCACGAAGGCGATGCGCGCTTGCGAGCTCAAAACTCTGCTCTCCACCCAGCCGGTGCTTGCTGCCTCAATCAGCAAAGAGCCCTTGCTGCTTTACATTGCAGCCACAGGACAAGTTGTCAGTATAGTACTTACGGTCGAGCGGGAAAAAGAAGGAAAAGCCTTCAAAGTTCAGCGCCCAGTATATTATCTTTTTGAAGTATTAACCCCATCAAAGCAAAGATACCCTCATTATCATAAGCTTGTTTATGGGATTTATATGACCGCGAAGAAGGTTGCTCATTACTTCTCTGATCATTCCATTACGCTGCCGACGCCCCATTATCAGAGATTCTGCACAACAAAGATGCAACTGGTCGAGTGGCAAAATGGGCGATTGAACTCCTTCCCCTTGATATCAAGTTCGAGGCAAAGAAAGCCATCAAGTCCCAAGCAATAGCAGATTTTATCGCCGAGTGGATTGAACAACAGTTGCCGACTCAAGTTCACTCGGAGCACTGGACTATGTTCTTTGATGGTTCCAAGATGCTGAATGGTTCCGGTGCTGGGGTAGTATTGGTTTCCCTCCGAGGAGATAAGCTCAGATATGTGCTCCAGATTCACTTTGATTCTTCCAACAATGAAGCGTAATCTGAAGCACTATTGTATGGGTTGTGTATGGCCATTTCACTGGCGTCAGCCTCATGGTTTATGGCGACTCAGATCTAGTGGTTAATCGTGTGATGAAGGAGTGGGGACGTCAAGTCCAGCCATGACTGGTTGCTGTAATGCAGTGAGGAAGCTAGAGAAGAATTTTGAGGGGTTAGAGCTTCATCATATACCCCGACTGAAAAATCAAGCTGCTGATGATTTGGCGAAAATAGGGTCCAAGAGGGAAGCCATACCCAGTGGTGTGTTTTTGGAGCACATCCAGACACTGTCGATTCAAGAGGATCCTTTCACTGAAGAAGCTCCACAGCCAAAAAGTGCCACTGATCCGACTGAAGTTGAGGTCCCAGCGGTGGTCGACCTGATCATGGAAGTCGTGGTCATCACTCCCGACTCGACAGTGCCGTACATCGCGTATATCCTAAGGAAAGAGCTCCCAGAGAACGAGGAAGAGGCTCGACAGATCGTCCACCGATCCAAGGCCTTTACTGTGATCAGAGGACAATTGTTCAGAGAAAGCGTGACTGGAGTCGGCCAGAAATGCATAACGCTAGAAGAAGGTCAGATAATTCTTGATGATATCCACTCGGGGACCTGTGGTCACCATGCGTCCTCTCGGACCATTGTGGCTAAAGCATACCGAGCAGGATTTTACTGGCCAAAAGCAAATGAAATGGCAAAGGAAATAGTCGACAAGTGTGAAGGATGTCAGTTCT
The DNA here is from genome assembly GCA_021605145.1 of Aegilops bicornis. NCBI lineage: Eukaryota > Viridiplantae > Streptophyta > Magnoliopsida > Poales > Poaceae > Aegilops > Aegilops bicornis. The sequence goes on from CM038669.1 coordinate 522,088,320, forward strand.
ACTCCAATATGTCACACAAACCCGCCTCAGCATTGAAGACCATTCCACTCGTCTGGCCTTTCGCTGTTTGGGGGTTGGATATGATTGGTGAAGGAAATATGCCCTAGAGGCAATAATAAAGTTATTATTTATTTCCTCATATCATGATAAATGTTTATTATTCATGCTAGAATTGTATTAACCGGAAACATGATACATGTGTGAATACATAGACAAACATATAGTCACTAGTATGCCTCTACTTGACTAGCTCATTAATCAAAGATGGTTATGTTTCCTAACCATAGACATGTGTTGTTATTTGATTAATGGGATCACATCATTAGGAGAATGATGTGATTGACATGACCCATTTCGTTAGCCTAGCACTTGATCGCTTAGTATATTGCTATTGCTTTCTTCATGACCTATACATGTTCCTGTAACTATGAGATTATGCAACTCCCGTTTACGGAGGAACACTTTGGTGCTACCAAACGTCACAACGTGAATCGGGTGATTATAAAGGAGTACTACAGGTGTCTCCAAAGGTACATGTTGGGTTGGCGATTTCGAGATTAGGTTTTGTCACTTGATTGTCGGAGAGGTATCTCTGGGCCCTCTCGGTAATGCACATCACTATAAGCCTTGCAAGCAATGTAGCTAATGAGTTAGTTACGAATGATGCATTACGTAACGAGTAAAGATACTTGCCCGATGTGAGATTGAACTAGGTATTGGATACCGACGATCAAATCTCGGGCAAGTAACATACCGATGACAAAGGGAACAACGTATGTTGTTATGCGGTTTGACCGATAAAGATCTTCGTAGAATATGTAGGAACCAATATGGGCATCCAGGTTCCGCTATTGGTTATTGACCGAGAATAGTTCTAGGTCATGTCTACATACTTCTCGAACCCGTAGGGTCCGCATGCTTAATGTTACGATGACAGTTTTATTATGAGTTTATAAGTTTTGATGTACCGAAGTTTGTTCGCAGTCCCGGATATGATCATGGAAATGACGAGGAGTCTTGAAATGGTCGAGACATAAAGATTGATATATTGGAAGCCTATGTTTGGACATCGGAAGTGTTCCGGGTGAAATCGGCATTTTACCGGAGTACCGGGAGGTTACCGGAACCCCCCGGTGACCTAATGGGCCTTAGTGGGCCTAGTGGAGAAAGAGGAGAAGGCGAAGGGGCAGCATGCCCTCCCGCAAGTCCGAATAGGACAAGGAGGGGGCGCCCTCCTCCTTCCCCCCAAGTCCTAGTCCAACTAGGAAAGGGGGGAGTCCTACTCCCGGTGGGAGTAGGACTCCTCCGGCGCGCCTCCTCCTAGGGCCGGCCGCACCCCCCTTGCTCCTTTATATACGGGGGCAGGGGGGCACCCCATGCCACACAAGTTGATCTACGGCTCGTTCCTTAGACGTGTGTGGTGCCCCCTCCACCATATTCCACCTCGGTCATATCGTCATGAGTTTAGGCGGCCATGCGCCCGGTAGAGCATCATCATCGTCCTACCACGCCGTCGTCTTGTGAACTCATCCCCGACACTTTGCCGGATCGGAGTCCGGGATCGCCATCGAGCTGAACGTGTGCTGAACTCGGAGGTGTCGTACGTTCGGTACTTGGATCGGTCGGATCGTGAAGACGTACGACTACATCAACCGCGTTGTCATAACGCTTCCGCTTACGGTCTACGAGGGTACGTGGAAAATACTCTCCCCTCTTGTTGCTATGCCATCACCAGGATCTTGCGTGTGCGTAGGATTTTTTTTTTGAAATTACTACGTTCCCCAACAGTGGCATCCGAGCCTGGTTTTATGCGTAGATGTCATATGCACGAGTAGAACACAAGTTAGTTGTGGGCGATACAAGTCATACTGCTTACCAGCATGTCATACTTTGGTTCAGCGGTATTGTGAGATGAAGCGGCCCGGACCGACATTACGCCAGACGCTTTACGCGAGACTGGTTTCACCGCTATGCGAGCACTCGTGCTTAAAGGTGACTGGCGGGTGTCTGTCTCTCTCACTTTAGTTGAACCGAGTGTGACTACGCCCGGTCCTTGCGAAGGTTAAAACAACACCAACTTGACAAACTATCGTTGTGGTTTTGATGCGTAGGTAAGAACGGTTCTTGCTCAGCCCGTAGCAGCCACGTAAAATTTGCAACAACAAAGTAGAGGACGTCTAACTTGTTTTTGCAGGGCATGTTGTGATGTGATATGGTCAAGACGTGATGCTATATTTTATTGTATGAGATGATCATGTTTTGTAACCGAAGTTATCGGCAATCGGCAGGAGCCATATGGTTGTCGCTTATTGTATGAAATGCAAAGCATACTGTAATGCTTTACTTTATCACTAAGCGGTAGCGATAGTCGTAGAAGCATAAGATTGGCGAGACGACAACGATGCTACAATGGAGATCAAGGTGTCACACCGGTGACGATGGTGATCACGACGGTGCTTCGGAGATGGAGATCACAAGCACAAGATGATAATGGCCATATCATATCACTTATATTGATTGCATGTGATGTTTATCCTTTATGCATCTTATCTTGCTTTGATTGACGGTAGCATTTTAAGATGATTTCGCACTAAAATTATCAAGAAGTGTTCTCCACAGTATGCACCGCTATGTAAAGTTCTTCGTCTTTGAGACACCACGTGATGATCGGGTGTGATAGGCTCTACGTTCAAATACAACGGGTGCAAAACAGTTGCGCACGCGGAATACTCAAGTTAAACTTGACGAGCCTAGCATATAACAGATATGGCCTCGGAACACGGAGACCGAAAGGTCGAGCGTGAATCATATAGTAGATATGATCAACATATTGATGTTCACCGTTGAAACTACTCCATCTCACGTGACGATCGGACATGGTGTAGTTAATATGGATCACGTAATCACTTAAAAGATTAGAGGGATGTCTATCTAAGTGTGAGTTCTTAAGTAATATGATTAATTGAACTTAAATTTATCATGAACTTAGTACCTGATAGTATTTTGCTTGTCTATGTTTACTGTAGATAGATGGCTCGTCTTTGTTGTTCCGTTGAATTTTAATGCGTTCCTTGAGAAAGCAAAGTTGAAAGATGATGGTAGCAATTACACGGATTCGGGTCCGTAACTCGAGGATTATAATCATTGCTGCACAGAAGAATTACGTCCTGGAAGCACCGCTGGGTGCCAGGCCTGCTGCTCATGCAACTGACGATGTTAAGAATGTCTGGCAGAGCAAAGCTGATGACTACTCGATAGTTTAGTGCACCATGCTTTACGGCTTAGAACCGGGCCTTCAACGACGTTTTGAACATCATGGAGCATATGAGATGTTCCAGGAGTTGAAGTTAATATTTCAAGCAAATGCCCGGATTGAGAGATATGAAGTCTCCAATAAGTTCTATAGCCGCAAGATGGAGGAGAATAGTTACGTCGGTGAACACATACTCAAAATGCGGGTATAATAATCACTTGATTCAACTGGGAGTTAATCTTCCCGATGATAGTGTCATTGATGTAATTCTTCAATCATCGCCACCAAGCTACAAGAGCTTCGTGATGAACTATAATATGCAAGGGATGGACAAGTCTATTCGAGCTCTTCGCAATGCTAAAAGCCGCGGAGGTAGAAATCAAAAAGGAGCATCAAGTGTTGATGGTTAACAAGACCACCAGTTTCAAGAAAAAGGGCAAAGGGAAGAAGAAGGAACTTCAAGAAGAACAGCAAACAAGTTGTCTGCTCAAGAGAAGAAACCCAAGTCTGGACCTAAGCCCGAGATCGAAAGTGCTTCTCTGCAAGCATCGACACTTTGGAAGCGGAACTGCCCCAAGTATTTGGCGGATAAGAAGGATGGCAAAGTAAATAAAGGTATATATGATATACATGTTATTGATGTGTACCTTACTAATACTCGCAGTAGTACAGGTATTTGATACCGGTTACATTGCTAATATTTACAACTCGAAACAGGAACTACGGATTAAGCGAAGATTGGCTAAGGACGAGGTGACGATGCGCGTGGGAAATGGTTCCAAAGTCGATATGATCGCGGTCGGCACGCTACCTCTACATCTACCATCGGGATTAGTTTTAGACCTAAATAATTGTTATTTGGTGCCAAAGGCGTTAAGCATGAACATTATATCTGGATCTTGTTTGATGCGAGACGGTTATTCATTTAAGTCGAGAATAATGGTTGTTCTATTTATATGAATAATATCTTTTATGGTCATGCACCCTTGAAGAGTGGTCTATTTTTATTGAATCTCGATAGTAGTAATACACATATTCATAGTGTTGAAACCAAAAGATGCAGAGTTCATAATGATAGTGCAACTTATTTGTGGCATTGCCGTTTAGGTCATATCAGTGTAAAGCGCATGAAGAAACTCCATATTGATGGACTTTTGGAATCACTTGATTATGAATCACTTGATACTTGCGAACAGTGTCTCATGGGCAAGATGACTAAAACGCCGTTCTCCGGAACTATGGAGCGAGCAACCGATTTGTTGGAAATCATACATACCGATGTTTGTGGTCCAATGAATGTTGAGGCTCATGGCGGGTATCGTTATTTTCTCACCTTCACAGATGATTTGAGCAGATATGGGTATATCTACTTAATGAAACACAAATCTGAAACATTTGAAAAGTTCAAAGAATTTCAGAGTGAAGTGGAAAATCATCGTAACAAGAAAATAAAATTTCTACGATCTGATCGTGGAGGAGAATATTTGAGTTACAAGTTTGGTTTACATTTGAAACAATGCGGAATAGTTTCGCAACTCACGCCACCCGGAACACCACAACGAAATGGTGTGTCCGAACGTCGTAATCGTACTTTACTAGATATGGTGCGATCTATGATGTCTCTTACTGATTTACCGCTATCGTTTTGGGGTTATGCTTTAGAGACGGCCGCATTCACGTTAAATAGGGCACCATCAAAATCCGTTGAGACGACGCCGCATGAACTGTGGGTTGGCAAGAAACCAAAGTTGTCGTTTCTTAAAGTTTGGGGCTGCGATGCTTATGTGAAGAAACTTCAACCAGATAAGCTCGAACCCAAATCGGATAAATGTGTCTTCATAGGATACCCAAAGGAGATCATGGGTACACCTTCTATCACAGATCCAAGGCAAGATTTTCGTTGCTAAATTCGGATCCTTTCTAGAAAAAGAGTTTCTCTCGAAAGAAGTGAGTGGGAGGAAAGTAGAACTTGATGAGATAATCAGATTCGCTCCCTTATTGGAAAGTAGTTCATCACAAGAACCGGTTCCTGTGACAACTACACCAATTAGTGACGGTTAATGATATTGATCATGAAACTTCAGATCAAGTCTCTCTTGAACTTCAGAGGGTCAACCAGAGTAAGATCCACACCGTGAGTGGTACGGTAATCCTATTCTCGGAAGTCATGTTACTTGACCATGGCGAACCTATGAACTATGAGGAAGCGATGATGAGCCCAGATTCCGCAAAATGGCTAGAAGCCATCAAATCTGAGATGGGATCCATGTATGAGAACAAAGTATGGACTTTGGTTGACTTGCCCGATGATCGGCAAGCCATTGAGAATAAATGAATCTTTAAGAAGAAGACTGACGCTGATGGTAATATAACTGTCTATAAAGCTCGACTTGTTGCGAAAGGTTTTCGACAAGTTCAAGGGGTTGACTACGATGAGACTTTCTCACCCGTAGCGATGCTTAAGTCTCTCCGAATCATGTTAGCAGTTGCTGCATTTTATGATTATGAAATTTGGCAAATGGATGTCAAAACTGCATTCTTGAATGGATTTCTAGAAGAAGAGTTGTATATGATGCAACCAGAAGGTTTTGTTGATCCAAAAGGAGCTAACAAAGTGTGCAAGCTCCAGCGATCAATTTATGGTCTGGTGCAAGCCTCTCGGAGTTGGAATAAACGCTTTGATAGTGTGATCAAAGCATATGGTTTTATACTGCACTTTTGGAGAAGCCCGTATTTACAAGAAAGTGGGTGGGAGCTCAGAGCATTTACGATATTATATGTGGACGACATATTATTGATTGGAAATGATATAGAATTTCTGGATAGCATAAAAGGATACTTGAATAAAAGTTTTTCAATGAAAGACCTCGGTGAAGCTGCTTACATATTGGGCATCAAGATCTATAGAGATAGATCAAGACGCTTGATTGGACTTTCACAAAGCACATACCTTGATAAAGTTTTGAAAAAGTTCAAAATGGGTCGACAAAGAAAGGATTCTTACCAGACATTACAAGGTGTGAAATTGAGTCAAACTCAATGCCCGACCACAATGAGAAGATAGAGAGAAAATCAAAGATGTTCCCTATGCTTCAGCCATAGGCTCTATCATGTGTGCAATGCGTGTACCAGACACGACGTATGCTTAGCAATAAGCTTGGCAGGAAGGTACCAAAGTAATCCAGAATGGATCAATCGGACAGCGGTCAAGAACATCCTGAAATACGAAAAGGACTAAGGATATGTTTCTCATATATGGAGGTGACAAAGAGCTAGTCGTAAATGGTTACGTCGATGCAAGCTTTGACAGCGATCCGGACGATTCTAAATCGCAAACCCGGATACGTGTTTTTATTAAACGGTGGAGCTGTTAGTTGGTGCAATTCTAAACAAAGCGTCGTGGCGGGATCTACATGTGAAGCGGAGTACATAGCTGCTTCGGAAGCAGCAAATGAAGGAGTCTGGATGAAAGAGTTCATTTCCGATCTAGGTGTCATACCTTGTGCATCGGGACCAATGAAGATCTTCTGTGATAAGACTGGTGCAATTGCCTGGGCAAAGGAATCCAGATTTCACAAGAGGACCAAGCACATCAAGAGACGCTTCAATTCCATCCGGGACCAAGTCCGGGTGGGAGACATAGAGATTTGCAAGATACATACGGATATGAATGTTGCAGACCCGTTGACTAAGCCTCTTCCACGAGCAAAACATGATCAGCACCAAGACTCCATGGGTGTTAGAATCATTCTTTGTGTAATCTAGATTATTGACTCTAGTGCAAGTGGGAGACTGAAGGAAATATGCCCTAGAGGCAATAATAAAGTTATTATTTGTTTCCTCATATCATGATAAATATTTATTATTCATGCTAGAATTGTATTAACCGGAAACATGATACATGTGTGAATACATAGACAAACATATAGTCACTAGTATGCCTCTACTTGACTAGCTCATTAATCAAAGATGGTTATGTTTCCTAACCATAGACATGTGTTGTTATTTGATTAATGGGATCACATCATTAAGAGAATGATGTGATTGACATGACCCATTTCATTAGCCTAGCACTTGATCGTTTAGTATATTGCTATTGCTTTCTTCATGACCTATACATGTTCCTGTAACTATGAGATTATGCAACTCCCGTTAACCGGAGGAACACTTTGGGTGCTACCAAACGTCACAACATAACTGGTGATTATAAAGGAGTACTACAGGTGTCTCCAAAGGTACATGTTGGGTTGGCGTATTTCGAGATTAGGTTTTGTCACTCCGATTGCTGGGAGAGGTATCTCTGAGCCCTCTCGGTAATGCACATCACTATAAGCCTTGCAAGCAATGTAGCTAATGAGTTAGTTACGGAATGATGCATTACGTAACGAGTAAAGAGACTTGCCGGTAACGAGATTGAACTAGGTATTGGATACCGACGATCAAATCTCAGGCAAGTAACATACCGATGACAAAGGGAACAACGTATGTTGTTATGCGGTTTGACCGATAAAGATCTTCGTAGAATATGTAGGAACCAATATGGGCATCCAGGTTCCGCTATTGGTTATTGACCGAGAATAGTTCTAGGTCATGTCCACATAGTTCTCGAACCCGTAGGGTCCGCACGCTTAACGTTACGATGACAGTTTTATTATGAGTTTATAAGTTTTGATGTACCGAAGTTTGTTCACAGTCCCTGATATGATCACGGAAATGACGAGGAGTCTCGAAATGGTCGAGACATAAAGATTGATATATTGGAAGCCTATGTTTGGACATCGGAAGTGTTCCGGGTGAAATCGGCATTTTACCGGAGTACCGGGAGGTTACCGGAACCCCCCGGTGACCTAATGGGCCTTAGTGGGCCTAGTGGAGAAAGAGGAGAAGGGCCAAGGGGCATCCACGCGCCCCTCCCCCCCCCAAGTCCGAATAGGACAAGGAGGCGGCGCCCTCCCCCTTTCCTTTTCCCCTCTCCTCCTTCCCCCAAGTCCTAGTCCAACTAGGAAGGGAGGAGTCCTACTCCCGGTGGGAGTAGGACTCCTCGGCCTTTCCTCCTAGGGCCGGCCGCACCCCCCCTTGCTCCTTTATATACGGGGGCTGGGGGCACCCCATAGACACACAAGTTGATCTACGGATCGTTCCTTAGCCGTGTGCGGTGCCCCCTCCACCATATTCCACCTCGGTCATATCATCGCGGAATTTAGGCGAAGCCCTGCGCCGGTAGAGCATCATCATAGTCACCACGCCGTCGTCTTGTGGAACTCATCCCGACACATTGCTGGATTGGAGTCCGGGATCGCCATCGAGCTGAGCGTGTCTTTGAACTCGGAGGTGCCGTCGTTCGGTACTTGGATCGGTCGGATCGTGAAGACGTACGACTACATCAACCGCGTTGTCATAACGCTTCCGCTTACGGTCAACGAGGGTACGTGGACAATACTCTCCCCTCTCGTTGCTATGCCATCACCATGATCTTGCATGTGCGTAGGAATTTTTTTTGAAATTACTACGTTCCCCAACAATTGGACCACTGAGAACTGGCGGAAGCGGTTTCACTCATTTGCTAGTGGCAGTCGACAAGTTTACGAAGCGGATCGAAGCTAAACCTATCAAGAACCTCGATGCGTGCACTGATATCAGTTTCATCAGAGAGTTGATATTCAGATATGGAGTTCCGCACATCATCATCACTGACAACGGTTCAAACTTCGATTTCGATAAGTTCAAAGCCTTTTGCGCCTCTCGGGGCACGCGAGTCGACTATGCTTAAGTTACTCACCCCCAGTCGAATGGACAAGCAGAGCGAGCAAATGGTCTAATTCTCAAAGGACTGAAACCTTGGCTGATGCGTGATCTCAAGCATGCAGCAGGAGCGTGGGTCGACGAACTTCCGTCGGTTCTTTGGGGATTGAGGAGCACTCCTAATCGGTCGACTGGGTGAACTCCATTCTTTCTGGTCTATGGAGCTGAAGCAGTTCTGCCGAGTGACCTGCTTCACAATGCGCCCCGAGTCGAACTCTACTATGAAGATGAAGCAGAGCAAGCCCAAAGATGCAGTCGACCTCCTTGAAGAGGAGAGAGAGATGGCCCTGATCCGCTCGACCATCTATCAGCAGGACTTGCGTCGATTCCATGCTAGAAATGTGAAGAGTCGAACCTTTCAAGAAGGAGACTTGGTCCTCCGAGTGGATCAACAGAAACCACACAAGCTCGCTCCCACTTGGGAAGGTCCCTTCATCGTCACCAGAGTTCTCCATAATGGAGCGTACCATATTTATAACGTCGAACGCCAGATTGATGAGCCTCGAGCCTGGAATGCGGAGCTGCTCCGCCCCTTTTACACTTAAGAACTCACTCGGGTGATGTAACGCCCCGGATCCGATGCGCCAGGTGTCTGCCAGTTATTCGCCGTCGTTGCCATGTCATTTGCTTGCGTGTTGCACTTTGCCATGTCATCATCTGCATTTCATATCATGTCATCATGTGCATTTCATTTTGCATACGTGTTCGTCTCATGCATCCGAGCATTTTCCCCGTTGTCCGTTTTGCAATGCGGCACTCCTATGTCTCCCGGCGCCCCCATTTACCTATTTTCGTGTGCGGGTGTTAAACGATCTCGGAATGGCCCGAGGTTTGCCAAGCGGCCTTGGTATAGCACCGGTAGACCGCCTGTCAAGTTTCGTGCCATTTGGAGGTCGTTTGGTACTCCAACGGTTAACCGGTAACCGCAAAGCCTCTTTTGTTTGCAGCCCAACACCCTTCAAACTGGCCCAAAACCCAGCAAACTCCCCTCCATGCTCTCGGTCGTTCGATCACGATTGTGTGGGTGAAAACCGCACCTCATTTGGACTCTCCTAACTCCCTCTACCTATATAAACACCTCCCCCTCCAAAAATTCACAGTCGAAACCCTAAATCGCCCTCCGCCGCCACCGGACGCGTCCGCACCTCGCCGGACACGTCCGCCCCGCGCCCCCACGTCCAATCCGCGTCCGCCACGTCGCCCGCAGCTCCCAGCGCGCCCGCCCCGCCCGCCGCCCGCCTTGGGCCGCGCCTTGCGCCCATTCCGCCGCCGCCCGTTGACCTCCGCCGCCCATGGACCCGCTCCCGCCACAGCGCCGCCCCTGCCGGCGGCGACCGCCCTCCAGCGTCCGTGGCGCTGGCGCCGCCCTCTTGCGCCCGTGGCCGCCGTCGCCTTCCCGCGCCCGTGGCCGCCCAGCGCCAGCCGGCTGGCCGGCGCTCCTCCGTGCCGCGCCCCTCCGGCGTCCCCACAGCCCGGATCCGGCCGCCGCCTCCCTCTCCCTCAACTCCGGCGCGAGATTCCGGCCATCCTCGAACTCCGTGCCGCGGTTGACTTTTCCCCGGGGTGAGAAAATTCGCCTAAGTCCCCGGATTTTGCATATTTTCATGCCATTTTCATCATGTCATAACTCTCTGCATATTGCTCCGTTTCGTGCGTGTAATATATCAAATTGTTCGCCTCGACGAGTACAACATTTCATCTCATTGCATCATTTTCATTTGTGCTCATCTTGATGCCCTAAATGCTGTTGGAAGAGGGCTATATGATGTTAGTTTCAGATTCTTATCAGAACATGCACTTGTCATTTTTGTCATGATTGATGTGTGCATCCTATGAACTTGAGTCCTACATGTGTTTTGTAATATGCCATGCCATCCTTACAGGGGTGTATGCCGTGTATTTTTGTGATCTATGTGGTGACTAGCACAAGCATGCAAACTAGGCTTCATGATGTTGCTGATTTCAGCCACTGTTTTGCTGATATTTTTATGCCATGTAAACTTGATGCTACCGAGAGATCCATGCTTATTTTGAGATACTTCAGTAAAGATGTTTTGAACATATGGTTATTCTCTATCCATCCATGCCCTTGTTTGCAATTATGTAGTGCCGTAGTTTGAGTCAATCAAGCTCTACTTTTGCTATAAAATGTTTCCTGGCAGGTTGTTTACATGTTATTCAATTTTGCCAAGGTTGTTGTAGTTGATCCGTGTATGCTATGATGTTGTTCTTGCTATTTATAGCTTCTATGCCATGTCTTCTTACTGTTGGTTGCCTTGCCATGCCATGTATTGCTCTGTGGTGAGTGGTTCAAGCTAACCAACATGCCTACTTATTGTTGTTCCTGCCATGTATGAATCTGTAATATAACTTGCCATGTTTACATGGGTGCATCATATCTTCGGACCCTTTTTGGCTCATGGTTAGTAAAGGACTTTCGATCTATGCATTTATTAGATTCATGGCATGCCTTTGTTTTCCATAATAAGTTCCTGTAGAATCTTGTTTGATAGCTCTAAACATTGCAACCTGATGTTATTTCTGCTTAAGTCTGAAACTGTTATTATTTGCAATCTTGCCATGTGTGTTTGAGCATGTTCTAGTGATTTCTGGAGATAGCTCATTGTTCATGTTTTGTCATGCTTTACCTATACATCATGCCCATGCCTTTTGTTTTCATATTGATGTCCTGTAGCATATTGTTTTGATGCTTTCAATATGCCTAGTTGCTGTTTTGGACAGATTGTTGCTATGACTTGTATAGTGTGTATGTGTTGATCCGTTGCTCCGTTTTGAGTGTGCTCTATATGAAACTTGCTTGATTTTGCATGTAGTTTCATATTATCATGTTGCATCCTTGTTTTGAGGTGTTTTCTTGATGTTTGCATGCATTTTGCATCAATGTCATGTTTAACTTGTTTTGCTCATATCTTCTAGGCCGTAGCTCCGAATCTAATGAACTTTATATGTAACTTGACTAGAATTTCGTGTAGATCATCGTGGTGCATCTTAACTTGCTGTTTAACAACTTCAAAATAAGGTTTATTCAGATCTGGACCAATTTCGAAATTTGCATATGAGGACTTACCGGAATTGTTCTATGTTGTTTCCGGCCTCATTTAAACTTGCCTTGATGTGTTGCTCTTGTTTGCATCATCTATTGCCATGAGTAGCTTCATGTAGCTTTGTCATGCATCATGCTTGTTGTGCATCTTGTCATGTTCATGTGTGGTGTGTTTACCTATGTTGTGTGCTTCTTCTTGTTAGTTCCTATTTCGTTGCGATCGTGAGGATTCGCTCGTCTCACGCTTGGTTCGGCTTCATCCGTTCATCTTCTTCATGGACTCGTTCTTCTTCCTAAGCGGGATTTCAGGCAAGATGACCGCTACCCTGGATCTCATTACTATCATTGCTATGCTAGTTGCTTCGTTCTATCGCTATGCTGCGCTACCTATTACCTGTTTATCAAGCCATCCCAAATTGCCATGTCAGCCTCTAATCTTTGACACCCCTCCTAGCAAACCGTTGTTTGGCGATGTTACCGCTTTGCTCAGCCCCTCTTATAGCGTTGTTAGTTGCAGGTGAAGATGAAGTTTGTTCCTTGTTGGAACATGGAGATGTTGTTCCTTGTTGGAACATGTTTACTTGTTGGGATATCACAATATATCTTATTTAATTAATGCATCTATATACTTGGTAAAGGGTGGAAGGCTCGGCCTTATGCCTGGTGTTTTGTTCCACTCTTGCCACCCTAGTTTCCGTCATATCGGTATTATGTTCCCGGATTTTGCGTCCCTAACGCGGTCGGGTGATTTATGGGACCCCCTTGACAGTTCGCTTTGAATAAGACTCCTCCAGCAAGCCCAACATTGGTTTTACCATTTGCCTCACCCAGCCTTTTTCCCCTTGGGTTACCGGAGCCCAAGGGTCATCTTTATTTTAGCCCCGGGCGGTGCTTCTCTAAGTCTTGGCTGAACCGCTTCTGAGGGGCCACCTCGGAGCAACTCGAGGTCTTGTTGTACTCGTAGCTAGTCTCATCAGGTGTTGCCCTGAGAACGAGATATGTGCAGCTCCTATCGGGATTGTCGGCGCTTCGGGCGGCTTTGCTGGTCTTGTTTTATTGCTGTCGAAATGTCTTGTAGCCGGGATTCCGAGACTGATCGGGTGTTCCCGGGGAAAAGGAATATCCTTCGTTGATCGCGAGAGCTTATCATGGGCTAAGTTGGGATCCCCTGCAGGGTATAAACTTTCGAGAGCCGTGCCAGCGGTTATGTGGCGGATGGAATTTGTTAATATCCGGTTGTAGTAAACTTGAAGCAAACTCTTCTAAAATGCACCAACCGTGTGCGTAACCGTGAGTGTCTCTTTTCGGGGTTGATCGAGAGGAGAACACGGTTTCTGGGTTATGTTTGACGTAAGTAGGAGTTCAGGATCACTTCTTGATCATTACTAGTTGGCGACCGTTCCTTTGTTTCTCTTCTCGTTCCCATTTGCGTATGTTAGCCACCATATATGCTTAGTCGCTGCTGCAACCTCACCATTTTACCCCTTCCTTTCCCTTTAAGCTTTGCTAGTCTTGATACCCTTGGTAATGGGATTGCTGAGTCCTCGTGGCTCACAGATTACTACACCACCGATTGCGAGTGCCAGGTTTGCGATGATCATGACGCCGAGAGCGATGTTTGCGTGTTTTGGAGTTCTTCTTACGCTTCTTCGATCGTGGGATAGGTTCCAGTCGGCATCCGGCTAGCAGGTGGATGTCGTTTGAGTTTTGTTTATGTGTCATCCGTAGTCGGATGTTGATCTCTTGTATATGATGTTGATGTATTCTTGTGGCATTTGTGCCTTATGTATGTATCCCCATCTATTATGTAATGTTGATGTAATGATATCCACCTTGCAAAAGCGTTTCAATATGCGGGTCTATCCTTGGTGGGACCATCGAGTTCCTTTTGGATAGGGTCGCATATTGGGCGTGACAGGTGAGATGTAATAAAAGTACCTCTGTAGTTTGTTTATCAAAGACAAGAATGTCATAATTTTACCAGTGATTGTTATTACTTTTCGTTTACATAAGAAATTTCCTCGAGTGGGTGGCTTAGCCGCGAACCCGTTTTGCCTAAGTTCGTAAAAAAATCCCTGCCGAGTGGAGAGCCAGCCTCCCACTCGGGGGCTTAGCTGCGAATCCGTTTCGCCTAAGTATCTGAAAATCCTTTTGAGTGGCGAGCCAGCCTCCCACTCGGGGGCTTAGCTGCAGTCCAAGTACTCGCCTAAGTGTCTAAAATCCTACCGAGTGGTGAGCCAGCCTCCCACTCGGGGGCTTAGCTGCAGTCCAAGTACTCACCTAAGTGTCTAAAATCCTATCGAGTGAGGAGCCAGCCTCCCACTCGGGGGCTTAGCCGCAGTCCAAGTACTCGCCTAAGTGTCTAAAATCCTACCGAGTGGTGAGCCAGCCTCCCACTCGGGGCTTAGCTGCAGTCCAAGTACTCGCCTAAGTTTGAAAATCCCATCACAGTGAGGAGCCAGCCTCCCACTCGGGGCTTAGCTGCAGTCCAAGTACTCGCCTAAGTATTTAATACAATGTGCGCTTTGCAAGGGCGATGAGGTACAGGTCATTGTCGCCTTCCCCTTCAGAGCTACGACACAAAAATCCTCCCCGGAGGCTTAGCTGCAGTCCAGTACTGGCCTAAGTTTGAAAAATCCTACCGAGTGGAGAGCAAACCTCTCACTCGGGGGCTTAGCAGTTCAGTACTCGCCTAAGTTTGAAAATCCCTACCGAGTGGAGAGCAAACCTCCCACTCGGGGCTTAGCAAAGATCCAAGACTCGCCTAAGTTTGAAAAATCCTACCGAGTGGAGAGCAAACCTCCCACTCGGGGGCTTAGCAGCAGTCCAAGTACTCGCCTAAGTTTGAAAAATCCTACCGAGTGAGGAGCAAACCTCCCACTCGGGGGCTTAGCAGCGGTCCGGTACTCGCCTAAGTATCCGAAAATCCTACTGAGTGGAGAGCAACCCTCCCACTCGGAGGCTTAGTTGCAGTGCAGTACTCGCCTAAGTACGAAATCCATTCCAATCCGCAAGGACGACGAGGTGCAAGTCGACTATTACCTTCTCCTTCGGAACTGCGCCACAAGTACAACATGCGCTCCATCCCGATCCGCAAGGACGACGAGGTGCAGGTCGACTGCTACCATCTCCTTCGGAGCTGCGCCACAAGTACAACGTGCGCTCCATCCCGATCCGCAAGGACGACGAGGTGTAGGTCGGCTGTTACCTTCTCCTGCGGAGCTGCGCCATAAGTACAATCCGAACTCCATCCTTACCTGCAAGAACAACGAAGTGTAGGTCGACTAGATTTTCCACCTCAGAGCTGCATCTCAAACACTGAAGCATAATCCGAGTGAAGAACAAAGTTCACTCGAAGGCAAACAAAAGCATATTTCGATGATAAGTAAAGTTCGGATAACATCCTATGGATGCGAAGTACCCAGCCTCAAGCCCGTTAAAGTTTATCGGTTACAAGATCACTCGGCATTCCGAGGCAAATTTAAGACGAATCATAGAAGTTTTTACTCCTCGGTGGAGGATCGGAAGGCGCGATTTAACCGGTCGGTCGATCCCATCAAGAATCCGGGTGGCAGCACCAACGAAAGTCTCCATGAAAGATCGGAAGTCGTGCTTCTTGGTATTGGCAACTTTGATGGGCCTTGACCTTTCCTCTCGCGCCTCCTTGAAGTGAACACGGACCAGAGACAGAGCAACATCGGCACCGCATCTGGCAGAAGACTTTTTCCATTCCTGCACTCGACTTGGAACATCATTCAGTCGAGTCATCAAAGACTCGAGGTCATTTTGAAGTGTTTCACCTGGCCAGAGTGTCGAGTCAATCCGCAACACCGCAGACTTCAGTCGAGCGAGGTAGTCCACCACAGCAGCGACGCGAGACTCTAGCCAGAGCACATTCATGGCGGCATCATCCTTCACGGGGGAGTTAATGGTGTCCAGGCTTGTCTCCACTCGACTAGTCTCTTCCTCAAGTTCGGCTGCACTCGCAAACACAACTCGAGTTCAAGCTAATGGTTCTATGATGAGTCAGTGGTAACAAGTCAGTCGGATAAGAGGAATTACCTTCAAGCATGAGGAATAGTTTCTTGGCAAGCCCTCCCAGATAAGCCTCTAGATCATTCCTCTTTCCCGCCAGTTCACCAGCCTTGTCGCTCAGAGCTATCTTGTCGTTCTTCAGTCGGCTAACCTCCTTGTTGGCCGCGTCGAGAGCAGCTTTCAGATTGGCGTTCTCTTCTTCAAGTTTTCCGATCAAGACAGCTTCTCTTCTGCGAGCTTGGTTTTGTTCAAAGCCGTTTTCTGCGCCTCGGCAAGGTCATGATCTTTCTTCTTGAGCCTCCTCCATTTTATGCGCAAAATGACGGTGAGATTAGAATTAGGAAGGGACAGAAAGACAAAAGGCGATCGTCAAGTTCTCACCAGCCATACCTTTTGCTTCGTCTCTCGCCTTCTGCAAGTTCTCCTGAGCAAGCTTCAAGTCAAGGTTGAGCTGGATCTGTTTGTTTTCCAACTCAGTATAGCGAGCCACAAGCTCACGGGATTTCTGCGAAGAATCAATCGACAGACATCAAAGATAGGTTACTTCCGAGTGACTAAGAAAAATCATTGCGTTTCTAAGACTACAGCCGAATCAAAATATTCGACAGTAGTCTCGGGGACTACACCTAGTGGGTGCACTTAGCGTGCCCCCACTGGTCTTACCGACTCGGTTCGATCAGTCGACCGAAAGAGACAAAAAAAAGGAGTTCTTCAGACTACGGTCGACTGCCAGCAGTCCACCATAGTCTAGGGGACTACACCCAGTGGGTGCACTCAGCGTGCCCCCACCGGTTTCAAGATTGCATTCGACATGGTCCGACCAGACCGAGTGAAGAAGTTATCAAAGAGATACAAAGTATAAAGACTACGGTCGATTGCCGGCCAGATCCACCATAGTCTCGAGGACTACACCCAATGGGTGCACTCCGCATGCCCCCACCGGTCCAAAAATTCAATCGACACACCCGGTGGTGTATGACGGATATGAGGATCTTGAGAAGAAGAGTTTTTCGTAGCATATCCTAACAGAACAAGTGGTGATCAACTAACACGGGCGTTGCTCACGAAGAGCTGAGTGGCATCATAGGCCGCTTGGCTGGCTTCCGGACCACCTTCATTTGCTCCATCATGAGCCCCGCTTGGCGTATAGCCTCCTTAGCAGCACCCACTTGGTCCTCCGGGCGTGGTGCGTGGCGAAAAAGGAGGGCGGATCAGCGATCGGCGTTGAAGGCCGGATACTGCGTCGGCCGCACGTAAAAGACACGAAGTCCGAGTGGTGTTGCCACCCTCATGAACCAAAGACCTCGAGCATAGATGCAACTCGAAGCGATCTTGCGGCGGGTGCCTTCTTAGTCCTCCTCCGCCTCAACGGCGCCTCATCATCATCATCGGGAGATCAATGACATGAGGAGGGACTACGAGAAAGATTCAAAGTTAAAAGCGGAAATCCAATCGGCCAAAAGCAAAATTACAGCGATCATACCAAGGTTAGAGGTATGACATCTTCCATCTCCTCGGTCTTCGTTCTGATCGAGGTCTCGGAGGTGGCAGCTACCGCAGATTTCAGAAATCAGTTGATCACCAACAAGTCGACCAAAAGTATGTTCGCCTACGAACAAGAAAGCTCAAGTTCTCATTGCATGCCGAAAATAGTGGGATAGCCATCTTCATCTTTGTCTACACCTTTGTCGGATTTTACGTCGTAGCTCGGGGTTGCTTCGGCGCTTTTTCAGTCGGCACCGGAGAGGTCGTCTGAGGACGTTTCATCAACTGCCCGATAGGCGCGATAGCCTTGCCGCGCTCGACCGTAGGGTCATGGGTGAGCTTGGACCGCCTTTCCATGCAAGGAGGGTCGACTTCTTCCTCCTCTTCCTCCTCCTCCTCTTCGTCGGAGCTGTCGTCATCTTCGCCCCCCCCCCCCCCGCCATCAGATTGCCATTCCTCCTGACTTTCGCCTCCGCTCCCTTCCTCCTTCTCAACTGGTTCTTGCGCCCCGTTGGGCATCGAGTACATCTCAGTGGTGACCTGGAAGAAGACAAACAAGACGAAAGTCAATCGACCGATTTAAGCAAACATGATGGAGTAAACAGAGTCAGAGTCAAAGATACGGGATTGAACCTTGTCTGGCTCGTACGATTGGTCGAGTGGAGGGATCCTCCTGGCTCCTCGGGGGTTATCTTTGTTCCCTGTGATGACGGTCATCCATCTCTCCAGTGTGGCATCCTCGACCTCCTCCGAGTGGACCCGAGTGGTGTCATCAGTGCCAGAATACATCCACATCGGATGGTCTCGACATTGAAGTGGCTGGATGCGCCGTCGAAGAAAAATCTCCAGAAGATCCATACTATTCACCCCTTCACGGATGAGCTAGACTACACGCTCGACCAAAACCTTGACCTAAGCCTTCTCCTCCGGGACCACCTTCAGAGAGGACGGCTTGCTCACTCGATCCATGGAGAAAGGAGGGAGTCCAGTCGACTGCCCTGGTGTCGGCTGGTCTTGGCAGTAGAACCAGGTCGACTGCCACCCTCGGACCGACTCAGGAAGGACCATGGCTGGGAAAGCGGCTCTTACCCCTCATTTGAACCCCAAGACCCCCACACATCTGAATCACTTGGGTTCTCTCGTCACTCGGATTGGCCTTTTTCACCGTCTGGGAGCGACAGGTGAAAATGTGTTTGAAGAGGCCCCAATGCGGCCAACAACCCAAAAAATTCTCACACAAGGAAACGAAAGTGGCGAGGTACACGATGGAGTTGGGTGTGAAGTGGTGGAGTTGTGCCCCAAAGAAGTTCAGAAATCCTCGAAAGAAAGGGCGGGCAAAGAAAGAAAACCCACGGTCAACGTGGAGTGGCTAAGAGGACGACTCACCCTCCACGAGGCTGCGGCTGCCACTCCATCCCCGGAAGCCTCGCTGATCCGTGAGGGATCAGTCCTTCATTGGCCAGGTCGTCAAGATCTTTCTGGCGGATGGTCGAGCGAATCCAGTCGCCCTGGATCCAGCCCTGCGGCAAACCGGCCCGCGACGAGGATCCGCCCCGACTGGTCGCCCTCCCCTTCGCCCGCCACGCTTTCTTTCGCCTGCTCCAAAGCCGTCGTCTTTTCTTTCACCATTGTCGCCGGCGGAACATGCGCGGAGCAGCAGTTCGGAGGTGGAGGCAGGCGCGGCAGATGAATCTGGGGAAAAGAGGAGAAAATGGGAACGCACTGTTCAAAAAACCTCCCGTCCGGGACCTTATATGAGGCTGCTTCCGAGTGGCTGACTGGTAGGCCCAGGCAATCCTGTCAAATCCATAGCGATGCCGCCCGCGATACGTGGCGAAAAAGGTGGCGCGAATATTGAGGCGTTCCTGCCTTATCCCGTCCGATCACTGCGGCTACCTCCACTCCACTCGCTTCCCGAAATTCAAATCCCGCTAAATCCGCGCGCCGCAGAGCAAATCGTCAGACAAAAGATTTCCTCCGTCCTGTCATTCGGAAATCGCCAAGTACGGAAAATGCACTCGACGGATACAAAGAATGGATCAAGGCGACTGAAAAAGAAGTTGATGCCGTCACTTAAGTCCATTGATCCAAAACAAGACACAATTGCAGCACAAGAATGAGTCGGGAGTATGTTCAACTCCTTCCCCACTCAAACATCGATCCATTCGGGGCTAATGATGAAGTCATATACCTAGGGTAGGGTCATGGACCGCCCAAGATACCCTCCCCAAGGACATCTCTAGAAGAAACTACCTTTCGATCGACCGAAGGGTTCCACTCGACCAATGGAAGACACTCGACCATGAAGCCAACCACTTTCGACCGCCAGAGATCTAAAGCCAGTCTGCACACAAGCGGTCGGTCATTAAGTAGCTTTTATGATCATCATAGCTCTTTATGTATGCGTTACGGTAACCCCTATCTTAATGTACCTTAATCCTCGTGATAATCGAGGGCCGAGGGGTCAAGTAACTCTATATAAGCCACACCCCTCCTCAGTGTAAAGGGTTCGCACCCCTGTCACTCATATGCATATAATACAGTCGACCGCCTCCGGGCTCCGAGACGTAGGGATGTTACTTTCTCCTAGAAGAGCATGAACTCGTAAACATCTTGCGTATACAACCACTCCATAGCTAGGATCTTGCCTCTCCATACATACCCCCCATCTTGCTTATAACCACGACAGGGTTCAAGGTGATTTCTAGATGCTTTAACCGATCCGCCGGGCTCCCTTTGATTGCCGACTCAAAAATGTTTGATGAGTTTCCAAAATGTTTTCCTGACACTGTAAAAAAATGTATACGATGTAGGAATAATATTTCGTACTGTATAAAAAAAATGTCGCATACCATTAAAAAAGTGTACATGACATTTTAAAGAAAAATTCCGACGACTAAAAAAAATGTATGTGTCATTTTAAAAAATGTTTATACAATGTCAAGAAAAGTTTCCATAGGTCAAAAAGTATGTATTTCCACTAAAAAACACACAACATGTATTTGGATTTTTTTTTACCTTGTATTCAAAAAGGTGTTCAAAACATGCATTAAAAAATATACATTATGCATTGGAAAAATGTTCAAACTGTATCATAAAAATGTGTCACATGTGCTCCAAAAATATATATTGTTTACTAAAAAAAGAAGACATGTGTGAGAAAACAATGAAAACTAGCAAAAAAAGAAAAGCAAAAAATCATAGAAAAAACAAGAAAGAAACAAAAAAGAGCAAAGTATAAAAAAGACAGTAAAACCAACAAAATAAAACTGGAAAGCCAAAAAACCGGTGTAAAAACAAATAAAACCAAAGAAAGTGAAAAAGAAAAGAAAACCGGACCTACACGAACCTACCGTGAAGAAAATAAAAAAACCAACAGATAACAAAAAATAATGCGAAATTAAGAAAATAAAAGAAAACCACTGGAAAAACTAATAAAACCGAAGAGAAACTAAAGACATGGGGCTGCCTCACGCACTGGGCTTAGTCGGTGTACTGGTCCGTTGTGGGGAAATTCTCGATCAAACAATTGGACACTTGTTATGGGGCGATTCGCACAGGAAGAGGGACCGGTCGAACAAGATGAGTCGGCCCAATTTAGAAGAGAACAAAGTACAAGACCTGGGCAATTCCTAAATATATTTCTTTCAGAAAGAGCCTGAAGCTCACAATTAATAAACTAGGATTACAACAGTACCCCTAACAAGAAGGAAATAGCAACAAGGATTAAAGGGAACAACACGAACACCACCTCCAGGATGGGCTGATTGGCGCGTTGCCGAACGGTCACTCCGTAGCCGGGGCCAAGCCAAGCATGTATGAACAACCGGACGGTAGGAAAAGCGACATAGCGGGCACCCTCTCCCGACCTCCTTCCTCTGTACGGGATGACCCATCGTGGGCTTTTTCACACCAGTTTTGGGAACGTTCTAATATCTTCCCTTAACCGGGCTGTTTATCTGTTTTTTCTTCCCGATTTTCCTTCCTATCGCTTTATATTATTTTATTTTATTTCATTGTTTGTTCGCGTTTTTTTTTTCTTTTTCATTTTATGTTTTTATTTTCCTTTATATTTTTCCTTCATTTTTTGTTTTTGTTTCTAATGTTATGAAAATCTTACAAATTCTTGAATATTTGTGAAAGCGTGAATACTTTTCAAATAATAACATTTTTTGAATTCAGGAATATTCTTTTGAAACCATCATTTTTTGGGACCCTGATAATTTAAAACATTGTTTTACAAATTTGCCAATATTTTTTTGTAATCATGAACCTTTTAAAAAAAATCGAACATTTGTTACTAGTTCCTTTTTTTTTAATCCTGAACATCCTTTTGAAACTCCGTGAACAGTTTTTGGGTCAGCATAGCTTTTTTTAATTGATGACCATTCTTTGAAATTTGGGAATAATTTTTTAGATACACGAACAATTTTTTGTTTTGACAAACATGTTACAATTTAATGAACATTTTTTGAATCAATTTAATATTTTTTACATCGATGAACCTTGTGAATTTCGTGAACATATTTGAAGAATTCGTCAATTTGCTTCTAATTCATCAACAATTTATAAAATACTGAACATTTTGAAATTTATGAATAGTTTTGAATTATGGAATGCTTTTCAAATTCATGTATAGTTTTTGAAATTAAGAACGTTTTATGAAATCCCAATAATCTTTTTCGATTTTAAGATTTATGAACAGTTCTCAAAGTAAAGAAAGAAGAGAAACAAAACAATGAAAAAAGAAAAACCAAAACAAATACTAGGGCGCCACTTGTCCCACATGGGCGGGGTGGGCATTCACTAAGCGTCCAGTGCGCAGGTCGCCAAATAAGAGATCCCCGGTTTGGGCCTGGATCCTATTACCCGCGTACCTTGCGATCACATGCATACCCCGAATTCGCTACCTGTAAGGGGCGGCCCATTTTTGGGGGTTTTCCACCAGTTCTGGAAGGTTCTAGAAACTCCTTGAACTTTTTTTCTTTCTTTATTTTAGTCTTTCCTTTTTTTCTTTACAATTTTATTCCTTTTATTTTCATTCTTTATTCTTCATTATTTCAAATTTTCAATTATTTTGAAACCATGACCAGTTTTGAAATTTTGAACATGTTTTGAATATGAAACATTGTGTTTTGGATATCATGATCATTTTTTGTATCCATGGCCATTTTATGATTTTTTGAAATTATTTCAAAATTACTCAAAATTATTCAATACATGAACATTGTTTTTCAAAATCAGGATCATTTTCTGAATCGGTGATCAATTTATGATGTCCTGAACGATTTTTCAAAATTTTGAACAGACTTTTAATACACGATTAGTTTTTGAGCCATGAACGTTTTTTTTACAAAATCACGATTTTTTTATTTCCCGAGCATTGTTTTCAAAATCATGATTTGTTTAAATACATGAACATTTTTTCACAACTAGGATTTTTTTTCGAATAAGTGAACAATTTTTGAAATTTTGTGAACATTTCTTGAATTCATGATTATTTTTTGATTTCACGAACATTTTTTATTCTGCCAACATTGTTTTAAAAATTACTATTTTTGAATAAACGAAAATTTTTATAAATCACTGGCATTTTAATCCTTGCACATGTTTTTATGTCTCGATTTTTTAAAAGCCTTGAACTGTTTTTAAATGATGGCCCGTTTTGGAAATTTTAACATTATAAAATTACTGAACATTTCAAAGTTTTCACTTTTTTTGAAATCCCACCTTTTATTTTATTTAAAAAAAACCTTTAAATCCCAAAGAATGGGAAACTAAAGAAAAAACGGTTTTTTCAGCGCATAGGTCAGGGAATAGGATCTCCTGGTTTTTGGGAACCGGCTTTTTCAGTTTTTTTCCTTACCGCTTGTTCCGGCTTTCGTTTTCATGTTGTTTTGCTTTTTTTTTAATCTTTGGATTTTCAATTTCTTTGTTATATTTTTTAATAAATTTTCAGTAAGCTATAAAAATGTTCACCTTTCCCAGAATTTGGTCGCAAGTTTGTAAACCGCTCGCTACAGCGAAACGCTGCAATACCGCGGACTGCAGTATCCCTTGCCACAGTAGCATTGTGCGTCCATGTATGCGGTCGCCGGGGTGCGTGCCGCGGCCAGCAGCTCCTCTGGTTCCGTGGGCGTAGCGCCTACGTCTACGTACGATGTGTGTAGTAGCCACCCCGCGGCGCGCTCACCCGGATCGAGCAGACAGGCCTGCCTGCGCGCCATGGCGTGCCCGTGAGTGCCGTGCGGTGGCGACCTAATCGACGAGAGCGTCCAACAGAGGCACGCATGCGCTACGCATGCTGGCGCGCCCGTAGTGGAGCACCGATCCCGGGTGCCTTGTTCATCTGGCTCGACGGCTAGATGTGGTGTGCCTTCCAGTTTTGGGTTTCTTCATGGATCGATGGAGCTGGACACTCGTGCAGAAGCGGACAACGGAGGGCGTTCGATGCGCACGAGACGGAATCCCAAAATTAGGAGCAGAGCACACTCGAACCAGACAAGCGTAAACTGCCATCCAGAGTGGGCCTTTCTCAAGTAGTAGTGGCTGCCAGACAAAAATCGGCCGATTCCTGGCAGGCCTGGGCTCGCGCGTCGTCGCCCTCCCACGCTGGACTGCACGATCCTCGAGCACCGGCCAACTCACCAGCACGATCCTTGGACGTGAAGCTACGCACTGCAGCGAAGTGCCGCTGCATGTTACGCCAACGGCGATGAGCACCGGCCACTCGTCACGGAAAGCGACCCCGAAATCAACGAGGAATTGCATGCAATGCAAGCGCCGGCCGATGGATGGAATCGATCGATCGATCGAGATGGCCGAGGCGTGAAGCAGAAGCGTTCCTGTCCTCCCGTGCACGCCCGCACGCCAGCCCGAGGCGGGACATGCGAGGCGCGTGGTTTCTTAAAGCCGGAAGTGCCGTCGGCGCGCCAACCTCCGCGTGCTTTGTACTCTAGCTCCATCCATCGATCCATCGATCGATCGGGGGACCGGGCGGCACTGCCGTCTCTTCAGTTGAGTGCGGCGAGGGTGTTTTGTTTTGGAACCGTTCGCCCGGGTTGCTGCCGGTGAGGGAGGGAGGGAGTTCTTATCATTTTATGTCGTTGTGATGCGTCTTGTTCCATTCGCACGTCAGGCCGCGTGCGTGCGTACATCACTGGAGTGGAGCCCGTCTTCTATTGTGATCCGTCGGTGCTCCTTGGCCCGTCCGTGTACTCCGTATTCAGCAACAGCCAACTTGCAGCGCGATCTTGCTGGCATGCGAAGTACTCTCATAATATAAAACGTTTCCGTGACGAGTGGCCGGTGCTCATCTTTCAACGGAGGGAGGGAGTATTTTTTTGCAATAGCAAACAGCGCCGTCTCATCTTTCAACGGCCGAGACCACAGTGTCGGCGCCGGCTTGCCGCCATGCATTGCAACAGCAATACAAGTGCGGCGCTTCAACTAAGGCCAACTCCATCGTGCGACCCCGAACGGACGTCCGTTTTGTCCGGATTCTGTCCGTTTGGGTAGAAATTTGAGGTCGTGTCCGGGCCTATCCTGGGATGCGGTGGCCGTGCGCCCAACGTGCGGCCGCATCCATTTGCCCCATCCTGTCCGTCAGGGCCAAAAATGCCCATATATTCATATAAAAACTAGTTTGCACGTTCAAATATTAATTGTCTGAAAATAAAAATAGTTTTACAACCCAATTGAAATTGCCTCTAATTAAATAGTTTTACAACCAAATCGAAATTATCTTCAACGAACATAAAATGAACCAATACATCTATTGGTTGCCAATGTGATCCCAGACGTGCTCAACCAAGTCATTTTGAAGATTTAAATGAGTGTGCCAATCACGCATCTCACGGTGAAATTGGACAAACTGTTCAAATGTGGCCGGGTCTTGGTGCAGGGGCTTAATATTTTCACCTTGATAATCAAATCCTTGGTCGAAGATACTCTCATCACGCTCGTCCTCGACGATCATGTTGTGCATGATCACACAAGCAGTCATCACCTCCCAAAGCTTCCTTTCATCCCATGACAGTGCAGGGTTTCGAACGATACCTCACCGGAATTGAAGCACACCAAAAGCATGTTCCACATCCTTTCTAGCACTCTCTTGCATTTGGGCAAATCTCTTTCTCTTCTCACCTTGGGGTTTCGAGATTGTCTTCACAAAAGTTGACCACTGAGGATATATACCATCTGCTAGATAGTATCCTTGTTGTACTGATGGCCGTTGATCTCAAAGTTGACAGGTGGGGAGTGGCCTTCTGCAAGCCTCGCGAAGACTGGAGAACGCTGCAAAGACGTTGATATCATTGTGAGAACCTGCCATACCGAAGAAAGAATGCCATATTCAAAGATCTTGCGATGCCACCGCTTCTAATATGACGGTGCACCCGTTAACATGCCCCTTGTATCGCCTGCCAAGCAAATGGACAGTTCTTCCACTCCCAATGCATACAATCTATGCTTTGCCAAGCATGCACAGAAAAGCCTCTAGCTGCGTTGGTCGCCAACAATCTCTCTGTATCCGTGGCGGTTGGCTGCCTCAAGTACTCTGGGCCAAACACCTCGATCACACTGGCAAAACTTGTACATTGACATCAGACATGTTGTCTCACTCATACGCACATACTCGTCCATCGATCGCTGGAATACCATATGCAAGCATGCGGATGGCAGCGGTGCATTTCGTAAGAGAAGAATCCAAGCTTGCCAAGGGCATCCGTCTTGCACTTTCGAAGTATGGGTCATGAGCAACCACTCCCTCTCGGATACAATTGAACACATGCCTTGCCATACGAAAACGGGCGACGGAATTTATCCGGCTTGAAGAGCGGGTGTTGGCAAAGTAATCGGCATAGAGCGGGCGTGGCCTCTCTCCCTATTGCGGTTCGGGTTAGAGCACGGCCGGGAGTGACCCCATGCGAGGAAGCTGCCGTTGAATATGGTCGTGAGCGACCCGGTCAGCCACCACAAGATCTTTCATCATCCGACGACGAATCGTCCGATGAACAAAGGAAGTGATGAAAGAAAAACTTCGTCTCCACTTGTCCATACCTTTGATGGCAAAATGTCGAACACCTTGCGGTCGTGGTGGCGAAGAGGCCGCGATGATCACCTCGACGCAGCAGGGGTGGTTGCCGGCCGGCCACTGGCCGCTCTGGAGCTCTCCTCGGAATCTGCCTCGGCCTCCGTGTTCCGTCGCCGGTAGTCGTGTCCCCTCCACCACCGGCAAGGACGGCGACGGCCAAACCTCCACCGATAGACGACCAAAACTACGGGAAAGCGCGGGCGTGGTGGCGGCCATGTCGAGACGTGGTTTGGTATGGACGGCGAAGGCTGCTTGTGAGGAGGCCGGAGAATAGGGGCGGCGCCCGGCGGGCGGGCGGAGAGAGGGTGAAGCGTTGGGAGCGGAGGGACTGATAGTGTCCCCGACAGGCGGGCCACGGGGGGAACAAGGGCGTGAGTCGCTCCCGTCCGCGCGCGTCTGTTTCACCCCAAACCGAGCGCAAGTTTAGGCCGGGGATGGGTTGAAAACGAAATCCCTTTGCCCGTTTGAGGCCGCGCGCTGGGCCGCCTCTTTTGTCCCTTTTACCCTAAACGTACGGGACGGACAGGATAGGGTTGCGCGGTGGAGTTGGCCTAACACCACGGGGAAATGCACGGAACACTGCTGCAGGTTTGACTATATTGTACTCAATCACAGTCTGACCTCACAGAGTTGCACCATTCAGGAAAAAACTTGCAGGTGAATACTCACACAAGTACCATGCCTATGTACCGCTAGTACTTTGTTACCATATCGTACTGCTAGTGGTAGTAGTACCTTCTAACTATAGTAGTAGTACTTTGTCAAAAGTAAATCACCATCCGAGACATAAATAAATCACCGGGTACGCATAGCTGCCCCCTTAAACAGCATGTCGTATCGTGTTGATACGCACTTCAAACAGATGAGCAGCAAAAGAATCACCCCCTATGCCCATCCCGCTCTAGGTTTTCTTCCCGGTCACCGCACGCAACAGCCAACAGGTAGGGGGTCCTGCAGACAGAGGGTCCTCGAGTGAAAGGCAGCAGTGTTAATTAACTGGTTTTTTTTTTGCGAGGGGTGTTAATTAACTGGTTGTCTTACTACTCCCTCCGTTTCATAATACATGCCTTTCATATGTCAAAATATAGATGTATCTAGACATGTTTTAGGCCAACTCCACCGCACGACCCCAAATGGACGTCCGATTTGATCGAATTTTGTCCCTTTGGGACGGCAATGGGTTCGCCCATGTCCGTGTCTGCCCGATGGGTCGTGGGTGCGGCTAGCGCGCGGCCGCACCCCAAATCTTGTCCGTGTTGGACGTGATTAAAAAAACATAAAAACTTAAATAAAATAACTTAAAAAAGTAAATAAACGCATTTAAAAAAACTTAAAACTTAAGTTAGGGTCATGGCCACAAAACGGCCCAGTTTGCACGTCCAACTAAACGTCCCAGTGACATAATTAAACATAAAAAGGAAAATAAAAACGGCCGCCGCTCTGGCGCTCCTGCCCGTGCCCATCGATGCCGCCGCCGTCGCCGTCTTCAGTGGCCGCCAACGTCGTTGTCGTCGCTGACGAGGTCGATGTAGTCCAGCGGCATCCAGAGGTGGGCTGGCGGTGCGTGGTCAGTGGCGAAGCCACACTTGGGCTGGGTAGTCAAATGACTACACAGCTTTTTGCAAAAACTACATGCATCAAATAGAAATCATGCCAAAAAATCTTATAAATGCATATATCTGACTACACAACATTCAATTGACTACACAAGATTGGATTCCTGGCACCGCCACTGTGCATGGTAGACGCGGGCAGGCTGGACGGCGGGAGGTGCCTGCACCACCTCCTCCCATAGCGACGCCTCCTGCTCCGGTGACCGCGGCGGAGTGACGCACCAGTTCACGCCCACGGCGGCCATCTCCGGGCAAGGCAGACCAGCCCCACCCCGCCCACTGTGCCCGGTGGAACGCGGCCACCGGCTCCTCCTCCATCGTCTCCTCTGCGGTCACCATCTCTAGCTTGGGGATGGCTACCTCGCTGGCAGCGGAGCGGGCCATCATCTCCTCCAGGTCCTCCCATTGGCGCTCATCATACGTGTACATGGAGTCTTCCATGACACGCGCCATGAGAAGGGCCTCCTCCTCCTCCTCTGTTATGCGAGGAGGTGGTGGTGGAGATGGCGAAGGCGACGGCGACGATGTGGGCGTGAGGCCGCACACCCGCCTACGCCCGCGCTCCTGGGGAGCAGGCGCTGCACGTGCCCGACGTGGCTGTCGTGCCGACGAAGAAGGAGGAACGCCGCACGTCGTGCTCGTCCCTGAGCCAGGTGTCCCAGAGGGCGGAGTCCGGGGCGTACCTGTCGTCGTAGTACAGGTCGTCGGGGAGGAGGCGGCGGCGCTCAATCTCTTCACGGCGCGCACGGCCGCTCACCGGGACCGGCGGGATCGGCACACGGTCGGCGGACAAGTGCCAGTTGTTGGGGAGGTGGACGTCGCTCCAGGGGAGCGGCGTCCTCGTCTCCCAATAACGGTGGCACACCGACGCGCGGATGTAGTGCCGGTCGCGCTCGCCGGCGGACATGGTGGCGATGGAGAACACGAGCGGCGCGGGGGCCCGGAGTGGTGGTGATGCGGGCTCCTTCTTCTTCACGGAGCCGGCGCGGCGCCCCGACGAGGAGCCGGCCTCGCGGTCGTGCTTCCCCTTGCGGCCTGGGTTCCAGAAGCCCATGGCCTCGAGGTGGCCGGCCGACGAGCTCGAGGACGGGTGAGGGCTAGGGTTTCGCGCTGTCAGGTTTCGAGAAGGCCGCGGGATGGAGTGAGGCAGTGTGGACGACGACCGGTCCACGGGTTCCCCATTTAAGAAGGACGGCGACCTTCCACTGGGCCGATGACAGGTGGGCCCGCCGCCCGTGCGCATTGATGTTGGCGGGTGCGAGGTAGGTGGCCGCCCCGCCACGCGGCTAGACACGGACGAGCGGCGCATCCGGTCGGTGTCCGCATCAACTCAAACCCGGCGCAAGTTTGCGCTCGAAATAGGTCGGCCCGGATACAAAACGGACAAGATGGGTCCGGGCCATCGCGCGCTGGGCCGATCTGTTTGTTTATTTTACCCCAAACGAACGGAGCCGGACAGAATGAGATCGCGCGGTGAGTTAGCCTTAATATATAGGTACATTTATTTTTGGAATAAGTATTTTGAAACGGAGAGAGTAGATCATGGCTGTTCGTGGATCTCTCGCTGCAGTGTCGCGCGGCACAGATGGATGGACATCTCGGTCCCCTCCCCCAGGCTTGCGGTCTTTGAGAAGAAGAAAAATGGCCACCATTCCCACCGGCTGGCGCTGGTCCAACAGCTAGCAACAGCTAAACCCGCGATGAACCCAACTGTCATGCCGCCAAAGCCCAGATCCAGACAGATACCTAGGAGAGGAGCCAGCTTCTCTCTTCACCCTGTCGGCGCCTACCCCGCTCCTGTTGCCATACACATTTGTCTCCACCATACCCATCAGTCCATCACCAACCAAGATACTTAACTACTCTACCCAAGTTACCATCAGCACAAAAAAAAGTTTCAAAAAGAAAAGTTACCATCAGCACTAGCGGTAGTACGATAGCTCTGGAGTATGTAGTAAGTCGTTAAGCTACCCAATCTGATTGATTATTTTCCATTTGCGTCACATGGAAGAAAAACACATATGCAGAGCATGTCCATGGGTTGGTTCTCTGTAAGCGCAGTGAAGGCGACCGACGCCCCGCCCGTCGGCGAGCGAGATGTTTTTAAGCTCGGTTTTATTGTGCTCGCATAATTGCACGGGAGAATTCGGTTGCCCGCCAGATGGACCAACGTAACATGCGCGGGTGGGGTGGGTGCAACCCATGTCGAAGCGACATTTGCCAGGTAGCTGTCCCGCCCGCGATCTTGCTGGCCCTAGATCTCTCATGCACACGTACTATCAGTTTGATTTACACGTACTATCAGTTTGATTTGCATGATGCCTTGCCAAACGGCAGCAGCTACTTCGGCAAGGCTTTCAGCGGCCTGCTGGTAGATTTATTGAGACGGACGTGTGGTGGGTGAACCACAGCGGGCGCCACAGCTACCTGCTAACGAAACAAGAAAGATAAAAATGTCACCGTCGACGTCGATAGACAAACTGTTAATAATCGGAGGCGGGAAACGTCGGCCGGTGGCGAGTGCGTGTTGAGGCAAACGTCAGGCCGTTCCGTTGGACTAAGTAAAAAGTCTTGAGAGGATCAGATCAAGAGCGCGAGCTAAAACACTCCAGCCTATGCCTGCTCCAACTGCATGATTTTTATCCGCCTTTCCGGTTGTGGCAAAAGTTCACCGCATGGTTTTTTAATCAGCCTTTCAAGAACGCAAGGATCGGAAGGCGGCTCCAGTCCAGTCATGTGACATAAGCGGAGAACAGGTGATATGATGGAAGCCCACTTGGCAATTTGCCCATCAGTCGGCCGTGAATCCATAATAATATGTCCGTGTTACTGTTGCGTACTCGGGAGCATTTCACTGCATCCGCCCGCACACAATCGATGCACGAAAAGGAGCGGTGCATATAAAAATGGAGCGATACATTGCACCGGATTGGAGTGCCGAACAGGAATAGCAGTTCCCCGAATGCCCTCGTGATATTGCGTAGTAGATGCAACGAGATGGATAACCTTGATTGCACCCTCAGCGTGTCATTCTGGTCAACTGAAAAAAAAATGTCATCTAGGTCGGAAAATATGCGCAAGTCGCAAAAATACTACATTCGTTTTGGTTTATTGGTCCCCTCTGTATTTCGTCAATTTTTGACCAAAAATTTAACTAATAAAATGTTAATGCATGTCACGGAAAAATAATATCATTGAATTCGTATTTGAACATAGTTTTGATGATATTATTTTTTATGACATGCATTAATATTTTGTTAGTTAAATTATAATCAAAATTTAACACAAAATACGGGGGAGACCAATAAATTAGGATGGAAGTAGAGAGTCAAAATAATATGGGTCTTTTACATTTGTGTCCCTAACTCGAACCCACTACTCGGATTTGCCCCTAGTTTTGAAGCATGCTCAAATTTGCCCCTCTGCCGTTATGTGCCATTACAGAAATGCCCTTCCATGCCGTTTACATGCAATTGAAAGGGCTTTGACCGTTTTCCTGACGTTTAATGGACATTTTTGCCCCTCAATGCACATGCCACTTACAGGTGGGGCCTACCCCGGGAAAAAGAACTCTCTTTCTCTCATCCCCTCTTTGACTTACACATGGACCCCACCAATATACAAAAAACTCTCTCCCTCTCTCGGAATCTCTCTCTCCCTCTTGGCGGCTCGGTGGTGGCACAGCCGGCGAGGCTGCGATACTAGCTGAGGACCACAATGGCGAGCTCGGGGTGTACGCTGAGGGTGGAGCCGCCGCCCAGCTATCGCCGAGCTATCATCGGAACTAAATCCGAGAGCGCGTGAGATCTTCTGCCGGCGACACCGTTGCTAGCCACCGCGCCGGAGTCCAAATCGAGCAAAGACGAGCATGTCCATGAGCTTTGGCGGCGCCTCTCCTTCGCCGTCGTCTTGTGATGGATCGCACAGGGCTGCCCGTGACGGCGCCGGACGTCGAACTCCGCCATGGCCATTGCTCTTCCGTCCTAAATTCGGTCGCTCTAAGCCATTCTTGACCTACCCGAGCCCTTGTTCCGTCACAAGGAAAGCAGTGCCCCTACTCCGCTCTTCCCCGCCTCGATTCGTGCGGAGCACCCCGGAATCCGGCCGCCATGACCAACCTTGGTTGGCTTTGGTGCAGCACGCCCATCTACACCC
Source organism: Aegilops bicornis (assembly GCA_021605145.1). Classification (NCBI taxonomy): domain Eukaryota; kingdom Viridiplantae; phylum Streptophyta; class Magnoliopsida; order Poales; family Poaceae; genus Aegilops; species Aegilops bicornis. The sequence continues at coordinate 522,120,821 of CM038669.1, forward strand.
CGCCGCTCTGGTGAGCTTGGCGTCTCGCAGCCTTGCGTGCCTCGCGCAGAGGGCGCCGTCCTCCCACGGTCATCCTCCTCCCCTACGGCGAGCGCAGGCGCTCACGGCCGGGAACGCGTGGACCGGGGGTGTTTACCCTCATAATGGGTCCCGTCGGGAGGAGATGGATGAGAGAGATTTTTTTTGTTTTTTCCTGGATAGGTCCCACCGGTAAGTGACTGACCCACGGGAGGGCTGAGTTGGCCTAGTTTTCCTTTTATTTTTTTAGATGGGGGTCCCGCATGTAAGTGTCACATGGATTCAGGGGCAAATTGTCCAACTAACGCCCGTAAAACGGTCAAAGCCCTTTGACCGGACGGTAACGGAGCGGAAGGGCATTTCTATAAGTGCACATAACGGCGGAGGGGCATTTTTGAGCAGGCTTTCGAATTAGGGGTATATCTGATTAGATGGTTCGAGTTAGGGACAGAAATGCAAATGGCCCAAATAATATTAATGTGTTAAGTTGACACTAATAAATAAATTTGGGCACAACAGTAATAACAACAACGACAACAACAATTGACAAAGCATCGAAAATGCACGCACAAGTAGCCTATACACACTATGACATAAAAAAGTACGGCAAGACCAAGAAGTATGGTCTTGAAAACCGACACCTGGTTGTCCATATTGTCTGGAGAAACGAGCCATAAGATCTTGATTGCCAAGTGGACAACCCAAGTTTTACTCTTTTCGTTTCTTTTTACTCTGCATGAGACTTGTCTTAAGTGGACACATATGCTTATCCATAAACCAGTCATTCGTCCTATATTGAAAGTGTGAAGGTATGAAGCTTCGAAACAAAGTGTGAAGATATGAAGCTTCGAAACGGCACATCTTATGGATGACGTCTGAACCACCAACCATAGTCAACTCATAGTTTGTCACCCAAGAAAAGGTACCCTAAATGGAAATCAACGCAAAAAACTAAAGATGATTTCTTGATACATCTCCAACGTATCTATAATTTATGAAGTATTCATGCCATGTTTACAATAATTTTATATGATTTTGGTATGATTTGATTAGAACTAACCCAGACTGACGTTGTTTTTAGCAGAACTGTCGTGGTGTTGTTTTTGTGGAGAAATAAAAGTTCTCGGAATGCGATGAAAATCAACGAAGAATATAAAATACTGGAACGAAGAGTTACCGGAGGGGAGGCCCGTGGGCCCCACGAGGGTGGAGGGCGCGCCCACCCCCTAGGGTGCGCCCATGTGCCTCGTGGACTTCCCGTGGGGCCCCCTGACTTGTTCTTGACGCCAACCTCTCCTATAAACGCCCAAACCTCCAGAAAATAACATAGATCGGAACTTCCGCCGCCGCAAGCCTCTGTAGCCACGAGAAATCAATCTAGGCCCTCTCTGGCACCCTGCCGGAGGGGGCCATCATCACCGGAGGCCATGGAGGAGGATCCCGGAGGGGCCATCATCGTCGTGAAGGCCAAGGACCAGAGGAAGAACCTCTCCCCATCTAGGGGGGAGGCCATGGAGGAGGAAGCACAAGGGGGAGAACCTCTCCTCCTCTCTCTCGGTGGCGCCGGAGTGCCATCGGGAGGGGAATCATAGCCGCGGTGATCGTCTTCATCAACATCATCATCACCATCCTCATCTCTTTTACGCGGTCCACTCTCACGCACCCCGTTGTAATCCCTACTTGAACATGGTGCTTTATGCCACATATTATGATCCAATAATGTGTTGCCATCCTATGATGTTTTGAGTAGATATACTTTTGAAGGAAATATGCCCTAGAGGCAATAATAAAGTTATTATTTATTTCCTGATATCATGATAAATTTTTATTATTCATGCTAGAATTGTATTAACCGGAAACGTAATACTTGTGTGAATACATAGACAAACAGAGTGTCACTAGTATGCCTCTACTTGACTAGCTCGTTAATCAAAGATGGTTATGTTTCCAAGCCATTGACATGGGTTGTCATTTGATTAACGGGATCACATCATTAGGAGAATGATATGATTGACTTGACCCATTCCGTTAGCTTAGCACTCGATCGTATAGTATGTTGCTAATGCTTTCTTCATGACTTATACATGTTCCTATGACTATGAGATTATGCAACTCCGTTTACGGAGGAACACTTTGTGTGCTACCAAAGCGTCCTAACGTAACTGGGTGATTATAAAGGTGCTCTACAGGTGTCTCCAAAGGTACTTGTTGGGTTGGCATATTTTGAGATTAGGATTTGTCACTCCGATTGTCGGAGAGGTATCTCTGGGCCCACTCGGTAATGCACATCACTTAAGCCTTGCAAGCATTGCAACTAATGAGTTAGTTGCGGGATGATGTACTACGGAACGAGTAAAGAGACTTGCCGGTAACGAGATTGAACTCGGTATTGAGATAGCGACGATCGAATCTCGGGCAAGTAACATACCGATGACAAAGGGAACAACGTATGTTGTTATGCGGTATGACCGATAAAGATCTTCATAGAATATGTGGGAGCCAATATGAGCATCCAGGTTCCGCTATTGGTTATTGACCGGACGTGTCTCGGTCATGTCTACATAGTTCTCGAACCCGTAGGGTCCGCACACTTAACGTTTCGATGACAGTTATATTATGAGTTTATATGTTTTGATGTACCGAAGATTGCTCGGAGTCCTGGATGTGATCACGAACATGACGATGAGTCTCGAAATGGTCGAGACACGAAGATTGATATATTGGAAGCCTATATTTAAATATCGGAAGTGTTCCGGGTGAAATCAGGATTTTACAGTAGTACCGGAGGGGTTACCGGAACCCCCCGGGGGTTAATCGGCCATAGTGGGGCCTTAGTGGAGAAGAGGAGAGGCGGCCAGGGCAAGGGCCGCGCGCCCCTCCCCCCTAGTCCAAATAGGACAAGGAGAGGGGGGTGGCGCCCCCCCCCCTTTCCTTCTCCTCCTCCACCTCTTTCCCCCTCTTCTCCTAATCCAACAAGGAAAAGGGAGGGAGTCCTACTCCCGGTGGGAGTAGGACTCCTCCCAGCGTGCCCCCTCCTGGCCGGTCGCACCTCTCCCCTTGCTTCTTTATATACGGGGACAGGGGGGCACCCTAGAGACACAACAATTGATCGTTTGATCTTTTAGCCGTGTGCGGTACCCCCTCCACCATAGTCCACCTCGATAATACTGTAGCGGTGCTTAGGCGAAGCCCCGAACATCATCATCGCCACCACGCCATCGTGCTGACGAAACTCTCCGTCAACCCTCGGCTGGATTGGAGTTCGAGGGACATCTTCGGGCTGAACGTGTGCTGAACTCGGAGGTGCTGTGCGTTTGGTACTTGATCGGTCGGATCGTGAAGACGTACGACTACATCAACCGCGTTGTGCTAACGCTTCCGCTTTCGGTCTCACGAGTGCGTGGACAATACTCTCCCCTCTCGTTGCTATGCATCACCATGATCTTGCGTGTGCGTTGGAATTTTTTTGAAATTACTACATTCCCCAAGAGTGGCATCCGAGCCTGGTTTTATGCGTTGATGTTATATGCACGAGTAGAACACAAGTGAGTTGTGGGCGATACAAGTCATACTACTTACCAGCATGTCACACTTTGGTTCGGCGGTATTGTTGGATGAAGCGGCCCAAACCGACATTACGCATACGCTTACGCGAGACTGGTTCTACCGACGTGCTTTGCACATGTGGTGGCGGGTGTCAGTTTCTCCAACTTTAGTTGAACCGAGTGTGGCTACGCCCGGTCCTTGCGAAGGTTAAACCAGCACCAACTTTACAAACTATCATTGTGGTTTTGATGCGTAGGTTAGAACGGTTCTTGCTATGCCCGTAGCAGCCACGTAAAATTTGCAACAACAAAGTAGAGCACGTCTAACTTGTTTTTGCAGGGCATGTTGTGATGTGATATGGTCAAGACATGATGCTAAATTTTATTGTATGAGATGATCATGTTTTGTAACCGAGTTATCTGCAACTGGCATGAGCCATATGGTTGTCGCTTTATTGTATGCAATGCAATTGCCCTGTAATGCTTTACTTTATCACTAAGCGGTAGCGATAGTCATAGAAGAATAAGATTGGCGAGGCGACAACGACGGTACGATGGAGAACAAGGTGTCACGCCGGTGACGATGGTGATCATGATGATTGCTTGAGATGGAGATCACAAGCACAAGATGATGATGGCCATATCATATCACTTATATTGATTGCATGTGATGTTTATCTTTTATGCATCTCATCTTGCTTTGATTGACGGTAGCATTATAAGATGATCTCTCACTAAATTTCAAGATAAAAGTGTTCTCCCTGAGTATTCACCGTTGCCAAATTTTGTTGTGCCCAGACACCACGTGATGATTGGGTGTGATAAGCTCTACGTCCATCTACAACGGGTGCAAGCCAGTTTTGCACACGCAGAATACTCAGGTTAAACTTGAGAGCCTAGCATATGTAGATATGGCCTCTGAACACTGAGACTGAAAGGTCGAGCGTGAATCATATAGTAGATATGATCAACATAGTGATGTTCCCCATTGAAAACTACTCCATTTCACGTGATGATCGGTTATGGTTTAGTTGATTTGTGTCACGTGATCACTTAGAGGATTAGAGAGATGTCTATCTAAGTGGGAGTTCTTAAGTAATATGATTAATTGAACTTAAATTTATCATGAACTTAGTACCTGATAGTATCTTGCTTGTCTATGTTGATTGTAGATAGATGGCCCGTGCTTTTGTTCCATTGAATTTTAATGCGTTCGTTGAGAAAGAATAGTTGAAAGATGATGGTAGCAATTACACGGACTGGGTCCGTAACTTGAGGATTATCATCATTGCTGCACAGAAGAATTACGTCCTGTAAGCACCGCTGGGTGCCAGGCCTGCTGTAGATGCAACTGATGACGTTAAGAACGTTTGGCAAAGCAAAGCTGATGACTACTCGATAGTTCAGTGTGCCATGTTTTACGGCTTAGAACCGGGACTTCAACAACGTTTTGAACGTCATGGAGCGTATGAGATGTTCCAGGAGTTGAAGTTAATATTTCAAGCAAATGCCCGGATTGAGAGATATGAAGTCTCCAATAAGTTCTACAGTTGCAGGATGGAAGAGAATAGTTCTGTCAGTGAGCATAAACTCAGAATGTCTGGGTATAACAATCACTTGATTCAACTGGGAGTTAATCTTCCGGATGATAGCGTCATTGACATAATTCTTCAATCACTGCCACCAAGCTACAAGAGCTTCGTGATGAACTATAACATGCAAGGGATGGATAAAACGATTCCCGAGCTCTTCGCAATGCTAAAGGCTGCGGAGGTAGAAATCAAGAAGGAGCATCAAGTGTTGATGGTCAATAAGACCACCAGTTTCAAGAAAAAAGGGCAAAGGGAAGAAGAAGGGGGACTTCAAGAAGAACAGCAAGCAAGTTGCTGCTCAAGAGAAGAAACCCAAGTCCGGACCTAAGCACGAGATCGAGTGCTTCTCTTGCAAGCGCACTAGTCCTTTGGAAGCGGAACTGCCCCAAGTATTTGGCGGATAAGAAGGATGGCAAGGTGAAAAAAGGTATGTGTGATATACATGTTATTGATGTGTACCTTACCGAGCTCGCAGTAGCACAGGTATTTGATATCGGGTTACATTGCTAATATTTGCAACTCAAAGCAGGACTACAGATTAAGCGGACACTGGCTAAGGACGAGGTGACGATGCGCGTGGGAAATGGTTCCAAAGTTGATATGATCGCCGTCGGCACGCTACCTCTACATCTACCTTCGGATTAGTATTAGACCTAAATAATTGTTATTTGGTGCCAGCGTTGAGCATGAACATTATATCTGGATCTTGTTTGATGCGAGACGGTTATTCATTTAAATCAGAGAATAATGGTTGTTCTATTTTTATGAGTAATATATTTTATGGTCATGCACCCTTGAAGAGTGGTCTATTTTTTATGAATCTCGATAGTAGTAATATACATATTCATAATGTTGAAGCCAAAAGATGCAGAGTTGATAATGATAGTGCAACTTATTTCTGGCACTGCCGTTTAAGTTATATCGGTGTAAAGCGTATGAAGAAACTCCATACTGATGGACTTTTGGAACCACTTGATATGAATCACTTGGTACTTGCGAACCGTGCCTCATGGGCAAGATGACTAAAACGCCGTTCTCCGGTACTATGGGGAGAGCAACATATTTGTTGGAAATCATACATACAGATGTATGTGGTCCGATGAATGTTGAGGCTCGTGGCGGATATCATTATTTTCTCACCTTCATAGATGATTTAAGCAGATATGGGTATATCTACTTAAGGAAACATAAGTCTCAAACATTTGAAAAGTTCAAAGAATTTCGGAGTGAAGTTGAAAATCATCGTAACAAGAAAATAAAGTTTCTACGATCTGATCGTGGAGGAGAATATTTGAGTTACGAGTTTGGTCTACATTTAAACAATGTGGAATAGTTTCGCAACTCACGCCACCCGGAACACCACAACGAAATGGTGTGTCCGAACGTCGTAGTCGTACTTTACTAGATATGGTGTGATCTATGATGTCTCTTACTGATTTACAGCTATCGTTTTAGGGTTATGCTTTAGAAACGGCTGCATTCACGTTAAATAGGGCACCATCGAAATCCGTTGAGACGACGCCTTATGAACTGTGGTTTGGCAAGAAACCAAAGTTGTCGTTTCTTAAAGTTTGGGGTTGTGATGCTTATGTGAAAAAGCTTCATACTGATAAGCTTGAACCCAAATCAGAGAAATGTGTCTTCATAGGATACCCAAAGGAAACTGTTGGGTACACCTTCTATCACAGATCCGAAGGCAAGACATTCGTTGCTAAGAATGGATCCTTTCTAGAGACGGAGTTTCTCTCGAAATAAGTGAGTGGGAGGAAAGTAGAACTTGATGAGGTAACTGTACCTGCTCCCTTATTGGAAAGTAGTTCATCACCGAGACCGGTTCCTATGACGCCTACACCAATTAGTGAGGAAGTTAATGATGATGATCATGGAACTTCAGGTCAAGTTGTTACTGAACCTCATAGGTCAACCAGAGTAAGATCCGCACCAGAGTGGTACGGTAATCCTGTTTTGGAGGTTATGTTACTAGACCATGACGAACCTGTTGGGGAACGTAGTAATTTCAAAATTTCCTACGCACACGCAAGATCATGGTGATGGCATAGCAACGAGACGGGAGAGTATTGTCCACATACCCTCGTATACCGTAAGCGGAAGCGTTATGACAACGCGGTTGATGTAGTCGTACGTCTTCACGATCCGACCGATCCAAGTACGGAATGTACGGCACCTCCGAGTTCAGCACACATTCAGCTCGATGACGATCCCCGGACTCCGATCCAGCAAAGTTTCGGGGATGAGTTCCGTCAGCACGAAGGCGTGGTGACGATGATGATGCTCTACCGGCGCAGGGCTTCGCCTAAACTCCGCGACGATATGACCGAGGTGGAATATGGTGGAGGGGGGCACCGCACACGGCTAAGGAACTATCCGTAGATCAACTTGTGTGTCATGGGGTGCCCCCTGCCCCCGTATATAAAGGAGCAAGGGGGGAGGCCGGCCCTAGAAGGCGGCGCCAAGTGTGGAGTCCTACTAGGACTCCCTAGTCCTAGTAGGATTCCACCTCCCTTGTTGGAGTAGGAGAAGGGGAAAGAGGGGAGAGGAATAAGGAAAGGGGCTGCGCCCTTGTCCAATTTGGACCAGAGGGGGCGCAGGCCTCCTTCCCTTTGGCCTCTCTCCTCTATTCCCGTATGGCCCAATAAGGCCCATATACTCCCCGGCGAATTCCCGTAACTCTCCGGTACTCCGAAAAATACCCGAATCACTCGGAACCTTTCCGAACTCCGAATATAGTCGTCCAATATATCGATCTTTACGTCTCGACCATTTTGAGACTCCTCGTCATGTCCCAGATCTCATCTGGGACTCCGAACTCCTTCGGTACATCAAAACTCATAAACTCATAATATAAGCATCGCCGAAACCTTAGCGTGCGGACCCTACGGGTTCGAGAACTATGTAGACATGACCTAGAACTATTCTTGGTCAATAACCAATAAGCGGAACCTGGATGCTCATATTGGCTCCTACATATTCTATGAAGATCTTTATCGGTCAAACTGCATAACAACATACGTTGTTCCCTTTGTCATCGGTATGTTACTTGCCCGAGATTTGATCGTCGGTATCCAATACCTAGTTCAATCTCGTTACTGGCAAGTCTCTTTACTCGTTACGTAATGCACCATTCCGTAACTAACTCATTAGCTACATTGCTTGCAAGGCTTATAGTGATGTACATTACCGAGAGGGCCCAGAGATACCTCTCCGACAATCGGAGTGAAAAAACCTAATCTCGAAATACGCCAACCCAACATGTACCTTTGGAGACACCTGTAGTACTCCTTTATAATCACCCAGTTTATTTGTTACGTTTGGTAGCACCAAAGTGTTCCTCCGTAAACGGAGTTGCATAATCTCATAGTTACAGGAACATGTATAAGTCATGAAGAAAGCAATAGCAATATACTAAACGATCAAGTGCTAGGCTAACGGAATGGGTCATGTCAATCACATCATTCTCCTAATGATGTGATCCCATTAATCAAATAACAACACATGTCTATGATTAGGAAACATAACCATCTTTGATTAATGAGCTAGTCAAGTAGAGGCATACTAGTGACTATATGTTTGTCTATGTATTCACACATGTATCATGTTTCCGGTTAATACAATTCTAGCATGAATAATAAACATTTATCATGAAGTAAGGAAATAAATAATAACTTTATTATTGCCTCTAGGGCATATTTCCTTCAGAACCTACGAACTATAAAGAAGCGATGGTGAGCCCAGATTTCGCAAAATGGCTTGAGGCCATGAAATCTGAGATGGGATCCATGTATGAGAACAAAGTGTGGACTTTGGTTGACTTGCACGATGATCGGCAAGTGAGGGAGTCCTGGATTAGGGGGTGTCCGGATAGCCGAACTATCACAGTTGGCCGGACTCCTGGACTATGAACTGATTTATGTGATGAACTACTTTCCAATAAGGGAGAAGGTACAATTACCTCATCAAGTTCTACTTTCCTCCCACTCACTTCTTTCGAGAGAAACTCCTTCTCTAGAAAGGATCCATCTTAGCAACGAAAAACTTGCCTTCGGATCTGTGATAGAAGGTGTACCCAATAGTTACCTTTGGGTATTCTATGAAGACGCACTTCTCCGATTTGGGTTCGAGCTTATTAGGTGAAAACTTTTTCACATAAGCATCACAACTCCAAACATTTAAGAAACAAGAGCTTAGGTTTACTGTTAAACCATAGTTCATATGGTGTCGTCTCAACGGATTTAGATGGTGCCCTATTAAACGTGAATGCAGCTGTCTCTAATGCATAACCCCAAAACAATAGTGGTAAACCGATAAGAGACATCATAGATCGCACCATATCCAATAAAGTGCGGTTATTCGACATTCGGACACACCATAACATTGTGGTGTTCGGTGGCGTGAGCTGTGAAACTATTCCACATTATTTTAATTGAATACCAAACTCGTAACTCAATTATTCGTCTTCGCGATCAGATCGCAGAAACTTTATTTTCTTGTTACGATGATTTTTCCACTTCACTCTGAAATTCTTTGAACCTTTCAACTATTTCAGACTTATGTTTCATCAAGTAGATATACCCATATCTGCTCAAATCATCTTGTGAAGGTCAGAAAATAACGATACTTGCCACGAGCATCAACACTCATTGGATCGCATACATCGGTATGTATTATTTCCAATAAGACAGGAGCTTGTTCCATTGTTCCGGAGAACGGAGTTTTAGTCATCTTGCCCAGACGGCACGGTTCGCAAGCATCAAATGATTCATAACCAAGTGATTCCAAAAATCCATCTTTATGGAGTTTCTTCATGCGCTTTACACCGATATGACCCAAACGGCAGTGCCACAAATAAATTGCACTATCATTATTAACTTTGCATATTTTGGCATCAATATTTTGAATATGTGTATCACTACGATCGAGATCCAACAAACTATTTTTATTGGGTGTATGACCATCGAAGGATTTATTCATGAAAACAGAACAACAATTATTCTTTGACTTTAAATAAATAATCAGATCGCAATAAACATGATCAAATCATATTCATGTTCAACGCATAAGCGTAAATAACATTTATTTATGTTTAACACTAATCCCGAAGGTATAGGGAGTGTGCGATGATGATCATATCAATCTTGGAACTACTTCCAACACTCATCGTCACTTCCCCTTCAACTAGTCTCTGTTTATTCTGTAACTCCTGTTTGAAAGTTCTTGATCTTAGCAACCAAACAAGTATCAAATACTCGGGGCTACTATAAACACTAGTAAGGCACACATCAATAACCTGTATATCAAATATACCCTTGTTCACTTTGCCATCCTTCTTATCCACCAAATATTCAGGGTATTTACGCTTCCAAAGTGACCATTTCCTTTGCGATTATAAGCACTCGGTTTCAGGTTTTGGTCCAGCTTTGGGCTTCTTCAAGGAGTAACAACTTGTTTGCCATTCTACTTGAAGTTTCCCTTTCTTTCCTTTGCCCTTTTCTTGAAACTAGTGGTCTTGTCAATCATCAACACTTGATGCTCTTTCTTGATTTCTACCTTCGTTGATTTCAACATCACGAAGAGCTCGGGAATCGTTTTCGTTATCCCTTGCATACTATAGTTCATCACGAAGTTCTAGTAACTTAGTGATGGTGACTAGAGAATTCTGTCAATCACTATCTTATCTGGAAGATTAACTCCCACTTGATTCAAGCGATTGAAGTACCTGCATAATCTGAGCACATGCTCACTAGTTGAGCGATTCTCTTCCATCTTTTAGCTATAGAACTTGTTGGAGACTTCATATCTCTCAACTCGGGTATTTGCTTGAAATATTAACTTCAATTCCTGGAACATCTCATATGGTCCATGACATTCAAAACGTCTTTGAAGTCCCGATTCTAAGCCGTTTAACCACGGTGCACTAAACTATCAAGTAGTCATCATATTGAGCTAGCCAAACGTTCATAACGTCTGCATCTGCTCCTGCAATAGGTCTGTCACCTAGCGGTGCATCAAGGACATAATTCTTCTGTGCAGCAATGAGGATAAACCTCAGATCACGGACCAAGTCCGCATTGCTACTAACATTTTTCAACTTAGCTTTTTTTTTCTCTAGGAACATATCAAAAACATAGGGAAGCAAAAACATAGGGAAGCAACAACGCGAGCTATTGATCTACAACATAATTTGCAAAATACTACCAGGACTAAGTTCATGATAAATTCAAGTTCAATTAATCATATTACTTAAGAACTCCCAGTTAGATAGACATCCCTCTAATCCTCTAAGTGATTACGTGATCCATATCAACTACACCATGTCCGATCATCACGTGAGATGGAGTAGTTTCAACGGTGAACATCAATATGTTGATCATATCTACTATATGATTCACGTCCGACCTTTCGGTCTCCGTGTTCCGAGGCCATATCTGTATATGCTAGGCTCGTCAAGTTTAATGTGAGTATTTCGCGTGTGCAACTGTTTTGCACCCGTTGTATTTGAACGTAGAGCCTATCACACCCGATCATCACGTGGTGTCTCAAAGACGAAGAACTTTCGCATAGCGGTGCATACTCGTGGAGAACACTTCTTGATATTTAGTGAGAGATCATCTTATAATGCTACCGTCAATCAAAGCAAGATAAGATGCATAAAGGATAAACATCACATGCAATCAATATAAGTGATATGATATGGCCATCATCATCTTGTGCTTGTGATCTCCATCTCCGAAGCACCGTCGTGATCACCATCGTCACCGGCGCGACACCTTGATCTCCATCGTAGCATCGTTGTCGTCTCGCCAACTATTGCTTCTACGACTATCGCTACCGCTTAGTGATAAAGTAAAGCAATTACATGGCGTTGCATTTCATACAATAAAGCGACAACCATATGGCTCCTGCCAGTTGCCGATAACTCGGTTACAAAACATGATCATCTCATACAATAAAATATAGCATCACGTCTTGACCATATCATATCACAACATGCCCTGCAAAAACAAGTTAGACATCCTATACTTTGTTGTTGCAAGTTTTACGTGGCTGCTACGGGCTGAGCAAGAACCGATCTTACCTACGCATCAAAACCACAATGATAGTTTGTCAAGTTGGTGTTGTTTTAACCTTCGCAAGGACCGGGCGTAGCCACACTCGGTTCAACTAAAGTGAGAGACAGACACCCGCCAGTCACCTTTAAGCAATGAGTGCTCGCAGCGGTGAAACCAGTCTCGCGTAAGCGTACGCGTAATGTCGGTCCGGGCCGCTTCATCTCACAATACCGCTGAACCAAAGTATGACATGCTGATAAGCAGTATGACTTGTATCGCCCACAACTCACTTGTGTTCTACTCGTGCATATGACATCAACGCATAAAACCAGGCTCGGATGCCACTTTGTTGGGGAACGTAGTAATTTCAAAATTTCCCTACGCACACGCAAGATCATTGTGATGGCATAGCAACGAGAGGGAGAGTATTGTCCACGTACCCTCGTGAGACCGTAAGCGGAAGCGTTATGACAACGCTGGTTGATGTAGTCGTCGTCTTCACGATCCGACCGATCCAAGTACCGAACGTCACGGCACCTCCGAGTTCAGCACACGTTCAGCTCGATGGCGACACCGGACTCTCGATCCAGCAAAGTGTCGGGGATGAGTTCCGGCCAAGACGACGGTGTGGTGACGATGATGATGGTCTACCGGCGCAGGCCTTCGCCTAAACTCCGCGACGATATGACCGAGGTGGAATATGGTGGAGGGGGGCACCGCACACGGCTAAGGAACGATCCGTAGATCAACTTGTGTGTCATAGGCTGCCCCCTGCCCCCGTATATAAAGGAGCAAGGGGGGAGGAGGCCGGCCCTAGAAGGGGGCGCGCCAGGTGTGGAGTCCTACTAGGACTCCCTAGTCCTAGTAGGATTCCACCTCCCTTGTTGGAGTAGGAGAAGGGGAAAGAGGGGAGAGGAATAAGGAAAAGGGGCTGCGCCCTTGTCCACCGGACCAGAGGGGCGCAGGCCTCCTTCCTTTTGGCCTCTCTCCTCTTTTCCCGTATGGCCCAATAAGGCCCATATACTCCCCGACGAATTCCCGTAACTCTGCGGTACTCCGAAAAATACCCGAATCACTCGGAACCTTTCCGAACTACGAATATAGTCGTCCAATATATCGATCTTTACGTCTCGACCATTTCAAGATTCCTCGTCATGTCCCCGATCTCATCTGGGACTCCGAACTCCTTCGGTACATCAAAACTCATAAACTCATAATATAACAGTCATCGAAACCTTAAGCGTGCGGACCCTACGGGTTCGAGAACTATGTAGACATGACCTAGAACTATTCTTGGTCAATAACCAATAGCGGAACCTGGATGCTCATATTGGCTCCTACATATTCTACGAAGATCTTTATCGGTCAAACCGCATAACAACATACGTTGTTCCCTTTGTCATCGGTATGTTACTTGCCCGAGATTTGATCGTCGGTATCCAATACCTAGTTCAATCTAAATCTTGGCAAGTCTCTTTACTCGTTACGTAATGCACCATTCCGTAACTAACTCATTAGCTACATTGCTTGCAAGGCTTATAGTGATGTGCATTACCGAGAGGGCCAGAGATACCTCTCCAGGCAATCGGAGTGACAAAACCTAATCTCGAAATCGCCAACCCAACATGTACCTTTGGAGACACCTGTAGTACTCCTTTATAATCACCCAATTACGTTGTGACGCTTGGTAGCACCTAAAGTGTTCCTCCGTAAACGGAGTTGCATAATCTCATAGTTACAGGAACATGTATAAGTCATGAAGAAAGCAATAGCAATATACTAAAGCGATCAAGTGCTAGGCTAACGGAATGGGTCATGTCAATCACATCATTCTCCTAATGATGTGATCCCATTAATCAAATAACAACACATGTCTATGGTTAGGAAACATAACCATCTTTGATTAATGAGCTAGTCAAGTAGAGGCATACTAGTGACTATATGTTTGTCTATGTATTCACACATGTATCATGTTTCCGGTTAATACAATTCTAGCATGAATAATAAACATTTATCATGAAATAAGGAAATAAATAATAACTTCATTATTGCCTCTAGGGCATATTTCCTTCAGAACCTACGAACTATGAAGAAGCGATGGTGAGCCCAGATTTCGCAAAATGGCTTGAGGCCATGAAATCTGAGATGGGATCCATGTATGAGAACAAAGTGTGGACTTTGGTTGACTTGCACGATGATCGGCAAGTGAGGGAGTCCTGGATTAGGGGGTGTCCGGATAGCCGAACTATCACAGTTGGCCGGACTCCTGGACTATGAAGATACAAGATTGAAGACTGCGTCCCGTGTCCGGATGGGACTTTCCTTGGCGTGGAAGGCAAGCTTGGCGATACGGATATATAGATCTCCTACCATTGTAACCGACTCTGTGTAACCCTAACCCTATACGGTGTCTATATAAACTGGAGGGTTTTAGTCCGTAGGACGAACAACAATCATACCATAGGCTACCTTCTAGGGTTTAGCCTCCTTGATCTCGTGGTATATCCACTCTTGTACTACCCATATCATCAATATTAATCAAGCAGGGGTAGGGTTTTACCTCCATCGAGAGGGCCTGAACCTGGGTAAAAACATCGTGTCCCTTGTCTCCTGTTACCATCCGCCTAGACGCACAGTTCGGGACCCCCTACCCGAGATCCGCCGGTTTTGACACCGACATTGGTGCTTTCATTGAGAGCTCCTTCGATCATCAACAACGACACGGTCCAGGGTGAGACTTTTCTCCCCGGACAGATCTTCGTATTCGGCGGCTTTGCACTGCGGGCCAATTCACTTGGCCATCTGGAGCAAATCGAAAGCTACGCCCCTGGCCATCAGGTCAGATTTGGGAGTTTGAACTACACGGCCGGCATCCGAGGAGACTTGATCTTCGACAGATTCGAGCCACAGCCGAGCGCGCCGTACTGTCTCGATGGGCACGATCTAGCTCTGCCGTCGAACAGTGGCCTGGAGGCCGCACCAGCGTCCGCTCCGACCCCTAGTTTGGAGCCGACTCCGCCGATCGAGGACGAGTGGTTGGACACGGCCTCGGGGGCTACGATCTCTACGGCGATTGAGCCGAACTCCATCCCTGTCCTTTGCGAAGACCGTGACTCCAAGGTGCCGGACTCCTTTCCGGACTCCGAACCCTCCACGCCCCTGCCAATCGAATCCGATTGGGCGCCGGTTATAGAGTTCACTGACGCGGACATCTTTCAGCACTCGCCCTTTGGCGACATCCTGAATTCACTAAAGTCTCTCACTTTATCAGGAGAGCCCTGGCCGGACGACGGTCAGGAAGTGTGGGATGCGGACGACGAAGAAATTCAACGCCCACCCACCACCCACTTTGTAGCCACTGTCGATGATTTAACCGACATGCTCGACTTCGACTCCGAAGACATCGACGGTATGGACGACGATGCTGGAGACGACCAAGAACCAGCGCCTACAGGGCATTGGAAGGCCACCTCGTCATACGACATATACATGGTGGAGATCCCTAAAGATGGGAACGGCGATGGAACAACGGAGGATGACCCCTCCAAGAAGCACCCCAAGAGCTGACGTCAGCGGCGCCGCTCTAAATCCCGCCACAGTAAAAATGGTGATTCCGACACGGGAGATAATAACACCCCGGACAGTGCCGAAGACAACCCCCTCCAGCAAGATTCAGCACAGGAGGATGGAGAAGGCAGCCCTCATGATAGAGCGGCGGGCAGGAGGTGGAGGACGATAATTATATGCCTCCCTCCGAAGATTTGGCAAGCCTCGACGACGACGAATTTGTCGTGCCTGAGGACCCCGTCGAACAGGAGCGTTTCAAACGCAGGCTTATGGCCACGGCAAGCAGCCTCAAGAAAAAGCAG
Source organism: Aegilops bicornis (assembly GCA_021605145.1). NCBI lineage: Eukaryota > Viridiplantae > Streptophyta > Magnoliopsida > Poales > Poaceae > Aegilops > Aegilops bicornis. The sequence goes on from CM038669.1 coordinate 522,136,912, forward strand.
CAGCAGCTTAGAGCTGACCAAGACTTGCTAGCTGACAGATGGACCGAAGTCCTTGCGATCGAAAATGCGAACTCGAACGCCCTCCAAGAGATACCCAAAGCGCAGGCTGCTACCCCAATTAAAGGAAGCAGCACCCAAACCTACATCACCGGCGCATGATGCGGCCGACTGCCACCCTGCGGGTCATGACAGAGAGGCCTCTAGGCCCTCCATTCAAGCCGCACCCCGGCGCTGCTCAACCAAGGCATGGGGAAATGCGCCAGACCTGCGAGACATATTGGAGGACAAGGCAAGGCAAACAAGATCGATCTATGGCGGCGCCCAGGATACGTGACGATAACCGTCACGTCGGATACAACAATTCCGGCCGGGCCGAACACAGTAGACAAAGCTCATTTGAGCTGCGTCGTGATATAGCTCAATACAGAGGCGCCGCACACCCACTATGCTTCACAGACGAAGTGATGGATCATCAAATCCCCGAGGGTTTCAAACCCGTAACATCGAATCATACGATGGCACAACAGATCCTGCGGTTTGGATCGAGGACTACCTCCTCCATATCCACATGGCCCGCGGTGATGATCTACACGCCATCAAATACCTCCCACTCAAGCTTAAAGGACCAGCTCGGCATTGGCTTAACAGCTTGGCCGCAGAATCAATTGGTTGTTGGGAGGACCTGGAAGCCGCATTCCTTGATAACTTCCAGGGCACATATGTGCGACCACCATACGCCGATGACCTCAGCCACATAATTCAGCAGCCAGAAGAATCGGCCAGACAATTCTGGACACGGTTCCTAACCAAGAAAAAAGCAAATCATTGACTGTCCGGATGCAGAGGCCCTTGCAGCCTTCAAACATAACATCCGCGACGAGTGGCTTGCCCGGCACCTAGGACACGAAAAGCCTAAATCCATGGCAGCCCTCACAACACTCATGACCCGCTTTTGCGCGGGAGAGGATAGCTGGCTAGCTTGTAGTAACAACTTGACCAAAAACCCTGGTAGTTCGGATACCAAGGACAGCAATGGCAGGTCGTGTCGCAACAAGCACAAGCGCCGCATTAACGGCGATGATGCTGAAGATACGTCAGTCAATGCCGGATTCAGAGACTCTAAACCCGGTCAGCGGAAAAAGCCGTTCAAAAGAAATACTCAGGGCCCGTCCAATCTGGACCGAATACTCGATCGCTCGTGCCAAATACACGGCACCCCCGAAAAACCAGCCAACCACACCAACAGGGATTGTTGGGTCTTCAAACAGGTAGGCAAGTTAAATGCCGAACTCAATGACAAGGGGCTGCATAGCGATGACGAGGAGGAGCCCCCGCCACGAACAATAGAGGACGAAGGGTTTCCCCCCACAAGTGCGGATGGTGAACATGATATACGCAACCCACATACCCAAAAGGGAGCGGAAGCATGCGCTAAGGGATGTATATGCGATGGAGCCAGTCGCCCCAAATTTCAACCCATGGTCCTCCTGCCCGATCACCTTTGATCGAAGGGACCACCCCACTAGTATCCGCCACGGCGGATTCGCCGCATTGGTTCTTGACCCAATCATTGATGGATTTCACCTCACTAGAATCACGATGGGCGGCGGTAGCAGCCTGAACCTGCTCTATCGGGATACGGTCGCCAAAATGGGCATAGACCCCTCAAGGATTAAACCCACAATGACGACCTTTAAAGGCGTCATACCGGGTGTAGAGGCCAATTGTACAGGCTCAGTTACACTCGATGTGGTCTTTGGATCCCCGGACAACTTTCGAAGCGAAGAGTTAATCTTCGACATAGTCCCGTTCCGCAGCGGCTATCACACACTGCTTGGACGAACCGCATTTGCAAAGTTCAATGCGGTGCCGCACTACGCATACCTCAAGCTCAAGATGCCAGGCCCTCGAGGAGTAATCACGGTCAATGGAAACACCGAACGTTCTCTCCGAACGGAGGAGCATACGGCGGCCCTCGCGGCGGAGGTGCAAAGCAGCCTCTCACGACAATTCTCGAGTCCGGCTATTAAACGCCCGGACACCGTCAAGCGCACCTGGAGTAACCTACAACAAGACCGCCTGGCACGATTCGAGCAAGCGTAGCAATCCGGACCCCACCCCAGCCCTCACGAAATTGGCGGTCAAGATTACGCTGCGTACATAACTATGCTCTAGAGATACCATGGGCATAAGGGGAGGGGCACGACCACGGCACGCCCAGAATGCGGCTCAACCGCACATGGGGCTCCCGATTGTGTCATTCTTTTTCTTTCTTCTTTTCTCTTACTTTCAGGACTCCGTTTTCCAGAAGCCCTGTCCGGCACTAGAATTGCCGAACTCACGATGCAACAGCCGGGGAAGCGGCTACGTTGAGTGTCCAGGTGGTCTCTACTACGAGCATTATACCTGTTTTACATACCATCCTGCAGCTTACCCCTGGAGGGGGACATGTTAAATAGTCCCATCCCTTGCTTTTCGCACTATTGGTATCGTTCTGCTTTCATTGCAGTACCTTTTTTGAATAAACAATACATGGCTTTTGCCTATTATTACACTCCTTTTTTATCTATATATATGTTCATTTATGACATGTTGCACCCATACACTTTGGTACGGCCAATACACCAGGGGCTTAAGTACCCCAAATATATGGTGTGGTAAGTCCGAACACTTTCACAAGTGCGGCACCCCGAACTTATAACATTATATGCATCAGCTCCGAATCATGTCTTGGGTCAATAGTTGGGTTTGCCCGGCTCCTATGTTTTGGTACCTTACGTTCTATTATATCGGCTAACATAGCGCTGGGAGAACCACTGTGATTGTGCCCCGGTTGAGCTGGGTTGAGCACCTCAGTGGAGAAAGCTAAAACTGACCGTCATGATAGGGCGAGAGCCGGTCGCTGTTCGAGAGGTTTTTCGGGTCCCTAAAGACTCATGCCGCTTAGAGCGAGGAGTCGGCATTGTCCGACCAAAGGCGTGGATAGCGCCCGAACTCGGTCTTCCGAATACTAGGGGCTTCACCAAATTTAAAATTATAGAATTCTATGGCTAAGTGAGAGTGTTCAAGCACTATAAGTCCGGTTGCCTTGTTCGTTGCGTTGAGCGCCTCCCTCGAAGGACCCAAGAATGGGAACAAGAGCGCTCAAGTTTATCCCGAACACCCCAGCACTCGTGGCATGGGGGCTGAAGCCAACGACTTGCCATATCTCAAATTTGATAAACGGCGCACAGAAGGTAATATTTTAAATTCACAAGCATTGCGTAGCACATATGAACAAGTTTTCAGCGTACAGGATAACAAATGCGAGTCTATTAAAACATTACAGCTTTGGAGCATTCACCCGCTATAAGGCGGGAACCCTTCATGACAACCTCATAGTACATTTCGGGCTTGCGATGCTCCTTGCCCTTCGGTGGCCCGTCCGTCACAAGCTTCTCCGCATCCAGCTTGCCCCAGTGCACTTTAGCACGGGCAAGGGCCCGACGGGCACCTTCAATGCAGACGGACTGCTTGATGACTTCAATCCATGGACATGCATCCACCAGCCGCCGCTCTAGCCCAAAGTAGCTCCCAGGCATGGCTTCCAATGGCCACAGCCGAATTATGAGGCCCTTCATGGCCTGTTCGGCGACCTTGTGGAGCTCGACCAGCTGCTTCAGCTGGTCGCCTGTGGGCACGGATGTACGGCCTCGGATCACCGAGACCAAGAACACATTTTCCGTCGAGCTCCCCTCCTTGGCGCGGTAGAACGCGCAAAGATCGTACACACCACGGGCAGATCTGCGAATGCTCCTGGAGAGCTCCGGATTCGGGTAAGTAATAGGTAATTCACTTTCACATGCTTGCTTTGCATAAAGAATGCCTTACCCGCCGCTATCTTCTTTAATGCTTCAAAATCTTGGAGGGCTTTTTGGGCTTCGACCTTAGCGGCTTTGGCACTCTCAAGAGCCGAGGTGAGCTCGGATTCTCGAGTCTTCGAGTCACGCTCCAAATTCTCGTGTTTTTCCACGAGAGCCTGGAGCTCTTGCCGCACCTCCGCCACCCGCGCCTCCTGCTTCTCTCGCTCGGTGCGCTCCGCGGCCGCTTCGCTTTCGGCCGCGGACACCGTGTCCTTCAGGGTCGCCACCTCGTTCGTGGCCCCTACAATACCCATGTTAGTCCTGTCATTTTTGCAACCAAATCCTTTCTATAAGGTATTTCTTTAATAAGGTATTACTTACCTTCCTTGTCCTCGAGCTGCTTCTTGGCAAGGCCGAGCTCGTTCTCGGACCGCTCGAGGCTCTGCTTCAATGCATTGACCCTTGATCGGTCTGGCAGAGGTCAAGAAGAGCCTGCATTCCCATATTGGCATACTTATGTTAGACTCCTGCGTATATCTTTTTAGATCCTTAGTCCGGCTTTTCTTTCCGAACACCGAACTAAGCATCGAGAACTACCGTCTATACGGTAATATTCTTACATACTCTAAACTTACCTCAAAGCCCGCTAGAAGGCTGGTACATGCTTGATCAGCCCGCTCTTGGCGGATCGAACTTCTGAATCACCACACTCATAACAGTGCGGTGCTCGTCGTCGATGGAGGCACCGTTAAGCGCCTCCAGCAAGCTATCCGGTGCCTCCGGATGGACGAAGGTCACCGGCGTCGCAGTCTCGCCCTTCTTACGAAGGGGCCGCTTGCCGGACTTCGGAACCACTGAAGGTTCCGATACAGAGTCCGGCATAGGGCCGGATTTAGAGCCCTCTGGGGTCTCGCCCCCTTTGCGCCCAGAGTCCGGGAGGTCGCCTTGCGGCGCCTCCAGGACCACCTCCTCCTGGCCGGGCCCCTTTTGGGACTCCACCGCGGTGTCATCGGCGACACAAGGAGAGGAGGCGGTCGGAAGTGAAGTGCTATTCACATCCGACGAACCCAGGGAGCCGCTCGACGAAGCGGCAAGCTCGTCCTTGGGCGGGCTACATGGTCATATTCGGCGTTAGAAGACACTACGCGACAAATAAAAAGTCATGAACTATTCCGGAGTCCGGACACTTACGATCTCGCCAGGGGCTTGGCCCTTGTTGGCCACTCCTCCTCGTCGTTGTCGGCGTTGGTGGAGAAGTCCCGGAGGAAGGTCCTTCCTTTCTTGGACCCTCCGGCCTCCCGGTCGGGCGGCTTTCCTTTTCTTCTCTCCCCCGGGAGAGGCTTCCTTTCCTCCTCCTCTTCTTGAGGAGGATTCCGCCTCAGTCGCCGGACGATGAGTCCGACAAGACTGGCGCCGGAGCTCCTTCGAGTTCCCGTGGCCTTCTTCTTGGCCTTCTTCTCCGGCACCACATGAGGTGCCGAGCCAAGAACCAGTCAATTGGGCGTCCATTGGTCTTCAAGGCGGGGGCAGACGATTAATCTGTCCGGGCGTCTTCAGCCGATCTGTCATATGTTAGGGAGTTTTAGATCCCGCATAAACTCAAACTATGGAAAAAGAGTCCCATAAAGGGTAAAATAACTTGCCTCGCTGGCTTGACGTCATGAGCTGAATCCGCGATCTTCGGTGGCGGATGTGGGAGCTTCGCCCTTGAACAGCACCTTCCAGGCATCTTCGTACGTAGTGTCGAAGAGCCTTTTAAGAGTTTGGTGTTGTGCCGGATCGAACTCCTACAATTTGAAGGCCCGTTGTTGGCATGGGAGAATCCGGCGGATGAGCATCACCTGGATTACTTGACAAACGTGAGATTCTTGTCCACCAGGTTTCGGACGCAGGTTTGGAGTCCGGACAGCTCGTCCGAATCACCCCATGTCAGGCCCGTCTCTTTCCATGATGTGAGCCGTGTGGGGAAGCCAGATCAGAATTGAGGGCCGCCAAGACGTTGAGAGTCGCTGGCTCGGTGATGTAGAACCACCCGATTGCCACCCCTTTATGGTCTCCAGATAGGAGCCCTAGAGCCATAGGACTTTGGCCATCTTGCCAACCATGGCACCTCCGCACTCCGCTTGGCGGCCGCCCACTACCTTCGGCTTGACAATGAAGGTCTTCAGCTATAAGCCGAAGTGGGGCTGGATGCAGAGGAAGGCCTCGCACACGACGATAAACGCCGAGATGTTGAGGATGAAATTCGGGGCTAGATCGTGGAAGTCCAGGCCGTAGTAGAACATGAGCCCCCGGACAAATGGGTGAAGTGGAAAACCTAGTCCGCGGAGGAAGTGGGTGAGGAACACCACCCTCTCATGGGGCCTGGGGGTGGGAATGAGCTGCCCCTCGTCGGGTAGCCGGTGCGCGATGTCGCTGGACAAGTATCCGCCTTCCGCAGCTTTTTGATGTGCCCTCCGTGACGGAGGAGGCCATCCACTTGCCTCCCGCTCCGGACATAGTTGGAGAAGGTTGAGGTGGGATATGCGGACTTGGGCGCTGGAGCTCAAGTCTTGTGAAATGGATGAGCAAAGGAGGAAGAAGGCGTGGGTGAAAAGGTGGATCCTTATCCCTTATATGGACGGACAAAGCTATCGTCCCCGCCAGCCTGGTAAAACTCGCTTATCTCCCAAGCGCCGTAATAAATGGCGCGGTTGGGTTACCCACGTCCGTATTGATGGGAATCCCGGAATAAGGGGGCACGATCTCCGCTTTGATAAGACATGCCAAGGAAACGGCCTCGCTAAACGCGCTAAGGTGGAGCAGTAAAAACGATTCGTATAAAGGCCTGGCTGTGGTGTGATGTCACGCTACGTCAGCAGATCTGTGCAAAGGTTATTCTCTCTACGGTAGTATGTTGAACTTGTTTTGCAGAGCCGGACACTATCCTTGTGTTCAAAATCTTCTACGAAGTATTCGGAGGAGGAACCCGCCTTGCAATGCCGAAGACAATATGCGTGCCGAACTCGTCGTCATTGAAGACTGGTTCAGGGGCTACTGAGGGAGTCCTGGATTAGGGGGTGTCCGGATAGCAGAACTATCACCTTTGGCCGGACTCATGGACTATGAAGATACAAGATTGAAGACTCATCCCGTGTCCGGATGGGACTTTCCTTGGCGTGGAAGGCAAGCTTGGCGATACGGATATGTAGATCTCCTACCATTGTAATCGACTCTGTGTAACCCTAACCCTATCCGGTGTCTATATAAAGCTGGAGGGTTTTAGTCCGTAGGACGAACAACAATCATACCATAGGCTAGCTTCTAGGGTTTAGCCTCCTTGATCTCGTGGTAGATCCACTCTTGTACTACCCATATCATCAATATTAATCAAGCAGGAGTAGGGTTTTACCTCCATCGAGAGGGCCCGAACCTGGGTAAAAACATCGTGTCCCTTGTCTCCTGTTACCATCCGCCTAGACGCACAGTTCGGGACCCCCTACCCGAGATCCGCCGGTTTTGACACCGACAGCAAGCCATTGAAAGTAAATGGATCTTCAAGAAGAAGATTGATGCTGACTATAAAGCTCTACTTGTTGCGAAAGGTTTTCGACAAGTTCAAGGGATTGACTACGATGAGACCTTCTCACCCGTAGTGATGCTTAAGTCTGTCCGAATCATGTTAGCAATTGCCGCATTTTATGATTATGAAGTTTGGCAAATGGATGTCAAAACTGCATTCTTGAATGGATTTCTAGAAGAAGAGTTGTATAAGATGCAACCGGAAGGTTTTGTCGATCCAAAGGGAGCTAACAAAGTGTGCAAGCTCCAGCGATCCATTTATGGACTGGTGCAAGCCTCTCGGAGTTGGAATAAACGCTTTGATAGTGTGATCAAAGCATTTGGTTTTGTACAGACTTTTGGAGAAGCCTATATTTACAAGAAAGTGAGTGGGAGCTCTGTAGCATTTCTGATATTATATGTGGATGACATATTGCTGATTGGAAATGACACAGAATTTCTGGATAGCATAAAGGATACTTGAATAAGAGATTTTCAATGAAAGACCTCGGTGAAGCTGCTTATATATTGGGCATCAAGATCTATAGAGATAAATCAAGACGCTTAATTGGACTTTCACAAAGCACATACCTTGACAAAGTTTTGAAGAAGTTGAAAATGGATCAAGTAAAGAAAGGATTCTTGCCTGTGTTACAAGGTGTGAAGTTGAGTAAGACTCAATGCCCGACCACTGCAGAAGATAGAGATAAAATGAAAGATGTTCCCTATGCTTCAGCCAGAGGCTCTATCATGTATGCAATGCTGTGTACCAGACCTGATGTGTGCCTTGCTATAAGTCTAGCAGGGAGGTACCAAAGTAATCCAGGAGTGGATCTTCGACAGCGGTCAAGAACATCCTGAAATACCTGAAAAGGACTAAGGATATGTTTCTCGTTTATGGAGGTGACAAAGAGCTCATCGTAAATGGTTACGTTGATGCAAGCTTTGACACTGATCCGGACGATTCTAAATCGCAACCGGATACGTGTTTATATTGAACGGTGGAGCTGTCAGGTGGTGCAGTTCTAAACAAAGTGTCGTGGCGGGATCTACGTGTGAAGCGGAGTACGTAGCTGCTTCGGAAGCAGCAAATGAAGGAGTCTGGATGAAGGAGTTCATATCCGACCTAGGTGTCATACCTAGTGCATTGGGTCCAATGAAAATCTTTTGTGATAATACTGGTGCAATTGCCTTGGCGAAGGAATCGAGATTTCACAAGAGAACCAAGCACATCAAGAGATGCTTCAATTCCATCCGGGATTTAGTACAGGTGGGAGACATAGAAATTTGCAAGATACATACGGATCTAAATGTTCCAGACCCGTTCACTAAGCCTCTTCCACGAGCAAAACATGATCAACACCAAGGCTCCATGGTTGTTAGAATCATTACTGTGTAATCTAGATTATTGACTCTAGTCAAGTGGGAGACTGAAGGAAATATTCCCTAGAGACAATAATAAAGTTATTATTTATTTCCTTATATCATGATTTTTTTTTATTCATGCTGGAATTGTATTAACCGGAAACGTAATACTTGTGTGAATACATAGACAAACAGAGTGTCACTAGTATGCCTCTACTTGACTAGCTCATTAATCAAAGATGGTTATGTTTCCTAACCATTGACATGGGTTGTCATTTGATTAACGGGATCACATCATTAGGAGAATGATATGATTGACTTGAACCATTCCTTTAGCTTAGCACTCGATCGTATAGTATGTTGCTAATGCTTTCTTCATGACTTATACATGTTCCTATGATTATGAGATTATGCAACTCCCGTTTACCGGAGGAACACTTTGTGTGCTACCAAACGTCACAACGTAACTGGGTGATTATAAAGGTGCTCTACAGGTGTCTCCAAAGGCACTTGTTGGGTTGGCGTATTTCGAGATTAGGATTTGTCACTCCGATTGTCGGAGAGGTATCTCTGGGCCCACTCAGTAATGCACATCACTTAAGCCTTGCAAGAATTGCGACTAATGAGTTAGTTGCGGGATGATGTACTAAGGAATGAGTAAAGAGAGTTGCCGGTAACGAGATTGAACTAGGTATTGAGATACCGACGATCAAATCTCGGGCAAGTAACATACCGATGACAAAGGGAACAACTTATGTTGTTATGCGGTCTGACCGATAAAGATCTTCATAGAATATGTGGGAGCCAATATGAGCATCCAGGTTCCACTATTGGTTATTGACCGGAGACGTGTCTCGGTCATGTCTACATAGTTCTCGAACCCGTAGGGTCCGTGACGCTTAACGCTTCGATGTGATTATATTATGAGTTTATATGTTTTGATGTACCGAAGATTGTTTGGAGTCCCGGATGTGATCACGGACATGACGAGGAGTCTCGAAATGGTCGAGACATGAAGATTAATATATTGGAAGCCTATATTTGGATGTCGGAAGTGTTCCGGGTGAAATTGGGATTTTACCGGAGTACCGGAGGGGTTACCGGAACCCCCCGGGGGTAAATGGGCCATAGTGGGTGACGGTGTCCTGGACTAGGGGGTACTCACCACGTCGTCTCCCGATCTGTTGGATTGGGCCGAGGATCCCCATGGCCGTATACTCATGGGACAGTCCGACAGTTGCAGCATAAGGAAGATTCCACAAGACTTGGCGATCAAGACAAGGACTCCTCCCCCACCGGCGTATTCGGCTAGGACTCTTGTTATCCTAGGCCTCTGGTGCATTATATAAACCGAGGCCAGTCTAGTCGATTGAGATGAACAACAATCATACCATAGGCTAGCTTCTAGGGTTTAGCCTCTCTGATCTCGTGGTAGATCTACTCTTGTACTACCCATATCATCAATATTAATCAAGCAGGAGTAGGGTATTACCTCCATCGAGAGGGCCCGAACACAGGTAAAAACATCGTGTCACTTGTCTCCTGTTACCATCCGCCTAGACGCACAGTTCGGGACCCCCTACCCGAGATCCGCCGATTTTGACACCGACATTGGTGCTTTCATTGAGAGTTCCACTGTGTGTTCAGCAAAAGGTCGATGGCTCGCCTGCAGGTCAACTGCGACTTCGCCATCTTCGTCACCAGCTCGACTGGTCACCTTGGTTCGACCAAGGACTGCGCCCTACCTCCAATCGTCATGTTCGGATGAGGGCCTTCATCAACATCAACTCCGATATCTATCAAGATCATGGAGGAATCATCGAGGGAGCCCGGGGCCTCAACGTCAACATTGCCCTCGGGCGATCAGATCGCTTTTTCCGGACAGCGGACTTGTGTCCGCCGCCACCGCCTCCTCCAGCGTCGTTTTAACGATTGCTTCGGTGGAATTGTGCGGAATTGAGCCTACAACAACCCTGGAAAATTTCGTCGAGTTCCGACGGAGGAATCTCTGGCAATCTCCGATATACCGGAGCCGCATTGAATCTGGACGAGAATCTAGGCGAGTTTAGGGCATGGTGTCCAGCTTCTAGCTCGGACTTCCTTTGGAAGATCCAACCGTTGGTCGGCTGCAGAATTCCTATATCTACCACCCCTCAAAATTTCAGCTCGATCCGACCGTCCAAACTCCGGGAACCTTCCGATTAGTGTATCACTTTTCGGATCTGTTTTCTGCGTGAAAACGAATCCGACCCGAGTTCGTCTTTTTTATGAACGGGATTTCGGACATCCTTTTTGAAGGAAGTTTTGTATGAGATGTTGTGTTTTGTTTCCGAACACATCCCACTAACTTTAAAATCTTTTGAACATGATCTTCAATATCATGCTGGTGTCAAACCAGTCCGGCAATATTGCTCCACGGCTGCCGACCTACGCTAGACACGTCGTCACTTTGTTGAGCCGAGCTCAACTTCTTCGGATCATCATCTCGGCAAGCCGAACAAGAGTCCGGCATCGCGAAGGATAAATCATCACCAACATCGCCGCCCCATGGATTACACGGAGCGGGCATACCGGCATCACCGCACGGTCGCCTCATCAAGCCGACATCGACCACGTCACGACCTGTATCGGCAGGGCCGCACTATTGCTTCTTCAAGCTGGTGTCCATCACGCCGACCTACTTCGACATCTCGGCTGGACCGGGGGCTTCGCCATCTCTTCATCAACCTACTCCGGACACTTCGGCGTCGCTAGCCGACCAGCTCCGTCACGTTAGCTGGACCGAGGGCTTTTGCCTCGGCGAGCCAACCTTTGTCAGCATTGCCATGCCGTCATGTTATCGCCCATCAGGCAATGGGTGCGCGGATCGAGTCCCAATTTTGGGAATCACCTCCCTTCGGGTTGCTATAACAAATAAACCAGGTGCTATTAATCCCAGTATTTTTTGCTTGTTTGGGTTCATTTTTCCCAAGGAATTATTGCTCTGGTTTGTCCATCATATATACGCAGGTCTATCAAATGGTGGCCGCGTTAACAACGATCGCATGGTGGTTCGGTCAGTTTCAGAACATAGTCCGGCGAATGACGCATCCGGAACTCGGACCGACCTGTGAATACAGGCTTTGCCAAGCCTTTATTGCATTACACCGACGACTGCATCGACATTGACTTCGGCGCCAGGCCATATTTCTTTTATTACTCACTTTGCATAAATTATTTATTATGCAACATTTTGTTTAATTCTTATTATTACTATTATCCCGGTCTGCACTATTTTTTGTTCACAGGAAAATGATCCAGCCGGACTATATCCTTTGGCGTCACCTCGGCTGGACGGGGGGCTTCGTCAACACTTCATTACCCCATGCTGGGACTTTGACATCACTCTGCCGTCCTGCATTGACCGTGCTATGTCACCACTTCGGAGTGTCGAGCTCTTTGCTCCGCCACCTCGGGATCGGCTTGGGGGATGGAACCTTCTCCCGCATCAAGCTCGGACCGCGTCGTCAATATCGAACACATCAACCAGCTAAGTTGCCTTCATGCTCAAAGTTTTAAATTTTTAACTTGTGTTCGGCTCGACCAAGCGTTATACTTTTTTGGGAAAAAGTTGCTTGTAAAAATTTTCCTTTTCCAAACTTTGTTTGTGACGCATAAATTCAAATACCCAATTCATTTGGGGCTTCCTTCATGAAGCTTTTTCTCTTGCATATGATTATACTTGTACGGCTTCGTTCCTTGGTCGTGTATTATGCCACAATATGCACCATATTGACTTAAGCGATTTGCAAGTTGGGTTGCCTCGCTCCTGTGTTTACCCCTACGTTCCCGATTGTTTGGCTAGGGAGTAAAGGGAGCACCTCTGCGATTGTCACGATCGGGTCACCCGAGCCGACCTCGACTGGTGAAGCCGAAAGCTAAGCGCTCTTACTGTTTTCAATAATGGTCGGCACAACGGAACTCATGAGTACAAAAAATCTATTGCACAAGTCTCATAATAACAATGAGCACCCGAAGAAAGGTATTAGTGGGGTACTATTTTCTTGAAGATGCTTCTTACACTTCGCAGTAATATAGCATAAGTTCCCCGAGCGCTTTATGCTGTTATGACCTTATGGCCTGATTGCTGGTTATTGGAAACACCGCCGATATTCTCGACAGATGGAGTACATAACACTTTTCGGTCCTTGACGAAGATGGAGAAGCCGACGGTCGGTTAAGACGCTGCTTAAAGTTCGGTTGAACATAGATATGATATAAGTACTTCGGTACATACAATCATTCTTTTACCCAAGTCACTTGGGGACTCTTATGTTTATTTGAGCCGTTTTATAATAAGTGTTTTTCTTCTTAGTCGCTGCAGAGTTTTTATTATTATTTATCACTCCTTTTCTCGACACGAGTGTGCGGTCACTAGCCGGGAGCCTAATTTCTCTCAAAACCGCTAGAGTTTAGTTTTCTAGACTAGCCTAATGAGAAGTACTCCGCCTTGGGATGGGAGGCTGAAGCCGTGGGCTGACCCGCTTGAAGTGTTGAGATAGGATGTGTCATGTTAAAGCACGGCAGAAGCACCTTTTTTTTTCTAAAGCCCAATTTTCGGATTGGCACCGAACACTTGATCTTGTTCGGACGTCATGTTTTTACTGACGTTTTTTGGTTTTCCAAGCTTTTGGCACTTTTCAACTATTTGTGTGTTTTCAGCACAAGTCTCGCAGTGCAACGCCGGACACCTTTAGAGATTCGGCAAAAAATATTCTCGGATGTTGCTATATATGCATCAGTTTCGAATTGTGTCTTCGGTCAATAGTTGGGTTGCCCGGCTCCCGCGCTTTCCTCCTACGTTCCGCTTTGTTCGGCTAGGTGTGCAAAGGGAGAACCACTTCGATTGTGCTTCCAGCTCGCATGGTCAAGCACCTCAGTGGAGAAAGCCGAAAACTGACTTTCACAATAGGTGTAAACTGGTCAGCGATCCGATGAATATCTTAAATGACGGGCCATTCATAAAATTGGCCAAAGTGTTTCCGGCTTGACCTCGACTGTCGCCGAACACTACCGGGGGCTAGTAACTTTCCTCCCAAACTAAATCCTCAACATTTTGCTCTTACATTGGAGCTGAGTTTTCATGATCATGTTAGCACGACAACCCAAAGAAAGGAACCGATAGCGGGACTATTTTCTTTGGAAGACATTTCTTCTGTTAAACAGTAATATAACATATCTCTCTGCTTACCTTTGTTTATAAAACCGTATGGCCAGATTGCCTTGTTTGTCGTAAATCTTTGCCCTCATAAAGGCTTTATAAAGTTGGACAAACACTCCTCGACTCTTGGCCGAGGAGGTTGAAGCCGATGGTCGGTAACAAAGTTTTGTACAATGCGGATCCAAGCATTAATGACATAAAGTACTTGGATACATTGAGTCATTACACATAATTTGTGATTTTACTATGGATATCGATCCTTAATTCGGCCACCCGTGCCCGCATTAAGGCTCGGGGGCTACTAGGCTTCGGGCTTATTATTTACAAATATTAAAGGGGCACATCAAATCCCCTGATTTGGTGTTGCCACCCGACCAGTGTCTCGGGGGCTACTGCATTGCCTGTTCTATGCAGAAAATTTTAAGTGCAATACAGTTTCCGAGGAGATTTTGATCCTCAGGTTGGTCGGCCGCACCCAACCTGAGTCTTGAGGACTGAGCACACCGCTTTTTGTGTCCCAAAGTATTCTGCCGAGCTAGGACTTGATCCTCAGACCGATTTTGCAAATCAACCTGAGTCTCAGCGGCTACGGGGATCAGCGGTCTTATGTCATCCTTCAGGTGCATCTCGGGTTTTAGACCGATACACACCTTGAGGGCTACTGGCTATATATCTCGGCAGAGAATAAACTGCACCAATCAAAAATATTGACAAAACCGCCCACATTCGGGTGGTGCACCACCTCGGAAGTAGTCCGCATAAAGCTCGGGCAGCTAGTGGCTGGCTCCATAGAGGGCATTTTCCGGCATTAAGCTCGGCTAAACTCCTTCAAACTTATTTGAACCAAGGTGATTTACGACACCTCGGATACAGTCCGGCGTTGGAGCTCGGATACATAGTCCGGCGTTGGAGCTCGGATACCGTCCGGCGTTGGAGCTCGGATACATAGTCCGGCGGTAGAGCTGGGAAGCAGTCCGGCGTTGGTGCTCGGCTGCAAAGATACCTCGAATGCAGTCCGGCGTTAGAGCTCGGACGCAAGAGGACACTGCCTCCCGGGAATAACTTCAAACCCGAGGCGTGGCATAAAAATAACAAGGCATTGATAAAGGCCGTAAACTTAAAGGGGCTCCTCGGATACCCAACGTGTAAACTCTTCGTATGCACTTAGGCGATCCTCAAGATCGAAGATGAGAAGATTTGTTGAACCAGTTTTCAAGACCGACGACCGAAGATGAAGAATAGTTCGGAAGAATCGAGGAGCGTCCCCAACTTGAAGACCAGTTCAGGGGGCTACTGACGGTGTCCTGGACTAGGGGGTACTCACCACGTCGTCTCCCGATCAGTTGGATTGGGCCGAGGATCCCCATGGTCGTATACTCATGGGCCAGTCCGGACAGTTGCCGCGTACAAGGAAGATTTCACAAGACTTGGCGATCAAGACTAGGACTCCTCCCCCACCGGTGTATTTGGCTAGGACTCTTGTTATCCTAGGCCTCTGGCGCATTATATAAACCGAGGCCAAGCTAGTCGATAGAGATGAACAACAATCATACCATAGGCTAGCTTCTAGGGTTTAGCCTCTCGGATCTCGTGGTAGATCTACTCTTGTACTACCCATATCATCAATATTAATCAAGCAGGAGTAGGGTATTACCTCATCGAGAGTGCCCGAACCTGGGTAAAAACATCATGTCCCTTGTCTCATGTTACCATCCGCCTAGACGCACAGTTCGGGACCCCCTACCCGAGATCCGCCGGTTTTGACACCGACAGTGGGCCTTAGTGGAGAAGAGGAGAGGCGGCCAGGGCAAGGGGCGCGCTCCCCTCCCCCTAGTCCAAATAGGACAAGGAGAGGGGGGCGGCGCCCCCCCCCCCTTTCCTTCTTCTCCTCCACCTCTTTCCCCCTCTTCTCCTAATCCAACAAGGAAAAGGGAGGGAGTCCTACTCCCGGTGGGAGTAGGACTCCTCCTGGCACGCGCCCTCCTGGCCGTCCGCACCTCCCCGCTTGCTCCTTTATAGACGGGGGCAGGGGGCACCCTAGAGACACAACAATTGATCGTTTGATCTTTTAGTCGTGTGCGGTGCCCCCCTCCACCATAGTCCACCTCGATAATACTATAGTGGTGCTTAGGCGAAGCCCTGCGTCGGGAGAACATCATCATTGTCACCACGCCGTCGTGCTGACGAAACTCTCCCTCAACGCTCGGCTTTATCAGAGTTTGAGGGACATCATCGGGTTGAACGTGTGCTGAACTCGGAGGTGCCGTGCGTTCGGTACTTGATCGGTCGGATCGTGAAGACGTACGACTACATCAACCGCGTTGTGCTAATGCTTCCACTTTCGGTCTACGAGGGTACGTGGACAACACTCTCCCCTCTCGTTGCTATGCATCACCATGATCTTGCGTGTGCGTAGGAATTTTTTTGAAATTACTACGTTCCCCAACACCTTTGTCTTTGGGTTGATTGATGATCTAGATTGGTATGGGTTGTATGTTTTATTTTGGTGTTGTCCTATTGTGCCCTCCGTGTCGCGCAAGCGTGAGGGATTCTCGTTGTATGGTGTTGCAATACGTTCATGATTCACTTATAGTGGGTTGCTTGAGTGATAGAAGCATAAACCCGAGTAAGGGGGTTGTTGCATATGGGATAAAGGAGACTTGATGCTGTAATGCTATGGTTGGGTTTTACCTTAATGATCTTTAGTAGTTGCGGATGCTTGCAAGAGTTCCAATCATAAGTGCATATGATCCAAGAAGAGAAAGTATGTTAGATTATGCCTCTCCCTCATATGAAATTGCAATAGTGATTACCGGTCTTGTTAACAATTGCCTAGGATAATTCCGCTGTGACCCATCATTATTCCACACTCGCTATTTATAATATTTAGTAATATATTCTAACTTTATGATAACAGCACCTACTTTTATGTTTTAGCTCTCCGATATCATGCAAAATTATCCTCTTCATACCCACAACGTAGTTTTATTTCTCGTTTCTAGTTGGAAGCAAGCGTTGATTGTCGTGAGAGTCGTGTCGATTCTTGAGATAGGACTTGAGAGAATATTGATCTTACCTTTAGATCCTTGTGGGTTCGACACTCCATACTTATCACTTCCTCCTTTGGGAATTGCTACAATGATTCCCTGCACTTGGGGATTATCATGCCTCGAAGAAGATTCCCAATGCCACTCCTTCAGACTTTGTTCTCCTACTGTACCAACCAGTCGATCTCCATCTAGGAGCTTGCTGCCTCTAATTGGGACCTTGGGTTGCACTATTCTGTGTAACCTTAATAGTTAGTTGATTGGTAGGCCCTCACTTTCCTTCTCCATCGCTCTCAGAGAACCTGAATAAGATATCATAGCACCATAAA
This sequence comes from Aegilops bicornis, assembly GCA_021605145.1. Lineage (NCBI taxonomy): Eukaryota > Viridiplantae > Streptophyta > Magnoliopsida > Poales > Poaceae > Aegilops > Aegilops bicornis. Next base: position 522,154,235 of record CM038669.1, read on the forward strand.
CCCTTTGGCGGGTGATGCGGTCACCTACCATAGGTAGGGTCAAGGACCTGTCATACGGGGTCCTCCTAGGGTCCCACACCGCCATGGGTAGGTCTTAGGAACACACCCACGTTCATACGCGAATGCCAGGATGTCCACTCGGACACCTCGACATTACTCGGTGAGCACCCTTCAGTCGGCACGACAACTGCCACTAGGAAGAGGGAAATGGAGGGACGACGTGGGAGCTGCAACGGTAGAGGAATTCTAAGCCACCCTTAAAATACAATCATGGCTACCGTTACTTATAACTGCTGCAGCTATGGCACTTTATAACTATAACTACTATAATAATGGGCATTAAGTGCCCCGGCGACGTGGGAGCATTGGAGCTGTGGCGCACTCTATATAAGCCGCACTCCTCCTCCCGAGCTGGGGTTAAGCAATCTCTGTAATCACACCCCTCAAGAAAAGCAAGCCTCAGAGCACGAGACGTAGGGATATTACCTCCATCGAGAGGGGTCTGAACTCATTAAACATCGAGTGTTACGCTTGCGCCGTAGCTAGGCTCTGCTCCTCTTTCATACCCCTTGTATTGTCAGGATCGTAACCCCGACAGTTGGCGCCCACCATGGGGCTAGACGTCTAGCAAAGTTTCACGGCACAGGTGGATCATCATCATGTTGGTCGGCAACGAAATCCGTTTGGGGACACTCGGCTTCCTCGCCGACAAACCCTGAAAAATTCCAAAATTTAACACAACACTCCTGTTGTTCTATGTTGACACTCGAAAAAATTTGAAAGCAATAAAAGGCAACGGATATCGTTTCGTCCCCAAATGTGGCACGTTCCCTACTGAAACCATCACGCTTGTTATGAGAAGCTAAGGTTTGTGAGAAGCTTATTCCCAAACCTGCCCCAAATGGGATAAAAAAATTTACCACGGCATGTTGATGCCGCTCCATGATAGCATGCCAAGTTTCATGAATATCAGACGAGTTTTGGATTTACTAGAATTTAAAAACCATGTATCTCAATGTTTGCGGCCGAGTGACGGTGGCAGGGTGTTTGAAATTCATTCCCATTTCTTGCATGGGACCTAAGCATGCAACCAAGGACACATATTTGATTTTTCAATCAGTTTATATGCACTGGAGCATGCTGATGTAGTTCAAATTTGAATTATGCGCATAAAATGCCTGGGAAACCTAGTTAATGTATAAAAATGTCCAAACGAACCCCGAATAATTGCAAAATAGAACACAACACTCTTGTTGTTCTATGCTGACACACAAAAAAAATTGAAAGCAATAAGAGGCAACAGATATTGTTTCGTCCCCAAAGGTGGCATGTTCCCTACCGAAACAATCACGCTTGTTGTGAGAAGCTCTGGTTTGTGTGAAGCTTATACCCAAACCTGCCCCAAATGGGATAAAGAATTTACCACGGCATGTTGATGCCGCTCCATGATAGCATGCCAAGTTTCATGAATTTCAGCCGAGTTTTGGATTTACTAGAATTTAAAAACCAGGTATTTCAATGTTTGCGGCTGAGTGACGGTGGTAGGGTGTTTGAAATTCATTCCCATTTCTTGCATTGGGACCTAAGCATGCAACGAAGGACACATATTTGATTTTTCAACGAGTTTATATGCACTTGTGCATGTGCATGTAGTTCAAATTTGAATTATGCGCATAAAATGCCTGGGAAACCCAGTTAATTTATAAAAATGTCCAAATGAACCCCGAAAAATTCCAAAATTGAACACAACACTCCTGTTGTTCTATGTTGACACTCAAAAAAAATTGAAAGCAATAAGAGGCAACGGATATTGTTTCGTCTCCAAAGGTGGCACGTTCCCTACCGAAACCATCACGCTCGTTGTGAGAAGCTCTGGTTTGTGAGAAGCTTATAACCAAACCTGCCCTGAATGGGATAATTTTTGTACCACGGCATGTTGATGCCGCTCCGTGGTAGCATGCCAAGTTTTGTGAATTTCAGATGAGTTTTGGATTTACCAGAATTTAAAAACTAGGTATCTCAATGTTAGCGGCCGAGTGACGGTGGCAGGGTGTTTGAAATTCATTCTCATTTCTTGTATGGGAACTAAGCATGCAACCAAGGACACATATTTGATTTTTCAACCAGTTTATATGCACTGGAGCATGTGCATGTAGTTCAAATTTGAATTATGCGCATAAAATGCCTAGAAAACCCAGTTAATGTATAAAAATGTCCAAACGAATCCCGAAAATTTCAAAATTGAACACAACACTCCAGTTGTTCTATGTTGACACTCAAATTTTTTTGAAAGCAATAAGAGGCAACGGATATCGTTTCGTCCCCAAAGATGGCACGTTCCCTACCAAAACCATCACGCTTGTTGTGAGACGCTCTGGTTTGTGAGAAGTTTATACCCAAACCTGCCCCAAATGGGACAAAAAATTTACCACGGCATGTTGATGCCGCTCCATGATAGCATGCCAAGTTTCATGAATTTTAGACGAGTTTTGGATTTACTAGAATTTAAAAACCAGGTATCTCAATGTTTGCGGCCGAGTGACGGTGGCAGGGTTTGTGACATTCATTCTCATTTCTTGCATGGGACCTAAGCATGCAACCAAGTACTCATATTTGATTCTTCAACCCGTTTATATGCACTGGAGCATGTGCATGTAGTTCAAATTTGAATTATGCACCTGAAATGCCTACAAAACCAAGTTAATGTATAAAAACGTCCAAACGAACCCTGAATAATTCCATTTTTTGACGATGCACCTATAGTTGCATGTTCACTGCAGATAAAAGTTCTAACAATTCAAACACCATCCTTTGTCGCTGTGACCCCATTACATAATTCAAATCAAGATGATAAATCAAGTAGATCGCACACACAGTTTATTATCACCAACCGTGTGAGATGCAGCACAAAATATCTTGGAGCACCGTCGGTGTATAGTATGCCTATGGCTTACGCGAGAAGGTGCGTCGGCTACAGTTCACAGCCGGCTGTTAAGCACTCTAGCTCACTCCCCAAATATCATTTCACTATTCATTCGTCGCCGGTGAAAGATTGGGACGTGGACCCACGTCGTGAGGGCAACTTCGGCGGCCCACTCCGGCGAGAGCGCGGCCGCAGCCGCCAGCCGCGTGCTAAGAAGCTTCGTGAGGGCGACCGCAGTCTCCGTCCGGCCGGCCAAGGCAGCCCAAATGGTCGTTGTTGCTTCTCAGGCGGCGGCAACAACATCTGCCTCGGGGATAGAAACCGGCGAGAGCGGCAAAGCAGTTGTCCATTCAGCAGCGGTGGCCTTAGCCCTGATGGAGGCCGCCCACTACCATGTCGAGGCCGTCGACGCCCAGCTCGTGGCAGTCACCGCACAAATCGAACGAAGCTTCGCCGACAATGGAAGGAAACCCACGACCGAAGAGCTGGCAATCGCTGAGAGAGTTCGAGCTGTCGTCCGTTCCGACGCGGCATACCTTGCCATGACAGAGCCCGCCAGAGCCCAGATCACGGCCACCCATGCCCAGCTCATGGTGCCTATGCCAAAGATATGGCGGACGCGGATGGCGAGATGCTTGCCGAGTATGGTGCAATTGATGCATGGAGCCCCTTCTCCAGGAGACCGTCGGGCGCCAGCTGGACATGGAGGCGGCGACGGAGATCGACGAGCACCAGCCGTAGTAGTACTCTTTGTTTTTTTTAATTAAGAGTGTCGGTCTTTAATTTGTTAGAGTAATGTTTAGGTCAGCTAGCTCTGTTTAATTGCTGAACTTACTTGATTAACAAGTTAGTCTCCTTTGTGTACCCAAATTATGCAATGACGTGGATGACCACTGTAACCAGGGAAATTTGAACCAAAAATTTTGACGTTAAAACTCAACACACACGGGTTAAGCTATCTGAATCGTTTGTGATGGTCACATATTGTTCACAGTTCTGAATAAGGGACCGTGTCTGATGACACTTTGCGCGCCAGTTTTTTCGCTGAAGCGATTCCAAATTTTTGGCTTCCGCGGAAATATCTACCTCCACGACCCCTCCCCTTATGAAAAGCCATATTTCCCCTCTTTCTGCCTTCCTTTCCAAGTTGAAACCTTCACTACTTTCTTGCAGCGCCGCCTCCTCACTGGCGACCCTCCTTCACGCTGCTCGGCCTCTCCTATCCAGCAGGTAATTCACACCCGAGCCCCATCCTCCTCCTCCTTCCACATCCCACATGCCCCGACCGCCGGCGCGAACGCGACACCTTCCACCCAAATCACTGACCCCTCCACCAAATAAGAGCCGGCCTAAGCCATGGTGCCTTGATATAGCCAGGATCTCAAGGAGCATTTGGCAGCGGAGAAGCAAATCGCGGCCGCACGCGCGGATGAGGTTGCGATGGCTGCCATTCGTGCCGACCCCCAGATCTTGGAGGAGCACCTTGCCGTCGAGGCCACCGTTGATGCCTCGCGCGCCGACGCTGCGACGCGGTTGGCTGCTTTAAACGACAGTTCGTGGCATTTTCTCGATGCCATCATTTGCTAGCTACTGCCTTTCCTTAACAAATTCTAGTGAATTGTGCTATCTACTTTTACAATGGAATCTTCTACTGTAGTGTATATGTTCTATATGTCGTGCAATGTGGTTTTAGGTTAACTGCTTGGTTCAATTCTGCAAATGTGATGTTCAATTCTTCAGGGTGCAATATTTCCAAGTTGTTAAGCATGCTTGGTTTGGTTAATCATTCGATCTTGTATTACGAGTATGTTATATTGTGCAATGTGGTGCTTAGTTAACGTTTGGTTCATTTGTTGTTGTGTTTAGTTAACTGCTTGGTTCAATTCTGGAATGTGATGTTCAATTATTGTGGCTGCATTCTGTTATTGTATACCATGTGAAAAATAAATCGAATTTGGCTCTACTAAATACATGAGGAACAAATACAATTGCTATATTTCCAAGTTGTTAAGCATGCTTGGCTTGGTTAAGTCTGATCTTCTATTAGGAGTGTGTTATAATGTACAACGTGGTGCTTAGTTAATGTTTGGTTCATTTGTTGTGGTGTTTAACTAACTGCTTGGTTCAATTCTACACTGCAATGTCCAATTGTCGTGGGAAGAATTTTGTATTGTTGTGCATGTGAGGAATAAATCGAATTTGGCTGCACTTAATGCATGAGAAACATATACAATTGCTATATTTCCTAGTTCTTAATCATGCTTGGTTTGCATAAATGGGTTTTCATGTGGCTTGAACTAATCTGATGAATCTGCAATGTGCTTATTTTTCATCAACATATTTTACTCATAGCATGCGAACCCTTACTTAACCTGATGACTAACTACCTTATATGTGTTGCAGGGAAACAATGGGAAGCACCGAGGTTTACAATCGAGGTTATCACGTGCATGGTCCGTTGTCTAATAGCACATTATTGTGCAATTGCATGGACCATTCTAATATTTAGGTTTTTAACAATTTGGTCTTGCACATGTAGGTCCTGCTATCAGAGGTTTTGACCCACTGTTTGACCCTTTTTGCATATGGGGAAATGAGTTATCCATAAATATCAGTCAAGTCAAGAAACTCAGAAAGATTGTTAGGATAACGAAATTAGCGACAAAAAACAACAAGATATTTGTCTGCACAATGAAGAAGACATCAGTTCACTACAGGATGGTAGTAACTATTATACCTTGCCTTTTTTATTCCTTTGCTCCATTTCCAATATAGAGAAGATATTTATGCACATCCTTGTTTTTAGGCCTTTCCAAAGCAGTTCACTGATGATTACCTCACAAACCACCTGTATGGTCAGGAGGCGAGGAAGGTATTCATACAACACCCACGGTTCAATATTGAAGTGTTCCTGAAGAGGACGAAGGTGTGACGCCCGGGTAATTAAGCTACAATAAACCTCTGCTAATAATGCCACGTCACCTCCATTACTGTTGCTAATCTCGCGTTAGTTCAAAATCGATTCAAAATCCAAATTCAAAAAAACAAATCAAACAATTAAAGTTTTCAAAAGTCAAAACTAAAATAATTCATAAGATATATTGGTGGAGAAACCAAGTCCTTTAATTAGATGCCTTTTATATTTTGTAAAATACTAAACTATATTGGGATGAAACTTTTTATAGCTGTGACATAATTTGTAACATCAATTTAGATGCCACTTTGGTATTTTATTAAAACCAAAATAATTAGGAACTAAAAGAAAACAGAAAAGAAAAATAAGAAAAAGTAAAAGAAAACAAAACAAACAAAAGATGAAAACAGAAGAAAAAAACGTGGCCAACCGGGCTGCGACCCAGCCGGCCGGCCAACCGGCCCACCCGCGCCCCCTGGCCTATATGGCCTGCCATGCCCAAACCCTAGCCCGACCGACACCTACAACCCCCCACTCCACCTCGCTCTCTCCCCCCTCTCCCCCCGATCTGGATCGAGATCGGGGCGCCCATCGCTCGGTGCCGAAGCCTCTCGCTGGCACCCCCCGTCTTCGACCCCGTCGCCCTTCGCCCGGGCCGACTGCGTCGCCCACCGCCTCCGACGCTGCTAGACCCCGCCGTTGTCGGAGCCACCTTGCGGAGCTTCGCCGCCGTCCTCCTCCTCGCCGGACTACATCGTCGCCATCGCCTCCGTCTAACGCGGACGTTCCCGTCCTCCTCCCCGAGCACCGCTGCCACTGTCCCTACGGCCCCGCGGTGAGGCCCCGGCTGCTACTCTTGAGCACTGTGTTGGTTTTCCCTTGATGAGGAAAGGGTGATGCAGTAAAGCAGCGTAAGTATTTCCCTCAGATTTTGGGAACCAAGGTATCAATCCAGTAGGAGGCCACGCACAAGTCCCTCGCACCTACACAAACAAATAAATCCTCGCAACCAACGCAATAAAGGGGTTGCCAATCCCTTTACGGTCACTTACGAGAGTGAGATCTGATAGATATGATAAATTAATATTTTTGGTATTTTTATGATAAAGAGGCAAAGTAAAATAAAAGCAAAATAAACGGCGCCAGAAATAGCTTGTTGTCGGGAGATTAAATATGATGGAAAATAGACCCGGGGGCCATAGGTTTCACTAGTGGCTTCTCTCGAGAGCATAAGTATTACGGTGGGTAAACAAATTACTGTTGAGCATTTGACAGAATTGAGCATAGTTATGAGAATATCTAGGTATGATCATGTATATAGGCATCACGTCCAAGACAAGTAGACCGACTCCTGCCTGCATCTACTACTATTACTCCACACATCGACCGCTATCCAAAGATGCATCTTGAGTATTTAGTTCAAAAGAACAGAGTAACGCTTTAAGTAAGATGACATGATGTAGAGGGATAAACTCATGTAATATGATATAAACCCCATCTTGTTATCCTCGATGGCAACAATACAATACGTGCCTTGCCTCCCCTACTGTCAATGGGAAAGGACACCGCAAGATTGAACCCAAAGTTGTCCCATTGCAAGAAAGATCAATCTAGTAGGCCGAACCAAACTGATAATTCAAAGAGACTTGCAAAGATAACCAATCATACATAAAAGAATTCAGAGAAGATTCAAATATTGTTCATAGATAAACTTGATCATAAACCCACAATTCATCGGTCTGAACAAACACACCGCAAAAGAAGATTACATCGAATAGATCTCCACAAGAGAGGGGGAACATTGTATTGAGATCCAAAAGAGAGAAGAAGCCATCTAGCTAATAACTATGGACCCGAAGGTCTGAGGTAAACTACTCACACATCATCGGAGAGGCTATGGTGTTGATGTAGAAGCCCTCCGTGATGGATGCCTCCTCCGGCGGAGCTCCGGAAAAGGCCCCAAGATGGGGATCTCATTGGTACAGAAGGTTGCGGCGGTGGAATTAGGTTTTTGGCTCCGTATCTGGTAGTTTGGGGATACGTAGGTATATATAGGAGGAAGAAGTACGTCGGTGGAGCAAGGTGGGCCCCACAAGGGTGGAGGGCACGCCTAGTGGGTAGGCGCGCCCCCCTACCTCGTGCCTTCCTGGTTGATGTCTTGACGTAGGCTCCAAGTCCTCTGGATCACGTTCGTTTCAAAAATCACGTTCCCGAAGGTTTCATTCCGTTTGGAATCCGTTTGATATTCTTTTTCTGTGAAACTCTGAAATTGGCAAAAAAACAACAATTCTGGGCTGGGCCTCCGGTTAATAGGTTAGTCCCAAAAATAATATAAAAGTGTATAATAAAGCCCAATAATGTCCAAAACAGAATATAATATAGCATGGAACAATAAAAAATTATAGATACGTTGGAGACGTATCAAGCATCCCCAAGCTTAATTCCTACTCATCCTCGAGTAGGTAAATGATAAAAACATAATTTTTGATGTGGAATGATACTTAGCATCATTTCAATGTAATTCTTCTTATTGTGGCACGAATGTTCAGATTTAATATGATTCAAGATAAAAGTTTAATGTTGACATAAAAATAATAATACTTAAGCATGCTAACCAAGCAATTATTTCTTATCAAAATAACATAGCCAAAGCAAGTTATCCCTGCAAAATCATATAGTCTTGCTATGCTCCATCTTCCCCACACAAAGTATTCATATTATGTACAACCCCGGTTTTAGCCAAGCAATTGGTTCATACTTTTTAACGCGCTTCAGCCTTTTCAACTCTTACGCAATACATGAGAGCAAGCCATGGATATAGCACTATGGTGGAATAAGGTATAATGGTAGGGGTTATGTCGGAAGACAAAAAAAGAGAAAGCCTCACATCAACGAGGCTAATCAACGGGCTATGGAGATGCCCATCAATTGATGTCAATGCAAGGAGTAGGGATTGCCATGCAACGGATGCACTAGAGCTATAAGTGTATGAAAGCTCAAATAAAAGAAACTAAGTGGGTGTGCATCCAACTTGCTTGCTCACGAAGACCTCGGGCATTTGAGGAAGCCCATCATTGGAATATACAAGCCAAGTTCTATAATGAAATTTCCCACTAGTATATGAAAGGTCAAAATGAGAGACTCTCTATCATGAAGATCACGGTAATACTTTGAAGCACAAGTGTGGTAAAAGGATAGTAACATTGTCCCTTCTCTCTTTTTCTCTCATTTTTTTTTGTTTGGGCCTTTTCTCTTTTTTTATGGCCTCTCATTTTTTTAGTCCGGAGTCTCATCCCGACTTGTGGAGGAATCATAGTCTCCATCATCCTTTCCTCACTTGGGACAATGCTCTAATAATGATGATCATAGCACTTTTATTTAATTACAACTCATAAATTACAACTCAATACTTAGAACAAAATATGACTCTATGTGGATGCCTCCGGTGGTGTATCGGAATATGCAATGAATCAAGAGCGACATGTATGAAATAATTATGAATGGTGGCTTTGCCACAAATACAATGTCAACTACATGATCATGCAAAGTAATATGACAATGATGGAGCGTGTCATGCATGATAAACGAAACGATGGAAAGTTGCATGGCAATATATCTCGGAATGGCTATGGAAATGCCATAATAGGTAGGTATGGCAGCTGTTTTGAGGAAGATATAAGGAGGTTTATGTGTGATAGAGCGTATCATATCACGGGGTTTGGATGCATCGGCGAAGTTTGCACCAACTCTCAAGGTGAGAAAGGGCAATGCACGGTACTGAAGAGGCTAGAAAATTGCGGAAAGGTAAGTGTGCGTATAATCCATGGTCTCACATTAGTCATAAAGAACTCATATACTTATTGTAAAAATTTATTAGCCCTCGAAGCAAAGTACTACTACGCATGCTCCTAGGGGAAGGGTTGGTAGGAGTTAACCATCGCGCAATCTCGACCGCCACACAAAGGATGACAATCAATAAATACCTCATGCTACGACTTCGTTACATAATGTTTCACCATACGTGCATGCTACGGGAATCAAAAACTCCAACACAAGTATTTTTCAATTCCACAATTACTCAACTAGCACAACTATGATATTACCACCTTTATATCTCAAAACAATTATCAAGCATCAAATTTCTCATGATATTATAATTAAAGAAAATTGCCATGCTATTTTAACACTCTCAAAATAATATAAGTGAAGCATGAGAGACCAATAGTTTCTATAAAACAAATCCACCACCGTGCTCTAAAAGATATAAGTGAAGCACTAGAGCAAAAACTATATAACTCAAAAGATATAAGTGAAGCACATAGAGTACTCTAACAATTTCCGAATCATGTGTGTCTATCTCAAAAGGTGTGTACAGCAAGGATGATTGTGGCAAACTAACAAATAAAGACTCAAATAATACAAGACGCTCCAAGCAAATCACATATCATGTGGTGAATAAAAATATAGCTCCAAGTAAAGTTACCGATGGAAGTGGACGAAAGAGGGGATGTCTTCCGGGGCATCTCCAAGCTTTGGCTTTTTGGTGTCCTTAGATTATCTTGGGGTGCCATGGGCATCCCCAAGCTACGCTCTTGCCACTCCTTGTTCCATAATCCACCAAATATTTTACCCAAAACTTGGAAACTTCACAACACAAAACTTAACAGAAAATCTCGTGAGCTCCGTTAGCGAAAGAAAAGAAAACACCACTTCAAGGTACTGTAATGAACTCATTATTTATTTATATTGGTGTTAAACCTACTGTATTACAACTTATATATGGTTTATAAACTATTTTACTAGCCATAGATTCATCAAAATAAGCAAACAACACACGAAAAACAGAATCTGTCAAAAATAGAACAGTCTGTAGTCATCTGTAACTATGCAAACTTCTGGAACTCCACAAATTCAGCTAAAATAGGAAGACCTATACAATTTGTTTATTGATCAGCAGCAATTGGAATCAATATTTTATCACGTTCTGGAGATTTTTAACAATTATTTTCGTGAACAGAAAGTTTCTGGAATTTTCAGCAAGATCAAATAACTATCATCCAAGAAGATCCTATAGGTTAAACTTGGCACAAACACTAATTAAAACATAAAAACACATCTAACCAGAGGCTAGATCAAATATTTATTCCTAAACAGAATCAAAAAGCAAAAAACTAAAAATAAAATTGGGTTGCCTCCCAACAAGCGCTATCGTTTAACGCCCCTAGCTAGGCATAATAGCAAGGATAGATCTAGGTATTGCCATCTTTGGTAAGCAATTCTTAAGTGGCCCTCATAATAGATTCATAAGCTAATTTTATTTTCTTTCTAGGGAAGTGTTCCATGCCTTTACATAACGAAAACTGGAATCTAACATTCCCTTCCTTCATATCAATAATTGCATCAATCGTTCTAAGGAAAGGTCTATCAAGAATAATAGGACATGAATGATTGCAATCTATATCAAGAACAATAAAATCTACGGGCACATAATTCCTATTAGCAATAATAAGAACATCATTAATTCTTCCCATAGGTTTCTTAATAGTGGAATCCGCAAGGTGCAAATTTACAGAGCAATCATCAAAATCACGAAAACCTAGCAAATCACACAAAGTCTTTGGAATCGTGGAAACACTAGCACCCAAATCACACAAAGCATAGCATTCATGATATTTAAATTTAATTTTAATAGTAGGTTCCCACGCATCATAAAGTTTTCTAGGGATAGAAACTTCCAACTCAAGTTTTTCTTCATAAGATTGCATAAAAGCATCAACAATATGTTTGATAAAGGCTATATTTTGACTATAAGCATGCGGAGAGTTTAGCACGGATTGCAACAAGGAAATACAATCTATCAAAGAGCAATTGTCATAATTAAAAACCTTGAAATCCAAGATAGTGGGTTCATTAATATCTAGATTTTTGATCTCTTCAATCCCACTTTTACCAATTTTTGCATCAAGATCTAAAAAGTCCGAATTTTTGGAACGCCTTCTAGGTAAAGGTGGATCATATTCAGTCCCGTCATTATCAAGATTCATTTTGCAAAACAAAGAATTAATAGGGGACACATCAATAACTTTTAGATCTTCATCTTTATTTTCATAAAAAAATCCGACTTAGCGGCCATCTTATTAACAAACGTGGCATGCTTATCCGAAACTTCAGCTATTAACTTCTCAAGATGAGCAATCTGAGACTTCAAACGATCAAATTCTTTAGACATATCATCGAGCTCTTTATTCATATAACCCATAAAGCTTTTTTGTTCCTTAAGCTCGTTTCTAAAGAAATTATTATGCTCAAATTGTAAAACCATAAAACTCCTGACGTTGCTTTAGATCTCTTCTAACCTTTTAAGGTGAAGGTCAGCAAAACTAGGAAGAGCCATTGTGACAAGCAAGCAATCCAGCACCTGAGCAAACAAGAAGCAAGCAAAAAAGGAGGCGAACGGAAAAGAGAGAGGGCGAATAAAATGGCAAGGGTGAAGTGGGGGAGAGGAAAACGAGAGGCAAATGGCAAATAATGTAATGCGGGAGATAAGGGTTTGTGATGGGTACTTGGTATGTTGACTTTTGCATAGACTCCCCGGCAACGGCGCCAGAAATCCTTCTTGCTACCTCTTGAGCACTGCGTTGGTTTTCCCTTGAAGAGGAAAGGGTGATGCAATATAGCAGCGTAAGTATTTCCCTCAGTTTTTAAGAACCAAGGTATCAATCCAGTAAGAGGCCACGGACGAGTCCCTCGCACCTACACAAAAAAATAAATCCTCACAACCAACGCAATAAAGGGGTTGTCAATCCCTTCACGGTCACTTACGAGAGTGAGATCTGATACATATGATAAAATAATATTTTTGGTAATTTTATGATAAAGATGCAAAGTAAAATAAAAGCAAAATAAACGGCGCCAGAAATAGCTTGTTGTCGGGAGAATAAATATGATGAAAAATAGACCCGGGGGCCATAGGTTTCACTAGTGGCTTCTCTCGAGAGCATAAGTATTACGGTGGGTAAACAAATTACTGTTGAGCAATTGACATAATTGAGCATAGTTATGAGAATATCTAGGTATGATCATGTATGTAGGCATCACGTCCAAGACAAGTAGACCGACTCACCTTGCATCTACTACTATTACTCCACACATCGACCGCTATCCAAAGATGCATCTAGAGTATTAAGTTCAAAAGAACAGAGTAACGCTTTAAGTAAGATGACATGATGTAGAGGGATAAACTCATGCAATATCATATAAACCCCATCTTGTTATCCTCGATGGCAACAATACAATACGTGCCTTGCTGCCCCTACTGTCACTGGGAAAGGACACCGCAAGATTGAACCCAAAGCTGTCCCATTGCAAGAAAGATCAATCTAGTAGGCCGAACCAAACTGATAATTTGAAGAGACTTGCAAAGATAACCAATCATACATAAAAGAAATCAGAGAAGATTCAAATATTGTTCATAGTAAACTTGATCATAAACCCACAATTCATCGGTCTCAACAAACACACCGTAAAAGAAGATTGCATCGAATAAATATCCACAAGAGAGGGGAGAACATTGTATTGAGATCTAAAAAGAGAGAAGAAGCCATCTAGCTAATAACTATGTACCCGAAGGTCTAAGGTAAACTACTCACACATCATCGGAGAGGCTATGGTGTTGATGTAGAAGCCCTCCATGATCGATGCCCCTCCGTGAGCTCCTAAAAGGCCCCAAGATGGATCTCACGGGTACAGAAGGTTGCGGCGGTGGAATTAGGTTTTTGGCTCCGTATCTGGTAGTTTGGGGATACGTAGGTATATATAGGAGGAAGAAGTACGTCGGTGGGGCAACGTGGGCCCCATGAGGGTGGAGGGCGCGCCCAGGGGGGTAGGCACGCCCCCTACCTCGTGCCTTCCTGGTTGATGTCTTGACGTAGGGTCCAAGTCCTCTGGATCACGTTCGTTCCAAAAATCATGTTCCCGAAGGTTTCATTCCATTTGGACTCCGTTTTATATTCTTTTTCTGCGAAACTCTGAAATAGGCAAAAAACCAGCAATTCTGGGCTAGGCCTCCGGTTAATAGGTTAGTCCCAAAAATAATATAAAAGTGTATAATAAAGCCCAACAATGTCCAAAACAGAATATAATATAGCATAGAACAATAAAAAATTATAGATACGTTGGAGACGTATCACCGGCCTCTCCTTCCCCCATGTTCCCGCGACGACCGCGCCCGCGCCGTGCTTTCGCTCACCTTGCCGTCGCTGCCGCAGCTCCCATCCTCTGCCGCTTTTCTTCTTGCTGCTTTCGCGCCGCCCGTCATGATTGCCTCACCTTTGCCACGCCTCCCGTGCGCTCCGGCCGACCGCGCGCGCGCCAACTCTGGCACCTTCGCCCGGCGCTCGCGCCCATGGCCTCGTACGCTCACCGCGCATCGCCACAACCCCGCCACTACGCCCGGCGCTCGCGCCCATGGCCTCATCCGCTCACTGCGCACCGCCACAGCCCCGCCTCTGCGCCCGTCGCTGCGCCGTCCCGCAGCTCCCTCATCTGGCTGTGCCTTTCCATTCTTCATTGCTCTGCTTCTGGCGCTTGACCGTCAGCGCCGCTTCGCCTCCTGCTTCTCGTGCCCGCCTCCGCTTCTCACCTTGTTGCGGCCGCGCTTGCTGTGGACTGCGCCCGCGACCTAGCACCCTGTCCCGTGCACCGGGCGGCCCTTTGCGGTGTGCCTACTTTCCCGGTGGTGACGCCGGCCAGTAGCCTCCTCCCTGTCGACCTGGGTGGGTGCCCAGCGCCCGCTCTTGGCGCCCGTTAGCCTGACCCGCTAAGGCCTTGGCCCAATGACAGCCGGGGCCCGGCCCACAAAATGTTTTAAAAGAAAATAAAAATGAACTAATAAAATTATTAATTAATTAATTAATTAGTTAACTAAATTAATTTAACTTAATTAATCATGATTAGGTTAATCTAATCACTAATTAATTGTTAGTTAGTTAATCATGCAATGACATGCGTGGCCCTCACGTCAGTTTGACCAGTCAACACTTCTGATGACGTTAGCATGCACTACTCTGGATAATGTTGAACTAATTAATTAAATAAATTCTAAAAATGATTTTAAACTTTAGAAAGTCATATAAAATAAATCGTAGCTCAGATGAAAATACTTTTTACATGAAAGTTGCCGAGAACGACGAGGCGAATCCGGATACGCAGCCCGTTCGTCCGCCACACATCCCTAGCATAGCAAACACGCAACTTTCCCCCTCCGGTTCATCTGTCCAAAAACGTGAAACACCGGGAATACTTTTCCGGATGTTTCCCCCCTTCGTGAGTATCGCCTCCTACCGCGTTAGGGCACGCCTAGCACTGTTTGTTGTGATGTCATGCATCGTTATGCATCTGTTTGCATTGTATTCATTGTTTCTTCCCCCTCTTCTCTCCGGTAGACTACGAGACTGACGCCGCTGCTGGTGCCCCGATCGACTACGTTGATGACGACCCCTCCTTCTCGTCTGAGCTTCCAGGCAAGCCCCCCCTTGATCACCAGATATCGCCTATTCCTTCTCTCTACTGCTTGCATTAGAGTAGTGTAGCATGTTACTGCTTTCGGTCAATTCTATTCTGCTGCATAGCCTGTCATTATTGCTACAATTGTTGATACCTTTACCTGCTATCCTAATGCTCAGTATAGGATGCTTGTGTTCCATCAGTGCCCTACACTCTTGACCGTCTGCCATGCTATACTACTGGGTCGTGATCACTTCGGGAGGTGATCACGAGCATATGCTATATACTTTATATTCTTACATTACTTATGATAATGTTCGAAGATGGGGGCTGAAGGGGTAGGTGGCTCCATCCCGGTAGAGGTGGGCCTGGGTTCTCGACGGACCCGACTGTTACTTTGTGGTGGAGCGACAGGGCAGGTTGAGACCACCTAGGAGAGAGGTGGGCCTGGCCCTGGTCGGCGTCCATGGTTACTTCATAATAACACGCTTAACGAGATCTTGGTATTTGATTTGAGTCTGGGCAATGGCCTATACGCACTAACCAACTATACGGGAACAGTTATGGGCACTCGACGTCGTGGTATCAGCCGAAGCCTTCTTGACATCAGCGACTGAGCGGCACGCGCCGTATTGGACTGGAACGCCTGCTCTTGTTTTAGGGAGGCTAGGTCTGCTTTCGGCCGCCCACGCAACATGCAGGTGTGCAATGGACGATGGGCCCAGACCCCTGCGCCATAGGATTTAGACCGGCGTGCTGACCTCTCTGTTGTGCCTAGGTGGGGTTGCGACGTGTTGATCTTCCGAGGCCGGGCATGACCCAAGAAAGTGTGTCCGCCAAATGGGATCGAGTGTGTTGGGTTATGTGGTGCACCCTGCAGGAAGTTTATCTATTCGAATAGTCGTGATCTTGATAATGTGACGACTTGGAGTTGTACCTTGACCTTATGACAACTAGAACCGGATACTTAATAAAACACACCCTTCCAAGTGCCAGATACAACCCGGTGATCGCTCTCTCACAGGTCGACGAGGAGAGGATCGTCGGGTAGGATTATGCTATACGATGCTACTTGGTGAACTTACCATCTACTCTCTTCTACATGCTGCAAGATGGAGGCTGCCAGAAGCGTAATCTTCGATAGGACTAGCTATCCCCCTCTTATTCTGGCATTCTGCAGTTCAGTCCATCGATATTGCCCCTTTACACAAATACCCGTGCATATGTAGTGTAGATCCTTGCTTGCGAGTACTTTGGATGAGTACTCACGGTTGCTTTTCTCCCTCTTTTCCCCCTTTCCATTCTACCTGCTTGTCGCAACCAGATGTTTGAGCCCAGGAGCCAGACGCCACCGTCGACGACAACTCCTACTACACCGGAGGTGCCTACTACTACGTTCAGCGGCGATTTACCACTGGGAGTAGTTTAGGAGGATCCCAGGCAGGAGGCATGTGCCTCTTTCGATCTGTATCCCAGTTTGTGCTAACCTTCTTAAGGCAAACTCATTTAACTTATGTTTGTACTTAGATATTGTTGCTTCCGTTGACTCGTCTATAATCGAGCACTTGTATTCGAGCCCTCGAGGCCCTGGCTTGTATTATGATGCCTGTATGACTTATTTATGTTTTTAGAGTTGTGTTGTGATATCTTCCCGTGAGTCCCTGATCTTGATCGTACACGTTTACGTGCATGATTAGTGTATGATTGAATCAGGGGCGTCACAGAAGGATGGAAGGTCGATCATCCACAGGCACTGGCCTAAAGTTACAAAGACCTTGAACATCAATGAAGGCTCAATATTCACCTTTTGCTTCAGCAGTTTTCTAGATAAGATACATCTTTCTGTGTACCGTCTATGATGCTAATTTTGAAAGGTTATAGATGTTGCATGTGAAACTTGGTCCTGGTGTAGTTGTGTAATGGGTAGCTGAGTGCTGAAGCTATATGATGTTATACTCTGATGTATTTCAATTATGAAAATGAGATATATTATGTGCTTAATGAAATGTCAATTAGGTTACTAAATGGATTATGAATAATCAGATAAATTAGCCTGCTAATTGGGTTTTTCTATTGCACACGACGATGCATTCAATAACGCACACGGTTTCTAGGAATAAACCGTGTTAGATTAATGAACAATCACACACGACATCCTCTTGAAAACTGTTTGCGTTAGGCCACCTGGCGCAAACGTTTACCACATAAAAAATATGTGTGATGGACAGTCTTTGCCACACAGTTTCTTCTACGCACCGTGTGTGATGCATTCAACAATGCAGACGATAAAATTATTAATATCGTGTTCAATGGCAACGCTATCATAAACGATTTAACGGGACAAATTGTGTGTGATGTACCTGTGAACGGAAACGTTTTCCTTGGAGCGACTGTGTGGGATGTACATACGAACGGAAACATTTAGCGGGGACTGACTGTGTGGGATGTACTTGCAACCGGAAACAATTTCGCTGTATAATTGTATTTTTAGCTCTCAGACGTATTTCCGTATTTGAGCGCTCGCCGGTCGCACACGACCTCATTTTGCCGAGCGTGTGTGCCAGGAGGGCATATCCCCGACGGTTTCTGTGTTGTGTGGGAAGGACCCCCTATCGCCCACACTCACTTGGCGACGGTTCTGAAGGCCGTCGCAGAAAGGGGTTAAAAACAATTTGTTTAGCAGCTCGTTGTACTAGTGTCATTATGAGAATGATATGATGGACAAGACCCATCCGTTAGCATAGCATATTGATCGTTCAGTTTTATTGCTACTGCTTTCTTCATGTCAAATACATATTCCTTCGACTATGATATTATGCAACTCCCGGATACCGGAGGAATGCCTTGTGTGCTATCAAACGTCACAACGTAACTGGGTGACTATAAAGATGCTCTACAGGCATCTCCGAAGGTGTTTGTTGGGTTGGCATAGATCGAGATTAGGATTTGTCACTCCGAGTATCGGCGAGGTACTCTGGGCCCTCTCGGTAATGCACATCATAATAAGCCTTGCAATCAATGTGACTAATGAGTTAGTTGCGGGATGATGTATTACGGAACAAGTAAAGAGACTTGCCGGTAACGAGATTGAAATAGGTATGAAGATACCGATGACCGAGTCTCGGGCAAGTAACATACCGATGACAAAGGGAATGACGTATGTTGTCATTGCGGTACGACCGATAAAAATCTTCGTAGAATATGTGGGAACCAATATGAGCATCCAAGTTCCGTTGTTGGTTATTAACCAGAGAGGTGTCTCGGTCATGTCTACATAGTTCTTGAACACGTAGGGTTCGCACGCTTAACGTTCGATGACGATGTTGTATTATATGAGTTATGTGATTTGGTGACCGAATATTGTTCGGAGTCCCGGATGAGATCACAGACATGACGAGGAGTCTCGAAATGGTCGAGAGGTAAAGATTCATATATAGGATGATAGTATTCGGACACCAGAAGTGTTCCGGGGGTACCGGGTACGTGTCGGGTCATCGGAAAGGGTTCTGGGCATCCCCTCGGCAACTACATGGGCCTAATGGGCCAAGAAGGGGACAGGCCACCCCCTAGGGGGCTGGTGCGCCCCATGTAGGCAAAAATAGGGGGGAAGGAAAGAGGAGAAGAGGGAGAGGAAGGGGAGGGATTCGGCCTCCCCCTTCCTTCTCTCCTCTCTCCTTCTTCCTTCCCCCTCCAGGTGAATATGGAAGGGGGAGGCCAAATTGGGAGGCGACCAAGTAGGATTCCTCCCACTTGGGGCGTCCCCTTGGCTGCCTCTCCTCCCCTCCAACCTATATATATGAGGGGGGCACCGCTAGAACACACAACATTGATTCCTAGCTGTGTACGGCACCCCCCTCCATAGTTTACGTCTTCGGTCATATTCACGTAGTGCTTAGGCGAAGCCCTGCGCGGATCACTTCACATCATCGTCACCACGCCGTCGTGCTAACGGAATTTTCCCTCAACACTTTGCTGGACCAAGAGTTCGAGGGACGTCATCGAGCTGAACGTGTGCAGAACTCGGAGGTGTCGTACGTTCGGTGCTTGATCGGTCGGAACGAGAAGGAGTTCGATTACATCAACCGCGTTGTCAAACGCTTCCGCTTTCGGTCTACGAGGGTACGTGGACACACTCCCCCCTCTCTTTTTTTAAATTGCATGCTACGTTTCCCAGCATCCCCACCCCAGGGCGTCAGTACCATGGGCGAGGCTGCAGGCGGGCAAGAGGAGGAGCATGCCGCCGCTCCAAGCTTGCCCCTGGTGCAGCAACTCGCTGCTCCAAGCCAGATCGCATAGGAGCGGCCAGCTGTTCTACGTCGGCACGCAGGGGAGCACAATTGCACAGGCACCATGGATGTTGTGGCCGCTGCCGTGTCGTCACACTCCTCCCACACCTAAGGCCGCGCCATCCGCCGCAAACGTTTAAAAAACCTCACCCTGCCGGCGGAGCCGGCCAACTCGTTCGCGACCGCCGCTCACACTAAGGAAAAGTAGACCATGGGAGGCCACCGCTGCTCAGGTCCCATGTTGGCTATCGCCACCGTGTCGCCTGCATACACAACCGATGTCTTGGCTAGTTCAGCGCACACCATCGACGACCCCCACCTTGGCTTCACGGAAGTGGATTAGGGGCACTCTTCCCCTCCGGCTGAAGCATGGCCACTCCGAGGAGCGGCACGACCGGACATAAGAAAAATATGGCGGAGGCGGAAGCCATATAGCGTAGCCATGTCGTGGGAATGGAGATCCGCCGCGGCCAGCATTAGACTAGGTGATTAGTTGAAGTATGTCCGAAATTATACCTCTAGAGTTGGACGAGCTTCACTTTTAGTTGGAGTATGTACGAAATGTAATGAATTCCGTCCGGTTTATACAAAATCCAGCGTGTTTGCATGAATTTCGTCCGCTTAGTTCAAATAGTGGTTGAAATTTATGCGGGGCGGCGCTGGATGGCCATCTCCTGCATTATTGTCCGTGCAATGGTCCCTCTTTCTACGGACGGATGCAGGAGCAAATTTGCGATTCAGCGTCGGGATACCCTTCTAAGTGAAGGGGTAAACGTGTCGGTTGCTGCAAGTTGTGGTTGACATTTTAAGTAGTTGGGCTAGTGTGGTCGTGAGCACCGTTAATTGGTTCTGGGGACTGAATCTTGACTTTACCCCAGGAGCAGAGGGAAGGTTGTGATGTGATTTGTAGGTTGTGTGAAAAAAGTATCTTCAAGATTGACATGTTCTGCAGTTTTTTACCTTTTCGTACTACTCCTAGAAGCTGTGGTCGACACATCGATGCCTCTCTTGTTCGTATTGTTGCAATAATTAGCTGACCAATAATACTCCGAATTATCATTCTCATGATATGTGAGCGTTGCTCCTATACAACAATGAAATTTTTCGTAAGGCTGACATCGGCCGTTGCATTATCTATCAGCAACTCTGCTAAAAAGTCGATTTCGGCGGCAATCCATCAGCAACTCTGCTAAAAGTCCATCTTATAGAAAATGTCGATCTATACCTCAATGGCGACAGGAAGTCGATTAATCTAAGTGAACCGGACTGAAATGGAAATAGTAGGGAGACTTCTAGCGCCACTAGTGCTGTAGCACCGGTGCGGTACTCAGCAAGAGTCGTGGTACAGCTAAGGTCAACTCCACCGTGCGACCCCAAACGAACATTCGGTTTGGCCAGA
The DNA here is from genome assembly GCA_021605145.1 of Aegilops bicornis. NCBI lineage: Eukaryota > Viridiplantae > Streptophyta > Magnoliopsida > Poales > Poaceae > Aegilops > Aegilops bicornis. The sequence continues at coordinate 522,175,261 of CM038669.1, forward strand.
ATTTGTCCTTTTGGGATGCCGATAGATTCGTCCGTGTCAGGTCTGGTCCGTTGGGTCATGCGTGTGCCTACCGCGCGGCCGCACCCCAAAACCTGTCCGGAATGAACGTGAATAAAAAATATATAAAAACTTAAATAAAATGGCTAAAAAAGTAAATAAACGCAGTTAAAAAATATAAAACATATATAGGGGTTACGGTCATAAAATGGTCCAGTTTTTCATTCCACTTAAACGGCACAGTTTCATAATTAACTTAAAATAAAAAAAAAAAAACGCCTCCCGCCGCCGCGCTGCCGATGTTGCCGCTGCCATCGGCCGCCGGTGTCGTCGTCGTCGATGACGAGGTCGACGTAGTCCGGCGGCGTCCACAGGTGGGCCGGCGGTTCGTGGTGCATGGGGGCGGCGGGCTGGAAGGTGGCCGGTGCCTGCACCACCTCCTCCCGAGGCGAGGCCTCCGCTTCCGGGTGATCATGGCGGCGTGGGGCACCACCACGGCCCTGCGGCCGCCATCTCGCGAAGCACGACCGGCTTCACCCGCGGCCCACCAGGTCAGGGTGGAACGCGGCCACCGGCGGCTCCTCCACCACCTCCTCCTTCGGCACCATCTCCAGCTCGGGGATGACGACGTCGCCGGCCGCGGAGAGGGCCGTCATCTCCTCGAGGCCTTCCCATTGGCGCTCGTCGTGCGTGTGCATGGAGTCCTCCCGCACACGCGCCATGAGGCGGGCCTCCTCCTCCGCCGTCATGCGAGGAGGTGTGGGTGGCGATGGAGATGGCGACGGCGACGGCGTGGGCGTCAGGCCGGGCACCCGCGTACGCCCGCGCGCCTGGGGAGCCGCTCGGGGCTCACGTGGTCGTCGCGGCCCTGTCGACGTGCGGCGAAGAACGACGCCCGCCGCACGCCGTGCTCATCGCGGAGCCAAGTGTCCCACATTGACGAGTCGGGGGCGTACCTCTCGTCGTAGCAGAGGACGTCCGGGAAGAAGCGGCGGCGCTGGATCTCTGGCGGCGCGCCGGCCTTCTGCGGGGCAGGCGGGATCGGCCTGTGATCGGCGAGAGGTGCGATTATTGGGAGGTGGGCGTCGCTCCGAGCGTGGCGTCCTCGTCTCCCAATAACGGCGGCGACAACCGCCTCGATGTAGTGTCGCGCTTCGCCGGCGGCAAATGGGAAGCGATGGAGAACGCAGCGGCGGCGGGGCACGGCGTGGTGGCGATGGCGGCGGGCTCTTCCTTCTTCACCGAGCGGCGGCGTCCCCACGAGAACCGACCTGTGATGCGTGCTTGCTTTTGCGGCCGTAGTTTCATAGCCCCATGGGTGCGGGCGGCCGGCCGACGAGTTCTTGGCTAGGGTTTGGGACTGGAGCTGTCGGGTTTCGAGGAGGCCGCGGGGTGACGTAGGGCAGTGTGGACGACGATCGGTTCACGGTTTCCATTTAAGAAGGACCACGACCCCTCGGTTGGACGGATGACAGGCGGGGCCGCCTGCGCGTGCCATTGATGTGGGCGGGTGGGAGGTAGGTGGCCGCCTGCCACGCTGCCCCGACGCGGACGAGGCGCGCGTCCGTTTAATGTCCGCCGTGACCCAAACCCGGCGTAATTTTGCGCTTGAAATGGGTCGGCCCGGACACAAGACGAACAAGATGGGTTCGGATCGTCGCACGCTGGGCCGCCTCATTTATCCGTTTTACCAAACAGACGTGACCGGATAGGATAGGTTCGCGCGGTGGAGTTGGCCTAACCTAAAAGCCGCGGCAGCCGAGGAGTTGAGTAAGTTGCAGTCCACCCACAACGCATCTCCCGTCCCGTGCGTGCATCAAACGTGAGAATAAACCCGAGGAGATCCAAGATCCGGCGGTGGTGGTGGCCCTCGCCGCACTTCAACACCGACTCATCCTCCTCCCTCTCCACCGCAACGGCCCAACGTGACGGCCCACATGGCCGCAACCACCTTTCCACCGATCACGACGCCCCAACTCCACCGTCTCAAAAAAAAAACTCCACCGTCGCAACCGCAACCCCACTCTCCCTCTACATTGTTCGGCACAGGCCACGCACCACCCCCTATGGCTGGCGCGGTCGTGCCCACCACCCCCAAACAAAACACACCGTCGTCAAGCCGGAGTCACGGCAGCGGCGAGTAGAAAACCTTGGGTTGGGTACCGTGCGGTTTACCCTGCTGGAAAAAGCGACAGGATCATGGTAACAAGGCCCGAGGCGATGGCTCCTTTTCGGGCTCCCGCCGGCGGAACCCGAGGAGGCCGCTTTCTCTTGGAAACACGCCGTTTTCTCCGGCGACCGATGGGTGCGCGAGCCGACCGATGGCAGCCTTCGAATTTAAAAACCGCGGCGCAGCACCGCACAGTACACACCCGAAGCGTCGCAGCGAAAAAGAAGCCAGAGCTTTGACCGGATCAGCCAGGGCCGAGGACGCATGCGACCAAAGCACCGCTCACCTGGCCGCGAGACGCGCTACATGCAGATCAACACGCAGCCATGCTGATAATAAGCGGTGGGGTTTTTTATACTACGGTGCATTCTAAGGTCCGGATACGTCTCAGCGCCATTAATGGCAGTGAGAGCTCAGTGTGATGGGGGTCGGGCCGGCGCCGGAGCCACCCGTTCCATTCCAGCTATGCCTACGGTGGACCGTCCCAGCGAGCCATCAAGGTGAGGAGAGGCCACAGGCGTCGTTTTCAGACGGGGGAGGGAGATGCAGATCCCGTGCCCCACCACCGTCGCAGATTCTCAGGCGGTTGGGCGCGCGTACCGGACAAAACCCGTTCTTCTCACATGCTGTCACGTACCACGCCACAGCCGCGGAAGCACAGCGCACACATGACAACCTCGATTAGGATAAATTCCTAGTGCCCCTCAGATGCACACAAGCGGAGAAACACCTTGATTAAGATATGACACGCATCATTACCAAATAAACGAGACCGCCATACGCTTCCATTCATTCCGAGGACAAGTACAATTCTATTATGATCATTATTATTATAAATCTTAGCCTAACTTTGCGGCTGTTGCCGCTAAAGCAACGAATGAAATGAAATACTTAGTACTACAACTAGCTATTACAACAAAAATCAGCAAATCCTTTATTTCTCGTCACACACAACGAACGCCCTTATTCATGGAGCCCACGGCAAAGCTTCAGGCGCAAGCAAAAGGCTGCAAAAGGGGGGAACAGAGAGGGAAACCTTAGCTGGATGTGCGCTGGGGCTCCTTGCCAAAGCGGCAAAGCCATGGACGGAGACGGAGAGATAACATGGGCCTTTTATTTCTGCTTCTTCAAGATTAGCCTCATTTCACTCCAACATTATCATCTCGCCTGCTACAAACAGCTAACACATCTCCCTCGTCTCCGAAAGAGACCCACTTATTGCTTCTAACAAACCAACTAGAGTACTAGACATGGATTTCTTGCTTGTTCATCCATCTCCACCGCTTATCGCCGGCACCCCAAAACCAATGTGTCACCAATCCAAAATACACACCTGCTAAAACTTACGCTACTACTACTTCTATTACTAGTGCTACTACGACCTAATACAGATCACTACTTGTACTAATTTTTATTTTTGAAATTAAATGGAGCCAAGAACAGACTGTTCCGGCGGGCGACTGGGTTCACGAACTGTGGCAGAGCGCCGGCGGCGCCGAGCTCTCCGCAGCCCGCATCTTCTGGCTTGCGAGCATGGCGTTGCTCCGACTGATCAAGGCCTCTGCACACCAACAGAGCTCGCTGTCAGACTAACTTGCCGTTACCAGATAACACCGTATTTAGTTCAGTTTGAGATGCTTACCATGGTCAAGAACGATGCCGCCGGCGTAGCGAGGCTGACAACCGAGGTCGTCGAGGTTCAGATTCAGCGCATGCACGACACGGGCAGGGACAAGAACCGTCGAGCAGCCTGCAGTGACGCGAAAGACACCAAACGGGAAGAATGTTTAGCCACCAACGACGAACGCCAGCGCGGGTAATCAACAACCAGAACGGCCAAAACAGGAGTTACGAGGGGCACACGCACCAGACTTCTTCCTGGGCTCGGCGGGGGCGCCGGCCGGGCGCGGGAGGAAGACGCCGGTACCGTTGCGCTCGCGCTTGCCACCGGGCGGCGTGAGGAACACGGCCCGCATGCCGGCGGAGGCGGGATGGGTGGGATGGGGTGTAGGCGTGTGCTGCAGCTGCGTCTTCAGCAGCGGCGGGAACGACGCCGGGCTCAGGTCGATAGGAGCGGCGCCGGCCCTCTTGGCTGCCGCGTTACGGCGCACGCCCCATGCGGCGGCCGCGGCCAGCTGCCGGTCCCTCTGCTGCTTGAAGAGCTGCTGCTGTTTGAGGAGATGAAACTGCAGAACACAAAAACAAACGCAGATGTCAAGAACAAGAAATCTTCAGGTAGGAGACGCAAAGAAGAGCGCCATGCAACTGAAATCTCACCCTGGCAGCCTGTATCTGGCGCTGCGTGATGAGGTGCGCGAAAGGGTGGTAGTACACGCCGCCCGCGGCCGTGCCGGCCGGCGCAGGCACGTGAGGCGGCGGCGGCGGAGGCGAAGCCTTCCGCGCAGGCGGCACGAAGCCACCGCGGCCGTGTAGGACGTAGGGGTTGCCCGGCGCCGGGATGCTGTTGACCTGCCCGGCAGCCTCGTAGAGGACGTCCCACGGGTCGGCCGGCTGCTGCTCCAGCGGGGACGACGGCGGCGAGTTCCCCTGGGACGCGCCGCTGTTGGGGCTCTCCTGGCCCGACTTGGGCAGCCCGCACAGCGTCGACTTGGGCGACCCCGCAGTCACCTCCTCCTGCCAAACAAAGAAGCAAACAGTCAGGAACCGGCGCAGGTACAACGCATAACGAACCACGCAGACGGAAAGATTGAAGGAGCAAGAAACCAACCTTGGCAGGCGCGACGGCGAGTTTGTCGCCGCCGAGGAGGCCCGCGAGGCGGCGCGAGAGGCCGGCCAAGCTGTCCTCCTCGTCACTCTCGCTCCGCGCGGCCACCGCGGCCTTCTCCTCCTCTGAGAAGAAGTCATCGTCCAGGAACTCGTCGGGGAGCAGGAACTCCTCGCCGCCGTCGGACCACTCCACCGCCATTTGCTCCACCTTGAAGAATCCCCGTCCGGCCCGGCCGTCGAATGGAAGGCAGAGGAGTGCTGTGCTTATCAGCGGAAAGGTGGACGGAGAAGGAGAGGGGAGGGAGGGGAATGTTGATGGGTTGGAGCTGGGGGTGCAAATGCTGCTCACCCTCTCTCTCCGTTGGGTTTATAAAAGAGAGGCCAGCGGCGAGATTTGTGGGGAAATAATTATTTTCCTTCATTAAGGAGGTCTCGTTTCTTTTTTATTAACCTGCCGTGCATTTGTGAGTGGAGTGAGCTGTGCCTGTGACGGTGCGTGTGAACCGTAGCCCGGTGGGCTCAGCTCGCATACCTCGTCTGTGCACAATTTCTGAAGTATATTCTGACTTTTTTCTTCAGAAAGAATGAATTGTGCTCCGAACTTTTCTTCTACACACTTCTTTTTAGATTATAAACTGTGCTCCGATTTATTGCACGGAGCATTTTGCATTCTGGCCGGCGTAATCTATCGTTATAGGTCTGATATCGTATTCCAGGTTATTATTATCAGTAATGCATTTATGTGCGCCATGTCAATGGCATTCCACCCACTCACCAGATTGTTAACGGTAGCTGAACCCACTCTACGACCAAAATCAGAATAGCGGGAAAGGCAAATTTTCTGTCTTCGTTAGGCACTGACCGAAACCTAAACCAGTGCACTGGAGTGTCTTCGTCAGGCACTGACCTAAACCTAAGCCAGTGCAGTGGAGTGCCTGCCTGCCGGGCGGCCGGCCAGTGCCGCAAGTGCAACTGCCCTCTCTGCCTCAGCCGAGGTTGGGTTTCATGCCATTAAATTGGGCGGGAGTAAAGAAGCGGCGGGAGTTTTTGCGATGCGGTCACGAGAATTGCATCCTCTCGAGATTTCTGTAGATAGGCTTTGGGAATTTAAGTTGTGTACTTTGTACTGCTGCAGCGCATTAAAGTCGCGGGCGCTTTAAAGGCGGGTGTGGTATACGGAGTGGAAAAGGGAAAGGGCGTGTGGGTTGATGGCGTGATGTCGGGTACGGGCTCGAGTAGAAAACTATAGGAAAATGCTGAGCTGCCTGCGCCCGGTGGAAATACACGGCGCGCGCCCGGTAACCTGCCGCTGTAAAGTGGAGTGAAGTGGGCGGCCGATGCGATCCGATGGAAGGTACAGTACGTGCTTGCGCGAGATCAGACAGGAGTATTGTACTGGCGGTCGTGGTACTGGCCCGGCGGTTCATGGCGGCGCCGGAATGGACGTGACCCGGTGAGACGGCGCTGTCGTAGCGGTGCGGCGGTCGGCCGGCGACGAGTGCCCATCCGCCGCTTGGTGACCGAACTTGTTTTTTTTTCTTCCTTTTCACATAGTAGAGAAATGCTACTCCAATTTACGGACTTTTCTCGACGGCTCGGAGCTCTCTTTTTTTGAGAGCTCTGGATAAGGACAGAGGCAAACGGGAAACTGTGGTGGTACGATGTGCAGCGCCGGCCAGTTGCCTAGGCCGGACCCCACCTGTCATTGGACTGCTGGGGCCACCGGAGCGGGGCTCTCGGAATCCTGTGAATCTCTGCGAACCGGACGCCGGAGATCCCCGCACCGCAACGGGCTCCCGTGGCCCCCACCACATCGCTCTCCCCCGCGGCCCACCTTGGTCTCGCTCTCGTCTGCCGCTTCGTTGGGCCTACCCAACCGCTCCTACCGACGGGGCGGGCCCTGCCAGGGCCCCCTAACCTCGCGGACGCCAGCCAGGACTTATCATCTCCAGTTCATTTTCCTCTCGTTATTTTTCGGCGGGGAAATTTCCCTCTCGATTTACTCAAACTCATCTTGTTATTTTCTCAAAAGATTTTTTACTTTCTTACTCTAGATAGCTGTGATTTTTCATTGGCCACTAAAACAGCGCGGCGTGACATTGTTTTTATCTTCCTGCGGCTTATAGGGCGTTTAGGTTACTTGCATCTTTTTTGCCCTCTTACATATTTCTCCTAGTTGAGCCTGGTTAAAAATATGCAGGCAAAAATTTAACATCAGCATGTTGATTGATTGTCTACATGTCCTCTCCCTTCATATCAGCGACACCTTTATGCACTGCGTTTGATTGCTCGCATTGTATGTGCTTACACGAATGCACGTTGTTTGGTTACATACGAGCATAGAGTTGTGCTCACCTTATATCCTACTTGGTGAGCTTACCAATACTACTACACCTTACACACATTCACACCGAGCACGCCAACGCCACAACACTGCTATGACGATGAACTAGACGAAGATGATGAAATTCTTCAGCCCTAACAGTCAATCCATCTGCTTGACAACCTCGATCTTGCTGCATGAATGCTCTTGCACATACTCGGAGTACGCATCTTTTGTCGCCTGCCTAGTCTTAAATCCTTATCTGTGGTTGCTGTCGCCGTACCCTGAAACTTTTTGCTGCAAGCTTCCCATGTATTGTAAACCCCTTGAACCCTACCTTCGAACACCGCATACCACTTGTCCTGGCAGTGCAAATGAGCAATAAGTTCAAGCAACAAGCATTGAAACACACAAACAGCAAGCAATGAAGAACTCTAGGAGCAAGCAATGGAGCAGAAGAGTATTAGTAAGCATGCATGATCATATCAAGTTCAACCTACCACCACATCGAAAAGGAGGGTGTAATCCTACCACCGCAAGTTCGTGATCACCGCCAGAATCACCGTGAGGGGTTAGTATGTACCACATCACCATAATATACAGACCATAAGACTGTTTTCAAGCCCTAACTACACAAAATATACGTCGTCATTGTCATCGTCGTCCTTGTCGCCATCGCCGTCGAGGATCATGTACGCCGTCGCCACCAGCAGAAGCAGCACTAGTAGTAGTGCTTGCCCAGTCAGGTCCTCAGCCTGAGCACCCTGTGGGCTGCTCCCATGGCAACAAACCCAACACCCCGAGCTTTCTTGCCCAGTAGGTGGCTGAGAGGCACCACGAGAGCCTCTGAGCTGAAGCCAATCTGCTCCAAAACGACGCTGTAGAGCTGAAGGTGGATGTCCACACTCTTGCTCTCCCTGATGGCGGTGGCCGCCTTCTTCACTGCCTCAGTCATGCTGCTGAAGACGCTCAGCTCCTCCTCCATGAAGACTGCGCACTTCCTCTTCTTATCAAGCACAGGAACGTGCTCACCATTCTTCTCAAGAGCATCAATGTTGTTGGTGTCTGACTCCTGGGTGTCTGGATACTCCGGCATCGGCGAGCCTAGCGGCTGACTAGAGCCCATGGCATGTTTGGCGGTTGCCAGCCCGAAGGAAAAGGTTTGCTGCATCTGGTGGTAGTTCTGGATAGGGGTGTTGAGGAGCTCTGGGTCCTTGGGGTGAGCCTAAGAAGAAACATGGCACAGAGGTTAGTTAGTATAGCAATGGTTCATAGATTAAACTGCTGGTTTGTTAGAATGGCATGGTTTGTGAGCTAACCGTGATGTGGTCTTGGTAGTGCTCTGCCTTCAGAAGGATTGAGCAGGTGTCCTCATTCCACGAAGCACCATTGAGGTCTCTAAGCTTGGACGCGGTGATCCACCTCGCTCTCAACTGTATCAGGTGGTTGTACACCTGGGTCGAGGTGACCTTTTGTCCACAGACGTCGAACACCTGCTTTGCAACAAGGTTCAAGTGCACCTCCTTGAAGCCATTGTTAGCCCTCACCCCACTAGTTATGATCTCACACATCTTGTTAAACACAAAAGTGAAGAGGAACGACAACCATTTCATGTTGTTCCCCCTGTCATCTTTCTTCTCCTTTGCGGATGCCTTATGAGCAGCAGCATGAGCAACAACATTGGGCTGAGCCAGCACAAATGAAGGAACTGTAGGCGGCACATCGAAGACCTTTGAATCAGGAGGCATCTGGTCCGTAGGAGGCTGGGAGTCCTCGACGTATGACGGCGGGAACTGACACTCGGTCAGCACGATGGTCTGACTAAACTCTTGCGTGGTCATGTTCTACAAACGTAAGCGTCAACACCACAAGACACTACACATGGATAGTAGGAACTAGCAGTACAACATGGACAGACCGAACTAGCAGTAACACACACACACATGGTTGATTGTCGTGGTATTCTCACGGGGGGTGCTAGACGACATATGCCACAAGGTGGCTTCGTGTGGGGGCAAGACTGCCGCTGATAGGACCGGGAGCGGGTATGCGGGTAGCACGCGGTGGTTTACCCAGCTTCGGAGGTCTCCGGAGAGATAATACTCCCTCTTTGCGTATGTCTGAGTGTATCTCGACATATCTAGTGCTGTAATGCTCCTGAGTCAGATGTCGAGGTCAGCGCCATAGGCATCTGGCCTTGTATATGTGTGTATGGCATGGGAGCCAGGGTGCCTTGTGGCCGCATGAATGGATGCATGCGTGAGTGTGGGGCTGGCTAGCTAGCTCTCTTGCTAGCTAGCTTGCTTGTGTGTGTGTGTGCGCGTGAGAGTCCATCCTCCATGGATGGATGGATGTGTACCCATATATATAGGCATGGCTAGCTTAGAGAGTAAGCTATGTGGTGGCATGGGCAAGGCATGGTGGAGTGTCATGCTTGTCCCGCGGGTCACTTCATAAATAGTGCCAGGGGACAAGTGACACTGTACATGATGGCTGGGGTGACACGTGAACAATGCGAATGCAGTCGTCCTGTTGAGGTCGCGTCAGCTGCGATTGACTTGGGTAGCCGGTGGTTGGAGTAATCGGCGGCAGCCGAGGGGTGGAAGCGATCGGCGACCGATGGTCGACTGGTGGAAGCGATCGGCCGCGGCGAGGCGGGAAGTCGGCCAGCGGTCGGCGAGGGTGGCGGGCGGTCGGCGACCGGACCGGCACTGGTGGAAGCGATCGGCGACTAGCGGTCGACACAGGCGGCGGAAAGCAACGACCGGTGATCGGCTGGGCGGCCGGGAAGTCGGCGACAAGCGGTCGGCACTGAGTGGAAGCGATCGGTGACCAACTGGTGGTTGGACTGAGGGGCTTTGCTAGCCCTGATGTCTTGAAATATCATCTTGCCGTCTTCGGGATACCCGTCGCCAATAACTCCGACACTAATCTAGTTGAAGACAACACAAGCATACTACAACTCAACACAGCATAACAGAGCACTAATGATGGACAACATAGCACTAATCATGCACACATGGATGATTTTGTTCAACACTTGCACACTAGCATACCACCAAACCATCCATGACCACTAGCTACCAACACTTGCCCACTTGGAAAATCCCTAGCATACTCCAAATCCATCACAACTAACTACTACAGCATCACAGTCAAACAGATCGGACGACTAACCCTAGCACATGGACAGATCTAGCTAGAACTAGTGGAGTGGAGGTGAACATACATACGCCATCGAAACGGCCGCGGAGGAGGTGTCTGGCACGTCGGGGAGGAGGAGTCGACCCGCCGCCGCAGTCAATCGGTCGCCGGAGTAGTTGCGCCGCTTACCTCGTCGTCGAAGTGGATCTGCGCCGGAGGGAAAGCTCGAGAGGAGGGAAATAGTGGCGGGAGTTTTGCCACGGCGGTCACCCTTGATATAGAAGGCGACCGAATCGGCGGGCGGTAACTCAAACTCGTCCCGCCACTTTTTCGGAGATGCGCCATCGCTCCCGCCATCTCCTTCCCCTACGCGGCGCGGCGCAGCGTTTCCCTTCCCTACATCGCTCGAGCCCGACTTGCTGGAAACGGCTTATTCGGTCGTTCCTAGTGGGCTTGGCTGAGGGGTGCTTTGAGGTCCGTGCTATGCGGGCCAAACAGTAAATACGGGCATCCAAACAGTCTATTTTTAATCCTGCGCGGGCTTGACCCGACCTAATGGAAGCTACCAAAGGCGGCCATACAGTGTGCATGTGTGGTGTGCGGTAGGATGCCCGAATACGCCGGATTAGGCCAACTCCATCGCGCGACTCTATCCTATCCGGCCCCGTCCGTTAGGGGTAAAACGGACAAACCAGACGGCCCAACGCGCAGGCGCAAACGGACTTTTGTCCGCTTTGTGTCCGCTTTCAACCCATCCCCGGCCCAAGTTTGCGCCGGTTTTGGGGTGAAAGCAGACGGTAGCAACAAGGCGGACGCGCCGCTTGTCCTCCACAGCCCGCTTTGTCGGTGGGAGAAACCAAACCCCCCCGCCCCATTTAGCGCCATTTGCCCAAACCCTCCCACGTCCCTACCGCCGCCCCTCTCTCCCCCGTCCATGGCCGACGCCCCGCCGAATTACGGCGGCCTGGCCGTCAACCCGCCCACAAAGGTGAAGAAGAAGGCGGCCAAGGCGCCAAGAAAGCCGCGGTCGGAGTGCACGCCGGAGGAGATCGTCAAGTTGGACGCGGAATCGGCGAAGAGGAGGGAACGGAGAGCGGTTGTCAAGGTCAATGCCGCCGCGGCCAAGTTCGCCGCCCAGCGCGATGCATGGAGGCCGCGCGACACAAGGCCGCGGTCGACGAGGAGGAGGACCTCGTCAACAAAGCGCACACCCTCCTCATGCTTGGCATGGGCCGTCCGGCCGGGTTCCCTGCGGCCGTCGGCCCGTGAAAGCGAGCTCGTCGGTCGCCCGACCTCCGCTGGCCGATCGCGCTAACGTCGCGGACCGGTCAGGTTGCCGGCGAGAACAACTATTTATTTTGGAGGCTGGTTGTGTTGCCGACATCTGGCTGATGCGGCGATGGACGTGTAGGCCGCTGGCTCTGTTGCCGGCGTGATGAACTGGGCCGCTCGCCTGATGAACTAGGGCTTGGTATTTGAAAGTTGTTCCTTTTTTTTAAAATAGACGCGAACAGGATGGGGCAAACGGATGCGGCCGCGCGCTGGGTGCACAGCCACCGTATTTCGGAACATGCCCGAACATGACCTTATTGTCCTACCCAAACGGATAGAATCCGGACAAAACGGACGTCCGTTTGAAGTCGCGCGATCGAGTTGGCCTTATTACCGGAGTGAGTGGGAGGTGTTGAGGCGGTGATCGTGGGGACGTGCGTACCAACCGGAGACCGTTCTTTTTACCCTGCTGTTTGTTATCCCTTCGTAAAATTTTGGCGGCAAAAGAAAGTAACCCCGGTTGGCGAGTTAAACTCGAAGCATCTCCATCGACTGATTGCATAGAAATGCTTTGTCCCTCCGACGATCGACTGCATGGTTGGGTACTCGGGCAGGAAAAGAATATTCTACGTACTCAAACCAGGCACAGCCTGCTTCTACGTGACGTAATTGCTTGCTTGACCGAGCGTGGCTGCGTTTGCATCGCAGATTGCACCGCACCGCCGTGTCTATCCGTTCGTTCGTTCATGCCATCGAGTGGCACGCGCGCGTCGCAGAGCTCCAATGATGCGCGCGCCCGCCACCCGCGGACGTGTCGGATCCCCACTGGCTGCTCCACGTCTCATGACGTCTGGCTGTTTCGGATCAACATCGAGGAATAGCTCGTGCCCAGATTATACTTACTTAACTTAATGCACGCTGGTTAGCATGTTTTTCTCTTTCTGCCTCCTTTTTTGGTAAGAGATAGCGGCGTGGTTTGTCTTCGAACGGAAATCCCGTCACGCATTGGATGCCCTTTCTTTGCTCTTTGCCGTGCGAGTGAGACGGCCAGAGCGGGACGTAGACACGTACTGTATATCCTTTCGGTAAAGCAGCTAGTACTAGAGAGCAGGGACCCCGGGATTGTCCGGCATGCCGAGCGATTCAAGCAACCAGAGCTTCGTAAAGGGCGAACGATTACTTCGCGCTCGCCCACCGTGTTTTGTTTCCGCGCAAAACTCCAGCACGGAGGGAAGAAAGGCCGGAGCGAATGGTGGGAAAGGATTGTCAAAAAAAAAAAGACCCGGCGAAAGTTTGAGAAGCGTTTGCGCGGGACGAGGGGTTTTGGTGTCTGTCTCTGTCTCCAGGCCGGCCTGCACGCTCCCGCTGCGCGCGGCACGGCTGGCGGCTTCTCTTTCTGGGCCTCGCTCCGCCGCTGAGGCCAGACTGCGGCGCCTGCCTGCCGCCTCGTGACCTAATTACTCTAGGGTTTTGCTGCGGTGCGCGCGCATGGCGCTGGCCCAGCATTGCGGCCGTAGAGTCAAATTAGTTTAGTGGAGTCAATGGGCTTGGTTAAAGAATCGGGCGGTGTTCTCGTGGGACAATCTGTCCCCTCTGCGCTCGGTTTAACTGCAGAGATTGGAGTGCAGACAACGGCATGGGGCCGTGGGCTAGAAAAATCGAACGGGAGACGGGTTGGCACCTGTGAGTGAAGTGAGGTGAGAGTGGGGTGACAGCGCAGGACGGTGTGTTTTGGAGATATTTATGTCGGCGCCAGGTAGATAGGCCACGGGCACGCGGACGGACGGTGGTTGGAGCGGCGTGCTCGCCTCGCTGCGGCGGTTGCGGGGCCAGCTGTCGCCGGTCAAACCTCAAACGCAGCTTGGCGCCATCGGGCCTCGCTTTCCCGCCATTTCTGGAGGAGCCTCCCTCGAGCTTTTCCCGCGCGAATGATGGCGCCTGCTCTGCGGTCGCGGGGGCGGGGCAGGGCGCGACGGTCGCCCTCCGCTTGCTACTTTGCTCGCCGTTGCATTGCACTCACAGCGTCATGATGCCTACTGACAGCAATATGGTGTATGAATGCGCGCGCTGTGTGTGGATACTTGGATAGATAGCAGTAGCGCTGCCAGAATTGTACACGGATGAGTCGAATTGTGCTTGATTGGGTCATCGTTACTCAAACATGGCCTTGAAAATCAATGCAGCGGGCAGCACGGAGCCACGGATAAAAAATTCAGAAGATAAAGGGTGGCCTGACGCCTGACTATCTACGCCCGGACTGGGATCAGGTGACATGCGCTACGGTGACATGCACGGTGACATGCGGCCCAAATTCAAATTTAAACATTGCGCAAAAATCTAAAAAAAATCATGCATGTTCACGGCACATACTAAGATAACCCCTAGAAATTTCAAATCAAAATTCAAAACATACATTGAGAAACAAAAAAGAGAGATCTGTCATGAATAGTTCCCGAACGGTTCTCTGTAGACTATTCACATCTGAGTTTCTCTTCTTTGTTTCTCGATGTATGTTTTGAATTTTGATTTAAAATTTCTATGAGTTATCTTAGTATGTGTTGTGAACATGCATGATTTTTTTCAGATTTTTTCGCAATGTTTAAATTTGAATTTATGTCACCGCCATGCCACCGTAGCATAAGACACACCTGATTTCGGTCCCGCCCCAGCATGTGTGTGTGCCGTTGTACGTCCAAACCAATAAATCTGTAACTGTTCAAAGAAAAATAATTATACAAACGGCATTGATTTTTTGGATGGTACTAATCGTACGCATGTACAGTACCAGGATGGTACTACTGTTGCCGATGTTTACCCAAGATTCACGAGCTGGTCGTTGTCATTTTTTTCCCTGTGTCTTTGGCCGAAGGGATTTAGGATTCAGTATTGTTTTTACAAGAAAAAACAGAGGCCAGTCCCGGACTTCATTATCACGTGAAACAACAGCAGTGACACCATAGGCCCATGATGTTTTTCTACCAGAAGACAAGAAGAAAGAAAACATGAAAGCGCAGTGCATGTAGTCAACAGAAACAAGTCGTCGGTCAATCTCGTGGGAATTACCCTGACAGTGAGTACTAAACAAGGGCTGATTCTAGCTACAACGAAGATGTGACACAAGTGTTTACGAGTTCAGACACCTCACTGTGAGAGTAAAGCCCTACGTCTCGAGCACTGAAGTTATTTGTTTCTCTTGCGTTTGGATGATTACAATGGATGATAACCCCTCTCTTAGAGCTACAAGGCGGCTTATATGGAGTACGCCGCCCCTTGGACTAGCTACGTTACAGAGGGGTTTGATGATCGGTGATTATTACAGGCGTTACTCTTGGTAACCGACATATTAATGGCTAGTAACTCATGACGACGAGCGCCTCTCAACATTCTGGATTCCTAGTTGCCTGTTCATTCGAGTGGTCACGCGGCAGCCGAGTGGACCTGACGTAGCCGAGTGAACGTGCTCTTTCCGAGGGGGAAGACTAGGACTGGTATCCGAATGGAATGATGACCCCGGGGTCTTTACATCTAGGGCTGTGGACCCTCTGTTTAGCCTGGAAAGTACCTCTTATGACCCTACCCGTGGTTGGTAACCCCAACATTAGCCCCCGATTCGGTTAAGGTTTTGTAGAGCGAGTTTACTAAGAACTCGATTTGGCCCGAGTGCCGCAGGAGCACTCGTCATCTGTTGTAAGGCTTAATGAACTGCGACTTGAACAAAACTTCAACGAATTCTAGACTCAACGCTTCTCGATTGATCGAGTATACTTGAGTGTAAAGTAAAACTTGGTGGCACTCATTTATCTCTCGAAGGAGACTGACTAGTGATCCGAGTGTGGATGTGTCATGAAAACCCTATACTTGTGGGTCATCATCTACCCACGAGGAGAAGTGGGAGATGTAGCCTCTTCATACTTTTGTGCCCATATCCGAAGTGGGTGCGGTGGTCAAGTGGGAACTTCTGCAGGGAAGATATTCAAATCCGGAGCAGGCCGCACATTGGTCCTCATGGTATCCGGCTAGCGCAAACACGCCAGATTATATATAATGCAGTGCAGTTATGTAATAATGTAATGATATTTTATATGCAATGCCTTCACGAAATGTAATGTGATTTCATATACGATGCAATTATGCAATGTCATGTGATTTCGTATGCAATGCAATTATGTAATGCAACAAGAATCCATATGATGCAACGAAACTTTTTAAAATTCTAATAGACTAGATAGTGGTGTAGACACGAATTGAACGCCAGCAATCACAAAAGTGCCTCCGGCATTGGCCAACGACGCCTGTAGTTAGACGATTATCAGCGGCGTCGGGGGCCAGTGCGTGTAATACGATGTCTCTACCTGCGTTGGCGATAGACGCCGCTAGTGAGACTCATTACATGCGTTATACTACCGGCATCTTGACTCCACACCGGCAACCACATTTTCGGAACGCTGCTACTAAGCTTTTTCCTACTAGTGTGCACAACATCTTTTGTTTTACCCTTCCATTTCAGCATGATTCTAATGGAAATTATGAGTAATTAAGGTGCTCATTTTAATAGAGAACTGGACCAAAGCATTAACCAATAGTGAATACATGTAATCCTCAAGATAAAGTCATTCGAGTTGATATCCCAATTATTGTTACCCTGGGGTCTCGGGTTCAGACATTAACAAGTGCGTACAACTTTGTGACGCCCAGATAATTAAGCTACAGTAACCCTATACTAATGATGCCACACCATCAGGATTACTATTGATAAACTCGCGTTGATTCAAACCTTGTTCAAATTCAAATTTAAAATCAAGTCAACTATAAAAGTTTTCAAATGTCAAAACTAAAATGTTAGTCATGTGGCAAATAATCCCTAATCAATTTTGGTGGTGAAACGATCTTTTTATAAAATGGTTTAATGCCCTTAAATAAATAAAACAATGACCAAAACAAATAATTAAATGTTTTTTAATTAATAAAATATTAAACTATTTTATTTAGTTGCCTAAATCTAATGGGTCAGTGGCATAATTATTAATACTAATTTAGGGACTAGGTTTATATTTTATAAAACTAAAAGGAAAACAGAAAAGTTTTAAAAAGAAACTTTGAAAAGGAAAAGGGAACAGAGGAGGGCTGGCGGGCACTGTGCACTTCGCCCTGCCAGGCCCAGTGCACAACCCAGCCCACTTGCCCCTCCTTCCTACTGCTCCTATGCGTGCGTTGGCCACCGGCCACTCGTCCATGGCCGCAGATGGCCACGCGGCGGCCATCCGCCGCTCCCCCCATCGGCTACTAAGGTCGCCCCCGACCTTAACCCTAACCCTAGTGCCCAAGTTACCCCCTCTAGCCCCAGATCCCCATCTCCCCCTTGCCCGAACGCTCTGCTGCCATGGCCGCCGTCGCACCTGAGGCCACCTGTCTTCCCTCTCCCGTCCGACACACCCTCTAGCTCCGCCACGTCTTCCTCCTCTTCATCGCCAAGCCACGCGGACTGGGACGCCCTCTCGACGCCACCCCGAACTCCGCTTCCCCCTCTGCTCCGTCGTCGCCATCGTCGGAATCCGCCACCTCGAGCCGTCCCCGAGCCCGATGTGCACGCCTACAGGGCACTGTGAGCCCCCGCATCCTCCTCTCTCCCCTTGAGCTCTGGTTCCCCCCATAGCTAGCCCCGTCGCCGCGTCTGAGAACTAGCCGCTGCCGCTGACCTCGGCGTCGCGGCCACCGCGAGCCTGGCTCACGTCCGAGCATGTAGGCATGTTCCTGGGTTCACCAGGAACCCGTGGCTACCTTCCGTTTGTCCTCCCGTGCCTCCTACTGCCATCCGCGTCAAAGCCGTGCTCCACCTCCATCCCTGCTCGCCGCCGGCGCATATTCCGGTTGTTCCCCGCGAGCTGATGTGGCTTGAACTACGTCGGTATTTCTCCAAAGAGGAAGGGATGATGTAGTACAACTACCGTAAGTATTTCCCTCTGTTATGAAACCAAGGTATCAATCCAGTATGAGAACCAAGCAACACTATGTAAACAATATCTGCACACGAATAGCAAATACTTGCATCCCGACGCGTCAGAAGGGTTGTCAATCCCTCCATGGGCAAAAGATAGAAAAAATTGTGGTAGATTGGATAAATAGCTCTCGATAGAATGCAGAATAAAGTAACTAGTAAAAAAGTGCAGCAAGGTATTTTTGGGTTTTAGGAATAATAGATATGAAAATAAAAGCGAATAAAAATACATCTCAAAGCAGATATGATAAAGAATAGACCCGGGGGCCGTAGATTTTACTAGTGACTTCTCTCGAGAAAATAGCATACGGTGGGTAAACACATTACTGTTGGGCAATTGATAGAAGTTCAAATAATTATGGCGATATCAAGGCAATGATCATTATGTAGGCATCACGTCCAAAATTAGTAGACCGACTCCTGCCTCTATCTACTACTATTACTCCACACATCGACCGCTATCCAGCATGCATCTAGTGTATTAAGTTCATGGAGAGATGGAGTAATGCAATAAGAACAATGACAAGATGTAGACGAGATCTATTCATGTAGGAATAGCCCCCATCTTGTTATCCTTAATAGCAACGATACATGCATGTGTTGCTGCCCCTTCTGTCACTGGAAAAGAACACCGCAAGATCGAACCCATCACAAAGCACCTCTTCCCATGGCAATAAAAAACGGTCTAGTTCTAAACCAAAGATTCAAAGAAGAAATACGAGGCTATAAGTAATCATGCATATAAGAGATCAAAGAAAGCTCAAATAACTTTCATGTATATAGATCTGATCATAAACTCAAACTTCATCAGATCCCAACAAACACACTGCAAAAGAGTTACATCAAATAGATCTCCAAGAGACCATTGTATTGAGAATAAAAAAGGGAGAAGAAGCCATCTAGCTACTGCCTACGGACCCGTAGGTCTATGATGAACTACTCACGCATCATCGGAGAGACACCAATGAGGATGATGAACCCCCCTGTGATGGTGTCTAGATTGGATCTCGTGGTTCTGGAACTTGCGGCGGCTGGAATTGTTTTTTGTCGACTCCCCTAGGGTTTCTGGAATATTTGGGAATTTATTGGGTGAAGAGGCGGTGTAGGGTGGCTCCAAGGTGGGCACAACCCCCTGGGCGCGCCTGGGCCTCCTGCCGCGCCCTGGTGGGTTGTGCTCCCCTCAGGCTCTCTCTTCGGTACTCCTTTGGCCCACTGGATGTCTTCTGGTCCAAAAAAAATCCCCAAAGTGTTTTGCTGCATTTGGACTCCATTTGGTACTGATAATCTATGAAGTAAAAAACAAGCAAAAAACAACAACTGGCACCGGGTACTATGTCAATAGGGTTAATCCCGAAAAATGATATAAAGTTGCTATAAAATGATTTTAAAACATCCAAGAATGATAATATAACATCATGGAACAATAAAAAATTATAGATACGTTGTAGACGTATCACGAGCCACCAACCCCCCACTCGACGCGACACTCCACGGTGGTTCGAACGCGCCCCCACGCCGTCGTTTTCGTCTATCGGAGCCAAGTACCGACTCCGCCCGAGCCACTCCGCCATGATTTTGGCCACCGGCGGCTAAACGCCGGCGCTCCACCGCGTGTGGTTCACTGCCAGGTGGGCCCGGCCTAATTAACCACTAACCAGGACCTCTAGCACTCACTTACAGTGGGTCCCGCAAGGCTTAATAACTGACTAACTAAAACTATTTAAATTAACTAAAATTACTCACTCACAACTAGGGCCCACCTCTAAGTAATCCCTGTTTAATTTAACTAAACTCTAATTACTCTACTTGTATAACATGTGGGCCCTGTCCACTATTCCTGTGGATAGGGTTGACCCAGTCATCCTGCAGACTGCGCAACTGGCCCCACTAGTCAGCCTCTTTTGACTTGGCTGTTGACCCAGTCAACACGGCCCATCAGTCAGCCCCTGTGTGTGCTGACTGTGTACAACTCTGGGTGCAAATAGCATTTA
Organism: Aegilops bicornis; assembly: GCA_021605145.1. NCBI lineage: Eukaryota > Viridiplantae > Streptophyta > Magnoliopsida > Poales > Poaceae > Aegilops > Aegilops bicornis. Next base: position 522,194,880 of record CM038669.1, read on the forward strand.
CTGTTTGGATAATTCGAATTTAAATATTTAAAATAAATTGAGAAAAATATTTAAAACTTTGAAAATTAATATAAAATAATTCGTAACTCAGGTGAAAATAATTTATCTATGAAACTCGATCAGAAAAACGTAACACTTATGAATATGCCTTTCGTTCATTTGTCACGTGCCCCTAGCATAGCGAACATGGAACCGCCCCCTCCGTTTCATCTGTCCGAAAATGCCAAACTTCAGGACAACATTCTCAGATATTTTCCCCCTTCATCTATATCGTGTAGCCCTGTGTTAGATCACCCCTAGCTCCGCGTATTGTCATGTCATGCCCTTGTTTGCTGTATATTTATTGTTTCTTCCCCCTCTTCTCTCCGGTAGACCTCGAGACCGATGCTGCCCCTGTGATCGACTACGTCATCGACGACCCTTCTCCCTTTTCAGCAGAGCTTCCAAGCAAGCAAAACCCCCTTGATCATTCCGATATCGTCCATTCAATTCTCTCTCATGCTTGCATTAGATTTTGCTACTGTACTTGATTGCTCCTAATGCATAGCCTGCTTTTGAAACCTGTTGTTGTACCTTACCTGCTTATCCTAAACTGCTTAGTATAGGTTGGTTAGTGATCCAACAATGACCCCTCACCTTGCCCCAGTTGCCTCAGCTTGATGACCGATGACTCGATCAACGTGATCGACGTCCTGATGCGCGACACACCACATCACACCCCCTAGTTGTATGACACACTCCTGATGATAACTCTGTAGTGTGACTAATCGGTCGTGGTCGCCGAGGGTGATTCCTCCTTCACCACTCCCGATACGACTCTGTCGTGCAACACTTCATTGAAAGTGCAACTATCCCTAGGTGGTTTTGGTAATTCATAACAACATATAGCTCATTGAGCTAATGCTATTCCAAGACAAATATTTCAGGAAAGCTCAATGAATGGCATGGCATGGATGATGAAAGTGGATCCCTCAAAATATCAAGGACAAAGGATTGGCTCAAGCTCAAAAGCTCAAGACTCTACATTTTACATTTTAGTGATCCAAGATCACATTGAGTCTATAGGAAAAGACAATACTATCAAGGAGGGATGAGGTGTTGCTTAATGAGCCTCTTGCTTCATGTGCTTAGTGATATGCTCCAAAACCCTCCACTACTTTCTCACATCCACATATGACCTAAATCCAAAGTCAAACTCGGCCCTACCGATTCTTTCTATCCGGCGCCACCGAGTTCAGTTGTCATAGCCACTGCCACAAACCCTAGGCAAATTGGTCTCACCGATAGGGATCTCGGTCTCACCGAGATGGGATTGTAATCTCTCTGTTTCCCTTCGTAACGTTTCGGTCTAACCGAAGTGAGCGATCGGTCCCACCGGGATTACAATGTAAACTCTTTGTTTCCCTTTCGTAACTTTTCGGTCTGACCGAGAGAGCGAATCGATCCCACCGAGTTTACCTGACCAACTCTCTGGTTAGCTAATTACCAAATTCGGTCTCACCGAGTTTGTGTAATAGGTCTCACAGAGATTACGTTATGCCCTAACCCTGACCATATCGGTCGTACCGAGTTGCATGTCAGTCCCACCGAAAACCCTAACGGTCACTAGGTTTACTAAATCGGTCCGACCGAGTTTGATGATTCGGTCCCACCGAGTTTGGTAAATTGTGTGTAACGGTTAGATTTTGTGTGGAGGTTATATATACCCCTCCACCTCATCTTCATTCATGGAGAGAGCCATCAGAACAAACCTATACTTCCAACTTACCAGTTCTGAGAGAGAACTACCTACTCATGTGTTAAGGCCAAGATATTCCATTCCTACCATATGAATCTTGATCTCTAGCCTTCCCCAAGTTGCTTTCCACTCAAATCTTCTTTCCACCAGATCCAAATCCTATGGGAGAGAGTTGAGTGTTGGGGAGACTATCATTTGAAGCACAAGAGCAAGGAGTTCATCATCAACACACCATTTGTTACTTCTTGGAGAGTGGTGTCTCCTAGATTGGCTAGGTGTCACTTGGGAGCCTCCGACAAGACTGTGTAGTTGAACCAAGGAGTTTGTAAGGGCAAGGAGATCGCCTACTTCGTGAAGATCTACCGCTAGTGAGGCAAGTCCTTCGTGGGCGACGACCATGGTGGGATAGACAAGGTTGCTTCTTCGTGGACCCTTCGTGAGTGGAGCCTTCAGTGGACTCGTGCAACCGTTACCCTTCATGGGTTGAAGTCTCCATCAACGTGGATGTACGATAGCACCACCTATCGGAACCACGACAAAAACATCCGTGTCTCCAATTGCGTTTGAATTCTCCAAACCCTTCCCTTTACATTCTTGCAAGTTGCATGCTTTATTTTCCGCTGCCTATATACTCTTTGCATGCTTGCTTGAATTGTGTGTAGATTGCTTGACTTGCTCAAAGATAGCTAAAATCTGCCAAAGTCTAAAATTGGGAAAAGGTTAAGTTTTTAATTGGTCAAGTAGTCTAATCCCCCACTCTAGACGCATTTCAAGGTCCTACAAGTGGTATCGTAGCTTTGGTCTCCATTTGCTTTGATTTCCATAGCTTTTGGTGGTCATAGCCTTGGTTTCACAACCTAGGAGAGTATGGCGTCTAGCGAGGGAAATTATCACCGTAGAGGTCCTTACTTTGATGGCACTAATTTTGCTAGTTGGAAGCATAAGATGAAAATGCATATTCTCGGACATAACCCCACCGTTTGGGCTATTGTGTGTATTGGTTTGCAAGGTGAATTCTTTGATGGGAGAGAACCAAACCGTGAAGCTGGCGCGGAAGAGTTGAAAATGCTGCAATACAACGCTCAAGCTTGTGATATCCTCTTCAATGGCTTGTGCCCCGAAGAATTCAACAAAATCAGCCGTCTTGAGAATGCAAAGGAAATTTGGGATACTTTGATTGATATGCATGAAGGTACCGACTCCGTCAAGGAATCCAAGTTGGATGTGCTCCAAAGTCAGCTTGACAAGTTCAAAATGAAGGATGGTGAAGGTGTCGCTGAAATGTACTCTAGGCTTGCTCTTATCACAAATGAGATTGCCGGCTTAGGAAGTGAAGAGATGACCATGATTCATCATCAAGAAGATCCTAAGAGCATTGGATGGAAAATATGATACCGTGTGCACATTGATCCAAATGATGCCAAATTACAAAGATCTCAAGCCAACGGAAGTCATTGGAAGAATTGTTGCTCATGAGATGTCACTCAAGGATAAGGAGGAGCTTCACAACAAGTCAAGTGGTGCTTACAAAGCCTCATGTGAAGCCCCCACATCATCAAGTGAGAAACAAACCTTCAATGAAGAATTGAGCTTAATGGTGAAGAACTTGAACAAATTCTACAAGAGTAGAAGCAAAGAAAGAAGCTCCAAGTCAAGGTCCTACAATGACAAAAGATCTTCTAGTCGAGAGCAAAACTGCTACAATTGTGGGAGACCCGGACACTACTCCAATGAGTGTACGACACCCTACAAAAGAAGAGAAGATTCTTCCAAGAGAAGAAGTAGAAGAGAAGAATCACCACCAAGAGAGAGGAGGAGTAGAGATGATCGTTATGAACGAAGACCCTCACGAAGAAGCAAGGATTCGGAAAGGAAGGACAAGTCATTAAAGAGCTACACAAAACAAAGACATCAAGCTCATATTGGTGAATGGGTATCCGGCTCCGACTCCGACAATCACTTCGAGAGAAGCTATCACTCCGACTCTGAATACACTCAAGATGAAGGTGTTGCCGGTCTAGCACTTGTATCAACCAACTCCTATGACATATTTGAATCACCAAATGAAGGAATTGGAAGATGCTTCATGGCCAAAGGTCCTAAGGTAACACACCCCGAGTATGTTGATTTTAATAGTGATGAAGATGACTTGCTAGGTGATGATGATTTACTTATTGACAACTCTAGTGATGAATACTATGATGAAACGTCAATTAGTCATGCTAATCAAGATGAAACGAATGACAATGATAAGGAGAAGATTGAGCGTCTAACTAAAGAACTAAACACTCTTAAGTTAGCTCATGAAACTATCTTCGAAGATCATCGAGAACTTTTAAGGGCTCATGAGAAGTTACGCTTTGAAAAGCTCAATCTTGAGCAAGAGCATGAGTTCCGAAAAGCAATCAATGATGATCTCCGTAAGAAAAGTTTTTCTTATATTGCCAAGCGTTTACTCTTATCTACTTACATGCCTCAAGTCAAGTCTAGTAACAAGAACAAGAAAGATTCTTCTTCTAGTAGTAACAATAACAATGCTAAACCAAATATTGTTGCTTCTAGTAGTTCTCTTGATTCCACTAATGATTCTCTTAGCCAGGTTACACTTGAGCAAGAAAACAGCTTATTAAAGGGAATTATAGAAAAAGGTGTATACAAGAGCCTTGGCGGGAGTAAGCAATTTGAGGAAATTGTACGCAAGCAAGGAAGGCACCGGAAGAATCAAGGTGTTGGTTTTGAACGAAAGTTCAATGCCAATGGAGTTGAGTGGGAAGAAGATCAATACCCCAAGATGAAGTTTGTTCCTCAACAAGAGAAGTATGATCCTACTTCCTTCAAGGGAACACAAGCACAAGATGATCTTCGACCACAAGACCACAAGAACAAAGGCAAGGACAAGCTTCAAGAGGAGATTGATGCATTTGAAGAAGCACCTAAGGCCTTGGTCAAGTGGGTTCCCAAGACTACGTCAAGTTCTACTTCATCAAGCACAACTACTACACCAAGGATTCCCATCAAGATGATGTGGATCCCAAGAAGAAGAACTAGAGAGTTCTTGAGGGTGACTCCGCCAACATTTTTCACTCATATCATTATGGCAAGGACAAGTGCAACCACCTTCCATATCTTGCACTAGTTCAAGGAGTCACAAACCCTCATGTTGGTAAGGCAAGGGACAAGGTAACCTAATGTTTTCATGGACATCATTTTGTGTGTGCATCACTCTATGTCTATGGATATTCTTGTTTGTTCCTTGTGGGACTAACCCATGTAGGTATTGAAAGTGCAACTCACTCCAAAGGATTGCTCCAAAAGATCTACATCAACATTGAGCATCCACATCTTCAACACCTACATGAAGTCATCATCGACAAAACCCAAGGTTAGTTCATCCCTCTAAGGGGGATCTCACATCTAGGGGGAGCTTAACTCTAAGAATTGAGTCAAAGCAACTCTAATGATGTGAACACATAAATGCTTTATGTAAAAGTGGTAACCCCACTTGAGCTCAAAGGATGAGTATGACCTATGATCAAATGTTCTCATTTGACTCCTAAGTCAATATACTCATATATAGATGACCTAGTCATCACCAATTGCTTGATAGATGCTAGAATTGGTTGTGCATGCTTTGTCACATATTTCATTTGTCATTTTATTGTGTGAGCATGTTGGTTGCATATTTTACTCATTCGAGGACATCCACTTGTTGTTTTGATTGATTGGCTTCTTTTTCTTTGGCCAACTGGATGGACAAGAATGCCTAAGAACCTTCTCTAGATATCTATGCTTTTATCGTCTCAAACTGTATTCATGCTACATCACAAAATTTGATCAAGTCAGATTCGAACCACTCTGTGTGAGGAGCACTCAGAGTCCCCGATTCGTCATAGACTTAAACTTCCAAAACTTCTTTGTGATTTTCGGTCTGGCCGATTCCTCCATTTCGGTCATACCGAGATCACTAAGTCGATCTAGGTTTTCAATCTCGGTGCAAACGATTTGAACTTTTCGGTCACACCGAGTTGTCAGAATCGCATTAGTTATGCATCTCGGTGCCACCGAGTTGTTCCACTTTCGGTCACACCGACTGTCGGTCTATATATTCACACAGGCAAATTTTCGAAAACTTTCTCCGAAACTCCTCGCCCGCGCATAGCTCGCTCTGCCTACTAGGTCTACGGATCGTCGACTTCATCGCCAGCCGCCTCTTGTCGCTGGTCTCCGCCGCCGTCAACGGAATTCTTCTTCGCCGTTGCCGCCGTAGCGAGTTCACCGCCGAACTAGGGTATGAACTCGATCACAGTGCTATCCTCGTCTGATTCTCAGCACATTGTGTTTGTAATGCATCTTGCCACGATTGAAACACTTCTATCCAGTCAAACAATCCTTAGAATAGGTATGATTCGAAAATTGAGGGTTAGGTTTCCGCCGAAACTATCTCGGACCCACCGAGTTGAAAAACTCGGTCCCACCGATTTGGCTAACGCCATTGCACTAGTAAGTCTTGGTCTGACCAAGAATTACAAATCGGTGTGACCGATTTTAGAACTTTGTGAAACCCTAGCAGTCTCGGTGCCACCGAACTGTGACTCGGTCTGACCGAGTTCACTAGTTTAGGTTCCAAAACTGCTTCGGTATCTGTAACGCCCCAGATTCGATGCGCCAGGTGTCATCCAGTTATTCGCCATCGTTGCCAGGTCATTTGCTTGTGTGTTGCATTTTATCATGTCATCATGTGCACCTCTTTTTGCATACGTGTTCGTCTCATGCATCCGAGCTTTTTCCCCGTTGTCCATTTTGCAATCCGACACTCCTATGTCCTCCGGCGTCCCCCTTTTGTCTCCTGTTGTGAGCGGGTGTTAAACTTTCTCAGAATGGCCCGAGGTTTGCCGAGTGGCCTTGGTATACCACCGGTAGACCGCCTGTCAAGTTTCGTGCCATTTGGAGTCCGTTTGATACTCCTACGGTTAACTGGGTAACCGTAAAAGCCCTCTTTGTGTTGCAGCCCAACACCCCTCCAAAGTGGCCCAAAACCCATCCTAACCCCCTCCATGCTCTCGGTCGTTCGATCATGATCGTGTGGGCAAAAACCGTGCCTCATTTGGAGCCTCCTAGCTCGCTGTACCTATAAATAGGTGTCTCCCCCCGAATTTTTGCAGTCCAACCCTAGCCCCGCTCCCCTCGTGCCGCCGGACACGTCCAGCCTCCACCTCACCCCGACCAATCCCCACGCGACACGTCGCCCGCCGCCGCCGCCAGCCACTCCCGCGCCCCACCTCACCACAAGACGCACCTCTCTCTCCTCCCTCCGCCATGACCTACGGAGCCTGTGGGAGCCCGCCCGGCTCCCGTCCGCGCCGCCCGCCAGGCGCCCGAGGCGCCTCTGCCTCCCGATCCGTCTCACCGCTGGATCGCGGCCTCGCCGGCGATCGCTGGCCAGCGCCGCCCCGGATCTCCGCCCCGCCAGCCAGGCCGAACCCCACCCCGCGCCATGTTCCTTCCTCTCTCTTCTCTTTCTCCCTGTCTCACTCCCTCTGTTCCTTGCAGCGCCGCCGCCATGGATGCCCGTCGTCGCCGGCCTCAAGACCCGCGTCCCCGGTGACCTCCCGACCCCACCACCTCGCGCTGACGCCGGGAACGGGATCCCTGGGTCTGGATCCGGCCAGATCTGGCCTCCTCCGCCTTCCTCCCCTTCGCCGGACAGTCGTCCCGTCGTCCACCATCACCGGCGCCGCCGCCATGGCTCGGGATCGAGCTGGGAGCTCGTCCCCGCTCACACAGGCGCCCAGGCCTCCTCCCCCGGCCTCGGCCCCTTTGCCTTCTTAGGCCCAGCTACGGCCTGCCTTGGCCTCTCCACCGACCTGGGCTTGGCCCATGGTGAGTCACCCGCCTAAAACCCGCTCAGTGCGACGTTTAGCTATCCGACGTGCGTCCTGTTTTTTTTCTTCTGAAAATCGGCCAAGTCCTTTTATTTTTGCATTTTATGCCTCTGTTCATCATGTCATAACTTGATGTATACTGCTTAGTTTTGTGCGTGTAATATGTCAAAATGTTCATTGTGAGATACTCTTCATTTTGTTCCATTGTGTCATACTTGTTTGAGATCATCTTGATGCCTGAATCATCGTTGCAAGAGTGCTATAAAATGTTGTCTGCTGTCTGTTATCAGAACATGCTCATTTGTCATTTTTGTTGCATTTGAAGTGTGCATCGTATGAGCATGAGCTCTACATGTGTTCTGAACTACATCATGCCATCTTTACAGGGGTACAATCTATGTATTTTTGTGAGTTGTGTAGCGAGTGCATCAAGCTTGTTAAGTAGGGTACTTGCTGTTACTGTTTTGCTAGGCTGAATCTGTTATTTCGCGATGCTATGTAAACCTGCTGCTACAAGTCAATGTATGCATAATCTGAAGATGTTCACTAAGGATGTTTTGTCATACGTGGCATGTTCTATCCATGCATGCCTCTGGTTGCATTTATAGCGTGATGTAGCTTGTTGTTATATTGCTCCAAAGTTGCTAAATAATATTTGCTGTCAGCCTGTTAACTTTATGTTCAGTTTTGCCATGTGTTTTGCTAGTGATTCATGCACCTTATGACTGTGATATTGCCATTCTTAGCTTCATATTTATGCCATATTGCTGTTTGTTACCGTGCCATGCCATGTATTGCTCTGTGGTGAGTGATTCAAACTCACCAACATGCCTACTTATTGTGGTTCCTGCCGTGTATGAATCTGTCATATAACTTGCCATGTTTACATGGGTGTCATCATATTTTCTGATCCTTTTTTGCTCATGGTCAATAAATGACTTTTGTTCTATGCAATTAGTAGGTTCATGCCATGCCTCTATTTGCCATGATAAGTTCATGTAACATGTTGTTTGATATCTCTAAACATTGCAACCTGATGTTATTTCTGCAAAGTCTGAAACTGTTGTTATATGCAATCTTTCCGTGTCTTTTTGAGCATGTTCTAGTGATTTATGGAGATAGCTCAGTGTTCATGCTTTGTCATGCTTTACCTGTAAATCATGTCCATGCCTTTGTTTCTTATGTTGAGATGCTGTAGCATATTGTTTTGATGCTTGCTAGATGCCTAGTTGCTGTTTTGGACAGCTTGTCCTTTAAACTTGTTTCATGTGTATGTGTTGAACCGTTGCTCCGTTTTGAGTGTGCTCTATATGAAACTTGCTTGATTTTGCATGTAGTTTCATATTATCATATTGCATCCTTGTTTTGAGGTGTTTTCTTGATGTTTGGGGTGCATTTTGCATCAATCCATGTTTAACTTGTTTTGCTCATATCTTTTAGGCGGTAGCTCCGAATTAAATGAACTTTATATGTAAATTGATTAGAATCTCGTGTAGATCATCTTGGTGCATCTTAACTTTCTGTTTAACAACTTGAACATAAGGTTTATTCAGATCTGGACCAATTTCGAAGTATGCATATGAGGACTTACCGGAATTGTTATATGTTGTTCCCGGCCTCATTTAAACTTGCCTTGATGTGTTGTTCTTGTTTGCATCATATCTTGCCATGAATAGCTTCATGTAGTCTTGTCTTGCATCATGCTTGTTGTGCATCATGTCTTGTCTATGTGTGGTGTGTTTACCGTGTTGTGTGCTTCTCTCGATAGTTCCCGTTTCGTTGCGATCATGAGGATTCGTTCGTCTACGCTTGTTTCGTCTTCGTGGCTTCATCTTCTTCATGGACTCGTTCTTCTTCCTAGCGGGATTTCAGGCAAGATGACCGCTACCCTGGATCTCACTACTATCATTGCTATGCTAGTTTCTTCGTTCTATCGCTATGCTGCGTTACCTACCACTTCCTTCAAGCCTCCCAAATTGCCATGAACCTCTAACCTTTGTCACCCTTCCTAGCAAAACATTGTTTGGCTATGTCACCGCTTTTGCTCAGCCCCTCTTATAGCGTTGCTAGCTGCAGGTGAAGATGAAGATTGCTCCATGTTGGTTTATGTTCATGTTGGGATATCACAATATCTCTTATATATATTATTAATGCATCTATATACTTGGTAAAGGGTGGAAGGCTCGGCCTTATGTCTGGTGTTCTGTTCCACTCTTGCCGCCCTAGTTTCCGTCATATCGGTATTATGTTCCCGGATTTTGCGTCCCTAGCACGGTTGGGTGATTTATGGGACCCCCTTGACAGTTCGCTTTGAATAAACCTCCTCCAGCAAGGCCCAACCTTGGTTTTACCATTTGCCTCACCACCACCTACTTTTCCCTTGGGAGTCGCTCTCTCGAGGGTCATCTTTATTTTAGCCCCCCGGCCAATGCTTCTCTAAGTGTTGGCCCGAACGAAAGCATCATGGGGCCACCTTGGGGAAACTTGAGGGTTGGTTTTACTCGTAGGATGTCTCATCCGGTGTTGCCCTGAGAACGAGATATGTGCAGCTCCTATCGGGATTGTCGGTGCATCGGGCGGTCTTGCTGGTCTTGTTTTACCATTGTCGAAATGTCTTGTAAATCGGGATTCCGAGTCTGATCGGGTCTTCCCGGGAGAAGGAATATCCTTCGTTGATCGCGAGAGCTTATCATGGGCTAAGTTGGGACACCCTGCAGGTTTAAACTTTCGAGAGCCGTGCCAGCGGTTATGTGGCAGATGGGAATTTGTTAATATCCGGTTGTAGTAAACTTGAAGTAAAACTCTTCTAAAATACACCAACCGTGCAGCGTAATCGTGAGTGTCTCTTTTCGGGTTGATCGAGAGGAGAACACGGTTTCTGGGTTATGTTTGACGTAAGTAGGAGTTCAAGATCACTTCTTGATCATTACTAGTTGACGACCGCTTGCTTTGCTTCTCTTCTCGCTCTTATTTGCGTAAGATAGCCACCATACTTGCTTAGTCGCTGCTGCAACCTCACCACTTTACCCCTTCCTTTCCCTTTAAGCTTTGCTAGTCTTGATACCCATGGTAATGGGATTGCTGAGTCCTCGTGGCTCACAGATTACTACACCAACAGTTGCAGGTACAGGTTATGCGATGATCATGACGCGAGAGCGATGTTTGCTTGTTTTGGACTTCTTCTTCTGCTTCTTCTTCGATCAGGGGATAGGTTCCAGGTCGGCAGCCTGGGCTAGCAGGGTGGATGTCGCTTGAGCTTCTGTTTGTGTTTCATCCGTAGTCGGATGTTGCTCTTGTAAGATGACGTTGTATACGTGTGGCATTGTATGCCTTTTGTATGTATCCCCATCTATTATGTAATGTTGATGTAATGATATCCACCTTGCAAAAGCGTTTCAATATGCGGGTCTATCCTTGGTGGGAGCTTCGAGTTCCTTTTGGATAGGGTTGCATATTGGGCGTGACAGTATCACCGAGTTTGAAAATCAGTAGATCCTAAATGCTTTCTGTGGGAAACTAAAACTAAGTTTTTTGAATCATTCTTTTGCAAAAATCTCTGCATTTTGTGATGCTCATCCACTCCACCTCATCTATAACTATTCACAGGGTCAGCAGTCAGTGTGTGCAGCATGTCAGACCAAAGTGACAGCCATAACAGGTCAGAAGAGCAGATTCACATGAGTGAGGGCACTAGTCCCTCTAGCAGCTCAGATGAGGGGAGCAGAAGCACTCCCAGCAATCTGCCCAAGGCTGCCACAAGGACAAGAAAGAAGAAGACCTCAGAGTATGAGGATGAAGATTATGTGGCAGTTGAGGATGAGGCAAGTTCAAAGAAGAAAGTGCTCAAGAAGGAGTACAACTCAACTGCAGTAAAGCCATGCATGAAGATCAAAAGGCCTGCAGGTAGACAACCAATGTCCAAAGCCAGAGTCTCCACTCAAGCTTCTTTGGAATCCCAAACCAAAGAACCTGCTGCAGCTGAGAAGAACAAGGCCCCAATGCCAGATGTTGCTGCTGAGGAAGATGAAGAAGGGCAGATCTTAAGGAAGCTCAAACCCAAGATTCCAGACCACAATGATGCTCATCCTGTGGCTGAGAACATGAAGATCAGGAGAGATCTAGGGTTGAGGCTATGGAGAGAGACAGATCCATATGCCACCAGGAGAAGGACTGATGTAGATTGCAGGTTCCACACCAAGGAGCAGCAGGACTTCTATGAGACCATCCTATTAGATAAGAAGCCCATAGTTTGTGATATGAGGTGGGTCGACTGGACCTACATTCAGGAGAATGCAGAACACTATCCTGGAGTGTATGATGCCTTCAAGGCGTGTGGACTTGCAGATTTTGTTGGGCGTAAGCTCACAAACCGGAATGACGAGCTCATTATGCAATTCTACTCCACATCACATTTCTATCCAGATGGCGAGATAGTTTGGATGTCCGAAGGAACAAGATACCAATCAACCATAGAGGAATGGGCAAGTCGATCAATGCTCCCAAGGAGAGTGAAACGACTTGGACATTTATGCCAAGAAGAAAATGGATCATAACTCAATGTCACAGATGTACAAGGAGATCCCTGATGATGCACTTGAGACCTTCAAGTTTGGATCAGTTCATTTTCTTCTGTCAGGGCTGCCTACGATCAACTGGATCCTAAGGCACACTCTGTTGCCCAAATTAGGTGACCACAACATGATCAGATGTAGCGACCCGACCTCAGACGGTCAAGCCTCTGTGTTGCTATGCCATCCCTGGATCAGTATGCTGGCACACATAGTACATCGATGTATATATCAAAGTGCTATCACATGTATAGTTAACGTAAAACTGATATATATACCTCATAAGTCATAGCGGAAACAATTAGTCGGGTGTGGAGTCCCATCAACGCCATCGGCAGGTTGAGTGTAGACCGTAACCCTGTATCGTAACTCTTACCCGTCGAGGAAATATCTGCAACATGATACGTTGCAGCCGTGTTGGTCAGTACATTGAATGTACCGGCAAGATCACAATAAGAGAAAACAGATGATAAACTATACTATATGCAGTATGGCTTTGTGGCTCTGTATCTGAGTTTTGTTTGTGTAAAAGCTGGTTTATTTTCCCTACATCAAAGGAATAAATGAAGTCTGTACTATGGAGTTTTCTATCATGACATGGTTCCGCCAACCGATGTCTCATAGCCCAAAATCATCATAAGTTGCCCACAATTAAGTTATCAATCCGGTGTTGAGAGTTCCGAGATAGATCCAAGTCCAGAGGCTCAAATTGTCCGTAACCGGGGACACGGCTAATCGATTAGGTTTAAACCCTCTGCAGAGGTTTGTACACTTTACCCGCAAGATTCGATCCCTCTCCTTATGTTCTCGCACTTCCAGGTGTTTGAGAACAAGATGACCGAAACATGGTCTTCCGAAGAGTTCCTCTGACCACTGTCTGGTGCTCATCCAATCCTACCGTAGTTCTACATCTGCTAGCACCGTCCCAGCCAGAGTCACAACTAAGGTCAACCAAGCCAGAGCCCATAGTGACTTGCGGTTGCATGTAAGCTTCCGGGCATGAAGTATTCTTCCGTCTCTTTGAGTCTGGGTGAAGCTTTCCGCAAGATGTCATGGCGCTTCTCCATGCATCCCGCCAACCACCGGTTTCTCCAGGTGCCCACAACCATCCTTCACCCAAGAGTGTGTATTGAATTCTTGTCTCGAGTCTTGAAGTCTTGTGGCCTTGAAGATGCAGTCCTTGCAGATGCCATCATGGAGTTGTCGTCATTGACGTAGAGTCCTCCTTCTTCACACCACTCTCGTGCACTCATACCAAACCCCGTCTACTATAGCGTAGCATTAAAATAAAATATCGTCCGGGCTTGGTAACAGGTGATGGGTTCCTACCTCATGCATACTACTCAACTACAAGGATTCAATAACACTCTTTGAGGGGTGGTTGCAAAGATGCCACTAAATGCAATAAAACATAGGTATGAAAGCATGGTCAAAGTGAACTTGCCTTGCTGACGATCTTCGAAAACTAGGGACTCGTGGTAGCAAGCTTCGCACTCCGGAAATTCGGAGATCGGCGGCGGCGGCGGCTCGGGCGGCGAGTGCGTCGGCGTCTCCGGTGGTCGGGGAAGTCGGCGGAGGGCTCAAGGTGCGGCGTCGAGGGGAGCGTCTGGTGGAGTTGGTGGAGCTCGGGGTGGTCTAGGGCGTCGGCGACAAGGTAAATGGCGGCGGCGGCTCGCAACTCCGGTGAGTGCGTCTTGCGAGAGAGGGGGTCCGGTGAGTGGGCGAGGGAATGGGTGCGGGGGGGGGTATATATAGGGCGGGCCTCATCTTGGGCGAGGGCAATCGGGAGAGATCAAATCCGGATCCTTCGGATCAGGCGGCGGCGTGTCTTGAGGAGGAGGAAGACGTGGGGCCCGGGTGTCATGAGAGGAGAGAGGGGGATCGGTCGGTCGACCACCCGGAGCCGGTTCGAGGGGCCTTGGCTCGGGTATGGCTGGCCGCTAGGTTGCTGGTCGGCTGGGCCGCCTGGTGTTGGCGGGGTTGGCTGGCCCACGCCTGTGGGCTTTCCTTTTTTTTTGAAAATAAAAACAGAGAAAATATATATAAAATATAAATATTTTATATAGGACATATATATATCAAAATGATCGAAAAAGATTTCCTACAACATGAACTATTTTTCAAGTTCAAATAAAATACACAAAAATTCAAATAAAACAAAGAGTGTTTTACGCCCTAATAAAATCCAATAAAAATCATTTTAAAAATACCAAAATGACTTCAAATTTATTTTCTCCTAATTTTTCATTGAAGGGAATCATTTTACCCATATTTCCATTTATTTATTTTAGGAGAAAAATAATTTTGAATAAAATCCAAATAATTCCAAATTTGAAGGGAGTTTCAAAATACCTTCAAATAACTTTCAATTTGATTCTTTTTAACTTCCAACTCATATTTCATATAATTGAAGAAGTCATTTTATCTTCCCTCATGAAAATTATTGAGTTGCATAAAGCTTTGAATTTGAAATATTCTCAAATGAAATTCAAATCTTTTCAAAACCCTTTTCATTTCAAATGGAAGAAGTCATTTCATCTTCACTCTAGGGTTCGGTGTTGGAATGGAATTGAATTCATTGAGATCCAAAAAGGGCAAAGGGGATAGTTTTGGGAAAGTCATTTTATTCCCTCTCATCCAACTTTCAAAAGTTTCAAATTTCACTCAATTTCACTCAATCAATCAAACAAACAATCGCACAACAAGCCTAGTTATTTATCTAATATAACATTACAAAATTTATAATTTTGGGATGTTACAAACATACCACACTTAAAATGAATCTCTTCCTCGAGATTCGAAGAGGATAGCAAGAAAGGGTTAGGTGTTGGGGTCTGCTAGCAAATATTTGGTCGGAAAGGTCATGGGGTGATACCACACTTAAAACAAGGTTACGGTTCCAATAAACTCAGATATTTCCTCCGGAGTGCCGACAATGTATGTCTCTTCACATATCTTACAATAGCTCCTTCATTAGCGCTCTTACGTCGAAGCATAGAGTTTTCCTCAAAATCTTGGGTCGGTTCGTCAAAGTTGAAGTTCGTCCAAGACCGGATCTTCTTAGTTGATAGGTCCGTGTCCGCTCGGACAACTATCGAAATACTCATGGTGGTCTACCATTAATGGTTTCTCCTATGGAAAAGCGGGTGCAGGTTGAACCTCACCGTATGATCTACGATTGGCAACGGTTGCCTGTAAAGGGTTCCATCATACTACCATTCTATGGTTTTATGGCTTATCGCGTCGACACTCTGCTAAGGTTTTCAAGTCTCTCTGATTTTCCATCAACATATGATAGTTCATGATAGAAGTCTCCGATATGGGGGCCAATCCATCCGTGCATTTGAATCATTACCACATACGTAAATATCGAATCACGTATTCTAACCCTTGGGCATACTCACAAGCATTGTAGAATTTCTCTTGTTCTCGAACTGGGTTCGAGTAAATCCTTTGGTTCAGCAAGCCAAACAAAACATCTATCGTTACTTCACCACTCTCAGGTTTTTGCGTAACCTCCTACGAAACGTATGCTGATTGGATCACTGATTCTTCCAAATTTATTCCTTTATCAAGGTTACATCCGTTCCTTTTCAAAATCCTGGGCCTGTGGGTTATGGCCCACTTCAACACTAGTGCAGCTTTAACTCATCCTTGGAGTAACTCTCTTCTTCCATATTTCACCTCCTTTAAATCCAGTAGTACGTTGTTTCTTCATACCCTTGTGGTGACGATCATACAAAATTCCAACTTATTTTGTCCAGCCTCCTTCTATGGACCGTCATGAATAACACATTTCTTTCTTCATTGATCATGTGGCTTTACGGAGTACTACGACACCAAAGAATACACTAGTTTATCCATAAATCTCATTATTTTCATATCGATCATTTATTACATCCTTAACCATTTTTCGTAAATCCAACTTCCAAAAAGTACTTTGTTACAAATGCTGCCACCCACATGGTTCGGTATGGTCAGACATTACTTCCAACTTTATTTATTTATCCTCCTCGAGGATTCTTTAGTCCCGCTGGAATTGTGCGACATGTGCCTTGAAATCTTCAATCTTACATTTCATCGTGGTGGCCTTGAGCTTCACCTCCATCATCTCTGCATGCACTTCTACGAGGTATTCCCGAGTATAACGGAGTCTTGCTTCAAGTATTTCTCCGATCTCGATGGCTACCATGGCTGCTTCACGAACAGCGTCGAAGAAAGTTGCTTGTGGCACACGTGAGATGAAAAGTATTGCCCCATCATCTTTGGGCAAACTCCTTTCGAACGGTGGAGGTGTACCTCCACATACCAAAGTTCCACTCCCTTTTGCATGAAGGGTAGCCTTTGTAGACTGCATCTCCTTCAAGGTGAATATGCTTCATCATGTCCTTCAGATCTTCTGCAATCATGATCACTCGTCGAGGTCATGATTGTTTCCGGACCTTTAAGGAAGGACTCATAAAGGGTTGTCATCTGCATGTGTAGGATAAGAGGGGTGCTCAGAACAAAGAATGTATCTCCATGGGGAAATTGCAATTGTCTCCAGAAAAGTTTGGTGTTCAGTTGTCCATGGGTTCAAGATTTTGGGGTCTGGTTGAGATAGAACGAGAAAGCAAATACCCACCCATCAACAAAAGAATCCTAGCTCAAAAGTACCGTTTGTAATGGACTGTTCTACTATGGTTTCGTTTCTAAGTCCTCATTTCTTGTGTCTTCAATGCTCGGAGTTTCCAATTCTGATGCTTTTCCCATATGAAGGCCTTCTACCATTCTTCCGTAACTTACGTCTCTCATGGTTGAAATAAATACAAGCCTCACGAATATCGCATCTATCCAACCATTCAATAAACACAAAAAAATAGCAACCAAGCATTCATTTATTCAATCAATTCTACAAGATCGCCACCCACATAAATTGGTATGGTCAGATACTTAAATCGAGAAAGCGTTCATCTTTTTTTCTCTCATGGTGGGATACTACTAAGCTAATTTATTAGGAACTTGATCATTGTCCCTACTGGGCTTCTTCTGTGTGGACTTGATCTCCTCCAGTTTTTCTGCTAGATTTTCCCTGTCGACTCGGAGTTTCTTGTGACGACCTGTATGTCCTGAAGTTGTTCCTTGAGCTTACGGATCTCAACGTCCTTGGCATGAGATGTGGTCCTGCTGTTTTCAGTTCTTGACGCATTCTCGGGATCTCGAGGTTCTCCTCCTCCAGTTGTTTACCTTCAGTCTCTCGAGTCTCAACTTCTTCCCGTAGTGCTTCATTGTCAAATAGGGCTTCCAGGAGGTCCATCCAAGATTCTTGATGTATTGTTCTAGATCCCGATTGTATACTAACGATGGGAGAACTTCATCTTTTGCACTTCCGTCAAGGCAATAGTTGCTCCATCAAACTTCTGCCATCCAATCCTTCCAAAGAAGTGTGGGTTTAGTGCAAAGACGATGACGATAGCATAAGTGTGCAATAGCATCATGGACGGCAGTGTTGATGCCCATATCACATCACCATTTATAGTTCCGAAGGCGATGTCTCGCAGCCTTGGGGTCTTCTTTACGACCAAAACACGGGTCTTGACTCCCCACGATCTAGACGTCCTCTTAGTTGCCTTGATCTCGTGTATCGGTAACTTCAAAGAAATGACTAGCTCCACAAGGAAGAGGCCTCCAAGAACCTTCTCGTAGTGTTCTCTTTTGTTCGTAATGTAGCTCTCCATCTATAGTTTGAAATAAGGAAGGTTCAGTAAAAGAATTCAGGTGTTACGAGAGTAGTACAAAACAAAGGTCATTCCTATTGGGGTCTTCATATTACTAAGTCATTTCCTAGGGTCACGTCCTACAACCAACATGTGCTCTGATACCATATCAGAGCGACCGACCTCAGACGGTCAAGCCTACGTGTTCTTTGTGCCATCCACGGATCAAGATATCTTTGGCACACACAAGACATCGATGTATATATCAAAGTGCAATCATATGTATAGTTAACGTAAAACTGATATATATACCTCATAAGTCACAGTGAAACAATTAGTCGGGTGTGGAGTCCCATCAACGCCATCGGCGGTTGAGTGTAGACCGTAACCACTGTATCGTAACTCTTACCCGTCGAGGAAATATACGCAACATGATACGTTGCAGCCGTGTAGGTCGATTACATTGAATGTACCGGCAAGATCACAATAAGAGAAAGCAGATGATAAACTATACTATATGCGGTATGGCTTTGTGGCTCAGATCTGAGTTTTGTTTGTGTAAAAGCTGGTTTATTTTCCCTACATCAAAGGAATAAATGAAGTCTGTACTATGGAGTTTTCTATCATGACATGGTTCCGCCAACCGATGTCTCATAGCCCAAAATCATCATAAGTTGCCCACAATTAAGTTATCAATCCGGTGTTGAGAGTTCCGAGATAGATCCAAGTCCAGAGGCTCAAATTGTCCGTAACCGGGGACACGGCTAATCGATTAGGTTTAAACCCTCTGCAGAGGTTTGTACACTTTACCCACAAGATTCGATCCCTCTCCTTATGTTCTCGCACTTCAGGGTGTTTGAGAACAAGATGACCGAAACATGGTCTTCCGAAGAGTTCCTCTGACCACTGTCCAGTGCTCATCCCATCCTACCGTAGTTCTACATCTGCTAGCACCGTCCCAGCCAGAGTCACAACTAAGGTCAACCAAGCCAGAGCCCATATTGACTTGCGGTTGCATGTAAGCTTTCGGGCATGAAGTATTCTTCCGTCTCTTTGAGTCTGGGTGAAGCTTTCCGCAAGATGTCATGGCGCTTCTCCATGCATCCCGCCAACCACTGGTTTCTCCAGGTGCCCGTCAACCATCCTTCACCCAAGAGTGTGTATTGAATTCTTGTCTCGAGTCTTGAAGTCTCGTGGCCTTGAAGATGCGATCCTTGCAGATGCCATCATGGAGTTGTCGTCATTGGCGTAGAGTCCTCCTTCTTCACACCACTCTCGTGCACTCATACCAAACCCCGTCTACTATAGCGTAGCATTAAAATAAAATATCGTCCGGGCTTGGTAACAGGTGATGGGTTCCTACCTCATGCATACTACTCAACTACAAGGATTCAATAACACTACGAGGGGTGGTTGCAAAGATGCCACTAAATGCAATAAAACATAGGTATGAAAGCATGGTCAAAGTGAACTTGCCTTGCCGACGATCTTCGAAAACTAGGGACTCGTGGTAGCAAGCTTCGCACTCGGAAATTGAGATCGTGGCGGCGGCTCAGCGGCGAAAAGGCCGGCGTCTCCGTGGTCGGGAAGTCGGCGGAGGGCTCCGTGGTCTGTGCGTCGAGGAGCGTCTGGTGGAGTTGGTGGAGCTCGGGGTGGGCTAGGGCGTCGGCGACGAGGTAAATGGCGGCGGGCGGGCGTTCGGCAACTCTGGTGAGTCGTCTTGGCGAGAGAGAGGGGTCCCGTGAGGGCGAGGGGAATGGGGTCTGCGGGGGTATATAGGGCGGGCCTCATCTTGGGCGAGGGGCAATCGGGAGAGATCGAATCCGGATCCTTCGGATCCGTGAGAGGCTGGCGTGTCTTCTTGGGAGGAGGAAGACGGTGGGGCCCGTGTCATGAGAGGAGAGAGGGGATCGGTTTGGTCGACCGACCCGAGCCGGGTTCGGGCGAGGGGCTCGGCTGGGCCGGGCGCTGCCGGGCTGCTATCGGCCGACTGGCTGGGCCGCCTGGTGTTATTGGGCATGGCTGGCTGCCTGTGGGCTTTTTCCTTTTTTGAAAATAAAAACAGAGAAAATATATGTAAAATATAAATATTTTATATAGGACATATATATATCAAAATGATCAGAAAAAGATTTCCTACAACATGAACTATTTTTCAAGTTCAAATAAAATACACAAAATTCAAATAAAACAAAGAGTGTTTACGCCCTAATAAAAACCAATAAAAATCATTTTAAAAATACCAAAATGACTTCAAATTTATTTTCTCCTAGTTTTTCATTGAAGGAATCATTTTACCCATATTTCCATTTATTTATTTTTAGGAGAAAATAATTTTGAATAAAATCCAAATAATTCCAAATTTGAAGGGGAGTTTCAAAATACCTTCAAATGACTTTCAATTTGATTCTTTTTAACTTCCAACTCATATCTCATATAATTGAAGAAGTCATTTTATCTTCCCTCATGAAAATTATTGAGTTGCATAAAGCTTTGAATTTGAAATATTCTCAAATGAAATTCAAATCTTTTCAAAACCCTTTTCATTTCAAATGGAAGAAGTCATTTCATCTTCACTCTAGGGTTTTGGTGTTGGAATGGAATTGAATTCATTGAGATCCAAAAAGGGCAAAGGGGATAGTTTTGGGAAAGTCATTTTATTCCCTCTCATCCAACTTTCAAAAGTTACAAATTTCACTCAATTTCACTCAATTTCACTCAATCAATCAAACAAACAATCAGACAACAAGCATAGTTATTTATCTAATATAACATTCCAAAATTTAGAATTTTGGGATGTTACATTAGAGGGCATGCAATTAATTTGCTTCACATTTTTGATGTGCCCCAGAAATTCAAGGTCATGAGCCTCATAGTTGAAACTATCAAGAGGACAGCAGCAGACCAAAAGAGGAGATGTGGATATGCCCCACAGATTCAGGAGTTGATTAACTCAAAGATGGGCACAAGGAAGTACCTGTTGGATAAGGAACACTTGGTTCTCTATCCTGAATTTGAGGACAATCAAGTTGTCATGACTGAGAATGAACCATCATCAGTACAAGCTCAAGAGAAGATGGAAAAGGCAAGGAAAGAGAAGGCTGCCAAGATGCCAACTCAAGCAGAGGCATCTGAGTACTTCTCAAGAACAAGCAGGAGCAGCTTGGTTACTTGATAGCATCAACTCATGGATTGAGAAGGAGTTGGCCACCCTAACTCAAAACCAGAGAGCCCGGAAAGAATCATGGAACAAAAATTCTATGATCTTGATGTCAAAGTAACTGAGATTCATCGGTTGTGGAACAGCTACAGGATGACATGCAGGAGAGGAAGGGCAAGACAACAAGCGATGCATTTGCCAGAGTGCCTCGAGCTCAGAGATCACCAGAGAGCCGATCAGCCACCAGAGTTACTTCATCAGCTCCATCTATAGCTCCAACAACCAGCTCCAAAGACCAACTCCTTGACTCCATCTACATCGATGAAGCCTTCGTTCTTGGAGTTCTCCGGACACCACCACACAAGACCAAGCACGAGAGACGATATAGTCCTATGCATTTTCTAGGAACTTTTTGGTAACTTGTTGCCAAAGGGGAGAAAATGTATAGATCATAGGCTTCGAGAGAGATTTGCTGCTTTTGTTCTCTCTTGTCTTCTTGGTTGACCTTTGTTTGCTTTTGATTGCTTGAGATACTATGCAATTACCAGAGACATTGATGATCATGTGTTTGATCATAAGCTACACTTATGCTTGCTATATGTTATTATCTTACTTATCCTTATATGATCATTCACTTTGCTTGGTGTTGAGTGCATGTATTCAATCTTTATTATTTTGAGCGCTCCACCAAGATGTATGTGACATGGAAGAGTAACCCATGAGCCTAATTCCTTGTGCATTTGCAGTCCAAAGCAAATCTTAAAATATGCACAAATTTAGGGGAGCTCTTGCTTATCACATACTTCTCAAAGCGACGATGTTTTTCAATCTTATTATCATTTGTCGAAGCTTTGATCTATATGTTGTCATCAATTACCAAAAGGGGAGATTGAAAGTGCAACTATCCCTAGGTGGTTTTGGTAATTCATAACAACATATAGCTCATTGAGCTAATGCTATTCCAAGACAAATATTTCAGAAAGCTCAATGAATGGCATGGCATGGATGATGAAAGTGGATCCCTCAAAATATCAAGGACAAAGGATGGGCTCAAGCTCAAAAGCTCAAGACTCTACATTTTACATTTTAGTGATCCAAGATCACATTGAGTCTATAGGAAAAGCCAATACTATCAAGGAGGGATGAGGTCTTGCTTAATGAGCCTCTTGCTTCATGTGCTTAGTGATATGCTCCAAAACCCTCCACTACTTTCTCACATCCACATATGACCTAAACCTAAATTCAAACTTGGCCCTACCGATTCTTTCTATCCGGCGCCACCAAGTTCAGTTGTCATAGCCACTGCCACAAACCCTAGGCAAATCGGTCTCACTGATAGGGATCTCGGTCTCACCGAGATGGGATTGTAATCTCTCTGTTTCCCTTCGTAACGTTTCAGTCTAACCGAAGTGAGCGATCGGTCCCACCGAGAAGAATGTGACGCCCGGATAATTAAGCTACAGTAACCCTCTACTAATGATGCCACCTCACCTAGATTACTGTTGCTAACCTCGCGTTAGTTTGAAACCGATTCGAATTCAAATTCAAAATCAATGAAACAATAAAAGTTTTCAAGTATTATAACCAAATTGTTCCGGTTGTGCCAAATAATGCATAAGTAATTATGGTGGGGAAACCAAACTTTTATACAATGTTTAACTACTCTAAAATAAATATGACAAGATGTAAAACAATTAATTAAAATACCTTTTACAATTAGTAAAATACTAACCAGTTTGTTTTGTCACCAAACTTTTTGTGGCATTGGGTATTTTGAAACACTAGTTTAGGTACTACTTATATATTTTATAAAACAAATATATATATAGAAAATCAAATAGAAAACTAATAAACATAAAATAGATAAAAACCAAAAGCTTAAACAAAAGAGAAATAAAGACAACCCCCCCCCCCATGGCCAACTGGGCCACGACCCAGCCGGCCGGCCCACAGGCCCAACCGCGCCCCTGGCCTATATGGCCTGCGGTGCCCAACCCTAGCTCGACCGACACCCCATAACCCCCCACTCCACCTCGCTCTCTTCCCCCCGATCTGGATCGAGATCGGGGGCTCGCCTCGGCGCTCGATGCTGCCGCGGCCTGGATCACCACGTCGCCGGAGCCGCCAACGCCGCACACCGTCGCCGCCTCGTCCTGCCACTGCATCGCCGAACCTCGCCGCATCCTCGTCACCTCCAACGACGGCCTACAACAGGCCTCGCCGCCCCCGACGCCGCTGGACCACGTCGCTGTTGCCCGGAACGCCACCTCAACCGCCTCCTCGCCGGACATCGCGTCCTCGTCCTCTTCCCCGTCGGCCGCCAGCAAGCCTCGGCGGCCCCTCTACCCATCAACGCTGGTGAGGCCCCGGGCCTCTCCCCTTCTCTGCCTCACGCCTCACTCGCGGTCACCGCACGTTAGATCGTCCACGTGCGCGCGTCGGGGTGAGCACGCGCTCACCGTGCCCAGCGCGCCCTCTGCGCCATGCTCATGAGCCCCACGCCGTGACTGCACCCTCACCATGCCGAGCCCCGGTGCTTTGGCCGAACCAGCGCCATGGCACCGCTTGTCAGCCTCGCTGCCGTGGTCTTTCTTTGCCTCACTTGCTTCCGTGGCCGCTACCTCCGCCTCGCCTTGCTTCCTCCCATGGCCTTGTCACAAGGCCACCCATGGCCTCATTGGGGTCCCGTGCCCCTTCCCTGCATGCCCAGCTGTGGCGCTGGCCGACCTGTGCCACTGACCCAAGGGGCCCACGCCCCTGTACTATTTAGAACAAAATAATAATAATAATAATAACTAAAAATGAAAATAATAATTAATTAATTAACTAAATTAATTAACTTAATTAATCATGTTTATTTAAACTAATTAAACAGTAGTTACCTAATCAACTAATTAAACTGATTAATAGGTTGATTTGGTTTTGTACCTATGACATGCGGGACCCACACGTCAGCTACCCAGTCAACACCTCTGTTGACTGCTGACGTCATGCTGATGTCAGCATGCACTATTCTGGATAATGTTGATTAAAATAATTAAGTAAATTCAAAAAAATGATTAAATCTCTTAAAATTAATATAAACTAAACCGTAGCTCGGATGGAAAAACTTTGTACATGAAAGTTGCTCAGAACGACGAGACGAATATGGATACGCAGTCCGTTCACCCGCCACACATCCCTAGCATAGCAAACCTGCAAC
The DNA here is from genome assembly GCA_021605145.1 of Aegilops bicornis. Taxonomy (NCBI): domain Eukaryota; kingdom Viridiplantae; phylum Streptophyta; class Magnoliopsida; order Poales; family Poaceae; genus Aegilops; species Aegilops bicornis. Next base: position 522,219,126 of record CM038669.1, read on the forward strand.
ATTTCACTTCCGGTTCATCTCTCCAAAAACGCGAAACACCGGGGATACTTTCCCGGATGTTTCCCCCCTTCACCGGTATCACCTCATACCGCGTTAGGGCACGCCTCGCATCACACATTGCTTTGTCATGCATCGTTATGCATCTGTTTGCACTGTATTCATTGTTTCTTCCCCCTCTTCTTCTGCTAGACACCGAGACCGACGATGCTGATGCCCACGTGGTCGACTACGTCCCCGACGACCCCTCCTTCTTGCCAGAGCAACCAGGCAAGCCCCCCCCTTGATCACCAGATATTGCCTACTCTACTCTCTACTGCTTGCATTAGAGTAGTGTAACATGTTACTGCTTTCCGTTATTCCTATCCTGATGCATAGCCTGTCCTTGCTACTACTGTTGTTACCTTTACCTGCAATCCTACATGCCTAGTATAGGATGCTAGTTTTCCATCAGTGGCCCTACATTCTTGTCCATCTGCTGTGCTATACTATCGGACCGTGATCACTCGGGAGGTGATCACAGGTATATACTATATACTTTATACATGATACATGTGGGGATTAAAGTCGGGTCGGCTCGAGGAGTACCCGCGAGTGATTCACCAGTTGAAATTTGAAAGGACCTTTGTCCCGACGGCCCTCTGGATGGATCTTTGAGGCGGAGCGACAGGCGAGTTGAGACTACAGGTGAGAGGTGGGCACAGCCTGTCGGCGTTTGCGGATACTTAACACGCTTAACGAGATCTTGGTATTTGATCTGAGTCCGCCATATGGTCTATACGCACTAACCAACTACGTGGGAAAGATATGGGCACTTTCGGCGTCGTGGTACCAAAGCCTTCGTGACGTCGGCCGAGTGGCCAGGTGGCGCTTGATTGGACCGCGTAACGTGACTTCCTTTGTAATGGAGGTTGCTAGGTCTGCGCTTCCGGCGGCGTTACAAGCGTGCATGTGTGCTAAGGCGATGGGCCCGGACCCTGCGCTTAGGTTTAGATCGGCGTCTTGACCTCTCTGTTGGCCTAGGTGGGGCTGCGGCGTGTTGATCTTCAGCGGCGGGCATGACCCGAGAAAGTGTGTCCGCCAAATGGGATAAAGCGTTTTGGGTTATGTGGTGCACCCTATGGAAGTTAATCTATTCGAATAGCCGTGATCTTGATAGCAGGCGACTTGGAGTTGTACCTTGACCTTATGACAACTAGAACCGGATACTTAATAAAACACACCCTTCCAAGTGCGGATACAACCCGGTGATCGCTCTCTAACAGGCGACGAGGAGGATCGCCGGGTAGGATTATGCTATGCGATACTTGGAGGACTTGATCTACTCTCTTCTACATGCCGCAAGACGGAGGGTGCCGTGCGTAGTCTTCGACGAGATTAGCTATCCCCTCTTATTACGGCATTCTGCAGTTCAATCCATCTGATATGGCCCTTTACACATATATCCATGCATATGTAGTGTAGCTCCTTGCTTGCGAGTACTTTGGATGAGTACTCACGGTTGCCTTGTTCCCCTTTTCCCCTTTCTTTACCCGATTGCTGCAACTGCAGACGATGGAGCCTGTGAGCGACGCCACCGTCGATGGCGACTACTACACTGGAGGCGCCTACTACTACGTGCAGCCCGCTAACGACGACCAGGAGTAGTTTAGGAGGATCTCAGGTAGGAGGCCTGCGCCTCTTTCGATCTGTATCCCAGTTTGTGCTAGCCATCTTATGGCAACTTGTTTAACTTATGTCTGTACTCAGATATTGTTGCTTCCGCCGACTCGTCTATGATCGAGCACTTGTATTCGAGCCCTCGAGGCCCCTGGCTTGTATTATGATGCTTGTATGACTTATTTATGTTTTAGAGTTGTGTTGTGATATCTTACCGTGAGTCCCTCATCTTGATCGTACACATTTGCGTGCATGATTAGTGTACGATTGAATCGGGGGCGTCACAAAGAAGTAGAAGATAAGAATCACCACCAAGAGAGAGGAGGAGTAGAGATGATCGTTATGAACGAAGACCCTCACGAAGAAGAAAGGATTCGGAAAGGAAGGACAAGTCATTAAAGTGCTACACAAAACGAAGACATCAAGCTCATATTGGTGAATGGGTAACCGGCTCCGACTCCGACAATCACTTCGAGAGAAGCTATCACTCCGACTCCGAATACACTCAAGATGAAGGTGTTGCCGGTCTAGCACTTGTGTCAACCAACTCCTATGACATATTTGAATCACCAAATGAAGGAATTGGAAGATGCTTCATGGCCAAAGGTCCTAAGGTAACACCCCGAGTATGTTGATTTTAATAGTGATGAAGATGACTTGCTAGGTGATGATGATTTACTTATTGACAACTCTAGTGATGAATACTATGATGAAACGTCAATTAGTCATGCTAATCAAGATGAAACGAATGACAATTATAAGGAGAAGATTGAGCGTCTAACTAAAGAACTAAACACTCTTAAGTTAGCTCACGAAACTATCTTCCAAGATCATCGAGAACTTTTAAGGGCTCATGAGAAGTTACGCTTTGAAAAGCTCAATCTTGAGCAAGAGCATGAGTTCCTAAAAGCAATCAATGATGAACTCCGTAAGAGAAGTTCTTCTTATATTGCCAAGCGTTTACTCTTATCTACTTACATGCCTCAAGTCAAGTCTAGTAACAAGAACAAGAAAGATTCTTCTTCTAGTAGTAACAATAACAATGCTAAACCAAATATTGTTGCTTCTAGTAGTTCTCTTGATTCCACTAATGATTCTCTTAGCCAAGTTACACTTGAGCAAGAATACAGCTTATTGAAGGGAATTATAGAAAAGGTGTATACAAGAGCCTTGCGGAGTAAGCAATTTGAGGAAATTATGCATAAGCAAGGAAGGCACCGGAAGAATCAAGGTGTTGGTTTTGAACGAAAGTTCAATGCCAATGGAGTTGAGTGGGAAGAAGATCAATACCCCAAGGCGAAGTTTGTTCCTCAACAAGAGAAGTATGATCCTACTTCCTTCAAGGGAACACAAGCACAAGATGATCTTCCACCACAAGACCACAAGAACAAAGGCAAGGACAAGCTTCAAGAGGAGATTGATGCATTTGAATAAGCACCTAAGGCCTTGGTCAAGTGGGTTCCCAAGACTACGTCAAGTTCTACTTCATCAAGCACAACTACTACACCAAGGATTCCCATCAAGATGATGTGGATCCCAAGAAGAAGAACTAGAGAGTTCTTGAGGGTGACTCCGCCAACATTTTTCACTCATATCATTATGGCAAGGACAAGTGCAACCACCTTCCATATCTTGCACTAGTTCAAGGAGTCACAAACCCTCATGTTGGTAAGGCAAGGGACAAGGTAACTTAATGTTTTCCTGGACATCATTTTGTGTGTGCATCACTCTATGTCTATGGATATTCTTGTTTGTTCCTTGTGGGACTAACCCATGTAGGTATTGAAAGTGCAACTCACTCCAAAGGATTGCTCCAAAAGATCTACATTAACATTGAGCATCCACATCTTCAACACCTACATGAAGTCATCATCGACAAACCCAAGGTTAGTTCATCCCTCTAAGGGGGGATCTCACATCTAGGGGAGCTTAACTCTAAGAATTGAGTCAAAGCAACTCTAATGATGTGAACACATAAATGCTTTATGTAAAAGTGGTAACCCCACTTGAGCTTAAACGATGAGTATAACCTATGATCAAATGTTCTCATTTGACTCCTAAGTCAATATACTCATATATAGATGACCTAGTCATCGCCAATTGCTTGATAGATGCTAGAATTGGTTGTGCATGCTTTGTCACATATTTCATTTGTCATTTTATTGTGTGAGCATGTTGGTTGCATATTTTACTCATTCGAGGACATCCACTTGTTGTTTTGATTGATTGGCTTCTTTTTCTTTGGCCAAGTGGATGGACAAGAATTCCTAAGAACCTTCTCTAGATATCTATGCCTTTCTCGTCTCAAACTATATTCATGCTACATCACAAAATTTGATCAAGTCAGATTCGAACCACTCTGTGTGAGGAGCACTCGGAGTCCCCGATTCGTCATAGACTTAAACTTCCAAAACTTCTTTGTGATTTTCGGTCTGGCCGATTCCTCCATTTCGGTCATACCGAGATCACTAGGTCGATGTAGGTTTTCAATCTCGGTGCAACCGATTTGAACTTTTCGGTCACACCGAGTTCTTTATGCTTGTTAATAGTTATGCATCTCGGTGCCACCGAGTTGTTCCACTTTCGGTCACACCCGATTGTCGGGCTATATATTCACACGGGCAAATTTTGGAAAACTTTCTCCGAAACTCCTCGCTCACAGCGCATAGCTCGCTCTGCCTACTAGGTCTCACGGATCGTCGACTTATGCCGCCACCGCCTCCCCGTCGTTGGTCTCCGCCGCCGTCAATGGAATTCTTCTCCGCCGTTGCCGCCGTAGTGAGTTCACCGCTGAACTAGGGTATGAACTTGATCACAGTGCTATCCTCGTATGATTCTCAACACATCGTGTTTGTAATGCATCTTGCCACGATTGAAACACTTCTATCCAGTCAAAAAATCCTTAGAATAGGTATGATTCGAAAATTGAGGGTTAGGTTTCCGCCGAAACCATCTCGGACCCACCGAGTTGAAAAACTCGGTCCCACCGATTTGGCTAACACCATTGCACTAGCAAGTCTCGGTCTGACCGAGAATTACAAATCGGTGTGACTGATTTTAGAACCTTGTGAAACCCTAGCAGTCTCGGTGCCACCGAACTGTGACTCGGTCTGACCGAGTTCACTAGTTTAGGTTCCAAAACTGCTGCGGTATCACCGAGTTGGAAAATCGGTAGATCCTAAATGCTTTCTGTGGGAAACTAAAACTAAGTTTTTTGAATCATTCTTTTGCAAAAATCTCTGCATTTTGTGATGCTCATCCACACTACCTCATCTATAACTATTCACAGGGTCAGCGATCGATGTGTGCAGCATGTCAGACCAAAGTGACAGCCAGAACAAGTCAGAAGAGCAGATTCACATGAGTGAGGGCACTAGTCCCTCTAGCAGCTCAGATGAGGGGAGCAGAAGCACTCCTAGCAATCTGCCCAAGGCTGCGACAAGGACAAGAAAGAAGAAGACCTCAGAGTCTGAGGATGAAGATTATGTGGCAGTTGAGGACGAGGCAAGTTCAAAGAAGAAAGTTCTCAAGAAGGAGTACAGCTCAACTGCAGTAAAGCCAGGCATGAAGATCAAAAGGCCTGCAGGTAGACAACCAATGTCCAAAGCCAGAGTCTCCACTCAAGCTTCTTTGGAATCCCAAACCAAAGAACCTGCTGCAACTGAGAAGAACAAGGCCCCAATGCCAGATGTTGCTGCTGAGGAAGATGAAGAAGGGCAGATCTTAAGGAAGCTCAAACCCAAGATTCCAGACCACAATGATGCTCATCCTGTGGCTGAGAACATGAAGATCGGGAGAGATCTAGGGTTGAGGCTATGGAGAGACAGATCCATATGCCACCGTGGAGAAGGACTGATGTAGATTGCGGGTTCCACACCAAGGAGCAGCAGGACTTCTATGAGACCATCCTATTAGATAAGAAGCCCATAGTTTGTGATATGAGGTGGGTCGACTGGACCTACATTCAGGAGAATGCAGAACACTATCACAGGTGTATGACTTCATGCGTGTGGACTTGCAGATTTTGTTGGGCGTAAGCTCACAAACTGGAATGACGAGCTCATTATGCAATTCTACTCCACATCACATTTCTATCCGGATGGCAGGATAGTTTGGATATGTCTGAAGGAACAAGATACCAATCAACCATAGAGGAATGGGCAAGTCTGATCAATGCCCCCAAGGAGAGTGAAAACGACTTGGACATTTATGCCAAGAAGAAAATGGATCATAACTCAATGTCACAGATGTACAAGGAGATCCCTGATGATGCACTTGAGACCTTCAAGTTTGGATCAGTTCATTTTCTTCTGTCAGGGCTGCCTACGATCAACTGGATCCTAAGGCACACTCTGTTGCCCAAATCAGGTGACCACAACATGATCAAAGGGCATGCAATTAATTTGCTTCACATTTTTGATGTGCCCCAGAAATTCAAGGTCATGAGCCTCATAGTTGAAACTATCAAGAGGACAAAGAAGCAGACCAAAGAGGAGCTGTGGATATGCCCCATGATTCGTGGAGTTGATTAACTCAAAGATGGTCACGAGGAAGTACACATTGGATAAGGAACACTTGGTTCTCTATCCTGAATTTGAGGACAATCAAGTTGTCATGACTGAGAATGAACCATCATCAGTACAAGCTCAAGAGAAGATGGAAAAGGCAAGGAAAGAGAAGGCTGCCAAGATGCCAACTCAAGCAGAGGCATCTGAGTACTTTCTGAAGAACAAGCAGGAGCATCTTGGTTTCTTGATAGCATCAACTCTGCGGATTGAGAAGGAGTTGGCCACCCTAACTCAAAACCAGGAGAGCCTGGAAAGAATCATGGAACAAAAATTCTATGATCTTGATGTCAAAGTAATCGAGATTCGATCGGTTGTGGAGCAGCTACAGGATGACATGCAGGAGAGGAAGGGCAGGACAACAACTGATGCATTTGCCAGAGTGCCTCGAGCACAGAGATCAGCTACAGAGCCAGTACCAATCACCAGAGTTACTTCATCAGCTCCAGCTACAGCTCCAGCGCAACCAGCTCCAGCACCAACTCCTTCAGCTCCATCTACATCGACTGAAGCCTTCGTTCTTGGAGTTCTCCGGACACCACCACCTGAAGACCAAGCCTGAGAGACGATATAGTCCTATGCATTTTCTAGGAACTTTTTGGTAACTTGTTGCCAAAGGGGGAGAAAATGTATAGATCATAGGCTTAGAGAGAGATTTGCTGCTTTTGTTCTCTCTTGTCTTCTTGGTTGAACTTTGTTTGCTTTTGATTGCTTGAGATACTATGCAATTACCTGTGAGACATTGATGATCATGTGTTTGATCATAAGCTACACTTATGCTTGCTATATGTTATTATCTTACTTATCCTTATATGATCATTCACTTTGCTTGGTGTTGAGTGCATGTATTCAATCTTTATTATTTTGAGCGCTCCACCAAGATGTATGTGACATGGAAGAGTAACCCATGAGCCTAATTCCTTGTGCATTTGCAGTCCAAAGCAAATCTTAAAATATGCACAAATTTAGGGAGCTCTTGCTTATCACATACTTCTCAAAGCGACGATGTTTTTCAATCTTATTATCATTTGTCGAAGCTTTGATCTATATGTTGTCATCAATTACCAAAAGGGGAGATTGAAAGTGCAACTATCCCTAGGTGGTTTTGGTAATTCATAACAACATATAGCTCATTGAGCTAATGCTATTCCAAGACAAATATTTCAGGAAAGCTCAATGAATGGCATGGCATGGATGATGAAAGTGGATCCCTCAAAATATCAAGGACAAAGGATTGGCTCAAGCTCAAAAGCTCAAGACTCTACATTTTACATTTTAGTGATCCAAGATCACATTGAGTCTGTAGGAAAAGACAATACTATCAAGGAGGGATGAGGTGTTGCTTAATGAGCCTCTTGCTTCATGTGCTTAGTGATATGCTCCAAAATCCTCCACTACTTTCTCACATCCACATATGATCTAAACCCAAAGTCAAACTCGGCCCTACCGATTCTTTCTATCCGGCGCCACCGAGTTCAGTTGTCATAGCCACTGCCACAAACCCTAGGCAAATCGGTCTCATCGATAGGGATCTCGGTCTCACCGAGATGGGATTGTAATCTCTCTGTTTCCCTTCGTAACGTTTCGGTCTAACCGAAGTGAGCAATCGGTCCCACCGAGATTACAATGTAAACTCTTTGTTTCCCTTTCGTAACTTTTCGGTCTCACCGAGAGAGCGAATCGATCCCACCGAGTTTACCCGACCAACTCTCTGGTTAGCTAATTAGCAAATTCGGTCTCACCGAGTTTGTGTAATCGGTCTCACCGAGATTACGTTATGCCCTAACCCTAACCATATTGGTCGTACCGAGTTGCATGGCAGTCCCACCGAAAACCCTAACGGTCACTAGGTTTACTAAATCGGTCCGACCAAGTTTGATGATTCGGTCCCACCGAGTTTGGTAAATTGTGTGTAACGGTTAGATTTTGTGTGGAGGCTATATATACCCCTCCACCTCCTCTTCATTCGTGGAGAGAGCCATCAGAACAAACCTACACTTCCAACATACCAGTTCTGAGAGAGAACTACCTACTCATGTGTTGAGGCCAAGATATTCCATTCCTACCATATGAATCTTGATCTCTAGCCTTCCCCAAGTTGCTTTCCGCTGAAATCTTCTTTCCACCAGATCCAAATCCTATGAGAGAGAGTTGAGTGTTGGGGAGACTATCATTTGAAGCACAAGAGCGAGGAGTTCATCATCAACACACCATTTGTTACTTCTTGGAGAGTGGTGTCTCCTAGATTGGCTAGGTGTCACTTGGAAGCCTCCGACAAGATTGTGGAGTTGAACCAAGGAGTTTGTAAGGGCAAGGAGATCGCCTACTTCGTGAAGATCTACCGCTAGTGAGGCAAGTCCTTCGTGGGCGGCGACCATGGTGGGATAGACAAGGTTGCTTCTTCGTGGACCCTTCGTGGGTGGAGCCCTCCGTGGACTCGCGCAACCGTTACCCTTCGTGGGTTGAAGTCTCCATCAACGTGGATGTACGATAGCACCACCTATCGGAACCATGACAAAAACTTCTGTGTCTCCAATTGCGTTTGAATTCTCCAAACCCTTCCCTTTGCATTCTTGCAAGTTGCATGCTTTAATTTCCGCTGCCTATATACTCTTTGCATGCTTGCTTGAATTGTGTGTAGATTGCTTGACTTGCTCAAAGATAGCTAAAATCCGCCAAAGTCTAAAATTAGGAAAAGGTTAAGTTTTTAATTGGTCAAGTAGTCTAATCTCCCCCCTCTAGACATACTTCAAGGTCCTACATTCATGTGTGAACCTCGAGGGTGATTCCTCATATGTTCACCTTGATGGTTACATCGAGTGGGAATCCATCGAGGGAGATTGCTTGGATTTTCCCCTTGATGACACAGACACACTGTTACCTTTACCTGTAGCCACTACAAAAAGACACATCTGTGACATTTTGGGCCGAACGAAAAAAAATTCTGTTATACTTATGACACTTCTATGACGATAATTGTGACAAAACCAAGTATCATCATAGATGTGGTGGGTGAGGGAGTCCTAGATTAGGGGGTCCTCGAACAGCCGGAGTATATACTTTGGCCGGACTGTTGGACTATGAAGATACAAGATTGAAGACTTCGTCCCGTGTCTGGGTGGGACTCTCCTTTGCTTGGAAGGCAAGCTTGGCAATTCGGATATGTAGATCTCCTCCCTTGTATCCGACTCTGCGTAACCCTAGACCCCTCCGGTGTCTATATAAACCACAGGGTTTAGTTCGTAGAACAACAATCATAATCATAGGCTAGCTTCTAGGGTTTAGCCTCTACGATCTCGTGGTAAATCAACTCTTGTAATACTCATATCATCAAGATCAATCAAGCAGGAAGTATGGTATTACCTCCATCGAGAGGGCCCGAACCTGGGTAAACATTGTGTCACCCGCCTCCTGTTACCATTAGCCTTAGACGCACAGTTTGGGACCCCCTACCCGAGATCCGCTGGTTTTGACACCGACATTGGTGCTTTCATTGAGAGTTCCACTGTGCCGTCACGATAAGGATTGATGGCTCGTCTTGTTGTCAAGGACAACATTACCTCTGGGGGAGCCCTGGCTGTAGGCCAAACTCTCTGACTAGGCGGCTTCATCATGACCGCCCGTTCGGCCGTCCCGCCGACGATGACTTCTCGGGTCATCAAAAACAACCTCCACGTCGGCTCGGGATTCACCGAGCAAATGGATCCAATGGAGCTCTCTTCCTTGAATGAGCTCTTGGATCGCATCGCCGCCCTGGGAGTCGCTACAGACTATGATCAGATCGGGCTTAAACCCGACCAAAGGGAGATTAACTCTCCGTTCGTCACCCATCGGATATCGGTGATGGAGGAGCAACGCAACGATTCTTCCTCTATTTTAAGGACAAACTATGTCTGGATTCCCGAGCTCTCTAATCCGGATACCCGTCTACGGGAGGACATGGCCCAAGATTCGAACCTAGAATCGGACAGCGGGCCAGAAAAATTGGGCAACATCCCGGAGCCCGAACTGCCAAGCTCGGAAACTCCTCTGCCCCTGGGTATCAGATTGGGTCAGGGTTTGGACCTAAATCTACCCACCCACCCAGACATAAGTGATCTTTCCCACATTAGACAAGAGCCCCAAGAGACAATACATCACTATTGGGCCAGATTCCTCCTTATAATGAGCAAGGTCAAGGACTGTCGCGAGGAAGACGCAATTTCATTCTTTTGTAAAAATTGCATGGACAAGGGAATCCTCAACGCCATAAGTCGCCGTGACATAGCACACTTCGCTGACTTGGCGGCCATAGTACAGAAGTACTGTGCGATGGAAAGCGCTTGGAAAACCCAAACAAAATTCTGGGATCCTCCGGCTCTCATTAAACCCCCTGTCCGAACTAAAAGGGCGTACTCTCGTAAATCACCCGATCCAATTACAAAGAAACCAAAGCCCACTACAGGGCGTGGAACCGTATTGGAGGGATGGCTCAATGCACCATGCAAAATTCACAGTACACCGGATACCATGCCAACACACAGCCTTAGAGCATGTTGGATACTCCGGCAGGTGGCCAAGAGCGGCGAGGATCTCCTCATCAACAATACCACATAGCACCATCTCGTGGAAAATAACAATTCTATATTGACAGTCTTCGAGACTTTCGCCTCAAATAATAGGCGCAAGCGAGCACTCCGCAGCCTCGCCGAAGTCTTCCACGTTGCAGCAATAAATCCATGGAACGATACGGCCATAACCTTCAATGCCAGTGACGAACCTCAATTACGAATAGTCCGAGCACCAGCCCCTTTGGTCCTTAGTCCAATTGTGGACGGCTTCCGGCTTACTAAAGTGCTCATGGACGGTGGCAGCGGATTAAACCTCATCGACGAGGAGACTCTTAGCAAAATGGAAATAGACAAGAGCCGCATTGAGCAAAGCAGCACGACCTTCAGAGGAATCATCCCTAGTCGGGAGGCACGATGTGCGGGAAAAATCACACTAGATGTGGTATTCGGCACGCCGGAGAATTATAGGTTCAAAGAAATCACATTCCAATTGGCCCCGTTCAGTAGCGGATACCACGCCCTTTTAGGGCGGGAGGCATTCATGATCTTCCAAGCTATACCCCATTACGGGTACATGAAGCTCAAGATGCCCGGGCCCAATGGAATCATCACTCTAGCTAGTGATCCAGACGTAGCACTCCGGCGAAAATAAAACGCCGCCTGGCCCTCGAGGCGTTATCCAAAGACCTCGCGGTAGAAGAACTAATTGCTGCGCTCCCACGGTGGATGTGACGGCGTGATACTCGACAAAAGACCCAAGTCCACCTCTTTTAAACCAGCGGATGAAATAGTCAAATTCCAGGTCCACCCAACGGACCCTACAAAAACAACATCCATCGGGGCACAGCTGAACCCCACAACAGACGCCGCATTGCAGGAGTTCTTGCGCAAGAATTGGGACATCTTCACCTGGCATCCTTCAGACATGCCAGGAATCCCACGCAGGTTGGCCGAGCATAGCCTAAACATTCTAAAGGGATACAAGCCGGTCAAGCAGACTCTTCGGCGTTTCTCAGAGCCTAAGCGACAAGCCATGGGAGAGGAGATAGCCAAGTTACTCGAGGCCGGATTCATTAGAGAAATAAAATATCCGGACTGGCTAGCAAACCTGGTAATGGTACCAAAGAAGGAAAAATCCTGGCGCCTATGTGTCGATTTCAAGGACCTTAACAAGGCTTGCCCCAAGTATCCCTTCCCCCTCCTCCGCATCGATCAAATTATCGACGCTACCACAGGACACGACTCATTGTGTTTCCTCGACGCATACTCCGGATACCATCAAATCAAGATGGCGGAGTCCGATCAAGCCGCAACGACATTCATCACTCCATACGGCCCCTTCTGTTTTAACACCATGCCTTTCGGGCTCAAAAACGCCGGTGCAACCTATCAACGCATGATTCAGACATGCCTGGAAACACAAATTGGCAAAACAGTGGAGGCATACGTAGACGACGTGGTCATCAAAACCAGACACGTCAAATCTTTAATAGACGACTTGAGGCTTATGTTCGACAATCTTCGAACATATGACATCAAGCTCAATCCGAAAAAATGCGTTTTCGGCGTGCTCGCCGGAAAGCTCTTGGGCTTCATCGTTTCCAATAGAGGAATTGAAGGAAATCCGGCTAAAATCCGAGCTCTGTCACAGTTGGCTATCCCAACAGACCTCAAGCAAATCCAGAAATTAACTGGAAACGTGGCTGCCTTAAGCCGCTTTATCTCCCAATTGGGAGAAAAGGCACTACCTCTTTATCGCCTTCTTCGACGGACCGAACACTTCGACTGGACGGATGCGGCCACGGCCGGATTGGAAGAAATAAAAGCCCTCTTGGCCAGAAACCCAATCTTGGCCGCACCAAATATCGGCGAACTAATGTTGTTATATACGGCGGCAACTCACCAGGTTGTAAGCGCAGTGCTCGTCGTCGGACGAGAGTCGGACGAACATAAGTTCCCGCTTCAAAAGCCGGTATACTACGTATCCACTGTCCTCACTCCATGCAAATCACGGTACCCACATTATCAAAAGATAGCATACACGGTCTTCATGGCATCCCGGAAACTACGACACTACTTTCAAGAGTGTTCAATCACGGTGGCCTCTGAAGTACCACTCAACCACATAATAAATAACCGCGATGCCACGGGCCGGATTGCTAAATGGGCTATCGAGCTCCTCCCGTTCGACATAACATACAAACCACGACGAGCCATTAAGTTGCAAGTACTGGCTGATTTCATCGCCGAATTTACAGAAGCCGAACTCCCTAAAGAGTACGGCGCGTACTCCAATTGGATCATGCACTTCAACGGCTCTAAAATGTTGGCTGGTCTGGGGGCTGGCATCGTCCTGGAATCCCCCACCGCAGATACAGTCCAATACATACTCCAAATATTATACACAGACTCCAATAATGCAGCAGAATATGAGGCCCTGTTGCATGGTGTCCGGATGGCAGTCTCCATGGGCATTCAACGCCTAGAGGTGCGTGGGGATTCGAACCTCACAATATCTCAAATAAATGGAGACTTTGATGCCAAGGACCCAAAAATGGCGGCTTACCGCAATGCCGTCCTCAAAATGTCAGCTCGGTTCGAGGGGCTCGAATTCCACCATGTGGCCCGAGAAAACAATCAAGCGGCGGATATCCTCGCCCGCATCGGCGCTAAACGCGACCCTGTCCCACCTAATATCTTCTTGGAAAGGCTGTTTAAGCCATCTGTGGTGTGGTAAGGGGAGACTGGCAACAACAGTCCGGATCCGGCCACAACACCAGATCCCGAACACTCTGACGTAATCGGAGGCTCCACCACCGAAATAACACCTTCGTCCCACGTGATTATGGCCGTCATCGCCCCATGGACAGAACCCTTCTTGGCTTACCTAAATAGGCAAGAACTCCCCGAGGACCCAAACGAGGCACATTGCATTGTGCGGCGGTCTAAAGCCTACAAGGTCCACGAGGGATAGCTTTATAAGAAAAGCGCTACCGGAGTACTTCAAAGGTGCATCTCCGAAGAGGAAGGACGGCAACTTTTGGCGAAATTCATCTTTGGACTCGGCGGCCATCATGCCGCAGCTTCGAATACAGTAAGCAAGGCCTTCCGTACAGGTTTCTACTGGCCGACAGCCCGAGCAGACGCACAAGACCTCGTCCAACATTGCGTCGGTTGCCAGCTTTTTGCAAACCAAAGCCAAATGCCACCTACCGCTCTCCAAACAATCCCCATTACTTGGCCCTTTGCGGTCTGGGGGCTTGATATGGTCGGACCCCTTAAAGGAGGAAGCCATAAGAAAAAGTACCTATTGGTCATGGTGGATAAATTCATCAAATGGATAGAAGCCAAACCAGTTAAAACGGCCGAGTCCGGACCAGTGATAGACTTCATATCCGGGGTTGTACACCGTTATGGTGTCCCCCACAGCATCATCACTGATAACGGCTCGAACTTCACAGCTGACGAGGTAAAAACTTGGTGCTGCAACATGGGCATTAAGCTCGATTATGCCTCGTCTATCACCCCCAAACAAACGGTCAAGTCGAACGAGCAAATGGTCTTATTATGAGCGGCATTAAACCCAGATTAGTGCGATCCTTGAAGGAATCAGATACGCACTGGTTTGAGGAGCTCGACTCCGTACTATGGGGGATGCGGACCACGCCGAATCGCACTACCGGATACACAGCGTTTTTTATGGTGTATGGAGCAGAGGTGGTACTGCCTTGCGACATCATTCATGACTCACCTCGAGTGCGCATGTACGAAGAGAAAGAAGCCGAGCTTGATCGGCAGGATAGTTTAGATGCCCTGGAGGAGGAGCATGACGTTGCAAAAGCCGGCTCCACATTCTATCAGCAACATGCTCGACGGTATCAAAGCAGAGAAGTACGGGCCAAAACTTATAACGTTGGCGAACTTGTTCTACGCTTACCAGAGAAGAAAAAGGACAAGCTCAAGCCCAAATGGGAAGGTCCCTTCATCATCGATAAAGTTCTCACCGGTGGAGCGTACCATCTGTGTGATGCATCGGACAATCGACTCGAGCCAAACCCATGGAACGCGGCCAAACTCCGAAGATTCTACGCCTAGTGCCAGACTCTGTGTTCGTCTCCTTACCTCCGCCCTTTTTTTATATATCCGCTATCTGTCTTTCTTTCTTTCTTTATTCCCTTTTTCTTCATGACCTTAAAAGCTTAAAGTGTGTCTTGACTACACAATCATGACGCGCCGTGCGTGCTCATTATACCCGGGGGCTTCTTATACAGAAGCTTAATATAGTTATATTCCGTACTTTATGCCCCTCGCACATGTGTTACTTTTCCACATGTACCTTTTCTTTGCCATTATATGCATCGATATGACTTACGCTTTGCCAAGCTGGGTTGCCTGGCTCTTGTGTTTATGCCCTACGTTCCCGTTAACTGGGCTAGGGCATAAGGGGAGCACCTCATGATTATTCTTTGCGGGTTAGCCGGATGTGTACCTCGGGGGGTGAAGCCGAAAGCTAGCATTCTTAAGGGAATATTCAGTCGGTGAACAAAAGATGACTTTTACTTATTGCAATACATGCCCCCAGATGTTTATATCCTGCGTCTCTTTTCGCAGTTCGGACATGCACATTAATGCATGCGTTCCCAGGGAAAGGAACCCTTAACGGAACTATTCTCCCTGGAAGTTGTTTCTTACTATCCATGTAATAGCTAGTTGGGTACTTGTCTGTTCAAGCACTTATGACCTCTACGCCTGGTTTCCACGCGTACCCCGGTTTTTACATAACTGAGCGTGTATCCAGATACACTCCGGACTGTCGGGTCCGGAGGTCGAAGCGAAAAGGACCGCCATGACAAATGATTTACAACCCGGCTAGGGACAAAATATGTCATTTGAAGTACACAATCACTTAGACTGACTAAATTCGTCTTCTATACCATCCAACAGGCTGTCTAGCCTACAATCCTGTTGGGAATACTTTGCGCATAATTTTACCTGGTCATATACCAGACTAACGGGGATCTCTTTCCCATCAGACCCTACAGGTCCGACCTCGGCCATGTGGTTTGGGTCAGCCTTGGTATATCGCGTCTTCACCATGGCCCAGGCTTCCCTTGCACCTTGTTGGCAGGCCGATATCTTCCATAATCGGAAGCGCCGCCGCGCTACCTTGAGCATCTCTACAAGCTCCCGCATGCCTCCTGGCATGGAGGCGAATGGCCACATGGCCTGGGTAATGCCCTGCATCACCTGCCGAACTTGCTCGTGCAGTTGTGAGAGCTCTTGCAGAAGATCGCCCGCTGATCCGGGCATCTCCTCTTCGGGACGACCCGTCAGCATACCTACAGATATAACTCTGTTAGCCGGTTTCTTCGCCGAACTCTATAAAAGTTTGTTCAAGCATTTCTAAAAATGCCACGTCGAAGCCTCTTATTCTCCTTTACGGAGTCAGCGAGCTGGGCCCGAACATCTTTCAGTTCAACGCCCATCCGGGTATTGGCATCTTGGAGATTGTTTTTCTCCCGCCTAACCCGCGTAAGCATGCGCTCGCTAGCCTCTAGCTGTCGTTGAGCATGTTGCTCATCCCCTCGAACGATCTTCGGATTCACTCCGGGATTATCTGTAGAATTATTGTTAGATTTACATGCATGCCGTATACTAACTAGTACATGTCATTTCATTCTTTTCGATCAAGACAAGTATTACTAGATGGGGCCTTCTTGGACTCCTCCATTCCGGCAACTCCGGCCCGTAGCCGGGCCTTGCATTCCTCCAGCTCTTGAGACAACTGGGTATTCTTCTCCGTAAGAACCTACGCATATAATGATCCTTAAATCAGTTGTGACAACTGTTTCAAGTCTCAGGGGCTACTGATATACATAATTATCAGATTTTCTTACCCGTATATCCTTTACATACTGGTCCGTGGCTCGCAAGAGCCATTTTGAGCAGCTTCGGATATGTCGCGTCTCTGAGTTGAAGGCATCGAACACCTCTTGGAGAAACTAGGGTCATGGTCTGGCCCGGCGGCCTTTGTGATTCATGGCGCTCTCCACTTCGAAATTCGTAGCGGACACCCTATCCGCATCCTCTGTAGGAGGAACATCCGGTGTTGTCCCCACGTTAGCATCTGCCCCTAAGTCCGGCTCTGGAGTACGGCTGGTGGAGGCGTGGCCGGCAGGCTCTCCGGACACGGTCCGACGAGCGTTTTTTTCTGCCAGGAAACCATGGACGTTATTATATTTCAAAGACGGCAACCATGGAGCAGGGTTTTTTCATACCTCTGCGGCGGCGTCTCAGTCCTGACCGCCTTCCTTTTAAGCCTACCCGGCTTCGGTGCCCCTTGTTGATGAGACACCGCGTGTCGTGGAAATATCACGTCAGATGTCCTAGCAGAAGGCTTAGTCATGGAGGCATCACAACGAGGTTAGCCTGAAGGGGTTAAACCGGACAAGGGACACGAGAGTTATACTAGTTCGGCCCCTTCGATGAAGGTAAAAGCCTACGTCTAGTTGTGATGGGATTATTGAGATTTCGATGACCGAGAGCAAATACGCTTGCAGGTCTCGAGTTGTTGTCTGTCGTCCACTGAACCCGCCACGGGTCGTTCCTTTATATACACAGGTTGACGCCTGGCCGGTTTATAGTGTCCCGAGGCCGATTCATACAAGTGTTCGGCTCGGTCTCTCCCTTTCCCTAACTTACAATACAAGTAAACAATTATGGTGGTTTATCACTACGGGCCCTAATCCGCCTCCGGGCTCTGGGCCTTTAAACTTTATCCGTAGAGCGCCATCTTCTTGTCTTCATGGGCTTCAGTATAGCTGAGCGTGAACCGGCCCCTCCTGGGTGGTTAACACTCAGTGGTTATATCCTCAACATTAGGCCCTAGATTGATTTGAACCTATTCATGTAAATCTTCAACCTTTAGGAAAAGTCCATGAACATCTTGTAATGATTCTCCGTAAACCGCCATATTGTCTTCTCCCTGTAAAATTTGGTGAACCACCATGACGTCACCTTCATCATGCGATGAAATCGTCATGATGTCATCTCTGCATAAAAAGATTCCCTTCATTAATTACTCCCGCAGATCGAGGCGACAGCTGCATCCTCTTTTGCCGCCTCAGGCCCCTCGATTTTTCGCGCCGGCCATTTTATCCTCTTGCTTTTATAAATAGGGCCGGGGGTTCTTTCCATTTTCCCCCCTTTCCTCTCGTCTTCCTCCTCGCGACCCGAAGAGTCGAGCGCCGCCGCCGATCCTGGAATCTGCACCGACCAGGCCGCTGCATCAGCCTGTTCGTACCAGAACTCTCTGCGATACTCCTCCGCTGCTGCGTGGCCCTGGTAAGCTTCCTTGCCTTAACCCTAGATCTCCATTAGTGTTTCATGTTCTTCCCTGTTCATTGGCGTTCGTCAATACTGGTCCCCTTTTCCCTTGGCATCTCTATTGCATTTTAGCTAGGCCCGATTGTTTTTCTTTTGCGGCTAGATCCATAAACTTAGTCTACCGCACCACATCATCTTGCTGTTCCTTGGAAAAAACTCTATATGGACCTTCTCCGTTCTTCTTAGCGCCATTCTAGGGCTCAGAAATTTTTTCTTTACTGATCCATGGTAGATCTGAAATTATACTGCCATATTGTGAAACCTGTTTCTGCAAACACTTAGTAAATTTCATCTCTGCCTCTTACATTTAAGGCGGTTTAATTTTTAGCAGTTGATAATCCGCCATATGCCATTAGCCCTCACTTAAACCGCCATCTTGATTTGAGTACTAATTTCCGGTTTAACTCACATATATGCCTTAACAAATTCCCCGGTTTAACTCCGACTAGTGCACATCAACCTGCAATCGTAAACCGGCCTTTACTTTTCTTTTACAGTTTGTCCAAAATGGCCAAGCAATTCGCCGCTTGCAACTGGGTTCCTTCCCGGATCATGGAAACGAAAATCAATGGATATGTTACGGTGGTGCTTTAGCCTCGGCGTCCTCCATTGGCGAGTCCACGGTCCCGAGTGCCCTCCTGAACCTCAAGATGGAGAAGTGATCGTGTTCATGCAACATCTAACCTGGGATTCAGCCCTCCCGGATCGAAGTTTTTCCGGATGTACTTGCCGACTTCCAACTCCATCCTCAGGATATTGGACCAAATTCTGTGTCCAACATATGCAACTTCCAAGTGTTCTGTGAAGTTTACCTTCAAGAAGAACCAACTGTTGATCTCTTCCGGGATTTCTTCCACTTAAACCGCCGAACTGAGTTCTCTGACGGCCCCAATACTGAACTTGGTGGTGTGTCGATTCAAAAAAGGAAAGCAGTTGATTTTCCTCATGCCAAACTTCACAGCCATCCTAAAGACTGAACCAAACATGGTTTTATTGTCAGAACACTGCCCTTGCTGGAGAAAATCCTTTGCCGGGTTACCGCGCTCACCGGCTTAGCAATGGCCACCCGTTACCTCAACGATTAACTGCCAAAGAACGACAAGCTTATGCACCTCAACTCACCAAGCTCCGGGCTCTTCTTGCCAATGGTTTGACTGGTGTTGATCTCGTCCGCTGTTGGGTTTCGTGGTGTATCCTACCTTTAAGCCGCCGCTCCAGATTGATGTATGAATATACCGGCGACGCCAAGGATCCTCAACGGTTTAACGAAATAGAGATGACTGATGATGAAGTCACTGAAAGTGTGAAGAAGGTGCTTGACGAACTGATCGCCGCATGCAGCCAAATTGGGCCGCACCCTTTTTATGCCTCCAACAAACCGCCAGCGGTAAAAACTTTAACCTTGTGCTTTTTTGATCCGTCTCCGCTTTAACACTGATATAATAATCCTTTGTTTAATTCTGCAGGCCAATAGCTCTTTCTGGAAAAGGAAAACTCAAGATAAACCGGCCAGGGCTCCTCGTGCCAAGAGCAAAGTCACAAAGCGACCAGCCAAGAAGAAAACCGGCGTGTCTGCTGATCTGCTCGAAGATATTGAAGCTCAGACCAATAGGTAGCACTTGACTCCCTTGGCTTATTTTTCGTATACCTTATTGACAATGACCATTATCAGGATGACGCGGAAGCTAGTCGCGCTGATCATGTTGAGCTAATCTCCCTTTCCTCCAATTCGGATCATGTGCCGGTTCAAAAATTTCGCCGTGCAACTCGGAAAGTAAAATGCTCTCACCCTCTTGCTCATTTGGGCCCAAAATTTGCTTTGAAGACACAGCAAGACGAAGGCCGTCGCACAACCCGGCATAGTGGCCAACAGGTCACTTCCTCCGGTTTGCCGGACAATCCACCCCGGAAACGTCGTCCAGAGGTCTCTTCCTCTCTTAATAAGCCTTATCCCTTGGCGGGTTGCTTCCGATACCCACTTAATCCGTCCGATTCAAATTATCAGGTAACTTCTAATTCATCTGGCGACTCATCAACCACGCAATTGCCTCCCCTCAAGACCGTCGCTTGGTAAGTATTACCTTTCAGCTTTTTCCTTCACGTGTCAGTTTACCATACTAATCCTTATTTTGATATTGTAGCGCCAAGGCCCGTCTGAGCAAAAAGGTCAAGACCAGTGGCACCATGATACGTCTCCAACGTATCTATAATTTTTGATTGCTCCATGCTACTTTATCTATTGTTTTAGGCAATATTGGGCTTTATTATCCACTTTTATATTATTTTTTGGACTAACCTATTAACCGGAGGCCCAACCCAGATTCTTTGCTTTATGCCTATTTCGGTGTTTTGAGGAAAAGGAATATCAGACGGAGTCAAAACGGAACGAAATCAACTGGAGAAGTTATTTTTGGAAGGAAACCCACCTGATGGACTTGGACCCCACGTGAGAAAATACGGGAGGTGCTCACGAGGGTGGGGGGCGTGCCCTCCCCCCTGGGCGCGCCCCCTGCCTCGTAGGCCCCCCGTAGCTCCACCGACGTACTCCTTTCAGCCATATATACCTACGTACCCTAAAACTTCCAGAACAGAACCTAGATCGGGAGTTCGCGTGCATAAGCCTCCAGAACCACCAAAAACCAATCGGGACCCCTTTCCGGTACCCTGCCGGTGGGGGGATCCGTCTCCGGTGGCCATCTTCACCATCCCGGCACTCTCCATGATGAGGAGGGAGTAGTTCACCCTCGGGGCTGAGGGTATGTACCAGTAGCTATGTGTTTGATCTCTCTCTCTCTCTCTCTCTCTCTCTCTCTCTCGTGTTGTTCTCTCTCGTTTTCTCTCGATGGCACGATCTTGATGTATCCCGAGCTTTGCTATTGTAGTTGGATCTTATGATGTTTCTCCCCCTCTACTCTCTTGTGATGAATTGAGTTTCCCCTTTTGAAGTTATTTTATCGGATTGAGTCTTTTATGAGAACACTTGATGTATGTCTTGGTGATCAACTTGCGGGTTTCGTGACATTGGGAACCTATGCATAGGGGTTGGCACACGTTCTTGATTCTCCGGTAGAAACTTTGGGGCACTCTTTGAAGTACTTTTATGTTGGTTGGATAAATCTGAGATTGTGTGATGCATATCATATAATCATGCCCACGGATACTTGAGGTGACAATGGAGTATCTAGGTGACATTAGGGTTTTGGTTGATTTGTATCTTAAGGTGTTATTCTAGTACGAACTCTTTTATAGATTGATCCGAAAGAATAGCTTTGTGGTGGTTTCGTACCCGACCATAATCTCTATGTTTGTTCTCCGCTATTAGTGGCTTCGGAGTGACTCTTTGTTGCATGTTGAGGGATTGTTATATGATCTATCTATGTTATTATTGTTGAGAGAACTTGCACTAGTGAAAGTATGAACCCTAGGCCTTGTTTCCTATCATTGCAATACCGTTTACGCTCACTTTTACCGCTTGCTACCTTGCTGTTTTTATATTTTCAGATTACAAAAACCTATATCTACCATCCATATTGCACTTGTATCACCATCTCTTCGCCGAACTAGTGCAGCTATACAATTTGCCATTGTATTGGGTGTGTTGGGGACACAAGACTTTTTGTTATTTGGTTGCAGGGTTGTTTGAGAGAGACCATCTTCCTCCTACGCCTCTCGCGGATTGATAAACCTTAGGTCATCCACTTGAGGGAAATTTGCTACTGTCCTACAAACTTGTGCACTTGCAGGCCCAACAACGTCTACAAGAAGAAGGTTGTGCAGTAGACATCACACCACTGATGAAGTTGAACCGGAGAAGACTCCAGACGATGCCAGTAAAGACACTGATGTTGTCATGGATGACTCTGCCCCATAGGATCCAGCCACTGATGCTAATCCGCCGGGAGCTGACCCGGCTACGCATGTTGATCCATCAATTCCGCATGCTACGCCTCCAAGGCCAGCTGCTGACCCGCCGAGTCCAGCTGCTAATCCGCCAAGCCAATTTGTTAATCCGCCGAGCCCGGCCGAGTATTGTCAATCCGACGAGCCCGTCAAAAGGTAGCGATGATGATGTTATTATCACCGGTACTGGTCATACTGCCCCAGGCAATCCGGTTGCCTTATCGAAGCATTCTGCCAAGGAGGAATTTGCTGGAAGGGGAAAGGGAAGACAGATTTGCCAAGCTATGCTAATCTTTCTGCCCAGGAGCTTCATGCCGGATTCCTGAACCGCCTGTACACAAGCCGAGATTATGAAGCCGTTTTAGTGAATATGATGAAGGAGCAATATGAGGTAATCTTCCAAACGCTTTCGTCCTTGTTCTGTATATTCACTGCATTGTAGCCCCCAAGGGCCGGTTTGTCTCTTGAAGACAGACCGGGACTTCTATGTTCCGTAATGCAGTTTATTAATTCCCTTGCTTGTGCACTTTCTGATCAAACACACATTAGCCCCCAAGTGCCAAGATTTAAAACTTGTATTGATCCTTGGGACTTCAAACAATCAGTAATAAAGAAGCAATCCACATTAGCCCCCAAGTGCCAAGTGTATAACTGGTTATATGCTTGGGACTTTTTGATAAAAATATTAACATACTCCTTCTCTGGCTGTGGCAGGCTGATATAAAATCACCAAGGTTCTCAAATTGCTGATCTTCAAGAAAATATCAAGTCCCAACAAGCAGAAACTTCCAAAGTTAAAAGAAGAGCTGAAAGGCGCTTTAACAGCTATGGAAGAACCGAAGGACAGCTTCAAGACTGAACGTGCCAACTGGGAAACTGAAAAGACTGCATTGCCGAAGCGGGCTGAAGACACGGAATCAGCTCTTAAACTGGTGTCGGAAGAGCTAAATGGGTTGAAGCGCCAAGTAAACGCCATGACCTCTGCAATTTTTGGTGAATACTCTTGCCAAGACTGCTTAAATAATCATTTTAGAAATTCCCGGTTTAACATCAAAATCTTAAACCGTTATAGGTAGCCGTGTTGCTCATCTGGGCTCTGATATGCGGATGAAGCTGAAGGCAACATATACTTTGATAGAGCAGCTGTATACCGGTGCCCAACGGGTTATCTGTGCATCCTCATACAACAAACCGGCCCCAACATTGATCAAGCACACTCTATCAAGGTTATC
This sequence comes from Aegilops bicornis, assembly GCA_021605145.1. Classification (NCBI taxonomy): domain Eukaryota; kingdom Viridiplantae; phylum Streptophyta; class Magnoliopsida; order Poales; family Poaceae; genus Aegilops; species Aegilops bicornis. The sequence goes on from CM038669.1 coordinate 522,242,415, forward strand.
CATTACACCGGCGCAGATAGAAGAGATGAAGCGATCCGCTGCCAGGGCTGGCACTTTACTGGCACTTACCCGAGCCAAAGCATGGATAGCTGACCTGGATCCAGTTGATATTGCCAAGGGCTTTCCTGGTGAACAAGAAAACGGGGCAAAATTTGATAATGAAGCCCTCAAAGTCCTGACAAAGGAGATGCGTCCTCTGGCAAGTCAATTGGCGGAAGAGGCTAATTTGACTGTTCATCAGTCCTTATATGATGCCAACAACCAACGGATTGACACTGCTGTGAAGGAAGTGCAAAATCTTATCCCGCAAATCCGTAAGCACACTTACATTCCTGAGTTGATCCGTCCGAACTTATAAGTGAAGAAGCTGTCTTTCAAGCTTTAACCCGGATTGACTGGACCACCATTGACTTCCAGCCACTGGATGGGGAGGAGGAGGCTGAACCGACACCAGAAGATCCATCAACTTCTCGTCAACCCGACAATGACTCTTAAATCGGCAACTGAGTTGATAGGCACAGATTGTGTTCTGTGTAAAAAACAATTGCTTATTTTGAGCCTTAAAGCGCTTTGTAATAGGCTAGTTGAAATACTTTGATCTGCTGCCATCATGCACTGGGACATAACTATTTTATCCGCCGTGATAATTTCAGTGCTGGCTTATATACCTTCATAATATTATGCAATCCCTGTGTATGCATAAAAAAGATCTGTCCAGGCGGTTTACCGCCGGACGGGTCAAAATGCCCAACACACAACCTGGTAGACAACCATGGTTGCAAAAAAATAGTCAAAAATAGATCATACCTGTGATATGAAATCATGCTGTTGGTTTACCAACTTTGTAGTAAGGGTGAATACCCAACTTCCACCATGCAGTGCTGGTATGAAGTAGAACCGGGTTGTGATGAACATCGGATGATTATACTGGCGACAGGTAGTCAAATCCAAACTGGTTTGAAAAGATGCCAGTTCACCATTTAATTATATGCTTTAACAGATAATAACTGTAAGCCGCACCGGGTTAAGAAACACCGGGTCGAGATGGAGACATATAGCCGGGACGGATCAAGAGATGTCGGCTTACCTTAAAAAGGTGATCAAATAAGGTTAAAAATTTGCAAAGACAAACAAATAAAAACTTGTAGTGGATGCTTTTCGAGGGCTGCCAGGCCCAAATTCGAGGCTTTTTGTGGGCTGCCAGGCCGCTAAGTTAAACCATTTGACAAAGCCTTTTAAGATGGGCCTCCAACTAACCAATCGTCATTTTAACTTTGACAAGTTCTGGGTCTCAATGAGAGTAACTTGTCAAACGTTCAATGGTCGATGCCGGGATTACACGGATAGGAGTGGCTTACTTGATGAAGGCGAGTTAACCCGGGTTTTAGGTGAATACACTAGGCTTCCAAGCCGTGGGTCGATACCCGATTACAAGGGTCCTTTCAAACTCTTTGTTACTTTACACAAAGAGCCCCCAAGTAACTTTGTGAGCTGTGCTCAATGGGTGCCTATCTTTGAGTTGTGCTTTTAGCAACAGAACTCTCTTTGGCCCCTTGGGTGTGAAGCTCCCAAGCTGTATGATGGCATGATAGCCAGTTTAATGGACAAATCGGGTCATCGCTTTGAAAGCGAAGCCCCTTGTAACCAAGAAATATTGGAAGAACGGCAGAGGCCCTGCTTGTAGCAAGGATGCCGGTTTATTATATTGAAGATAATATATACATTGTCATAATATGTACATAGTGAGAGCCTATGGCTCAAGTGTAGTAAGGCCAAAGGAGAGCTATGTTCCACGTCCGCCGGGTTTCCTCCTCAGAACTGCGTGAGTCTTCTCGAACGTCAATGAGGTAGTATGATCCGTTGTGCAGATTCTTGCTGACCACAAAGGGCCCTTCCCAAGGTGGGGATAACTTGTGCATGTCGGTCTGATCCTGGATGAGCGAGGCGATAAATCGCCTTCTTGAAAGGTTCTTGTTTTAACCGGCGGCTGTGATAACGCCGCAGGTCTTGCTGGTAAATCACCGAACGAGCCAAAGCCATATCCCGCTTCTCATCTAACAGGTCCAATGCTTCTTGACGTGCTTGCTCGTTGTCTGCTTCAACATAATTGGCAACCCCGAGGTGAGTCATGACGAATATCACTGGGGAGTACCGCCTCTGCTCCATAAACCATGAAGAAAGGCGTATAACCTGTAGACCGGTTCGGGGTGGTGTTTATGCTCCATAATATAGACAGTAGTTCTTCCACCCAGCAACCCGACATCCGCTTCAAGGGGACCATAAGCCGGGGCTTTATACCCTTTAAAATTTCCTGATTAGCTTGCTTGGCTTGACCATTAGATTGGGGATGAGACACAGACGCTACATCAAGCCGGATGTGCTCTCGTTTACAAAAATCCTCCATCTCGCCCTTAGAGAGGTTCGTGCCATTATCCGTGATAATGCTATGGGGAAAACCGAAACGGAAGATCACCTTTTTGATGAACTGAACCGTCGTGGCTGCGTCACACTTTCTCACTGGCTCTGCTTCAACCCATTTAGTGAACTTGTCAACCGCCACCAACAGGTGAGTCTTCTTATCTTTTGATCGCTTGAAAGGACCCACCATATCAACCCCCAAGTAGCAAACGTCCAAGTTATTGGGATCATCCGTAGCTCTTGAGCCGGAACATGAGCTCGGCGTGAAAACTTCTGACAAGCATCACATCGTTTTACCAGGTCCTCCGCATCAACATGAGCCGTCAACCAGTAAAAACCATGACGAAAAGCTTTAGCCACCAAGGATTTTGAACCGGCGTGATGACCACAATCTCCTTCATGGATCTCGCGTAAAATCTCACATCCTTCTTGAGAGAGGCATAGCGCTAAAACGCCCCTGAAACACTGCGATGATGCAACTCGCCATTGACGATTGTCATGGACTTGGATCGCCGGACTATCTGTCTGGCCAGAACTTCATCATCAGGTAATTTGCCCTGGTTCATATATGCCAAGTACGGAGCCGTCCAATCCGGAAGAAGATGTAAAGTGGCCACCAACTATGCCTCCGGATCAGGAATGGCGAGGTCCTCCTCTCAGAGGCAAGCCCGAACCGGCCAGGTTATGCAAGACATCTAGGAAGGTGTTAGGTGGGACCGGTTTACGCTGAGATCCCAGCCGGCTTAAAGCATCAACCGCCTCATTTTTGCGCCGATCAATACGCTCCACTTGATATCCCTTAAAGTGACCAGCAACAATATCCACCTCTCGTCGGTAAGCCGCCATGAGTGGATCCTTGGAATCCCAAGTACCTGAAACTTGCTGGGCTACCAGGTCTGAGTCTCCAAAGCATCGTACGCGGCTTAAGTTCATCTCCTTGTCCACTCGAAGACCATGGATTAAGGCTTCGTACTCAGCTGCATTGTTAGTACAAGGGAACATTAAGCGAAGAACATAACGAATTTTATCACCTCGAGGGGAAGTAAGGACAACTCCAGCCCCCGAGCCTTCCAATTACTGGACCCATCAAAGTGGATAGTCCAAGATGTGTTGTCCGGTTTGTCTTACGGTGCACTGCAACTCGGTCGGTCGTTGATGAAATCCACAAGAGCACAGGACTTGATAGCTGTCGAGGCATATACTTCAAATCGTGTGGTCCAAGCTCAATAGCCCACTTAGCAACCCGCCGGTTGCTTCCCACATTACGGATTATATCTTCCAAAGGATCAGAACTGACCACTGTGATGGGATGACCTTGGAAGTACTGTTTAAGCTTCTGACTTGCCATAAACACCCCATACACCAGCTTCTACCAATGCGGGTATCTTTGCTTTGACTCGATGAGCACTTCGCTGATATAGTAGACCGGCCTTTGAACCGGGTACTCCTTCCCAGCCTCCTTGCGCTCCACCATAATGGCAACACTAATAGCCCGGGCATTAGCAGCCACATACAATAGTAGTGGCTCCTTATCAATAGGAGCAGCAAGAACTGGCGGTTTAGCCAACTGCCGCTTCAAGTCCTCAAACGCTGTATTAGCTGCATCGCTCTGAGACAAAATTATGCATTTTCTTCAACATCCGATCTGAGGAATTGCCTTCTCTCCCGGATGGGTGATAAACCGGCTCAAAGCCGCAATACGACTCCGCCAAATACCGGACATCATTGATGGACGCCGGTTTAGCCAAGGATGTAATCGCTTTGATCTTTTCCGGATTAGCCTCAATACCTCTGTTAGACACCAGAGAGCCTAAGAGCTTGCCTACCGGAACACCAAAAACACACTTAGCCGGATTGGGCATCATTTTATAAACTCTCAGATTGTCAATGGTTTCTCGCAAATCAGATATGAGTGTCTCTGCTTTCCTGGACTTGACCACAATATCGTCCACATAGGCATGAACATTGCGCCCAATCTAAGTATGAAGACAATTACGCATAGCGTTGATAAGTTGCACAGGCACTCTTGAGCCCAAAGGGCATAGATACATAGCAGAAGGCTCCAAAGGGAGTGATGAAAGCTGTCTTCTCCTAGTCCTTGACTGCCATCTTGATCTGATGATAACCAGAATAAGCATCCAAAAAACTCAAACACTCACAACCCGCCGTAGCATCAATGATTTGATCAATACGAGGGAGGGCGAAGGGATCAGCTGGGCAAGCCTTGTTCAAATCTGTGTAATCCACACACATACGCTAAGTGCCATTTTTCTTAAGTACCAGCACCGGATTAGCCAACCACTCTGGGTGAAACACTTCGACGATAAACCCTGCTGCCAGTAGCTAGGCTACCTCTTCTCCAATGGCCTTACGCCATTCCTCATTAAAGCGGCGAAGATACTGTTTGACCGGTTTGAACTTCAGATCAATATTAAGAGTATGCTCAGCGAGATCCCTCGGTACACCTGGCATGTCAGAAGGTTTCCATGCAAAGATGTCCCGGTTCTCACGGATGAACACGATGAGCGCGCTTTCCTATTTGGGATCCAAGTTGACGCCGTCTTGAATCGCTTGGATGAATCGCCAGAACAAAATCAACCAATTTGGTTTCATCGGCCGATTTAAACTTCAAAGCGGATCATGCTCTATGGTGGGTTTCTTCAGAGAAGTCATGTCTGCCGGATCAACATTATCCTTATAAAACTTCAACTCCTCCGTTGCACAAACTGATTCTGCATATGCCGCATCACCTTCCTCACACTCTAGAGCAATCTTACGGCTACCGTGAACCGTAATGGTCCCTTTGTGAGCCGGCATCTTGAGCTGTAGATAAACATAACACGGCATTGCCATGAATTTAGCGTAAACCGGCCATCCAAACAAAGCATGGTACATACTTTTAATCTTAACCACTTCAAAGGTTATTTTCTCGGACCTTGAATCATAATCATCTCCAAAAACCACTTCCAGAGCTATCTTTCCAACTGGACAAGCGATTTACCAGGCACCACTCCGTGAAAAACGGTGTTTGACGGTCTAAGATTCTTATCTGTCAACCCCATACGCTGGAAGGTTTCATAGTACAAGATATTGATACTGCTCCCTCCGTCCATGAGCACTTTGGTAAACTTATAACCTCCCACCTGCGGCGCAACCACCAAGGCTAGGTGACCCGGATTGTCAACCCGGGGCAGATGATCCTCCTTGCTCCAGACAATAGGCTGCTCAGACCAGCGTAGATAACGGGGCACCGCCGGTTCAACAGAGTTCACTACCCTTTTATGGAGCTTCTGATTGCGCTTGCACAAGCTAGTAGTGAACACATGATACTGTCCGCCATTCAACTGCTTTGGGTGACTCTGATAACCTGACTGTTGTTGATTCCCTTGATTATTCTGCTGGTTATTACCACCTTGGTTGTTCTGATTGCCCTGATTATTCTGAAATCCTGAGCTTGAACCACCACCACCGTAACCCGGCTCATGGAATCTTGGACCGGAACCACCAGATGGACCCTGATCATACCGGAAATAATCAAAGTTTTTGAATTCCCTCATGATGTGGCAATCCTTCCAAAGATGTGTGGCCGGAGCCTCCTTTGTCCCGTGCTTTGGGCAGGGCTGGTTTAACAGGCGCTCTAGATTCGTTCCTCCGCCATGCTGGGACGGTTTACCCCTACGGCGCTGCATATTACCCTGCACATTGGTGTTAGCCACAAAATCGGAATTGTCCGCCTTACGCTTACCATTGTTTTCGTGGCCCGCCTGGTTATGCTGTCCCTTTGAACCGGCATTCTTCTTTCCCTTCTCCTGTTTCTCCTCATTAGAATCAGGGTCCTTGGTATTATCAGAATCAGCGTACTTAACCAGAGACGCCATAAGTGTTCCCATATCATTGCAATGACGCTGGAGCCGTCCCAACTTCATTTTTAGGGATTTGAACCAGCAATTGCCCTTCAACGTCATATTTGCTGTATCTGGATTGATGCGGCCGGATGAATGCAAGATTTCTGAAACCCAGCGTGCCCAATGGGTTGTTGACTCGTTCTCTCCTTGGGACACAAGCCGCCAGATCTACAATGGACATAGATTGCTTGCATGTATCTTTGAAGTTTCCTATGAACTTGGCCTTCAACTCATCCCATAAATTAATCGAGTTAGCAGGCATGCTCTTGACCCAGTCAAGCCGTTCCTTCTAGCATCATGGTGAAGTATTTTTGCACACGCTTCATCCACATCTAGCATCTCCATTGCCATCTCATAACTCTCTACCCACACCTCAGGGGGCTGATCAGCGGTATAGTTAGGCACCTTGCGCGGACCTTTGAAATCTTTGGGCAACCACACATTCCAGAGGGCCGGGATGAGACACGGTACTCCCCAGGAGCCGAAGGAAAGCCCGGTCCCTCGTTCTACTGACGCCACTGGTTAAGCCGGGGCGGGTTGATGATGACCCGCGTGCTGTGCCGCCAATGCAGCATCCCTTCGCGCTCTGCCATTATCCACCACATCCTGAGCATTCAAACCACTGTTCGCCGGATTAGGCCCTCGAGGGGCATCACGACGCCGTGCACTGCTTGACATGGACGGTTCGTCTATGTGCCTGCTATAACTCTTGCTCGGACGAGGGGTTGAATGTATTCTGTCTCGGCTGTAGGAATAAGCCTGTTGCTGAACAACGGCAGTTTTAAGAAGATCCCTGGCTCGTCGAGTCTCAATCGCTGCTAATGAATCACCCTCCATTGGAATAGCCGCCTACCGTGATGCTGCCGCAATCATGTTATCCAAGGGGCTAGAAAAGTGACCCGGCGGTGTCGTTACATACTGCGGCGGGTTATCCGTCCAACGAGGCAGATCCATCGCCCGTGGCTGATCCGGCGCGGCTCCAGGTGCTTCAGTCCGGTTTACTCCCACCGGATTGCTAGGTGCAGCTCCTGGTGTGCCGAAGAGATTCAGACCCTCGTAAATTTGCGGTAGTCTAGACCGGTGCTTCCTTCTCATAACTTCATTTGAGGCGTTCTGATCCAACGTAAGCCGGTAATTCTGCACCTGGTTTTCCTGTGATCGGGCATCTAAAGTGGCCCGTTCTTCATCCATCCTGGCCTCCTCAGCTGCCAAGTCTGCCTTGGCCTGAGTTATCTGATCCCTTAGCTTCGCGGCATCTGCATTATGCTGAACTTGAGTCTTCGGAGTCACCGCTATGGTTAACAATGCCGTCAAAGCGTCCAGTAACTCGGCAAGAACTTGAGCCGGCCGGTGTGCCGGGCCTCCTGCCGCGGCTACCGATCCGGAAACCATTGCTGCTGTAGATGAAGATTGCACAGTGGGATGCGTACCGGCCATGAAGATCGCAACCCGGTTTGGCGATTCAAGGGGACCCGGAATACTATCACCATCGGAATACCCCTCAATCCGGCCATCTTGCAGTCGGTATAGCGACTCGGTTTCGCCAGTGGACGATTCACCATCTGAGTAGACGACGGTCTCACCGTCAGACATCGGTTCAGATTCCGCACCATGAATGAATCCTACGAACGCATGCTTCATGGCGGGCTGAACCCGGGTAGGACTTGCACGCTGAGCCGTCTCGGCGAGGTCGGTGGAGATGTCCGGCTTAGGGCCCGGTTCGCCGATCTTGCCGATGAAAATGTGAATTCCCCCAAAGGGGACGCGGTACCCGTACTCGATTGAGCCGGCCTCGGGGCCCCAGCCTGCGTCGTCGATGTAGAGCTTGCCGCGATGACTGTTGGTCATCTGGCCAACCACGTACCCCTTGAGTCCTTCAAAGTTGCCCTTTAGGAGCTCAAAACCATTGTGCGATAGCCCCACGGTGGGCGCCAACTATCGTGGAAATATCACGTCAGATGTCCTAGCAGAAGGACTTAGTCGTGGAGCCATCGCAACGAGGTTAGCCTGAAGTGGTTAAACCGGACAAGGGACACGAGAGTTATACTAGGTCGGCCCCTTCGATGAAGGTAAAAGCCTACGTCTAGTTGTGATGGGATTATTGGGATTTCGATGACCAGGGAGCAAATACGCTTGCCTGGGTCTCGAGTTGTTGTCTGTCGTCCCCGAACCGCCGCCCGGTCGTCCCTTTATATACACAAGTTGACACCCGGCCGGTTTACAGAGTCCCGAGGCCGATTCATACAAGTGTTCGGCTCGGTCTCTCCCTTTCCCAAACTTACAATACAAGTAAACAATTATGGTGGTTTATCACTACGGGCCCTAATCCGCCTCCGGGCTCTGGGCCTTTAAACTTTATCCGTAGAGCGCCATCTTCTTGTCTTCATGGGCTTCAGTATAGCTGAGCGTGAACCGACCCCTCCTGGGCAGTTTACACTCAGTGGTTATATCCTCAACACCGCGGGTTCGGCATGGCGCCCGGAGGGCCTTCCCTGTAAGACGCAATACGTGTGCGGTGGGTAAAGTGCAAAGAAGGGATCCTTCTTGGAAGTTGGGACTCCGGTTTTACTTACATGCAATGCAGGGAGCAGGCCAGGATAATCGGCTATGATGGCCACCAAGGCATCGTCACAGCTTAACTGATAGAACATCTTGTCGACGAGCTCCACAAATATGTCCGGATCTTCTTCGAGTCCGGGGTCGAGGGCCAGTCGGGGTCCTCTGGCTGTGGAGACGGGCTGTGGACCTCCCTCACAGCTTTTCACAGTTCCTGCTATGAAATTGCAAGGTAAATATTTATGATGAAGAATGCGGGAAGGTCTGGAGTAAAAGTTAGCAGCTCACCCAGTTTGGGGGGTTGTACATGGAGAATCCATCCCTTACGGATGAACTCCTCTTCCTCTCCTTTGTACAAATCGGACAATATTTTCGCTAGAGCAGCAGCGGAGTCCGGACCTCTACGACCGCAGCGGGTGGCATCGTCTTCTCCATTGAAGTGCCACATGGGTTTCCCCCGATACTGAAGTGGCTGCACCCCCCGCATTATACATATTGACATAACCTCGACTATTCTTAGTCCTGATTTGGCCAGCGTTTTTATCCTGCCCATCAGGTAAAGGAGCTCTCTGTTATCTTCCTCCTGGGGGCTCCGAGGGCGCCAGTTGTGGCGTTTCTTCAAAGGGGCATTATCAAACTCAGGAAGGCCCATCCGAATAGGGTCCGGAAGGGGGGCGTCCTCCATATAAAACCACTCCGAAGGCCAATCTTCGGATGTCTTCTTCGGAGTACCGAACATGTATCCGGTCCCGGCGATGCGCCTTGTTTCGGCTCTGCCCACTTGACATATTGACCCCTCCTGTGTACGGGGTACGAGGCAGAATAGCCTCTTCCATAGCTCGAAATGAGCTTCGCAGCCCAGAAACATCTCGCAAAAGGCGACATAGCCGGCGATGTGTAATATGGAGGCAGGAGTAAAGTTATGCAGCTGGAGGCCATAGAACTCCAGGAGCCCGCGGAGGAACGGATGGATTGGAAATCCGAGTCCCCTGAATAAGTAAGGGACAAGGCATACCCGCTCCCCCTGGATGGGTTGGGAAAGCTCTCCGCTTGCTCCCCGCCATTATAAGTGGCTAGTCCGGCTCGGACGGGGACCATATCTGCAGGAGGGAGAAACCCACAGGTGCAACTCTACTAATTGGCTGTGGGGGACGGAACACTTCTCCCAATTGCCTGGCTTAGTGCTACGGGAGCGAGAGGAGGAGCTGCGATGGCCGGCCATGATGGGATGGTCTTTTCCGGGCGCGCTCTGAGGGATACTCGCTGTGGGAGGATGGTGTGATCTGGATCTGAGGATCCCCGTCTCTTTAAATAGACGATTTACTTACATGGTTAGGGCAACAAATGTAAAAATGCCCTGACTTCTCGCATTCTCTCGACACGTGGAGATAGCCATTATTAAAGCACAGAAGCCGAGGAGTGCAACATTCATGGGAAGCCGAACACTACTGCGTTCTGACAATTTACTGGATTTGGAGAAGAACCCGCCTTGCAATGCCGAAGACAAACTGCGCGCCGGACTCATCGTCATTGAAGCCTTGTTCAGGGGCTACTGAGGGAGTCCTGGATTAGTGGGTCCTCGGACAGCCGGACTATATATACTTTGGCCGGACTGTTGGACTATGAAGATACAAGATTGAAGACTTCGTCCCGTGTCTGGGTGGGACTCTCCTTTGCGTGGAAGGCAAGCTTGGCAATTCGGATATGTAGATCTCCTCCCTTGTAATCGACTCTGTGTAACCCTAGACCCCTCCGGTGTCTATATAAACCGGAGGGTTTAGTCTGTAGAACAACAATCATAATCATAGGCTAGCTTCTAGGGTTTAGCCTCTACGATCTCGTGGTAGATCAACTCTTGTAATACTCATATCATCAAGATCAATCAAGCAGGAAGTAGGGTATTACCTCCATCGAGAGGGCCCGAACCTGGGTAAACATTGTGTCCCCCGCCTCCTGTTACCATTAGGCTTCGACACACAGTTCGGGACCCCCTACCCGAGATTTGCCGGTTTTGACACCGACAGTGGGGACCTACTTCTATGACAAAAAATCATGATAGAAAATGGGCTTTTCGTCTTGGGCGGGCCGGAGACGCAGCTGCATGACATTCTTTGGGCCGTCCATGACGGAAAAAACCGTGGTAGAAGCGAGGGAGAGGAAAATATCGGGGAGTTCCTGGTTATGATGGGTGGTCGGGGGCCGAGCGATGCGCGTTTCTCTCGTACGTACGCGCGTGTGTGTGAGGCATTGCGCTCTAACTGAACCCGAGCGAGGCATTGGGCTCTAACTAAACCCGAGCGATTGCACTGCAGGCTACGCATTACTGAACCCGAGCGATCGATTGATCCCTTGCTGTTAACTGAACCCGAGTGATTCCTTCGCTACTGTTGCTAACTGAAGCCGATCGAACACTGCTGCCTCCTGAAGGAAATATGCCCTAGAGGCAATAATAAAGTTATTATTTATTTCCTTATATCATGATAAATGTTTATTATTCATGCTAGAATTGTATTAATCGGAAACATAATACATGTGTGAATACATAGACAAACAGAGTGTCACTAGTATGCCTCTACTTGACTAGCTCGTTAATCGAAGATGGTTATGTTTCCTAACCATGAACAAGGAGTTGTTATTTGATTAACGGGATCACATCATTGGTTGAATGATCTGATTGACGTGACCCATTCCATTAGCATAGCACCTGATCGTATAGTTTGTTGCTAGTGCTTTTCTTCATGACTTATACATGTTCCTATGACTATGAGATTATGCAACTCCCGTTTGCACGAGGAACACTTTGGGTGCTACCAAACGTCACAACGTAATCGGGTGATTATAAAGGTACATTACAGGTGTCTCGAAGGTACATGTTGGGTTGGCATATTTGAGATTAGGATTTGTCACTCCGATTGTCGGAGAGGTATCTCTGGGCCCTCTCGGTAATGCACATCACATAAGCCTTGCAAGCATTGCAACTAATGTGTTAGTTGTGAGATGATGTATTACGAAGCGAGTAAAGAGACTTGCGGTAACGAGATTGAACTAGGTATTGGATACCGACGATCGAATCTCGGGCAAGTAACATACCGATGACAAAGGGAACAACGTATGTTGTTATGCGGTCTGACCGATAAAGATCTTCGTAGAATATGTAGGAGCCAATATGGGCATCCAGGTCCCGCTATTGGTTATTGACCGGAGATATGTCTCGGTCATGTCTACATAGTTCTCGAACCCGTAGGGTCCGCACGCTTAACGCTTCGGCGATGCTACTATGAGTTTTTATGATGTTTCTGTACCGAAGGTTGTTCGAGTCCCGGATGAGATCACGGACGTGACGAGGAGTCTCGAAATGGTCGAGACATAAAGATTCATATATTGGAAGTCTATGTTTGGACATCGGAAGTGTTCCGGTAAAATTGGGAATTTTACCAAATGCAGGAGGTTACCGGAACCCCGGAATGCTAATGGGCCAACATGGGCCTTAGTGGAAAGGAGAAAAGGGGGCCCAAGTGCTGGCGCACCTTCCCCCTTCCCTAGTCCTATTAGGACTAGGAGAAGGGGGCGCCCCCCCTCTCTCTCCCTTCCCACTTGGGGAAACCTAGTTGGACTAGGATTGGGGGGGAATCCTACTCCTAGTAGGAGTAGGAAACCCTGGTGCGCCTCCTCTCTCTGGCCGGCCAGCCCCTCCCTTTCCCTCCTTTATATCTGAGGGGCAGGGGCACCCCATGACACACAAGTTGATCCTTGAGATCTTTCCTTAGCCGTGTGCGGTGCCCCTTCCACCAAATTACACCTCGATTATACCGTTCACGGAGCTTAGGCGAAGCTTCTGCGTCGGTGGAACATCATCATCGTCACTGCGCCGTCGTCTTGTGAAACTCTCCCTCAACACTCGGCTGGATCGGAGTTCGAGGGACGTCATCGAGCTGAGCGTGTGCAGAACTCGGAGGTGCCGTGCGTTCGGTACTTGGATCGATTGGATCGTGAAGAAGTACGACTACTTCCTCTACGTTGCGTCAACGCTTCGCTGTTGGTCTCACGAGTGCGTAGATAACACTCTCATCTCGTTGCTAAGCATCACCATGATCTTGCGTGATCGTAGGAAATTTTTGAAATTACTACGTTACCCAACAAAGTGGCATCCGAGCCTAGGTTTTTATGGTTTGATGATATGCACGAGTAGAACACAAGTGAGTTGTGGACGATACAAGTCATCTTGCCTACCGACATGTCATACTTTGGTTCAGCGGTATTGTTGGACAGGCGATCCAGACCAACCTTACGCTGCGTACTCTTCTGTGAGACCGGTTCCCTCGACGTGCTTTGCACATAGATGGCTTGTGGAAGACTGTCTCTCCAACTTTAGTTGAACCGAGTGTAGCTACGCCGGTCCTTGAGAAGGTTAAAGCGGAGTCTATTTGTGAAGTATCGTTGTGGTTTTGATGCGTAGGTGAGATTGGTTCTTGCTTAAGCCCGTAGCAGCCACGTAAAATTTGCAACAACAAAGTAGAGGACGTCTAACTTGTTTTTGCAGGGCATGTTGTGATGTGATATGGTCTAGACATGATGCTGAATTTTATTGTATGAGATGATCATGTTTTGTAACCGAAGTTATCGGCAATCGGCAGAGCCATATGGTTGTCGCTTTATTGTATGCAATGCAATCATACTGTAATGCTTTACTTTATCACTAAGCGGTAGCGATAGTCGTAGAAGCATAAGTTTGGCGAGACGACAACGATGCTACGATGGAGATCAAGGTGTCGCGCCCGGTGGCGATGGTGATCATGGCGGTGCTTCGGAGATGGAGATCACAAGCACAAGATGATGATGGCCATATCATATCACTTATATTGATTGCATGTGATGTTAATCCTTTACGCATCTTATCTTGCTTTGATTGACGGTAGCATTATAAGATGATCCCTTACTAAATTATCAAGAAGTGTTCTCCCTGAGTATGCACCGTATGAAAGTTCTTCGTCTTTGAGACACCACGTGATGATCGGGTGTGATAGGCTCTACGTTCAAATACAACGGGTGCAAAAGCAGTTGCACACGCAGAATACTCAGGTTATACTTGACGAGCTATGCATATAAGATATGACCTCGGAACACAGAGACCGAAAGGTCGGCGTGAATCATATAGTAGATATGATCAACATATTGATGTTCACCATTGAAACTACTCCATCACACGTGATGATCGGTCATGGTGTAGTTGATATGGATCACGCAATCACTTAGAGAATTGGAGGGATATTTTTCTAAGTGGGAGTTCTTAAGTAATATGATTAATTGAACTTTAATTTATCATGAACTTAGTCCTGGTAGTATTTTGCAAATTATGTTGTAGATCAATAGCTCGCGTTGTTGCTTCCCTATGTTTTTATATGTGTTCCTAGAGGAAATTGCATTGAAAAATGTTAGTAGCAATGATGCGGATTGGATCCGTGATCTGAGGTTTATCCTCATTGCTGCACAGAAGAATTATGTCCTTGATGCACCGCTAGGTGACAGACCTATTGCAGGAGCAGATGCAGACGTTATGAGCGTTTGGCTAGCTCAATATGATGACTACTTGATAGTTTAGTGCACCATGCTTAACGGCTTAGAATCGGGACTTCAAAGACGTTTTGAGCGTCATGGACCATATGAGATGTTCCAGAGTTGAAGTTAATATTTCCAGCAAATACCCGAGTTGAGAGATATGAAGTCTCCAACAAAGTTCTAAAAGCTAAAAGATGGAGGAGAATCGCTCAACTAGTGAGCATGTGCTTTCCAGATTATGCAGGTACTTCAATCGCTTGAAACAAGTGGGAGTTAATCTTCCGGATAAGATAGTGATTGACAGAATTCTCTAGTCACCATCACTAAGTTAGTAGAACTTCGTGATGAACTATAGTATGCAAGGGATGACGAGAAAGATTCCCGAGCTCTTACGTGATGTTAAAATCGTGAAGGTAGAAATCAAGAAAGAGCATCAAGTGTTGATGATTAACAAGACCACTAGTCTCAAGGAAAAGGGCAAAGGGAAGAAGGGAATTTCAAGAAGAGCGGCAAGCAAGTTGCTGCTCGAATGAAGAAGCCCAAGTCTGGACCTAAGCACGAGACTAAGTGCTTTTGCTGCAATGGAACTGGTCACTGGAAGCGGAACTACCCCAAGTATTTGGCGGATAAGAAGGATGGCAAAGTGAACAAAGGTATATTTGATATACAGATTATTAATGTGTATTTTACTAGTGTTCATAGCAACCCCTCGGTATTTGATCTGGTTCAGTTGCTAAGAGTAGTAACTTGAAAGCAGGAGTTGCAGAATGAATGTAAACAAGTTGAAGGGAAGTGATGATGAGTGTTGGAAGTAGTTCCAAGATTGATTTGATCATCATCACACACTCCCTATACTTTCGGGATTAGTATGGAACCTAAATAAGTGTTATTTGGTGTTGAGCATAAATATGATTTGATCATGTTTATTGCAATACGGTTATTCATTTAAGTAAGAGAATAAATTGTTGTTACATTTACATGAATAAAACCTTATATGGTTACACACCCAATGAAAATGGTTCATTGGATCTCGATCATAGTGATACACATATTCATAATATTGAAACCAAAAGATGCAAAGTTAATAATGATAGTGCAACTTATTTGTGGCAATCGCCGTTTAGGTCATATTGGTGCAAAGCGCATGAAGAAAACTCCATCTTGATGGACTTCGGAATCACTTGGTTATGAATCATTTGATGCTTGCGAACCGTGCCTTTTGGGCAAGATGACTAAAACTCCGTTCTTCGGAACAATGGAACGAGCTACCAACTTATTGGAAATAATACATACTGATGTATGCAGACCAATGAGTATGAAGACTCGTGGCAAGTATCATTATTTTCTGACCTTCACAAGATGATTTGAGCAGATATGGGTATATCTACTTGATGAAAAATAAGTCTGAAATAGTTGAAAAGTTCAAAGAATTTCAGAGTGAAGTGGAAAATCATCGTAACAAGAAAATAAAGTTTCTGCGATCTGATCGTGGAGATAAATATTTGAGTTACGAGTTTAGTCTTCAATTAAAACAAAGTGGAATAGTTTCACAGCTCACGCCACCTGGAACACCACAACGTTATGGTGTGTCTGAACGTCGTAACCGTACTTTATTTTGATATGGTGCGATCAATGATGTCTCTTACCGATGTACCACTATCGTTTTGGGGTTATGCATTAGAGACAGCTACATTCACGTTTAATAGGGCACCATCTAAATCCGTTGAGATGACACCGTATGAACTATGGTTTAGCAGTAAACCTAAGCTGTCGTTTCTTAAAGTTTGAAGTTGTGATGCTTATGTGAAAAAGTTTTCACCCGATAAGCTCGAACCCAAATCGAAAAGGTGCGTCTTCATAGAATACCCAAAGGAAACTGTTGGGTACTCCTTCTATCACAGATCCTAAGGCAAAACATTCGTTGCTAAGAATGGATCCTTTCTAGAGAAGGAGTTTCTCTCGAAAGAAGTGAGTGGGAGGAAAGTAGAACTTGATGAGGTAATTGTACCTTCTCCCTTATTGGAAAGTAGTTCATCACAGAAATCAGTTCCAGTGATTCCTACACCAATTAGTGAGGAAACTAATGATGATGATCATGAAGCTTCATATCAAGTTACTACTGAACCTCGTAGGTCGACCAGAATAAAATGCGCACCAGAGTGGTACGGTAATCCTATTCTGGAAGTCATGTAACTTGACCATGGCGAACCTACAAACTATGAAAAAGCAAATGGTGAGCCCAGATTCCGCGAAATGGCTTGAGGCCATAAAATCTGAGATAGGATCCATATATGAGAACAAAGTGTGGACTTTGGTTGACTTGCTCGATGATCAGCAAGTCAAGTTAAATAAATGGATCTTCAAGAGGAAGACAGATCTTTGATAGTAGTGTTACTATCTACAAAGCTAGACTTGTCGAAAAGGGTTTTAGACAAAGTTCAAGATGTTGAATACAATGAGATTTTCTCACTTGTATCGATGCTTAAAAGTCTGTCCGAATCATGTTAGCAATTGCCACATTTTATGAAATCTAGCAAATGGATGTCAAAACTACATTCTTTAATGGATTTATTAAAGAAGAGTTGTATATGATACAACCGTAAGGTTTTGTCAATCCTAAAGGAGCTAACAAAGTGTGCAAGCTCCAGCGATCCATCTATGGACAGGTGCAAGCATCTCGGAGTTGGAATAAACGCTTTGATAGTGTGATCAAAGCATATGGTTTTATACAGACTTTTGGAGAAGCCTGTATTTACAAGAAAGTGAGTGGGAGCACTACAACATTTCTGATAAGTATATGTGAATGACATATTGTTGATCGGAAATAATGTAGAATTATTCTGCAAAGCATAAAGGAGTATTTGAAAGGAGTTTTTTCAAAGAAAGACCTCAGTGAAGCTGCTTACATATTGAGCATCAAGATCTATAGAGATAGATCAAGACGCTTGATAAGTTTTTCAGTAAGTACATACCTTGTCAAGATTTTGAAGTAGTTCAAAATGGAACAGTCAAAGAAAGAGTTCTTGCACGTGTTACAAGGTGTGAGATTGAGTAAGACTCAAAACCCGACCACGGCAGAAGATAGAAAGAGAATGAAAGTCATTCCCTATGCATCAGCCATAGGTTCTATAAAGTATGTCATCTTTGTGTACCAGATCTATTACATACCCTACCACTAAGCTTGGCAAGGAGTGCAATAGTGATCTAGGAGTAGATCAATGGACAGCGGTCAAAATTATCCTTAGTAGAATAAGGATATGTTTCTCGATTATGGAAGTGACAAAAGGTTAAATGCGTAAAGGATTACGTCGATGCAAGTTTTGACACCGATCTGGATGACTCTAAGTCACGATCTAGATACATATTGAAAGTGGGAGCAATTAGCTAGAGTAGCTCCGTGCGAGCATTGTAGACATAGAGATTTGCAAAATACTTACGGCTCACAGATGTAACAGACCCGTTGACTAAAATTATCTCACAAGCAAAACATGATCACACCTTAGTACTCTTTGGGTGTTAATCACATAACGATGTGAACTAGATTACGACTCTAGTAAACCCTTTGGGTGTTGGTCACATGTCGATGTGAACTATGGGTGTTAACCACATATAGATGTGAACCATTGATGTTAAATCACATGGCGATGTGAACTAGATTATTGACTCTAGTGCAAGTGGGAGACTGAAGGAAATATGCCCTAGAGGCAATAATAAAGTTATTATTTATTTCCTTATATCATGATAAATGTTTATTATTCATGCTAGAATTGTATTAATCGGAAACATAATACATGTGTGAATACATAGACAAGCAGTGTCACTAGTATGCCTCTACTTGACTAGCTCGTTAATCGAAGATGGTTATGTTTCCTAACCATGAACAAGGAGTTGTTATTTGATTAACGGGATCACATCATTGGTTGAATGATCTGATTGACGTGACCCATTCCATTAGCATAGCACCTGATCGTATAGTTTGTTGCTAGTGCTTTTCTTCATGACTTATACATGTTCCTATGACTATGAGATTATGCAACTCCCGTTTGCACGAGGAACACTTTGGGTGCTACCAAACGTCACAACGTAATCGGGTGATTATAAAGGTACATTACAGGTGTCTCCGAAGGTACATGTTGGGTTGGCATATTTCGAGATTAGGATTTGTCACTCCGATTGTCGGAGAGGTATCTCTGAGCCCTCTCGGTAATGCACATCACATAAGCCTTGCAAGCATTGCAACTAATGTGTTAGTTGTGAGATGATGTATTACGAAGCGAGTAAAGAGACTTGCCGGTAACGAGATTGAACTAGGTATTGGATACCGACGATCGAATCTCGGGCAAGTAACATACCGATGACAAAGGGAACAACGTATGTTGTTATGCGGTCCGACCGATAAAGATCTTCGTAGAATATGTAGGAGCCAATATGGGCATCCAGGTCCCGCTATTGGTTATTGACCGGAGATATGTCTCGGTCATGTCTACATAGTTCTCGAACCCGTAGGGTCCGCACGCTAACGCTTCGATGGCGGTTACTATGAGTTTTATGATGTTTCTGTACCGAAGGTTGTTGAGTCCCGGATGAGATCACGGACGTGACGAGGAGTCTCGAAATGGTCGAGACATAAAGATTCATATATTGGAAGTCTATGTTTGGACATCGGAAGTGTTCCGGGTAAAATTGGGAATTTTACCAAATGCAGGAGGTTACCGAACCCCGAATGCTAATGGGCCAACATGGGCCTTAGTGGAAAAGGAGAAAAGGGGCCCAAGTGCTGGCGCACCTTTCCCCTTCCCTAGTCCTATTAGGACTAGGAGAAGGGCGCCCCCTCTCTCTCCCTTCCCACTTGGGGAAACCTAGTTGGACTAGGATTGGGGGAATCCTACTCCTAGTAGGAGTAGGAAACCCTGTGCGCCTCCTCTCTCGGCCGGCCAGCCCCTCCCTTCCCTCCTTTATATACAGGGGCAGGGGCACCCCATGACACACAAGTTGATCCTTGAGATCTTTCCTTAGCCGTGTCTGGTGCCCCTTCCACCAAATTACACCTCGATTATACCGTTCACGGAGCTTAGGCGAAGCTTCTGCGTCGGTGGAACATCATCATCGTCCTGCCGTCGTCTTGTGAAACTCTCCCTCAACACTCGGCTGGATCGGAGTTCGAGGGACGTCATCGAGCTGAACATGTGCAGAACTCGGAGGTGCCGTACGTTCGGTACTTGGATCGGTTGGATCGTGAAGAAGTACGACTACTTCCTCTACGTTGCGTCAACGCTTCGCTGTTGGTCTCACGAGTGCGTAGATAACACTCTCATCTCGTTGCTAAGCATCACCATGATCTTGCGTGATCGTAGGAAATTTTTTGAAATTACTACGTTACCCAACACCTCCTTCCATTGATGAATAGTGAGCATTGTGGTGGTGGTGGGGGGGGGGGGTTGGATGAACAGGACCCCATGGTAGTAGAGGTCATTGCCGCTGGATGAACAGGACCCCGATCAATCGAGCCGGTGGATGAACCGGACCCCATGGAGGGCTGGATGAACAGGACCCCGTGGAGGGCTGGTTGTCTGATGGCGGTGGAGGCTGGTTGAGCGATGGCCCGTGGAGGGTGGTTGAACAGGACCCCGTGGAGTGGGCTTGTTGAACAGTAGCCGGTGGAGGCTGGATGAACATGAGCCCGTGGATGAATCGTCGCAGGTGGAGGCTAGAGGAGGTCGACGGTGGATGAACAGTAGCCCGTGGAGGCAGTCGACGGTGGAGATGAACAGTATCCCGTGGAGTCCCGTTTTGCGGTACGCCACACTCCTCCCGATCAACAGGACCCCGTTTCGACCGTAGGAGGTCCGTTTCCTCCATTTTGCGGTACGTCAGACCCCTCCCGATGAACAGGATCCTGTTTCAACCGTGGTCGATCGTACACAAGGCCGTTTCCTCCATTCTGCGCTACGCCAGGCCTCATTTCCATCGGCTGTTCCGTCCGAACCGGTTGGCTCCCGATGAACAACACGCGTTCCGTTGCCTCCCGATGAACACGACGCATTCTGTTGCTTCCCCATGAACACAACGACGACGCAGTTTCTCCATTCAGACCCAAGCATGTACACGAGCCCTGGCCGTACGTATGCGCGACTAGGCGTTCGAGACCCCGCCCGTATGTACGTACGTGGCCGTATTTTCTTTCTTGCACCCTGGCCGTTGTACATACGTGTACATGCTACGTGCGCGCCGCTACTACAACACGTGCGCGCCTCTACTACCACACGTGCCCTTCCTTACACGGCCACGGTTCATCGCTACAGCCTGCAGACAGACCGATCGTATGTACGCACACGTTCGCGACCAGAATGACAACACTACGTACGCTTTGACAGAGTGGGTCCCGACTGTCAGGCACTTCCTTGCGTGCGAAGATGTAGCTGGTTGGTCCCAGCAGTCAGGGGGGAAACGTTTTTTTCGTGAAATACGGTGGCATGTCCGGTGGGTCCCTGCTGTCACGTGCCGCGTAATAAGGAGGCACTTCCTTGCTGCGGCTGTGGACCCAGCTGTCAGCCTCTCAACGTAGAATACTCTTACGATGGAAGTCATTCATTGACCACATTGACCACGCTGCGCCGAGAGCACCAAGGTGGTGGACGACGACGAGGCCTAGGATGGGAACGACGCGGAGCCGGGAAAGACGCCACAGTGGATGCCCATGCGGAGAGGAGTACGAGGGTTCACTGTTTCAACTGCGGTGTGAGGCTGCCATCACCGCAGGGCCTGGCCAGCGGTGGGAGTAGTAGGGGGTGGTGAGGCCTCCGCGGCAGCACAGCCGGCCACGGGAGGCAAGAGCACGCGGTGGTTTGGACGAGTGGAGCAAGAAAATCAGTGGTTGAAGAAGCAGGACGACCGTTGGATGTTAACAATCCAACGGTCACTAGTGATAGAATCGTTTGTTGACTAAGTTGACAAAGCCCTCCATCCATGCCAACTTAGTAGGCCCACAAGTCAGCCTCCCACTATGGTGGGTCCCAACTAGCAGGGGAGTATTCATTTTTTTTGTGCATAATAAGGAGGCACTTCCTTGCGTGCGAAGATATAGCTGGTGGGTCCAAGCTATCAGCGGGAGTTTTCTCTGTGATGAACTCGGTCACACCGGTCGCTTGTTTTCGGTCCGACCGAATTCTTTCGGTGCAACCGAAGCATACCACTCGGTGCCACCGATTTCACTATAGGAAAGACATTTTGCCATTAGTTCCTGCATTACTTTTGATCCAGCTCCACTCAATGAATCTTGTCCTCTTCAAGCAACACATTTACCTTAGTGCTTTGTGCAGTGACTCAAGGACCAAATCCATTCACAACAAATTCCATAAGACCCTTCTTGCAAATTGAAGTCAAAGGGGGAGAGAGAGATCATATCAAAGCTCAGTCATATCTCTAGGGGGAGAGAATACTCAAGGAGAGAGTAATCTTCAAGGATCCCAGATGCTTGGTGTTCAAGAGGAGAGATGCTACATGTCTTCTTGAGGGGAAAGACATGTTCATATGTGCTTATTTGAATTAGCTCTGTTGTTTCTTTCTTTTGCTCTGACTTTCTGTTCCCTATCTTCTCCCAGTATCCCATGCTAGATTCAGGGGGAGCAAGACATCTAAGGGAAGGAAATCCTTAAATTCATTGCATATCTTTACCTTTGGGGACATGTCTATATCCAATGTGGTACTCAAGACTCACTCTCTACATGTCATCCCAGTCTTGGTACTCTTGTGGTTTCTTTTGTTTGCTCTGGCTAGTAGTTGTATCTGTGTTATCTAACCTTGTTTACGCAGGTTCATCCCATCCTTAGCCAACTCAAGACCACAAGGTAAGTATATGCATCATAATCATGTGTATGAGGAATTCTTGCTGATGTACATACTGTTTGCAAGAAGGACTCATGAGCATGAAGGTACATTTCCCACATTCACATCTTTTGCTCTGATGCATATAGCCAAGATACATGTACCACATGCTTACTCTGTCATGTTTATGCATTCACATGTTCATATATTCCATATTCACATGCTTGCATACATTTAGGGGGAGTCTATGCATGTTACATGTCTTTCCAAAGCTTTACTTGATATTCTCTATATCCTTATCTAAAGCTTTGATGTATGTTGTCATCAATTACCAAAAAGGGGGATATTGAAAGCACAAGTGCTCCCTGGGTGATTTTGGTAATTAATGTCAACATATCTCTTGTTGGACTAACACTTTTACCTAGTATGTTTCAGATAAGTTCAGCAATAAAGTGGCATGGACTAAAGGATGTGGAACCCCTTCAAGATGCTAAGGACAAAGGATTGGCTCAAGCTTCAAGCACAAGACTCTACATTTTATATTTTAGTGATCCAAGATCACATTGAGTCTATAGGAAAAGCCAATACTATCAAGGAGGGATGAGGTGTTGCTTAATGGCTTGCTTGCTCAAAATGCTTAGTGATATGCTCCAAAGCCCTCAACTACTTTCTCACGTCCACATATGACCTAAACCATAAGTCAAACTCGGCCCTACCGATTCTTCCTATCCGGCGCCGCCGAGTTCAGATTTCATAGCCACTGCCGCAAACCCTAGGGTAATCGGTCTCGCCGATAGGGATCTCGGTCTCACCGAGATGGGATTGTAATCTGAAAGGATCGAGAAGAGGTGTCTAGAGGGGGGGGGGGTGATTAGACACTAAGTACCAAAAGTTGGAGTTTTTAACTTCTTTAAGTTGGAGTGGAATTTAGGCACAAGTTTAACACTCACAATACATATCAAGCAAGCATGCAAATAGTATATGAGCAGCGGAAAGTAAAGCATGTAACTTGCAAGAATGTAAAGGGAAGGGTTTGGAGGATTCAAACGCAATTGGAGACACGGATGTTTTTTTCGTGGTTCTGATAGGTGGTGCTATCATACATCCACGTTGATGGAGAGTTCAACCCACGAAGGGTAGCAGTTGCCTTGAGTCCATGGAGGGCTCCACCCACAAAGGGTCCACGAAGAAGCAACCTTGTCTATCCCACCATGGACGTCGCCCACGAAGGACTTGCCTCACTAGCGGTAGATCTTCACGAAGTAGGCGTTCCCCTTGCCCTTAGAAACTCCTTGGTTCAACTCCACAATCTTGTCGGAGGCTCCCAAGTGACACCTAGCCAATCTAGGAGACACCACTCTCCAAGAAGTAACAAATGGTGTGTTGATGATGAACTCCTTGCTCTTGTGCTTCAAATGATAGTCTCCCCAACACTCAAATCTCTCTCACAGGATTTGGATTTAGTGGAAAGAAGATTTGAGTGGAAAGCAACTTGGGGAAGGCTAGTGATCAAGGTTCATATGGTAGGAATGGAGTATCTTGGCCTCAACACATGAGTAGGTGGTTCTCTCTCAGAAAATGTATGCTGGAAGTGTAGGTTCGTTCTGAAGGCTTTCTCCACGAATGAAGAGTGGGTGGAGGGGTATATATAGCCTCCACACAAAATCTAACCGTTACACACAACTTGCCAAACTCGGTGGGACCGAATTGATAAACTCGGTCAGACCGATTCAGGAAATCTAGTGACCGTTAGGATTTTCGGTGGGACCGACATGCAACTCGGTAGGGCCGATATGGTTAGGGTTAGGGCATAACGTAATCTCGGTGAGACCGATTACACAAACTCGGTAGGAACGATTTTGGTAATAAGCTAACCAGAAAGTTTGCATTGTAATCTCGGTAGTACCGATTACTCAAACTCCGTAAGACCGATTTTTGTAATGGACATACACAGAGAGATTACAATCCCATCTCGGTGAGACCGAGATCCCTATCGGTGAGACCGATTTGCCTAGGGTTTGTGGCAATGGCTATGACATCTGAACTTGGTGGCGCCGGATAGAAATAATCGATGGGGCCGAGTTATACTTTTGGTTTAGGACATATGTGGATGTGATAAAGTAGTTGAGGGCTTTGGAGCATATCACTAAGAACTTTGAGCAAGCAAGCCATTAAGCAACACCTCATCCCCTCTTGATAGTATTGACTTTTCCTATAGACTCCATGTGATCTTGGATCACTAAAATATAAAATGTAGAGTCTTGTCCTTGAAGCTTGAGCCAATCCTTTGTCCTTAGCATCTTGAAGGGGTTCCACATCCTTTAGTCCATGCCACTTCATTTGTTGAACTTGTGTGAAACATACTAGATAAAAGTGTTAGTCCAACAAGAGATATGTTGACATTAATTACCAAAATCACCCAGGGAGCACTTGTGCTTTCAATCTCCCCCTTTTTGGTAATTGATGGCAACATACATCAAAGCTTTAGATACAGATATAGAGAATAGCAAGTAAAGCTTTGGAAAGACATGTAACATGCATAGGCTCCCCCTACATGTATGCACTCATGTAAATATGGAATATAGAAGCCTGTGAATGCATAAACATGACAGAGTAGTCAATGTGTTACATGTATCTTGGCTATATGCATCAGAGCAAAAGATGTGAATGTGGGAAATGTACCTTCATGCTCATGAGTCCTTCTTGTAAACAATATGTACATCAGCAAGAATTCCTCATACACATGATTGTGATGCATATACTTACCTTGTGGTCTTGAGTTGGCTAAGGATGGGATGAACCTGCGTAAACAAGGTTAGATAACACAGATACACCTACTAGCCAGAGCAGACAGAAAGAAACCACAAGAGTACGAAGACTGGGATGACATGCAGAGTGAGTACTAAGTACCACAATAGATATTGACATGTCCCCAAAGGTAAAGATGTGCAATGAATTTAAGAAATTTTCTTTCCCTTAGATGTCTTGCTCCCCCTGAATCTAGCATGGGATCTTTGGGAGAAGATAGGGAACAGAAAATCAGAGCTCAAAGAAACAAATGAACAGAGCTAATGCAAATAAGCACATATGAACATGTTTTTCCCCTCAAGAAGATACGTGGCATCTCTCCTCTTGAACACCAAGCATCTGGGGTCCTTGAAGATTACTCTTTCCTTGAGTATTCCCTCCCCCTAGAGATGTGAGTATTCTCTCCCACTAGAGATATGATTAAGCTTTGATGTGATCTCTCTCTCCCCCTTTGACATCAATTTCCAAGAAGGGCCTTCTGGAATTTGTCGTGAATGGGTTTGGTCCTTGAGTCACAGCACAAAGCACTAAGGTAAATGTGATGCTTGTAGAGGACAAGATTCATTGAGTGGAGCTGGATCAAGAGTAATGCAGGAATAAATGGCAAAATGTTTTTCCTGTAGTGAAATCGATGGCACCGAGTTGTATGCATCGGTTGCACCGAAAAACTTCGGTTAGACCAAAAACATGAAACCGGTGTGACCGAGTTCATCACAGAGAAAAACACTTGTCACCCCAGCTCACTAGTCAAGTAAGATCTCACAAGGATTTGCAAGGAATTAACTGAAAGATTTGCAATGAATTGGATGTAGGGAATGTAGAACAAATAGAAAAGAAAAGAACAGAAAAGGGAAGGAAATCTAAATGAAGTTTTTTTGATAGGGGAAACAAATATGCATGAGACAAATGCAAGGGCACAGAAAAGAACACAAGAAAACTTCATCTAGAGATGGTCGGCGACAAAGTCACCTATGTTAGAGTATATTGACTTAGGAGTCAAGTGAGAAAACTTGATCATAGGTCATACTCATCGTTTAAGCTCAAAATGGGGTTGCCATTTTTAGTTTAAGCATCTTGATGTATTCACATCTTGTCGAGTTGCTTTGACTCATGACTTGGAGTAAAGCTTCTCTAATATGGAATATCATACATTGGGTGGTGGTGTTGATCGTGATCATGTAGTTGAACTTGTGTGGGTTGCTCAAGGTTGATGTAGCTCATCAAGAGTTGGGAGCACCACTTGGAATTTGAGTTCATCTACCTACATGGGTTAGTTTTCGCAAGGAAGAGCACTTGTGTATCCAAAATGACAATCATGAAACCCAACATAGAATTTGTCAAAGGATATGTTTGAATGGTTTCGTGCTTCCTTGACTTCAACCACCATTGTGTAGAGACTTGGTGATGTAGAGATTGCTCAAGATGTGAGTGAGTTGCAATATCATAGATTTAGATTCATCCAAGTACCTACAAGGGTTAGATAACATGCACGATGCAAATATATCCAGGACATAAGATAATCATCATAAGAGAAATGTCAAGGATTAGTCATAAGCTCAAGTCTTGCATGTATCCAATGGAGTTCCTACTCCAAGTTTGAAGCATCAATGATCTTCAATTCACCTATTAACATGCAAAACACTTTCTCATCAAGTGGTTTAGTGAATATATTCGCTAATTGCTTTTCGGTGCGAACATGCTTAAGATTAATGTCACCCTTAGCAACGTGATCTCGAATGAAATGATGACGAACTTCAATATGCTTAGTTCGAGAGTGTTGCACGGGATTGTGAGCAATCTTGATAGCACTTTCATTGTCACAAAGCAATGGAACATGTTTCACATATATCTCATAATCTTTAAGAGTTTGGGTCATCCAAAGTAATTGAGCACAACATGAACCAGCGACAATGTATTCCGCTTCAGTGGTGGATAAGGATACCGAGTTTAGTTTCTTGGAAGACCAAGACACAAGAGATCTACCAAGAAATTGACAAGTACCCGAAGTGTACTTTCTATCAACCTTGTCACCGGCATAGTCCGAGTCGGAGTATCCAACAAGATCGAAAGAAGCCCTCTTTGGATACCAAATGCCAAAATTTGGTGTATGGATTAAGTATCTCACTATCCTTTTCACGGCCTTAAGATGACATTCCTTAGGAGCAGCTTGATATCGTGCACACATGCACACACTTAGCATGATATCGGGACATGAAGCACATAGATATAAAAATGAACCAATCATAGAGCGATAAACCTTTTGATCAACCGGTTCACCATCTTTGGTCAAATCAAGATGTCCACTAGTAGGCATGGGTGTAGTCATACCTCTGCATTCTTGCATATTGAACTTCTTGAATAAGTCCTTGGTGTACTTCGTTTGAGAGACAAAGTTACCTTCCTTAGTTTGCTTGATTTGCAAACCAAGAAAGAATTTGAGTTCACTCATCATAGACATCTCAACTTCTCCGACATTAGCTTCCCAAACTTTTCACTAAAATGAGGGTTAGTCGAACCAAATATAGTATCATCAACATAAAATTGGCACACAAATAGTTCTCCATTGACCCTTTTAGTAAAAAGAGTAGAATCAATTTTTCCAATTTCAAAACCTTTTTCAATAAGGAACTTGGTCAAGCATTTATACCACGCTCTAGGAGCTTGTTTAAGACCATAAAGGGCTTTGTGAAGTTTGTAGACATGATCAGGTTTCTTAGGATTGACAAAGCCGGAGGTTGCTTAACATAAACTTCCTCCTCAATTTCACCATTTAGAAAAGCACTTTTAATGTCCATTTGGTACAAGGTGATATCATGGTGATTAGCATAAGCAAGTAAGATGCGAATGGACTCAAGTCTAGCAACGGGAGCATATGTCTCACCATAGTCCATACCTTCGACTTGTGTGTAGCCTTGGGCGATGGGACATGCTTTGTTGCGAACTACTTGTCCATCTTCATCTTGCTTGTTGCGAAACACCCATTTGGTACCGATGATGTTGTGGTTGTTGTCGGGCTTCTCAACCAATGTCCACACTTGATTTCTCTCAAAGTTTTGTAGCTCTTCATGCATAGCGTTTATCCAGTCCGGATCTTCCAATGCTTCTTCAACCTTCATAGGATCAACGCTAGAGATGAATGAGTAATGTTCACAAAAGTTAGCTAAACGAGTTTTAGAGGGAGTGATTCTCCCGGTTTGGATATCATTGTAGATTTGCTCGCTGGGATGATCTTTGGCGATTCTTGCTCGAACTCGTGGGAGCTTTGGCTTGGCTCGGGGTGGAACATCTTCTTCATCTTGTTCTTCTTCTTGGCCTTTTTCATTGTTGACGTTGTCATTATCTTGTCGGGGTGGAGAAGGAGGTTGTTGACGTTTGTCTTGATGTACTTCCTCGTTTTCTTCATCTTGATGTGTCCCACTTGTGGATGCTTCCATATCATTTCTTAGGTCACCTTGTCGTGAGGTAGAAGCTTCCACTTGGACGGACGAGGTACTCTCCTTCACCTCCGTTGGAAAAATCTTGCCAATAGACAAGTCTTGGATGGCTTCCGAAGGGTCTTTATCTCCTACATCAATTGGCAATTGCTCTACTTGCGAGCCGTTAGATTCATCAAACTTCACATCAACTGTCTCTTCAACCTTTCGGGTGAAATTGTTGTAGACACAGTAAGTGTGAGAGTTTGAGCCATAACCAAGTAGGAAACCTTTATGAGATTTAGAGCAAATTTGGAACGACGATGCTTATCAAGAATGCAGCACTTTGAGCCAAATACTCGAAAGTATCCAGCTTGGGGTTTGTTACCGGTGAGGAGCTCGTATGCTGTCTTGCCGAGTAGCTTGTGAAGATACAAGCAATTTGTTGCATGACAAGCTGTCTCAACTGCTTCTTCCCAAAAGTGTTTTGGAGTCTTGTACTCATCAAGCATCGTTCTTGCCATCTCGATAAGAGTTTGGTTCTTCCTCTCAACAACTCCATTTTGTTGCGGTGTGTACGTAGCCGAGAACACGTGTGAAATCCCCTCTTCGTCAAGAAAGGTATCCAAATTTGCATTCTTGAACTCCATTCCGCTGTCGCTTCGAACCTTTTTCATCTTCACGTCAAATTGATTTTGGGCCTTCTTAGCGAAGTTTTTGAAGATCTTTTGGACCTGCGATTTGTCATCAAGAAAGAACACCCACATAAATCTTGAAAAATCATCAACTATCACTAGACCAAATGAGTTACCACCGAGACTCTTGTAGGCATTTGGACCAAAGAGATCCATGTGAAGTAGCTCGAGTGGTCGTCTCATGGTCATGATGTTCTTCGCGCGGTGACTTCCTCCAACTTGTTTGCCTGCTTGACAAGCACTACAAAGTCTATCCTTATCAAATATGACATCGTTAACACCAAGGATATGATTTCCTTTAATAAGCTTATCAAGATTTCGCATGCCCACATGACCTAGCATTCTATGCCATAACCAACCTTTAGAAGATTTGGCAATTAAGCAAGTTCTAGGTTGAGCCTTTTTTGTGAAATCAACAATGTAAAGATCTCCTCTACGTATACCGGTAAATACCATTTTCCGATTATCTATACGAAACACTTGGCAATCTACTTCAGTGAATAGGACATTGAAACCGAAATCAGCAAGTCTAGAAAGTGAAAGTAAATTGTAGCCAAGAGATTCAACGAGCATGACATTTTGTATGGAGCTATCATGTGAGATGGCCACTTTACCAAGGCCAACCACCTTACCCTTTGAATTATCACCAAAAGTGACATATTTTTTTGGGCCGTCGTTTTCAGCAAGCTCACGGAACATGTCTTTATCTCCGGTCATATGATAAGTACATCCACTAACAAGGACCCATTCCTTTCCTCCAGCCATGTAGCCGCGAAGATTTGCCATAAGACCAAAGTGTCTCATTGCATCGTCAAGATCATATTCACTATCATCATCCTCATCATAGTATCCATGTTCAACATCATCTTGTGATTGATCAATTCCTAGAGAGGGTAATTCATTAGACAAATGATCATTTCTATGATTGTATTTATGGATTCTAATAGCTTTGAAAATGATATTGCTAATAATTCCAACATCTCCTGTCGCACGCATGAGATTTGTAAGCTCAAATAGACAATCACCAAAACTAGAATCACTAGAATTCATCTTACTCAAGGCAATAGACTTATGGAGAATTTCATCTAAGTTTTTTAGGGAATAATCTGAAAATCGTTCCTCAAGGAATCTCCATATAGTATAGGCACACTTAAGAGTAGGCAAACATCTAATCAAGTTTCTAGGCAAGCCTCTAATGATAAGTTCAGCAGTTCTAAGGTTGCGGATCATGTCAATATCTTCATCTAGGGTAGGATGCAAAGTATCAACATGAGGTGCACAAGGGCTAGTAATGTACTTGTTCAAATGACATTCATTGAAAATCTCAAGCATTTCATATTTCCACTCATGAAAATATTCTCCATCAAGAATAGGCACTCTACGTCTAAGACTCCCCAAGGTAGACACATCCATCTTCCTCCAAAGGTGTTTAAACCAAGGCAATGGAGACCAAAGCTCTGATACCAATTGAAAGGATCGAGAAGAGGTGTCTAGAGGGGGGTGATTAGACACTAAGTACCAAAAGTTGCAGTTTTTAACTTCTTTAAGTTGGAGTGGAATTTAGGCACAAGTTTAACACTCACAATACATATCAAGCAAGCATGCAAAGAGTATATGAGCAGCGGAAAGTAAAGCATGTTACTCGCAAGAATGTAAAGGGAAGGGTTTGGAGGATTCAAACGCAATTGGAGACACAGATGTTTTTGTCGTGGTTCCGATAGGTGGTGCTATCGTACATCCACGTTGATGGAGACTTCAACCCACGAAGGGTAACCGTTGCCGAGTCCACGGAGGGCTCCACCCACGAAGGGTCCACAAAGAAGCAACCTTGTCTATCCCACCATGGCCGTCGCCCACGAAGGACTTGCCTCACTAGCAGTAGATCTTCACGAAGTAGGCGATCTCCTTGCCCTTACAAACTCCTTGGTTCAACTCCACAATCTTGTCGGAGGATCCCAAGTGACACCTAGCCAATCTAGGAGACACCACTCTCCAAGAAGTAACAAATGGTGTGTTGATGATGAACTCCTTGCTCTTTTGCTTCAAATGATAGTCTCCCCAACACTCAACTCTCTCTCACATGATTTGGATTTGGTGGAAAGAAGATTTAAGTGGAAAGCAACTTGGGGAAGGCTAGAGATCAAGATTCATATGGTAGGAATGGAATATCTTGGCCTCAATACATGAGTAGGTGGTTCTCTCTCAGAAAATGTATGCTGGAAGTGTAGGTTCGTTCTGATGGCTTTCTCCACGAATGAAGAGTGGGTGGAGGGGTATATATAGCCTCCACACAAAATCTAACCGTCACACACAACTTGCCAAACTCGGTGGGACCGAATTGATAAACTCGGTCAGACCGATTCAGCAAATCTAGTGACCGTTAGGATTTTCGGTGGGATCGACATGCAACTCGGTAGGACCGATATGGTTAGGGTTAGGGCATAACGTAATCTCGGTGAGACTGATTACACAAACTCGGTAGGACCGATTTTGGTAATAAGCTAACCAGAAAGTTTGCATTGAAATCTCGGTAGTACCGATTACTCAAACTCCGTAAGACCGATTTTGGTAATGTACATATACAGAGATATTACAATCCCATCTCAGTGAGACCGAGATCCCTATCGGTGAGACCGATTTGCCTAGGGTTTGTGGTAGTGGCTATGACATCTGAACTCGGTGGCGCCGGATAGAAAGAATCGGTGGGGCCGAGTTATACTTTTGGTTTAGGACATATGTGGATGTGAGAAAGTAGTTGAGGGCTTTGGAGCATATCACTAAGCACTTTGAGCAAGCAAGCCATTAAGCAACACCTCATCCCCTCTTGATAGTATTGGCTTTTCCTATAGACTCAGTGTGATCTTGGATCACTAAAATATAAAATGTAGAGTCTTGTACTTGAAGCTTGAGCCAATCCTTTGTCCTTAGCATCTTGAAGGGGTTCCACATCCTAATCCATGCCACTTCATTTGTTGAACTTGTCTAAAACATACTAGGTAAAAGTGTTAGTCCAACAAGATATATGTTGACATTAATTACCAAAATCACCCAGGGAGCACTTGTGCTTTCATAATCTCTCTGTTTCCCTTTGTAACATTTCGGTCCTACCGAGATGAGCGATCGGTCCCACCGAGATTGCAATGTAAATTCTCTGTTTCCCTTTGGTAACATTTCGCTCTCACCGAAATGAGCGAACCGGTCCCACCAAGTTTGCCCGGCCAACTTTCTGGTTAGTTTATTACAAAAACCGGTCTCATCGAGTTTGTGTAATCGGTCTCACCGAGATTACATTATGCCCTAACCCTAACCATATCGGTCCTACCGAGTTGCATGTCGGTCCCATCGAAAATCCTAATGGTCACTAGATTTGCTGAATCGGTCCGACTGAGTTTGTCAATTCGGTCCCACCGAGATTGCTAAGTTGTGTGTAACGGTTAGATTTTGTGTGGAGGCTATATATACCCCTCCACCCCCTCTTCATTCGTGGAGAGAGCAATCAGAACGAATCTACACTTCCAATACACATTTTCTGAGAGAGAACCACCTACACTTGTGTTGAGGCCAAGATATTCCATTCCTGCCATATGAATCTTGATCACTAGCCTTCCCCAAGTTGCTTTCCACTCAAATCTTCTTTCCACCAAATCCAAATCCTGTGAGAGAGAGTTGAGTGTTGGGGAGACTATCATTTGAAGCACAAGAGCAAGGAGTTCATCATCAACGCACCATTTGTTACTTCTTGAGAGTGGTGTCTCCTAGATTGGCTAGGTGTCACTTTGGAGCCTCCGACAAGATTGTGGAGTTGAACCAAGGAGTTTGTAAGGGCAAGGAGATCGCCTACTTCGTGAAGATCTACCGCTAGTGAGGCAAGTCCTTCGTGGGCGACGGCCATGGTGGGATAGACAAGGTTGCTTCTTCGTGGACCCTTCGTGGGTGGAGCCCTTCGTGGACTCAAGGCAACTGCTACCCTTCATGGGTTGAAGTCTCCATCAACGTGGATGTACAATAGCACCACCTATCAGAACCACGACAAAAACATCCGTGTCTCCAATTGCGTTTGAATCCTCCAAACCCTTCCCTTTACATTCTTGCAAGTTGCATGCTTTACTTTCCGCTGCTCATATACTCTTTGCATGCTTGCTCGTTATGTATTTGGATTGTTAAACTTGTGCCAAAACTCCACTTGAACTTAAAGAAGTTAAAAACTGCAACTTTTGGTACTTAGTGTCTAATCACCCCCTTCTAGACACCTCTTCTCGATCCTTTCACAGGGGCACTTAACAACCATAGCTGGAAGCAGTATGAGTACTTATACAGGTTCAACCGTACAAAGCACGCCTCGAACAGTGCTACTTTGCCTATAGTTAACAAAAGGGTGAGGCTGCCAAGCCCCAGGCCAAGGCCTAGGCGCCACCCCACGCATCCACAACCTTCTGAAAGCGGCTTCATCTCGCAATGTGGTCAATAAACAAGATATACGATTTAGAGCCATGGAAAAGCAGGAACATAATCTTCTGTCCTATTCTCCAAGATGGATGGGCCTTCATTATTTAAGACCACCCATGAATAAGTATCTTTTCACCTCCAAGGGGAATGAAGTAGGTCGACATAAACATCATGTTGTGACCAAGCGCAAGTCTGACCCGACCATGGTCAGGCATCTGTATAAGAACAATAGAACTGGGCAGTTTCTGTTTCAAGAAGATCACAACTGTAAAACTGTGCATAAGCAAGAGTTTATGAACAACATATATAACAGAAAAAAGCTCGTACCATAAGTTTCTCAACACAGTTGGACCCGTTCAACGAGTGTAGCAGTGGAACACATATCCCACGTGGCCTTCCACCATTGAAACGCCCCACAAGGACCTCAAGACGATCAATAAAGTGTAGGAACTTGTGGATGTCATCCAAGTCAACTTCAGTGCCATGAGTAACAACCGAGTTCTTATAGAATAACAAATGAGTAGCCTGCTTAACTCTGAAAAAACCTACACATGCCACCAATTATAAGAAAATATTAGTTAGAAGTAGCATCTTCGTGAGAGATTCGTTGCTACTTCTAAAGTTAAATTGTAATTAGTTACATAGAATAGGTGGATTAAGAAGTAATCGAGGCAAGAAGCAAGAACCAGATACAAAACTAACATGAATGAACAATCGGAACGACGTCGGGGTGGAAGATTGCAGTGAAGATGAGACCAGGTTCTGCTATTTCTATCAATATTCGTGCACCAACTTTTAGTATGTAACACTTGAGAAAGTTTATCCAAGTTTGGCCATAAAAAAGCAGCGATCTTCTTGGTTCATGAACCCAACTCGAAACTTATATCCATGGATTTTCTTCACTGTGACCATTAAAACTGGTGTATTCAGTTATGGCAAGGCTGAGCATCTTGAGTACATGTGTTCTGGCAGAGCAAGGAATGCACTGCAGGAAAAATAATATGAGAACACAATGTATTCCCTATATCCAAATCTAGAAATAATTTCCTCCTTCACGTCAGTGTTGACCATGGTACTAGTACCTTTTGTCCAAATATAGCAATGCAAATTTCCAAATTAGTCGACAGCATGTTCAAAAAACCCCACCCTCCCGGATAGAAAAGAGGATTCTAGGAACATACTGTGCGCGCTTAAAATCCTGTGTTAGGATGAGAAGGAACAAGTGTGGCGTCTCGCCAAGGGCGCAGAAACCTGTAGGGTCCTCGCACTTTGGGCACTGCAAATGAAACACACTAGATTCAGTAGGAAGAAAAATGCATCAACGGCGGCGGCTGCCATCCTAGGAGTACCCGCGACCAAGGGACTTGGATTTATCGGGGATGGATGAAGAATTCGTACCAGGTTCTCCATGAGAAAACCCTATGCAATCGCCGAGCGGTGGTTTTCTCTGGACAAGCAGACGAGGGAGAAGAGGATTCAAGCCCAGTGAAATATTGCCACTTCGTCTATCCAGCTTACTGCTAAAGCTGGAAAGGTGGTTTTTTTTTGTGATTTGATGGCTCATTGGGCATTACTGCGGCGCTACGACCGGGGTGTGTCTACCGTGCAGTTGTGCACTCTAATTTGGTGCATATGGCACGTGGACCCCATTGACGGATGCCCCACATATCAGTGAAAGGAAGTAGAAAGACAGGAGTAACTAGTTACACATAAATATATTTTTGACAGAGAGATACTCCCTCTGTAAAGAAATATAAAGATCTTTTATATCACAACTTTATACATAAGAAAAATCAAGGGGAATATATAACATATATAATTATAAAAAATAGTTTTTTTTAACACGGTATAGACGAGTTGGTGATGATGGTGTGCCTGCCATCCTGCAATATAGGCCGTCTGATTTATATCTGACAGATAGGAAGGAAACTATGGCAATTTTGCAAAAAGGTACCCACACGTACATCTCTCCACATTTGCAAATAAGGCCTTCCCTCGTTCATCCTTTTCTCCCACAAGATAAAATACTCATACAAATGCATCTTGATGTTACGTGCAATGCACGGGCATTACGGGGGTTCAGTTGAGAAATACTCAGACAAGCTCACGGTTCTGGAATTTGGGCCACAGGCCAGTGGGCCTGCATGTTTGGGGGCCCATGTGTTCTACCTCAATGCTTTTCATATTGCAAGCGGTTGGTAGGACGCTGGTTTTAGATGTTGTCGCAAGGCGAATACACAAAATTGAATAAAGCACGACAACTATGGAATGAAATCAAACGACAGTTCCTAACCAGCAATCAGAGTTGCAATTCTATCAACGATACTGTCATACTACTTATACACATAGGACACTTGTTTCACCATGCCAGAGTATTACATCAAAATATCTCGGAGGATAGATCAGTTCGGTAGTTGCGTGCTGCTACTGAAGAATTTCAGAGTTGATTTGGACCAACTCTCCTTGTCGAGAAAGTTCAATTTTGACATCATCCCCTACCGCAAGATATGATTTAGATTTGAACCTTGACCATCCTTTAGCATCGATCATCATGCGACCATCCTTTGTACTTACGGTATATTGAGCAGGTTCAATCACACCAAGGTTGCGCATGGTAAGAGAAACTTGGCCACGGTCGCCCGGATTGTTGAACGACTCCCTCGTTGCTCTAGAAATTCTCCGTTTGCAAACAAGAAGACATACACAAACAGTTAGATCAACAGATTGAATCATGTGAAATAACATGGAAAGAAAAAAAGAATGAAGCACTTGGGCGGCCAATGCTTACCAAGAAGGTGGACATGTCGGTTTTTGTAAGGACTTTGGTATATGAAGTGCGAATTGCAGCCCGATCATTCTTGCAGTGCAATCGCTGGTTCTGTTGCCGTTGCATGGGCGGGAGCAGATGCAAGTGCAAGTGTTGGTGCAGGTGCCGAAGCCGTTGCTGGTGCCCGTGCCGGTGCGACTGGTAGTACTACTGCTGCTGCTGGAGATGGTGCTCCTTGTAGAACTGGTGCCGGTGTCGGAGCAGGTGCCGGTGTCGATGCCTGATCCTCCGGTAGATCAGCCTGATCCGCTGACGCGGTCGGTGCTCAAACTTCAGCTGGATCAGACTGAGCTGTTGCCATTGTCAGTGCAAGAGAAACTGCCGGTGCTTGATCCGTTGCTGAAGGTGGTACCTATGTGCGAGACAGCAGCGATCATGTCTGGTCTACTATGATCAGCTCTCTAACTTGACTAGGCTCCGTGACCGTGATCCAGTCTTTTTCTTCATTTCTTTTAAACGGTGGAAGGACTAATTGTGGCATGTTTGTTAAACCAAACTGCAGTTCATCATAGGGATTCAGCTTGTACTCTGACAACAGACTGATCCAATTTTTTCCAGTAATATAAGTGATGGACAGTGCCTTCATTACTGACACGACATAAGAAATGAAACCTGCAAAAATATCCATCGAAGAGCAAACCAAACGGTTTAATCTGTAATGAATGTCACATGGCAAAACCTGCATCGTAAAATTGCAGCAAAAGAAAGAAAACATGACATTAAATCAATGAGAATTAGACAGTAAATTAATAAGATTTACTTTATGTGACACGAGTGAATCCTTACAAGGAAATCACTATGTTGAAGTACTAAACAGAAGATTGGTCGTGCAACTACGCATGGCATGCAGGGTCCCCGCCTACTCCCACAAGTAGGACAGTCCAAAGGTCGTGACAAATCATATGGACCGAACATCCATGGGAATGGAAATCCTGGTGGGTGCGATAAACCCTGCAATGCATACAGATATTGGAATGTAACCATAATTGATAAACCGTCCTCACAAAAAAGATGACCTGGATACTTCAAAATATACAGACTAAATTGAGTGGGCAGACATTAACATAGACTGTTCTCAGGACTGACCATACACCAAAAGAGGCAGCACTAAACAATACAGGGTTCACAAACACAAATCAAGTATTGAACAATAGTACTTACTATAGACAAGCAAAGTTGCAATAATTAAACTCTACAGACTATTTCTTGCCACCGACCTACGGGATGAACCCCGCATAACTGACTAGGCCATGGACTTCGTGAGAGATGTCTACTGCCACCATCACCATCTCCTCAACCTTGGAGAATCTAACAGAGTGGTCTTTCCACTTATAAACATGATGATGAAGACACGCCGCATCAGATTTGTCGAGAAGCTTTACAAGAATCACACCCTTCGTAATTGAAGGCACAATCAGGAAATTGTTATGGTCAAGTATAGCCTCGAGACCATGCCTGACAACAATGCTACAGGAAAACACTAGTTTAGGACACGTGGCGACAAGGACACAACAACTGGATAGTTTAGCAGTAGAACTCATCCTCAGGTCTTCCAGTTCACACGGCATGACTTTGAGAACTTCATCTCCACCGCGGACCTGGTTCTAATTCAAACAGAATCCAAATACTTTATTACTACCTCCGTTCAGAAATATAAGATGATTTTCGATATTTTACTCCATATATGACTACATATACGCACAGAAATGAGTGAAAAAAGACACAAGAACATGTCTTCAAAGGCATGAGAGCAGAGGGATTACTTGCAATATCCATAACACAAGTTACCGATGCAAATATACCCTCTTCAAAGGTAGCATTGATGTTCATAAAGTAGTTGAAAGTAATCTATAAGAAATCAGTGTCAACCTCTCGCAGGTTTTGGTCAAAAGAGGAATTTAAAACCGTCATTTGGCACATAAAAATCACATGCAAGATCACCCAGAAAGTTGTACTACTACTACTAGTACTGCGTGTTAGATGAAAAAACACGATCAAGATCGAGAAAAAGATCGTCAAGAAGAGATATTACCTAGACTTGCTTAATGAGGGATCCCGGAGAGGGGGGCTTGGACAGGGCGATGGCTTTGAGCTTGTCTGCGGTAGTCTCGGCAGGGTGCCTGCGCTTCTTCGTACAATGAGCATCGACGGTTTTTGCCAGAGCCATAGACATCACTTCGGCCGGTGCTCCAGCGTCCATCAAGAAACTGTTAAATAGAAATAAAAGAAAAGAAACCATAATCACAAACCCAAAAGAAGAACAAAGAGGGAGTTATAGGATCAGTCTCGGGGTTGCAAGACCGGGCCTTGGCCAGAATCAACACCATTGATGCGCTCACCTTTCCTTCTTTAGGAGAGAAGAACAATGGCAGAAGCAGGTCGGGGTTTTCTTGAAGAATTGAGGAACAAGATGAGGGAGAAGCGAGTTGGGTAGAGAGGAAGCTGAGAGAGAAGAGTGAAATGATGTTTGCTTCGTCCGTCCAACTTACTGCTGGAAAGGAGGGGGTTTTGTGATTTGACGGCTCATTGGGCGTTACTGCGGCACTTTGATCGGGGTAGTCTACCGTGCAGTTGGGCACTATACTATGGAGTAATTTAGTGCATGGCTGGTGGACCCCATGCTGGTTGTTCCACACGTCGGCGAAAGTGAGTAGCAAGGTTCCCGACGACCGTCGAGGAGGATCCGCACGGTAGAGTGAGTCCACTATTTTTCTGAAGAAAAAAATGATTACAGCAAGCGTTTCCACTCTTACGACGGAGGAGTGCGAAACACGGTAGCCACTTGAACATACACAGTGCTCCTACTACTAGGCATGTGCAGTGGTTCATATGTCAGTACTACATAATCTTGTTGCTAGTGTAGTAAGATATGACGATAACAAATGATGTTGTGCGCATGTCAACTATATGACCAGTAATGTAACATAGTACCGCTTGTTCGACTGTCCGGTCGAGAATGAACGGTGAGATCAGTGTTAACAGAACTAGGTCTACAACGCACGGAGAGTACGGTGCTACAGTACTCCACGAAACATGAACCATATGAAGCACAACTCAGTGTTAGGCAGGGTGTATGAAGGGTGCATCGGATGGGAGCAAAACTTCCCTTCTCGACACACTTTTGGGTGTTTGGCAGAGTGCATGAAGGGTGCATGAGTCCACACTAGTAGGTTAACACAAATACATGAAGAGGGAACAAGTATATTGAGATGAGAATGCAACCAAACACACCCACACGCTTTGTGCTACAGTGACTCATCTGCACCGTCTGAGTTTGATCCAACGGTCATGTTGCGCCGAGACATGGACATGCCCATGCAGAGGATGCTTAAACACCACCGAAGTCCCTCTGCTTCCCGAGGCACACGACGTTGGTGATGCAGGATGCAACGGCCCGCAGAGCCCGCTCCCGATCGACGAGAGCCAGCTCGTCAAAGACAGCGTCCAATGGCACGAATGGACTCCGATGATGGAGCCTTGAGAGGATTCGCCCGGCAACGGCAACGGCTGCCTACAACCCCTCGTTCTCCAGCTCCGCCCCCACCATCGCGCGAAGACGGCTCAACTCCTCGGAGATATAGGTGAAGAAGGAGACCAGGTCAGGAAGCCGCAGCTCGTTGAAGTCGACGGGGTGGTCGAACGGGTTTAGCCCGACGGCCGGCATGGTCGCGCTGGCATGATGGTAGACATCACGCAGCCACAACACGTGCGTGGCAACTTGGTCCACCAAGTGGCTGAGGCGATCCTGGACCTCGTCACGATCGGCCCGCTCGCGCTCCAGCCGGCTGCCCTGACGGCCTATCGCATCTCCCGCTTTCTGCAGCAACGCCGCCGACGCCTCGAGCATCTTTGTGGTGGCCGCTTGCCGCTTTTGAAACTCCGTGAACTCCCGCACATAACGGAGGAGCATGGTAGTCCTCTCCTCCTTGATCTCACGGAGCTCCACGTCCTTGGCCCTGAGCTCCACATCCTTGGCCTGGATCTCCTGTGTCAGGCGCCTCACCTCAGACTTCGTGATCTGCTGCACCGCCATCGCACCAGGTAGAAGCAATGGGGAGAGGAAGCAAAGGGGCGAAACGGCTGAAAGGCAATGCAATCTACGGGAAGGCGGAGGGAGCCAACCGAGGAGCAGGGAATCTTTAGGTTTTCACCATGGGAAAACACCAGTCGACGACTTCTCACATCAGGGAGCAGTGTGTTTTACAGGCCGAGTCATCATGACTAATTACTGCCGCGCCTGCTCTCATGAATCAAAAAATTAAAAATCTTGCCGCTCCTGCTCCCGTCAATAAAAATATTAAAAATCCTGCCGCGCCTGCCGCACCCAGAGACTATAGCAATGCCGCGGTGGATATTTAAATTTACCTGCCGGCAAGGAGATAAAAAAGGGTGAAAAAACAAATGTGGCGGCGGCCTAGCTAATCGGTCGCACTAGCCCGACTAGTTAGCCACCGTGCTTCACTGATGTACTCGGCGGGAAAGGTGGTCTTTCGTCATTTGACGACTCATTTACTTGCTTCGGCGCTACGACCGAGGAAGACCCAGAAAACGCGCGGTAGGGCGTCCCACATCTCGGCAAGGAAGAATATATGCGTGCACCACCCGGGAGGACCTCGAAACTGCGCCGTAGGGTGTGCCACGTCTCGGCACGGAGGAAAAATGTGCGTGTAAAAATATACTGTATCAGACGTAGTAGTACCTATGGTTCGACCTCGGGACCCAGCCAGTTGGTCGAAAACACC
Organism: Aegilops bicornis; assembly: GCA_021605145.1. NCBI lineage: Eukaryota > Viridiplantae > Streptophyta > Magnoliopsida > Poales > Poaceae > Aegilops > Aegilops bicornis. The sequence goes on from CM038669.1 coordinate 522,283,605, forward strand.
CCACTAGCCACACAGCTTCATCATGCTAACATGGCACGGAGGATAGGTGTGGTTAGCTCCGTCTCGACCAGCCACAACGTCTCTTGTTCTAGGCAATTCTTCTATTTTCCAAGATTTTTTAGTTATAATAACACCACGGCAAGCTAGCGCCGATCTTCGTGTGTGCCCGTGCGTCTAAAGGTTAGACGATGGAGAGGAGAGAGAGATCGTAGACCTGGGACCCACCAGTAAGTGAGTCAATATTCATGCACGTGTTGACGAGGCACTCCCTCTACTCTACTCAACGTAATACTCTATAAAATCAAGTTATGGGACAAATCCAACAACCGTTGTTGTTTCAGGCTATCGACTTACGCTTTGTAGTCCAGGTTGCCAGTTCGAATCTCGTCTTTCAGATTTGTTAGTTTTAGGTCCAAATTTGATCAATGACAAGTGGGGCCCCCGTGTGTTGTTCCGATATTTCATTGTAAGATGGTTTTTTGAACAAACACTTTGCGCGGTTAGACAAGTAACGACACGAGTTACACGTATTTTGCAAGTTTACGAACAAAAATGACAACAGCATAGAATATCACATCCACCCCGCAACTTAGATGATATGGTGATACGAGTTTTTACATCGTTGGAACTGAGATCAAATGGCTTGGGAGTAGTCTTTGTAATTATGCGCAATTTCCAAACTCTCCAAGGTTTTTTTGCAAATAAAACATTCAAGCCTCGTGTGTGCCGCTGCATCTTGGATCCAACGGCTCCCCGTTGCTCATATTAGGCGCTCCCGTAGCTTAATTAGCCGCTACGGTGAAATGAGCATCTAGGTCGTATGATCTGTGATCAGATGCCACATGCGTAGTACTTGTACTTTCTGCACAATTCCCAAACTCTCTCAGACGTATATTGCAAAAACATTCAAACCTCCTACTGTGAGCCGTCAGATCTCCATGAACTCGTATCACCATAGAATCTACGGTGCGGGAGAACCTCATATTCTCCCGTGCGAGAAAACATCAGGTGCTCTCGCAGCTTGGATGGTACGGTGATACGAGCTTCGAGGTCGTTTGATCTGAGATCCAATGTCAACTGAGCAGTCTTTGTGCTTGTAAGCAGTGGCCGAACTCTTTGGGGGCTTTCCTACAAAAAAACATTCGAACCACAGAGGAGTTGTTGGGTCACAAATTCAACGTCTCCGAAGAGCTTGTATCACCAGAGCATCTAAGGTGTGGTAGCACATGATATTCTTACATACATGAGAATATGATGTTCTCCTTCATCTTATATGCTACGGTGATACAAGCTTCGAGGTCGTTGGATATGGGATCCAAGGGCATCTGAATAGTTTTTGTACAAATTGTGTGCAATTCTCAAGCTCGTTAAGGTTTCCTGTAAAAATATTAAGACAACATGTGAGCTGCTATATCTCAGATCAACAAGCTCCAAGTAACTCAGACGACATATAGCATCTAAGGTGTGGGGGCACATGATATTCTCCTGTGGAGGAGGGGGTGCACAACCAATCGGTGTTTGGGAGGGTGGGGACAAATATAATCTAAACAATCCTAAGCAGAGCTTCACAATTTTATCTAGGGTCGAGGGGTTAACCCCGGACAATCTACATAGCTCCGCCTAAACACAACATTTGCATGTACTGTAGTACTAGACTTAATATTCATGTTTCAGTTTCCTGTTCATTTTAAATATTGAATGGAGGACCATGCATGTCTTTCATTTTACTCCCTTCGTTCCTAAATATTATTCTTTTTAGATATTTCAAATGGACTGCCACATACTGATGTATATAGACATATTTTAGAGTGTAAATTCACTCATTTTGCTCCGTATGTAGTCACTTGTTGAAATCTCTAAAAGACTAATATTTAGGAACAGAAGGAGTGTTTTTGAATTCGTGTCATACATGCATGGTTTGGAAAAATAGATGCACTATACTTATTGGATTGCTGTTGTGTTTGTGTGTGTTCGTGTGTGTGTGTGTGTGTGTGTGTGTGGTTGTATGCTTGATATATACAAAGTTTTCTCACCACCATAGCGTTCATATTTTAAATTTGAATTTGCAATGAAAAACTTACTAGGGATACCATGAAATGTGAAATCCACGTTGAGATCACTATATCACAAACTCACTCTAATTCAAGAACTCGTCATAAATCAATTACCATGTTGAGATTACTATTTGCGAGGAAAATACAGGCATTGTAATACACATGGATTCGTTCGGCAATTTAAAAGATTCCTTTCGTATTCTTATTTTAGGGATCCTTTTGTATTCTCGAATGGTAGGACCCAACGGCGTACCAGCCAGACCTTGGCTCGTGTTGATCCTAAAAAAATAGGCTCGTGTCCTTCTGGTGGCGTGCGTGGTATGCACACTAGCCAACCCCAACCAGTCGAGCCTCCGCGTTTCGAGTCGAAATATCTGGCGGCCAGAATTCCAGCCCTAGGAAATTCCCTTCATGTCCCCGGTCCATAATGACTATGGATGAACAATGGAGGGATGCTTTAGTAACTGGACAACGTTACCTACCGTGCCAAGCATGGTTCAATTCCCTCGGTCGCCGCTACCAAGGTCACCCGTCAACTGCATTGCCTAGTACTACTACTACACCAGGATGAGCACAGAACTGAGCCCATTTGTTCATGCCTACTAGTACTTGAGTTAATATATACCCCTAAAAAACTTGAGTTAATATATCAGGCAATTCACTGGCACGGAGGGATTATCCTTTTACTCTGCATATATAACTTGTCCGAAGTCTAACTAGGCAAAATATTTGACCTAATCCTTTCTTAAGAAATACAACAGGAAAGATGTATCGCTTGAAAATATATTGCATGATGCAGGTTATGATATTGTTTCGAATCCTGGATTTTCAATTTTAGAACATCTGAAAGCGACCAGAATTTGATGAAACTGAGCATGGTCACGTGATATGGCACAAATATTCCTACATAATTTTTTTCTTCAATTTGAGACAAGCTGCTTATGAAGTTGCACAAATGAAGAGCCAAGGTATTTTGGAACAAAGACCTGTCACGTTAAGGCGAACACTTTCACTATTGAAACCGTGGGCGTTTACATGCCGCCACGAGTCCCGCTTCTCATCGGCAGGTGCCATCCGAGCAAGCGTGTGAGTCGACGGAAGGCATGCGAAAGCATCAACCGTGCCGGGCCGATAGGGAGGCGTGAGAAGATCACAAGAAGGCTCACCGGGAGGCGAGCCCTTTGACCACGCTCTGCCGCCCACCTTCGTCCCAACTGCTCCCACTTTTAATGTCACCGGTACCGCAGTTTAAAATCAACCCCGCACTACCCGGTATTGATACAATCTTCTCTCTTCCCCTCCGATTCTCCTGTCGTCTACCTCCAACCAGCCTGACCTAATCGTACACCATGCCGCATCACGATGGTCTGCCCTTAGTATTCCAGTTTCCTAAGGAAGACACCCAGCCGGAGTCTCAAGAACATGAGGCGCTGTGGGACGAGCTTCAACCGGCCTTGCGGGAAGACGCCGCGCCTGTCCCCGCTCCCGTTTCGGCTCCCATCGCCCCGTCTATGCCAGCGCCCATCCCCGTGGTATTGATGGGTTGGGAGCCGCACATTGTCGCCGAGCTTGATGCCACGGGGTTCCATGAGGTCCCCGCCAACTTTCGTGCGCCCGTGCACCTGCCAACAGAGATGCGTCACAAGATGCACCGACGTACGCGCTTGCGGTGCCGCACACTGGTAGCGCATGCGCCTGCGCATGCACTCACACGCGCGCCGGTGCCGGTGCCCATGTACACGATTGTCTCCGCTGCGCCGTTGCCAGCGCATGTCCCCACGCGGGTGCCAGTGCCCCCCTCAGCGGCATGGATAGACACCATCGACCGCTTCCTTGCACCAATGCCAGTCGCCTCCTCCCGCCAGTTGACTCGCTCCTGGACACCGAAGTGAATAACATTGTGGCCTTCCTTGAAGCTAGGGCCAACGTCCAGGAGTACGCCAACAACGGCGCAAGACGCCGCCGTCGCCGTCACCGTCGGTCAGTGGCCCGATGACACACAGAGCACAACAGAGGAGCCGCTTCCCACTGCAAGACGCCCCCGCCGCCGCCGCGTAATCTAAATTTGCCATGAAAGTCATTCGAATTGCCATGCTCAAAATCCGAACATTTATCGTTTCCGTTTATTTTAGATCGATCGTCGTATGAATGTAAACTCGGAGTCAGACTGAATGAAATCTAAGGTTTGATCGATTGAATGTTCTGCTAGAGCCGTATCAAATTAAATATAAAACGTCATCAAGCCACATGTTCCTTCTCATCCAACGACCTAGACTGCTTCAATGTCGAACTGTAAAAACGTTTAGCTTGCAGTTAATTCCATGCCAAAAATAGTGCTAATCACATAATAACACACAAATAATATCCTACTTAATATCCGCATGCACTTAATATACTTCCAAATTAACGCGCATTGCACGTACACATTGACTAGTACGACTAGTATGTGAAACTGGTGTCGTAACTTGTGAACGCGTCCAGATATAGTCAGCGGCAACATCGCCCGCAAGTTCTTCGTGTTTGCCCATGCGTCTAAACGCAGAAGGGGAGGAGAGAGAGAGAGCACACATGGAACCCACTAGTAAGTGAAGGTGAATAGTACGTGCTAACGAGCCGGTCCTACTAATGTACTAAAAATAATATTACATGTTATCCATTAAATAGGATGTGGTAATATAGAAACATTATATGAACAGGGGGGCACAAAAATTGTTGTTCTACGTATGTTGCCTATTAACGTGCGGCTTGAAGGCCCTGGTCGCATGTTCGATCCTCATCCTTTATTTTTTAATTTGTATATGGGTCCAAATTTGTTTCATGACAGGTGGGCCCCTCGGTGTGTAGTTTGTAGCACTTTAATTTGTGGGTCAATTTTTTTTCCATTCTAGGTGGACTATCGGTGTGTAGTTTTGTAGCTTATTCGTAATAATTAAAGAGAACAACAAAGTTTTTTGCAATAATACCATGGTGCAACGTTGAAGGCGAGAAAGGACGTGCGAGAGAGCGATGACCGAGCCAGAGGGAAATCAATTCGGGGAGGTGCGGGGGTTGCAACGGTGTTTGGTGTAGTTCTGGGTCGAATGCTATGAAAATATAATCTAAACCCACCGGAATAAATGCCTACACAAATTAATCCAAGGTTGGAGTCCCCCTCGCAATGTAAATAGCCCCGTCTTTGCGAGGGATGGAGAAGTAGCTTCAATGTGTGGAAGATACGGCGTGGGAAAGCGAGGTCAATCGAGAGACATATAGATAGAGAGACAAAATGAGTGTGGTCCGACATTCATTGAAAAGATATATATGCTCTGGAGAGATATTGTCCGATTGAGCTTTTGGGAAGAGTGAGGGCTGTAAGATAGAGCTTGAGAGATGATCCAGTCACAGACATGTAGATATATTTTGTGCGTGGGAGGAAGCAAGGTCAATCGATTACATATATAAAGGGAGAGAGATTGAGCGAGTGTGGGTCGTCGTGCGATCGAAAGAGTGAGATGGGTTGGAGAGAGTGACCTAGATAGACAATGTGAGTGAGAGAGTATACAATATGAATATGTCGAATTGGGCTCAAACATGGAGATATGTCGTTTGTGTCTGAGAAAGAGCGAGGTGAATCGATACATACACACACACACACACATAGAGAGAGAGAGAGAGAGAAAAAGAGAGAGATTGAGCGAGCGTGTCCCGCCATGAGGTCGAAAGAGCGGGGGCGGCTTGGATGGACTGACCTAGATAGACAATCTACGTGAGAGAGTATAGAGTGTGTCGATCGAGGCCCGAACAGGGAGATATATCATTTGTGTGTGAAAGAAAACAAGGTTAATCGAGACTCAGATAAAGAGAGCGAGATTGAGCGAGTGTGGCCCGCCGTGCGGAACAAATAGTGAGACAGTCTCGAGGGAGTGACCTAGATAGACAACGTGCGTGCGTGCGCACGAGAGGTTGGGGGTAGGCAATGCATGTATCTAGCGAGAGAGGGTGGGAGGGAGAGAGGGAGAGAGCTTGGCATGGGGTGCAATGGCGGGTGTGTGAGCTAAATACATTTGGTAATAGAGTGTAAAATGGGGGTTGTGTAGTTGAGAGAGTTAGAGATCGAAACATGGAGAGAAAGAATGAACATGTGTTGGAAACCGATAGCTTCCTAATATGGTTAGGAGAGGAAGATTGACCGATACAGGAAGTATGTAGCATGTGTGCCGGGGGGGGGGGGGGGGCTAAAAATAACATTTGAATATAGATAGTACGAGACTTAACATTGATGTTTCAATTTGGTGTACATTGTAAGATTTCAACTGAGGACCATGCGTATGGGTAATAATTCGAATTCGTGCCATACTAGGTTTGGAAAAGTTGACATTGACTCGATTGTTGTGCTATTTACTAGCAAGAGGCTAATACGTTGCATGGAACATCAAGATGCATTTATACGAGCTGTTTATATCATGGGAGACGAAGATGAATGAGGAAAGTCCTTATCTACAAATGTGGAGAGGGGTGTGGGTATCTTTTAGCAAAATTGTCATAGTTTGCTTTCTATCCGTCAGATATAGATCGGACGGTCTATATTGCAGGATGGCAGGCACACCATCATCACCAACTCGGTTTTTTTTATAAGAGTAGATATTAGGTCATATGTTTGAATCCATCCAAAGTTTGCTCACTACCATGGTGTTCAACATATACATATGAATTTGTATTAAAAACGTAGCATGGATACCGTGAAAGGCGAAATCCACGTTAGAATTGGAGATCTCTATGTGACACACACTCCAATTCAAATAACTAATTATGTGACACACACTCTAATCCACGTTAGCGTGAATATCGTGGATACCGTTCGATTTTTGTTCAAATAACTCCTCATTAATTAATTTATAGTATCTCGTTTCAGATGACTAATTATTTGCAAGGAAAACACTGGCATGGTAATACATACAGATTCCTTTGCAAATGAAATATGATTTGTTTGCATTCTCAAATGTAGGCGCACCAGGCAGACCAGGGTCGTGTCGTGGTGGTCGCGTGTGTCGTACGGATGCTTAGCACCCAGCCATCTAGCCCCTCCCTCCCCCCCAAAAAAGGACGACGGCAAATAAGTTCCCGCTTCCACGTTTCGGATTGAAATATCTGCCGGCCCCAAGCAAAATCTGCCTTCTCCACCATCTCCTTCTGCGCCCAGATTGCTCAAATCCCTAATTCTCCGCCAACCCAAGCAAAGTTTGAATCGCCCCTTATCTCATCTCTTTCCCCACCTCTGTGTCGGACGACAACGACGAAGACGACGGTCGTGCTTCACCACCGCACCGGAGCTACCTCATCTACGCCCTCATCCGCCGCACTGGGTGGTCCATCGACAATGTCGGCCGCCGCAACCGACGTGCCTCACAGGCACGGACTTCCACTGCATCCGGTGCGCTTCACCGATACCATCTCCCACCTCATCGGGGCTACTTCACCGAGCACATCATCGCACCTCCGCCCCCGAGGCCGTTGGGGCTTCACTAACGGTCTCGTCCACCGCATCGTAGCGCTCCGCTGCCACTCAAGATCTGCATCTGTGCACGGACAACAAACGCCAGCACATCACCCTCAACGGCTCTGAAGTGACACGCACTCTAGCTAGGCGAGCATACCCAAACGCCGGCCCGAACTAGGTATCCACACATCACTCCGTTGTGCACTGTTCTGGCGATGTTTGGATATCCTTTCACTGCTCTCTTATCTTACACTCCTAGGCAACTCTGACTTTAACTCTTATTTCTTATGGATAATCATCTGAAACTAGCAAAACCATTTTTAGCGAAGCATGATGGCGCTACGGGATCTGGTACACATCCTGCACACCTGTATAACCTTGTAAGTATCCGTCCTTCGATACAACAGCAAGGTTGATTTTTCTTATTTGATCAACAATTCATCGTGTCAAAAATGCAGAGGGGGATGTAAGGAGCACAAGGCCTGCACATCCAAGCTAACATGGACTTGTACATGGAACAACCGAAGAGCAAGCAGAGCTATAGTGAGCCTGTACAACAAGCTAGCATAAGTCCCTGCATTTCATTTAATTCATACTGGCCTGCGTGTATGATTTGTGTGCAGTGGCGGATCCACGAATTCAAGTTACCAAGGGCGAACATTTAACATTAAAAATACAAAGGCACTTGCACTCCAGAAATCAACATAACTTGAGAAATGTGAAGCTACATGCACTTTGAAAACCAGCTAATGATCCAAAGTAGTTCAGATTATAAAACACTAAATGATGTAAGCACCAAAACACACAAATGCAACATGGTGTACATGGACTACTAACACGGTCTGCACTGCTTGAATTATTCGTTCTCCGCTGAAAATATCGAAGTGTAATTGCACCTATAACCAGTGCGCAAACTGCATATCAATATATCTATCCTGCACAAGTATGCCAATTTTTTCAAACAACAGATTAGAAAAGTATTTAAGGTACGTTGTCATGATACGGGGACTTTCTAGTAGATGGCCTCGACGTTTCTTCAAGCCATGAAAATGTACTATAATTTTCTTCTCATCAATGCCTGCAAATCTCCATGTCTCTCTCAACATAGCAGATCATCATTAGACACTAAATCCTTCAATGGGAGCTTGCAAAATGCTTGCATTAGATCCCTCATTAGACACTATATGTTCATCACCAGGAGCATGTAAAATATTTGCATCAAATCCTTCATTAGCAGTCTGTTCACTAGACACCTCAGGCTCAAGAACAACATGAGCTTGTATGTTTGCACCGGAAACTTGATTAGATACATCAGATTCAGTCAGTTCAGTATTGATTGGGTGAGTTATAAAATAAGCAGAAATTGGTTTCTTTTCTTATAGATTCCCTACATACAAGCAGTTTTACAAAACCGTCAGGTTTAACTATTGGCCAGAAATTGAACAGTTGAATTAGATATAATCAGGGATGTGATGTACCTGCTCGTTGCGCATGCTGCTCTTGCAAGTTGCGACTGTCCGTTTGCGTAAGCTCGATGCCATGCCCGTGCTGCCGCCGGTGCGTCCCATGCATTCTACACCCATGGTTGGATCTTCATCTTCTTGTCCTTCCATTCGCTTGAAGCCCGACGACCGTCCTCCAACGAGGGTGCGAGGAAGTGTTGTGTTGGTCTATCCAGCGGCGGCTAGGTTAGGAGCGAATCAGACTGGAGGCTGGAGCGAACGAATTGGGATTTTTCCTGTTGTCGATTAATATGGGAGGCGCTCGTTTGGGCCACGAGCCTGCTATAGGGCCTGCCTTGCACTTACGTTATTGGCCCATCCAAATTGAAACATTTTTCTTCATTTTTTACATTGCCTGCTCGTGCATTGGGACGAACAAAACTAGCCTGGGCCAACCTAGACGGCTCAAACTAGGTGCACACTTTCGAGCCACCCGAGGCGGCCGCCCATACCAGCCCCTATGGTGGCGTCGCCCCTTTTGCATGTATGATTGGGGTAGTGAAAAATATTCCAGTGGCGCTTTTGATTTACCCACAGAATGGTTGAATTGCTTGTTTCTATGAACTGAGTTCGCCAATAATGTGAAGGATGCCGGTCTTTTCATCCTATTGTAGATTGCTTAGATCTCAATATGTCAAATGTAATCGTGTGAAATATACAGTAAAAGCCAGTGTGATGTGTGTGGCTACAACTAGTCTGACTACACGTCCTCATATAACATATCAGGGACGCACCATCTTACCAGATTAACCATTCGACTTACCAGTGCAGTGTGGGAAAAAAGAAGAATTGGGACTGTGTATCCAAGCAACTGATGCCATGGACTCCTTCTTAGAACCTTGTAAGCGAAAAAGAAGTTGCAGTGTGCCTCTAGAAAGTGCTAGCGTAAGTTCAGTTACCTGCTTCTCAGAATTTTAGTTAGCCATTTATTGCAAAATTGTTCAATTACATTGCTTGGCTTAATTTAGTTCGCTACTGATACATAATTCCATAGCCTGTTAATCCTATTATAGACTGCGCCTATCTATGTGTTTGATACTTACTGTTATTAATTACCTGTTTGCCTGAACTTAAATAGCTACTTAAGCACGTAGATAGCTGGTCATATGTACTTCTAGTGTGCAGAATTCACGTGTAATTTACGTTCTGATACCCTATTTGTTTAAATGGTTTGCTCTTATCACTTGTTGAACTAGTAATGTTTGCATGTTCATAGATAGACAATTGTTAGGTTTATATGAGGGGCACTGTCTTTTTCACTTATATATGTGTTGGAATCATTTTGCTTACGTCAAAGAAATTTACAGATGTTTGTGTTGCTGGTAAATGATACCGACTTGTTACTTTAATACGTTGCCAAGAACTTGTTAGTTTTACTAGTTCATGTGTAGTTAAATACGTTGCCAAAACTGGTTAGTTTTACTCGTTTGATGTTAGTTTCTTATGGCTCTTGCAAAACTTTTTTTATTGATTGCTAACATTCAAGTTTGCATGATCCAACTGAAACTCCGTTGGCACAACAGGTAAGTTTTCAGAAACTTCCTTGTTTACCTGGTTTGCTGCTGTAACTGTTTGTTGTAATAATCTTTCCAACTTCAAGTTTTCATGATCCAATTGGAAGTCCAATTGCACAGTAGGTACATTTTCAAAAATATATTTGTGTAACAGGTTTGCTGCTGTAACTTGTTGCTCTAATCAAGTTACTAACTACTCGACTTTTCAGGCTCCAAGAGAAACTCCAATGCCACAACAGGTTCCTTTTGCAAAACTTGTTTGTTTAACTGCTTTGCTGCTGCAACCGGTTGCTCTAATCATGTTACTGGCTACTCAACTTTTTAGGATCCAAGAGAAACTCCAATGCCACAACAGGTACCTTTTGGAAAACTTGTTTTTTTAACTGCTTTGCTGCTGCAACAACTGGTTACAATGATGTTAATAACTAGTTTTCAGCATCCAATTGAAACTCTTTAATTCCTTGTTTGTTCGATTTTTTAGAATCCGATCGAAACTTTAATGGCAAAACAGGTTAGCCCAAGATCAGAGTGCGAGGTCCCCATGGACGTTGTATCATCCCACAGCAGTGGCACCGGCCCAATCGTGCATCATGAATTGCCAACTGTTAATGCTCTAGAGGATAAACTAGTGGTAGAAAGAGATTCTGCTTCTGCACTTGGAGATGAAGTTGACATGTTGAGGAAGCAAACAACACAATCACAAGAAGTACTCAAGACAACCATTAAATATTTGGTGGATTTCAAAACGAAGCAAGCTGAGACTGACCGAATTGTTAAGGTCCTGAAGGAAAAAAGGAAATTAAATTCCCACTTTATAAATCATAGGTGAAATGTTCTTTCCATTGTTGAATAACCTTTGTGTTCTTTGTTCATGTAATTTATCAAAATATTTTTTTAGAGATCATGTAATAATTGTTTTTTGTTTTTCTCTTTCTAGTTTTGTTTGAGCACAAGTCTCTATTAATTGATAAGACTCGGAGACATTTCATTTTGATTGTTGTGCCAGGCCTACAAATATGCCAATCGGGCTGAATGTGCATTCAACAATAATAGTAGTATAGATAGACCATAAGTGGTTGATACGTCTCCAACGTATCTATAATTTTTTATTGCTCCACGCTATATTATCTATTGTTTTGTACTATATTGGGCTTTATTTTTCACTTTTATATTACTTTTGGGACTAACCTATTAACTGGAGGCCCAGAATTCTTGCTGTTTTTGCCTATTTCAGTATTTTGAAGAAACGGAATATCAAACGGAGTCCAAACGGAATGAAACCATAGGGAACGTGATTTTCTCATTAGATAAGATCCAAGAGACTTGGACCCTCGGTCAAGAAAGGAGGGAGGCGGCCACGAGGGTGGAGGGCGCGCCCCTGCCTCGTGGGCCCCCCGAAGCTCCACCGACGTACTCCTTCCTCCTATATATACCTACGTACCCCCAACAGATCAGATACGGAGCCAAAAACCTAATTCCACCACCGCAACTTTCTGTATCCACGAGATCCCATCTTGGGGCTGTTCCGGAACTCCGCCGGAAGGGGAATCCACCACGGGGGGCTTCTACTTCATCATCATAGCCTCTCCGATGAAGTGTGAGTAGTTTACCTTAGACCTTCGGGTCCATAGTTAGTAGCTAGATGGCTTCTTCTCTCTTTTTGCATCTCAATACAATGTTCTCCCCCTCTCTCGTGGAGATCTATTCGATGTAATCTTCTTTTTGCTGTGTGTTTGTTGAGACCGATGAATTGTGGGTTTATGATCAAGATTATCTATGGGAAATATTTGAATCTTCTCTGAATTCTTTTATGTATGATTGGTTATCTTTGCAAGTCTCTTCGAATTATCCGTTTGGTTTGGCCAACTAGATTTGTAGTTCTTGCAATGGGAGAAGTGCTTAGCTTTGGGTTCAATCTTGCGGTGTCCTTTCCCAGTGACAGTAGGGGCAGCAAGGCACGTATTGTATTGTTGCCATCGAGGATAACAAGATGGGGTATTTATCATATTGCATGAATTTATTCCTCTACATCATGTCATCTTGCTTAAGGCGTTACTCTGTTTTCATTAACTTAATACTCTAAATGCATGCTGGATAGCGGTCGATGAGTGGAGTAATAGTAGTAGATGCAGGCAGGAGTCGGTCTACTTGTCTCGGACGTGATGCCTATATACATGATCATACCTAGATACTCTCATAACTATGCTCAATTCTGTCAATTGCTCAACAGTAATTCGCTCACCCACCGTAAAATACTTATGCTCTTGAGAGAAGCCACTAGTGAAATCTAGGCCCCCGGGTCTATTCTCATCATATTAATCTTCCTATGCTTTATTATTGCTTTGCTTTTTTACTTTGCCTTTTATTTTACTTTGCATCTTTATACCAAAAATATTATCTATCATCTCTATCAGATCTCACTCTCGTAAGTGACCGTCACGGGATTGACAACCCCTATTCGCGTTGGTTGCGAGGAGTTATTTGCTTTGTGTTGGTACGAGGGACTCATGGCGTGGCCTCCTCGATCGATACCTTGGTTCTCAAAAAGCGAGGGAAATACTTACGCTACTCTGCTGCATCATCCTCTCCTCTTCGGGGAAAACCAACGCAAGCTCAAGACGTAGCAAGAAGGATTTCTGGCGCCGTCACCGGGGAGTCTACGCAAAAGTCAACATACCAAGTACCCATCACAATCCATTATCCCTCGCATTACATTATTTTCCGCTCCCGTTTTATTTGCCCTCTCTTTTCCGTTTGCCTTTTTCTCGTTTGCTTGTTTGCTCGTGTGTTGGATTGCTTGCTTGTCATTATGGCTCAAGATAATACCAAATTGTGTGACTTTACCAATACCAACAATAATGATTTCCTTAGCACTCCGATTGCTCCTCTTACCAATACTGAATCTTGTGAAATCAATGCTGCTTTATTGAATCTTGTTATGAAAGATCAATTCGTCGACCTTCCTAGTGAAGATGCCGCTACTCATCTAAATTGCTTCGTGGATTTGTGTGATATGCAAAAGAAGAAAGATGTTGACAATGATGTTGTTAAATTGAAGCTATTCCCTTTTTCGCTTAGAGATCGTGCTAAAGCTTGGTTTTCTCCTTTGCCTAAAAATAGTATGGATTCTTGGAATAAGTGCAAAGATGCTTTTATCTCTAAGTATTTTCCTCCCGCTAAGATCATATCTCTTAGAAACGATATTATGAATTTTAAGCAACTTGATCATGAACATGTTGCACAAGCTTGGGAGAGGATGAAATTAATGATTCGTAATTGCCCTACTCATGGTTTAAATTTGTGGATGATTATACAAAAAAATTATGCCGGATTGAATTTTGCTTCTAGAAACCTTTTAGATTCGGCCGCGGGAGGCACTTTTATAGAAATCACTTTAGGAGATGCTACTAAACTCCTAGATAATATTATGGTTAATTATTCTCAATGGCACCTTTGAAAGATCTACTAATAAAAAAGTGCATGCGATAGAAGAAATTAATGTTTTGAGTGGAAAGATGGATGAACTTATGAAATTATTTGCTAATAGGAGTGTTTCTTCTGATCCTAATGATATGCCTTTGTCTACTTTGATTGAGAATAATAATGAATCTATGGATGTGAACTTTGTTGGTAGGAATAATTTTGGTAACAATGCGTATAGAGGAAATTTTAATCCTAGGCCTTATCCTAGTAATTCCTCTAATAATTATGGAAATTCCTACAACAATTCTTATGGAAATTTTAATAAGATGCCCTCTGAATTTGAGACTAGTGTTAAAGAGTTTATGAATTCTCAAAAGAATTTTAATGCTTTGCTTGAAGAGAAATTGCTTAAGGTTGATGAATTGGTTAGGAACGTTGATAGAATTTGTCTTGATGTTGATTCTTTAAGCTTAGATCTATTCCTCCTAAGCATGATATCAATGAGTCTCTCAAATCCATGAGAATTTCCATTGATGAGTGCAAGGAAAGAACCGCTAGGATGCGTGCTATGAAAGGTGCCTTTATTAAAGCGTGTTCTTCCGATTCCCATGAAAATCAAGATGAAGATCTAAAAGTTATTGATGTGTCCCCTATCAAATCCTTGTTTTGTAATATGAATCTTGATAATGATGAGATTGAATATGAGTCACCTTTACCTAGAAGGCGTTCTAAAAATTCGGAGCTTTTAGGTTATGATGCTAAAATTGATAAAAGTGGGATTGGAAGTAAAACCTTAGAAGTTGCTAAACCCACTATCTTGGATTTCAAGGAATTTAATTATGAAAGTTGCTCTTTAATTGATTGTATTTCCTTGTTACAATCCGTTCTAAATTCTCCGATGCTTATAGTCAAAATAAAGCTTTTACCAAACATATCGTTGATGCCTTGATGCAATCTTATGAGGAAAAACTTGAGTTGGAAGTCTCCATCCCTAGAAAACTTTATGATGAGTGGGAACCAACTATTAAAATTAAGATTAAGGATCATGAATTTTATGCTTTATGTGATTTGGGTGCTAGTGCTTCCACTATTCCCAAAACTTTGTGTGATTTGCTAGATTTCCGTGATTTTGATGATTGCTCTCTAAACTTGCACCTTGCGGATTCCACTATTAAGAAACCTATGGCAAGAATTAATGATATTGTTATTGTTTCAAATAGGAATTATGTGCCCGTAGATTTTATGTTCTTGATATGGATTGCAATCCTTCATTCCTATTATTCTTGGTAGACCTTTCCTTAGAACGATTGGTGCAATTATTGATATGAAGGAAGGGAATATTAGATTCCAATTCCCATTAAATAAAGGCATGGAACACTTCCCTAGGAAGAACATAAAATTACCATATTAATCTATTATGAGAGCCACTTATGGATTGCTACCAAAGATGGCAATACCTAGAGCTATCCTTGCTTTTATGCCTAGCTAGGGGCGTTAAACGATAACGCTTGTTGGGAGGCAAAAGAATTTTATTATTTGTTTTTTTTGTTTTTGTTTCTCTTTAGGAATAAATAATCCATCTACCTTCTGTTTAAGATGTGGTTTTATGTTTGAATTAGTGTTTGTGCCAAGTTAAACCTATAGGATCTTCTTGGATGATAGTTATTTGATCTTGCTGTAATTTCCAGAAACTTTCGGTTCACGAAAACAATTGCTAAATATCACCAGAACGTGATAAAATAGTGATTCCAATTGCTTATGATCAATAAACAAATTTCCTAGGTCTTCCTATTTTCGCTGAATTTTTGGAGTTCCAGAAGTTTGCGTTAGTTACAGATTATTACAGACTGTTCTGTTTTTGACAGATTCCGTTTTTCGTGTGTTGTTTGATTATTTTGATGAATCTATGGCTAGTAAAATAGTTTATAAACCATAGAGAAGTTGGAATACAGTAGGTTTAACACCAACACAAATAAATAATGAGTTCATTACAGTATCTTGAAGAGGTCTTTTGTTTTCTTTCGCTAACGGAGCTTACGAGATTTCTGTTGAGTTTTATGTTGTGAAGTTTTCAAGTTTTGGGTGAAATCTTTTGATGGATTATGGAACAAGGAGTGTCAAGAGCCTAAGCTTGGGGATGCCCATGGAACCGCCAAGATAATCCAAGGACACCAAAAAGTCAAAGCTTGGGGGTGCCCCGGAAGGCATCCCCTCTTTCGTCCACTTCCATCGGTAAATTTACTTGGAGCTATATTTTTATTCACTACATGATATGTATTTTGCTTGGAGCGTCTTGTATGATTTGAGTCTTTGCTTTTTAGTTTAACACAATCATCCTTGCTGTACACACCTTTTAAGAGAGCCATACATGAACTAGAATTTGTTAGAATACTCTATGTGCTTCACTTATATCTTTTGAGCTTTATAGTTTTGCTCTATGTGCTTCACTTATATCTTTTGAGCTTTATAGTTTTGCTCTAGCACTTCACTTATATCTTTTAGAGCACGGTGGTGGATTTGTTTTAAAGAAACTATTGATCTCTCATGCTTCACTTAGATTATTTTGAGAGTCTTAAATAGCATGGTAATTTGCTTAAAATAATAATATGCTTGGTATTCAAGATTTGTAAGACTTTCTTTTGAGTGTGTTGAATACTAAGAAAAGTTTGATGCTTGATAATTGTTTTGAGATATGAAGGTGATAATATTAGAGTCATGCTAGTTGAGTAGTTGTGAATTTGAGAAATACTTGTGTTAAAGTTTGTGATTCCCGTAGCATGCATGTATGGTGAACCTTATGTGATGAAGTCGGAGCATGATTTATTTATTGATTGTCTTCCTTATGAGTGGCGGTCGGGGACGAGCGATGGTCTTTTTCCTACCAATCTATCCCCTAGGAGCATGCGCATAATACTTTGCTTTGATAACTTGTAGATTTTTGCAATAAGTATATGAGTTCTTTATGACTAATGTTGAGTCCATGGATTATACGCATTTTTCTCACCCTTCCACCATTGCTAGCCTCTCTAATACCGCACACTTTTCGCTTGTATCATACACCTACCGTAAACCTTCCTCAAAACAGCCACCATACCTACCTATCATGGCATTTCCATAGCCATTCCGAGATATATTGCCATGCAACTTTCCACCGTTCCGTTTATTATGACACGCTCCATCATTGTCATATTGCTTAGCATGATCATTTAGTTGACATCGTATTTGTGGCAAAGCCACCGTTCATAAATCTATCATACATGTCACTTATGAAACATTGCATATCCCGATACACAGCGGAGGCATTCACATAGAGTCATATTTTGTTCTAAGTATCGAGTTGTAATTGTTGAGTTGTAAGAAAAATAAAAGTGTGATGATCATCATTTTTAGAGCATTGTCCCAAGTGAGGAAAGGATGATGGAGACTACGATTCCCCCATAAGTCGGGACGAGACTCCGGACAAAAAAAAAGAGGCCATAAAAAAGAGAGAAAAGGCCCAAATAAAAAAATGAGAGAAAAAGAGAGAAGGGACAATGTTACTATCCTTTTACCACACTTGTGCTTCAAAGTAGCACCATGATCTTTATAATAGAGAGTCTCTCGTTTTGACACTTTCATTTACTAGTGGGAATTTTTCATTATAGAACTTGGCTTGTATATTCCAATGATGGGCTTCCTCAAATTGCCCTAGGTCTTCGTGAGCAAGCGAGTTGGATGCACACCCACTTAGTTTCATTTGTTGAGCTTTCATATACTTATAGCTCTAGTGCATCTGTTCTATAGCAATTCCTACTCACTCACATTGAAATCTATTGATGGGCATCTCCATAGCCCGTTGATACGCCTAGTTGATGTGAGACTATCTTCCCTCTTTTTGTCTTCTCCACAACCACCATTCTATTCCACATATAATGCTATATCCATAGCTCACGCTGATGTATTGCGTGAAGATTGAAAAAGTTTTGAGAATGTCAAAAGTATGAATCAATTGCTTGGCTTGTCATCGGGGTTGTGCATGATTTAAATATTTTGTGTGGTGAAGATAGAGCATAGCCAGACTATATGATTTTGTAGGGATAACTTTCTTTTGCCATGTTATTTTGAGAAGACATAATTGCTTTGATAGTATGCTTGAAGTATTATTATTTTTATGTCAATATGAACTTTTGTCTTCAATCTTTCGAAATCACCACAATTAAGAAGAATTACATTGAAATTATGCCAAGTAGCACTCCGCATCAAAAATTCTCTTTTTATCATTTACCTACTCGAGGACGAGCAGGAATTAAGCTTGGGGATGCCTGATACGTCTCCAACGTATCTATTATTTTTGATTGCTCCATGCTATATTATCTATTGTTTTGGACTTTATTGGGCTTTATTTTTCACTTTTATATTACTTTTGGGACTAACCTATTAACCGGAGGCCCAGCCCAGAATTGCTATTTTTTTGCCTATTTCAGTATTTCGAAGAAACGGAATATCAAACGGAGTCCAAACGGAATGAAACCTTCGGGAACGTGATTTTCTCATCAGATAAGATCCAGGAGACTTGGACCCTCGGTCAAGAAGGGTGGAGGGCGCGCCCCCTGCCTCGTGGGCCCCCCTGAAGCTCCACCGACGTACTCCTTCCTCCTATATATACCTACGTACCCCCAACAGATCATATACGGAGCCAAAAACCTAATTCCACCGCCGCAACTTTCTCAGATCCACGAGATCCCATCTTGGGGCTCATTACGAGTTCACGGAAGGGGAATCCACCACGGAGGGCTTCTACATCATCATCATAGCCTCTCCGATGAAGTGTGAGTAGTTTACCTCAGGACCTTCGGGTCCATAGTTAGTAGCTAGATGGCTTCTTCTCTCTTTTGGATCTCAATACAATGTTCTCCCCTCTCTCGTGGAGATCTATTCGATGTAATCTTCTTTTTGCGGTGTGTTTGTTGAGATCGATGAATTGTGGGTTTATGATCAAGATTATCTATGAGCAATATTTGAATCTTTTCTGAATTCTTTTATGTATGGTTGGTTATCTTTGCAAGTCTCTTCGAATTACCCGTTTGGTTTGGCCAACTAGATTGGTAGTTCTTACAATGGGAGAAGTGCTTAGCTTTGGGTTCAATCTTGCGGTGTCCTTTCCCAAAGGATGAGGGGCAGCAAGGCACGTATTGTATTATTACCATCGAGGATAACAAGATGGGGTATTTATCATATTGCATGAATTTATTCCTCTACATCATGTCATCTTGCTTAAGGCGTTACTCTGTTTTCATTAACTTAATACTCTAGATGCATGCTTTGGATAGCGGTCGATGAGTGGAGTAATAGTAGTAGATGCAGGTGAGTCGTTCTACTTGTCTCGGACGTGATGCCTATATACATGATCATACCTAGATACTCTCATAACTATGCTCAATTCTGTCAATTGCTCAACAGTAATTCGCTCACCCACCGTAAAATACTTATGCTCTTGAGAGAAGCCACTAGTGAAATCTAGGCCCCCGGGTCTATTCTCATCATATTAATCTTCCTATGCTTTATTATTGCTTTGCTTTTTTACTTTGCCTTTTATTTTACTTTGCATCTTTATACCAAAAATATTATCTATCATCTCTATCAGATCTCACTCTCGTAAGTGACTGTGAAGGGATTGACAACCCCTATTCGCGTTGGTTGCGAGGACTTATTTGCTTTGTGTAGGTACGAAGGACTCGCACGTGGCCTCCTACTGGATTGATACCTTGGTTCTCAAAAACTGAGGGAAATACTTACGCTACTCTGCTACATCATCCTCTCCTCTTCGGGGAAAACCAACGCAAACTAAAGACGTAGCAGTGGCACGCATCGGAAAGGGCCAAGATGTCGTACTAGCTTCGCTAAAAAAAGGATGCTCTTCTTGCAAAAAAAAATACAGCAGCCTGGCTTATGTATGTTAGTTGATATTATTGATCCATATATACAAGTGTTTATATGTCTATTAGTTTTGTACAATCTTGGTTGATTGACTCGTATTTGAATCTTTATACATCTCTTGTATACATATCTAAATGAGAGTACACATTATGCTGCATGTGACATTTGAGTTGGACATAAAGTGTTCCAAATATTAGAATTCGCCTTAAACTGGATTCTAGCTTCTGAATTCGAGTATTGGCATTTGTAAATCATATTCATATGACAGTGGAATACATATTTGTCGTGCTTTTGAACATATATAAAAACACATAGAATGATTTATAAAGATTCGTATAGGAATACAAAATGGATTCGAATTTAGTTGCCAGGGTAAACGTGGATGCTTATTGTCCCAAAATTTGAAAGAAGCGGCAAAATGTCCACTCCCACGTCATCTGCCCGAAGTCAAGTATTTGGGAGATGGAAATTACTGTATACCCCTTGCACGGACAATCCATCGGCCCGAGTTCCACTGCTCTCAATAGGGGTAGGTTAGTAACTTCAATTAGACGTGACACGACCGCCTCTGAGCCCATTCCGACACGGTGGGCGCCAAACATGGGCGGCAAAACACATTTGATTCAAGCTCGTCCGAAAGACCTCTGTTTCTCCCTCCATTTCCCCATTCATACACGGTGGGCGGCAAAACAAACTCGCTTCGGCCGAAATCGAAGTAGGCAAATATTTTCAATAGGGGCAGGTTTGTAACTTCACTCAGACGTGACACAACCGCCCGACCTGTCAGCCCCGTTCATACACCATGGGCGCCAACCATGGGCGCCAAAACACCATCTCCTCGACAGAAATCGCTCTGGGCAAATATTGGCGAGATGCGAGATTACCGTCCTATCCCCAACCGACGGGACGCCCAAATTTTAAACGGGGCTAAGTTCAGAATTTCCAATATTTCGCATAAAGCGTCCCAAAACCATGGTTCCCCGTACCTCTCCCTCCATTTTCCCATTCATACACCGTACACGCTAGAACACCATCCCCACACCAGCCTCCTCCGTCTGCCACCCCGTCCATTGCCGCCGTCCTCCACCCCATCCATCGCCACCGTCCTCCACCATGCCAGAGCGCCTACCAAGACCGCGCCGTCCACTGCTAGAGATGGACGTTTCTCATCCACGTCGATGGACCAAGCGCCTTGCATCGTGTCCTCTCGCTTCATCGGCGCCGTCGTCCTCTTTGCCGGGGCCGCTCACACGACCTTCTCTTCCACTGCAATGGGACTTATCCCCCGATGCACCCATCTACGCTCACAGATCTGCTTCAACACCACCGACAACCATCACACCCCCGATGCCTACACGGCGCTGCAAGAGTGGTGGTACTTCATATCTCCTCAACTTTTTTATCTCAACAAGAAAATAGATCATAACTTGGTTACTGTACTTTCTTTTCAGCTCTTAGAATTTAGTTCTTAGTTCGAAGCAAACAATGGATGCTAAATAGCATTTCTCCGGTTTGCAACTTTAAATCTGCCATGGCACAGTCATAATAGGTTTTAATTGATCATGTTGGTTCCGTGGTGGTTTCTTTAATAGAAATCAGAGGGGAAACCCTCTTTTGCTCAAAAAAATGCTAGCAGAAGAACACTCAGGTGTGTATCTCTATAGGGTGCCCACGGTTGGCCGCGGCCCACCCTAGGATTTTGGGTCGGCCCAGGCCCCGATTCCCCTCTGTTCTGCTACGCGCTTCCGATCTCTACTCGCCCTCAGCCACCTGCCTCGCCGGCGACTTGCCGTCCCCGGATGGCATGACTCTAGGAGGAGATGTCGTACTAACAGGAGGTCAGGAGCCGCTCGCCCAACAGCGTCACCGCTGCCCGGGCACGCTGCCATGCCTACCTTCCTAGTCCGTTCAGGGCTCAGGCGTGCAGCACCCACTAAGCCAACCCGATTTATCCTGAGATACGTCCTCAACACTCAACAACCACTCCTCATCACCCATTTTCTAATTGATTCATTACTCATTAGGGAGGGCTGTCATTAGGGTTTGTTGTGTGCTGAGTGCTATCTACACTTAATGGTTCAGATGTATTTCAGTAATCTTTAGTACCTGTAAAGTTCACAGGGTTTCAAAATTCCGGCCCTAGGAACATTTAGTAGTCATTTTGGATTGTTGGTCGTAGTGACATTGACCCATATTACTACTGTAGGCTAGGTTTGTTGATGATTTTACTTGTCTTTCTTACTCATTCGATATGATATCCAATTATTCATGTCGATTAGGTGCAAACAGTAAGTGCTAGACAAACTTCTTGATTCCGATTTTGGATGGTCTCTTACTGCAGTTACAATTATGCACAGTTGTCCTAGTAAGCTCACAAGTAAATGATTGATTCACTACATCTATGCCTGCCTTGTCATATTTTTTGTCAATATTCTTTTAGGGTGGACCACCCTGTTTCAAAATACTGGAGCCATAGACATGAGTGAATAGTATTTATCTGTGTGATCTCTTCCATCATGTGTGGGCAACAAACACTCCATTGTATAGAAAGAAAGTTTCATTTCCATATTTTATAGACTACAATCTTTTACATGGAATACAATCTGCCTACTTGCTATGCGTCGCAACAACACTCCACCCTTGAAGCTAAACATTATGCCACTCATAATTCCTTAGTTTTATTTGTTCAAATACGAATTTGATATGATTCTAATGTTCCTACTTTAGTTTTGAAATGTGTGTCTGCCTGTTATAGAGACATAAGAGGTTTGTATTTCTGTGTGGTCTGGTCAGCACGGTTGGGGGGTGAACTTTGCCTATGCAGGGGTTTATAGGGAGACACTCTTCGAGTTGAATCCGCAATGCATTCCATAGATAATCCAACTACTTTTTATGTTTTCATGAATCTCAGATTCTGAATACCATCATAATGATTTTGAGCTTGCGCGCCTGAAAATAATCAAGCAGAACAATGCCATGGCTGTCAAACTTGGCATTAAGGGACTGAAATCAAGCCTGGATGCAATGCAATGCAAACGCTCTCCACCTACAGATTCATGCTCAGAATATGATCCTAACAGTGATTCTGAGCTAGAGGGAGACCTAAGTCAATGTAGCTCCCTAGTGGAGGAGTCAGAGGGTGATGCCCTATCTTATTCACCCATCAAGGTGATTGCTCTAACTTTCCAAGGTTATATTGGTCGCACATATCTTGCAACTGATGCTTTGCATTGCTTCTACTTTGTTGCATTGCCATTAGCTTAGTTTACACATCGTGTATGTGAATACGCCCTGCCTATCCATTTTTAGTACATATTCCATCTGTCATCATACCATATTTATCCATTTGAATGTCGTTCTTGTGTATCAGACGTTGAAAAGGAAGAGGGCGATTGCTGATCACGGAGGAGCACGAGCAAAGTATTTGGAAAAGGTAGTGGCACCTGATAAATCAAATAGCCATTAGGTGTAGTTGCAATATCACCTAACCCACAAAACACCCCAACTCTAGCAGACTCTAGCCCTACTACACTGGTCATTTCTGATGCCCCAACTCAGAAGACCCCAACTGCAGCAAACAGTGTGATGATGCCAGTTGACATAGCACTAGCTATACGATGCAAAACCCCCATTCCAGCAAAGAGTACACCAAACCCAGTTGCCAAATCCCTTTTTGAACCAGAGAGAGCCCCAATTGCAGCAAATAGGACACTTGTTCCATTTCTTCCCAGTTTAGAAGACGAAGCTTATATTGTTGTCAGGAACTTTGTGCGCATCTTTCCTTCATGGAAAGATTATACCGTAGACACAGAACAATTTCCAGTCTTCCTTCGCAACTTACGCGTAAGTAATGTACTAATGTGATTCATGGTAATTACTGCATATGTTTCTGCTGACAGAAGACACAAGATTTCATTCTTTTAAATAGGCGAGGGCCAAACTGGATTGTCAAGATGAGCAAGGGTTGGTTGCGCTTTTCAAGCACTCGTTGATGAAGTATCGTTCCTACCTGAGGCAAGCGCACTTTGATGGTAAGCCTCTAAACGAAATTTCTGTATAGTCTTCGGTGCTACATTTATCAGACAGTGACTGGAATAATCTTGTTACACATTGGTCTCATCTGCATCGTAAGGTACTGTCTATGATATCACATCACAATTTGGACTACATTTCTGCATTTGCCTTAATGTCTCACTTGTACAAAAACTGTTAGCAGAAGAACACTCATTCTCAAGGGACCACAAAATATCGCAACTACTCTGCACACTGCATTGCTCTTGTGAGTACCTCTTGCCCTGTATGACCATACTTACTTTCATAGTTGTTTGATTATGTAGCATCACTGCACATGTTAGCCTCATTATCATCCATTTGGTGGACATTATAAGATCCGTATGGACTCTTACATAAATTTAGAATCAAACCAATGCTTTTGAAGAGGTTTAGCTCTGCAGTCCTCTTGTAAGGACTGAACGTCGTCTATCACTGTACTTACATAAACAGCTACTCCCTCCGTCCCATAATATAAGAACGTTTTGTACAGTACACCAGTGTTCAAAATACTCTTGTATTATGGGAAGAGGGATTGGTTCATTGTGTAGCATTCTACATTTTATCTCCCTCGCCCACCATTTACTAAAAAATATCAGATCTATATTTAATCTTACCAAAAAGTTGAATACACAGACAATGCCAGTGCAGAAGTGTAGCCCATTGCTCTTGTCAGTACATTTTGTCCTCATAACGCTTGTACTTCCGAGGATTGGTAGTTGATTATGTAGCATCAATCTGCATCTTATCTTCATTATCTTCTATCCCTTCCAGTATTATCATATCTATAATTATTCTCTACAAAATGTTGAGTACAGGCAATGCTTATGAAGAAGATTCTGTGCAGAAATTCTTGAGTTATCCTTCCCTTGACATGGACAAGGGCATTATAAAGTCGGTGTTAACTGTTAATGTAAGTCAGTCCTTCTAAAGCCTTTATCGTCAACCGCTATTTAATTTGCTCATACTCCCTATCGTTTACTGCTGTTTATTTGTTGTTTCTACCAAAATACATGTTCGCAAGAACCGTAAGTTCCAAGTATTACTTGTAAAACCAAATTCCTTATTCATATCATGCACATTACTCAATAGTCCCTATATGTATGCTTGTTTTTGTGGATCTATAATCCAGTGTGTGGTGAAGCAGCCCACATTTGCACCTTGTCATCTCCTGTTTTATCTTACTGATGTGGCTGATGATATGAACAACATGCCATGCACATTAACCAAAATAAATACAATGATTATCTTTGCCCTTCATTTATGCTTGTTATGTTGACATGGTAATCCGGCAGTGTGGGGAAGCTCCCCGCATTATGAACAATGCCAAATTATGCTATTGATATTTTGAACTTACTCTTTATTTTCTAATTTCAAATTTTATGGAATTGACAACACAATTATCTTCTTTGTTTATACACGTGCAAAACCTGTCATCTCTCTGCTTGTTTCAGGGTGACATGCCTGATGGCATGAACAAATCTGCTGAAGGCAGTGAGACAAACCCAACATATATTGCAGCAAAGAAGGAAAAACATCTTGAAGATAGCGAGACAACCCCAAAGTCTTGTCTTGATGTAGTGTTCAAGTTACTTGTTCACTGAATTCGCTGTATGAATCAGTTCGACTTCTTCAGTCCCAAGTTCTAGCTGAAAGGCATTCTGCAACTCAACTTCGACTTGAAGTCCTATCTCTAAGAAAGATTGCGGAGAACACCAATGAGAACCTCATTGCTAAACAGCTACACCTGGAAGGTATGACCGACATGCTAGGCCGGTCTCATAGCCTTGCTCAGTAGCTTGCGCAGTAGTTCCCGCGCAAGCCTAACCTTTCTTGAATTGTCTTGGAAGTGGTCTCGGTTTAGTATTATTTTGTTACGTTGCAATGGTGTCCAGTTTTTGTAATATGCTTCTTCGTTGCGCTTTATGATCACTGGTGGCAAACTTTGATGCCCAGTGGATGTAATATACCATAAATCCTTTATTGTATAGTGTAGGTATATTCTAAGTTACTATGCCGTAATTTCTTTATTGTATAGAGTAGGTTTGTTCTTAATTCCTACTAGTTACTGCCATCATTCGCTATCTGAAAAAAAACTGATGTAGTCGACCGGGCCGAAACATTTGCCTCTAACGGGCGTGGTTTTTAGCGGGCCACAATTCGGCCGGCCTGCATCTTTCTTGGGCCCGAATGGCCATCGGGGCCTTCACACTTTGCGCCAGGCCCACAATTTACTCTGGCCTATATTCAGCCCAAATTTTAGTTGGGCTTTTTGTGGACCCAACGCTTAGTTTGGCCCATGTAGCGTTGGGCCATTAACAGGCTGAATATTCTGCTGGCCTCATATGGCCCAGAAGAAACCATGGCCTTTAACAGGCCGAAATGCATGTTGGGCCTCAATTTTCACTAGTCGTCGATGGGCCTTCAATAGGCTGAAATGTAGACCGAGCCTTTTCCGGCCCAGTTATATGACAGGCCATTACCAAGCTGAAACATATCTCGGGCCTTAGTTGGCCCACTGATATCATGGGCCTTTAACAGACCGAAAGCTTAGTACATGCATCAATGGGCCGAATTATACGACATGCCTTTAACAGGCCCAAAGTCACGTTGGGATGAACTATTGCCACCTTTATCACGAGACATTAGTGGGTCGGATGTCGCGTCAGACCATATATGGCCCATGGGCAGCACGGGTCATTCCCAGGCCGAAAGACACACCGGGCTGAAATGGGCCCATGTCTACATCGGGCCTCTAATAGGCCGAAAGTCACTGGGCTATAATTGGGCCCAAATATTCGGCGAACAATTAACGGGCCAGATCTGGCTTCGGGCTGTAAATGGGCCTTTATTAAACATGTCGTTATTGGGCTGGCCCACTAGTACCTAAGTAAGTACTACATGCCTTTTACTAGGCCGGCCTTTTTAACCTATATGGCCCTTTGTTGGGTCGTGCCACGTGTCGACGTATCATAGGCGCCTCCTGTCCACTGAATGGATGACATCTGTCCTAACGGTGAGCCAACACGTGTTTCCTCCGGCCAATGAGAATTTTACACGTGGAAAATCCTCATTAGTTCGGGCTGTTAGCGGGTTATCAGATCCAAAACCGGACCCGATAGCTTAATGGCGACCCGTTACGGTGGATGGCACGTGTCGGCCACCCTTGACGAAAGCACTTCCATGACGCGACATTTATCGTCATGGAAGTGGACACTTCTGTGATGATAATTCTCGTAATGTCATGGAACACTTCTACGATAGCACAGGTATGACTATCTTGACTCTGCCATAAAATTGTCATGGATGTACATGCATGACAGAAAACGTGACCTACTGTGACAAACACGTATCATCACGGAAGTGTATTTTTTTGTAGTGAGCCCCCGTGTACATTACTTCAGAACTGAAGGGACAGGCGGTAACATCCCAGTAGAGGTGGACCTGAGTTCCCGACAGTCTCTGGTTAGTCGGGTCGGCTCCTGAGGGGTACCCGCGGGTTGATGTGAAAGTCGGGCGGGCCCGAAGAGCAACCGTGAGATAATTACGAGGCACGACCGGGCAGGTAGACCGCACTAGAGTGAGAGGGTTGGGCTTGGCCCTTGTTGTATTTTCCTCGAGACGGGGCAATGGGGTCATATGATTGTGAGTCACTGCTCATCAACACGAGCTCCTAATACACTAAGGGTTTGGGTATTTGATCTGAGTTGGCCACTGGCCTTTACGCACTAACCACCATGCGGGAACAATCATGGGCACTCAACGTTGTACGTTTTTTCCGAAAGCTTTGTCAGACATCCAGTTCAGCATTGTGGCACGGTCGAATCGTGCCATCCACTACACGAGTGGTGCTGGTACCTACGCACAACGACCCGGAGTGCAATGGTCGATGGGCCCAAGACCCCGGAGCGCTTAGGATGTAGACCGGCGGGGACTTCTCTGTGGAGCCTAGGTAGGACAGACGTGTTGGTCTTCCGAGGCCGGGCATGGACCCAGGAAAGTGTGTCCAGCCAGAGTAATCAAGCGTGTTGGGTAATGTGGTGCACCCCTGCAGGGAAGTTATCTATTCGAATAGTCGTGTCCACGGTAACGGATGCTCGGAGTGGTATCCTGATCTATTACTCGAGACATGTGATGTATGTTTCTAATCGAAACCCTAGCAATTAGAATTAGTCGATTGAATGTGCGATTTAATTATTGTTCTTTGAGCTGCTCTTGTTTTCAAACTATTGACATATATTTAGGATTGAATTCATGATACTGGCCCATTGTAGAGTAAAAGAACCTAAAAATTAGGATCCATTCATAGGAGCCCATTTTAGATTATGTGGTAATTTTGATCCTTATAATCACTTTCATTTTTAAAATTTTGATTTGTAAATTTCGTCTTTGATTGATTGCTAGCTCTACCTAGATGGAAGAGGGCAACGAAAGAGTTTTGCGCCGGAAGCGAGCAGTTGTTGACCAAGTGCAATGAAATATGCTCTTGGTTTCTGAGCGTGAAGCGGCTCTAGTTTCACTGGATGGTCCTGGCCTTGGAGGTAACGCCAGATGAACGAAAGTGGATGCTTCCTGAAGGCAAGGGGGAACTCACATTGGAGGTTCTCCTCTAGGCAATGGCAGAGGCGATGGAGTCATCGGATCCTCAACAGCGAGTTTGCTGGTACGAGTACCACTCCCGCCTCTCGTCGCCAATTCCTAAGCCGGAAGGGCCTGTGAACTTGCATATTATCAACGTCGTCAATGAGGAAATAGAGGAGGAGTCAAACGATGAGTAGGAGGAGGAGGAAGACGATGCTGGCGAGGAGGAGGATGAGGAAGAAGTTTCTGATGATGAGGAGGAGGAAGAGGATTCTGGCGAGGATTAGGAGCAACAGGAGGAGGAGGAGGTTGTAGAAGAAGTGGGCAATCAGGGGGTATGGAGACCATCGCTCATCATTCACCGACAGAGATGAATCTGATGATTGCAGTGGGCAACAAGGATGATGAGATGGATGACCAGGAGATGTTAGATGCTGATGTCGGGGAAGATCTACCGTTGCTCACCTTGGAGGCCAAGCCGGGCTGCAAGACCGCCCCAATTGTGGTGGAGTATGAGCTTTCGGCTCAGATTGAGCAGAATGCTTAACGCTCCCACTAGCGCGTGGCTCGGCATCTTAAGCGTCTCCCACCCCCTTCTAGTAAGTGATGAGGATCCGACATGTGGATGCCCATCGTTAAATGAAAACAATTATGTTATTTGAATATGCTTAATCAAGTGCAGCATGCTAAATTTTGTATTTTGTAAGTTCAGAGGGTTTTTGCATGTGTGCGTCATGCAAAACATAACTAAAATAGCAACATCATGCAAAACTTACCTAAAATAGCAACATGCAAAACTTACTAGAAACAACAACATGCAAAACTTGCTTTAAAAGGGATCCATGCACTAGGAAGATATGTTGTGAAGGATTTTTTGTTTCAAATTTGTGGTATTGCAAGTCCATGATTTATCCTAGTAACTAATTCACACAAAAGGGCTTCATGCACAAGGATTTCATTTTTTGAGGCTTTTTTTTTCATTTTCTTTGATTTTTTTTCTTCAAAACGAGGTCAAACTCGCAAGGTTGACCAATCCTACCATATGGTTGGGAATTCCAACTTTTTTGTGCCTAGTACCTATACTGCCAATTCAAAAGGTGAAAATGTTTTTTTGCCAATTTTTAGGACGTGTGTACATGGCACTTGTAGTTCAAATTTGAGCTAGTTCTGATAAATCTCTAGAAATTCAGTTAATGGATGAAATATATAAATAAAACTAGATAATTCATTAAACTTGGGCAATGTGCATACAATGTGGTCTACATTGATATAAAAT
Organism: Aegilops bicornis; assembly: GCA_021605145.1. Classification (NCBI taxonomy): domain Eukaryota; kingdom Viridiplantae; phylum Streptophyta; class Magnoliopsida; order Poales; family Poaceae; genus Aegilops; species Aegilops bicornis. The sequence continues at coordinate 522,313,397 of CM038669.1, forward strand.
GCAAATACCAAATTCTATAACTTATTTCAGGCACTTACTTCACAAAAAACATTTCTCGCACTTGAAAAATGAAAAAAATAGATTTTATTACCAAACTAATTTTAATTGCTTTGAAAACATTGTCCATAGTGGGAACACCCATGGTTGTGCCAAATTTGGACATGTTATTATGAAGTATGCCATGGATGTGGCCATGACCATGGCATATGCATTGAAATCCATACAAGTTCATAGTAGATAGGCCATTTTGTGAAGGTTTTTTCTCAAACTTGTGGTATTGCAATTCCACGATTTTTCGCAGAAACTATTTCACACAAAATGGCTCCATGCATAAGGATTCCATTTTTTTAGGCCTTTTCATTTTCTTTGTTTCTTTCAAAATGAGGTCAAACTTGCAAAATTAACCAATCCTACCAGATGGTTGGGAATTTCAACTTTTGTTGTGCCCAGTGCCTATATCACCATTTGAAAAGTTGAAAAAGCTTTTTTGCCAATTTTCAGGACATACATACATGAAACTTGTACTTCAAATTTGAGCTAGATCTGATAAATCTCTAGAAATTAGGTAAATGAATGAAATATAGAAATAAAACTAGATAATTCATGGAACTTGGGCAGTGTGCATCCAATGTTGTCTATTTTGGATGAAAAATGGGAAGACACAATTTTATAACTTATTTCAGGCACTTACTTCACAACCAGGGGGCTATTGAAAAGTAACCGGTCTACCCGGGCTCTGGTTATGTACTCTTCGGCCAACAAGGGGTCTTCCGCAAAGTTATAGCACTCTCTGCTTCACCATTGTCCGTACGCCTGCCGCCTGCCATCAAGAGGGCAGAGCCACGCGGCTGTGCCCCATTGTCACCATCACCGCCCTTCCCGCCACCAGGAAGTCCCGCCAATTCTAGATGCCACAAAAACAATCTCCCGCCACCAACGCACCACTCCCCGCACTCCCCACACCTTAAATACCAGTGTTTGGTATCATTCCACCGAGGCTTCACTCCATTGCTCCCGCGCCCCGCGCAACCCTAATCTAGTACAACCACTGCTACTTGTGAGCTACGTTGGGATTTCCTCGAAGAGGAGAGGATGATGCAGTACAGTAGAGATTAGTATTTCCTTCAGTTAAGAACCAAGGTTATCAATCTGGTAGGAGAACCAGACAGAACCTTGTTAGAACCACCTACACACAAAACCAAATACTTGCACCCAACATGAACAAGAGGGTTGTCAATCCCCTTGGTGGTTAATTGCAAGTATTAATTCTCAAAGTGATAGATCGGTAAAATAAATGGCGAAATAAAATAAAACAGAAAAAGTACAACAATGTATTTTTGGATTTTATATATTATAAAAGTAGACTTGGGGACCATAGTTTTTACTAGAGGCTTTTCTCCGGAACACAAAGCATACGGTGGGTAAACAAATTATTGTTGGGCAATTGATAGAAAAGTGCAAAGTTATGGCGATATTCAAGGCAATGCTCATGTATATAGGCGTCATGTTCGAGACAATTAGACCGACTCCTGTCTGCATGTACTACTATTACTCCACCCACCAACCGCTATCTAGCATGGATCTAGGGTATTAAGTTAATAAAAACTGAGTAATGCCTTAAGCAAAATGTAATGATGGAGACAAAGTAAATCCAATCAATATGAATAAACCCCATCGTTTTCCTCTTAATGGCAACGGTACAAATACGTGTCTTATCCCTTTTTTTCACTGAGATATAGAGCACTGCAATATTGAACCCATACAAAGCACCTCTCCCTTTGCAAGATAAATCAATCTAGTTGGCCAAACCAAATGGATGGAGGAGCTTGTTTTTGCACCTTGGTGCAAGTATTGTGGCCATTCACCTTGATTTTTTTTCGAGCAGCTCCGTTCCGCAGCTTGCATCTTGTTTGGTGGTTGGGCCACGATTCCTGGCAGTATGTATTGTGTTCTAACTCACATTAGCTACATTTCATTCAGCTGAGTTTTCATTTTGTGGTCATTCGATTTTCAGTCCATTGGATCATGCTTTGAGATCTGTGTTGTTTTTCTTTTTATCTATTCAATTTTGGTGTTGGGCTAGGCTCCAAGGAATCGACTGATGCGTAGTTCCAGTGAGTCGAATCGGTACTGGGCCGATTTATTGTGTTGGCCGCGGTCGTTAACAACACAAGACTTGGAAGGGTGTGGAAGTGATATGTCTCCAATGTATCTATAATTTTTGATTGTTCCATGCTATTATATTATCCATCTAGGATGTTTTATATGCATTTATATGCTATTTTATATGATTTTTGGGACTAACCTATTAACCTAGAGCCCAGTGCCAGTTTATGTTTTTCCTTGTTTTTGAGTACCGTAGAAAAGGAAAACCAAACGGAGTCCAATTGACCTGAAAATTCACGGAGATTATTCACAGAGACATCAAGCAATTTCTGGCGCCGTTGCCCGGACAGCCCCTGGGCGCGCCCCCCTACCTCGTGGACAGCCCGGAGACCCCCCTGACTTGTTCCCGACGCCAAAACCTCTTATATATACATAAACCCTCAGAACATAACCTAGATCGGGAGTTCTGCCACCGCAAGCCTCTGTAGCCACCAAAAACCAATTGGGACCCCGTTCTGGCACCCTGCCGGAGGGGGGAGTCCCTCTTCGGTGGCCATCTTCATCATCCCGACGCTCTCCTTGACGAGGAGGGAGTAGTTCACCCTCGGGGCGAAGGGTATGTACCAGTAGCTATGTGTTTGATCTCTCTCTCTCTCGTGTTGTTGATTTGGCACGATCTTGATGTATCGCGAGCTTTGCTATTATAGTTGGATCATATGATGTTTCTCCCCCTCTACTCTCTTGTAATGGATTGAGTGTTCCCTTTGAAGTTATCTTATCGGATTGAGTCTTTAACGATTTGAGAACACCTGATGTATGTCTTGCATGTGCTTATATGTGGTGACAACGGGATATTCACGTGATCTACTTGATGTATGTTTTGGTGATCAACCTGCGGGTTCCGTAACATTGTGAACTTATGCATAGGGGTTGGCACACGTTTTCGTCTTGACTCTCCGGTAGAAAGTTTGGGGCACTCTTTGAAGTACTTTGTGTTTGTTTGAATAGATGAATCTGAGATTTTGTGATGCATATCGTATAATCATACCCACGGATACTTGAGGTGACATTGGAGTATCTAGGTGACATTAGGGTTTTGGTTGATATGTGTCTTAAGGTGTTATTCTAGTATGAACTCTTGAATAGATCGATCCGAAAGAATAACTTTGAGGTGGTTTAGTACCCTACAATAATCTCTTCGTTTGTTCTCCGCTATCAGTGACTTTGGAGTGACTCTTTGTTGCATGTTGAGGGATAGTTATATGATCCAATTATGTTATTATGGTTGAGAGAACTTGCACTAGTGAAAGTATGAACCCTAGGCCTTGTTTCAACGCATTGCAATACCGTTTATGCTCACTTTTATCATAAGTTACCTTGCTGTTTTTATATTTTCAGATTACAAAAACCTATATCTACCATCCATATTGCACTTGTATCACCATCTCTTCGCTGAACTAGTGCACCTATACAATTTACCATTGGATTGGGTGTGTTGGGAACACAAGAGACTCTTTGTTATTTGGTTGCAGGGTTGTTTGAGAGAGACCATCTTCATCCTACGCCTCCCACGGATTGATAAACCTTAGGTCATCTACTAAATATTCTACTGTCCTACAAACCTCTGCACTTGGAGGCCCAACAACGTCTACAAGAAGAAGGTGGCGTAGTAGACATCACGAAGCCGGTCGCCACTTCGTTGCCTCATCTCTTTCACTTTGTCTATCTCGCCTCAGTCTTTCTGCCTTCCAGTCAGTTGCTCTGCCTCCTCTCGCTCGCCTCCCTCTCCAATATAGAGCTATGGTTCGTAGGCAGTTCCTCTCCATTCAGTCCCCTCTCTGATGTCGCTTTTGGATATGTTATACCATGATATTTTGCTTGTGTACTGACTTTGTTTTGGTTTGTTTATTTTTTTCGCAGGTTGGGGGCTCGGTGATTTGTTGGTTTCTTGGGGATCTTTTTGACCTCTATCTATTGTGTCACGTATTTTGTTTGCCAATCTTCTCTCCATATTTATTTTGTAGTTTTTGTGGTACATGGAGATATATGGTGAGGGTTCTTATCCTTTCAATGGTGTGTGTGCGGTTCTTTGGTTACCATGACATCTATGCTTAGGATGTTTGTGCCCTTTTTATGTGTGGTTCTAGATTTAGTATGTGTTATTATAGGTCAACGACAGTTTATTTTCTTGGATTTGTTTTTATGGACTGAGCAAGCTAGTGCTCGAGAAAGTTTAGGTTTTTTAACCTTTTCATTGTTGATTTGGTGTGATTGAAGATTATAAAGTCAGTTTCTAGGTCTGGATATGTTCACTTGTGATTTTGTGAATGGTCAACGCAATGGTAAATCTTTGTCTCGTGATTTCATTTTTTTTTCTATTGTGTGCATATTGATGTGTTTTCTGTCAAAGATCCTTTTTAACTTAATGTCAAATAAGGGTTAGCTTGGTGCCTGTAGTTGAAGTATCCTTGTATTTTGAAGTTTTTCAACTTCATAAGGTTAGTTTTATAATCTTTTTTATCATGTGTGTACTTGCAAATTTCTAGTATCCCTGCAGTTTTTCAGCAAATCATAATTGGATGGGCATTTATTTTGTGTATTTGCTTGTTGCATGTAATTATCTTTATTGGTATTATGTTTTAACTCTTCCTGGTCCACGATATGTGCAAATTTTGTATCGTGCATGTACAATTTATGATTCTATCACTACAAAAAAAGACACATCCGTGACATTTTAGGCTGAACGAATTTTTTTCCTGTCATGCTTATGACACTTCTATGACGATAATTGTGACAAAACCACGTATCATCATAGATGTGGTGGGCTCCTACTTCTATGACAAAAATCATGACCAAAAATGGGCTTCTTGTCCTAGGCGGGCCGGGGACGCACCTGCATGACATTCTCTGGGCCGTCCATGACGGAAAAAATTGTGGTAGAAGCGAAGGCGAGGAAAATTTTGGGGAGTTCCCGGTTACGGTGGGTGGTCGGGGCCGAGTGATGCACAGAGGGATTGCGTGTTCCTCTCGTACACGTACGCGCGTGTGTGCGAGGCGTTGGGCTCTAACTGAACCCGAGCGATTGCACTAGCTATGTTCCGAACCGGAGCGATCGATCCCTTGGCTGCTAACTGAACCCGAGTGATTCCTTCGCTATTGCTGCAAACCGAAGCCGATCGAAACCTGCTGCTACCTCTTGATGAACAGTGACTGTTGCTGGGGGTTGGATGAATAGTTCCCGATGGGGGTTGGATGAACCTGACCCCGTGGTAGTAGAGGCCGTTGTCGCTGGATGAACAGGACCCCGATCGAGGAGGTGGGGGTGGATGAACAGGACCTCAATTGAGGAGGTGGGGGTGGCTGAATAGGACCCCAATCGAGGAGGTGGGGGTGGATGAACAAGACCCCTTGGAGGGCTGGTTGAATAGTAGCCGGTGGAGGCCGGATGAATAGCAGCTGGTGGAGGCACTGGAGGAAGTCGACGGTGGATGAACAGTAGCAAGTGGAGGCTGGAGGAAGTCAATGGTGGATGAACAGTAGTCTGTGGAGGCTGGAGTGAGGCAGTAGACGGTGATGAACAGTCTCCCGTGGAGTCCTGTGTTGCAGTACGCCACACCCCTCCCGATGAACAGGACCCCGTTTCAACCGTAGGCGCTCCAACACAAGTCTGTTTCCTCCATTTGGCGGTACTCCACACTCCCGATCAATAGCACTCCGTTTCGACCGTAGGAGCTCGAACACAAGTCTGTTTCCTCCGTACTGCGGTACGACACACCCCTCCCGATGAATAGGATCCCGTTTTGACCGTAGGAGCTCGAACAAAAGTCCGTTTCCTCCGTTCCGCTGAATGCTAGGCCCATTTCGGTTGTTCCGTCCAAGCCGGTTGGCTCTCGATGAACACGCGACGTTGTTTACTCCGTTCCGACCCAGCCGGTTGGCTGCCGATGAACAGGACGACGTTGTTGTACGCGTTAGAGACCCCACCAGTATTTACTATCTTGGAACATGGTTGTACGTACATGTACACGATATAAACGGGATTGCGTGACATGCTACGTCGGCGCCTCTACTTCAACATGTGCCGCTCCTTACTCAACCACGGTACATCACATCAGAGAGATAGATTGACCGCTATGTACGTACACATTCGGGTCAGACAGACAATGCTACCTTCGCTTCAACCTGGTGGGTCCCAGCCGTCAGGGGGAACGTTTTTTTCGTGAAATACAGAGGCCCTTCCGGTGGGTCTGAGCTGTCAGGTGGAGGAATCATTATTTTGCGCGTAATAAGAAGACACTTCCTTGCATGCAGCCATGGACCCAACTGACAGCCTCTCCACGTACAGTCCTCTTCTGATGACTGTCGTTCGTTAACCATGTTGACGACGCCATACCGTCCGAGAGCACCAAGATGGTGGACGAAGGTGCGACCTAGGAAGGGAACTACCCGGAGCCGGGGAACACGCGGAGGGTAGTACGAGGGTTGACTGGTTCGGCTATGGTGTGAGACTGACGTCGCTACAGAATAACAGGGGGTGTGGGTGAGTAGAGGGATGGCCTGGCCCGCGGTGGGACTAGTAGGGGCGGTGAGCCCTACATGGCAGGACAGCCGGTCATGGGAGGAAGGAGTACGCGGTGGTTTGGACGGCTGGAGCAAGAAAATCATAGGTTGAAGAAGCAGGACGACCGTTGGATGTTAACAATCCAACGATCACTAGTGATAGAATCGTTTGTTGACTAAGTTGACAAACCCTGCATACGCGTAAACTTAGTAGGGCCACAAGTCAGCCTCCAAATCTGGTGGGCCTCAGCTGTCATGGGGAGCACGTGTTATTTTTTGCTTAATAAGGAGGCACTTCCTTCCATGCAAATACATAGCTGGTGGGTCCCAGCTGTCATGGGGAGGATTCATTCTTTTTGGCGTAATAAAGAGGTACTTGCTTGCGTGCCGCCATGGACCATGTCGGTCCCAACTGTCAGCCTCTTTCGATGTTGACAACATTTACCATGCCGTGCTGAGAACACCAACACGACGGACGATGACGAGACCCAGGAAGGGAATGACCCGGAGGCGGCAAAGCCACATCAGTGTAGGGATGTGGGTGAGTAGAGGGATGGCCTGGCCAGCGGTGGGAGTAGTAGGGGGCGGTGAGGCCTGTGCGGCAGCATAGCCGGGAGCAGGCAGTCCCACCGGCTCTGGATTTGGCGGCTGGAACAAGAAGGTCAGAGATTGAAGAAGCACGACGGTCGTTGGATTGACATCCAACAGTCACGTCTGCTAGAATCGTTTGTTGACGTATATAATAAGTAAAAAAATCTTGTATACGCATCAACTTAGTAGGGCCACAAGTCAGACCATTCCCTATTTTTTTAATAATTTACAGCTCATTTCAACTTCTCATGCAATTTATTGCAGTCCATTTTTTTGTTGGCCAGGGCCAGGGTTAAAATTTTAAACTAAATTTCGCATAATTTTTAATACCGAAATGTCAAGCCAAATTTAAAGCACTTTGAAGATATGTTTAAATTAGGTTAAAGCCCAGTGAAATTGGAATATGAAAATGTGAAAAATTCAGAAATTTGAAAGTAATTGCCAATTTGTTTTGTGATTTTTATATTTACAGGCCATTTTATATTACTTTTAAGATTTGCAGTCGTCTTAAAAGAGTTGCAGCCCAGCACGGAGAAAAATAAGTAGGCATGGATTGGGTATTCTTCAGAAAAATAAAACTGGGCTAGCCATTTTCACAAAGAAAAAATAGGTGGGTTGGTCATGTGGTGAACGTAAAATAGAAGCCTGTGCTAGACGGGCCACAACCCCGTTGAAACCCTGCTCCATCTCAACAATGACAAAAAAATACGGCTCGAGCAGCTACATCCCAGGTGTCAGCCGATCTTGTGATGTTCTCTTGTCTATTGACTATACACTGACAATGTCGTGGGTCCCAAATGTCACCAAAGCACTAGGAGGTTTTTCTATCCGCTGACAATGGAGTATATAACAAAAAATTAGGAACTTGTTTGCGTACGGCCATGGGCATGGTGGGTCCCTATTGTCATCCTCTCAACGTATAGTCCTCTCCCGATTCCTCTTGTTTGTTGACCATGTTGACAACGCGAGAGGGCGGCGCCGCGGCAAGCGCACCAAAGCGCACGGAGGACGACGACGATGCGTGCACTAAGGCGCAGCCAACAGTGGGAGGCGGAAGTAGGCGGCCCCGTCGGCGCTGGTTTGATTTTGGTGGCTGGAGGAAGACGAGACTGAAGAAACACGATAGACTGTAAAAGCAGAGGAGTACTTAACAACCTTAACTGAAATCAGAAGGGGCACTTAACAACCATAGCTGAAAGCGGTATGAGTACTTATACAGGTTCAACCATACAAAGCACGCCTCGAACAATGCTACTTTGCCTACAATTAACCAAGGGTGAGGCCACCAAACCCCAGGACAAGGCCCATGCGCCACCCCGTGCATTCACAACCTTCTGAAAGCGGCTTCATCTCGCAATGTGGTCAATAAACAGGATATTCGCTTTAGAGCCATGGAAAAGCATGAGCATAACCTTTTGTCCTATTCTCCAAGACGGACGGGCCTTCATTATTTGAGACCACCATGAATAAGTATCTTTTCACCTCCAATAGAAATGGAGTAGGTCGACATAAACATCATTTTGTGACCAAGCGCAAGTCGGACCCGACCATGGTCAGGCATCTGTATAGGAACAATAGAACTGGGCAGTTTCTGTTTCAAGAAGATCACAACTGTAAAACTGTGTATAAGCAAGAGTTTATGAAAAACATATATAACAGAAAACAACTCGTACCATAAATTTATTGACACAGTTGGACCTGTTCAACGTGTGCACCAGTGGCACACATATCGCACGTGGCCTTCCACCATTGAAATGCCCCACAAGGACCTCAAGACGATCAATAAAGTGTATGAACTGGCGGATGTCGTCCCGGTCAACTTCAGTGCCATCAGTAACAGTCGAGTTCTTATAGAATAACAAACGAGTAGTGTGCTTAACTTTGAAATAACCTACACGTGCCACCAATTATAAGAAATATTAGTTAGAAGTAGCATCTTCGTGAGAGAAGGGAATCACATATCATTGCTACTTCTAAAGTCAAGTTGTGATTAATTAGACAGAATAGGTGGATTAAGAAGTAATAGAGGCAACATGCAAGAACCAGATACAAAACTAACATGGATGAACAACTGGAACGACGTCGGGGTGGAACATCATAGTGAAGATGAGACCAGGTTCTGCTATTTCCATCAACATTCGTGCGCCAGCTTTCAGTCCGTAACACTTGAGAAAGTTTATGCAAGTTCGGCCATAAAAAAAGCAGCGATCTTCTTGGTTCATGAACCCAAGTCAAAACTTATATCCATGGCTTGTCTTCAATGTGACCATTAAACTGGTGCATTCAGTTATGGCCAGGGCGACCATCTTGAGTACATGTGTTCTGGCAGAGCAAGGAATGCACTGCAGGAAAAATAATATGATATAATTTACTCTTTCACGTTAGTGTTGATCATTGTACTAGTACCTTTTATCCAAATATAGCAATCCAAATTTCCAAATTAGTTGACAGCATGTTCAAAAACCCCCACCCTCCCGATAGAAAAGAGGATTCTAGCAACATATTGTGCGCGTTTTAAAATCATGTGTTAGGATGAGAGGGAACAAGTGTGGCGTCTCGCCGAGGGCGCAGAAACCGGTAGGGTCCTCATACTTTGGGCACTTCAAATGAAACACACTAGATTCAGTAGGAAGAAAAATGCATCAACGGCGGCGGCTGCCATCCTAGGATTACCCGCAACCAAGGGACTAGGATTTATCGGGGATGGATGAAGAATTCATACCTGGTTCTCCATGAGAAAATCCTACGGAATCGCCGAGAGGGGGTTTTATCTGAACAAACAGATGATACATCTCCAATGTATCTATAATTTTTGATTGCTCCATGCTACTTTATCTATTGTTTTGGACTATAATGGGCTTTATTTTCCACTTTTATATTATTTTTGGGACTAACCTATTAACCGGAGGCCCAGCCCAGAATTGCTGTTTTTTGCCTATTTCAGTGTTTCGAAGAAATGGAATATCAAACGGAGTCCAAACGGAATGAAACCTTCGGGAACGTGATCTTCTCACCGAACGTGGTCCAGGAGACTTGGACCCTACTCCAAGGAGTGCCATAGGCGGTCACGAGGGTGGGGGGCGCGCCCTCCCCCCTTGGCGCGCCCCCCTGCCTCGTGGGCCCCCTGATGCTCCATCGACGTACTCCTTCCTCCTATATATACCTACGTACCCCCAACAGGTCAGGGACAGAGCCAAAAACCTAATTCCACCGGCGCAACTTCCTCTATCCACGAGATGCCATCTTGGGGCCTGTTCCGGAGCTCCGCCGGAGGGTGCATCCACCACGGAGGGCTTCTACATCATCACCATAGCCCCTCCGATGAAGTGTGAGTAGTTTACTTCAGACCTTCGGGTCCATAGCTAGTAGCTAGATGGCTTCTTCTCTCTTTTTGGATCTCAATACAATGTTCTCCCCTCTCTCGTGGAGATCTATTCGATGTAATCTTCTTTTTGCGGTGTGTTTGTTGAGACCAATGAATTGTGGGTTTATGATCCAGCTTATCTATGGAAAATATTTGATTCTTCTCTGAATTATTTTATGTATGATTAAGTTATCTTTGAAAGTCTCTTCGAATTATCCGTTTGGTTTGGCCAACTAGATTGGTAGTTCTTGCAATGGGAGAAGTGCTTAGCTTTGGGTTCAATCTTGTGCTGTCCTTACCTAGTGACAGAAGGGGTTGCAAGGCACGTATTGTATTGTTGCCATCGAGGATAACAAGATGGGGTTTTTATCATATTGCATGAATTTATCCCTCTACATCATGTCATCTTGCTTAAGGTGTTACTCTGTTTTTAACTTAATACTCTAGATGCATGTTGGATAGCGGTCGATGAGTGGAGTAATAGTAGTAGATGCGTAATCGTTTGGTCTACTTGTCACGGACGTGATGCCTATATACATGATCATTGCCTGGATAACCTCATAACTATGCTCAATTCATCAATTGCTCAACAAGAATTTGTTCACCCATCATAGAATACTTATGCTCTTGAGAGAAGCCACTAGTGAAACCTATGGCCCCCGGGTCTATTCATCATATCAATCTCCATCACTTTATTTACTTGCTTTGCTTTTACTTTTCACTTTTCATCTTTATACCAAAAATACCAAAAATATTATCTCTATCAGATCTCACTCTCATAAGTGACCGTGAAGGGATTGACAACCCCTAATCGCGTTGGTTGCGAGTAGCTATCGTTTTGTGCAGGTACGAGGGACTTGCGCGTGGCCTCCTACCGGATTGCTACCTTGGTTCTAAAAAACTAACGGAAATACTTAAGCTACTATGTTGCATCATCCCCTCCTCTTCGGGGAAAACCAACGCAAGCTCGAGACGTAGCAGCAGACGAGGGAGAAGAGGATTCAGGCCCAGTGAAATATTGCTGCTTCGACCGTCTAGCTTACTGCTACTCCTGGAAAGGTGGGGTTTTTTGTGATTTGACGGCTCATTGGGCATTACTGCGGTGCACCAGGGTGAGTCTACCGTGAAGTTGGGCACTCTAATTTGGTGCATGGAACGTGGACCCCGTAGCCGGATGCCCCACATATCAGCGAAAGGAAGTAGAAAGGCAAGAGTAACTAGTTAGACATAAATATATTTCTGATAGAGAGATACTCCCTCTATAAAGAAATACTCCCTCCGTTCCACAATGTAGCGCATATAGATTTTTCTAAAAGTCAAACTTCATAAACTTTGACCAAGTTTGTAGAGAAAATCATATACATCTAGAATACCAAGTACATGTGCTTAGATACATCACAAGACATACTTTCATATTATATACATTTGGTATTGTAGATATAAATAGTTTTCTCTATAAATTTGGTCAAAGTTTATAAAGTTTGACTTTGTAGAAAAACAATATGCGCTACATTATGAAACGGAGGGAGTATAAAAATCTTTTATATCCCCTATCGCAAGAGTTACTGGATGCCCCACATATCAGCGAAAGGAAGTAGAAAGGCAGGAGTAACTAGTATCACATAACTTTATACATAAGAAAAATAAAGGGGAATATATATAACATAATATGGGGTTCACATGAGAATATAATACTCAGATAGGCTGTTGGTTCTGGACTTTGGGCCACAAGCCGGTGTGCCTGCATGTTTGGGGGCCCATGTGTTCTAAGTCAGCGCATTTAATAATTCAAGCGATTGGTACGTCGCTGGTTTTAGATGTTGTCGCAAGGCGAATGCAGAAAATTAAATAAAGCACAACAGTTGTTAGAATAAAATCGAACGACAGTTCCTAACCAGTAATCAGAGTTGCAATTCTTCACGATATCCTACATGATAAATAATACTGTCATACTACTTATCCACATAGGACACTTGTTTCACCATGCCATATTATTACATCAAAAGCTCTCCTTGTCGAGAGAGTTCGATTTTGACATCATTCCCTACCGCAAGATTTGATAGAGTTTTGAACCTTGACCATCCTTTAGCATCAATCATCATGCGACCATCGTTCATACTTACGGTATATTGAGCAGGTTCATTCACACCAAGGCTGCGCATGGTAAGAGAAACTTGGCCACGGTCGCCCGGATTATTGAATGACTTCTTCGTTGCTCTAGGAATTCCCTGTTTGCAAACAAGAAGACATACACAAATAGTTAGATCAACACAGTGAATCATGTGAAATAACATGGAAAGAAAAAAGAACGAAGCACTTGGGCTGCCAACGCTTACCAAGAAGGTGGAGATGTCAGTTTTTGTAAGGACTTTGGTATATGCAGTGTGAACTGCAGCCCAGTCTATTGCCGGTGCAAGTGCTGGTTGCGTTGCTGCTGCATGGGCCAGAGCAGATGCAAGTGCAACCTCAAGTGTTGGTGCAGGTGCCGGAGCCATTGCTGGTGTCCATGCCGGTGCGACTGGTAGTGCTGCTGCTGCTGGCGGAAATGGTGGTCCTTATGGAGCTTGTGCCGGTGTCGTAGCAAGTGCCCGTGTCGGTGCCTGATCCTCCGTTAGATCAGCCTGATCCACTGAAGTGGTCGGTGCCCAAACCTCTGGTGGATCAGACTGAGTTGCTGACGCTTTCAGTGCTAGAGCCAGTGCTCGATCCGATGTCGAAGGTGGTACCGATGTGCGGGACATCAGCAATCGTATGTGGTCTGCTATGATTTCATTCTTATCCTTTCAAACGTCACTAGGCTCCGTGACCTTGATCCAGTCTTTTTCTTCACTTCTTTTAAACACGAGAAGGACTAATTGTGGCGTGTTTGTTAAACCAAACTGCAGTTCATCATAGGGCTTCAGATTTTACTCAAACAACAGACTAATTCAGTTGTGTCCAGTAATATAAGTGATGGACAATGCCTTCGTAGCTGACCCGACATAAGAAGTGAAACCTGCAAAAATAACCATTATAGAGCAAGCCAAACGGTTTATTCTGTAATGAATGTCACATGGCAAAACCTGCATCGTAAAATTGCAACAAAAGTAAGAAAACATGACAGTAAATCAATAAGATTTAGATAGTAAATCAATAAGATTTACTTGATGTGACACTAGTGAATACTTACCAGGAAATCACTATGTTCAAGTTCTAAATTGAAGGTACGGGTGGCATGCAGGGCTCCTGCTTACTCCCACAAGCAGGACAGTCCAAAGGTCGTGACAAATAGTATGGACCGAACAACCCTGCAATGCATACAGATATTGGAGTGTAACCACAATTGATAAACCGTCCTCACAAAAAAGATGATCTGGATAATTCAAAATATACATACTGAATTGAGTGGACATACATTAACATAGATTGTTCTCAGGACTCACCACACAATAAAAGTGGCAGTACTAAACAATACAGGGTTCACACACACAAATCAAGTACTGAACAAAAGTACTTACTACAAACAAGCAAAGTTGCACTAAATAAACTCTGCAGATTATATCTTGCCACCGACCTATGGGATGTACCATACATAACTGACTAGGCTATGGACTTTGTGATGCCTACTGGCACCATCGCCATCTTGTCAACTTTGGAAAACCTAACAGAGTGGTCTTTCCACTCATAAACATGACGATAAAGACAGCCCGCATCAGATTTGTCGGGAAGCTTTACAAGAACCACACCCTTCGTAATCGAAGGCACATCTAGGAAATTTTCGTGGTGAAGTACACCCTCGAGAACACACCTAACAACAAAGCTACCGGAAAACACTCGTTCAAGACACGTGGCGACAAGGACACATCAGTTGGATAGTTTAGTAGCAGAACTCATCCTCAGGTCTTCTAGTTCACAAGGCATGACTTTCAGAACTTCATCTCCACCGCGGACCTAGTTCTAATTAAAAAAACCAAATATTTTATTGCTACCTCCTTCAGAAATATAAGATGATTTTTGATATTTTACTCCATATAAGACTACATATACGCGCAAAAATGAGTGATCAAAGACTCTAGAACATGTCTTCAAAGGCATGAGAGCAGAGGGATTACTTGCATTATCCATAACACAAATTACTGAGGCTACTATACTCTCTTCAAAGGCATGAGAGCTAAAATGTTGCATTTCCTATAGCTAGCATCGATGTTCATAAAGTAGTTGAAAGTAATCTATAAGAAATCAGTGTTATGTGCAATAATCATATGTATGTCAACCTCTCGCCTGTTTTGGTCAAAAGAGCAATTTAGAACCGTCATTTGGCACTAAAAAATAACATGCAAGGTCACCCCAAAAGTTTACTACTAGTACTAGTACTGCGTGTTAGATGAAAACACACGATTAAGATCGCCAAAAAGATCGTCAAGAAGAGATATTACCTGGACTTGCTTAACGACGGATCCCGGAGAGGGGGGCTTGGACAGGGCGATGGCCTTGAGCTTGTCTGCGGTAGTCTCGGCGGGTTGCTTGCGCTTCTTCATGCCCTGAGCCTCGACGGTTTTGGCCAGAGCCATAGACATCACTTCGGCCGGTGCTCCAGGGTCCATCAAGAAACTATCAAATAGAAATAAAAGAAAAGAAACCATAATCACAAACCCAAAAGAAGAACAGAGAGGGAGTTATAGGATTAGTCTCGGGGTTGCAAGACCGGGCCTTGGCCAGAACCAACACCATTGATGCGCTCACCTTTCCATCTTTTGGAGAGAAGAACAATGGCAGAAGCGCGTCGGGGTTATCTTGAAGAAATGACAAACAAGATGAGGGAGAAGCGATTTGGGGTTTTCTTCAAATGAGGAAGATGAGTGTCGGTGTCAAAACCGGCGGATCTCGGGTAGGGGGGTCCCGAACTGTGCGTCTAGGCGGATGGTAACAGGAGACAAGGGACACGATGTTTTTACCCAGGTTCGGGCCCTCTCGACGGAGGTAAAACCCTACTCCTGCTTGATTAATATTGATGATATGGGTAGTACAAGAGTATATCTACCACGAGATCAGAGAGGCTAAACCCTAGAAGCTAGCCTATGGTATGATTGTTGTTAGATCCTCGGACTAAAACCCTCCGGTTTATATAGACACCGGAGAGGGATAGGGTTACACAGAGTCGGTTACAATGGGAGGAGATCTACATATCCCTATCGCCAAGCTTGCCTTCCACGCCAAGGATAGTCCCATCCGGACACGGGACGAAGTCTTCAATCTTGTATCTTCATAGTACAGGAGTCCGGCCAAAGGTTATAGTCCGCCATCCGGACACCCCTAATCCAGGACTCCTCGGTAGCCCTGAACCAGGCTTCAATGACGACGAGTAGTGCGCAGATTGTCTTGACATTGCAAGGCGGGTTCCTCCTCCGAATACTTCA
The DNA here is from genome assembly GCA_021605145.1 of Aegilops bicornis. Taxonomy (NCBI): domain Eukaryota; kingdom Viridiplantae; phylum Streptophyta; class Magnoliopsida; order Poales; family Poaceae; genus Aegilops; species Aegilops bicornis. Next base: position 522,329,414 of record CM038669.1, read on the forward strand.
TAGAAGATTTTGAACACAAGGATAGTGTCCGGCTCTGCAAAATAAGTTCCACATACCACCGTAGAGAGAATAATATTTGCACAAATCTAATCTGCTGACGTATTCCATAGCATGACATCACGCCACAGCCAAGTCTTTATTCGAATCGTTTCTTGTCCCACCTCGGTCGTTTATCGAGGTGGTTTCCTTGCACGTCTTGTCGAGCGGAGATCGTGTCCCCTTATTCAGGATTCTCATCAATACGGGCGTAGGTAACCCAATCGTGCCCGTTGGTATGTCTCCTCAATCGGCGAGTCCCAAAGCGGTCACGGAGGGCTCTTGGTATTCAACCTTTTTATAAAGAGACCAAGGCTCTACTCCTTTCTTTCAATCTCAATCGAATCCGCCTCTCGCCTCGAGTTCCAACACCCAAAGCTCCAGATTCAGGCGCTTCGGACCTTCAATAATGTCCGGCTCCGACCTTCAAGGTCGGTGGATGCCTTCCTCCGTTACGGAAGAAGACGTGCTAAATCTAAGAGATGCCAGGTATCTAACCGGCGAAATCTCACATAGGATGCCTGCTCAAGGGCAGGTTATCCCCACTCCCAAGCCTGGTGAGAGCATGGGTTCGCGTCTCACTTCCTTTGGGGGTTTGGTTTCCCGACGGACCCCTTCGTGAGGGGGCTCATGTTTTATTACGGGCTGGAATTTCACGACTTGGCTCCGGAGTCCATCCTCCACATCTCGCCGTTCGTAAATGCGTCGTGCGAAGCCTTCCTCCGCATTACTCCTCACTTCGGATTGTGGCTTAAGACCTTCAAAGTAGAGCCGAAGATGATCGAGGGGCGGCACGTAGAGTGCGGAGGTGCTGTTATAAGCAAGAATGTTGACGCTCTATGGCCCGAGGGCTCTTTTCAAGAGGAGTTCAGCTTATGGCAATGAGAGTGGTTTTATATCACAGCTCCCAGGGGCACCAAGTGGGTGGCGCCACCTGCCTTTCGCTCGGGTCCCCCACCACAGCTAGCGTCATGGGTCAATAAAGGGTTTAACTGGGGGCTTTCCAAGGACGTGCCCTTGTTGCAAGGCCGCATTTGAGACCTCCTCGAGAGAGAGATCAATCTGGTCGTAGTGACGCATGTCATGTTGATTCGCCACACCTTGCCCTGCAAACGTCGCCCCTCCGCCTATGGGAGTTTAATCCGGAAGCACCACGAGCTCTCGAACATTTTACGGGCGCGACGCCCATGGAGATGTACAAATTGTTCTTCGGATCACAAGAAATGTGTCCGGACTCGACCGATGACGCAAGTCTGAGATGCAATCGCCCGGATACTCAAGTAAGTAGCCCCGTACCCGGACACACTATTTATATATTTATCATAAAATTGCCCTTAAAAGAGTTGTCCCTTAAACAGGAGTGGATAGCGAAAGCAAAGCTAATCAGTGTCCGCCCCTCTCGAGACCACGCCGGATCCCGTGTTAACCAGATCTTTGGAGGTTGCTCCTTTGGAAGAAGGCGAAGGGGGAACAAAGGCTACCGCCTCCCGAAGGAGGCTGTCAAGAAAGGAGGAATCGAGAATTCCTCTATCCGAGGAAGAAGAGGACCGCTTCAAGACCCGGAGACCATGGTCTCAAAGCGGGGAAGAAATCTTCGTCGAGGGTCTGCGCCGGGATGCCTCGGCGCCTTTGTGCCCCAAGGGATCAGCCCTCCACCGAGCCGTAAGTAGAGAGGGAGTTTTAAAATAAGAGACATCCTGTTCTATTTACGAGGAAGATAACCGAAATGTTACCTTGTAGTTCGGATCTCAGCCCTTCTCAGTGAGCTCATCTTGAGGATGTTCGTCCGGAGATGATGGAGAGCGGAACGCCTCCCCCTGCCGTACCGCCTTGCGAGGCGGGCGACCCTGAGGTGTCGTCACGGAGGGTTTCTCCGAATCCGGCAGGGCCGGAAGGCAGTCGTATGGCCCCCCAAAGCCCTCCGTGTCCGGCCTTCGAAAAAGGCCATCGGACGAGTCCGGCACCGTCCGGTGCACGGTCGGAGGAGCTGAAGGATCTGCTCGTGCGAGCGTCTATCTCAGAAGAACACCGTGCGTTGATGGGTACGGTGATTGAAAGGATTTCATCCACGGAGAGCGGGTTGTACGAGGCCGTCAGGAGTTTACTGACAGGCTTTGAGGTACGCGAAATGATGTACCTTTTGATAGTTCCGCATATATAAGATGCGCCCTGTATAGATAGTAGCCCCTGAGACTCTGTGCGTTGTCAAAAATGACGGCGCGCCGAGGATCATAATCCCAGGTATGATATGTCGCCTTTCCTATGTAGGTGGCGAAGTGTCCGGTGGCTAGCCGGACTGATGAATTTTCCGAGCTAAAGCGACAACTTGACGTGGCAGATGCCGACATCGCGCTTGTCAACAAGCGGCTTGACGAGTCACAAGGTATGTAATTTCTCCGCAGACACCTGGTAAGAGGAGCTTGATGCCCGTATCTTACAACACGTATGCTTGACGCAGATGGTGCCGCTGCCATGGAGAACCTTCGGGCGGAACTCGCTCGAGCCAAGGAGCAGGCCTGGAAAAGTGATGCGGCTGCCTTAAAGGCGGCTGAAGAGCTGAAAGCTGAACAGGCTACTCACTGCCGAAGCAAGAAGGAAATGGCCGAGATGGCTGTGAAGTTGAAGAATGCTGCCGACTGTTGCAAGCTTCCTTAAAAAGAAGATCTGGTGGAACAGAGGGACCTGGAGAAGGCCACTACCGAGGCCAAGGATGCTCGCTCTGCAATGAGAGCTATGAAGGAGGAGCTACGTCAGGCCAGAGATATCGCGGCTGGAAAGCCCTTTATGCTGCGGATGAAGTTCGGGGATCCTAAATATGCTCAGTTGGACCGGTTATGGAGTGCGGCGGATACTTATCTGGACTTGGCGGCGAGTGCCGCGGACGCGGCCGAACACTTCCAGATCAAAAGGATCATGAAGTGGAAAAGCTTTTTTGGTCGCAGTTCCACAATCCAGAGCGCCCACTTCCATTAACCGATCGTTTGGCCGCATGGGCGGAGCTGAATAGGTTATCCGGACTCGCCATGAAGTATGTCGTGAGTCATCTGTGGTCGGAAAGGCCCGAGCCGAAGAGTTATTTTAGCTTGGTGCAGCAGTTCCTTGGTGCGGTGCCGCATATCAATGCAATGAAGAGGTCAGCGTGTATAGAGGGTGCGCGGATGGCTCTTGCCCGTGTCAAGACATAGTGGGCGGAGATGAAGGTCACCGCTGTTGCACCCCAAGATTCGGACGGGAGCCAAGTACCTGCCGAGCACTATTTTCAGGAAGTTCTGCAGGGCGCTCGTTTAATAGAAACGCAGTGCTCGAAGGATATTATGTTCGAATAACATGTATTATTGTAAAACAATGTTTCGAGGGAATATAAAAGCTTTTTATACTTGTGCCTTCAAGAATTAAAATACCTGCTGTCTGACTGTTAATGTATATGTGTATATAACACGAAAGATGGCAGTCTTCGGCTTCACCGCCACGCATATAATGCGGGGTGTTCGCATGACGCATTTTCACACTTGATCCAACGTCTTGGTCCTATTAAGGAGGTGATAGCGCAGCGAGCTAGGCAACCGGACTATAATGCTTTATCACTTTCACTTAGCCATATGAGTTTGACAGTGGGGCTACTATGTTGCCCCTAGGGGCACCGCGCTCACCCGAATTCGGGGCGCATGTGTGCCTGGCCGGGAAACGGCCCTTCGTTAATGCGGAGGAATCCTAAAGATTCCGACAGGTCATTGAGTGGTTAACCAGTCTCACGCTATATCATGACAGTCAGTTTTCGGCTTTCTCTACTGAGGTGCTCGCTGGCGAACGGGCACAATCGCGATAGTTCTCCTGGTGCCGCCTTAGCCGATAGAGCGGAACGTAAGGCAGCAAAACACAGGAGCTGGGCAAACCCCACATTTGACCAAAGACATGATTCGGAGCTGATGCATATAAGGCCAAACTCGCGATGCCGAACACTCCCTAAGGTATTCGGTCTTTATGAAAACGGGCTGAACGACGCCCTTGGTAATAAGCCCCTGGTGTCCAGGTACGCGCAAAATTCTGATGTGGCCACATGCCAAGACGCCAGCCTCCTCCTTGGTTATAGCAAGAAACCGGGGGATGTGTATCAACAAGAGATAGTAAAAAAGGTTTACGCAGGGTCTTAATCTAAAAAGAATCCTTGGAACGGGTCCCTCTCCGCACGCGCTTTGTTTCTCCGTTGTGCCGTATCTTGGACGGGTGTAGCACGGTATTCATCTGTAAAAGAGAGGAACTTAGTTGAAAAAGATCGTGCTAAAATGTATGTTATATTAAATAAACAAAGTGTAATTCCAAAAAAAGGGTAAAATTGAGCTTTATTGTCTCTTGTTGTACATGCGCGGAGCCCCCTGTACGGGGGTATGCGGCTAGTAAGCCCTTGTATCTTTACGCCGGACTCATCTAGCCATGTTCGGGGTCTGAACGACCTGCTTAGGTGCTTTGATTGGAGAAGCCGGTTTAGTGTGTGGCTGTCAAGGCAGCCGCACAGTCTTCCGCGCTCAAGGAACACTCGATATTTCCCTTTAATGAGATGATGCCTCGCGGACCGGGCATTTTAAGCGTAAGAGATGCATAATGTGGTATTGCGTCAAAGCGGGCGAAGCTTGGCCCCAAAGAGTGCTTGATAGCTACTTGTAAATGGGGCGATGTGGAAGGTGAGCTTTTCGCGGCGGAAGTTGTCAGGGGAACCGAACATAACTTCTAGCAAGAGAGAACCCGTACAATGATCATCTGGGCCTGCGTTACCCCTTGAAAGGAAATGTTGCTATGGCGAATTTTTGTTGGGTTTATCCCCATTTTGCGGATTGTGTCCTGATATAACAGGTTTAGACCACTGCCGCCGTCCATTAGGACTTGTGTAAAGTGGAGTCCGTCAATTATCGGATCTAATATCAAGGCAGTCCAGCCTGCGTTCCGGATACTTCTAGAGTAGTCCTGATGGTCGAAGGTGACTGGTTTTAACAACTAGTGGCGGGAATCCTCTGGGATAGGCCGTATGGCGCGTATCTCTATAGGCGCCACTCTGTTTTTCCCTTTTGTCACGTAAAGTGAGTTTACTGTTTTGACTTCTTGTGGGAAATTCTTTTGTTTTCCGGTGCTCTGCTTGTGGGGTTCGTCATCGTCCTTGCTTTGTGTGTCGAGCCCCTTGTCTTAGGCGTTGAGTTTGCCGGATTGCTTGAAGACCCAACAATCTCTGTGGGTATGGTTTGCAGGCTTCCTGGGAGTACTGTGGATTTGGCATATCTTATTCAAGATTTTGTTTAGGTTAGATAGCTTGTCCCTGTTATCCTTGAGGGGCAGCTTTTTCTGATTCTGCCGAGAGCTTTTGAATCCGGCGTTGACTGCCGTGCTCTTCGGGTTGTTTCCCTTGGTCCGGCGCTGGTCCTTGATGCATCGCGGTTTCCCGTTTCCATCCCTAACTTCGGATGTACTTGGGTCGCTGGTACTGCAGCTTGCCAACCAGCTATCCTATCCTGCGCAAAAGCGGGTCATGAGGCTTGTTAATGCGGCCATTGTTCTTGGCTTTTTTTGGCCGAGGTGTCTGGCGAGCCATTCGTCTCGAACGCTGTGTTTGAAAGCTGCTAAGGCTTGGCGTCGAGACGATCGACTATCTGGTTCTTTTTAGTAAGAAATCTGTTCTAGAGTTTCCGGGCTGACTCTCCGGGTTGTTGAGTTATATGACTTAAATCGTCTGCATCCTGAGTTCGGACATAGGTCCCTTGAAAATTTGCCCGAAAGGCATCCTCGAGCTCTTCCCAACTTCCAATGGTGTTTTCGAGGAGGCTTTTAAGCCAATGCCGGGCTGGCCCTTTGAGCTTGAGGGTAAGTATTTTATGGCGTGGAGGTCATCTCCTCTAGCCATGTGTATGTGGAGGATATAATCCTCAATCCAGACTCCGGTCTGTTGTTCCGTCGTATGCCTCTATGTTTACGGGCTTGAATCCCGCTGGAAATTCATGGTCCAGCACCTCATCGGTGAAACATAGGGGGTGTGCGGCACCCCTATAATTGGGTGTGCCGTGATGTTCGGATACTTGTTGTGTTGCGTTGCTTACTAGAGCTTGCTTTCTTGGCCCGTAGATAGATCTGGCTGGGCCATCTTTTTGATGCAAATCCTTGTGCGGATCGCGTGCCGGCTTGTGTGCGGCGCCGTTTGCCGCACTATGTTGGCCATGGGGTCGTTTATCCGACCGGGTGGCTTCCTTATTTTTTGATTGCGGAGGCTCTAAGGCCTCTTCATCAAATTCCGGCAGTAATTTTCGCTTCGGATAGCTCTTTGTGTGGCGACTATCGCCGTATTTGTCTGCGGTGTTGAGTACTTTGCTCCATCTAATTCTGAGTGCATCTTCCGCTGTTTTGAGCTTCAGTTTCTTTTTTGCAACGCCAGCATGGCGCAAAGCCTTTTTTGTAGGTTCTTCTGCTCCAGCAACTTGTCCGGCGTGAGGTCGTCCGGACTATTATCTTCGCTAGGGACGGGTTGTTTATCCAAGTTGCCCTGTTCGGACGGTTGCTCGATGGCATGTTGATCGTCCGCCGGTTCGTCCTGCTCAATGGCTGGTTCTGTATGGCTGCTGTCTCTGTCGAGGTGGGGTTTGGAGCGGCGCTTACGCCGCCGCTTTGACTGCTTTTCGAGGGAACGATCCCTCGTTGCGTCCCTTTGTTCCTCGTCGTCGTTTCTTTTAGGTGTGTCCACCATGTATACATCGTGAGATGAGGTGGTTGTCCAGTGCCCTATAGGCGCTGGTTCTTGTTCGTCTCCTACATCGTCGTCCATACCGTCGATGTCTTCGGAGTCGAAGTCGAGCGTGTCGGTTAAATCATCGACAGTGGCTACGAAGTGGGTGGTGGGTGGGCTTTGAATTTCTTCGTCGTCCGCATCCCAACCTTGCTGACCATAGTCCGCCAAGGCTCTCCGATAAAGAGAGACTTTAATGAATTCAGAATGTCGCCAAGGGCGAAAAGTCTTTGAAAAGATGTCCGCGGTGGTGAACTCCATGATCGGCGCCCAATCGGATTCGATTGGCAGGGGCGCGGAAGGTTCGGAGTCCGGAGAGGAGTCCGACACTTTGGAGTCACGGGCTTCGCAAAGGACAAGGCTGGTCTTCGGCTCGATCACCGTAGAGATTGCAGCCCCCGAGGCGGTGTCCAGCCACCCGTCCTTGATTGGCGCAGTCGGCTCCGAGCTAAGGGTCGGAGCGGACATGGGTGCGGCCTCCAGGGCACTATTCGGCGGCAGAGCTAGGTCATGCCCATCGTAATAGTGCGGCGCGCTCGGCTGTCGCTCGAACCCGTCAAAGATAAAGTCTCCGCGGACCTCAGTCGTGTACTTCAAACTTCCAAATCTGACCTGATGGCCAGGGGCGTAGCTTTCGATCTGCTCTAGATGGCCAAGCGAATTGGCCCGCAGTGCAAAGTCGCCGAATACGAAGATCTGTCCGGGGAGAAAAGTCTCACCCTGGACCGCATGGTTGTTGATGATCGGAGGAGCCATCGGGCCTAAAGATGTCGACACAGAGGAACTCTCAATGAAAGCACCAATGTCGGTGTCAAAACCGGCGGATCTCGGGTAGGGGGTCCCGAACTGTGCGTCTAGGCGGATGGTAACAGGAGACAAGGGACAAGATGTTTTTACCCAGGTTCGGTCCCTCTCGATGGAGGTAAAACCCTACTCCTGCTTGATTAATATTGATGATATGGGTAGTACAAGAGTAGATCTACCACGAGATTAGAGAGGCTAAACCCTAGAAGCTAGCCTATAGTATGATTGTTGTTCGTCCTACGGACTAAAACCCTCTGGTTTATATAGACACCGGAGAGGGCTAGGGTTACACAGAGTCGATTACAATGGGAGGTGATCTACATATCCATATCACCAAGCTTGCCTTCCACGCCAAGGAAAGTCCCATCCGGACACGGGACGAAGTCTTCAATCTTGTATCTTCATAGTCCAGGAGTCCGGCCAAAGGTTATAGTCCGGCCAGCCGGACACCCCCTAATCCAGGACTCCCTCAATGAGGGAGAAGAGTGAAATGATGGTTGCTTCTCCCGTCCAACTTACTGCTGGAAAAGTAGGGTTTTGTGATTTGACGGCTCATTGGGCATTACCGCGGCGCTACGACCAGTGTAGTCTACGATGCAGTTGTGCACTCTAGTATGGAGTAATTTAGTGCATGGCAAGTGGACCCCGATGCTAGATGTCCCACATGACGGCGAAAGTGAGTAGCAAGGTACCGGACGACCATCAAGGAGGATCCGCACGGTAGAGCGTGTCCACTATTTCTGAATAAAAAATGACTACAACAAGTGTTTCCACTCTTACGACGGAGGAGTGCGAAACACGACAGCCACATGAACTTACACGTTACTCCTACTACTAGGCATGTGCAGTGGTTCATACGTCAGTACTATATAACCTTGTTGCTAGTGTAGTAAGATATGACGATAACAAATGATTTTGTGCGCATGTCAACTATATGAACATTAATGTAACATACCCCTTTTTGGACTGTCCGGTCGAGAATGCACGGTGAGATCAATGTTAACCGAACTAGGTCTATAGCGCACGGAGAGTATAGTGCTACAGTACTCCACGGAATATGAACCATATGAAGCACTGATCAGTGTTAGGCAGGGTATATGAAGGGTGCATGGAAGCAAAAATTCCCTTCTCGACCCACTTTTGGGTGTATGACAGAGTGCATGAGTCCACACTTGTAGGTTAACACAAATACACTAGGAGCATGCATGAAGAGGGGTGCTGAGATGAGCATGCACGAAGAGGGAACAACTATATTGGGATGAGAATGCAACCAAACACACCCACATGCTTTTTGCTACAATGACTGATCTGCACCGTCTGAGATTGATCCAACAGTCATGTTACGCCAAGACACGGATATGCCCATGCAGAGGACGCCTAACACCACTGAAGTCCCTCTGCTTCTCGAGGCGCATGACGTTGGTGATGCAGGGTGCCACCGCCCGCAGATCCCGCTCCCGGTCGACGGGAACCAGCTCGTCAAAGACAACGTCCAATGGAACGAATGGATTCCGGTGATGAAGCCCTAAGAGTATTCGCCCGGCAACGGTCACGGCCACGCGCAACCCCTCGTGATCCAGCTCCGCCCCCACCATCACGCGGAGACGGCTTAGCTCCTCGGAGATATGGGTGAAGAAGGAGACCAGGTGAGGAAGCCACAACTCGTTGAAGTCGACGGGGTGGTCGAACGGGTTTAGCCCGACGGCCGGCATGGTCGCGCTGGCACGAAGGTAGGCAACGCGCAGCCGCAACACGTGCGTGGCAACATGGTCCACCAAGTGGTTGAGGCGATCCTGGACCTCGTCTGTCGGCCGCTTCGGCGCTCGGCCGGCTCGCCTGACCGCCTATCGTATCTCCCACTTTCTGCAGCAATGCCGCCGACACCTCGAGCATCTTTGTGGTGGACGCCTGCCGCTTTTGAAGCTTCATGAACTCCCGCACATAAAGGAGGAGCATGGAACTCCTCTCCTCCTTGAGCTCACGGAGCTCCACGTCCTTGGCCCTGAGCTCCGCATCCTTGTCATGGAGCTCATGTGTCAGGCGCCTCACCTCAGAGTCCGTCGTCTGGTGCGCTGCCATGGAACTAGGTAGAAGCAATGGTGAGAGGAAGCAAAGGGGCGGAACGGTTGAAAAGGGGTGAAACCCAAAGACCAGTGCAACATAGTGGTGGATATTTAAATTTACCTACCAGAAAGGACAGAAAAAGGGGTGAAAAAACAACTGTGATGGTGGCCTAGCTACTCGGTCGCACTGGCCCAACTAGCTAGCCACCGTGCTTCACTGATGTACTCGGCGGGAAAGGTGGGCTTTTGTGATTTGACGACTCATTTACTTTGGCGCTACGACCGAGGAGGACCCAAAAAACGCGCGGTAGGGCATCCTACGTCTCGGCAAGGAAGAAAATATGCGTGCACCATCCGGGAGGACCCAGAAACTGCGCGGTAGGGTGTGCCACGTCTCGGCACAGAGGAAAAATGTGCGTGTAAAAATAAACTATATCAAACTACCTATGGTTCGACCTTGGGACCCAGCTAGTTGGTCGAAAACACCCCACTAGTCACACAGCTTCATCATGCTAACGTGGCATGGAGGATAGGTGTGGTTAGCTCCGTCTCGACCAGCCACAACGTCTATTGTTCTAGGCGATTCATCTATTTTCCAAGCATTTGTTTAGTTATAATAACACCACAGCAAGCTCGCGCCGCTCATCGTGTGTGCCCTTGCGTCTAAAGGTTGTACTACTAGATGGAGAGGAGAGAGAGATGATAGACATGGGACCCACCAGTAAGTCAGTCAACGTTAATGCACCTATTGACGAGTCACTCCCTCTACTCTACTCAATGTAATACTATATAAAATCAAGTTATCTGACAAAGCCAACAACCGTTGCGGTTTCAGGCTATCGACGTACGCTTTGTACTCCAGGTTGCCGGTTCGAAGCTCACCCTTCAGATTCGTTAGTTTTAGGTCCAAATTTGATCAATGACAAGTGGGCCTCCCGTGTGTTGTTCCGATATTTCAGTGTAGGATGATTTTTTGCACAAACACTTTGTGCGGTTAGACAAGTTACGGCAGCAGTTACACATATTTTGCAAGTTTACGAACAAAAATGACATCGGCATGGAATATCACATGATCCCCGCAGCTTACATGCTAGGGTGATATAAGATTTTACATCGTTGGATCTGAGATCCAATGGCTTGGGAGTAGTATTTGTAATTATGCGCAGTTTCCAGACTCTCCAAGGGGTTTTTTGCAACAAAAAAAAACAATTCAGGCCTCGTGTGAGCCGCAGGATCTTGGATCCAACGGCTCCCAGTAGCTCATATTAGGTGCTCCCCGCAACTTAATTAGCCGCTACGGTAATACGAACATCTAGGTCGTTGGATTTGATCCGATGCCATGTGCGTAGTATTTGTACTTTCTGCACAATTCGCAAACTCTTTGAGGCCTATATTGCAAAAACATTCAAATCTCCTACTACGAGCCGTTAGATCTCCCGGGAACTCGTATCACCATAGAATCTACGGTGTGGGAGCACCTCATATTCCCCCGTGCGAGACAACATCGGGTGCTCTCGCAGCTTGGATGCTATGGTGATACGAGCCTCGAGGTCGTTCGATCTGAGATCCAATGGCATTTGAGTAGTCCTTGTGCTTGTGGGTGATACGTCTCCAACGTATCTATAATTTTTTATTGCTCCATGCTATATTATCTTCTGTTTTGGACATTATTGGGCTTTATTATACACTTTTATATAATTTTTGGGACTAACCTATTAACCGGAGGCCCAGCCCAGAATTGTTGTTTTTTTGCCTATTTCAGAGTTTCACAGAAAAAGAATATCAAACGGAGTCCAAACAGAATGAAACCTTCGGGAACGTGATTTTCGGAACGAACATGATCCAGATGACTTGGACCCTACATCAAGAAATCAAACAGGAAGCCACGAGGTAGGGGGCGCGCCCTCCACCCTCGTGGGCCCCATGTTGCTCCACCGGCGTACTCCTTCCTCCTATATATACCTACGTACCCCCAAATGATCAGATACGGATCCAAAAACCTAATTCCACCGCCGCAACCTTCTGTACCCGTGAGATCCCATCTTGGGGCCTGTTCCGGAGCTCACTTTGAGGGGCATCGATCATGGAGGGCTTCTACATCAACACCATAGCCTCTCCGATGAAGTGTGAGTAGTTTACCTCAGACCTTCGGGTCCATAGTTATTAGCTAGATGGCTTCTTCTCTCTTTTGGATCTCAATACAATGTTCTCTCCCTCTCTCGTGGAGATCTATTTGATGTAATCTTCTTTTGCGGTGTGTTTGTTGAGACCGATGAATTGTGGGTTTATGATCAAGTTTATCTATGAACAATATTTGAATCTTCTGAATTCTTTTATGTATGATTGGTTATCTTTGCAAGTCTCTTCGAATTATCAATTTGGTTCGGCTTACTAGATTGATCTTTCTTGCAATGGGAGAAGTGCTTAGCTTTGGGTTCAATCTCGCGGTGTCCTTTCCCGATGTGATGGGGCAGCAAAGGCACGTATTGTATTGTTGCCATCGAGGATAACAAGATGTTTTTTTATCATATTGCATGAATTTATCCCTTTACATCATGTCATCTTGCTTAAAGCGTTACTCTGTTCTCATGAACTTAATGCTCTAGATGCATGTTGGATAGTGGTCGATGTGTGGAGTAATAGTAGTGGATGCAGGCAGGAGTCGGTCTACTTGTTTCGGACGTGATGCCTATATACATGATCATACCTAGATATTCTCATAACTATGATCAATTCTGTCAATTGCTCAACAGTAATTTGTTCACCCACCGTAAAATACTTATGCTCTTGAGGGAAGCCACTAGTGAAACCTATGGTCCCCGGGTCTATTTTCCATCATATTAATCTCCCGGCAACAAGCTATTACTGACGCTGTTTTTAGTACTTTCTTTATTTGCATCTTTATCACAAAAATACCAAAAATATTATCTTATCATATCTATCAGATCTCACTCTCATAAGTGACCGTGTAGGGATTGACAACCCCTTCTCCCGTTGGTTGCGAGGATTTATTTTTTTGTGTAGATGCGAGGTACTCGCGCGTAGCCTCCTACTGGATTGATACCTTGGTTCTCAAAAACTAAGGGAAATACTTACGCTACTTTGCTGCATCACCCTTTCCTCTTCAAGGGAAAACCAACGCAGTGCTCAAGAGGCAGTAGTGGGCTGCGGCTAAACTCTTTGGGGGCTTTTCTGCATAAACATTTGAACCATCAAGGAGACGTTGGATCTCAGATCCAACGGCTTTGAGGAGCTTGTATCACCACAACACTCGTATCACCATATAGCATCTAAGGTGTGGGGGCACATGATATTCTCTGGGGAGGGGGGTGCATAACCCATCGGTATTTGGGAGGATGGGGACAAATATAATGTTCAAAAAATATAATCCAAACAATCCTAAACAGAGCTTCATAGTTTTATCTAAGGTCTAGGGGTTACCCCCCGACAATCTACATAGCACCGCTTATGCAAGAGGTGTAGTGGGAGTGTCTAGGTGTGAGAGAGACGATGCAAGAAAGCGAGGTCAATCGAGTCATTTATAGAGGGAGAGATCAAGTGAGTGTGGCCTAGCGTACACTCGAATGTAAAAGACGATACACCGAGATATCGTGCGGCGAAGCTGTAGTGAGGGCTGGAGGGAGATAGTTACTGAGAGTGGCCTAGATAGACTTTGTGTGTGCGCGCACGGTGATTTTATAAAGGCAACATACATGTCTTCAGAGAGAGGGAGCACTAAAAAATACACTTCTGTGATGATACATGTTTTCACAGTAAGTCACGTTTTCCGTCATGCAAGTACATCCATGAAGATTCTATGATAGAATCAAGATAGTCATACCTATGCTGTCGTAGAAGTGTTCCATGACATTACAAAAATTATCGTCACGGAAGTGTCCACTTCCATGACGATAAATGGCGCGTCATGGAAGTTCTTCCGTCAAGGGTAACCAACACATGGCATCCACCGTAACGGGTCACCGTTAAGCTATCGGTCCGATTTTGGATCCGATAACCCGTTAACAGCCCGAACCAATGGGGATTTTCCACGTGTAAAATTCTCATTGGCCAAAGGAACCACGTGTCAGCTCACCGTTGGGACAGATGTCATCCACTCATTGGACCGGAGGCGCCTATGATACGTCGACATGTGGCACGGCCCAACAGAGGCCCATTCCGGTGTAAAGGTCGGCCCGTTTGACTTGGTTAAAAGGTAGCGGGCCAGCCCACGGAAAGCCTGTTAATGGCTTGTTCGTATATAGCCCATTTACGGCCTGCTAACTCACGGCCCATTACGGCCTATCTGAATTAGTCCCAGTAGCGTCATCTGGGCCGTCCAATATGATTCTAGCCCATTGCAACTTACGGCCCATGTATGGCCCATGACGTCTTTCGGCCCATATGAGGCCCTTTGTAACTCTTGGCCCATTAACGGCCCGTGGTGGAACTGGCCCATAATGAACAGTGTATTGCTTTTACCCATTAACAGCCGATTATTCCATTGGGCCGTTTCCAGCCCGTGTTATCTTTCAGCCTTCTCAGGGCCCATTTATTCTTGGGCTCATTTCCAGCATTCGGTTACTTACGACCTGTGACTGGCCTTTTTTGCTTGTGGGCCAAATTCAGCCCGTGGTTACAGTCGGCTCGTTTGTGAACTGTTAATCCGTTGGGCCGTTAATCTGGTTATTCTGGCCTAGTTTAAAAAATAGGTTATTGCGCCCACTAGCAAACCGCGGAAAAAGAACTGCACTGACTACAAGCAAACAAATAAACAAGACCACAAGTAAATAAATAAGCAAACAACTTACGCTAGGCTATCACGGCTATTACACATATTACATCCACTAGGCATCAAAGTTCGCCACCAGTGCAAATATAGGGAACAAAGCAGCATATCACATACACTGGTTGTCAAGGTTGGCGACCAGTGCAAATAAACAACGCAACAAAACAAGTCTAGAACTGAAACCACTTCAGAAGAGCACAAGAAACAATATCCTGGGTACCCATAATGCTGGCAAGATCCTTAGCAAGCTTATTAACTTTCTCTTGTTTGGCGCTTAAATCCTCCAGTAACTTGTTGTTGCACCGAAAGTATGCATCTGAATTCTGCGAGGACTTCCTCGGTCCTTGACCGTGTCGCAAAGCACATCCGATCGATGTCTTTCAACTTGAAGTTGAGACTCAAGAAGATGAACTGATTCAAGCGACAAGTTCGAAGAGCTTGTGCCAGTGATAGTGGCCGATAACTTCGAACACTACATCAAGACAGGACTTTTGGGTTGTCTCACTGTCGTCAAGATAGTTTTTATCAGCTTTCTTGGAGACCAACAGGGATGTCTCACTATCTTGAAACTTATATGCATTACTTCCTTTACCATTGCATAACGGGGTACTCTTCTCCAATATTTTGTCCGCATTCTAAAAGAGAAACAAGCAGACACATCACAGGTTTACCATTTTATATGAAGCTCATTTTGTTAAATCAATTCAGTAGTAAAGTGGACAGGATAACAGCATGAAACAAACATATATCTATGTACCATGGTCACTGTATGGTCTATATCATTCTAGTTTTTGTTGCCAAATCAAGATAGAGACACAGTTCAAATAATATCTGTTTAAGACAAAGCAGAATAGACAGAATATAAGTGTGGGAAACTACAGAGCAATAATAACACTTGTAATGTGCATGAAACGAGAACATAACTGTTAATTGAAACTGAAATCAACATAGAGCAAGTTACAAAAGCAAACCAGTTAAAGAAACATGTTTAAAACATACCTGTTGCACCATTGGAGTTTCATTTCCATCCTTCAAAGTTGAAAATAGTTGGTATGAGTAAATATAGTGATGCAAGAGAAAAGGAGTATGAACCATAGCTACAGAACCTGACCTAAGAACAATTCTTCTTTCGGTTTAAGCGTTGAGTTGGGGTTTGGGGTGGTGTTCCTCGTGCTTTGGGCACTATAGTTCCCTTACTAACAGCTCGTGTTTGGGTGCTCTGTGGTGGAGACAGTGTTGTGTCAACTGGAACTGGGTTACTATTTGCTGGGGTTGGGTTTAGAAGGGGTGTAGCTGGTTCTCTGTCCAACTGGGTAGGGGTACAATCTGCGAGAGTCTGGGTTATGTGTGGTGAGGCTGGTTCTTGGGCAAGTACAACCGTGGCTCTATCTGCATCGATTGGTAGCACCATCTTTTCTGAAGAAAGTCTTGTTACTCCCTTAGATACTGCCATCACCCTCTCCAATTCAAATGGCTGATAAACAAGAAAAGTAATTGAATGTACAGACATTGTATGATAGACAGGTGCAATGGATAGTGGGGAACAAAAGAGGGCATGAAATAATTCACATTTATGTTGTCTAACCAAATAGGATAGCATGACACAATTTCACATATATGATGGCTAACTAAACAGGATAGCATGACACAATTTCACATATATGATGGCTAACTAAAAAGGATGGAAAGACATAGTTCAAAATATGATGACTATGTAAAAAGGATGACATCATATAACTATATAATGTGTTTATTAAATAGGTTGGCATGTCATAATTCACATACATGCAGCCTATGGAAACATGATATCATGATATAATTCACGGATAGAATGACATAATTCAAAATATGATGACTGTAAACACTAAACATCATGAGATGATATAACTATATGATGTCTTTATTAAATGGGTTGGCATGCCATAATTCAGATAGATATTGTATATGTAAACGTGATGGCATGATATAATTCAAATATATTATTTATATACTAAGCAAGTAAGCAGATGGAAATCGCATATATGATGTAAAAACTAGGCAATGCGAGACAACATATGCATGACATGAGTAATATAACCCTACCAAGTTTGAGCATAGACCTCAGGGGGGAAATAGGACTGGTGATGTCTACTACACAACCTTCTTCTTGTAGATGTTGTTGAGCCTCCAAGTGCAGCGGTTTGTAGGATAGTAGCAAATTTCCCTGAAGTGGATGACCTAAGGTTTATCAATCCGTGGGAGGTGTAGGATGAAGATGGTCTCACTCAAGCAACCCTGCAACCAAATAACAAAGAGTCTCTTGTGTCCCCAACACACCCAATACAATGGTAAATTGTTGTAACATCCCAAATTTTCAATTTGGAATGTTATACATTAAGTCATCATGCATATCATATTTTCTTGCATTTTCCGATCCTAGAAAATTTCACGCAACTCAAGGACCCTCGGAGAGAGTTGGAGATTTCATTATTTTCATATTTTAGTTCTCTCAAAACTATGAAAAGAGGATCGTTGGATTTATTTATTTTATCTTCAAATATTTTTCCAAAAAAATTATGAGATGGAATAATATGACTTTCCGAAATTTAGGAAAATGAAGACTTAATAAATAAATCAAATTTTGGATTTTTCGGAGTTTATTTGCTCTAGGAAAAAAAACTTCGTATTTTCAAAAAAATTGCATTTGGCCCCGAGTAAAAGTTCATTCTGTTCGACATATTTTTATGAGTCGGGGAAAATTAACTTTGTAAATTTTGGAGTTCGTTTAGATTTTATTTTATTCGTTTTTCTACGCGAGATTTAAAAATGTCACGCCCGCTTTGGGCAAGGGCCCAGCCGGCCAGCCACTGCCTAGCCGCCTCCCTCACACCGCGTGCAGCCGCCCGCCGCCCGCCCGGCGTGAAGTCGAGTCCGAGGACTCCTCCTCCTCCCGCTTGCCCCTCCCCAAGCAACCCCCTCTTTATATACTCCCCACCCCCACCCCCTCCTCTCCTCCCCAACCCAGCGCCGCCCGCCGCCCCAACCCATGCTTACCGCCCATAGCCGCCGCCTTGTGCCCGCCGCCCCTAGTCGCCCGACCCTTGAGCCGGTGCCCCAGCGGCGACCTCGCCGGAGGTAGCCGCCGCGCCTTCCCCGGTTCGGTTTTGTTTAAAAACCGTTCCGGTTTTCTTTTTCTTTCTGTTGTTCGGTTTTTTTAAAAACCCTAGATCGGTTTTTTTTGGTTTAGTTATTTAGTGAACGTTCACCGATCCGTTCGTTTTAACGAACACGTTCACCGGTTAGTTTCTGTTAACGAACGTCCGTTTGTTTAACCGTTCGTCGTTTTCTTTTAACCGGATTTAATCCGTTATTTTCCGATCTCGATTTCAGATCCAATCTTCGATCTAGTTTGTTTTCTCGCTCGTTTATCGGAATCAGGTGATTCAAGCGCCTGGAGTTTCGTTTCGAAACCGCCGTTCTGACTAATCAACTTAAACAAAGTTTTGCTACTGTAAAATTTGACCTAGTTTCAAATTGCTAGAACCGAGTCGTTTTCTTTCGACGTTTGACTTTCGTTGCTTTATTTGATTCGATTCTTTTGCAACCAGGGTTCTTAAGTTGAACTTTCTGGTCAGATCTTCTATTCGAGATTTACCTGTGCATTAGATGAGTACTTATTGTATGCTTGTTGTTTGTCTGCGATAGATCACCCGGAGTGCGCCGCTTGTTACTTCAAGTCTCTAGGTTTCATGGATCGTCGACAAGGCAAGTAACACTTGATCATATCTTTTCTACTACCCAGTTTTATGCATTAGACCTATTCCTCAAACACTTGCATGATTAGGATCTAATTTAATTGTGGGATGGGAAGTAGATTGAGGTAGTACCTATTACCTGTTTTACTTATGAAACCTTGGGAGTTACTTCTACGTTTGCTTATTATGCCATGCTATGCTAGTAGACGTGGATTGGGTGAGTGAATATCCATGACAGATGTGAGATTGTTAATTAATGGTTTATTTAAGGTGGCAACTTAAACACACATCTGGGTGGATTGAGACACCTGGTTTCTATCAGGACTTGCCTGTTTTTCTTTGGACCGCCACCCTGGTTCAAAGGGATCATAAGATTATTCAAACTAGAAACTTCCGTGTGCAGCCACAAGCCATTATGGGCTCTGGCATAGTTGAGTAAGTCGTGCGAACTCTTATAGTGGTGGACTAGTAGATGTAGGGGATGTAGGTGTACCGGTCCACCCATCGTAAGGTGCTAGCGCTTCTGAAAGACTGTGTCTCGGTCATCCGTCTCTCAAACACCATGTAGTGCGAGAACCAAACGGAGGCGATCGAGTCTTGTGGCGAAAAGTGCGCAAACCTCTGCAGAGTGTACAAACTAATCATGATTAGCCGTGTCCCCGGTTATGGACATCTTGAGTATCTAGTACTTGAATATCATGTGAATCTCAACATGTTACTCTAATTAATGTTATTGGGTTTTTAATGAGTACTTTTAATTGGGATTGAGGATCTTGTCAACCATTCTCAATGTTTAACAACCACCATGATAGTTAAACAAATTTATTCCTTTGCAGAGGGAAAAACTAGCTTTATGCAAAAGCGAATCGTGAGAGCTTTACCACCAGCCATATATGCATGTAGTATAGGCTTATTCCTTCATTACTCTCTATGTGTTACATTGCCAAAGATATTCCATGTGCTGACCCGTTTTGGCTGCAACGTTCATGTGTTAGACTTTTCGCATTGACGAGTAAGGTGTTTTAGGTCGTGGTTCTATACTCGGTGATGCCGATGGAGTTGATGGACTCACTTATCTTCCAAGTCTTCCGCCGTTATCGTTATTAGATGGCCTTAAGCCATATTTATTGTAATAAGTCCTCTTTTGGACAACACCGTAATAAGTGTGTGATTACTACTCTGTTATAAATCCTTGAAATCTTGTGTGGTGTCGGCATTCTTGATCCGTGGATGACACACGAGCACGTAGACTTGATCCATTCGGTCGGGCCGCCACAGAGATGGTATCGGAGGACACGTTGATCGTAGGGACACGACCACTAAGTTAAAGCCATAGATCACTACTCTCTTCTCAATTTCTAACTCCTCATCTTTTCCACTCTTTTAGGATGAAGGACGCCAAGATCAAGTACACCCAACCGGATGAAGGCACACCTTTTGGATTTCACTTGAAGGAAGTCACCAAGTACTGAACATTGGACTACCAAGTCTCCTTTGGGACGCGTTCAACGCCACTCTGCACTCAAGAGGAGCGCTGGAAGATTCAAGCTCATGTACCAGGAAGGACGTTCGCCCCAATCACCAAGCCTATAGATAGTGTTTTCGGCACCAACCTAGAGTGCAGGAAAGAGCATGGCAGCTCATATCACCATGGGACGCATTGGAGAAGTTTATCAAGAAGACCTCAAGGACACCATCTATCGATTTGCGGACGCCGAGATGAACAATGGGAGATAGTCGGCACCAAGAAGGACCGATCCATTGCAGCTTTCATCCAGAGTTAAACCAGCACATTCGGCGCCGGAGAACCGGATGTGCAATGATATGCTCGAGTTGAAGAATGCGAAGGGAAGGATCATCGAACTTGAAGGAGAACTAAAGTCAACACGTAAGGACTACATGGGACGAGATCGTGGCGTTAGCAAGACACAATAACGATCTTAAGTATGAGATTGAAGAACTCAAGAAGAAATTGGCACTCAAGAATGAAGACCAAGACGTCGGTTGTCCAAGCGACTACATCAACATCGGATTTACACCGATTCGGATCCAAGTGAACCCGACTTTGAAGATGAAGCTGGAGCGGACATCATGGAGTCTTCCACGGTTCAAATTAATAGATGACCCCCACATATTAGTAGTATTTCCTCCATGTAACCTTTTTAGTTCACGCACTTTTGCGATAGCTAGACCGTTGTAAGCCCTTTTGTTTGAATTGAATGAAGTGATTTTGTGTGCATTTGCTCATATACATTTGGGTAGTGTTTCTCCTTAGACCCCACTCTATTCTTAATTTCTCGTCTTTTCTAAACCCATCAGATGCCTCCGAGACGCGACCCCGGGTTTGTTTTCCCGCCAGAGATCACCCAGTTGATTCAGTAGCAGAAAACTTTGATCCAAACATTGGTGCAGAATCAAGGCAACAACAACAACAACCCACCGCCACCACCACCACCTGCAGATCACTTGACACGTTTCTTAAGGCTGAATCCGCCAGTATTTTCCAGTAGCACCAAGCCGATAGTAGCAGATGATTGGCTCCGTAAGGTAGGAAGGGAGTTGACCACTGCAGGATGTACAGATGGAGAGAAGGTGAAGTTTTCTGCACACCAACTTGAAGGACCAGCAGCAGCATGGTGGGAGAATTTTACAGCCACTTACCACAGAGACACTGTCACATGGGATCGGTTTCGGAAGCTTTCCGCACCGCCCATGTCTCAGCAGGAGCTATGGCCATGAAGAAGCGTGAGTTTCGCAACTTACGCCAAGGAGGAAGGACTATTGGCCAGTATGTGGATGATTTTAGTAAGTTAGCACGTTATGCCCCAGATGACGTTGCTACAGATGCAGCTAAGCAGGAGAAGTTTCTGGAAGGACTGAATGATGAGTTAAGCATGCAGATGATGGTAGCAAGTTTCAATAACTACCAGGAGTTGGTAGACCGTGCCCTCATGATTGAAGGAAAGCAACAGCAAATTGAGAATCGCAAGAGGAAGTATGGACAGGGGAAGTATAACTCTGGAGCCCAGCAGAAGCCCCGTTATACCCCTAAACAAGGAGTTCAGTTTCAGCATACCCACGGAGGAAGTAATTCGCACAACCATAATGGCACCAAGAATGGGAACGGGAATGGAGGAAGCAATGGACAGAACCGCACCACACCATCAACCCCAACCAAGAAAGACCTAAGCCATGTCACCTGTTTCAAGTGTTCCAAGACCGGACATTATGCAAATGACTGTCCAGAAGGCCAAGGTGGCAATGGAAGCTCTGGAAAGAAGCCCAACCCTTTCAACAGGGGACAGGTGAACCACATTGATGTGGAGGAGGTTGAAGATCAGCCCGATGCAGTAATCGGTAAGTTTTTGGTTAAGTCATTTACTGCACTAGTTCTTTTCGATACCGGTGCATCGCATTCATACATATCAAGGGATTTGTAGAGAAGTTTAGTCTACCTACTCGAATTCTTATAACCCTTTGCTAGTAAGCTCACCAGAGCGGAGTATATGGCCGCACAAGGATGTTTTCAAGTGCCATTAAGTATAGGAAGGCATGTGTTCCCGACGGATTTGATCATTCTGGAATCCCAAAGATTTGATGTGATATTAGGCATGGATTGGCTGTCGATGTATGGAGGGAACATCGATTGCGCAAGTAAGACGGTTTTGCTCACAACACCAGAAGTAAGAAGGATTAAGTATGTATCACGGCATCAGACGAGGAGAGCTCATGTAAATTGCTCATCAGGAGTTGTGCAGGAAGAAGTACCAGTAGTGAAGGATTACCCTGATGTATTTCCTGAGGAATTGCCAGGAATGCCACCGGATAGGGACATTGAGTTTTTGATTGAACTTTTGCCAGGAACAGGCCCAATATCGGCGACCATACAGTGATGCCCGCATACGATTTGGCGGAAATCAAGAAGCGATTAAGGAGCTATTGGATAAAGGTTTTATACGCCCAAGTTCTTCGCCTTGGGGATCACCCGTACTGTTAGTGGAGAAGAAGGATGGATCGTTAAGGATGGTTGTAGATTATCGTGGATTGAATGTAGTAACAATCAAGAACAAGTACCCTCTACCTATGATAAATGATCTGTTTGATCGTTTGCAAGGAGCTAAAGTATTTGCCAAGATCGATTTGCGATCAGGGTACCATCGATTGAAGATTCGAGAGCGGGACATACCTAAGACAGCATTTACCACGAGATATGGACTATATGAGTACACCGTTATGTCATTTGGATGACTAACGCGCCTACCTATTTCATGAACACGATGAACAAAGTGTTTATGGAGTTTTTGGATAAGTTAAATCGTGGTGTTCATAGATGATATTTTGATTTTCTCGAAGAATGAAGAGGAACATAAGGAACATTTGCGAATGGTTTTGGAGAAACTAAGGGAACAACCGTTAAATGCCAAGTTCAGCAAATGTGAGTTTTGGCTAAAGGAAGTTGGATTTCTTGGACATGTTATATCCGGAGAAGGGATAGCAGTTGACCCCACAAAGGTTGAGACTGTAACCAAATGGGAAGCACCAACGACAGTTGGAGAGATTCAGAGTTTCCTTGGAATCGCAGGATACTACCGAAGATTCATTGAGAATTTCTCAAGGATTGCAAAGCCTATGACAGAATTGTTGAAGAAGGATACCAAGTTTATATGGACTGAGGATTGTGAGGCAAGTTTTCAGGAGTTGAAGAAAAGATTGGTTACCTCACCAGTGTTAATTTTGCCAGATCAGACCAAGGATTATGAGGTGTATTGCGATGCTTCACGTAGAGGACTTGGAGCAGTGCTTATGCAATAAGGAAGAGTTGTTTCGTATGCTTCACGACGGCTTAAGCCTCATGAGTTGAATTATGCCACACATGACTTGGAGTTAGCAGCCGTTGTGCATGCATTGAAGACATGGAGACATTTCCTCATTGGAAATCATTGTGAGGTATACACGGATCACAAGAGTTTGAAGTACATTTTCACGCAGAAGGAGTTAAACCTTAGACAGAGGAGATGGTTGGAGCTAATAAAGGATTATGATATGAGATTGCATTATCACCCCGGAAAGGCTAACGTTGTAGCAGACTCATTGAGCCGTAAGAGCCACGTCAATACCCTAATGATGGGAGGAATACCCAAGGAGTTAGCCGAGGACCTTCGAGAGCTATGTTTAGAAATAGTTTCGAGAGGCTTTGTGGCAGCATTGGAGATTCAGTCTACGTTGATGGACAAAATCAGAGAAGCTCAAAAGGCGGAACAAGGAAGTTGCCTCTATAAAGGAGAAAATGAGCGAAGGAAAAGCTAAGGGATTTCGTGAGGATGAGCACGATACCCTATGGTTTGAGGACCGTGTTTATGTGCCAAATAACCCGGAGATCGTGAAGTTGATTTTGCAAGAAGCACATGATTCACCATATTCGATTCACCCAGAAATACCAAGATGTATTTGGATTTGAAGGAAACGTTACGGTGGACCGGAATGAAGAAGGATATCGCGGAGTATGTAGCAGTTTGCGATGTATGTCAGAGAGTGAAGGCAGAACATCAGAAGCCAGCAGGATTCTTGCAGCCATTGCCGATACCCGAATGGAAGTGGGATAAACTAGGCATGGATTTCATCATAGGTTTGCCAAAGACTCGTTCTGGCTATGACTCAATTTGGGTTATAGTCGACCGCTTGACAAAGGTAGCACATTTCATTCCAATCAAGACTACCTATAGCAGTGCTAAGTTGGCAAAGATATACATGACCAGAATTGTGTGTTTACACGGAGTTCCGAGGAGTATCGTATCAGATAGAGGAACTCAATTTACTTCAAAGTTTTGGAATCGGTTACACGAAACATTGGGAACCAGGCTGGAATTCAAGACAACTTTTCACCCACGTAACCGATGGATGACCGAGAGAGTCAATCAGATTTTGGAGGATATCTTTGAGAGCTTGTGCACTAGCTTATGGATCTAGTTGGGATGATAATTTGCCGTATGCAGAATTTTCTTATAACAACAGTTACCAAACCAGCTTGAAGATGGCACCTTTCGAGGCTTTGTACGGAAGGAGGTGCAGGACACCGTTATCATGGGACGAAGTTGGAGACCGTCAGTTGTTTGGACCAGATTTGATTAAGGAGTCTGAACAGAAGGTTAAGTTGATTCGCGATAGGCTCAAGGTAGCCCGATCCGCATGTAAAAGCTATGCGGATTCAAAACGCAAGGCGATGGAATATGAAGTTGGAGACAGAGTATATCTTAGAGTATCCCCGCTTCGAGGAGTTAAGCGTTTTGGAGTTAAAGGAAAATTAGCACCACGTTTCGTTGGACCGTATAAGATTTTGCAACGCATGTGAGAAGTTGCTTATAAACTGGAATTGCCAGAGGGACTCTCAGGAGTTCATGATGAATTCCATGTTTCTCAGCTGAAGAGATGTCAAGCCGAGATGGCGGAAGTACCGTTAAGGGATACAGTGCCGCTTGAAGCGATTCAGTTGAAGGATGATTTGACATATGAGGAGAAACCAGTCAAGATTCTCGATTATGCCAGCAGAGTTACTCGCAGCAAGGTTATCAAGTTTTGCAAAGTTCAGTGGAGCCACCACACTGAGGATGAAGCCACCTAGGAAAGAGAAGAAGATTTGCTCAAGGATCACCCTCACCTATTTTCTAGCCAACCCGAATCTCGAGGGCGAGATTCATCTTAAGGGGGGTAGGTTTGTAACATCCCAAATTTTCAATTTGGAATGTTATACATTAAGTCATCATGCATATCATATTTTCTTGCATTTTCCGATCCTAGAAAATTTCACGCAACTCAAGGACCCTCGGAGAGAGTTGGAGATTTCATTATTTTCATATTTTAGTTCTCTCAAAACTATGAAAAGAGGATCGTTGGATTTATTTATTTTATCTTCAAATATTTTTCCAATAAAAATATGAGAGGGAATAATATGACTTTCCCAAAATTTAGGAAAAATGAAGACTTAATAAATAAATCAAATTTTGGATTTTTCGGAGTTTATTTGCTCTAGGAAAAAAAACTTCGTATTTTCAAAAATTGCATTTGGCCCCGAGTAAAAGTTCATTTTGTTCGACATATTTTTATGAGTCGGGAAAATTAACTTTGTAAATTTTGGAGTTCGTTTAGATTTTATTTTATTCGCTTTTTACATGCGAGATTTAAAAAATGCCGCTCCCCTTTGGGTCAAGGCCCAGCCGGCCAGCCGCCTCCTCCTGTGCGCCCAGCACGCCACGCCGCCGGCGAGAGGAGTCCCGAGGAGGACTCCTCCTCCTCCCTGCTTGCCCCTCCCGAGCAACCCCCTCTTTATATACTCCCCCCCCTCTCCTCCCCAACCCATGGCGCCGCCGCCCAACCCGCAGCCCCGCCACGCCGTGCCCGCCTGAGCCCCGCCACGCCGCCAGTGCCCCGCCGCCTAGTCGCCGACCCGCTGAGCCCGGTGCCCCGCCGGCGACCTCGCCGGAGGTAGCCACCGCGCCACCCCCCCGGTTCAGTTTTGTTTCAAAAACCGTTCCGGTTTTCTTTTTGTTGTTCGGTTTTAAAAAAAACCCTAGATCGGTTTATTTTTTTGGTTTAGTTACTTAGTGAACGTTCACCGATCCATTCATTTTAACGAACGCGTTCACCGGTTAGTTTCTGTTAACGAACGTCCGTTCGTTTAACCATTCGTCGTTTTTCTTTTAACCGGATTTAATCCGTTATTTTCCGATCTCGATTTCAGATCCAATCTTCGATCTAGTTTGTTTTCTCGCTCGTTTATCGGAATCAGGTGATTCAAGCGCCTGGAGTTTCGTTTCGAAACCGCCGTTCCGACTAATCAACTTAAACAAAGTTTTGCTACTGTAAAATTTGACCTAGTTTCAAATTGCTAGAACCGAGTTGTTTTCTTTCAATGTTTGACTTTTGTTGCTTTATTTGATTCGATTCTTTTGCAACCAGGGTTCTTAAGTTGAACTTTCTGGTCAGATCTTCTATTCGAGATTTACCTGTGCATTAGATGAGTACTTATTGTATGCTTGTTGTTTGTCTGCGTTAGATCACCCGGAGTGCGCCGCTTGTTACTTCGAGTCTCTAGGTTTCGCGGATCGTCAGCAAGGCAAGTAACACTTGATCATATCTTTTCTACTACCCAGTTTTATGCATTAGACCTATTCCTCAAACACTTGCATGATTAGGATCTAATTTAATTGTGGGATGGGAAGTAGATTGAGGTAGTACCTATTACCTGTTTTACTTATGAAACCTTGGGAGTTACTTCTACGTTTGCTTATTATGCCATGCTATGCTAGTAGACGTGGATTGGGTGAGGGAATATCCATGACAGATGTGAGATTGTTAATTAATGGTTTACTTAAGGTGGCAACTTAAACACACATCTGGGTGGATTGAGGCACCTGGTTTCTATCAGGACTTGCCTGTTTTTCTTCGGACCGCCACCTGTGCTCAAAGGGATCATAAGATTATTCAAACTAGAAACTTCCGTGTGCAGCCACAAGCCATTATGGGCTCTGGCATAGTTGAGTAAGTCGTGGGAACTCTTGTAGTGGTGGACTAGCAGATGTAGGGGATGTAGGTGTACCGGTCCACCCATCGTAAGGTGCTAGCGCTTCTGAAAGACCGTGTCTCGGTCATCCGTCTCTCAAACACCATGTAGTGCGAGAACCAAACGGAGGCGATCGAGTCTTGTGGGGAAAAGTGCGCAAACCTCTGCAGAGTGTACAAACTAATCATGATTAGCCATGTCCCCGGTTATGGACATCTTGAGTATCTAGTACTTGAATATCATGTGAATCTCAACATGTTACTCTAATTAATGTTATTGTGTTTTTAATGAGTACTTTTAATTGGGATTGAGGATGCTGTCAACCATTCTCAATGTTTAACAACCACCATGATAGTTAAACAAATTTATTCCTTTGCAGTAGGGAAAAACTAGCTTTATGCAAAAGCTGTAATCAGAGAGCTTTACCACCAGCCATATATGCATGTAGTATAGGCTTATTCCTTCATTACTCTCTATGTGTTACATTGCCGGCATATTCCATGTGCTGACCCGTTTTGGCTGCAACGTTCATGTTGCAGACTTTTCGACGCATTTAGTAAGGTGTTTTAGGTCGTGGTTCTATACTCAGTGATGCCGATGGAGTTGATGGACTCACTTATCTTCCAAGTCTTCCGCTGTTATCGTTATTAGATGGCCTTAAGCCATATTTATTGTAATAAGTCCTCTTTTGGACAACGCTGTAATAAGTGTGTGATTACTACTCTGTTATAAATCCTTCGAAGTACTGTGTGGTGTCAGCATTACTGATCCAGGGATGACACCTGAGCACAGAGACTTGATCCATTCGGGTCGGGCCGCTACAATTGTATAGGTGCACTAGTTCGGCGAAGAGATGGTGATACAAGTGCAATATGGATGGTAGATATAGGTTTTTCTAATCTAAAAATATAAAAACAGCAATGTAACTAATGATAAAAGTGAGCATAAACGGTATTGTAATGCGTTGAAACAAGGCCTGGGGTTCATACTTTCACTAGTGCAAGTTCTCTCAACAATAATAACATAATTGGATCATATAACTATCCCTCAACATGCAACAAAGAGTCACTCCGAAGTCACTAATAGCAAACAAAAAACGAAGAGATTATTGTAGGGTACGAAACCACCTCAAAGTTATTCTTTCCGTTCGATCTGTCCTAGAGTTTGTACTAGAATAACACCTTAAGACACAAATCAACCGAACCCTAATGTCAGCTAGATACTCCAATGTCACCTCAAGTATCCATGGGTATGATTATACGATATGAATCACACAATCTCAGATTCATCTATTCAAACCAACACAAAGTACTTCAAAGAGTGCCCCAAAGTTTCTATCGGAGAGTCAAGATGAAAACGTGTGCCAACCCCTACGCATAGATTCCCAAGGTCACGGAACCCGCAAGTTGATCACCAAAACATATATCAAGTGAATCAATAGAATAACCCATTGTCACCACGGGTATCCCACGCAAAACATACATCAAGTGTTCTCAAATCCTTAAAGACTCAATCCGATAAGATAACTTCAAAGGGAAAACTCAATCCATTACAAGAGATAGAGGGGGAGAAACATCATAAGATCCAACTATAATAGCAAAGCTCGCGATACATCAAGATCGTGCCAAATCAAGAACACGATAGAGAGAGAGAGAGAGATCAAACACATAGCTACTGGTACATACCCTCAGCACCGAGGGTGAACTACTCCCTCCTCGTCACCGAGAGCGCCGGGATGATGAAGATGGCCACCGGTGAGGGATACCCCCTCCGGCAGGGTGCCAGAATAGGGTCCCGATTGGTTTTTGGTGGCTACAGAGGTTTGCGGCGGCGGTACTCCCAATCTAGGTTTCTTTTCTGGGGTTTCTATATTTATAAGGATTTTTGGTGTCGGGAACAAGTCAGGGGGGTCTCCGAGGTGGCCATGAGGTAGGGGGGCGCGCCCAGGGGGTAGGGTGCGCCCCCACCCTCGTGGGTGCCTCGGGACTCTTCTGGCCCATCTCCGATACTCCGTGGGCTTCTTCTGGTCCAAAAATAAGCTCCGTGAATTTTCAGGTCAATTGGACTCCTTTTGGTTTTCCTTTTATGCGATACTCAAAAATAGGAAAAAAACAGACGCTGGCACTGGGCTCTAGGTTAATAGGTTAGTCCCGAAAATCATATAAATAGCATATAAATGCATATAAACCATCCTAGATGGATAATATAATAGCATGGAACAACAAAAACTTATAGATACGTTGGAGATGTATCAAGCATCCCCAAGCTTAATTCCTGCTCGTCCTCGAGTAGGTAAATGATAAATACAGAATTTTTGATGTGGAGTGCTACCTAGCATAATTTTCAATGTAATTCTCTTTATTGTGGCATGAATGTTTAGATCCAAAAGATCCTAGACAAAAGTTTAATATTGACATAAAAATAATAATACTTAAGGCATGCTAACCAAGAAATTATGTCTTATCAAAATAACATAGCCAAAGAAAGCTTATCCCTACAAAATCATATAGTTTGGGCATGCTTCATTTTTGTCACACAAAATGCTCCCATCATGCACAACCCCGATGACAAGCCAAGCAATTGTTTCATACTTAGCCTTTTCAAACTCTTTCAACTTTCACGCAATATATGAGCGCGAGCCATGGACATAGCACTATGGGTGGAATAGAATATGATGATGGAGGTTGTGTGAGAAGACAAAAAGGAGAAAGGCTCACATTGACGCGGCTAATCAATGGGCTATGGAGATGCCCATCAATTGATGTCAATTCAAGTAGTAGGGATTGCCATGCAATGGATGCACTAGAGCTATAAATATATGAAAGCTCAACAAAAGAAACTAAGTGGGTGTGCATCCAACTTGCTTGCTCACGAAGACCTAGGGCATTTTGAGGAAGCCCATCATTGTAATATACAATCCAAGTTCTATAATGAAAATTCCCACTAGTATATGAAAGTGACAAAATATTAGATTCTATATCATGAAGATCATGGTGCTACTTTGAAGCACAAGTGTGGAAAAAGGATAGTAACATTGCCCCTTCTCTCTTTTTCTCTAATTTTTATTTATTTATTTTGGCCTTCTCTTTCCCTTTTTTTATGGCCTCCTTTCTTTATTTGGGCTTCTTTGGCCTCTCTTTTTTTCGTCCGGAGTCTCATCCCGACTTGTGGGGGAACCATAGTCTCCATCATCCTTTCCTCACATGGGACAATGCTCTTATAATAAAAATCATCGCACTTTTATTTACTTACAACTCAAGAATTACAACTCGATACTTAGAACAAAATATGACTCTATGTGAATGCCTCCGGCGGTGTACCTTGATATGCAATGAATCAAGAGCGACATGTATGAAAGAATTATGAAGGTGGCTTTGCCACAAATACGATGTCAACTACATGATCATGCAAAGCAATATGACAATGATGGAGCGTGTCATAATAAACGGAACGGTGGTAAGTTGCATGGCAATATATCTCGGCTATGGAAATGCCATAATAGGTAGGTATGGTGGCTATTTTGAGGAAGATATAAGGAGGCTTATGTGTTATAGAGCGTATCGTATCACGGGACTTGGATGCACCGAAGAAGTTTGCACCAACTCTCAAGGTGAGAAAGGGCAATGCACGGTACCGAAGAGGCTAGCAACGATGGAAGGGTGAGAGTGCGTATAATCCATGGACTCAACATTAGTCATAAAGAACTCACATAGTTATTGCAAAAATCTACAAGTCATCAAATGTAAGCACTACGCGCATGCTCCTAGAGGGATAGATTGGTAGGAAAAGACCATCGCTCATCCCCGACCGCCATTCATAAGGAAAGCAATCAAAGAAAACCCCATGCTTCAAATTTGTCACACAACTTTTACCATACGTCCATGCTACGGGACTTGCAAACCTCAACACAAGTATTTCTCAATTCCACAATTACCCAACTAGCATGACTCTAATATTACCACCTTTATATCTCAAAACAACTATCAAGTATCAAACTTATCATAGTATTTAATGCACTCTATATGAAAGTTTTTATTATACCCATCTTGGATGCCTATCATATTAGGACTAATTTTATAGCCAAAGAAAATTACCATGCTGTTCTAAAAGACTCTCAAAATAATATAAGTGAAGCATGAGAGATCAATAATTTCTATAAAATAAAACCACCACCGTGCTCTCAAAAGGTATAAGTGAAGCACTAGAGCAAAATTATCTACCTCAAAAGATATAAGTGAAGCACATAGAGTATTCTAATAAAATTCCGATTCATGTGTGTCTCTCCCAAAAGGTGTGTACCGAAAGGATGATTGTGGTAAACCAAAAAGCAAAGACTCAAATCGTACAAGACGCTCCAAGCAAAACATATATCATGTGGCGAATAAAAATATAGCCTCAAGTAAAGTTACGATAGACGAAGACGAAAGATGCCTTCCGGGGCATCCCCAAGCTTAGGCTTTTGGTTGTCCTTGAATTTTACCTTGGGGTGCCTTGGGCATCCCCAAGCTTAGGATCTTGCCACTCCTTATTCCAAAATCCATCAAATCTTTACCCAAAAACATGAAAACTTCACAACACAAAACTTAAACAGAAAATCTCATGAGCTCCGTTAGTGTAAGAAAACAAACCACCATTTTAAGGTACTGTAATGAACTCATTCTTTATTTATATTGGTGGTAAACCTACTGTATTCCAACTTCTCTATGGTTCATACCCCCCGATACTAGCCATAGATTCACCAAAATAACCAAACAACACACGAAAAACAGAATCTGTCAAAAACAGAACAGTCTGTAGTAATCTGGTAACTTTCCATACATCTGTAACCCCAAAAATTATACCAAATTATGAAAACCTGAGCAAATTGACTACCAATCCAGAGCAAAAATAATCATATCAAACATTTTTGTGAATTATCAAAACTAATTTATTGGGCGCAAAAGTTTCTGATTTTCAGCAGGATCAACACAACTATCACCGTAAGCTATCCTAAAGGTCTTACTTGGCACTTTATTGAAACAAAAGCTATAAAACATGATTACTACAGTAGAATAATCATGTGAACACAGAAAAATAGTAAAGGTAAATATTGGCTTGTCTCCCAACAAGCGCTTTTCTTTATTGCCTTTAGCTAGGCATGATGATTTTAATGATGCTCACATAAAAGATAAGAATTGAAACATAAAGAGAGAATCATGAAGAATATGAAAAGCACATTTAAGCATAAACCAATTCCTATGCATAGGGATTTTGTGAGCAAACAACTTATGGGAACAATAACCAACTAGCATAGGAAGGCAAAACAAGCATAACTTTCAAACTTTAAGCATATAGAGAGGAAACTTGATATTATTGCAACTCCTACAAGCATATATTCCTCCCTCATAATAATTTTCAGCAGCATCATGAATGAATTCAACAATATAACTATCACATAAAGCATTCTTTTCATGATCTACAAGCATAGAAATTTTACCAGTCTCCACATAAGCAAATTTATTCTCATCAATAGTAGTGGGAGAAAACTCAATAAAATAACTATCATGTGAAGCATAATCCAATTGAAAATTAAAATCATGATGACAAGTTTCATGGTTATCTTTATTCTTTAGAGCATACGTGTCATCACAATAATTATCATAAATAGGAGGCATGCTTTCATCATAATAAATTTTCTCATCAAAACTTGGGGGACTACACATATCATCTTCATAAAACATAGCATCCCCAAGCTTGTGGATGTGCATATCATTAGAATTATGGGTCTTCAAAGAATTCATACTAACAACATTGCAATCATGCTCATCATTCACATATTTTATGCCAAGCATTCTATGTAATTCTTCTTCTAGTACTTGAGCACAATTTCCTTCCCATCATTTTCACGAAAGACATTAAAAAGATGAAGCATATGAGGCAACCTCAATTCCATTTTTTTGTAGTTTTCTTTTATAGACTAAACTAGTGATAAAACAAGAAACAAAAAGATTCGATTGCAAGATCTAAAGATATACCTTCAAGCACTCACCTCCCCGGCAACGGCGCCAGAAATTGCTTGATGTCTCCGTGAATAATCTCCGTGAATTTTCAGGTCAATTGGACTCCGTTTGGTTTTCCTTTTCTGCGATACTCAAAAACAAGGAAAAAAACAGAAACTGGCACTGTGCTCTAGGTTAATAGGTTAGTCCCAAAAATCATATAAAATAGCACATAAATGCATATAAAACATCCTAGATGGATAATATAATAGCATGGAACTATCAAAAATTATAGACACATTGGAGACGTATCAACTGGTCATCTGCCTTTGAATCCTCCTCTGAGGAGCTATCTGTAACCAGTAAGATGTCTGATTTAGCAGGTAGCATCGTCTACTCTGAATACCTTCTTTTCACTCCATATACTTCCATCACCGCTGCAAATGGCTGATGCACAGGAATAGTAGTTGAATATGCAAACGTTGTCGAAAATGGATTGTGTTATAAAAAAAAAGGATAGCATGATATAATTCACATATATGATGATTGGCTAAACAACATGACATTGCATAATTCACATATATAATGCATTGCAACAAGATAGCATTACATAATTCACATATATAATGTCTTGCAACAAGATGGCATTGCATAATTCACATATATGGTAATTAGACACTAAATAGGTGGCATTCATAGAAAGCTTGTCTAAACTAAGCAAATGACATATCAATGCATGACACCATACACACGATATGAGCAACATAACCCTGCCAAGTTAGGGCATACACCTCGGGGGGTGATACGTCCATTTTACACCATGATTACCTACTGTTATTTATAATGTTTTTATGCATAATAATGCTTTTTGGAGTAATTCTAATGCGTTTTCTCTCATAATATGCAAGGTACACACAAAGAGGGAGAATTCCGGTAGCTAGAAATCTGGACCTGAAAAAAGCTACATCAGGCTACCTATTCTGCACAACTCCAAATGAGCTGAAACTTCACAAAGAATTTTTATGGAATACATAAGAAATACTGGAGCAAATAACTACCGGAGGGGGGCCACCTGGTGAGCACAAGACACCAGGACGCAACTGGCCCCCCAGGCGCGCCCTGGTGGGTTGTGCTCAGCCCAGCACACCTGTGGTGCCCCTCTTCTGGTATATAAGTCATTTTGACCTAGAAAACATAAGGGGAGGACTTTAGGGATGAAGTGTCGCCGTCTCGAGGTGGAACTTAGGCAGGAGCAGTTTCGCCCTCCGGCGGAGCTACTCCGCCGGGGGAACTTCCCTCCCGGAGGGGGAAATCACCGTCATCATCATCACCAACAAATCTCCCATCTTTGGGAGGGCAATCTCCATCAACATCTTCAACAAAACCATCTCCTCTCAAACCCTAATTCATCTCTTGTGTTCAATCTTTGTACCGTAACCTTAGATTGGTACTTGTGGGTGACTAGTAGTATTGATTACATCTTGTAGTTGATTACTATATGGTTTATTTGGTGGAAAATTATATGTTCAGAGCCAATATGCTATTTAATACCCCTATGATCTTGAGCATGATTATCATTTGTGACTATTTACTTTTGTTCTTGAGGTCCCGGGAGAAATCTTGTTGCCAGTAATCATGTGAACTTGATATGTGTTCGATATTTTCATTGTATGTATGTTGTGATTCCCTTAGCGGTGTCATGCCTAAGGGAATGCATTGTGGAGTAGTAATTAGATGACGGGTCGCGAGAGTGATAGAAGCTTAAACCCTAGTTTATGCGCTATTTCGTAAGGGACCGATTGGATGCAAAAATTCAATGCTATGGTTAGAACTTATTCTGATACTTTTCACGTAGTTGCAGATGCTTGCGAGGGGGTTAATCATAAGTAGGAGGTTTGTCCATGTTAGAACAGCACCTAAGCACCGGTCCACCCACATATCAAATTATCAAAGTAGCGAACACGAATCGAATCAACATGATGAAAATGACTAGATGAAATTCCCTTGTACCGTCAAGAACGCTTTGCTTATCGTAAGGGACCGTTTTGGCCTGTCCTTTGCCTAAAAAGGATTGGGCTACCATGCTGCACTTTTTTTACTATTATCATTACTTGCTCGTTACAAATTATCTTGCTATCAAACTACTCTGCTACATACAATTTCAGCGCTTGCAGACGTTACCTTGCTGAAAACCACTTGTCATTTCCTTCTGCTCCTCGTTGGGTTCGACACTCTTACTTATCAAAAAGGCTACAATTGATCCCATATACTTGGGGTCATCAAGGCTATTTTCTGGCACCGTTGCCGGGGAGTGAGGCACTCTTGGTAAGTGGAAATTGGTAAGGAAAAAGTACTACTACGTGCTAAAATTTATTTTCACTTGTTACTATGGAGAACAATCCTTTGAGGGGTTTGTTCGGGGTATCTTCACATCGATAGGAACCACAATTAGTCACCTCTCAACCTACTGCACCTACTGAAAATATTGAATATGAAATTCCTTCGGGTATGATAAAAAACCGCTAGCTAATCCTTGTGCAGGAGATGGAACCGAACATCTTGATATGCACTTGATATATGTGGAAGAAATTTGAGGATTATTTAAGCTTGCAGGTTTACCTGGAGATGAAGTTAAGAAGAAGGTTTTCCCTTTATCTTTGAAGGGAAAAGCATTGGCATGGTATAGGCTATGTGATGATATTGGATCTTGGAACTGGAATCGATTAAAATTGGAGTTTGACCAAAAAAATCCTATGCATCTAGTTCATTGTGATTGGAATTATATATATAATTTTTGGCCTCGTGAAGGGGAAACTATCGCTCTAGCTTGGGGGAGGCTTAAGTCAATGTTACATTCATGCCCCAATCATGAGCTCTTAAGATAAATTATTATCCAGAATTTTTATGCTCGACTTTCTCATAATGATCGATCCATGCTCGATACTTCTTGTACTGGTTCTTTTATGAAGAATACTATTGAATTCCTGTGGGATCTTTTGGAAAGTATTAAACGCAACTCTGAAGATTGGTTACTCGACGAAGGTAAAGAGTCAGGTATTAAGCTTGAGTATGATTGTGTTAAATCTCTTATGAATATCGATGCTTTTCTAAAGTTTAGCACTAAATATGGACTTGACTCTGAGATAGTAGCCTCTTTCTGTGAATTATTTGCTACTCATGTTGATCTCCCTATGGGGAAGTGGTTTAAATATGACCCACCTATCAAAGAAGAAATTAAAGAACCAGTAATATCTAAAGATGAAACTATTATCTATAATGTCGATCCATTTGTTCTTACTGCTTATATTGAAAAACCACCTTTCCCTGTTAGGACGAAGGAACATGCTAAAGTTTCAACTGTGGTCAATAAAAGTTATATTAGAACATCTAATGAGCTGAACAAATAAAAGTAGAACCTAGTGTTGCTATGGTTAAGAATCTCCAGGTTGAAAATATAGATGGGCATGTTATTTACTTCTGTGATGAAGCTGATAGAATTGCCAAACCTGATAAAAAGGATAAACATAGACCCGTTGTTGGCATGCCCGTTGTCTCAGTTAAAATAAGAGATCACTACTATCATGGTTTATGTGACATAGGTGCTAGCCTGAGTGCTATTCCTTTTACTTTATATCAAGAAATTATGAATGACATAGCACTCCCTAAATTAGAAGACATAGATATTACTATTAAACTTTCTAATAGAGACACCATCACACCACTTGGGATTGTTAGAGATGTTGAAGTCTTGTGTGGGAAAATAAAATATCCTACTGATTTTCTTGTTCTTGGTTCCCCGCAAGATGACTTTCGTCCCATTATCTTTGGTAGACCTTTCTTGAACACCGTTAATGCTAAGATAGATTGTGAGAAATAAACTGTCGGTGTTTGCTTAGGTGATGAGTCTCATGAGTTTAATTTTTCCAAGTTTAGTAGAAAGCATCATAAGAAAGAATTACCTAGCAAGGATGAAATAATTGGTCTTGCTTCTATTGTTGTGCCTCCTACTGATCCTTTAGAACAATATTTGCTAGACCATGAGAATGATTTGCATATGCACGAATGAAATGAAATAGATAAGATTTTCTTTTAGCAACATCCTCTGCTTAAACACAATTTGCCTATTGAAACTCTATGAGGTCCTCCTCCTCCTAAAGGTGACCCTGTGTTTGAATTAAAACAATTGCCAGACACTTTGAAATATGCTTATCTTGATGAGAAGAAGATATATCCTGTTATTATTAGTGCTAACCTTTCAGAACATGAAGAAGAAAGATTATTGAAAGTTTTAAGGAAGCATCGAGCTGCTATTGGATATACTCTTAATGATCTTAAGGGCATTAGTCCCACTCTCTGTCAGCAGACTAATATGGAACATGATGCTAAACCCGTTGTTGATCACCAACATCGCTTAAATCAGAAGATGAAAGAAGTGGTAAGAACGGAAATATTAAAACTTTTGGAAACAGGTATAATCTATCCTATAGCTAATAGTAGATGGGTAAGTCATGTTCATTGTGTCCCTAAGAAGGGAGGTATTACTGTTGTTTACTGACAAAAATGAACTGTTTCCACATAGAATTGTTACAGGCTATAGAATGCTAATTAATTTTAGAAAATTAAATAAATCAACTAGAAAAGATCATTACCCTCTGCCTTTTATTGATCAAATGCTAGAAAGATTATCTAAGCACACACATGTTTGCTTCCTTGATGGATATTCTGGTTTTTCACAAATACCTGTTTCTCAACCTGATCAAGAAAAGACCACTTTTACTTGTCCTTTTGGAACTTATGCTTATAGACGTATGCAATGCACCTGCTACCTTTCAAAGATGTATGACTGCTATATTCTCTGTCCTTTTGTGAAAAGATTGTTGAGGTTTTCATGGATGACTTTTCTGTTTATGGGAAGTCTTTTGATAATTGTTTAAGCAATCTTGATCAAGCTTTGCAGAGGTGTGAGCAAACAAATCTTGTCTTGAATTGGGAGAAGTGCCACTTTATGGTTAACGAAGGAATTGTTTTGGGTCATAAAATTTCTGAGAGAGGTATTGAAGTTGACGAAGCTAAGGTCGATGCAATTGAGAAAATGCCATGTCCTAAAGCTATCAAAGGTATTTGTAGTTTCCTTGGTCATGCTGGTTTCTATAGGAGATTTATCAAAGACTTTTCTAAAATTTCTAGGCCTCTTACAAATCTTTTGCAAAATGATATTCCATTTGTTTTTGATGATGATTGTTTAGAAGCCTTTGAAACACTCAAGAAAGCCTTAATTTCTGCACCTATTGTTCAACCACCTGATTGGAACTTGCCTTTTGAAATTATGTGTGATGCTAGTGATTATGTTGTTGGTGCTATTCTAGGACAAAGAGTTGATAAGAAACTGAATGTTATTCATTATGCTAGTAAAACTCTAGATAGTGCTCAACGAAATTATGCTACTACTGAAAAAGAATTTCTAGCAGTGGTGTTTGCTTGTGATAAATTTAGATCTTACATTGTTGACTCTAAAGTTATTGTTCACACCGATCATGCTGCTACAAAATATCTTATGGAAAAGAAAGATGCTAAACCTAGACTCATTAGGTGGGTTCTCTTGCTACAAGAATTTGATTTGCACATCACTCATAGAAAAGGAGCGGAGAACCCCGTAGCTGATAACTTGTCTAGGTTGGAGAATGTCCATGATGACCCACTACATATTGATGATAGTTTTCCTGATGAGCAGTTAGCTGCAATAAATGTTTCTAATATCACTCGTTGGTATGGTGACTATGCTAATTACATTGTTGCTAAATATTTACCACCTAGCTTTACATACCAACAAAAGAAAAAATTTCTTTTATGATTTAAGACACTACTTTTGTGATGACCCACATCTTTATAAAGAAGGAGTAGATGGTATTATTAGACGTTGTGTACCTGAGCATGAACAGGGATAAATCCTATGGAAATGTCACTCCGAAGCTTATGGAGGACATCATGCGGGAGACAGAACTGCTCACAAGGTATTGCAATCTGGATTTTATTGGCCAACTCTCTTCAAGGATGCTCGTAAGTTTGTCCCATCTTGTGATGAATGTCAAAGAATAGGTAATATCAGTAAGCGTCAAGAAATGCCTATTAATTATTCACTTGTTGTTGAACCATTTGATGTTTGGGGTTTTGATTACATCGGACCTTTTCCTTCCTCTAATGGGATACTCATATTTTGGTTGCTACTGATTATGTTACTAAGTGGTTAGAAGCTATTCCAACTAGTAGTGCTCATCACAAGACCTCTATTAAAATGCTTAAGGAAGTTATTTTCCCAAGGTTTGGAGTCCCCAGATTTTAATGACTGATGGTGGTTCACACTTCATTCATGGTGCTTTCCGTAAAATGCTTGCCAAGTATGATTTTAACCATAGAATTGCATCACTCTATCATCCTCAGTCTACTGGTCAAGTTGAACTTAGCAATAGAGAAATAAAATTAATTTTACAAAAGACTGTCAATAGGTCCCGGAAGAATTGGTCTAAGAAATCATATGATGCACTTTGGGCTTAAACAACATATACAAATCCTATGGGTATGTCTCCTTATAAAATGGTTTATGTAAAAGCTTGTCATTTGCCTCTTGAGTTAGAACATAAGGCTTAGTGGGCAATTAAAGAACTCAACTATGATTTCAAACTTGCTGGTGAGAAGAGGCTATTTGATATTAGCTAATTAGATTAATGGAGAACCCAAGCTTATGAAAATGCCAAGTTATTCAAAGAAAATGTTAAAAGATGACATGATAAAAGAATCCAAAAGTGTGAGTTCAAAATTGGAGAATATATTCTTTTGTACAACTCTCGTTTTAGATTCTTTGTAGGAAAACTCCTCTCCAAATGGGAAGGACCCTATGTTATCGAGGAGGTTTATCGATATAGAGCCATCAAAATAAATAATGCCGAAGGTACTAACCCGAAGGTTGTTAATGGGCAACGAATAAAACATTATATCTCAGGTACGCCCATTAATGTTGAAAGCAGTATTATCCAAACTATGACACCAGAAGAACACATAAAAGAAACCTTCCGGAACACTCCAGAATCGTGAAAAAGAGGAGCTACGTGATACAGTAAGTAAATGGAGTCCGAAAAATCCGCAAAAATATTTTTTGTTAGTTTTGGAATATATTAAAAATTAGGAAAACAAGAAACTACCAGGAAGGTGACTCTGGTGGGCATAAGACACTAGGGCGCGTCTGGCATGCCTGACCAGGTTGGTTGTGCCCACCTCGCTTACCTTCAGGACTCCGTTTTTCTTCCGTTTGCTTGTTTCCCAAGATAAAAAATCTTTATACACCCCCCGAACCTATTGACCACTGTATCGCGGAGAAATCTTATGTTTTCTTTTCTTGCTATTTTCCTGATAGACCTAAAAATATGGCATCCCAAGACTCGGAGGGTGAGAGCTATGTTGCTGATTATATCGCAAACCCCAAGGTTTACGGGGATGTGGAGCACTATAGATGGATTTTGGAGGAAGAAGAAGACTATGATCCTAAAAGGAAGGAGGAGATGAGCTCAGACGAGGATGAAACCCGATTACTTCAACCTGGGGACATGCACGTGGAATTTAAGAAGTCGAGTGTCCCCAACAAAGCAGAGAAGCCTAAGATCCAGTTTATCCCTTTTCATCTTTTGTAGGAGAACAAGCAAGATTTATGCAAAAAGGTATTGGAGCTTGAGCAGGAGGTCGGTGAATTGAAGGAGGAGAATTCCATCTTCAAGTGTAAGCTAAGGAATAAAGACAAGATCGCTACTTCACCACCACCTCCTTCTTCATCACCGAAAGAAAATTGAGTATCGGGTATGGGCACTCCCCCTTGGCTTTGCGCCAAGCTTGGGGAAGGTGCCCCGGTATGTATCACCTCCACTATCTTTTGCCTTTACTTAGCTTAGTTCGATCCGTAGTTATCTTTTGCTTTAGATGAATAAAAAGTTTAGTTCGATCCTCTCCTTTCGAGTGGTTGCTTAGTGATCTATCTTTGTAATTGTGTGCGAGATATATAATAAAGTTTAGTTTGAGTTTTGCTTTCTTTACTTTCATGTTCCAATAAAGAGAAAGGAAATAAATGAAGAAGATCATATATTTATCTTATGGTAAGTAATGACATCACATAAGGAAAAGTATAAGTATAAAATTTTATTGGAGATTGACAAACATATCATTGGTCAATGATGCTATTCATGAAAGAATTAATAAGGGAAGATAAGATTCACATACAAATACACTATCTTGGAAATATTTTGTGATTGTGAGCCCCCATCAAAATATTATATGCCAAAATTGTTGACGTTGGACAAGGAAGACAACGTAATGATTTATGTTTGTTCGTATTCACATAGAAGTTATATTATCATAGATCCTTCAACATGTGGTGCTTGCCCCCCATCTTTGCTAGCCAAAAATTCCGCACCAAGTAGAGATACTACTTGTGCATCCAAAAACCCTTAAACCCAAATCTTATTTTCAGGAGTCCACCATACCTACCTAAGGACTGAGTAAGATCCTTCAAGTAAGTTGTCATCGGTGCAATAAGGCAATACAAATTGCTTCTAGAAGTGTTAGATCATTAAGTGTAAGAGAAAATTGAGTGTTGTACGAACTTGTGATAGCAAAGAATAAAAGCGACAGACTGCATAGTAAAGGTTGCTATCATAAGGGGCAATATAACGTGATGACCTTTTGCACTAAGGGGTTGAGCATACAAACAAAAAGCGCATGGCAACCTCAGCTTCCCTCTGCAAAGGGCCTATCTTTTACTTTTATGTATTTTAGTTTCATGCAAGAGTCAAAGTTTTTTCTCAATTCCTTTTTATTTTTCTCTTTCGGCAAGCATCATGTGGTGAGGAAAGATCTAGACACATATATCCGGCTGGATATGGATAGCATGAGTTATTATTGTTGACATCACCCTTGAGGTGAATACATTGGGAGGCGAAATGACACGCCCCTATCTTTCTATATGTCCGGTTGAAACATTTTTCTCATGCGTATGCGGTGAGTGTTAGCAATCATAGAAGACTATATGATGGTAGAGTATGTGGACTTTCCTAAAGGCTCTGATACGTGACCCTTCCTGAAAAGATGATGAATTGTAGTTGCAAAGTTGACTGAGAACATAGTTTTTGGTTTCCAGTAGAGTTTATGCTTTATACTTCGATGTTGTGCTGAATTGTTACTTGTTCCTGAGAAGTCTACGATAATATTTTATGTTAAAGTTTGTTGCTGTTACAATAATTTACATGATACTGCTATGTCCGTATTTTGGTTTTATCGACACCTCTCTCTCTAAGCATGTGGACATGTTTTTCGATTTCGGTTTTCGCTTGAGGATAAGCGAGGTCTAAGCTTGGGGGAGTTGATACATCCATTTTGCATCAAGCTTACCTACTGTTATTTATAATGTTTTTATGCATAATAATGCCTTTTGAAGTAATTCTAATGCATTTTCTCTCATAATATGCAAGGTACACACAAAGAGGGAGAATTCCGGCAGTTGGAAATCTGGACCTGAAAAAGCTACGTCAGGCTACCTATTATGCACAAGTCCAAATGAGCTGAAAGTTCACGAAGAATTTTTTGGAATAAATAAGAAATACTGGAGAAAATAAATACCGGAGGGGGGCCACTCGGTGAGCACAAGACACTAGGGCGCGCCATGGTGGGTTGTGCTCAGCCCAGCCCTCCTCCGGTGCCCTCTTCTGGTATATAAGTCATTTTGACCTAGAAAACATAAGGGGAGGACTTTCGGGACGAAGCACCGCCGTCTCGAGGCGGAACTTGGGAAGGAGCACTTTTGCCCTCCGGCAGAGCGATTCCGCCGGGGGAACTTCCCTCCCAGAGGGGCAAATCATCGCCATCATCATCACCAACAACTCTCCCATCTTGGGGAGGGCAATCTCCATCAACATCTTCAACAACACCATCTCCTCTCAAACCCTAGTTCATCTCTTGTGTTCAATCTTTGTACCGTAACCTCATATGGTACTTGTGGGTGACTAGTAGTGTTGATTACATCTTGTAGTTGATTACTATATGGTTTATTTGGTGGAAGATTATCTGTTCAGATCGAATATGCTATTTAATACCCCTCTAATCTTGATCATGATTATCATTTTTGAGTAGTTACTTTTGTTCTTAAGGTCACGGGAGAAATCTTGTTTCAAGTAATCATATGGGCTTGATATTTGTTTGATATTTTTATAGTATGTATGTTGTGATTCCCTTAGTGGTGTCATGTGAACGTCGACTAGATGACACTTCACCATATTGTGGCCTAAGGGAATGCATTATGGAGTAGTAATTAGATGATGGGTTGCTAGAGTGACAGAAGCTTAAACCCTAGTTTATGTGCTATTCCGTAAGGGACCAATTGGATCCAAAAGTT
Source organism: Aegilops bicornis (assembly GCA_021605145.1). NCBI lineage: Eukaryota > Viridiplantae > Streptophyta > Magnoliopsida > Poales > Poaceae > Aegilops > Aegilops bicornis. Next base: position 522,372,561 of record CM038669.1, read on the forward strand.
TAATGCTATGGTCAGAATTTATTCTTAATACTTTTCTCGTAATTGCGGATGCTTGCGAGGGGGTTAATCATAAGTAGGAGGTTTGTTCAAGTAAGAATAGCACCTAAGCATCGGTCCACCCCCATATAAAATTATCAAAGTAGCGAACACGAATCGAATCAACATGATCAAAGTGACTAGATGAAATTCCCGTGTACCCTCAAGAACGTTTTGCTTATCATAAGGGACCGTTTTGGCCTGTCCTTTTCCTCTAAAGGATTGGGCTACCTTGCTGCACATTTTTTAGTATCACTGTTACTTGCTCATTACAAATTATCTTGCTACCAAACTACTCTACTACTTACAATTTCAGCGCTTGCAGACATCACCTTGCTGAAAACCACTTGTCATTTCCTGCTGCTCCTCGTTGGGTTCGACACTCTTACTTATTGAAAAGGCTTTGTGTGGGTCATCAGGGAGAAATAGGAATGGTCATCTGTCTCTGAATCCTCCTCTGAGGAGCTATCCGTAACCAGCGAGATATGCGCTTCGTTAGATAGCATAGTTTGCTCTGAAGACCTTGTTTTCACTCCAGAATTTTCCATTACCATGTCAAATGGCTGATGCACACGAAGAGTAGTTGAATGTACTAACTTGGTTGACAAATGTAATACGTAATGAAAAAAAGGATGGCATGATATAATTGACATATAAGTTGACTGGCTAAGCAGGATGGCATTGCAAAATTCACATATATGATGCCTGGCTAAACAAGATGGCGTTGCATAATTCACATATACGATAAAGAAACTAAACAGATACCATTCACACAAAGCATGTCTGAACTAAGCAGATGACATATTTGATGTATAAAGTAAGCAATGCAAGGCATCATATGCATGATATTACCAACATCAGTATGCCAAGTTAGAGCGAAGACCTCAGGGGGTAAATAGGACTGGTCTTCTCCTTCTGAATCCCCCTCAGAACAGTTATCTTCCTCTTGATTACAATCTGAAATGGGTGGGGGGTTGCCTTTGAGCCCACCATGGAGCAACGTCTACATGAAATTTTATTGCCACGCAAGGCTCGTCTCTTTTGCTCTACGTGTTCAGTTCCATTGTGTACAATAACTAACATGCATAGGAATAAAACATAGTGAGATTATGTAAGGAGTGCATGCAGAAATCCAGAGTGATGGTAGCAACCTGTGGATAGACCCAAAACCAATGATAACTGGCAGATAATGGCTTCAGTTAAAAAATACAGATAATGGCTTCTTTTCTGTTAGTTTCCCACCCAACATGAAACTCATAGTAGACACCAGAGATTAACCAGATAGTGGACATATACTATTGATTGCGGCCCCGATATGTACCCCACAACCATTTAAAAACTCAAGTTTGAGCACTAGTTTGGAGCTGACTCAGAGTCTAATCGGTGAACAGGATGATAAAGTAGAGTGTAATATTAAGCAATGCATAACGTAAGAGGACACGAATGAGTGCGACCTCTGTTGCGGACCCCTGTAGTCCTCGAGGTCATCTGCTCGGTTGATGATGGTAATGCAGTTGTCGTGGCTGCTGGCGGTGGGGAAGAAGATCTGAGGCGGCGAAAGACACTCTGGAGGGCGGATCCCTGCTAGGGTGGACCCTTCTATCGTTGGAGCAGCTGAGCTGGGGTGGATGACGGCGCAGTAGGAGCGGGACAAATCACACAAGGTTTTCTTTGACAACTATCTCTAAGAGAAGTAATTCTGTAAGGGATCGTTTGAATTGGCGGATTCTAACAACACAGGGACAGGAAATACATAGTAATAGGATAGGAATGCATGTGCAAAGAATTTAAAATCACAGGATTTCTTTCAATCTGGGTGTTTGGTTCAAAGGAATTGGAAGGTCACAGGAATGCAAAGAAGCATGGTCAAATTAAGTTTAGTTATAATGCTATTATGCTACTATCACTTAGTCTTGTTCTCCATGAATATGAATTTGAAAAGGAGGGCCAAGTGGATATTAAAATTCCTACGAGTTTTCTTAGAAAGAGACACCAAAGGAACAAATCCTACAGTTTTCCTTTGATCCATTCCTTTGAACCAAATGCATTAATAGTAGTACCATAGGAAACTTTCAAATTCCTATGTTTTTCCTTCACTTTTCCTTTCAACCACTGGAAATTCTAGTAGGCAGGCTTGAATATGGAAAAGCCTAAAATATGGAAATGTTTTTGTGCTACTTCTAATACTTTGGACCTAGGCCACTGTCCTACAAGCTCAACTCCCAGGCCCATCTACAAATGCACAGCTCAAACGCGTAGAAATAAATAATGATGATGTTCAAGAGAGTCCATCATGGATAGCTAAGTTGCCTGGTACCTCACTGCTTGTCATATAGTAGGAGAAACTAATCGTATTTCACGTTACTATGTACGTGTGCTCAGTGGACAATATATATAACATGTATAGTAAAAAAGCAATGCAACAAGTGTAAAACCTCTTTGGCGAAGCCATGTCGATCTCAACATGATTGGGTTGGTCCGTGAGGATGCTTTGGCTGATGTGGCCGTCGGAGGAGGGGAAGAAGATCGTAGGCGTCTGGAGATGGAGCCGAGGGTACTGCTTTGTTCTGATGGAGGGTTTCGTCGTTGGAGCAACTTCAGTGAGTTGTACGACGGTGAGGCTGAAGCAGGACAAGAGAGACAACCTTGACCTGAGTGGAATTCTAATAGCATCTCCAATAGATGATGTAAAATACATAACCACCAAAGTGCTAGATGTAAAAATACATCAAACGCTCATCTGTGAACTTAATTGTCAAAACTGAATTTAACTGTCAAAACTGAATTTTACTGTCGAAACTGAATTTTGCTATCGAAACTGAACGCACTAGTAGCAGAAAAACAATAGCAGCACCCGGAGCAGCAGTGCGTGCGATAGCCGGGGCAGCTGGTCGTGTAGCAGCATCTCGGGTAGCAGCTGCAGGGGCTCAAGCGAGAGCAGGATCTGCTACTCAAGCAGCAGCGGCGTGAGCAAGAGTAGAGCAGCAGCGCAAGCAAGAGGAAGAGCGAGAGCAGCAACGTGAGCAACAGCAAGAGCAAGAGCAGACCAGGCAGGGGACCGAGAGCAAAAGCAGAGCAGTAGAGTGAGTGAGAGCCAAAGCAGCAGCAGCTCCTACTGACGTAGTGATACGTCTCCAACGTATCTACTTTTCCAAACGCTTTTCCTCTTGTTTTGGACTCTAATTTGCATTATTTGAATGAAACTAACCCCGGACTAATGTTGTTTTCAGCAGAACTACCATGGTGTTGTTTTTGTGCAGAAATAAAAGTTCTCGGAATCGAACGAAACTTTGCGAGGATTTTTTATATAATAAAAGAGAATTTCTGGAGCCAAGAGCTATAAAAGCCCCGCAGGCCCTGAAACCGATGCTATAAAATCCTATTTTTCCATAAAATATCAGGGAGAAAGAATTATCACGTTCCATGAGACGGAGCCGCCGTCACCTCATGTTCTTCATCGGGAGGCCAGATCTGGAGTCCGTTTGGGGCTCCAGAGAGGGGGATCTTCGTTATTCGTCATCACCAACCGTTCTGCATCGCCAATTCCATGATGCTCCCCACCGGGAGTGAGTAATTCCTTCATAGGCTCGCTGGTCGGTGAGGAGTTGGATGAGATTCATCAGGTAATCGAGTTAGTTTTGTTAGGGCTTGATTCCTAGTATCCATTATGTTCTGAGATTGATGTTGCTATGACTTTGCCATGCTTAATGCTTGTCACTTTGGGTCCGGGTGCCATGATTTTAGATCTAAAACGTTTATGTTATCACCATTATATCCATGTTCTAGATCCGATCTTGCGAGTTATAGTCACCTACTACGTGTTATGATCCAGCAACCCAAGATTGACAATAGTCGGGACCACTCCCGGTGATGACCGTAGTTTGAGGAGTTCATGTATTCACCTTGTGTTAATGCTTTGTCTTGGTTCTCTATTAAAAGGAGGCCTTAATATCCCTTAGTTTCCAATAGAACCCCGCTGCCACGGGAGGGTAGGACAAAAGATGTCATGCAAGTTCTTTCCATAAGCACGTATGACTATTTATGGAATACATGCCTACATTATATTTATGAATTGGAGCTAGTGTTGTGTCGCCCTAGGTTTTGACTGTCACATGATGAATATCATCCAATGAATTACCGATCCAATGCCTACGAGTTTATCTTATATTGTTCTTGCTAAGTTACTACTGCTATCATTACTCTTGCACTTGCTACAAAAAATATTGCTATCACTCTTACTGTTACTATTGCTGCTGCCACTACTATCATACTAATTTGCTACCGATCACTTTGTTGTAGACTATTAATCTCCAAGTGTGGCTGAATTGACAACTCAGCTGCTAATAGTTACAAATATTCTTTGGCTCCCCTTGTGTCGAATCTATAAATTTGGGTTGAATACTCTACCCTCGAAAACTGTTTCGATCTCCTATACTTGTGGGTTATCAAGACCTTTTTGTGGCGCCGTTGTCGGGGAGCATAGCTATATTTGTTGAGTCACTTGGGATTGTTATCGTATTATCACTGAGGAATCTGAAGGATGCTAAGACTACTATTTTTTCCCTCTAAGACGAGGGGAGGTAAGGAACTGCCATCCAGTTCTGCTTTAGATTCACCTTTTGTTATAAGTAAACTTGCAACACCACCACATGCTATTAATCCTGATATGTCGCAGGTTATTGATGATCTACTTCTGCTATGAATGATGCTTATGATGATGCTAGTACCTTGCATGATGATCAAATTGCTAGAGTAAGACAACATGATGTTATTGAATCTGATGATGAGCATGAAACTGAAAATCTTGAAACACCTGCTAGAACTAGCCTTCCTAGATATGAATTGCCTAAGGTATCGGAAGGTTATGTTATGAATGAGGAGACAACTAGATATATTCTTGCTTGTAAGCATAGAGATGTCTATAGAAATTATTATGCAAGTATAAAGAAAAATCTCTGAATGCTAAAATACAATATGATCCTAAGTTTGCTACCTTACCTATCTTTATTGATGATAAGGATTATGAATTCTTTGTCGACCCAGAGTTAATTACTTTGGTTGAATCTAATCCTTTCCATGGTTATGAAACTGAAACTGTTGTGGCACATCTCACTAAGTTGAATGACATAGCCACCCTTTTTGCTCATGATGAGAAGATTCGCTATTACTATATTCTCAAATTATTTATGCTCTCATTAAAGGGTGATGCTAAAGCTTGGTATAATACTCTTGCTCCTGGTTGTGTGCGTAGTCCCCAGGATATGATCTATTACTTCTTTGGAAAATATTTTCCTACTCATAAGAAACAAGCTGCCTTGTAGGAAATATTTAACTTTGTGCAAACTGAAGAAGAGAGTCTCCCACAAGCTTGGGGGAGGCTTCTCCAATTTCTTAATGTTTTGCCTGACCATCCTCTTAAGAAAAATGAAATACTTGATATCTTCTACAATGGACTAACCGATGCTTCTAAGGACTTCCTAGATAGTTGTGCTGGTTGTGTTTTCAGGGAACGAGCTATTGGGCAAGCTGAAGAATTATTGAATAACATATGGAGAAATTATGATGATTGAACTCTTCCCGAACCACCACCTAAACTCACTCCAAAGATGAGGGGTATATTATATCTCAGTCCTGAAGATATGCAAGAGGCAAAGAACTCTATGAAGGAAAAAGGTATTAAAGCTGAGGATGTCAAAAATTTACCTCCTATTGAAGAAATACATGGGCTTGATACACCACCACTGTCTAAGGCGGTAGAGGTAAATTCTCTAATGAAATTCAATGACAATGATAATCCTCATAATATGCACCCTAGCCAATGCCTCTATGAGTTTGAAAATTATATTAGAAAGCAAGATCACTTCAATGCAAATGTTATGAAACAATTGAAATATAATTATGATATGATTGCTCGCTTGAGTGACTTGTTATTTAGAATATTAAATGATGTTAGAGGTGTGGGAAAGCATGCTTCTATGGTACAAACCTAGTTAGAACAAGTTGCTAAATCTCAAAGAGAATTGCTAGATGAAATGAATAACAACATACATGACTTTGTTGTTAGAGTTGCAACTAGAGGAGGAAAAATGACTCAGGAACCACTTTATCCTGAGGGACACCCAAAAAGAATTGAACAGGATTCACAAAGGAACAACACCACTGCTCCTAGTCCTTCTAAAAAGAAGAAGAAAAAGAAAAATGATAGGACTTTGCATGCTACTAGTAAACCTGAAGTTGAAAAACCTCCTGACATTTAGAATTATGTTTCTATTTCTGATGCTGAAACTCAATCTGGTAATGGACATTCACCTAGTGATAATGAAAAAGATAGTGATGATGTTCATGAAGATACTCAACCAAACAATGAAAAAGAACCAGACACTACTGGAATTAGCTTATTTGCCGTCTGCCCACTCTTTTCCATCCTCTTGCTAACGGAAAAGAAGGTCTTTGCTGTCAGCCACAAGAAAACGGACGACAAAGATGTGGCTGATGGCAAACAAGGTATTTGCCTTCAGCTAGTTCTTTCCCGTCCGCTGGATGACGACAAAGAATCTTTGTCGTCCGCTAGCAGACGGCAAAGAGGTGGGTGGGTGCAGTTATTATTTAACCAACTCAAGCCCACCGGCCCCACCTCTTAGCCGTCCGCAAGCGGGTGGCAAAGAATCTTTGCCGACTGTTGGCTGACGGCAAAGAGGCGGGTACGTTAACGGCCGTCCCGCCCCCGACCTCTGTCTCTTCTCTCCACTCTCTCATTCCCTCCCCACCCACACCGCGCCGTCGCCGACCCCGTCTGCCGTAGCCGGCTGCCCTGCCGCCCCGCACCCCTCCCCTGCACCCCCCGACCTCCCCGTCCATGTCGCCCCGTCCCCCGCCCCCTCCCCTCCGTCGCCATCCCCCACCCACACCGGCGGCCGGCCATGCGACCAGTCCGGCGTGGCCCAGCCCGCCGCCACGCACCCCTCCCGACCTCCACTGCAGCCCAGCTGCCTCTTCCACGTCGGGCATCCGCGCCATGCGTCTCCGCCCGTCCACCGTCCCGCCCGTCCCCTGTGGCCGTCCCGCCCCATCCAGCCGCGGTCGTCCCCGCCCCGTCCCGCCGCAGCCGTCCGGCGTCCCCCTCCACCGGGTCGCCGCCTCCTCCAATGGCCGCCGCAGCCGTCCGGCCTCCCCCTCCACCAGGTGAGCTCCTCCCCCTTTTTTGTTTAATTAGTTTCTTTTTGTTTCTTTTTGTTTATTTTCTCTTTTAGTTATAGTTTTAGTTTTAGTTTATTTTAGATTAGTTTTAGTTTAGTTTATTTTAGATTAGTTTTAGTTTATTTTAGTTTATTTATTTTAGTTTAGTTTATTTTAGATTAATTTTGATTTTAGTTTAGAAGAAGAAGTAGAAAGAGGAGGGAGGAACAAGAGGAGGGAGAAGAAGAAAGAAGAAAAGAAGAGGCGGAGAAGAAGAAGAAGAAGAAGAAGAAGAAGAAGAAGAAGAAGAAGAAGAAGAAGAAGAAGAAGAAGAAGAAGAAGAAGAAGAAGAAGAAGAAGAAGAAGAAGAAGAAGAAGAAGAAGAAGAAGAAGAAGAAGAAGAAGAAGAAGAAGAAGAAGAAGAAGAAGAAGAAGAAGAAGAAGAAGAAGAAGAAGAAGAAGAAGAAGAAGAAGAAGAAGAAGAAGAAGAAGAAGAAGAAGAAGAAGAAGAAGAAGAAGAAGAAGAAGAAGAAGAAGAAGAAGAAGAAGAAGAAGAAGAAGAAGAAGAAGAAGAAGAAGAAGAAGAAGAAGAAGAAGAAGAAGAAGAAGAAGAAGAAGAAGAAGAAGAAGAAGAAGAAGAAGAAGAAGAAGAAGAAGAAGAAGAAGAAGAAGAAGAAGAAGAAGAAGAAGAAGAAGAAGAAGAAGAAGAAGAAGAAGAAGAAGAAGAAGAAGAAGAAGAAGAAGAAGAAGAAGAAGAAGAAGAAGAAGAAGAAGAAGAAGAAGAAGAAGAAGAAGAAGAAGAAGAAGAAGAAGAAGAAGAAGAAGAAGAAGAAGAAGAAGAAGAAGAAGAAGAAGAAGAAGAAGAAGAAGAAGTTCTTCTTCTAGTCTTCTTCTTCTTCTTCTTCGTCTCTAAGTTATATCAAAAATGGCATAATATGCTTAGTTCACTCAAAAATGGCACAATTAGCTAGGTTAGCTCCATTTTACCTAAGTATGCTTACTTCTTCTTCTTCTTCTTCATTTTCTTCTTCTTATGATTCTAGTCTTCTTCTTATAACTTTCTTGTTTCCCATTTTGCAGATTTAGTTCACTATATGGAAGCTTGCATGGATGGAGTGCTTTTTTCCCTTTTCTTTTTTTTGTTTGTATCGATGAAAAATATGGAACTTGTTATATGGATGCATGGAAGAATGTGTTGGTTGAACATTGTGATGTTACTGTAATATGTATGGATGGAACTCTGTTTCTTATTATGTATGTATGTTGTCATGGATGGAGCTATGTGTTGGATACATCATATGTCTGCTGTGCATGTGAAAAAAATATATATGTATATCTGTGTGTGAGTTCCTGTGAAATCAAATGGATTCAAATAAAAACAGGGGATATGTAGCCCGTTTGTCGTCCGCTAGCAGACGGCAAAGAGCTTCGCCATCTGCTAGCATACGGCAAAGAGGACACATGGCAGCTACCTGTAAAACCTGGGAACACTGGCTGCCTATTTGGTCACTTTGCCGTTGGCCAGCAGACGGCAAAGATTCAAATCACGTTGCTGTCCGCTGGCGGACGGCATAGCTGGCCATGTGGCAGCTTCCCAGTACTGCCTAGCTGAGCTCTTTGCCGTCTGTCAGCGGACGACAAAGAGCTTTGACTCTTTGCCGTCTGCTGGCAGACGGCAAAGAGCGCCGTTAACCCCCTAACGGCTCTCACGCCACTGCACTGCCGTCCGTTGTCTTTGCCGTCTGCTGGCCTCGGATGGCGGACGGCACAATCCTTTGTCGTCCGTTTCCAGGAAGCGGACGACAAAGAAGGCCTTTGCTGGCACGTGTTCAGACGGATAGTTTGCCGTCTGTTGGCGGACGACAAAGAAGTTTGCCGTCCGTGATCCATGCCTTTGGCGTCTGCCATGGCGGACGGCAAAGAAGCTGATTCCAGTAGTGAGATAATGATGTTGAAATAGAACCAAGTGTTGATCTTGATAACCCACAATCTAAAAATAAAAGATATGATAAAAGAGACTTTATTGCTAGAAAACACGGTTAGGAAAGAGAACCATGGGTTCAAAAACCTATGCCCTTTCCACCTAAGTCAACTAAAAAGAAAGATGAAGAAGAATTTGAACGCTTTGCTGAAATGCTGAGGCCAGTCTTTTTGCGTGCATCGCTGATCGATATCTTGAAAATGCCTCCTTATGCAAAGTACATGAAAGACATCATCACTAATAAGGGAAAAATACCGGAAGTTGAAATCTCCACCATGCTTGCTAATTATACTTTTAAGGATGGAGTACCTGAAAAACTTGGAGACCCAGGAATACCAACTATACCTTGCTCCATCAAAAAGAATTATGTGAAAACCTCTTTATATGACTTAGGAGTCGGTGTTAGTGTTATGCCTTTATCTTTATATAAAAGACCTGATTTGAATAAACTCACACCTACTGAAATGTCTTTGCAAATGGTTGACAAATCAACTCCCATACCTATAGGTATCTGTGAGCATGTGCCCGTTCTTGTTGCTACTGTTACTATTTGACTGACTTTGTTATACTTGAGATGCCCGAGGACGACAACATGTCGATTATCCTTGGTAGACCCTTCTTGAACACTGCAGGGGCTATTATTGATTGCAATAAAAGCAAAGTCACTTTTCATATCAATGGTAATGAGCATATGGTGCACTTTCGGAAGAAACAATTCCAAGTGAATGGTATTAATGTTATTAAAAAATCTCCGACAATCACTATTGGAAATTTTCATCTACCCCTACCTATTATTAAAAAGAAATATGAAATGCTTATTGTTGAGGATATTCATCTCCCCGTTGAGGTAACTTAGTGATTTACGAAAGTTCTTCATTTTCATGCTAATCGAAAGTGGTTGTTAAAAAGACTTGATCAACCTTATTAATGGATCATTTTTAGAGGTATGAAGATGATGAATTTAGTGAGCACTACTTTCTGTCCCTACCTTTTGTTTTCTGTTTTTATTAGTTAAATAAAATAAAATGCCATGTTTTGTCTATTTTCTGAATTTTCCGTGCAATAAAAAATGACCCAAATATAAAAGTTCTCACAATGCTCTGAAAATTTAATACGATTTTTTTTTGAATATTTAAGAATTTCTGGTGCAAATAATATTAGAGGGAGGTGCACCAGGTGGGCACAACCCACCTGGGCGGACGGCAAAGACATTTGCCGTCCGTGATCCATGCCTTTGCTGTCCGCCATGGCGGACGGCAAAGAAGCTGATTCCAGTAGTGTATGGGCTCCGGCGCCTCATCGTCGAATTGGGGTAGCAGCTTACGCTTCGGGTTAACGCTTTGTTGGGCGTTCGAGGCCGTATTCTTCGGCTGCCAGGACATTAGTCCATCTGTCGTAGAGCAGATCTTGGTCAGCTTGAAGCTGCTGCTGCTTCTTTTTTAGGCTTCTTGAAGTGGCTATTAGCCGGCGCTTAAGGCGCTCTTGTTCGAGTGGTTCCTCTGGCACGATAAAATCTTCGATGCCGAGGCTCACGTCGTCCTCGGAGAGTGGTAGATAGTTGCTATCCTCTGAGTCTTTGCTCCCTGCTTGCTTGTCAGGGTCAACTTGCCCGTCCTCCCAAACATCCTATTTCGATGTTGGTTCGATGGGGTCTTCTTGGTCTTTGGCTTTCTCCGGAGTATCATTGTCTCCGGTGCAGGTATTGCTGTCTTTTCCGTGGCGCGATTTACAGCGGCGCAGCTTAAGTCGATGCTTTGGTGTTATCTCAGGAGGTTCTTCCTCGACTGGATCCTTCTCATCATCATCGTCGCCTTCTTTAGGTGTGTCCACCATGTACACGCCGTATCAGGAAGTGGTCGTCCAGCGTCCGGTGAACAGCGGGTTTTGGGCCTGCTCCTCTCCGGCATCGTCGTCCATACCTTCGATGTCTTCGAAGGCGTAATCGAGCATGTTGGTTAGATCCTAGATAGTGGCTATGAAGTGGGTGGTGAGAGGGAAGTAAAATTCCCTATTTTCGGCCCCTAGTCTGGGCTGGGCGCAATTCGGAAGCAGTTCCTCTGTGATGGCGAGGGAGCGCATTAAGTCCAACCCCTCGTTTAAGAGCGAGGTTTGGATGGGGACAGAAGTGTTGGGGAACACAGTAATTTCAAAAAAATTCCTACGCACATGCAAGATCCATCTAGGTGATGCATAGCAACGAGAGGGGAGAGTGTTGTCCACGTACCCTCGTAGACCGAAAGTGGAAGCGTTATGACAACGCGGTTGATGTAGTCGTACGTCTTCACGATTCGACCTATCCTTGTACCGAAGGCACGACACCTCCACGATCTGCACACGTTTAGCTCGGTGATGTCCCACGAACTCTAGATACAGCAGAGGTCGAGGGAGAGTTTCGTCAGCACGACGGCATGGTGACAGTGATGATGAATTTACCGGCGCAGGGCTTCGCCTAAGCACTATGACGATATGACCGAGGTGTAAAACCGTGGAGGGGGCACCGCACACGGCTAAAGATTAACTTGTGGGTGTATGGGGTGCACCCTCCCCCGTATATAAAGGAGGGGAGGAGGAGGCTGGCCGGCCCTAGAGGGCGCGCCAAGGGGGGAGGAATCCTCCTCCTAGTAGGAGTAGGATTCCTCCTTTCCTAGTCCTACTAGGAGAGGGAAGGAAGGAGAGGGGGAGGGAGAGGGAAAGAGGGGCCGCGCCCCCTTCCCCTAGTCCAATTCGGACTCCCTTGGGGGGGCGCATCACCTCCTGGCTGATCCCCTCTCTCTCCCCTAAAGCCCACTAAGGGCCTAATAACTTTCCCGGGGGGGTTCCGATAACCCTCCGGCACTCCGGTTTAATCCGAAACCTCCCGGAACACTTCCGGTGTCCGAACATAGCCGTCCAATATATCAATCTTTATGTCTCTACCATTTTGAGACTCCTCGTCATGTCCGTGATCACATCCGGGACTCCGAACTACCTTCGGTACATCAAAACACATAAACTCATAATACCGATCGTCACCGAACGTTAAGTGTGCGGACCCTACGGGTTTGAGAACTATGTAGACATGACCGAGACTCATCTCCAGTCAATAACCAATAGCGGAACCTGGATGCTCATATTGGTTCCTACATATTCTACGAAGATCTTTATCGGTCAAACCGCATAACAACATACATTGTTCCCTTTGTCATCGGTATGTTACTTGCCCAAGATTCGATCATCGGTATCTCAATACCTAGTTAAATCTCATTACCGGCAAGTCTCTTTACTCGTTTCGTCATGCATCATCCTGCAACTAACTCATTAGTTACATTGCTTGCAAGGCTTATAGTGATGTGCATTACCGAGAGGGCCCAGAGATACCTCTCCGACAATCAGAGTGACAAATCCTAATCTCGATCTATGCCAACTCAACAAACACCATCGGAGACACATGTAGAGCATCTTTATAATCACCCAATTACGTTGTGACGTTTATAGCACACAAAGTTTTCCTCCGGTATTCGGGAGTTGCATAATCTCATAGTCATAGGAACATGTATAAGTCATGAAGAAAGCAATAGCAATAAAACTAAACGATCATTATGCGAAACTAACGGATGGGTCTTGTCCATCACATCATTCTCCTAATGATGTGATCATGTTCATCAAATGACAACACATGTCTATGGTCAGGAAACATAACCATCTTTGATAAACAAGCTAGTCAAGTAGAGGCATACTAGGGACACTCTGTTTTGTCTATGTATTCACACATGTACCAAGTTTCCGGTTAATACAATTCTAGCATGAATAATAAATATTTATCATGATATAAGGAAATAAATAATAACTTTATTATTGCCTCTAGGGCACATTTCCTTCGGTCTCCCACTTGCACTAGAGTCAATAATGTAGTTCACATCGCCATGTGAGTTAACACCAATAGTTCACATCACCATGTGATTAACACCCATAGTTCACGTCGCCATGTGACCAATACTAAAAAGGTTTACTAGAGTTAGTAGTCTAGTTCACATCGCCATGTGATTAACACCAAAAGAGTACTAAGGTGTGATCATGTTTTGCTTGTGAGAGAAGTTTAGTCAACGGGTCTGCCAAATTCAGATCCGTATGTATTTTGCAAATTTCTATGTTTACAATGCTCTGCATGGATCTACTTTAGATAATTGCTCCCACTTCCAATATGTATTCAGATTGTGACTTAGAGTCATCCAGATCGGTGTCAAAGCTTGCATCGACGTAACTATTTAAGACGAACTCTTTATCACCTCCATAACCGAGAAATATTTCCTTAGTCCTCTAAGGATAATTTTGACCAATGTCCAGTGATCTACTCCTAGATCACTATTGTACTCCCTTGCCAAACTCTAGGCAGGGTATACAATAGGTCTAGTACACAGCATGGCATACTTTATAGAACCTATGGCTGAGGCATACGGAATGACTTTCATTTTCTCTCTATCTTCTGCAATGGTCGGGCATTGAGTCTGACTCAACTTCACACCTCGTAACACAGGCAAGAACTCTTTCTTGGACTGTTCCATTTTGAACTACTTCAAAATCTTGTCAAGGTATGTACTCATTGAAAAACACTTATCAAGCATCTTGATCTATCTCTATAGATCTTGATGCTCAATATGTAAACAGCTTCACCGATGTCTTTCTTTGAAAACTCCTATCAAACATTCCTTTATGCTTCCCAGAAAATTCTACATCATTTCCGATTCACAATATGTCACCTACATATACTTATCAGAAAGGCTGTAGTGCTCCCAGTCACTTTCTTGTAAATACAGGCTTCTCCAAAAGTTTGTATAAAACCATATGCTTTGATCACACTATCAAAACGTTTATTCCAACTCCGAGATGGTTGCACCAGTCCATAGATGGATCGCTGGAGCTTGCACACTTTGTTAGCATCCTTTGGATTGATAAAACCTTCGGGTTGCATCTTATACAACTCTTATTCCAGAAATCCATTCAGGAATGCCGTTTTTACATCCATTTGCCAAATTTCATAATCATAAAATGCAGCAATTGCTAACATGATTCGACCGGACTTAAGCATCGCTACGGGTGAGAGGGTCTCATCGTAGTCAACTCCTTGAACTTGTCGAAAACCTTTCACAACAAGTCGAGCTTTGTAGATAGTAACATTACCGTCGGTGTCAGTCTTCTTCTGGAAGATCCATTTATTCTCGATGGCTTGCCGATCATCGGGCAAGTCAACCAAAGTCCACACTTTGTTCTCATACATGGCTCCCATCTCAGATTTCATGGCCTCAAGCCATTTCGCGGAATCTGGGCTCATCATCGCTTCCTCATAGTTCATAGGTTCGTCATGGTCAAGTAACATGACCTCCAGAACCAGATTATCGTACCACTCGGGTGCGGATCTTACTCTGGTTGACCTACGAGGTTTAGTAGTAACTTTATCTGAAGTTCCATGATCATCATCATTTGCTTCCTCACTAATTGGTGTAGTAGTCACGGGAACTGACTTCTGTGATGAACTACTTTCCAATGAGGGAGTAGGTACAGTTACCTCATCAAGTTCTACTTTCCTCCCACTCACTTCTTTCGATAGAAACTCCTTCTCTAGAAAGGATCCATTCTTAGCAACGAATGTCTTGCCTTCGGATCTGTGATAGAAGGTGTACCCAACAGTCTCCTTCAGGTATCCTATGAAGACACGTTTCTTTGATTTGGCTGAAGCTTTTTCACATAAGCATCGCAGCCCCAAACTTTGAGAAACAACAACTTGGGTTTCTTGCCAAACCATAGTTCATATGGTGTCGTCTCAACGGATTTAGATGGTGCCCTATTTAACGGGAATGCAACTGTCTCTAAAGCATAACCCCAAAACGATAGTGGTAAATCAGTAAGAGACATCATAGGTTGCACCATATCTAATAAAGTACGGTTATGATGTTCGGACACACCATTACGCTGTGGTGTTCCAGGTGGCGTGAGTTGTGAAACTATTCCACATTGTTTCAAATGAAGACCAAACTCATAACTCAAATATTCAGCTCCACGATTAGATCGTAGAAACTTTATTTTCTTGTTACGACGATTTTCCACTTCACTCTGAAATTCTCTTAACTTTTCAAATGTTTCAGACTTATGTTTCATCAAGTAGATATACCAATATCTGCTCAAATCATCTGTGAAGGTCAGAAAATAACGATACCCACCGCGAGCCTCAACACTCATCGGACCGCATACATCAGTATGCACTATTTCCAATAAGTTAGTTGCTCGCTCCATTGTTCCAGAGAACGGAGTCTTAGTCATCTTGCCCGTGAGGCATGGTTCGCAAGCATAAAGTGATTCATAATCAAGTGATTCCAAAAGTCCATTAGCATGGAGTTCCTTCATTCGCTTTACACCAATATGACCTAAACGACAGTGCCACATATAAGTTGCACTATCATTATTAACTTTGCATCCTTTGGCTTCAATATTATGAGTATGTGTATCACTACAATCGAGATTCAATAAACCATTTATATTGATTGTATGACCATAGAAGATTTTATTCATGTAAATAGAACAACAAATATTCTTTGACTTAAATGAATACCCGTATTGCACTAAACATGATCCAATCATATTCATGTTCAACGCAAACGCCGAATAACATTTATTTTAGGTT
Organism: Aegilops bicornis; assembly: GCA_021605145.1. Classification (NCBI taxonomy): domain Eukaryota; kingdom Viridiplantae; phylum Streptophyta; class Magnoliopsida; order Poales; family Poaceae; genus Aegilops; species Aegilops bicornis. The sequence continues at coordinate 522,388,409 of CM038669.1, forward strand.
CAACACTAATCCCGAAGGTAAAGGGAGTGTGCGATGGTGATCTTATCAACCTTGGAATCACTTCCAACTCACATCATCACCTTGCCTTTAACTAGTCTCTGTTTATTTTGCAACTCCTGTTTCGAGTTACTACTCTTAGCAACTGAATCAATATCAAATACCGAGGGTTTGCTATAAACACTAGTAAAGTACAGATTAATAACATGTATATCAAATATACCTTTGTTCACTTTTCTATCCTTCTTATCCGCCAAGTATCTAGGGCAGTTCCACTTCTAGTGACCATTTCCTTTGCAGTAGAAGCACTAAGTTTCAGGCTTGGGTCTAGTTTTGGGATTCTTCATGGGAGTGGAAACTTGCTTGCCATTCTTCTTGGAGTTCCCTTTGTTCCCTTGCCCTTTTACTTGAAACTATTGGTCTTGTTAACCATCAACACTTGATGCTCTTTCTTGATTTCTACCTTAGCTGATTTCAGCATCGCGAAGAGCTTGGGAATCATTTCCGTTATCCCTTGCATATTATAGTTCATCACGAAGCTCTAGTAACTCAGTGATAGTGACTAGAGAAACTTTGTCAATCACTATCTTATCTGGAAGATTAACTCCCATTTGATTCAAGTGATTTTAGTACTCAGACATTCTGAGCACATGCTCACTAGCTGAGCTATTCTCCACCATCTTGTAGGCAAAGTACTTTGTCAGAGGTCTCATACCTATTAACATGGGCATGAGTCTAAAATACCAATTTCAACTCTTGGAACATTTCATATGCTCCATGCCGTTCAAAACATTTTTTAAGTCCCGGTTCTAAGCCTTAAAGCATGGTGCACTAAACTATCAAGTAGTCATCATACCGAGCTTGTCAAACGTTCATACCGTCTGTATCTACTCCTGCAATAGTTCTGTCACCTAGCGGTGCATCAAGGACATAATACTTCTGTGCAGCAGTGAGGATAATCCTCAGATCACGGACCTAGTCCGCATCATTGCTACTATCATCTTTCAACATAGTTTTTCTCTAGGAACATAACAAAAATAAATGGGGAGCTACATCACGAGCTATTGATCTACAACATAGTTATGCAAATACTATCAGGACTAAGTTCATGATAAATTAAGTTCAATTAATCATATTACTTAAGAACTCCCACTTAGATAGACATCCCTCTAATCATCTAAGTGATCACGTGATCCAAATCAACTAAACCATGTCCAATCATCACGTGAGATGGAGTAGTTTTCAATGGTGAACATCACTATGTTGATCATATCTACTATATGATTCACGCTCGACCTTTCCGTCTCAGTGTTCCGAGGCCATATCTGCATATGCTAGGCTCGTCAAGTTTAACCCGAGTATTCTGCGTGTGCAAAACTGGCTTGCACCCATTGTATGTGAACGTAGAGCTTATCACACCCGATCATCACGTGGTGTCTCGGCCCGACGAACTTTCGCAACGGTGCATACTCAGGGAGAACACTTGTACCTTGAAATTTAGTGAGAGATCATCTTACAATGCTACCGCCGAACTAAGCAAAATAAGATGCATAAAGGATAAACATCACATGCAATCAATATAAGTGATATGATATGGCCATCATCATCTTGTGCCTTTGATCTCCATCTCCAAAGAACCGTCATGATCACCATCTTCACCGGCGAGACACCTTGATCTCCATCGTAGCATCGTTGTCGTCTCGCCAACTATTGCTTCTACGACTACGGCTACCGCTTAGTGATAAAGTAAAAACAATTACCGGGCGATTGCATTGCATACAATAAAGCGACAACCATATGGCTCCTGCTAGATGCCGATAACTCTGTTACAGAACATGATCATCTCATACAATAAAATTTAGCATCATGTCTTGACCATATCACATAACAACATGCCCTGCAAAAACAAGTTAGACCTCCTCTACTTTGTTGTTACAAGTTTTACGTGGCTGCTATGAGCTGAGCAAGAACCATTCTTACCTACGCATCAAAACCACAACGATTTTTAGTCAAGTGTGCTATTTTAACCTTCAACAAGGACCGGGCGTAGCCACACTTGATTCAACTAAATTGGAGAAACTAACACCCGCCAGCCACATATGTGCAAAGCACATCGATAGAACCAATCTCGCGTAAGCGTACGCGTAATGTCAGTCCGAGCCGCTTCATCCAACAATACCGACGAATCAAAGTATGACATGCTGGTAAGAAGTATGACAATTATCGCCCACAACTCTTTGTGTTCTACTCGTGCATATAACATCTACGCATAAACCTAGCTCGAATGCCACTGTTGGGGAACGCAGTAATTTCAAAAAAAAATCCTACGCACACGCAAGATCCATCTAGGTGATGCATAGCAACGAGAGGGGAGAGTGTTGTCCACGTACCCTCGTAGACTGAAAGCGGAAGTGTTATGACAACGCGGTTGATGTAGTCGTACGTCTTCATGATCCGACCGATCCTAGTACCGAAAGTACGAGACCTCCACGATCTGCACACGTTCAGGTCGGTGACGTCCCACGAACTCTAGATCCAACTGAGGTCGAGGGAGAGCTTCGTCAGCACGGCAGCGTGGTGACGGTGATGATGAAGTTACCGGCGCAGGGCTTCGCCTAAGCACTATGACGATCTGACCGAGGTGTAAAACTATGGAGGGGGGCAACGCACACGGCTAAAGATTAACTTGTGTGTCTATGGGGTTCCCCCCTCCCCCGTATATAAAGGAGGCGAGGAGGAGGTCGGGCGGCCCTAGAGGGAGCGCCAAGGGGGCAGTAATCCTCCTTCTAGTAGGAGTAGGATTCCTCCTTTCCTAGTCCTACTAGGAGAGGGAAGGAAGGAGAGGGGGGGAGAGGGAAAGAGGGGCTGTACCCCCTTCCCCTAGTCCAATTCAGACTCACTTGGGGGGTGCCACCTCCTGGCTGCTGCCCTCTCTCTCCCCTAAAGCCCACTAAGGGCCCAATAACTTCCAAGGGGGTTCCGATAACCCTCCGACACACTGGTTTTATCCGAAACCTCCCGGAACACTTCCGTGTCCGAACATAGCCGTCCAATATATCTATCTTTATGTATCGACCATTTCGAGACTCCTCGTCATGTCCGTGATCACATCCGGGACTCCGAACTACCTTCAGTACATCAAAACACATAAACTCATAATACCGATCGTCACCAAACGTTAAGCGTGCGGACCCTACGGGTTCGAGAACTATGTATACATGACCGAGAGTCATCTCCGGTCAATAACCAATAGCGGAACCTGGATGCTCATATTGGTTCCTACATATTCTACGAAGATCTTTATCGGTCAAACCGCATCACAACATACTTTGTTCCCTTTGTCATGGGTATGTTACTTGCCCGAGATTCGATCGTCGGTATCTCAATACCTAGTTAAATCTCGTTACCGGCAAGTCTCTTAACTCGTTCCGTAATACATCATCCCGCAACTAACTCATTAGTCACATTGCTTGCAAGGCTTATAGTGATGTGCTTTACCGAGAGGGCCCAGAGATACCTCTCCGACAATCGGAGTGACAAATCCTAATCTCGATCTATGCCAACTCAACAAACACCATCGGAGACACCTGTAGAGCATATTTATAATAACCCAGTTACATTGTGACGTTTGATAGCACACAAAGTGTTCCCCCGGTATTCGGGAGTTGCATAATCTCATAGTCATAGGAACATGTATAAGTCATGAAGAAAGCAATAGCAATAAAACTAAACGATCATTATGTGAAGCTAACGGATGGGTCTTGTCCATCACATCATTCTCCTAATGATGTGATCATGTTCATCAAATGACAACACATGTCTATGGTCAGGAAACATAACCATCTTTGATAAACAAGGTAGTCAAGTAGAGGCATACTAGGGACACTCTATTTTGTCTATGTATTCACACATGTACCAAGTTTCCAGTTAATACAATTCTAGCATGAAAACATTTATCATGATATAAGGAAATAAATAATAACTTTATTATTGCCTCTAGGGCGTATTTCCTTCAAGAAGTTCCCTGGCCGAGCTAGCATGACGCAGACTTCGAGGGTTCGGAGCTAGTGATCCGAGAAGAGTCCGGCTTTGTGATGACTGTCGATGACACTACTCTCTCCGGTTCTCCAGTGTTGGGCTCTATAGCTGCAGAGAGTCTGGCCGGCTCTAGACTCCCGTCTTCGGACCCGATGCCACGCTCCAGATCTAAGGCCGGAGCGATGGTTGGGGCCGCGAACCCTTGGAAGATCAAGTCTCCTCAGATATCAGCGACATAGTTCAGATTTCCAAAACTGATCTGGTGACCAGGGGCATAGCCGTCGATCTGCTCTAGGTGGCCAACTGAGTTCGCACGCGTGTGAAGCCGCCTAATACAAAGATCTGGCCGGGCAGAAAAATTCCCTTCACGGCAGCATTGTTGTAGATGGTCGATGGAGCCATTTAACCTTTCGACGACGGCACAGTGGAACTCTCAATGAAAGCACCAATGTCAGTGTCAAAACCGGCAGATCTCAGGTAGGGGGTCCCGAACTATGCGTCTAAGTATCGAGGGTAAAATGAGGCAAGGGACGCGATGTTTACCCAGGTTCGGGCCCTCTTGATGGAGGTAATACCCTACTTCCTTCTTGATTGACTTTGATGAGTATAGGGGTTACAAGAGTTGATCTACCTCGAGAATGTAATGGCTAAACCCTAGAAGTCTAGCCTGTGTGATTATGATTGCCTCTATGGACTAAACCCTCCGGTTTATATAGACACCATAGGGGGCTAGGGTTATACAGAGTCGGTTCACAGAGAAAAGAATCTTCATATCCAAACACCAAGCTTGCCTTCCACGCCAAGGGGAGTCCCATCCGGACACGGGGGAAAGACTTCCATCTTGTATCTTCACGGCCCACGAGTCCGGCCCACGTCACACAGCCCGGACGCCTGGGGACCCCCTAATCCAGGGCTCCCTCAGGTGGTGCTATCGTACATCCACGTTGATGGAGACATCAACCAACGAAGGGTAACGGCTGCGCGAGTCCACGGAGGGCTCCACCAGCAAAGGGTCCACGAAGAAGCAACCTTGTCTATCCCACCATGGCCATCACCCACAAAGGACTTGCCTCACTAGGGTAGATCGTCACGAAGTAGGCGATCTCCTTGACCGTACAAACTTCTTGGTTCAACTCCACAATCTTGACGGAGGCTCCCAAGTGACACCTAACCAATCTAGGAAACACCACTCTCCAAAAGGTAATAGATGGTGTGTTGATGATGAACTCCTTGCTCTTGTGCTTCAAATGATAGTCTCCCCAACACTCAACTCTCTCTCTCACGGATTTGGATTTGGTGGAAAGATGATTTGAGTTGAAAGCAACTTGGGGAAGGCTAGAGATCAAGATTCTTATGGTTGGATTGGAATGTCTTGGTCTCAACACATGAGTAGGTGGTTCTCTCTCAGAAAATGAATGCTGGAAGTGTAGGCATGTTCTGATGGCTCTCTCCATGAATAGAGGTAGGGTGGAGGGGTATATATAGCCTCCACACAAATTCTAACCATTACACATAATTTACCAAACTCGGTGGGACCGAATACTCAAACTCGGTCAGACCGATTTAGTTCAAAATGTGAACGTTAGGATTTTCGGTGGGCCGACACATCAACTTGGTGGGACCGATTTCATTAGGGTTAGGGCATAACATAATCTTGGTGAGACCGATCACATGAACTTGGTGGGACCGATTTCTGTAATAGGCAAACAGAGAGTTGGTCAGGCAAACTCGGTTGGACCGATTCGCTCATTTCGGTGAGACCAAAACGTTACGAAAAGGAAACCGAGAGTTTGCATTGCGAACTCGGTGGGACCGATCGCTCATCTCGGTTAGACCGAAACGTTACGAAGGGAAACAGAGAGTTTGCAATCCCATCTCGGTCCGACCGAGATCCCTATTGGTGAGACCGAACTGATTAGCGTTTTTGGCTATGGCTATGTCAAATGAACTCGGTGGTGCCGGATAGATCAAATCGGTGGGGCCGAGTTTGAATTTAGGTTTAGGACATATGAGGATATGAGAAAGTGGTTGAGGGCTTTTGGAGCATATCACTAAGCATTTTGAGCAAGCAAGCCATTAAGCAACACCTCATCCCCTTTTAGTAGTTGGCTTTTCCTATGGACTCAATGTGATCTTGGATCAATAAAATGAAAATGTAGAGTCTTGAGCTTGAGCCAATATGTGTCCTTAGCATTTTGAAGGGTCCACATATCTAGTCCATGCCATGCCAATCATTGAACTTTCTGAAATGATCATCTTGAAAGAGTATTACTTCAATGAGCTATATGTTATTAAGAATTGCCAAAACCACCAAGGGATTAGTTGCACTTGCACTAAGGACGAGGTGGCGATGCGCGTCGGGAATGGTTCCAAGGTTGATGTGACCGCCGTCGGCACGCTACCTCTACATCTACCTTCGGGATTAGTTTTAGACCTGAACAATTGTTATTTGGTGCCAGCTTGAGCATGAATATTATATCTGGATCTTGTTTAATGCGAGACAGTTATTCATTTAAATCGGAGAATAATGGTTGTTCTATTTATATGAGTAATATCTTTTATGGTCATGCACCCTTGAGGAGTGGTTTCTTTTTATTGAATCTTGATCGTGGTAATACACATATTCATAATATTGATGCCAAAAGATGCAAAGTTGATAATGATAGTGCAACATATTTGTGGCACTGCCTTTTAGGTCATATTGGTGTAAAGCGCATGAAGAAACTCCATGCGGATGGACTTTTGGAATCACTTGATTATGAATCATTTGATGCTTGCGAACCATACCTCATGGGCAAGTGACTAAAATTCCGTTCTCCGGAACAATGGAGCGAGCTACTGACTTATTGGAAATAATACATACTGACGTATGCGGTCCAATGAGTGTTGAGGCTCGCGGCGGGAATCATTATTTTTTGACCTTCACGGATGATTTGAGAAGATATGGGTATATCTACTTAATGAAACACAAGTCTGAAACATTTGAAAAGTTCAAAGAATTTCAGAGTTAAGTGGAGAATCATCGTAACAAGAAAATAAAGTTTCTACGATCTGATCATGGAGGGGAATATTTGAGTTCCGAGTTTGGCCTTCATTTAAAACAATGTGGAATAGTTTCACAACTCACGCCACCTAGAACACCACAACGTAATGGTGTGTTCGAACATCGTAACCGTACTTTATTAGATATGGTGCGATCTATGATGTCTCTTACCGATTTACCACTATCGTTTTGGGGTTATGCATTAGAGACAGCTGCATTCACGTTAAATAGGGCACCGTCTAAATCTGTTGAGATGACACCATATGAACTGTGGTTTGGCAAGAAACCTAAGTTGTCGTTTCTTAAAGTTTGGGGTTGCGATGCTTATGTGAAAAAGCTTTAGCAAGATAAGCTCGAACCCAAATTGGAGAAGTGCGTCTTCATAGGATACCCAAAAGAAGCTGTTGGGTACACCTTCTATCACAGATCCGAAGGCAAGATCTTTGTTGCTAAGAATGAATCCTTTCTAGAGAAGGAGTTTCTCTCAGAAGAAGTGAGTGGGAGGAAAGTAGAACTTGGAAAGTAGCTCATGACATAAACCGTCCACGTGATGCCTACACCAACTAGTGAGGAAGCTAATGATAATGATAATGAAACTTCGGATCAAGTTACTACCGAACCTCGTAGGTCAACCACAGCACGTTCCGCACCAGAGTGGTACGGTAATCCTGTTCTGGAAGTCATGTTACTGGACTATGACGAACCTACGAACTATGAGGAAGCGATGATGAGCCCAGATTTTGCAAAATGGCTTGAGGCCATGAAATCTGAGATGGGATCCATGTATGAGAACAAAGTATGGACTTTGGTTGAGTTGCCTGATGATCGGCAAGCCATAGAGAATAAATGGATCTTCAAGAAGAAGACTGACGCTGATGGTAATGTTACTCTCTACAAAGCTCGACTTGTCGCGAAAGGTTTTCGACAAGTTCAAGGAGTTGACTATGATGAGATCTTCTCACCCGTAGCGATGCTTAAGTCTATCGGAATCATGTTAGCAATTGCCGCATTTTATGATTATGAAATCTGGCAAATGGACGTCAAAACTGCATTCCTTAATGGATTTCTTAAAGAAGAGTTTTATATGATGCAACCAGAAGGTTTGGTCGATCCTAAAGGTGCTGACAAAGTGTGCAAGCTCCAGCGATCCATTTATGGACTGGTGCAAGCATCTCGGAGATGGAATATATGCTTTGATGAGGTGGTCAAAGCATATGGTTATATACAGACTTTTGGAGAACCTGTATTTACAAGAAAGTGAATGGGAGCTCTGTAGCATTTCTAATATTATATGTGGATGACATATTGTTGATTGGAAATGATATAGAATTTGTGGATAGCATAAAAGGATACTTGAATAAAAGTTTTTCAATGAAAGACCTCGGTGAAGCTGCTTATATATTGGGCATCAAGATCTATAAAGATAGATCAAGACGCTTAGTTGTACTTTCACAAAGCACATACCTTGATAAAGTTTTGAAGAAGTTCAAAATGGATCAGTCAAAGAGAGGGTTCTTGCCTGTGTTACAAGGTGTGAAGTTGAGTCAGACTCAATGCCCGACCACTGCAGAAGATAGAGAGAAAATGAAAGTCATTCCCTATGCCTCGGCCATAGGTTCTATCATGTATGATATGTTGTGTACAAGACCTGATGTGTGCCTTGCTATAAGTCTAGCAGGGAGGTACCAAAGTAATCCAGGGGTGGATCACTGGACAGCGGTCAAGAACATCCTGAAGTACCTGAAAAGGACTAAGGATATGTTTCTCGTTTATGGAGGTGACAAAGAGCTCGTCGTAAATGGTTACATCGATGCTAACTTTGACACTGATCCGGATGACTCTAAGTCACAAACCGGATATTACGTATTTATATTGAATGGTGGAGCTGTCAGTTGGTGCAGTTCCAAGCAAAGCATCGTGGCGGGATCTACATGTGAAGCGGACTACATAGCTGCCTCGGAAGCAGCGAATGAAGGAGTCTGGATGAAGGAGTTCATATCCGATCTAGGCGTAATACCTAGTGCATCGGGTTCAATGATTTTTTTTGTGACAATACTGGAGCAATAGCCTTGGCAAAGGAATCCAGATTTCACAAAAGAACCAAACACATCAAGAGACACATCAACTCCATCCATGATCAAGTCAAGGAGGGAGACTTAGAGATTTTTAAAATACATACGGGTCTGAATGTAGCAGACCCGTTAACTAAGCCTCTTCCACGAGCAAAACATGATCAGCACCAAGACTCCATGGGTGTTAGAATCATTACATTGTAATCTAGATTATTGACTCTAGTGCAAGTGGGTGACTGAGGAAAATATGCCCTAGAGGCAATAATATAGTTGTTATTTATATTCCCTTATATCATGATAAATATCTATTATTCATGCTAGAAATGTATTAACCGGAAACTTGATACATGAGTGGATACATAGACAAAACACAGTGTCCCTAGTAAGCCTCTACTAGACTAGCTCGTTAATCAAAGATGGTTAAGTTTCCTAACCATAGACATGTGTTGTCATTTGATGAACGGTATCACATCATTAGGAGAATGATGTGATGGATAAGACCCATCCGTTAGCTTAGCATAATGATCGTTAAGTTTTATTTCTATTGCTTTCTTCATGACTTATACATATTCCTTTGACTATGAGATCATGCAACTCCCGGAAACCGAAGGAATACCTTGTGTGCTATCAAACGCTACAAAGTAACTGGGTGATTATAAAGATGCTCTACGGGTATCTTCTAAGGTGTTTGTTGGGTTAGCATAGATCGAGATTACGATTTGTCACTCCGAGTACCGGAGAGGTATCTCTGGGCCCTCTCGGTAATGCACATCATAAGCCTTGCAAGCAATGTAACTAATGAGTTAGTTGCGGGATGACGCATTACGGAACGAGTAAAGAGACTTGCCAGTAACAAGATTGAACTAGGTATGAAGATACCGATGATCGAATCTCGGGCAAGTAACATAACGATGAAAAAGAGAATAACGTATGTTGTCATTGCGGTTCGACCGATAAAGATCTTCGTAGAATATGTGGAGCCAATATGATCATCCAGGTTCCGCTATTGGTTATTGACCAGAGAGGTGTCTCGGTCATGTCTACATAGTTCTCGAACCCGTAGGGTCCGCACGCTTAACGTTCGATGACGATTTGTATTATATGAGTTATGCGATTTGGTGACCGAATGTTGTTCGGAATCCCAGATGAGATCACGGACATGATGAGGAGTCTCGAAATGGTCGAGAGGTAAAGATTGATATATTGGATGATAGTATTCGGACACCAGAAGTGTTCCGAAGTGTATCAGGTACATATCAGAGTACCGTGGGGTTACCGGAACCCCCGGGGGAAGATATGGGCCATATGGGCCATGAGAGGGCGGCACACCAGCCCACAAAGGGGTGGCGCGCCCCCCACAGGGAAGGAGGCCTAATTGCACTAGGGGGAGGGGCGTCGCCCCGTTTCCTTCTCCCTCTCTCTCTCTTTCCCCCTTTCCCCCTCCGGTAAAAGCAAAGGGGGGGGGGCGAATCCTACTAGGAGCCCAAGTAGGACTCCTCCTACTTGGGGCGCGCCTAGGGCCAGCCTCCTCCCCCTCCCTCCTTTGTATACGTGGGGAGGGGGGCGCCTAGAACACACATCAATTGTTCCAAGCTGTGTGCAGCGCCCCCCTCCACAGTTTACGCCTTTAGTCATATTCACGTAGTGCTTAGGCGAAGCCCTGCACGAATCACTTCACCATCACCACCACACGCCGTCGTGCTGACGGAACTCTCCCTCGACACTTTGCTGGATCAAGAGTTCGAGGGATGTCATCAAGCTGAACGTGTGCAAAACTCGGAGGTGCCGTACGTTCGGTGCTTGATCGGGCGGAACGTGAAGAAGTTCGACTACATCAACTGCGTTAACAAATGCTTCCGCTTTCGGTATACGAGGGTACATGGACACACTCTCCCCCTCTCCTTGCTATGCATCTCCTAGATAGATCTTGCGTGAGTGTAGGAATTTTTTTGAAATTGCGTGCTACGTTCCCCAACAGCGTCTTAGCATCATCTGACTGCCAAAAAAATCAAGATCGATAAAAATCAAGTCTCTTTCGTACCCCTTTAGGTACTTCGAAGAATGATAATAGGAACATCGACATACTAGTTAGTAATGAATTAATGAGCACCAACCGACCTCCATAAGACATTAGCTTGCCCTTCCAGCGGCTTAGCTTTTTTTCAAATCGATCTTCGATGCATTTCCATTCTTTGTTAGTAAGTTTACGATGATGAATCGGGATGCCCAAGTAACTAAAGGGCAATGATCCTAATTCACATCCGAAAAATTGTCTATACGCATCTTGCTCCTCTTTAGCCCTACCAAAGCAGAACAATTCGATCTTGTGGAAATTATTTTTCGTCCCGACAATTGTTCAAAGAGGCATAGCACTAGTTTTATATTCCGAGCCTTTGCAAGATCATGCTCCATGAAAAGAATAGTATCATTGGCATATTGTAAGATGGATACTCCCCCGTCGACCAGATGAGGATCGAGCCCACCAACTTGGCCGTTCTCCTTGGCCCGGCCTATAAGAATGATCAACATATCTGCCACTATATTGAATAAGAGAGGAGACATCGAATCTCCTTGTCTCAAGCCCTTATGAGTCTGAAAATAGTGATCGATATCATCATTAACCTTTACTCCGACACTACCGTTTTAGACTAGGGAACCCACATGGTTCCTCCATGTCTCATTAAATCCCTTCATGCGCATTGCCTGCTGAAGGAAAGGCCACTTTAGTTTATCATATGCCTTCTTGGAATCCACTTTGAAGATGACCTCATCTAGTTTCTTCGAATGAATTTCATGGAGAGTTTCATGTAATACAATAACGCCTTCTAGGATATTCTCCCCGACAAGAAAGCCGTCTGGCTCGATTGCACCACTGAATGGGTGATCCGTGTTAGCCTATTAGTACCCACGTTCGTGAATATTTTGGAACTCACGTTCAGAAGACAAATTGGCCCGAATTACTCGATGTGAACCGCTTCTTCTTTCTTTGACAACAACGTAATCATACCAAAGTTAAGATGAAAGAGTTCCAGATGACCATTGAAAAAATCGCGAAACATAGGCATGGGATCATCCTTTATAATATGCCAACATTTCCTATAGAATTCCGCGGGGAACCCATCTGGCCCCGGTGCTTTATTCTATTTCATTTGTGATATTGCATCTAGAACTTCTTTCTGAGTAAACGGTGCAGATAAAATCTCATTTTCATCTGACCGAAGTTGAGGAATATCCCCAATAACATACTCATCCAGGGATACCGTATTCCCTACCGGAGGCCGGAATAGTTGTTTATAATAGTTGGAAATATATGACTTGAGGTTCTCATGGCCCACCATGGTCCCTTCGTCCTGTTCAAGCTAGATGAATTTCTTTTTCCTATGTTTACCATTCGCAATCATGTGAAAAAATGATGTATTATCATCCCATTGGACAACCTTAAGAACCTTAGCACGCAAGGCCCATTTTAGTTCTTCTTCTCTAAGAAGAGCGTGCATGCTTTGCTTAGCTTCAGACTTTTTGGCCTACTCTCGCACATCGAGGAGATTCGATTCTGCTTTCATGTCCAAAGCATCGATCAATTGGGTGGGTCTTTCTTTTTCTTGTTTGTAAATCCCACTTTCGTTTCTGGCCCAACCCCGTAAAAATTGGCTTAGACGCCTAATCTTGTTCCATCTTTCTATACTGGATCGCCCACTAACAGGCTTCGCCCATTCTCGTGCTACGATGGCAATGAAGTTCTCTTTTTGAACCAACTTAATTCGAAAGAGAATGTGTTTTTGTTACCAATATGTGTTGCGCCTCCCGAGTCTACTAGCAAGGGTGTGTGGTGTGAGATTGCCCTCTGCATCGCATGTACCGACTCAAGTGGGTATTTCTGTTCCCATTCCACACTAGCGAGCACCCTATTCAACTTCTCATAAGTTGGAGTGGGTAACGTGTTGGCCCATGTGAACTGCCTACCGGTGAATTCAATCTCCCTCAGAATGAGACTCTCAATAATCATGTTGAACATTAGGGACCAACGCCCATCAAAATTATCATTGTTCTTCTCTTCTCTCCTTCTGATTATATTAAAATCCCCTTCAACTAGGATTGGGAGTCTTTCATCCCCGCATATCCGTACAAGATCAGCTAGGAATTCAGGCTTAAGTTCGGGTTGGACTGCTCCGTACACAACCACCAGCGACCATCAGAATCCATCCAACTTTGATCTCACCCAAAACTTAGCTGCAAAATCACCCCGCACCACATTGATCACCTCTAGAGTTTCGCACTTAACCCCCAACAAGATCCCACCGGATCTTCCTCCAGGAGGCAAACAGTGCCAATCAAAATCAATTCCGCCAGACAAAGTTCCAAGGAACTGCAAGGTGAAATTATCTATTCCTGTTTCAAGAAGTGCAATAAAGTCTAGTTTTTGATCTATCGATGTCTCTGCAAGGAACTTTTTTTTAGCCAAGTCTGCTAATAATTTGGGCTTGTGTGGAGTGAGCGAAGCTATATTCTTCCGATGGCAGCGACTCCTTCTCGTCTTTCACCTACCCTCTGGTGCCGCCTGCTGCTCAAGACGTTTCATCCTTGGTGTTTCAGGCAGGGCCTCCTTAGTTCCTTTTCTTTTGCCGGCAACTCCTTTTGAGTTTAAGCTATTACAGTACCTTGTATCTTTGTCGTCTTCTATCATTTTTCTTTTCTCTGCAAGTGGCTCTTGTTGTAATGCTGCCCGGTTGATGGCTTTGTTAATTCAAACTTGAGACTGTCTTTGAGCCTTCTCTCTATAAAATGACGGTGGATGCTACATGCATGGCAAATATGCATGCAGTGGTACGTACGACTCGGTGTCATATCTATATAAACGCGTTTCATACTCATATGACGATCGCCGATCGTGACTCTCCTAGAGTTACTCTTAGCCATCTCCAAACAAATGAACGAAATAGTCTGAGGGCAGAGGTGCCTTGTTGCGTGGTGTTTTGCTTCCGCTCGCCAAAGTAACAACGAAAAGACACCGCGGGCCATCGACTAATCACCGTTAGCCATGATCGGCGTCTAGTGCTGTACTTCCTCGGTAAAGTAATATAAGAACATTTAGATCACTCTTCAGAGGGAGTAGTTTCTAGGGGTTTGAGGCTTGTATGTGTGCCTGTCATAACCAGACATGGGAGATCTCTTGGATTGGATCGCATGCAAAGTCACGTCGATGCCGTCGACGACGTACTAGCAGGCCGATCGCGCGGCATAGGTCATAGACTGTTAACGGTACGCGCCTGCGTGTAGCAGCGACACATCTAGTCTACATAGCCATGAATGACCTCATGAGAAGATCTGTAGAGGCAGAGATATGGCTTGTCCGTGCATGCAGGCAGGAAATCTTGTCCTGCATTCAAGAAGGCGAGGCGAATAAGTGCAGACGCCGTCGCATCGTCCACGCTCAGCTGCAGCTGCAGCTGACGCACGGATGACTGGCTAGCAGTCCCATCTAGATTTGGTTCCTGCAAATGTTTATCTTCTTTTTTTTTTTAGAAGACTGCGAATGTTTATCTAGACGGCCCTGGAGCAACGTCGTTGGTTTCGTCTTTCGTGCGGCGGCACTGTGGCCCGTTTGCGCCCGGCATGGGATTCAGATTTCTAACGACGCGTTGAGGCAAACGGGGCACACGTTGCTGCATGCCACTACGCTAGTAGCAGTACGTACGGCCGAGTGAGTTGGACTGCTGCGCCTGCGCTAGTGCTAGTACGCTGTGGAGCTCGTAGTGCCACAGGGCTGCTCCTACCCAAGTTGTATCATCTGTCGGGCATTCAATGGATACCGAGCCGTTCTTGTTGGATTGGTTTGGGCGTTTGGCCTGATCTCCCGAAGCACGATGAACTCAACTGAATTCGATCCATGAACTCTGCGAGAACTCGTAAAGCAAGACGCATCGTATCTATCTGTTACGGTAAAAGTAGTTCAATCTTAATTAGTTCAAAACGGCGACACGTACTATGATAGATCGGAGGGAGTAGTATATAGTGATATCAAGTGTTAGATCCGAGGCAGTCGCATTCGGCAATGATTTGGTGACGTCCACCGCGCACGGCCGATCGATCGCTTCACCATCATTGTGCTTCCACTCGAAGAAACCAGCAGCGCACGGGTATGCGTGCATGCGCTCGCGCGTGTACGGAAAAAGGGCAGCCGCGACGCGACGTCGCAGGCCGCGAAAAGAAGCCACCGTAGAATCGATCGCGACCGGAAGGGGCGGCGCACCACCAGAGCCCCGCCGCCGCTGGACGACGCCCGGACGTGCGTGCGTGCGTCGCCACGACCACCGCACGTCCCGTACGGTCCACATCACGTCGCGTCACCGGCACAAATCTACACCGGAGACACGCACGGAGATATCGATCGGAAAAAGGCGACGTCTGCGGTGGTTAACCAACGAATCGCCCTCGATCAACATCGACGTTACCTGCTCCTAAACAGTAAACACAGTGTACGTGCTCCTGCTACGTGTCATCATTCACCTTTTGATTTATTTACAGGCCGAGACTGACTTGAGAATGATAGGATATGAAGCTGGGAGCGGTTTTGAGTTTGGGCCTGATTGGGCAGCCACTATCGCGAGGACGGAGAGAATACCCCCCGTGGTGACTGCGGCTGGGCTAGGGCCATAGCCCATCATAGGGTAATTGACCTGTCGAAGAATATGAACGGCCTGGCAGAAACTTGGTTCTTGTCTTCAGTCTGGTCATAGTGGGAGTAACATAAGTAGTAACATAGATGTCATATAAACAAAAATGATGATGTGTCAAGTAGTTAATGAGGAGAGAGACAAATAGAGTAACATAATATGTTACCATCACCTAGCGGTTTTCAATGCTACATGAGTCTATAAAGTAATAAATAAAGTGATGCATGACACTACATATATGTTACTATCCACTATAGTGGTAGTAACATAGACTAGTAATATATGCATGTTACTAGTCTAAGTTACTTCCCACCATAACCAGCCTCATATCCTTCTCCTTGGTGCACCTAGAAAGCTGGTGCTTTTCTTGTGCCGGAACGTGAGCTGCCCTGTGCACCTGGTCTCCGCGGATGAGATTGGTTATCCTTTTCAAAAAGAATTCTTTCTCTCCCCCAGCGGCTCTCTCGAAGAAGACCGATGATTGATCAAAGACACAGTGAGGAAAACGACCCGTGTTTACTTCGAGACTACGTTTGGCACCATGAAGGAGCAATCACTCATGAAACAGTCAAGAAAGATGGCCAAATTCACGCAACGTTTTTGGTCACTCGACCCTATTTCTGAACTGCGTGCGATTCAAAGTCCTTGAATCTCCGGAAAATACACAGGAGCTCCTGGGTGCTCCACACCCCTATATGAAAAATAATCATAAAAAATACCTAAAATTTTAAAAAAACTGAAAATTGTGAAAATCAAACCTGGGTTCCCAATCTACTCCTGTGTGAAATTTCGTGAAAAAATTCTCAAAAATGTATCCGTGGCGAAGGAAATACTGTCCGAACAAAAATCTATCCAAACAGTTTTTTCTATACATAGGAAATTTTGGTCTTTTTTGCCACGAATACGTTTCCTGGTATTTTTTCACGAAATTTCACACAGGTGTAGATCGGGAACCCACGTCTGATATCCCAAATTCCCAGATTTTTTTTCAAATTTCTCGGTATTTTTTTGAATGAATTATTCGTATAGGGGTGCGGAGCACCCGAGTGCTCTAAATCCTCGTCCCTAAATCTCCTCTTTACTTCCGATCAAAGATACTAGTACAGTTGAAAAACCACCGGTGTTTACTTCTGGACTACGTTTGGCACGAAGGCGAGCAATCACTGGAGAAACAGTTAAGAAAAATCGCCAATCTACGCAACGCTTTTGGTCACTTCACTCGAGCCTACCTGTGAGGTGCGTGCGATTCAAGTCTCTGAACTTCCCTTGACAGGTGAACGAACAGCACGGGGAAAGCGAAGTGCGCCTGGCATCCGCCGAAGCTGAGCGACAACTGATTGGGACGCATTTCGCACGGTGTATATACATGTTAAGCAAATGAAGCCTCCAAACCAGCGCGACCGATCACTGACAGTGAGAGTGAGACGGCTGTTCCCGTATCACCAGCTCCGGTGCTATTTTCTCCCCAGCCCAACCGCCTGAAAGCAATGTGCATTTGGTCAGTCAGGTGCGGTTGGTGCGACCTAATAGCCTCACACTGGCGAACGAGCAACGACCGCTCAGCCAACGCGGGTCCAAATCGCACCGCGTGCGTCGCTTCAAGCGTACGACAGTCGACGGCGACGCCGCTGCCGGCGGCCGGCATTGCAGTCCATATACTGCAATACTAGTAGTCCAGTACAGTATCAAACATCAATTTATAGGTCGCCTGCTTGGCCGCTTGATTTTTTTTTTTGAAACTGTCAAGGGAGGAAGACTCTCCACCTGAATATATTTTAAAAGTATTTTGTTACAAACTAGACAAGGTGAGAAGTAAAGTAGTCCCGCCACAAGCCGGCGTGAACTTTGTCCTCCACCTTCTTAAGGCGGTGAGACCCGCAATGATACCCCTGATTACATCAGGGGACACATCTAAATTTCTAAAAGGTTTTAGCATTTCGAGCGTCCCAAATTTTCCAGATGATAAGAAAAAGAATAAAAGGCCACGCGGACTCAGGGAGACCCGAGTGCCCATGAGAGGTCCAAAGATCCGCGAAGGGGTTTGAGCATGGGTGGAGATCGGTGGCATCCCAAATGTGGCGAGCTGCCGAACAGTGAAAGAAAAGGTGGGCTTACAACAGACAAGAATGAGATCGTGGTTCAGGTACCAGAAATGATTGAAATGGGATACGAATATATGGCACACCGAGGCCACCATTTTATTCGTGGATATATCTGTACATATGCTACATCTCTGCCCGGCTATGATGGTGCGAAGCTTGTGGTCGAGGTCGAAGCGGAGGCGGCGGCGGTTCCTGTTTACAGAAGCAGTTCATGCCGAGCAGCAACGCTGCTGCCGCCGCGCCGGTTGCAGAAGCTTCAGTGAGGTGATACCTGAACTCATAAGCATGTTCTTCTATCTTCACTAGACACTGTTCCTATCGGCTGTAAGAACCTTCTCAAACTACATACCGAACTTGGACAGGTGGTAAGCATAACTACAGGGGCATGTACAGAGTATACACAAGGAGAGACTGGAGGCTGGTGAGCAGTCTACGGAGAGCCGACCGGGAGTTTACGCGACAGCTTCATCCCATTTTTTCCAGTTAAGGACACCTGCAATGCATCACTGCCAAATCAGTGCTAAAAATCACGGTTGCCTTCGAAAACCGCGTCCCTGAATGTAGAAACATACGGTCGGGCTCAAAGAAACAGGGCAAGGAGTGTCATATTATGCGACAGACCAGAGCTGGGGAGACGCAAAGCATAAGAGCATAACAAGAACTAAATCTCAGGTTAAAAACACATCCTAGTGAAACGATTCCTACCAGAAGAATGTCCTCATCAGTTCCGAACGATTTGCGGGCCTCATCTAAGCTTTTCATGGGCACCATTTCACGCTTTCTGGAAGAATAAAAGAAAATTAAGTTAAGAGTCCGCCGTGCATATAAAGTTCAAGCGGAGAACAATGAAGATATAGCTTTGATGTTGAAATTTGGCTGAAGTTATTTGCTAATCAGGCTCAGGCCGCCATTAAAGACAATATTAGCTCAAAGCAGGGCATTATCCTCAGTTTACACAACATTCGTGTTGTTGTGAGACAACTGATTATCCTCTCTTGTAAGTTTGTATCCCAGCTCAACAGGAGGCTACTTCAACAGGCCTAGTTACCTAGTAACATATACTTTGCAGAACTTACATCTATGGAGAAGACAACAAGTGATATCCATACTTAAGTGGCACACAGATTATTCATATTTATGTGTAAGATGCACCCAAAAAAAACATTTAGGAACCAAGAGTACAAGGTACCTAGAACTGGCTGGATCCCTTATCTCAAACTCGCAAGCATCAGCATCATAGCCACATATTACAACATAATGCCCTGCAAAGGGGAACAATATTCACCAGGTTTATTACATTGACAGGAACTACAACTTAGCAACTGGACGCATCCCTTAATTAACCTTAAGCTCTTAAAAAGTAGGGTCATCCATAACAGGTAAGATCTTATGTGTAGCCATCATTTCTTTGTAATAATAAGTAATAAGTGGATTCATAATTCCACGAATTCACCGTCAAAAATAATAATTCCACGAATTCTATGAGTACAAGTGCCTTTGGCCCTGGGTCCTAGCCATATAGGCACTGTTAGTGATGCTTATAGCTGTGCATTGCACATAGGAATGCCAAATACATCCTCAACAAGAAGTTTTAGTTTCATATTTCTAACAGGCAAGAAAACAAGAGATTGGGGTCGCCAATTGGCATGGATATAGTGTGCTAATTTATATCACAGCAAGCAGGCATTTCCATAGATCCAACGATATTTTATTCTGAAACAAATTTAGCTCCATATATACATGTTAGCAGTAGTTGAACTATTAAAGTTACAGGCTGATTAGTAGAAGGTTACTACAGGCCTTAAAATAGTACGAGATTGATAATTATATAAGCAGACAATGAAGACTATCGCAAACTAAAATAGAAGGAACTGGTTTTGGTTCATGTTCTGGAAAATACTCCTCACAGAAAAAAAAAAGGTAAATGTCTAAAAGAAAGGGAAATATTGACTAACCCATGTAATCTGAATCCTCATCAAACTGTTGCATATCATGTACATCATTCATCCAAGAGGAACTGCATCCAAAAGTCCAGTTATTATCGCAATGTCAATGAACGTTTCAGATAATGTTGGATTGATTATTTTCTCAATTGACAACGTAATCTTTCTCTTTAAATTTTAGGATGAAGCATTTTGCGGAGACATACATGGATACAGCCATAAAAAATATCGCTGCTGATCATTTGTACTGTTTAACTGTTTAATCACCTATTACCATATAATGTGCCACCATTGCAGAAGATGTTAAATTGACATTTGTCTGACGGCAGTTAATAAAAAAGGTGGAATATTCAAGTGATATCAGAGTTGGATTGGAATCCATAAGTCATACAGAAATGGTCAAGCATCGACGAAAACTACTTATTAGATTTACTGCTTAAGGAACATCCTACCCCATTGATGATTCCAAATGCAGAGCCAAATATAAAAATTCTATTTTATTAGTAAGAAGTGAAACTACAAGGGTAAATATTCCTAGCAGGCATAGAAAATCTTACTTTAACTTTGATTTATCCACTAGTGCAATTGCAATGCAGTGCCCGGATAAAAGTAGAAAAGCAATATCATACGCACTGATGGATCTGCACTGAGAAAAACCATAAATTGCAAAAACTTAAAACCAATACGAGAAGTAAATGGAATAAATAATTTTGTGATGTGTGTTGTGAGCGTACTTGAATACTGATTCCAGCATCAAGTGCTTTGCCAAACAGCTCATCTACTCGATCAATGTCTTCTTGCAATTGCTCCTATCATAATTGGTAATTTTGAAAACATTAGTACAGCGAATATCAGAAGAATTACTACAGCAGCAAGTTGCAATACCTACCCTATAAAAGGTTTCTGCAGAATACTGCGGATTTGCTCCAATAGTCACAGTAAAGAACGAAAAATTAACTGAAAACTTATGTAATAGATATGCCAAGTCGACTGTCCAGACGCTGCAAAAATAACCCAAAATGTTAGTGTACCAGGGTATGAAATTTGAGAATTCAAATAATCAGTTCAGCTAAGCCGTGACACGGCTGTGCGTTAACATTTTGTTTGAGTGTACTTTCTATAAACAAATTCTATTTGGATGTACACAATATACCTAGTACTGATCTGTGTATTATTTAAAAAATTGTATGCTTAAAATGTTTTATTAGCTTACGCTTAAGAAGGTGGCTACTATCTCCGTGCAGCAACAAAACCTATCACAGCTCCGCTCCAGGTAACATCCGACAAACAAATAATATAGCTCGTGCAATCATGTTGAGCACTTTCTATTTTAAAAAATCCTGTTGTACATTACTGGGGGATAAACCTATAAAACTGGGACAGATAGTTCGGTGCTAGTACATGACAGCAGAGCACCGAATCTGGTTCCCATCTTTCAGAATGCAGGTTTGATTATCAACATAGTTCTTTAGGTATTATTTCGTTTCAAAGAATGAATACATCACCAATTCATATTTAGCTGTTCAATACTCCATCTATAGTAATATTTGTAGCTTGATGGATGACTTAGTAACTAACCGTTTACTAGTTAAGACTTCAATAAGGATTCCCTGGCCCTTCTAGATAAACCTTCATGGTGTGACAGTACCTTTTTTTCCGTCTGCAAAGCAACTCATGTGTTTTGTCTGTTTATAACAGTTAGGTGCCGGAAGCACCACTATTTTTCCACAACAACCAAACAATTATTGTTAGCTACTCCCTCTGTAAATCAATATAAGAGCGCTTAGATCACTAAAGTAGTGATCTAAACACTATTATATTAGTTTACGGAGGGAGTACTTAGCTTTGTGCTTGGCCTTTAAACACACTAGTACGTTCATAAAACAACTCCAAGTACTACGGCACGGGTAAATTAATATTCCTCCAGGTAGCACCGCCACTGGCTCAAACAAGAATTCAAGCAGTACGGCGCAGCTAGTTTCTTAATGATCAAATTTTCAATCGCTAAATGGGATACCTTGTGGTGCGGCAGAGCTTCTCGAGTTCGGCAATGCCGTGGCAGCAATCAAGCCCCAGGGTCCTGAGCACCATGAGCACGCAAGCAAGGCCGCAGTCCCAGGTGAAGGCCTGCTGCACGTGAGGGACCTAGAAGCACCAGCAAAGCAACCGAAACAATGTCAACCGAAGCCGGCACAGGGAGAGAGTCGGACTGAATGCCGCGCAGCGATTCAAGAATCATCGGTACATGTACTACACGAGAGTCGCGAGACAGTGATGATACGATAACGCAATAAAGAGAGGGGGACTGACATCGATGAAGTACGATCGGCGTGCTAGTGGGATTCGGCCGTCGGGGGGCAGCGGCGCGCCCGGGCCGTCGCCGCCGTCGTCTTCCGGCACCTTGAACAGCCTGTCCGAGATGAAGCAGAGGGGCCACATGACATCATCAACCGCCGGAGGGGCCAGCAGGCCGTCAGTCGGACCGGGCGAGGATCGTGCCAGGGCCAGGGCAGGGCAGGGCAGAGAATTCTTGGCCTCGCCGGCCGTTCGGGCCCCGAGGAGGAGGAGGAGGCGGAAGAGCAGGGGAAGGGAAGAGCCCCTCGGGTAAAGCCGCGAAGAGAACACGCGGGGCGCGTGGCGGTGCGGTGGGGATGGGAATCGCGGGTTCGGAATGATTGGGTTGGCTGGGCTGGGCTGGAGGATTGATTATAAAGAAGAAGCGGGGAGGGAGGGAGGGGCGGCGGCGGCTGGCACCAGAAGAATCGGCGGGATGGGAACCGGGGAGCGGCGCCTTTATAACGGCCCTCTCCTCTCCAGAAGCTGCCGCCTTTTTTAGGTGCCGCGCGAGGCCAAGCTGGAGTGAGGAGGCGGAGGGGGCGGAGGAGAGGGCGGGGATTGGGAGGGGGGAGGAGGACGGACGAACGGCGTCGTGGGAGGCGCGTATTGGGTTGGGAGACGGGGTAGGAGTACGTACGTTGTTTGCCGCGATGCAACGCGATGGCAATCATGCGGTGGTTGCCGGATGCGCCGAGGGGGCTGTGGGGTGGGATAGGGGCGCGTGTCTTAAACGCTGGATTGACCCGAGCCGCCGAGTTGGCTGCCTGCCGTCGTCGGCCTTTTGTGGTGAGCGACCCGGTCGGGCTGGCACGGGCGTGGCGGTGGGGCGCTCTTGCCAGCCAGACTGGACTTGGGAGAATGGTCAATGGTTATCGGTTTTTGCTCGATTTGCACAGTCCCTATGCCCATTTTTAGACGCAATGTTGGCATCTACTCCAACACGAGAGAGCCTCTTGACACGAGGATAAGCTTCTTATTGTGCTCGATAGTGTGTGTCTGGCCGAGGATCGAATGGAACGGTTCGATTTGTGCATGCTGTTCCGTTACATGAATGGGTTGGTTTCGTCTGTGCGTTTGGCTGGAGTGAAAGAAAAGCTGTAATTAAATGGTTTCGTCTCGATGTTTGATTGGAAATACGGAATGTGGCTAATTTGGTCCAGCTCGCCTTTCTTCACAAGGCTGGTGAGGTTACCTCTCATATGCACATCATGCATATTTCTCTAAAATAAATATCGCTCTTTACATGCTTAGCAACATATTGTTCAAATTTTTGGAAGCATTTCTGATATTTAAATAATGTTGTCGAACCTGTTGTGTGATGTGGAGTCTTTAACATCTTTAATTATATATCAAGACATATTACTGACAACCAAGGCTTATAAATTTTTATCACCGTTTTGTGAAAATTCAGAGAAAAGATAATGTTTACTTTCCAATTTTCTATTTACCTCAAATATAAAGAATTTATAATGTAGAATATGTGAAATACAACTGCAGTTCAATTGCTAAGTGCTAACGATACAAACGAAATCTAGAACTGGTTGTCCTGGCTAAGGGCAACCTCCTCCAGGCCAATGCCCGATCCTGATGTCTTCGCATCAGCCAAATCTTTCGTTGTCATGGAGCATCTCATCATCGTTTGTCCTCGTTGCTTCTAGGCTTACCGGTGAGTTGATTTTCAGTCGTTTTTACCCATGTTCAAACCGGAGATTCTCATATTTTCTGAAAGAAACACTTTAATTTGCCTACTTAGAGCATCTCCAACATCATTGCTATTTCGACTCGCTAAAAACTGGGTATAGCAAGAGGAGAGAGAAGATTTAGCAATCCCAAAAGTTTTTTGCTCCAACAACATTGCTATAAAATTTAGCAATCCTCTCAATGACACGTGGGGCCGGTGCCAGGTGCGGGTCAGCAGGAATCTAGGGGGCGGTGTGATCCACTTGTCAACGGAACAAAGGGATGCAGGGGACCACAACAACTCGGCTCCTAAAAATTACAGCAAGTGCCTCTCCACTTTGCAAATATATCAAGCTTTGTAAAAAAGTTGTGGGGGAACCACTTATATAAAGACTATTGGAGCAACGTTTTTGGGCCAAATTGCTATATTTTCAGTTTTTAGCAATCCTAGCCAAATATACAAAGGTTGTTGGAGATGCTCTTAATGACTATAATGCTTGCAAATCTCTTCGTTCATTTGGTTTCCCAAAGAAATTGTCTATTTTAGGTGATAAAATCAAATCATAAGGGAAGTATATTGGGAGCCGTGCAGCGGTATGCAGAAAAGAAGTCCATGTGGACGCTAGTACGGCCGACCACCGTGTGGCACCCCGGCTCAGAGAAACCGGAACACCCCGTATTCCAGCCCAGAGATCGAGGAGAAGTCTCTGGAATACGTCACTGCTTGACATAGAACAAATCAGCTCTTATTACAATAATAATTACACGGGTCTGATGTTACAAAGGATCACGTTAGCACGGCGACACTACGCCTGTGATACTACACTTGCTCTATGCTAGCAGCGGAACAACTCGTAGCAGCGGAATACTTCTAGCAACGGAACAACGACGAAGGTGGTGAACTCCACTCCGCAGGGACTCTGGCTGGGACACGATCTAGCTCGCACGCTGATGTCTACTACGCAACTTTATTCTTGTAGACTCGTGTTGGGACTCCAAGCGCAGAGTTTTGTAGGATAGTATCAATTTTTCCTCAAGTGGATGACCTAAGGTTTATCAATCCGTGGGAGGTGTAGGATGAATATGGTCCCTCTCAAGCAACCCTGCAACCAAATTCAACATATCTCTTGTGTCCTCAACACACCCAATACAATGGCTTGTATAAGTGCACTAGTTCGGCGAAGAAATGGTGATAAAAGTGTAATATGGATGGTAGAAATATATTTTTATAATCTGAATAAATAAAAACAGTAAGGTAGCAAATAGTAAACGGGCACAAAAACGGTATTGCAATGCTTGAAAACAAGGCATAGGGTCCGTACTTTCACTAGTGCAATCTCTCAACAATGCTAATATAATTGGATCATATAACCATCCCTCAAAGTGCGATGAAGAATCACTCCAAAGTTCCTATCTAGCGGAGAACATAAGAATAAATTGTTTGTAGGGTACGAAACCACCTCAAAGCTATTCTTTCCGTTCGATCTATTCAAGAGTTCGTACTAAAATAACACAAAGCTATTCTTTCCGTTCGATCTATTCAAGAGTTCATACTAAAATAACACAAAACTATTCTTTCCCTTCGATCTATCCTAGAGTTCGTACTAAAATAACACCAAAGAAAATTCATATTCATAATACTCAATCCAACACAAAGAACTTCAAACAGTGCCCCAAGATTTCTACCGGAGAAACAAAGACAAGAACGTGCATCAACCCCTATGCATAGATTACCCCAATGTCACCTCGGGGATCCGCGAGTTGAGTGTCAAAACATATATCAAGTGAATCAATACGATACCCCATTATCACCACGAGTATTCAATTGCAAGACATATATCAAGTGTTCTCAAATCCATAAAAGTATTCAATCCGATAGCAACGAAATCTCAAAGGGGAAAACTCAATTCATCACAACAAGATAAAGAGGGGAAAACACCATATGATCCGACTATATTAACAAAGCCCGCGATACATCAAGATCGTGACATCTCAAGAACACGAGAGAGAGAGAGAGAGAGAGAGAGAGAGAGAGAGAGATTGAACACATAGCTCTTGGTACAAACCTCAAATTTCGAGGGTGGACTACTCCCTCCTCATCGAGGTGGCCGCCGGGATGATGAAGATGGTCACCAGAGATGATTCCCCCCTCCGGCAGGGTGCCGGAACGGGTTCTAGATTGGATCTTGTGGATACATAGGCCTTGCGGCGGCGGAACTTCTGATCTAAGGCTACCCCGAAGGGTTTTGGAATATTTGGGAATTTATAGGGCAAAGAAGGGGTGTGGGAGGCCACCGAGGTGGGCACAAACCACCTGGGCGCGCCTGGGGGCCCAGGCGCGCCCTGGTGGGTTGTGCCCCCCTCGGGGCACCCCCCAGGTGCTGCTCTGGCACATCCTGGGTGTTCTAGTCCATAAAAATTCTCCAAAAAGTTTCGCTGCATTTGGACTCCGTTTGATATTGATTTCCTACGATGTAAAAAATAAGCAAAAACAGCAACTGGCACTGGGCACTGGGTCAATAGGTTAGTCCCAAAAAATGATATAAAGTTGCTATAAAATGATTGTAAAACATACAAGAATGATAATATAACAGCATGAATACTTCATAAATTATAGATACGTTGGAGACGACAAGATCCCTAAGCTTAATTCCTACTGCCCCTCGAGTAGGTAAATGATAAAATAAATAATTTATGAAGTGTGAATGCTAGCAAAGTGCATAAGTTTGATCAATGATAATTTCAGTCACTTTTCCTACCATCATGACAACAATTCTTTCTTATAAAACTTCTCATGTTAAAGTAGCAACCAATTCACATGTTAAGGTTCAAACAATGAATTCTCTTGAAACTCAACAATCTATGTTCTCAGTCACCAAGCAATTGCAATTCAACTTATTCAACAAAGTTTAAGAAAGAGCTCCACATACTCAACCATCATATAGTCTTCTATGATTGCTAACACTCACCGCATACACATGAGCAAAACGTTTCAACCGGACACATGGAAAGATAGGGGCTTATAGTTTCGCCTCCCAACGTATTCACCTCAAGGGTGATGTCAATAATAGTAACTCATGCCACCCTTATTCAACTGGACATATGTGCCTAGATCTTTCCTCACCACATGATGCTTGCCAAAGGATAAAAATAAAAATGAATAGAGAGAAAAACTTTGACTCTTGCATAAAAGTAAATACATAAAAGTAAAAGATAGGCCCTTCGCAGAGGGAAGCAGAGGTTGCCATGCGCTTATTTGTTTGTATGGTCAACCCCTTAGTGCAAAAGAACGTCATGTTATATTGCCCCTTATGATAGCAACCTTTATTATGCAGTCTGTCGCTTTTATTCTTTGCCATCACAAGTTCGTACAACGCTCAATTTTCTCTTACACTAAATGATCTCACACTTTTAGAAGCAATTTTTATTGCCTTATTGCACCGATGAAAACTTACTTGAAGGATCTTTCTCAATCCTTATGTAGGTATGGTGGACTCTTGAAGATATGATTTGGGTTTAAGGGTTTTTGGATGCACAAGTAGTATCTCTACTTGGTGCGGAAATTTTGGCTAGCAAAGATGGGGGGCAAGCACCACATGTTGAAGGATCTATGACAATATAACTTCTATGTGAATATGAACAAACATAAATCATTACGTTGTCTTCCTTGTCCAACGTCAACAATTTTGGCATATAATATTTTGATGGGGGCTCACAATCACAAAATATTTCCACGATAGTGTATTTGCATGTGAAAGTTCTCTTCCTTATACTAATTATTTGTGAATTGCTTGTATGACCAATATTGTGATTGTCAAGCCTCAAAAAATTTCACTTTCTAAACCCAATGTGAAGCTACCACTAGGCATGATATGATTTCAACTTCATGCCATTCAATGTATTCAACAATTTACTCATAGGATATAAGTGAAGCACAAGAGTAATTCCATAGAAAAGAGCTTCGTTGACGGGATGTAAGTGTCGCTTACCTAGTCTCCCTGGCAACTATTTGAGGACTCTATTTTATTTAAAAACTTTCAGATCTAAGTATCTTATTAAAACATCAAGCAAAACAAAATAAAATGACAATCCAAGAATATCACAACTCATGTGAAGAAGCAAAAACTTAGGCTCAACCAATACTAACCAATAATTGTTGATGAAGAAATGTGGGATGCCTACCGGGGCATCCCCAAGCTTAGATGCTTGAGACTTCTTGGAATATTAACTTGGGATGCCTTGGGCATCCCCAAGCTTGAGCTTTTGTGTCTCATTAATTCCTCTCATATCACGGTTTACCTAATACTGTAAACTTCATCCACACAAAACTCAACAAGAACTCATGAGATAAGTTAGTATAAACCAATGCAAAAACCTTATCATTCTCTATTGTAGCAAATCACTAAAATTATTACTCAACATTGCATACTAAATGCCTCTGCATATTTAATACTCCTATCCTCAAATAGAATCATTAAACAAGCAAACATATGCAAACATAACAGCAATCTGCCAAAACAAGACAAATCAGAAGAATGCAAGAGTATCAATACTTAACTAACTCAAAAAATTATGAAAATTTACCACACTGTAGAAAATTTATCAGATCTTATTATGCAAAAAGTTTCAACATTTTATCACATTCTGACTTTTCTAGGGAATTTTTGCAACAGCGGTAAAATTTCTGTTTTGAAATAGCAACATGTAGACTTGCAAAATAAGCATGGTAAAGGCTATCCTTGACATTTTTATTGAAATGAAAGATGCAAAACATTATTCTAAATAAAAGCAAGCAAATCCTAACAAAAGAAAACGACGCTCCAAGCAAAACTAATATCATGTGACGAATAAAAATATAGCTCCAAGTGAGGTTACCGATAATGTTAGAGACGAAAGAGGGGATGCCTTCCGGGGCATCCCCAAGCTTAGTTGTCTGGATCTTCCTTGAATATTACCTTGGGATGCCTTGGGCATCCCCAAGATTAGGATCTTGTCACTCCTTATTCTCCTCATATCGACATCTCACCCAAAATTGAACACTTCAATCACACAAAACTTAACGGAACTTCGTGAGATAGGTTAGTATGATAAAGAGCAAACCATTTCACTTTGGTACTGTCAAAGACAAGATTCATAATTGTTTCCACACAATGCCTACTGTAGAATATCATTTCCGCAATTTATATTGAGTAATATAAGCCATTCAAACTAGAAAACAAGCAAACTATGCATTGAAAACAGAATTTGTCAAAAACAAAACAGTTTGTAGTAATCTGTACTCCAACCATACTTCTGCTACTGTAACATTCCAAATTTTCAATTTGGCATGTTATACATAGGTCATTCTTGCATATCATATTTTATTTGCATTCTCGTTTACCATCCTCGAAAATCCTAAGCAACTCAAGGACCCTCAGAGAGAGTTGGGGATTTTTTCAATTTTCATATTTGAATTTTATCAAATAATGAAGGACGAGGATATTGGATTTTAATTAATTTTCTCTCCGGAAAATTATTTCAATTTAAATAAATAAATGAGGGGAGATAATATGACTTCTCCAAAATAATTGAAATAACGGAGGAAAAATGTTAAAATCATTTTTGGGATTTTATTTGATTTTATTTGGAATTTTATTTGCCCTAGAAAAATTTGCACGCTTTAAAAGTTGCATTTTAGGGGCCAAGAAAAGTTCCTCTAGTTCTAAATATTTTATTTAGACGGAGAAAACTTGTTTTGGAATTTTTAGATTTTTATTTATTTTTCTAGGAATTTTTCTTTCGGAATGTTTAAAAAATGGACTCATACCGACCGGGCCAAGGCCCAGCTTGAGCCAGGTCACCGCCGGGCCAAGATCCCTCACACATCAGCTGCACGGACGCCGAGGGCGAGTCCGAGCGACTCCACCCCGGGCGCCCATTCCCAAGCCGCCTCGGCCTCCTATAAATACCGCCGCTCGCCGACCCCGCCCACCCGAGTTCGCTGAGCGCCGCCTCACGGACGCGCCAGAGGTACCCGCCACGGTTTTGTTTTGTTTTTTTTAGAAAACCCTTCGGTTTTTTTTAAAACCTAGATCGTTTTTTTATATAGATCGGTTTATTTCGTCGGTTTATTTATTTAGCGAACGTCTGTTCTTCCGTTTGTTCTAACGAACGCGTTCACTTTTTAGGTTCTGTTAACGAACGTTCGTTCGTTTAGCAGTTCGTCGCTTTTCTTTTATTGGATTTATTCCATGTTATTCTCGATCGCGATTTTCGATCCAATTTTCAAACCTGTTTATCTTTTCGCTCGTTTATCGGAATTAGGTGATTCAAGCGCTGGAGTTTCATCTCAAACCCTCTTTCCGAATAATCAACTTAAACCAGTTTTTATCTCTGTAAAATTTGACCCTAGTTCAGATTAGTAAACGGACCTTGTTTTTCTCGCCGTTTGAGTTTCGTTGTTCCGTTTGGTTTGATTCTTTTGCAAACCGGAGTTCTTAAGTTGAACTCTCCGGTCAACCTCTTCAGTTGAAGTTTCGTTTGTGCATCTTTGCTTGTTTACTTATGTATGTATTGTTTGCTTGCGATAGAATTCCGGAGTGCGAAGCGTGTTACTACTGAGTCTCTAGGATTCACGGATCGTCGGAAGGCAAGTAACACTTGATCATACCTTTTCATACCCAGTTTTTATGCATTAGCTCAACCCTCAAACATTGCATGATTAGGATGTCATTAAATTGTGGGTTGGGAAGTAGATGATGAGGTAGGAACCTATTGCCCTGTTACTATCAAACCCTTGGGAGTTACTTCTACGTTATGTTTATATTGCCATGCTATGCTCGTAGACGTGGTTTGGGTTTGAGAGATATTCACGACAGATGTGAGATCGTTAACTAATGGTTTACTTTAAGGTGGCAACTTAAATACACATCTGGGTGGATTGAGGCACCTGGGGAACCCAAAGGTTGTTCTGCTTTTTCTTGGAAATCCCGGGGTACCCGTGTGATCTTCCTATGGACCGCCACCCAGTGCTCAAAGGGAACTGAGATTATTCATGCTAGAAACTTCCGTGTGCAGCCACAAGCTATTATGGGCTCTAGCATAGTTGAGTAAGTTACGTGAAGCTCTCGAATAGGTAGGTCACAGGTAGTGGGTTTTATAGGTTTGGTATGATCTATCCTGAGTAGAGAGTTAATGTTTCGAAAGATCGTGTCTCGGTCATCCGTCTCTCAAACACCATGCAAAGGCGAGAAACCAACGGAGGCGATCGAGTCTTGTGGGGAAAAGTGTGCAAACCTCTGCAGAGTGTACAAACTAATCATGGTTAGCCGTGTCCCCGGTTATGGACAATTCTGAGTATCTAGTACTTGAGTATTCACATGTATCTCATCACTCTAAATTAAAATTGCTGGGTTGTTAATCACTTTGATTGGGATCATTGGGTTGGGGTTATACCTTCTCAATGATGTTTCAACCACCATGATAGTTAAATTAAATTTATTCCTTTGAGGTAGGGAAAAATTGGCTTTTCGCAAAACTGTAACCATAGAGCTTTCCACCAGCCATATATGCATGTAGTATAGCTTATTCTTTCATTACTCTATGTGTTACATTGCCAGCATATTCCATGTGCTGGCCCGTTCTCGGGCTGCAACGTATTATGTTGCAGACTTTTCAGACGAGGAGTAAGGATTATAGGTCGTTGCCGTGCAGCTCGCTTATGCCGTTGGAGTTGATGGACTCACTTTATCTTCCAAGCCTTCCACGTTATCGCATTAGATGGCCTTCAGCCATATTATTGTAATAAGTTCTCTTTTGAGACATTCGATGTAATAAGTGTGTGATTGCTACTCTGTTATAAATCCTTCGAGTAATCGTGTGTGTCAAGATTACCGATCCGAGGATGACACGAAGCACGTAGACTTGACCATCTCGAGGTCGGGTCGCTACAAGATGGTATCGAGCACACGCGAGTGTAGGACACGACCACTAAGATAAAACCATAGGTCACTCCTCTCTACTCATTTCTGACCTCTCTCCAATTTTCCACTCTTTAGGATGACGGAGATGAAGTACAAGTTTGCCCAACCGGATGAAGACACACCTTTCGGATGCCACTTGAAGGAAGTCACTCGGTACCTGAATATTGGAATACCAAGCTTCACCGGGACGTACAACGCCACCTTGTCAGAAGAAGAATGCTGGAAGATTCAAGCTCTAGTTCCCGGAAGGACGTTTGCGCCAAGCACGGAGCCCGTAGTATGTGTTTTCAACGCACCAACATGGAGTTTGGGAAAGAGTATGGCAGCTCACATTACCATGGGACGCATCGGAGAAGTCTACAACAAGGAGCTTAAAGACACCATATACCAAATATGTGGGCGCCGAGACGAGCAATGGGAAGTAATTAGCACCAAGAAGGATAGATCCATTGCAGCTTACATCCGTGAGCTAAACCAGCACATTCGACGTCATGAGAACCCGGATGTCTTGCGCAGACATGCCGGACTTGAAGAAGGCGAAAACTAAGATCATCGAATTGGAGGAAGAACTCAAGTCTACACGCGATGGATATGAGGAAGAAATCAAGATACTCGTGGAGAAGAACGACGACCTAGTCAAGAAGATTGGAGTTTTCATGGGAGGACCAGCACCCAAGGAAGAGGAGCAAGAAGAGGAAGAAGACCCCGCTTGTCCAGACAACTACATCATCATCGACGACACCGACTCAGATCCGAGTGATGATGACTATGAAGACGAAGCTGGAGCAGACATCATGGAGTCTTCCACCGATCAAAATTTCTAGATGACCACCAAATATTAGTAGTATTTTCCCCTATGTAACTAGTAGTAGTTGAGCACGTATGCGATAGTCCTAGATCGTTTTGTATGCCCTTGCTTGCTTGATTGAATGAATGTGTGTTTTGCCTCATGTGCATATGGGTAGTGTTTTCTCACTAGACCTCTTTCTATTTCTAATCTCTCCCCTCTAAACCCTCAGATGCCTCCGAGACGTGACCCCGGTTTTGCTTTCCCACCGGAGCTCACTCAGTTGATCCAACAGCAGAATGCCTTGATGCAATTGCTAGCTCAGAACAAGGGCAATGCCAACAACAACAACAACAACAACCCGCCACCAGTGGACAATTTAGCCCGTTTTCTGAGGTTACAACCGCCGGTGTTTTCCAGTAGCACCGAGCCAATAGTTGCAGATGACTGGTTACGCCAGATTAGAAGGGAGTTAACCACCGCAGATGCACGGATCTTTGAAAGAGTGCGCTTTGCCGCACATCAATTGGATGGACCAGCAGCCGCATGGTGGGAGAATTACACGGCTACTTTTCCTATAGCCAATGTCACTTGGGACCGGTTCAACAAGCTTTTCGCCGCGGCCCATGTTTCAACCGGAGCCATGCAGATAAAGAAGTGTGAGTTCCGCAACTTACGCCCGAGGGAACCGTCTTGTGGCCCGATGCGTGGATGAGTTTAGCAAGTTATCACGCTATGCCCCTGATGATGTGGCCACGGATGCCGCGAAGCAAGAGAAGTTTATGGAAGGACTGAATGATGAGATGAGTATGCAGCTGATGGTGGCAACTTTAAACAACTACTAGGAGTTGGTAGATAAGGCGCTAATGATTGAAGGAAAGCAGCAGCAAATTGAGAGTCGTAAGAGGAAGTATGGACAAGGGAAGTATAACTCAGGAGCTCACCAGAAACCTCGCTTAACCCCGAACTCGGGAGGACTAGTTCATAACCATGGAGGACATAACCATCTTTGGAGGAGGAACGATAATGGTGCGAGGAATGGGAATGGAAATGCAGCCAACAATAATCGTAATCGCTCTAACCCAGCTACACCCGCTAAGAGAGACTTGAGCCAAGTTATTTGCTTTAAGTGCGGGAAGACAGGCACTATGCCAACGATCGCCTCAAGGAAAGAATGGAAACAGAAGCAGGAGCACCGGGAAGAAGCCCAATCCATTCAACAAAGGACAAGTGAACCACGTTAACGTGGAGGAAGTTGAAGAGCGATCGGATGCGGTAATAGGTAAGTTTTGGTTCGGTCATTTACCGCTATTGTTCTTTTTTAAATCTTTGGTGCATCGCATTCATATATATCAAGGGATTTGTGGATAAGTTTAAGTTACCAACCTGCACCCTTAGAACCCCTCTTTTAGTAAGCTCGCTTTGGAGCGGAGTATATGGCTAGCAGATGGTGCACCCAGATACCCTAATCATTGGCACGCATGTTTTTCCATCTGACCTAATTATCTTGGAGTCGCAAGGATTGGATGTGATATTAGGTATGGATTGGATGTCGAAGTTTGGAGGAAGTATCGACTGTGCTAGCAAGTCAATTTATCTTACCACCCCAGAGTGAAAAAGGATTAAGTATGTATCTAGGCATGTGCCTAGGAGGAGTCAAGTGAATACCCTCACGGGAGTTGTACAAGAAGAAGTACCAGAGTGAAGGATTATCCGGATGTTTTTCCGGAAGAGTTACCGGGCATGCCACCGGATCGAGACATCGAAGTTTACGATAGAACTAATACCTGCAGGGCCAATCTCAAAGAGACCCTATCGGATGCCCGCAAATGATCTGGAGGAAATTAAGAAGCGAGATCAAGGAGCTATTGGAGAAAGGTTACATTCGTAGAAGTTCATCACCTTGGGGAGCCCCAGTACTTTTAGTGGAGAAGAAGGATAAATCCCTAAGGATGGTTGTTGATTACCGAGCTCTGAATGAAGTAACGATAAAGAACAAGTATCCCTTACCGATGATTAATGATCTGTTTGATCAGTTGCAAGGAGCTAAGGTGTTTTCTAAGATTGATCTACGATCAGGATACCATCAGTTGAAGATCCGAGAGAAGGATATACCAAAGACAGCATTCACCACACGATATGGATTATACGAGTATATCGTTCATGTCGTTTGGATGACTAACGCCCTGCCTATTTCATGAGTATGATGAACAAAGTGTTCATGGAATATTTGGACAAGTTTGTTGTGGTGTTTATCGATGATATTATGGTTTACTCGAGGAACGAAGAGGAGAATGCAGAACACCTACGTTTGGTTCTTGAGAAACTCAGGGAACACCAGTTATCGCCAAATTCAGCAAGTGCGAGTTTTGGTTAAAGGAAGTTGGATTTCTTGGGCATGTTATATCGGGAGAAGGTATAGCAGTAGATCCCAAAGAAATTCAGTCGATCCATCGAATGGTTGGCACCCACTTCGGTCAATGAGATTCGCAGCTTCCTTGGACCGCGAGGATATTATCGGAGATTCATTGAGAATTTTTCCAAGATTGCTAAACCAATGACAGAATTGCTAAAGAAGGATACCAAGTTCAAATGGACAGAGGATTGTGAGACAAGTTTCCAAGAGTTGAAGAAACGGTTGACTATAGCCCCAAAGGCTGACATTCACGGATATACATAAGGAGTTTCAAGTGTATTGTGATGCCTCTCGCTTGGGAATTGGATGTGTTCTTATGCAGGAAGGAAAAGTTGTTTCAGATGCCTCACGACAAGCTGAAGCCTCATGAGTTGAACTATGCCACGCATGATTTGGAGTTAGCAAACAGTAGTACATGCGTTGAAGACACAGAGACATTATCTCATGGGCAACCGTTGTGATGTGTACCACGGATCATACGAGTTTAAAGTACATTTTCACACGGAAGGAGTTAAACCTCGGGCGGAGGAGATGGCTGGAACTTATAAAAGATTACGACATGAAGCTACACTATCATCCAGAAAAGCCAACGTCGTAGCGGACGCTTTGAGTCGGAAGAGTTATGCCAATATCCTTGAAGGTAGAGGACTGCCAAAGGAGTTAGCAGAGGATGTTATGGAACTTCATTTGGAGATTGTTCCAAGAGGTTTTCTTGCAAAAATGGAGGTTCAGTCGACCTTGTTAGACAAGATTCGAGACGCTCAAAAGGAGGATAAAGAGATTGCTGAGATAAAGGAAAAGATGGGAAAAGGAAAAGCCAAAGGTTTTCGCGAGGGTGAGCACGATACCTTGTGGTTTGAGGACCGGATTTATGTGCCCAACAATTTGGAGATCAGGAAGTTAATACTTCAAGAGGCCCATGACTCACCATACTCGATTCACCCCGGAAACACCAAGATGTACTTGGACTTGAAGGAACGTTTCTGGTGGACTGGTATGAAGAAGGATATTGCCGAGTACGTGGCCGTTTGCGATGTATGTCGAGGGTGAAGGCAGAGCACCAAAAGCCAGCAGGATCATGCAGCCTATGCCAATACCCGAATGGAAGTGGGACAAGCTTGGCATGGATTTTATCACCGGATTACCCAGAACCAAAGCAGGATATGATTCAATATGGGTAGTAGTGGATCGGTTGACCAAAGTAGCTCATTTTAACCTAGTGAAAACAACTTATACAAGTGCCAAGTTGGCCAAGATATATATGACCAGGATCGTATGTTTGCATGGAGTTCCGAGGAGTATCGTATCAGATAGAGGAACGCAGTTTACTTCAAAGTTTTGGCATCAGCTACACCAGACTTTGGGTACCAGATTGGAGTTCAGTACCGCGTTCCACCCGTAGACGGACGGACAGACAAAGAGAGTCAATTAGATTTTGGAGGACATGTTGAGAGCCCGCGCTTAGATTATGGATCTAGTTGGGATGACAATTTGCCGTACGCAGAATTCTCATACAACAACAGCTACCAGGCCAGTTTGAAGATGGCACCGTTCGAAGGTCTGTATGGACGCAGATGTAGAACACCCTTGATGTGGGATAAGGTTGGAGACCGTCAGTTGTTTGGACCAGATTTGATCAAAGACTCTGAGGAGAAGGTTAGACTGATCAGAGACAGACTAAAAATTTCTCGCCTAGATGTAAGAGTTACGCAGATTCTAAACGCAAGGAAGTAACCTATGAAATTGGAGACAGAGCCTATCTGCGAGTATCACCCCTGAGGGGAGTGAAACATTTTGGAGTAAAGGGAAAGTTAGCCCCAAGATTTGTAGGACCGTATCGTGTTTTAGAACGGATGGGAGAAGTTGCCTACAAGCTGGAGTTACCTGAAGGACTGTCAGGAGTGCATGACGTGTTTCACGTGTCACAACTGAAGAAGTGCCACGCTGAGATGGCCGACATACCGCTAAAGGATACAATGCCCCTGGAGGCGATACAATTGGATAATAATTTGACTTATGAGGAGAAGCCAAGAAAATTTTGGATTTCGATAGCCGAGTCACTCATGACAAGGTGATCAAGTTTTGCAAAGTTCAATGGAGCCACCACACCGAGGAAGAAGCCACACAGGAGCGAGAAGAGGATATTCGCAAGGACCATCCGCACCTATTTTCTAGCCAACCCGAATCTCGAGGGCTAGATTCATCTTAAAGAGGTAGGTTTGTAACATTCCAAATTTTCAATTTGGCATGTTATACATAGGTCATTCTTGCATATCATATTTTATTTGCATTCTTGTTTACCATCCTCGAAAATCCTAAGCAACTCAAGGACCCTCGGAGAGAGTTGGGGATTTTTTCAATTTTCATATTTGAATTTTATCAAATAATGAAGGACGAGGATATTGGATTTTAATTAATTTTCTCTCTGGAAAATTATTTCAATTTAAATAAATAAATGAGGGGAGATAATATGACTTCTCCAAAATAATTGAAATAACGGAGGAAAAATGTTTAAATCATTTTTGGGATTTTATTTGATTTTATTTGGAATTTTATTTGCCTAGAAAAATTTGCACGCTTTAAAAAGTTGCATTTTAGGGGCCAAGAAAAGTTCCTCTAGTTCTAAATATTTTATTTAGACGGAGAAAACTTGTTTTGGAATTTTTAGATTTTTATTTATTTTTCTAGGAATTTTTCTTTCATGAATGTTTAAAAAATGGACCTCGACCGGGTCAAGGCCCAGCCGAGCCAGCTGGCCGCCGCCTCCCAGCACAGCCGCCGTCTGCTGACGCCGAGGGCGAGTCCGAGCCGGACTCCACCCCCGGCGCCCCTTCCCAAGCCGCCCGCCCGCCTCCTATAAATACCGCCCGCCCGCCCCCCGCCCACCCGGAGCCACGAAGCCGCCCGCCCGGACGCGCCTCGCCGGAGGTACCCGACCCCGCCGCCGGTTTTGTTTTTTTTTTTTAGAAAACCCTTCGTTTTAAAAAAATAACCTAGATCGTTTTTTTATATAGATCGGTTTATTTATTTAGCGAACGTCCGTTCTTCCGTTCGTTCTAACGAACGCGTTCACTGTTTAGGTTCTGTTAACGAACGTTCATTCGTTTAGCAGTTCGTCGCTTTTCTTTTATTGGATTTATTCCGCGGTTATTACGATCGCGATTTCGATCCGATTTTCAAACCTGTTTATCTTTTCGCTCGTTTATCGGAATCAGGTGATTCAAGCGCCTGGAGTTTCATCTCGAAACCCTCTTTCCAAATAATCAACTTAAACCAGTTTTTATCTCTGTAAAATTTGACCCTAGTTCAGATTAGTAAACAGACCTTGTTTTTCTCGCCGTTTGAGTTTCGTTGTTCCGTTTGGTTTGATTCTTTTTGCAAACCAGAGTTCTTAAGTTGAACTCTCCGGTCAACCTCTTCAGTTGAAGTTTCATTTGTGCATCTTTGCTTTTTTGCTTATGTATGTATTGTTTGCTTGCGATAGAATTCCCGGAGTGCGAAGCGTGTTACTACGAGTCTCTAGGATTCACGGATCATCGGCAAGGCAAGTAACACTTGATCATACCTTTTCATACCCAGTTTTTATGCATTAGCTCAACCCTCAAACATTGCATGATTAGGATGTCATTAAATTGTGGGTTGGGAAGTAGATGATGAGGTAGGAACCTATTGCCCTGTTACTATCAAACCCTTGGGAGTTACTTCTACGTTATGTTTATATTGCCATGCTATGCTCGTAGACGTGGTTTGGGTTTGAGAGATATTCACGACAGATGTGAGATCATTAATTAATGGTTTACTTTAAGGTGGCAACTTAAATACACATCTGGATGGATTGAGGCACCTGGGGAACCCAGTGTTGCCTGCATTTTTTTGGAAATCCTGGGTACCCGTGTGATCTTCCTATGGACCGCCACCCAGGCTCAAAGGGAACTGAGATTATTCATGCTAGAAACTTCCGTGTGCAGCCACAAGCTATTATGGGCTCTAGCATAGTTGAGTAAGTTACGTGAAGCTCTCAAGAGGTAGGTCACAGGTAGTGGGTTTTATAGGTTTGGTATGATCTATCCGAGTAGAGAGTTAATGTTTACGAAGATCAGTGTCTCGGTCATCCGTCTCTCAAACACCATGCAGTCTGAGAAACGAACGGAGGCGATCGAGTCTTGTGGGGAAAAGTCGCAAACCTCTGCAGAGTGTACAAACTAATCATGGTTAGCCGTGTCCCCGGTTATGGACAATTCGGTATCTAGTACTTGAGTATTCACATGTATCTCCTCACTCTAAATTAACATTGCTGGGTTGTTAATCACTTTAATTGGGATCATTGAGTTGGGGTTATACCTTCTCAATGATGTTTCAACCACCATGATAGTTAATTTAAATTTATTCCTTTGAGGTAGGGAAAAATTGGCTTTTCGCAAAACTGTAACCATAGAGCTTTCCACCAGCCATATATTCATGTAGTATAGCTTATTCTTTCATTACTCTATGTGTTACATTGCCAGCATATTCCATGTGCTGACCCGTTCTCGAGCTGCAACGTATTATGTTGCAGACTTTTCAGACGAGGAGTAAGGATTATAGGTCATTGCCGTGCAGCTCAGTTATGCCGTTGGAGTTGATGGACTCACTTTATCTTCCAAGCCTTCCGATG
This sequence comes from Aegilops bicornis, assembly GCA_021605145.1. Lineage (NCBI taxonomy): Eukaryota > Viridiplantae > Streptophyta > Magnoliopsida > Poales > Poaceae > Aegilops > Aegilops bicornis. The sequence goes on from CM038669.1 coordinate 522,428,113, forward strand.
TTATCACATTAGATGGCCTTCAGCCATATTATTGCAATAATTTCTCTTTTGAGACATTCGATGTAATAAGTGTGTGATTGCTACTCTGTTATAAATCCTTCGAGTACTGTGTGTGTCAGCATTACCGATCCAGGGATGACACAGAAGCACAGAGACTTGACCATCTGAGGTCGGGTCGCTACAACTACTCCAAAAATTCTGAAAAATTAGGACCACATGAGAAATTTGTATATTGATATTCTGCAAACATAATCAACTCAAAAGCACTCTTCTGTTAAAAATGAGAATTATTTTCGTGAGAGAAAAAGTTTTTGTTTTTCAGCAAGATCAAATTAACTATCACTCAACATGATCCCAAAGGCTTTACTTGGCACTTTATTAAAACAAAAGCAATAAAACATGATTAATACAGTAGCATAATCATGTGAACACACAAAAATAGTAGGTAAAAGGGTTGGGTTGTCTCCCAACAAGCGCTTTTCTTTAATACCTTTTAGCTAGGCATGATGTTTTCAATGACGCTCACATAAAAGATAAGAATTGAAACACAAAGGGAGCATCATGAAGCATATGCCTAGCACATTTAAGTCTAACCCACTTCCTATGCATAGGGATTTTGTTATCAAACAATTCATGAGAGCAAGAATCAACTAGCATAGGAAGGCAAAACAAACATAACTTCAAGATTTTCAACACATAGAGAGGAAACTTGATAATATTGAAATTCCTACAAGCATATGTTCCTCCCTCATAATAATATTCAGTAGCATCATGAATGAATTGAACAATGTAACTATCACATAAAGCACTCTTTTCATGATGCATAAGCATAGAAATTTTATTACTCTCCACATAAGCAAATTTATTCTCATGAATAGTAGAGGGAGCAAACTCAACAAAATAACTATCATGGGATTGGAAATTAAAATCGTGATGAAAAGTTTCATGGTTATTATTATTCAAAATAGCATACATGTCATCACCATAATAATCATAGATAGCAACTTTGTTATCATAGTCAATTGAAGCCTCATCCAAGATGGTGGATTCATCACTAAATAAAGTCATGATGGATTCATCACTAAATAAAGTCATGACCTCTCCAAATCCACTTTTATCATTATAATCATCATAAATAGGAGGCATGCAATTATTATAACAAATTTTCACATCAAATCTTAGGGGACTAAAAATATCATCTTCATCAAACATAGCATCCCCAAGCTTATGGCATTGCATATCATTAGCATCATGGATATTCAAAGAGTTCATACTAACAACATCGCAACCATGCTCATCATTCAAATTTTTTGTGCCAAACATTTTATTGACCTCTTCTTTTAACAATTGAGCACAATTTTCCGATCCATCATTTTCAAGAAAGATATTATAAAGATGATCAATAATATGATGCAACCTCAATTCCATTTTTTTGTAGTTTTCTTTTATAAACCAAACTAGTGATAAAACAAGAAACTAAAAGATTCAATTGCAAGTTCTAAAGATATACCTTCAAGCACTCACCTCCCCGGCAACGGTGCCAGAAAAGAGCTTGATGTCTACTTTATTCTTGTAGACTCGTGTTGGGCCTCCAAGCGCAGAGTTTTGTAGGACAGTAGCAATTTTCCCTCAAGTGGATGACCTAAGGTTTATCAATCCATGGGAGGTGTAGGATGAAGATGGTCTCTCTCAAGCAACCCTGCAACCAAATTCAAGAAATCTCTTGTGTCCCCAACACACCCAATACAATGGCAAATTGTATAGGTGCACTAATTCGGCGAAGAGATGGTGATAAAAGTGTAATATGGATGGTAGAAATATATGTTTATAATCTGAATAAATAAAAACAGCAAGGTAGCAAATAGTAAACGGGCACAAAAACGGTATTGCAATGCTTTGAAACAAGGCCTGGGGTCCGTACTTTCACTAGTGCAACCTCTCAACAATGCTAGTTTAATTGGATCATATAACCATCCCTCAAAGTGCGACGAAGAATCACTCCAAAGTTCCTATCTAGCGGCCAACATAAGAATAAATTATTTGTAGGGTATGAAACCACCTCAAAGCTATTCTTTCCGTTCGATCTATTCAAGAGTTCGTACTAAAATAACACAAAGCTATTCTTTCCGTTCGATCTATCCTAGAGTTCGTACTAAAATAACACCAAAGCAAATTCATATTCATAATACTCAATCCAACACAAAGAACTTCAAAGAGTGCCCCAAGATTTCTACCGGAGAAACAAAGACAAGAACGTGCATCAACCTCAACAAGCAATCAATTATGAATACTTCATAAATTATAGATACGTTGGAGACGTATCACACGCGCGGAAACCTCGACAAGCAATCAATCAAACAAGGCATCACCTGCAATCTGGCATGACACGCCAGGTCAGTACATTGAATGTACTTGCAAGCTCACAAGAACCAAAAGCATCAAGGCAAGACAAAAATATAGCATTAAGCGGGTTAATTAATTAACAACTACTATGATACGAAAGCAACTACTAAGCATGATATGAAACTACTATATTGCTGATAAACCAACAACTCAATCGCAATAACCATCTCACTCTTGGCTATCCGGCCAAGTAATATACCATCTCGATCACCTCTTGATCAAAACCTCCACATGATCACCTCGTGATCACATCACAAACTGAATGATCATCCTTGAGATCATATCAATATCATCATCTGCATCCTGCCAAACTGTTACTTCTCATAATATAACAACATATAAATCATCTAAAGTAATTCTGTCACATGAGTGTTGATCGAACGGTGTGACCTAGTACGAACTTGTGCCCATGACCGAGGACGCAGCTATCGATAGATTAAACACACACACTCTACAGAGGTAGCACACTATACCCACACCACGGAACCCATGGCCTCGCACTCCCATTCGGGTGGACCAATGGCATTCCAACAAAACCGACCTACTGCCATGACACTCTCCCGGCCGCTCCGACCAACACCCTTCTAGGCTAAGTCATGGGTAGCCCCGTGCCTACCAAAGGCATCAACAACCACCGTCGTGGCAAAACAAAAACTGTCCCAAACAAGGACAAAAAGGCGCCTAACAACAACTACGGGCACACAAGGTTATGTCTGCTTACCGGGCCAGGGTACCGCACGCCCATAACCTTCCCTCGTTGGAGGCACCGGCGAGAGGCACGACAATAGCATCGCATTAGGGCCTTCCCATGAAAGGCAAATGTGGTTGCACTGGAAAAGCCCGGTTCGGTGGCACCTGACCAACTTAATGACGGAATTTATCCCCAAAATATAAGAGTGATAACTGATACTCCGATATCATCTATCAACATGTAATCCAAGTCATAGCAATATCCAACAAATAATCTGAAACCTACTATCATCATAACCTAATACTCCGAGGCAACATACTACTATAATGATGAATCTAAGAATGGTAATACTACTACTCCAATAGCAAGAACAAACTACCCAGCTAAGATCCACATGCAAGCATCATCTTCGAAATCATACTCCAAAACATAATATCAACTATCATCATGAAGAAAATAATACTAGCCACTAATAATCCAAAGGCAACATGTTATCCTCATAATCTTCAAAATATAAGTCCTGGAACTCCAAGAAATATCATGGCAATAACAATATCAAAACAATACTCCAAGAAATGCCATGAACAAGATCACATGTAGCTAAAGCAATATTTTAAATAAGTTTAAATAAGTAAACCATGTCACTGCATTGCAATCATGCAAATGAAGGGTGTGGCTTGCCTGGGAGGGGTGGAATCACCGGGAAGAAGTGCGAGAACCTCACGGGAAGAATTGCCGAAAAACTTTCTCTCTCGGAGGGGGATGAATAAGGGCAAGGGCATAATGGTCATTTTCAGAATGTTAAAACATGGTGAAAATGATTCCATCGGAACGTGCTCGATGAAACTAAGAAGTGGACTTTGGAATCACCTCATTTGGAGTTAGGATAAAAAAGATACGACCGTTTAAAACTCAGGGACTAATATGCAAAAATAACTTCTACAAACAGGTCCCTGGCAGTTTAAACAGAAAGTGCCTTTTTTGAAAATATGTTTTCCACAGAGCAAAACGTATTCTGGGCCGAAGAAGAGCAGAATGCGCTTGGGTTAAGGGAAGGCGTACTCTGAGGAGTACGTCTCCACTTAACCACGTCAGCGGGCCGGCCCGGACAACGCGCAGAGGCCGACAGGCAGGGCCTAGGGGCAGGGGTCGTCATCGTCTTCGTCTCGCCCGCGCTCGCGCGCGGTCCCGACGGAGGGGCGCGGCACCAGCGGCTGTTCCGGCGCCACCGGCCAGCTCCGGCGACACTCCGGCCACCATAGTGACCAGGAAGAATGGCCGCATCCGCCTGGAGGGTTCTTTCCCGCTGAGAAGTAGTAGAGGGAGCAGGGCCCTGACTTGAGAGATGGACGACGGTGATGGCAAAGATGAAGTCGGGGCTATGGTGCCCCGACGGAGGAGGTGAAGCACTGAGGAGCTCCGCCGCGGTGGTGGTGGTCTACTGGAGATGGAAAGAAGGAGAGGCTAGGACTCGAGCGAATTTTGCTGGAGAAGGGCGACGGCCGAGGCGGCAATGGTGGACATGGAGGGCGGCTCAAGCTCGGGGAAGAGGTTGAGGAGGTCTAGTGAGGAGTGGTGAGGCTGTTGGTGCGGAGAGACGCGGCCGGGGTGGTTTATATGGGCGTGGCCAAACGTTCTCGAGGTCGGGTGCGGCCAACGGCGCACAGGCCTGCTCCAGCGATGGCTACGAGCGTCACGGGGCAACGGAGAGGACAAGAGAGGCCAGGGGAGGGTCACGGAGAAGAATCCGACGCCGGGGGACAGAGGAAACGGACGGGAGGAGGACCGGGTCAAGCTGGGCACACTGCACCCGTGGGCGCTCGGCGGCTAGCTCCAGAAAGGAGGCTTTGAGAGGGGGCAGGGGTTGGAGAGCGACGGGTGAGGCACGGGGAGTCTGGTCGGCACCAGCGGACGCATGGACATCGCCGGGGTGACGCGATGTAACAAGGTCAGAGGCGCAGAGCGCGCTTACTGCAACCAGAGCGCGAGCACGGGGAAAAATCCACGCGGTCACCGCTTGGCATGGCAAGGAGGGGACAAGAGAGGCTGCATGGACATGTCTAGTGATTAGTCCCTGCATCAATGAGCCTGAGGGAAGTGATGGATCGGCAGAAGAAGCTCTGCAGCTGAGTTAGTCTTTGATTAAAGTTTGTTGCATCAAACTTGGCAGTGCACTGGTGATCAACAGGGGATTGATTGGAGCCAGTGTTGTTGTCTGGGGTGATTAGGATAGGAATGACTATGATCCTGTTAAGTTTGAGGGGAAATGGACCAATATAAATCTTAGTTGCTTTACAACTGCATTTTTGGTCCAGAATTGAGGTTTGGATGATGCACCCACATGAAGAATCCACTTGAGCTGAAATTTGGCAAGGCTTGATGATTTGGTCATAGGAAGATGCTGTAAAAAAAATTATACCAAATGGACAAGCCAAAGTGGTACTTGTTTCACAAACATCCTCACTGACCAGAAACTTGCAATAATTTTGGAGGGAAAATGGCTTAATGAAATGGTCCCAAATTTGGTGGAGAGAAGTTATTGGGTAGGATCATGATCTGGTAATTTTTCAGAATTAATGATGCAATATAAAATATACTTGCTTCACAACCTGAAAATTTTGCCAGAAACAAAGATTTGATCCTGTGCTCACATAGATGATTGGATGGGGCTGAAATTTGGACGAGTGTGATAATATGAGCACATGAAGGAGTGTGCAAAATTTCAACTCATTTGGATACTCCTAGCTAGTACTTCCTTCACAATGGCTTATGTTTGACAGAAACTTTGAAAAATTGTTGAGGAAGATTGGCTAGGCAAATGAAGTTTAATTTTGGCATGAGACAATTATTTGGACATAAAAGAAGTTTGGGAGCAAACAAGATAAGATAAATGACACTTCCTTAAACCAGGCTGTTACAAACCTTCCCCCCTTAAAGAAATCTCGTCCAATAAATCACGAGATCTCCCAGGTTGCAAGACCACAGAACCACTCCAAAAGGAAAATCAGAGCAAAAACCAATAAATCGAAAATAAAAAGAAAAGGGCCAAAAAATAGGCTGTTACAAACCTTCCCCCCTTAAAGAAATCTTGTCCTCGAGATTTGGTTGCTCAGGGAACAAGTATGACTTGAGGACACCGTTTCCAACTCGGGTATCCATTTCCTTTATATATTGTTCCCTAAAGAATTTCATATGATTTTCTTACCTTGCTCCGGGGTGGTTTGCTTCACCTTTCCAGATGCTAACAGGTTTTTGCTCATATACCAAATCCTTTTGCTGATGCTGATTTTTCCATACCTGTGCTGATATCCAAAGGATCTGATCATAAATTTCCTTTTCATGAAAACCTTTTACTTCTGCCATGGGGTTTGCTCAAACAAATGCATGTCTTATGGGTTCCATAAATGTTGAGAATCATGGCCATTTTCTAACGCATCAAACTGCTCATAGGTGGTACTGATTTATCTTGATTTATTGCTTTGGCTCGAGCATGGGGTATGTACCAAAGATTCAACTGCCTTCTGCCGTGAGCGATATAACGGGATATGGATTTATAGTTGTGTCATACCTCAAATATTAACATCTTGAGACTGGCCTGATAGTTGTGCTGGCGGAAAGATACTTTTTATGACAGGCTATCCATGTACTTGGTTCCGACAGTGAGTATAATTGGTCTAAGCTGATTGTTCGGCTTCTTGACTTTCTCCTGTTGTCGGTATACCCATCTGTGGTAATAGGCCGTGAGAGGCTTTAGCACTGCCACTGAAATCAAACTGTTGATGTTGCAAAGAATCTTGGATCTGACATCACAGACTTGGATATTCCACACTAACCATTTTAAGTGGGTCAACGGGATATGAGGTCCTTGTAAGCGGAGTAGGCCTCTGAGGTATGCCTTTGTGGATCCCATGGAATTAGGGCCTCCAACTAACTTGGGTATCCGGACCTGAAGGTCGTGCAAAAGTCATTATACTATTGCTGTCAGTCTCATCCTTTGACGGTCATGATTTCCTTTGTCCGAATACCTTACTGAAATAGCTTGGCCACATATGTCTTTAATTCTTCGTATGACCATGGATGTGGCTAGTGCAATAGTTTGGCACCATTCCTTATGCTTATTTTCTGACCTGGGTCCGCACATATATGACATATATTCCAGGCTTGTAGCTATACCAAGCTTGCTGTTGAGGCCAATCGTACAAGACAACAAGAGTTCGGGATATCAGCTTGTCTGGTGCGGGAATATTGGCCTTGGTGACCTTGTCAAGACCGTTGATTCTGCGTTGTCATCTCTAGATCTTGTTGATCCTTGTATTACATGAGATGTATCTCCGCTTATCCTCATTTGACATGACTCATGAGGCAGGCGCCCTACAATAGCTCATGGTGATCGTATTGTTCCTGGTGATCGTAGGGCGATTTTTTTTACTATGTTCCTCATATTGTTCCTGGTCATCGTTGTTGGAGGGCAATAGCTCATGTGCAAATCTACAAGAACCGCGGTTGGAGCGGCTGGTGGTCGTCCTCTTCCTTGCGCGTTGATACGCGCGGACCTCAGACTCCGGCTACCATGTGGGCACAAACACCCAGCGGCGCCCGCGAGGAGCAGTAGTTGGCATTGCCAAGCGTTCTTGGTCCCCTTGCCACTTGATGGGGGAAGGCAGGGACCGTGTCGTGCGGCCTATTGGGAAACGTAGTAGAAAAAATGTCCTACAATCAAACCAGGAACACTATGAAGATGCATCAATGGTTTAGATCAGATTGTTACCAACTCCAAGTTGCAGCGGAATAAGAGTCGGTGTAGATCATACTTGAAATCCCTCGAACCGTTCATGAACGATCCCTCGAACCGGAGACCGAAATCAAGGCCTCTCCACAGTTTGCGAGCATACAATCTTCATGATCCGGCAACACTTCGCTGTCCATAGCTAATCGATGCCGAAGAATTTGGGGGAGAAGATTAGAACCACATTGGCTTCAAAATTGTGAGGATTAGAGAGGATCTAGATCTAGCTCTACAACTGGAACTAGAACTAGAGAACTAGAGGAGACTCCAAAACTTGTGTATCCAAAGGGCCAAATCCTCAAGTATATATAAGTTGAAGGAGAGGGGAGGGGCGCCAAAAGGGGGAAGTTTTCCCTTCCCCTTGTGTCAGCCATAGGAGGGGGAATCCCCCTCCAATTCAGCCTCCCTAGCTTCCCAAAGATGCTAGGGGGCACCACCTCCTATTAGGCCTCATAGGCCCAATAACTCTTCCCCTATAGGCCTTATTGTATTTTCTTGGGCCTGTTGTTATTTAAGAATTCATAAAAGCCTCTTAATCATCATTAGAGCCTTTTATTATTAATTTAACATCACCAAAAAAAATTCCACCTATATATCAATTCCTGGTATTACCCAGTAAACCCCGAAACCCTTCTGGTAACCCAGAAACGCTTACGGTTCCTCTTGAAACTATTTCTAATATTAATGAAACCATTTCATAAATACTGCTCCACTAACACTTAGGTAATTTTCCTCATGGTCATAAAGATATTTCATTTAGCGCGGACTTCTGACTCTAAGTGTAGCAGATCATGATTCTCTTAAGCTTGTGACCCTATAGGTTCGATAAAACATAGACATGAACAAAACCCCTTTTGTTCAGTGATCAATAGTGGAACCATGGACATCCATATCGATCCCTATGAATACACGAATGACATTCGAGTGAACTTTTGGTTATCATTTGTTATTCCCTTTGCTTCGTGCTATTTTACTAAACCCGAAGTGAGATTTATTAGTGTCCTCTTGAGGCATTCTCATGCTCACTATACCGGTCTTCTCGTTACCGGTTTTATTATTTTTTTCTCGTTGACATGTTTCGGCATCCATGTGACCTAGTCACCTGTGTCTGGCCAGACGATGATGGATGCCATCACACCGAGAGGGCCCTGAGAATAGCTCTCCATCGTAGGAGGAGCAAATCCCACTCTTGAGCTATCTGGACCCTTGTCAAACTTTCTGATGAACATGTAAGTTAGCGTTATGATCAACGTGTTACAAATGACGTTTGAGCAACCCCAAAGCCCATCGTACGATAAGAAGTGACTATGATACTCTCATGGTCTAATTAAGGAACTAAAGCATATGTTAACTCTCCATGCTATAACGATTGACTTGTGACGATAGCATCTCAAAGTATAACAAACAAGTTGGGTCAATTGGATATGACCGTTCTTCCAATGTTATATTCTCAAAGTTGTTTTTGGCACTATTGTTACACTTAAACTAGTCTTAGAAGCGAGACTAGTAAAACACGATCACGAACAACACTTCAGCTAGTCTTAGAGGCGGGACTAGGAATCAGGTTTTACCTCTTATTATTCCACATGTGCATATGAGTTTTCCACTGAATTGCATATTCCAGGATCATAGAAGTTATAGCATAGAATATAAACTCTTAGTTATAAACATGGAAATGTAATAAAACAATATTATTGCCTTTAGGTCATATTTCCAACAGACTCCCACTTGCAACTCAGATTATTGCTAGGAAATACTTTACAAAACCCGAGGTGGGATGTATCGGTATTCGCTTGAGTCATTCTCATGCTCACTATACTGGTCTCCTCGTTACCAGTTTTGTTCTTCTTTCTCGCTGACATGTTTCGGCATCCCTGTGACCTAGTCACCTCTGTCTGGCCAGATGATGATGGATGCCATCACACTAAGAGAGCCCTAAGAATAGATCTCCTTTGTCGGAGGAGAAAATCCGACTCTTGAGCTATCTAGCCCCTTGTCAAACTTTTCGATGAACCTGTAAGTTGTCTTTATGATCAACGTGTTATATATGATGTTAAGCCAACCCCAAAGTCCATCGTATTGTAAGCAGTGACTACGATACTCTCATGGTCTGAGGAACTAGAGCATACGTTAACTCTGTTGGGGAACGTAGTAATTTCAAAAAAATTCCTATGCACACGCAAGATCATGGTTATGCATAGCAACGAGATGGGAGAGTATGTCTACGTACCCTTGCAGACCCAAAGCGGAAGCATTTATCAACGCGGTTGATGTAGTCGTACACCTTCATGATCCATCCTGATCAAGTACCGAACGTACGGCACCTCCGCATTCAGCACACGTTCATCTCGATGACGTCCTCACCTTCTTGATCTAGCAAGAGGGGCGAAGTAGTAGATGAGTTCCGGCAAAGACGACGGCAGGACGGTGTTGGTGAAGAACAATCTCTGCAGGGCTTCGCCTAAGCACTACGAAAACTATGATGGAGGATAAACTAGAGGGGACAGGGTTGCCGGCACACAGCTTGGTGTTTCTTGGTGTGTATTGGGTGCTAGCCCTACCCCTCTATTTATATGTTGAGCCTTGGGGTCAAAACTTGGAGTAAAAGCCTCCACAAAGTCGGTTTCACCCGAAAGGCAAGAGTCCTTCTCGGACTCCAGGGCCAGACGCCAGGGTTCCCGGCGTCTGGACCCAGATGCCAGGGACCCTGGCGTCTGGCCCCTGGACTCTGCAAAACTTCCTTTTGCGCTTTCCAAAAACCTTGTGGGCTTTCCCCTTTGGCCCAAATAAAGTGTTCTCGTACCCAAACATTTCGGGAAACATCCGGAACCCCTTCCGGTGAATTCCGGAACCCTTCCGGAGACCAAACACTATTATCCCATATATCAAACTTTATCTCTGGACCATTCCGGAGTTCCACGTCATGTCCGTGATCTTATCCGGGACTCTGAACAACATTTGGTTGCCAACATACATAACTCATATAATACTATATCATCAACGAACGTTAAGCGTGCGGACCCTACGGGTTCGAGAACTATGTAGACATGACCGAGACACCTCTCTGGTTAACAACCAATAGCGGAACCTGGATGCCCATATTGGCTCCTACATATTCTACGAAGATCTTTATCAATCGAACCGCATAACAATATACGTTGTTCCCTTTGTCATCGGTATGTTACTTGCCCGAGATTCGATCGTCGGTATCACTATACTTAGTTCAATCTCGTTATCGGCAAGTCTCTTTACTCGTTCCGTAATGCATTATCCCATAACTAACTCATTAGTTACATTGCTTGCAAGGCTTATAGTGATGTGCATTACCAAGAGGGCCCAGAGATACCTCTCCGACAATCATAGTGAAAAATCCTAATCTCGATCTATGCCAACTCAACAAACACCATCGGAGACACCTGTAGAGCATCTTTATAATCACCCAGTTACGTTGTGACATTTGATAGCACACAAAGTGTTCCTCCGTATTCGGGAGTTGCATAATCTCATAGTCATAGGAACATGTATAAGTCATGAAGAAAGCAATATCAATATACTAAACGATCAAGTGCTAAGCTAACGGAATGGGTCAAGTCAATCACATCATTCTCTAATGATGTGATCCCGTTAATAAAATGACAACTCATGTCTATGGCCAGGAAGCTTAACCATCTTTGATTCAACGATCTAGTTAAGTAGAGGCATACTAGTGACACTCTGTTTGTCTATGTATTCACACATGTACTAAGTTTCCGGTTAATACAATTCTAGCATGAATAATAAACATTAATCATGGTATAAGGAAATATAAATAATAACTTTATTATTGCCTCTAGGGCATATTTCCTTCAGTCTCCCACTTGCACTAGAGTCCATAATCTAGATTACACAGTAATGATTCTAACACCCATGGAGTCTTGGTGCTGATCATGTTTTGCTCGTGAGAGAGGCTTAGTTAACGGGTCTGCAACATTCAGATCCGTATGTATGTTGCAAATCTCTATGTCTCCCTCCTTGACTTGATTGCGGATGGAATTGAAGCGTCTCTTGATGTGCTTGGTACTCTTGTGAAATCTGGATTCCTTTGCCAAGGCAATTGCACCAGTATTGTCACAAAAGATTTTCATTGGACCCGATGCACTAGGTATAACACCTAGATCGGATATGTACTCCTTCATCCAGACTCCTTCATTTGCTGCTTCCGAAGCAGCTATGTATTTCGCTTCACACGTAGATCCCGCCACGACGCTTTGCTTAGAACTGCACCAACTGACAGCTCCAACGTTCAATATAAATATGTATCCGGTTTGTGACTTAGAGTCATCCGGATCAGTGTCAAAGCTTGCATCGACATAACCAGTTACGACGAGCTCTTTGTCACCTCCATAAATGAGAAACATATCCTTAGTCCTTTTCAAGTATTTCAGGATGTTCTTGACCGTTGTCCGGTGATCCACTCCGGGATTACTTTGGTACCTCCCTGCTAAACTAATAGCAAGACACACATCAGGCCTGGTACACAGCATTGCATACATGATAGAACCTATGGCTGAAGCATAGGGAATGACCTTCAATTTCTCTCTATCTTCTGACGTGGTCGGGCACTGAGTCTGACTCAACTTCACACCTTGTAACACAGGTAAGAACCCTTTCTTTGCTTGATCCATTTTGAACTTCTTCAGAACTTTATCAAGGTATGTGCTTTGTGAAATTCCAATTAAGCGTCTTGATCTATCTCTATAGATCTTGATGCCCAATATATAAGCAGCTTCACCGAGGTCTTTCATTGAAAAACTCTTGTTCAAGTATCCTTTTATGCTATCCAGAAATTCTATATCATTTCCAATCAACAATATGTCATCCACATATAATATTAGAAATGCTACAGAGCTCCCACTCACTTTCTTGTAAATACAAAGCTTCTCCAAAAGTCTCAGATAAAACCATATGCTTTGATCACACTATCAAAACGCGTTTATTCCAACTCCAAGATGCTTGCACCAGTCCATAAATGGATCGCTGGAGCTTGCACACTTTGCTAGCATCCTTTGGATCGATAAAACCTTCAAAGTTGCATCATATACAACTCTTCTTCCAGAAATCCATTCAGGAATGCAGTCTTTACATCCATTTGCCAAATTTCATAATCATAAAATGCAGCAATTGCTAACATGATTCGGACGGACTTAAGCATCGCTAGGGTGAGAAGGTCTCATCGCAGTCATCTTCTTGAACTTGTCGAAAACCTTTTGCAACAAGTCGAGCTTTGTAGACAGTAATATTACCGTCAACGTCAGTTTTCTTCTTGAAGATCCATTTATTCTCGATGGCTTGCTGATCATCAGGCAAGTCAACCAAAGTCCACACTTTGTTCTCATACATGGATCCCATCTCAGATTTCATGGCTTGAAGCCATTTTGCGGAATCTGGGCTCATCATCGCTTCCTCATAGTTTGTAGGTTCGTCATGGTCAAGTAACATGACCTCCAGAATAGGATTACCATACCACTCTGGTGCGGATCTTACTCTGGTTGACCTACGAGGTTCTGTAGTAACTTGATATGAAGTTACATGATCATCATCATTAGCTTCCTCACTAATTGGTGTAGGAGTCACAGGAACTCATTTCTGTGATGATCTACTTTCCAATAAGGGAGCAGGTACAGTTACCTCATCAAGTTTTACTTTCCTCCCACTCACTTCTTTCGAGAGAAACTCCTTCTCTAGAAAGGATCCATTCTTAGCAACAAATGTCTTGCCCTCGGATCTGTGATAGAAGGTATACCCAAAAGTCTCCTTTGGGTATCCTATGTAGACACATTTCTCCGATTTGGGTTCGAGCTTATCAGGTTGAAGCTTTTTCACATAAGCATCACAACCCCAAACTTTAAGAAACGACAACTTTGGTTTCTTGCCAAACCACAGTTCATAAGGTGTCATCTCAACAGATTTTGATGGTGCCCTATTTAACGTGAATGCGGCCGTCTCTAAAGCATAACCCCAAAATTATAGCGGTAAATCAGTAAGAGACATCATAGATCGCACCATATCTAGTAAAGTACGATTACGACGTTCGGACACACCATTTCGTTGTGGTGTTCCGGGTGGCGTGAGTTGCGAAACTATTCCGCATTCCTTCAAATGTAAACCAAACTCGTAACTCAAATATTCTCCTCCACGATCAGATCGTAGAAATTTTATTTTCTTGTTACGATGATTTTCCACTTCACTCTGAAATTCTTTGAACTTTTCAAATGTTTCAGACTTGTGTTTAATCAAGTAGATATACCCATATATGCTCAAATCATCTGTGAAGGTGAGAAAATAACGATACCCACCGCGAGCCTCAATATTCATTGGACCACATACATCAGTGTGTATGATTTCCAACAAATCAGTTGCTCGCTCCATAGTTCCGGAGAATGGCGTTTTAGTCATCTTGCCCATGAGGCACGGTTCGCAAGTACCAAGTGATTCATATTCAAGTGATTCCAGAAGTCCATCAGAATGGAGTTTCTTCATGCGTTTTACACCAATATGACCCAAATGGCAGTGCCACAAATAAGTTGCACTATCATTATCAACTCTGCATCTTTTGGCTTCAACATTATGAATATGTGTGTCACCACTATCGAGATTCAATAAAAATAGACCACTCTTCAAGGGTGCATGACCATAAAAGATATTACTCATATAAATAGAACAACCATTATTCTCTGATTTAAATGAATAACCGTCTCGCATCAATCAAGATCCAGATATAATGTTCATGCTTAACGCTGGCACCAAATAACAATTATTTAGGTCTAAAACTAATCCCGATGGTAGATGTAGAGGTAGCGTGCCGACCGCAATCACATCGACTTTGGAACCATTTCCCACGCGCATCGTCACCCCGTCCTTAGCCAATCTTCGCTTAATCCGTAGTCCCTATTTCGAGTTGCAAATATTAGCAATGTAACCAAAGATTGGCACCTGTGTGCTATCATGAGCATTAGTAAGGTACACATCAATAACATGTATATCACATATACCTTTGTTCACCTTGCCATCCTTCTTATCCTCCAAATACTTGGGGCAGTTCCGCTTCAAAGGTCCATTCTCGCTTGCGGTAGAAGCACTCAGCCTGTGCTTAGGTCCAGACTTGGGTTTCTTCTCCGAGTAGCAACTTGCTTGCCGTTCTTCTTGAAGTTCCCTTCTTTTTCCCTTTTCCTTCTTCTTGAAACTGGTGGTCTTATTGACCATCAACACTTGATGCTCCTTCTTGATTTCTACCTCCGCAGCCTTTAGCATTCGTAAGAGCTCGGGAATAGTCTTGTCCATCCCTTACATATTATAGTTCATCACGAAGCTCTTGTAGCTTGGTGGCGATGATTGAAGAATTCTGTCAATGACACTATCATCGGGAAGATTAACTCCAGCTTGAATCAAGTGATTATTATACCCGGACATTTTGAGTATATATTCACCGATGTAACTATTCTCCTCCATCTTACAACTATAGAACTTATTGGAGACTTCATATCTCTCTATCCGTTCATTTGCTTGAAATATTAACTTCAACTCCTGGAACATCTCATATGCTCCATGACGTTCAAAACATCGTTGAAGACCCAGTTCTAAGCCGTAAAGCATGGCACAATGAACTATCGGGTAGTCATCAGCTTTGCTCTGCCAGACGTTCATAACATTTGGCATTGCTCCTGCAGCGGGTTTGGCACCTAGCGGTGCTTCCAGGACGTAATTCTTCTGTGCAGCAATGAGGATAATCCCCAAGTTACGGACCCACTCCGTGTAGTTGCTACCATCATCTTTCAACTTAGCTTTCTCTAGGAACACGTTAAAATTCAACGGAACAACAACACGGGCCATCTATCTACAACAACACAGACATGCAAAATACTATCAGGTACTAAGTTCATGATAAATTAAAGTTCAATTAATCAAATTGCTTAAGAACTCCCACTTAGATAGACATCCCTCTAATCATCTAAGTGATCACGTGATCCAAATCAACTAAACCATGTCCGATCATCACGTGAGATGGAATAATTTTCAATGGAGAACATCACTATGGTGATCATATCTACTATATGATTCACGCTCGACCTTTCGGTCTCAGTGTTCCGAGGCCATATCTGTATATGCTAGGATCGGCAAGTTTAACCCGAATATTCTGCGTGTGCAAAACTGGGTTGCACCCGTTGTATGTGAACGTAGAGCTTATCACACCCAATCATCACGTGGTGTCTCGCACGATTTAACTTTCGCAACGGTGCATACTCAGGGAGAACACTTGTACCTTGAAATCTAGTGAGAGATCATCTTATAATGCTACCGCCGAACTAAGAAAAATAAGATGCATAAAGGATAAACATCACATGCAATTAATATAAGTGATATGATATGGTCATCATCATCTTGTGCCATTGATCTCCATCTCCAAAGCACCGTCATGATCACCATCGTCACCGGCTGAAAGTGCAACTATCCCTGGGTGGTTTTGGTAATTCCTAACAACATATAGCTCATTGAGCTAATGCTATTTCAAGATAAATATTTCAGGAAAGCTCAATGATTAGCATGGCATGGATTAGAACAGTGGACCCCTCAAAATGCCAAGGACAAAAGGATTGGCTCAAGCTTAAAGCACAAGACTCTACATTTTTCATTTTTGTGATCCAAGATCACATTGAGTCCATAGGAAATGCCAATACTATTAAGAGGCAGTGAGGTGCTGCTTAATGAGGTTCTTGCTCAAAATACTTAGTGATATGCTCCAAAGCCCTCAACTACTTTCTCATATCCACACATGTCCCAAACCAAAAGTCAAACTCGGCCCCACTGAAACTTTCTATCCGGCACCACCGAGTTCTCTTGACATAGCCACTGCCAGAAACCCTAGTATTTTCGGTCTCACCGATAGGGATCTCAGTCTCACCGAGATGGGATTGTAATCTCTTTGTTTCCCTTCGTAACGTTTCGGTCAAACCGAGATGAGAGATCGGTCCCACCGAGATTGCAATTCAAACTCTCTGTTTCCCTTTCGTAACATTTCGGTCCAACCGAGATGAGCGAATCGGTCCCACCGAGTTTGCCTGGCCAACTCTCTGTTTGTCTATTACCAAAATCGGTCCCACCGAGTGTGTGTAATCGGTCTCACCGAGATTACGTTATGCCCTAACCCTAATGACATCGGTCCTACCAAGTTGACATGTCGGTCCCACCGAAAACCCTAACGGTTACATTATGAACCAAATCGGTCCGACCGAGTTTTATGATTCGGTCCGACCAAGTTTGGTAAATTGTGTGTAACGGTTAGATTTTGTGTGGAGGCTATATATACCCCTCCACCCACTCTTCATTCGTGGAGAGAGCCATCAGAACATGCCTACACTTCCAACATATATTTTCTAAGAGAGAACCACCTCACTTGTGTTGAGGTCAAGATATTCCATTCCAACCATATAAATCTTGATCCTCTAGCCTTCCCCAAGTTGCTTTCCACTTAAATCATCTTTCCACCAAATCCAATCCTATGAGAGAGAGTTGAGTGTTGGGGAGACTATCATTTGAAGCACAAGAGCAAGGAGTTCATCATCAACACACCATTTGTTACCTCTTGGAGGGTGGTGTCTCCTAGATTGGCTAGGTGTCACTTGGGAGCCTCCGTCAAGATTGTGGAGTTGAACCAAGGAGTTTGCAAGGGCAAGGAGATCGCCTACTTCGTGAAGATCTACCCGAGTGAGGCAAGTCCTTCGTGGGCAACGACCATGGTGGGATAGACAAGGTTGCTTCTTCTTGGACCCTTCGTGGGTGGAGCCCTCCGTGGACTCACGCAACTGTTACCCTTCGTGGGTTGAAGTCTCCATCAATGTGGATGTACGATAGCACCACCTATCGGAACCACGGATAAAAATCTCTGTGTCAACATTGCGTTTGCTCCCTCAAACTCCTCCCTTTACCTTCATATGCAATTGTTTTACATTCCGCTGCTACACGCTTAGAATTGCATGTGTAGGTTGATTGTTTGACTTGTGCTAAGTTGCTAAAATCTGCCAAGAACTAAAATTGGGAAAAGGCTAGATTTTTATTTGGTCAAGTAGTCTAATCACCCCCCTCTAGACATACTTCCGATCCACTAAGTGGTATCAGAGCTTTGGTCTCCATTTGCTTTGATTTCCATAGCTTTTAGTGGTCATAGCCTTGGTTTCACAACCTAGGAGAGTATGGCGTCTAGCGAGGGAAATTACCACCATAGAGGTCCTTACTTTGATGGTACAAATTTTGCTAGTTGGAAGCATAAGATGAAAATGCATATTCTTGGACATAACCCCGCCGTTTGGGCTATTGTGTGTATTGGCTTGCAAGGTGAATTCTCTGATGGGAGAGAACCGAACCGTGAAGCTACCGCGGAAGAGTTGAAGATGCTGCAATACAATGCTCAAGCTTGTGATATTCTCTTCAACGGATTGTGCCCCGAGAAATTAAACAAAATCAGCCGTCTTGAGAATGCAAAGAAAATTTGGGATACTTTGATTGATATGCACGAAGGTACCAACTCCGTCAAGGAATCCAAATTGGATGTGCTTCAAAGTCAACTTGACAAGTTCAAAATGAAGGATGGTGAAGGCGTCGCTGAAATGTACTCTAGGCTTGCTCTCATCACAAATGAGATTGCCGGCTTAGGAAGTGAAGAGATGACTGATAGATTCGTCATCAAGAAGATCCTAAGATCCTTGGATGGAAAATATGATACCGTGTGCACATTGATCCAAATGATGCCCAACTACAAAGATCTCAAGCCAATAGAAGTCATTGGAAGAATTTTTGCTCATGGGATGTCACTTAAGGATAAGGAAGAGCTTCACAACAAGTCAAGTGGTGCTTACAAAGCCTCATGTGATGCCCCCACATCATCAGGTGAGAAGCAAACCTTCAATGAAGAATTGAGCCTAATGGTGAAGAACTTCAACAAGTTCTAGAAGAGTAGAAGTAAGGAAAGAAGTTCCAAGTCAAGGTCCTACAATGACAAAAGATCTTCTAGTCGTGAGCGTAACTGCTACAATTGTGGAAGACCCGGACACTATTCCAATGAGTGTATGACTCCCTACAAAAGAAGGGAAGATTATCCCAAGAGAAGGAGTAGGGGAGAAGAATCACCATCAAGAGAGAGGAAGAGTAGTGATGATCATTAGGAACGAAGACCCTCTCGGAGAAGCAAGGATTCAGATAGGAATGACAAGCCATCAAGGAGCTACACAAAACGAAGACATCAAGCTCATGTTGGTGAATGGGCATCCGGCTCCAACTCCGACCATCACTCCGAAAGAAGTTATCACTCTGACTCCGAATATACTCAAGATGAAGGTGTTGCCGGACTAGCACTTGTGACAACCAACTCCTACGACATATTTGACTCACCAAATGAAGGAATTTGAAGATGCTTCATGGCTAAAGGCCCAAAGGTAACACACCCCGAGTATGTTGATTTCAATAGTGATGAAGATGATTTGCTAGGAGATGATGATTTACTTGTTGACAACTCTAGTTACGAAAACTATGATCAACTTGCTATTAATCATGCTAATCAAGATAAAAAGAATGACGATGATAAGAAGGAGATTGAGCGTCTAACTCTTAAGTTAGCTCATGAAACTACCTTGGAAGATCATCGAGAACTTTTAAAGACTCATGAGAAGCTACGCTTTGAAAAGCTCAACCTTGAGCTAGAGCATGAGTTCTTAAAAGCAATCAATGATGATCTTCGCAAGAAAAGTTCTTCTTACATTGCCAAGCGTTTACTCTTGTCTACTTACATGCCACAAGTTAAATCTAGCAACAAGAACAAGAAAGATTCTTCATCTAGTAGTAACAACAATCATGCTAAATCCAATATTGTTGCTTCTAGTAGTTCTCTTGATTCCACTAATGATTCTCTTAGCCAAGTTACACTTGAGCAAGAAAATAGCTTATTGAAGGGAATTATAGAGAAAGGTGTTTACAAGAGCCTTGCCGGAAGTAAGCAATTTGAGGAAATTGTACACAAGCAAGGAAGGCACCGGAAGAATCAAGGTGTTGGTTTTGAACGAAAGTTCAATGCCAAAGGAGTTTGGGAAGAAGATCAATACCCCAAGATGAAGTTTGTTCCTCAACAAGAGAAGTATGATCCTACTTCTTTCCAAGGAACACAAGCTCAAGATGATCTTCCACCACAAGACCACAAGCAAAAAGGCAAGGACAAGCTTCAAGAGTAGATTGATGCATTTGAAGAAGCACCTAAGGCCTTGGTCAAGTGGGTTCCCAAGACTACATCGAGTTCCACTTCATCAAGTACGACCACAAATCCAAGGATTCCCATCAAGATGGTGTGGATCCCTAATAAGAAGAACTAGAGAGTTATTGAGGGTGACTCCGCCAACATACTTCACTCTTATCATTTTGGCAAGGACAAGTGCAAACATCTTCCATATCTTACACTAGTTCATGGAGTCACAGACCCTCTTGTTGGTAAGACAAGGGACAAGGTAACCTAATGCTTTCATGGACATCATCTTGTGTATACATCACTCTATGTCTATGGATATCCTTGCTTGTTCCTTGTGGGACTAACCCGTGTAGGTATTGAAAGTGCAACTCACTCCAATGGAATGCTCTGAATGATCTACATCAACATTGAGCATCCACATCTTCATTACCTACATGAAGTCATCATCGACAAAACCCAAGGTTAGTTCATCCCTCTTAGGGGGGTTATCACATCTAGGGGGAGCTTTACTCTAAGAATTGAGCTAAAGCAACTCTAATGGTGTGAGCACAACAATGCTTTATGTAAAAGTGGTAACCCCACTTGTGCTTAAACGATGAGTATGACCTATGATCAAATGTTCGCATTTGACTCCTAAGTCAATATACTCATATATAGATGACCTAGTCATCGCCAATTGCTTGATAGATGCTAGAGTGCTTGTGCATGCTTTGTCACATATTTCTTTTGCCATATTATTGTGTGAGCATGTTGGATGCATATTTTTATCATTCGAGGACATCCATTTGTTGCTTTGATTGTTTGGCCTTTTCTATTTTGCCAAATGGATGGACAAGAATGCCTAAGAACTCCCTCTAGCTATCTATGATTTCCTGGTCTCAAACTATATTCATGCTACATCACAAAGTTTGATCAAGTCAGATTCGAACCACTCTATGTGAGGAGCACTCGGAGTCCCAGATTCGTCATAGACTTAAACTTCCAAAACCTCTTTGTGCATTTCGGTCTCACGGATTCATCTTTTTCGGTCCTACAGAGGTCACTTAGTTGATCTAGGTTTTCAATCTCGGTGCAACAGATTAGAACCTTTCGGTCACACCGAGTTGAATTAACTGCCTGCAGTTTTGCATCTCGGTGCCACCGAGTTGTTCCACTCAGTCACACCGACAGGGTCAGGTTATATATACTGACGGGTCAAATTTTGGAAAAATTTCCGAAACCCTTCACCCGCGTGTGACCTGCTCTGCCTCTTCGGGTCTCCGGATCGTCCTCTCGCCGCCAGCGACCTCCCGCCGCTGGTCTCCGCCGCTGTCAACGGCAATCTGCCCTGCCGTTGCCGTCGTAGCAAGTTCACCGTCGAATTAGGGTATGAACTTGATCTTTGTGCTATTCCTTAACTCCGATTCTTAGCACATTGCTTTGCCATGATTCTTGCCACGTATGAAATCATCCTCTCCAGCGAAAACTTCCTTAGGTCTAGATTGTTTCGCAAATTTTAGGGTTAGCTCTCCGCAGAACTCATCTCGGACCGAGCGAACTGTAGAAATCGGTCTCACCGATTCGGCTTAGGCCATTGCACATGCGCTTTTTGATCTGACCGAAACGTGCAAATCGGTGTGACCGAGTTCAAGATTCTGTGAAACCCTAGCAATCTCGGTGCCACCAAACTGTGACTCGGCCCAACCGAGTTCACTAGTTTAGGTTCCAAGTGTTGCTTCGGTACCACCGAGTTTGTCAATTCGGTAGCTCCGAGATCACTTCTGTAGAAAACTAAAACGAAGCTTTTTGACTCAATTGTTTTGAAAAACCTCTATACTTTGTGATGCTCATCTACTCTACCTCATCTACAACCTATTCACAGGGTCTGCTATCAGTGAACTTGAAAAGATGTCTGGTCAAAGTGACAGTCAGAACAAGTCTGAAGAGCAGGTACAGATGAGTGAGGGCACTAGTCCCTCAAGCAGCTATGATGATGGCAGCAGGAGCACTCCAAGTAACTTGCCCAAGGCAGCTACTAGAACAAGGAAGAAGAGAACCTCAGATTCTGAGGATGAGGATTATGTGGCTGTTGAGGATGAGGCCACTTCAAAGAAAAAGGTGCTGAAAAAGGAATATGGCACAGATGCTGCAAGTAAGCCTGGACTGAAAACAAAGGCTCCAACAAGAAGAATGCCAGTGTCAAAGCCAAGGAAACTTGCCACAGGTGAAACTATGAAGTTCACCATTGAATCTGAAGAAGAGGCAGCTGGTGAGGAAGAGAGAAGAGAGAGAAGGCAAGGGCAGAGAAAGCTGCAAGAATGCCAAATGTTGAAGATGCATCTCAAGTATTCTTGAAATCCAAGCAAGATCAGCTTGGATATCTGATCCAATCCACCTTTAGGATTGAGAAGGGCTTGGCCACCCTGACTCAAAACCAGGAGAGCTTGGAGAGGATCATTGAGCAGAAATTCTATGATCTTGATGTCAAAGTAACTAAGATTTAGTCAGCAGTTGAGCAACTTCAGGAGGAAGTGGAGGAGAAGAAGGCAAGTCAACTACAGATGCTTTTGCTAGAGTGCCCCGAAGCCAGAGATCTGCTGCAGTGCCAGTCACAGATACTAGAGCTACAACATCAGCTCCAGCAGCTACAGCTCTAGTGGCACCTCCAGCAGCCACTCCACCAGCTCCAGCTACATCAACATAAGCTTTCGTCCTTGGAGTCATCTCTACACCACCTACCAAAGATCAAGCCTGAGAGACGTTCAGTGCTATGCTTTTTTGAACTTTTTGGTAACTTGTTGCCAAAGGCGGAGAAAAATGTATAGATCATAGGCTTCGAGAGAGAGTGTTGCTTTTTATCTCTCTTGTTTTTGGTTGAACTTTTTGATTGTGTGCTTGTGTGAGATACTTTATGTCCTTGTGGGATACTTGTTGATCATGTGTTTGGTCATATGCTACCTTTATGCTTGTTGGATAATATTCTCTTATCTCTTATATCCTTATATGATCATTCACTTGCTTGGTGATGAGTGCATGCTTTCAATTTCTATCATTTTAAGCGCTCCACCAAAATGTATGTGACATGGAAGAGTAACCCATGATCCTAATCGATTGTGCATTTGCATTCAAAAGCAAATTTTAAATAATGCACAAATTTAGGGGGAGCTCGTGCTTATCACATACTTCTCAAAGCGACGATGTTTTTCAATATTATTATCATTTGTCGAAGCTCTGATCTATATGTTGTCATCAATTACCAAAAGGGGAGATTGAAAGTGCAACTATCCTGGGTGGTTTTGGTAATTCCTAACAACATATAGCTCATTGAGCTAATGCTATTTCAAGATAAATATTTCAGGAAAGCTCAATGATTGGCATGGCATGGATTAGAAAAGTGGACCCCTCAAAATGCCAAGGACAAAAGGATTGGCTCAAGCTCAAAGCACAAGACTCTACATTTTTCATTTTTGTGATCCAAGATCACATTGAGTCCATAGGAAAAGCCAATACTATTAAGAGGGGATGGGGTGTTGCTTAATGAGGTTCTTGCTCAAAATCCTTAGTGATATGCTCCAAAGCCCTCAACTACTTTCTCATATCCACATATGTCCCAAACCAAAAGTCAAACTCGGCCCCACCGAAACTTTCTATCCGGCGCCACCGAGTTCTCTTGACATAGCCACCGCTAGAAACCCTAGTCTTTTTGGTCTCACCGATAGGGATCTCGGTCTCACCGAGATGGGATTGTAATCTCTCTGTTTCCCTTCGTAACGTTTCGGTCAAACCGAGATGAGCGATCGGTCCCACCGAGATTGCAATGCAGACTCTCTGTTTCCCTTTCGTAACGTTTCGGTCCAACCGAGATGAGCGAATCGGTCCCACCGAGTTTGCCTGACCAACTCTCTGTTTGTCTATTACCAAAATCGGTCCCACCGAGTTTGTGCAATCGGTCTATCCGAGATTACGCCATGCCCTAACCCTAATGACATCGGTCCTACCGAGTTGACTTGTCGGTCCCACCGAAAACCCTAACGTTCACATTATGAACTAAATCGGTCCGACCGAGTTTTATGATTTGGTCCCACCGAGTTTGGTAAATTGTGTGTAACGGTTAGATTTTGTGTGGAGGCTATATATACCCCTCCACCCACTCTTCATTCGTGGAGAGAGCCATCAGAACATGCCTACACTTCCAACATATATTTTCTGAGAGAGAACCACCTCACTTGTGTTGAGGTCAAGATATTCCATTCCGACCATATAAATCTTGATCTCTAGCCTTCCCCAAGTTGCTTTCCACTCAAATCATATTTCCACCAAATCCAATCCTATGAGAGAGAGTTGAGTGTTGGGGAGACTATCATTTGAAGCACAAGAGCAAGGAGTTCATCATCAACACACCATTTGTTACCTCTTGGAGAGTGGTGTCTCCTAGATTGGCTAGGTGTCACTTGGGAGCCTCCGTCAAGATTGTGGAGTTGAACCAAGGAGTTTGTAAGGGCAAGGAGATCGCCTACTTCGTGAAGATCTACCCGAGTGAGGCAAGTCCTTCATGGGCGGCGGCCATGGTGGGATAGACAAGGTTGCTTCTTCATGGACCCTTCGTGGGTGGAGCCCTCCGTGGACTCACAAGAACTGCTACTCTTCGTGGGTTGAAGTCTCCATCAACATGGATGTACGATAGCACCACCTATCGGAACCACGGATAAAAATCTCTGTGTCAACATTGCGTTTGCTCCCTCAAACTCCTCCCTTTACCTTCATATGCAATTGTTTTATATTCCGCTTCTACACTCTTAGAATTGCATGTGTAGGTTGATTGCTTGACTTGTGCTAAGTTGCTAAAATCTGCCAAGAACTAAAATTGGGAAAAGGCTAGATTTTTATTTGGTCAAGTAGTCTAATCACCCCCCCTCTAGACATACTTTCCATCCTACACCGGCGCGACACCTTGATCTCCATCATAGCATCGTTGTCGTCTCGCCAACTATTGCTTCTACGACTATTGCTACCGCTTAGTGATAAAGTAAAGAAATTACATGGCGATTGCATTTCATACAATAAAGCGACAACCATATGGCTCCTGCCAGTTGCTGATAACTCCGTTACAAAACATGATAATCTCATACAATAAAATTTAGCACATGTCTTGACCATATCACATCACAACGTTCCCTGCAAAAACAAGTTAGGCGTCCTCTACTTTGTTGTTGCAAGGTTTACATGGCTGCTACATGCTGAGCAAGAACCGTTCTTACCTGTGCATCAAAACCACAACGATATTTCATCAAGTATGTGATGTTTTAACCTTCAACAAGGACCGGGCGTAGCCACACTCGATTCAACTAAAGTTGGAGAAACTGACACCCGCCAGCCACCTGTGTGCGAAGCACGTCGGTAGAACCAGTCTCGCGTAAGCGTACGCGTAATGTCGGTCCGGGCCGCTTCATCCAACAATACCGCCGAATCAAAGTATGACATGCTGGTAAGCAGTATGACTCTTATCGCCCACAACTCACTTGTGTTCTACTCATGCATATAACATCTACGCATAAACCAGGCTCGGATGCCACTGTTGGGGAACGTACTAATTTCAAATAAAATCCTACGCACACGCAAGATCATGGTGATGCATAGCAACGAGATGGGAGAGTATGTCTAAGTACCCTTGTAGACCGAAAGCGGAAGCGTTTATCAACGCAGTTGATGTAGTCGTACACCTTCATGATCCGTCCCGATTAAGTACCGAACGTACGGCACCTCCGCCTTCAGCACACGTTCAGTTCGATGACGCCCTCGCCTTCTTGATCCAGCAAGAGGGGCGAAGTAGTAGATGAGTTCCGGCAGCACGACGACGTGGTTGACGGTGTCCTGGACTAGGGGGTACTCACCACGTCGTCTCCCAATCAGTTAGATTGGGCCGAGGACCCCATGGCCGCATACTCATGGGCCAGTTCGGACAACCCCTGCCGCATACAAGGAAGACTCCACAAGACTTGGCGCCCAAGACAAGGACTCTCCTAAACCCTAGGCCTCTAGTGTCTTATATAAACCGAGGCCAGGCTAGTCAATAGACGATCTCATTCATTACTACGATCTCGTGGTAGATACATGTACTCTGTACTACACCCATATGAAAACAATCAAAAGCATCATGTAGGGTATTATCTCATCAAGAGAGCCCTAAGCTGGGTAAAAAACCCGTGTCCATCTTACCATCGCTCCAAGACGCCTAGCTTAGGACCCCTACTACGAGATACGCCGGATATTGAACCGACATTGGTGCTTTCATTGAGAGCCTGCTGGGTGATCGCCGCGGATCGATGGATGATCAGGTGATATTTTTTCAGTTAGATTTGTACTGTACAACTTATCTCCTTTGCAAAATTGTTGCTATCACGTCTGTGCAATTTTTGTCTACGGCCAGATCGAGAATAAGAAATTTTGGGTAGAGGCGGTGGTGCAACCTATACGAAAACGATAACACATGGTTGGAAGATTTGTGGCGGCCGAGGACCTGCCCACGCTGAGTAATACAGATGGACTGGCCAATAGGAAGATCGGCAGCAATACAGAGGGAGGTTCCATCCTTCCTTTTTATACTTATTGTTTAATAACAATCCTTTAGCTAGTGTTTTGTCCCGTGCGTATTGACGTACTGGATTGACTGGACCCTAGGGTGAGGAGTAGTACTATACTACTCTACTACTATTTGCTAGCCCTCACGTGAGATGTTAGATCTCCTGGTCCATATTTGTTGGGGAACGTAGTAATTTCAAAAAATTTCCTACGCACACGCAAGATCATGGTGATGCATAGCAACGAGAGGGAGAGTATTGTCTACGCACTCGTGAGACCAAAGCGGAAGCGATCACAACGTAGAGGAAGTAGTCGACGTTCTCCTCGCGATCCAGCCGATCCCAACGCCGTTACTCCGCGCCCGAGTCGATCACAACGTAGAGGAAGTAGTCGTCACGTTCTCCTCGCGATCCAGCCGATCCCAGCGCCGTTACTCGGCGCCTCCGAGTTCTTGGCACATGTTCAGCTCGATGACGCTCCTCGGGCTCCGATCCAAAGAAAGCTCCGGGAGAGGGAGTTCCACAAGACGACGGCGTGGTGACGATCTTGATGTTCTACTGACGCAGGCTTCGCCTAAGCACTGCTATGATATGACCGAGGTGGAATATGGTGGAGGGGCACCGCACACGGCTAAGGAACGATCTCAAGGATCAACTTGTGTGTTCTAGGGTGCCCCTACCCCCTCAGATATAAAGGAGGTGGCCGGCCTCAAGGGGGCGCCATGGGAGGGGGAAACCTACTCCAAGTAGGTTTCCCTCTTTCCTTATCTTATTTGGAGGGAAGGAAGGAGTACTAGTATTAGGAAGTAGTACTAGTAGTAGGAATAGGAAGAGGGGAAGGAGAAAGGAAAGGGGGCGGCCCCCCTCCCCAATCGGATTGGGCTTGGGGCGCCCCCTCCCTTGTTCCTTCTCCTTCCTCCTACATGGGCCCAATAAGGCCCATATACCTCCGGGGGTTCCGGTAACCTCCCGAGCTCCAAACTTCTCCGGAACCTTTCCGGTGTCCAAATATATCCGTCCAATATATTAATCTTTATGTCTCGACCATTTCGAGACTCCTCGTCATGTCCGTGATCATATCCGGACTCGAACAACCTTCGGTACATCAAAATACATAAACTCATAATATAAGCATCATCGAAACCTTAAGCGTGCGGACCCTACGGTTCGAGAATAATGTAGACATGACCGAGACATGTCTCCGGTCAATAACCACTAGCGGGACATGGATGCCCATATTGGTTCCTACATTTTCTACGAAGATCTTTATCGGTCAGACCGCATAACAACATACGTTGTTCCCTTTGTCATCGGTATGTTACTTACCCGAGATTCGATCGTCGGTATCCAATACCTAGTTCAATCTCGTTACTGGTAAGTCTCTTTACTCGTTCCGTAATACATCATCTCAAGTCATGTCTCCGGTCAATAACCAATAGCGGGACCTGGATGCCCATATTGGTTCCTACATTTTCTACGAAGATCTTTATCGGTCAGACCGCATAACAACATACGTTGTTCCCTTTGTCATCGGTATGTTACTTACCCGAGATTCGATCGTCGGTATCCAATACCTAGTTCAATCTCGTTCTTTGGTAAGTCTCTTTACTCGTTCCGTAATACATCATCTCACAACTAACTCATTAGTTGTAATGCTTGCAAGGCTTATGTGATGTGTATTACCGAGAAGGCCCAGAGATACCTCTCCGACAATCGGAGTGACAAAACCTAATCTCAAATCGCCAACCCAACAAGTACCTTTGGAGACACCTGTAGTACTCCTTTATAATCACCCGATTACGTTGTGACGTTTGGTAGTACCCAAAGTGTTCCTCCGTAAACGGGAGTTGCATAATCTCATAGTTATAGGAACATGTATAAGTCATGAAGAAAGCAATAGCAATATACTAAACGATCAAGTGCTAAGCTAACGGAATGGGTCATGTCAATCACATCATTCTTCTAATGAGGTGATCCCATTAATCAAATGACAACACATGTCTATGGTTAGGAAACATAACCATCTTTGATTAATGAGCTAGTCTAGTAGAGGCTTACTAGTGACTATCTGTTTGTCTATGTATTCACACATGTATTATGTTTCCGGTTAATACAATTCTAGCATGAATAATAAACATTTATCATGATATAAGGAAATAAATAATAACTTTATTATTGCCTCTAGGGCATATTTCCTTCAATATTGATTTTAATGTGATGACTAATGGCTACATCCCCGTTATTGTTAGCGGTCGGCTTTCTCGTACGAGTGCCAGGTTCAATGTATAATATTTTTCCTCGAGGAGCGAATTATTGCTTGGGCCAGTGTTGTCCACGCTAAGCAGCGCCCGTAGCTAAGCATAAATTCAGCTATGCGGCAACCCACAGGGAGATTTATTTCTTTTCCTTTTTAATTCAATACCTATGTAGTCGACCGCTGGTCTTCTACTTTTTATGACAAATACGCAGAATAAAAGTGTTACTACGCATATCGAGGATTGGCTTTGCAGCATGTTCGGCACGGATCAGTTCGTCCGTTTGCTTGGGTCTGCTACAGTCGTCGCTGCTGGCATTCAGGTCGTATTTTTTCCAAATTATTCGTTTAGCATTATTATACGCAGAATATTTTTTGTTGGCCTGTGCTGCATCATTTTGCCAGAGGAATTCTACTGTCGCCTGGACCGGGCATCAGTCCGGCCAGCCTCTCCCTGTCACCTGGGCAGGCCGACCTTCGCCGACATCGCCATGCCACGACGCCAATGCGCCATCGAGCTAGCCTCAGCGCTCAGGCCATATTTACCAAACTTTTTTCGCATAAATTAATTATTTTTTGGTTTCACTATTTTACCTGTGCAGGAAATTGACTTAGATCGGGCCGCACTATCCCCTCGGCTTGGTGTCCTCGTCGCCCACCTCCATCGACCGAATTGTGTCGTCGCCTGGGAGCGCTGCCCTGTGTTGGCAAAAAGTGGCTTGTGAAAAACTTCCTTGTCGAAACTTTGTTTGTGACACACAAATTCAAATACCCCGTTTACTTGGGGGCTTCCTTTATGAAGCTTTTCCTCTTGCATATGATTATACTTGTATGGCTTCGTTCCTTGTTCGTGTATTATGCCACAATATGCACCATGTTGACTTAAGTGTTCCGCAAACTGGGTTGCCTCGCTCCTGTGTTTACTCCTACATTCCCGATTGTTCGGCTAGGGAGTAAAGGGAGCACCTCTGCGATTATCACGATCGGTTCATCCGAGCCGACCTCGACCAGGTGAAGCCGAAAGCTAAGCGCTCTTATTGTTTTCAATTATGGTCGGCACACAACGGAACTCATGAGTACAAAAAATCTATTGCACAAGTCTCATAGTAACAATGAGCACCGAAGAAAGGTATCGGTGGGGGTACTATTTTCTTCGAAGATGCTTCTTACACTTCGTCAATAATATAGCATAAGTTCCCTGAGTGAGCTTTGTCTGTTACAGCCTTATGGCCTGATTGCCTAGTTATCGGAAACACCGTCGATATTCTCGACAGGTGGAGTACATAACACTTTTCGGCCCTTGACCGAAGAGGGAGAAACCGACGGTCAGTTAAGACGCGTATAAAGTTCGGGTAAACACATATATGATATAAGTACTTTGGTACATACAATCATTATACATAAAATTCTTTTACCAAGTCACTTGGGGGCTCTTAAATTTGCATGAGCCGTTTTACAATAAATTTTTCTTCTCAGTCGCCGCAAAGTCTTTTTCTATCACTCCTTTTTCGACGCGAGTGTGTGGTCAATAGCCGGGTAGCCTGATTTTTTTCTCTCAAACCGCTCGAGTTTTAGTTCGCTGAACTGGCCTAAAGAGAAACACCCAACTTCGGGATAGGGTGTTGGGGAACGTAGTAATTTCAAAAAAATTCCTATGCACACGCAAGATCATGGTGATGCATAGCAACGAGAGGGGAGAGTGTTGTCCACGTACCATCGTAGACCGAAAGCGGAAGCGTTATAACAACGCGGTTGATGTACTCGTACGTCTTCACGGCCCGACCGATCAAGCACCGAAACTACGGCGCCTCCGAATTCTAGCACACGTTCAGCTCGATGACGATTCCCGGACTCTGATCCAGCAAAGTGTCGGGAAGAGTTCCACAAGACGACGGCGTGGTAGCGGTGATGATTTTCATCGACGCAGGCTTCGCCTAAGCACCGCTACAATATGACCGAGGTGGAATATGGTGGAAGGGGGCACCGCACACGGCTAAGGAACGATCACGAAGATCAACTTGTGTGTCATGGGGTGCCCCCCTGCCCCCGTATATAAAGGACGGAGGCGGGAGGTGCGGCCGGCCCCTAGGGGTGCGCCTGGAGGAGTCCTACTCCCACCGGGAGTAGGACTCCCCCCTCTTGCCTTGTTGGGGAAGGAAAGGGGAAGGCGAAAAGAGGAAAGGGGGCGCCCCCCCTTCCTTGTCCTATTCGGACTAGGGGGGGAGGGGGCGTGCGGCCTGCCCTGGCCAGCTCCCCTCTTCTCCCTTAGGGCCCATGTAGGCCCATTAACCCCCGGGGGGTTCCGGTAACCCCCCGGTACTCCGGTAAAATCCCGATTTCACCCGGAACGATTCCGATATCCAAATATAGGCTTCCAATATATCAATCTTTATGTCTCGACCATTTCGAGACTCCTCGTCATGTCCGTCATCACATCCGGGACTCCGAACAACCTTCGGTACATCAAAAACTATAAACTCATAATATAAGCATCGCATCGTAACGTTAAGCGTGCGGACCCTCTGGGTTCGAGAACTATGTAGACATGACCTAGAATTGTTTCCGTCAATAACCAATAGCGGAACCTGGATGCTCATATTGGCTCCTACATATTCTACGAAGATCTTTATCGGTCAAACCGCATAACAACATACGTTGTTCCCTTTGTCATCGGTATGTTACTTGCCGGAGATTCGATCGTCGGTATCTCAATACCTAGTTCAATCTCGTTACCGGCAAGTCTCTTTACTCGTTACATAATGAATCATTCCGTAACTAACTCATTAGTTACATTCCTTGCAAGGCTTATAGTGATGTGCATTACCGAGAGGGCCCAGAGATACCTCTCCGACAATCGGAGTGACAAAACCTAATCTCGAAATATGCCAACTCAACATGTAACTTTGGAGACACCTTAGAGCTCCTTTATAATCACCCAGTTACGTTGTGACGTTTGGTAGCACACAAAGTGTTCCTCCGGTAAACGGGAGTTGCATAATCTCATAGTTATAGGAACTTGTATAAGTCATGAAGAAAGCAATAGCAATATACTAAACGATCAAGTTCTAAGCTAACGGAATGGGTCAAGTCAATCACATCATTCTCCTAATGATGTGATCCCATTAATCAAATGACAACACATGTCTATGGTTAGGAAACATAACCATCTTTGATCAATGAGCTAGTCAAGTAGAGGCATATAGTGACATTAAGTTTGTCTATGTATTCACACATGTATCATGTTTCCGGTTAATACAATTATAGCATGAATAATAAACATTTATCATGATATGAGGAAATAAATAATAACTTTATTATTGCCTCTAGGGCATATTTCCTTCATAGGGAGGTTGAAGCCAAGGGCTGACCCGCTTGACGTCTTGAGATAGGACGCGTCATGTTAAAGAATGACAAAAGCACTTTTTTTCTCTAAGACTATTTTTTTGGATTGGCACCGAACTCTTGATCTAGTTCGGACGTCAAGTTTTTCCTGAGGTTTTTTGGTTTTCCAAGCCTATGGCACTTTTAAACAATTTATGTGTTTCCAGCATAAGTCTCGCAGTGCAACGCGGGACACCTTTAGAGATTCGGCAAAAACATTCTTGGATATTGCTATATATGCATTGGTTTTAAATTGTGTCTTCGGTCAATAGTTGGGTTGCCCGGCTCCTGTGCTTGCCGCCTACGTTCCGCTTTGTTCGGCTAGGTGTGCAAATGGAGAACCACTGCGATTGTGCTTCCAGCTCGCATGGTTAAGCACCTCAGTGGAGAAAGCCGAAAACTGACTGTCACAATAAGTGTAAACTGGTCAGCGATCCGATGACTGTGTTAATTGACAGGCCGTTCATAACATTGGCCGAAGTGTTTACGACTTGACCTAGGCTGTCGCCAAACACTAACCGGGGGCTAGTAATTGGCCTCCCAACTTTAAGCTCCTATGACTAAGCGAAAGTTATAAAGCCCGCATATCTGATTGCCTCGTTTCCGCTAACACAGCCGCCTTCGGGCACCGAGACGTCGGCTAAGGGTTGTCTTGTTATTGCGGAAACACCCTGCGTAGTATCTACAAAGGGGTAGAAGCCGATGATGGGCCACTTTCAACTGATAAACGGTCGCAACGGAGTCAAAATAAAATTATCATCGGCGTTTGTATTTAATATACGAGGGCTGCCTTCCCCAATCATCGTTATAAAGCCATCAATTTGACTTACGATTTTGGCCAAGCTGGGTTGCCTGGCTCATGTGCTTACCCATACGTTCCCGATTGTTTGGCTAGGCGGTAAAGGGAGCACCTCTGTGATCGTTACTGCCGGGTCATCCGAGTTAGTACCTCAGACTGGGTGAAGCCGAAAGCTAGCAATCTTAAAGTATCACATTGGTTGGCAACGATGGAAGTGAATTTTTTTTGGTTCATTAATACCATAGAATTCAGGAACTTTCCCCAAACTAAATCCTCAATATTTTTCTCCTGCATTGATCGGAGGCGAGGTTTCATGATCATGGTTTGCATGACAATCCAAAGGAAGGAACCGATAGCGGGACTATTTTCTTTGGAAGATGTTTCTTACATTAAACAGTAATACAACATATCTCTCTGCGTACCTTTGTTTATAAAATCGTATGGCCGGATTGCCTTGTTTGTCGTAAATCTTTGCCCTTGTAAAGGCTTTATAAAGTTGGACAAACACTCCTCGGCTACTGGCCAAGGAGGTGGAAGCCGATGGTCGGTCAACAAAGTTTTGTACAATGCGGATCCGAGCATTGATGATGAAAAGTATTTGGATACGTAGAATCATTACACATAATTTGTGATTTTACTTTGGATATCGATCCTTAATTCGGCCACCCATGCCCACATTAAGGCTTGGGAGCTACTGGGCTTCGTGCTTATTATTTACAAATATTAAAGGGGTACATCGATCCCCTATCTAGTGTTGCTACCCGTCCAGTGTCTCGGGGGCTACCGCATTGACAATCCAATGCACAAAATTTAAAGTGCAATATAGTTTTCGAGGAGATTATTATCCTTAGGTTGGTCGGCCGCACCCAACCTGAGTCTCGAGGACTTTGCACACCGCGTTTCTATTCCTAAATATGCCGCCGAGCTGGGAATTTATCCTCAGGCTAATTTTATGAATCGACCTGAGTCTCAGGGGCTACTAGGGTCAGCGGTTTGATTTTTTCCTTTAGGTGCATCCCGAATATTAGGCCAATACGCACCTTGAGGGCTACTGGCTATACATCTCAGCAGAGATTACATTGCACAATTCGAGATTAAATTCATAAAAATCAGCCCATGGACGAGGTGGTGTACTACCTCGGATACAGTCCGGTGTTGGTGCTCGACTACAATAGACACCCCAGAAGCGATCGGCATAAAGCTCGGGACGCCGATGGCTTAACCGTGAGGGCGTTTCTGGCATTAAGCTCGGCTAAACTCCTTCGACTTTTTTGAGCCAAGGTGATCTATGACACCTCGGATATAGTCCGGCGTTGGAACTCGGATATTCTCCGGCATTGGAGTTTGGATTCAATCCGACATTGGAGCTCGGATACAGTCCGCCGTTGGTGCTCGGCTGCAAAAGATACCTCAAATGCAGTCCGGCGTTGGAGCTCGGATGCAAAAGAATACCGCCGCACGGGGACAACTTCAAACCCGAGGTGGGCGTGAAAATAACAAGGCATTGATAAAGGCCGGAAACTTAAGGGGGCTCCTCGAATACCCGACGTGTAAACTCTTCGGATGCACTTTGGCGATCCTCAAGATCGAAGATGGGAAGATTTGTTGAACCAGTTTTCAAGACCGGCAATCAAGATGAAGAACAGTTCGGAAGAATCGAGGAGCGTCCCCAACTTGAAGACCGGTTCAGCGGGCTACTGACGATGTCCTGGACTAGGGGGTACTCACCACGTCGTCTCCCGGTCAGTTAGATTGGGCCGAGGACCCCATGGCCGCATACTCATGGGTCAGTTCGGACAACCCCTGCCGCATACAAGGAATACTCCACAAGACTTGCGCCCAAGACAAGGACTCTCCTAAACCCTAGGCCTCCGGTGTCTTATATAAACCGAGGCCAGGCTAGTCAATAGACGATCTCATTCATTACTACGATCTCGTGGTAGATACATGTACTTTGTACTACACCCATATGAAAACAATCAAAAGCAGCATGTAGGGTATTATCTCATCAAGAGAGCCCGAAGCTGGGTAAAAATCCCGTGTCCATGTTACCATCGCTCCAAGACGCCTAGCTTAGGACCCCTACTACGAGATACGCCGGATATTGAACCGACAGTGGTGACGGTGTAGGTGAAGAACAATCTCCGCAGGGCTTCGCCTAAGCACTACGAAAACTATGACGGACGATAAACTAGAGGGGACGGGGTTGCCTGCAGACGGTTTGGTGTTTCTTGATGTGTCTTGGGTGCTAGCCCTACCCCTCTATTTATATGTTGAGCCTTGGGGTCGAAACTTGGAGTAAAAGCCTCCATAAAGTCGGTTTCACCCGAAAGGCAAGAGTCCTTCTCGGACTCGGGGCGGAACACCGGGGTTCCCAGTGCGGACCCGACGCCACCTCAGCGTCTGGCCCTGAACCTACAAAACTTCCTTTTGCGCTTTCCAAAAACCTTGCGGGCTTTCCCCTTTGGCCCAAACAAAGTGTTCTCGTACCCAAACATTTTGGGAAACGTCCGGAACCCCTTCCGGAGACCAAACACTATTATCCCATATATCAAACTTTATCTCCGGACCATTCCGGAGTTCCACGTCATGTCCGTGATCTTATCCGGAACTCCGAACAACATTCGGTTGCCAACATACATAACTCATATAATACTATATCGTCAACGAACGTTAAGCGTGCGGACCCTATGGGTTCGAGAACTATGTAGACATGACCGAGCCACCTCTCTAGTCAATAACCAATAGCGGAACCTGGATGCACATATTGGCTCCTACATATTCTACAAAGATCTTTATCGGTCGAACCGCATAACAATATACGTTGTTCCCTTTGTCATCGGTATGTTACTTGCCCGAGATTCGATCGTCGGTATCACTATACCTAGTTCAATCTCGTTACCGGCAAGTCTCTTTACTCGTTCCGTAATGCATTATCCCGTTACTAACTCAATAGTTATATTGCTTGCAAGGCTTATAGTGATGTGCATTACCGAGAGGGCCCAGAGATACCTCTCTGACAATCGGAGTGACAAATCCTAATCTCGATCTATGCCAACTCAACAAACACCATCAGAGACACCTATAGAGCATCTTTATAATCACCCAGTTACGTTGTGACGTTTGATAGCACACAAAGTGTTCCTCTGGTATTCGGGAGTTGCATAATATCATAGTCATAGGAACATGTATAAGTCATGAAGAAAGCAATAGCAATATACTAAACGATCAAGTGCTAAGCTAACGGAATGGTTCAAGTCAATCACATCATTCTATAATGATGTGATCCCGTTAATCAAATGACAACTCATGTCTATGCCTAGAAAACTTAACCATCTTTCATTCAACGAGCTTGTTAAGTAGAGGCATACTAGTGGCACTCTGTTTGTCTATGTATTCACACATGTACTAAGTTTCCGGTTAACACAATTCTAGCATGAATAATAAACATTTATCATGATACAAGGAAATATAAATAATAACTTTATCGCCTCTAGGGCATATTTCCTTCAAACTCTTTGTGTTATAACGATTGACTTGTGACGACAACATCTCAAAGTATAACAAACAAGTTGGGTCAATTCAATATGATCGCTCTTCCAACGACATATCCTCAAAGTTGTTTTGGCACTATCGTTACACTTAACGATATCCCAAGGTCCAGAAAACATGATCACAAACAACACTTGAGCTAGTCTTAGAGGCAAGACTAAGAATCATGTTTTAGCATTTATCTTTCTAACATTCGTATGAGTTTTCCACTGAATCGCATATTATAGGACCATAACAATTATAGCATAGAATATAAACTCTTAATTATAAACATGAAAACATAATAATACAATATTATTTCCTCTAGGGCATATTTCCAACATGGTCGTGGGGCGCCGCGGAGCTGTAGCTGCCCACTCGGTCCACCGGTGACACCATGGACAAGGACCACCTGCCCGGTCAATGTGCAACCATTTGAGGGCAATGCGGAGCACTAGCTCCTCGTTGTCCGACGCGGAAGAGCTCAAACAAGCCACTTCGAGCTTCTCCCAGTCGATGGAGTCAGGGTTGCTACCGGATCCGTTCCGACAATGGCGGAGGGGATGGGATAGGGCAGAGAGAGAAAGGGGATGAGATGAAAGTGGAGTGGAGCGGAGTGGTTGACTAGGGCTTGGTCGTCCGGCTTCGTGTATTTGTGGCGACATGGGTGGAGACGGTGTGGGCCAAAGTGGGCTAGTCCGACGTGGCGGGTGCGCCTGTGCACGTCCAGGCCTCCTCATATCTACCCCATATATGGGCTGGATACGAGGGATGTTGGTTAGCCCAGATGTATAGTGCGGATATGAGGGGTGCAGTCGGGTCGAGTTTTTGTGACCGGACATTGACCGGGACATTCGTCTAAACATATAGGAAGCGTTTGAGTTCGCCCGTAGATGCTCTTGAGATTTTATAATTTGAAGTAGGCCGAGATACAAGATTTAGGGGACCGACGCCCATAAAATATAACAATATTCAAACGAGATATATAAGATGATCGACTTGTAGCTTGATCCATAATAGTCTCAAGGTATAACTAGCTCGTTGCTAAGTCACGCCCCTTCGCTCTTACCTTTGTTGACCTCTCAGTTAGGGTTTCCTTGCCTTTCGTTGGTGTCGTCGCCGGTCCGCCTCCTCTCCTATACTCCCTGGATCATGGAGGCGCGGTGGATCTCGGCCCTTGCAGACGGGAAGGCTTCGTTTTAGGTGTTTTTTGGAGTTTTGTTAGGGTTTGTGCCATGATCAGGAAAACGAGGCAGAGGCAGCTTCTTGAAGATGGAATAAGGTCCTCCCCGCCTAGCCCCGTCCTGGTGATGTTTCTAGCGTCATCGGAGGATGTGTGGAGGTGTGTCTCCGTAGGATCTCGTGAGATCTGGTCGGCGTTTGTCTTTGGTGGATCCACTTGGATCCGGTCGGCGTTTGCCTTTGGTGGATCCACTTGGATCCGGTCTTTGTTCGTCTACGTCTATATGTCTGCAGGTTGGATCCTTCTGATCTAGACTTCTCTTCATCGGTAATGGTTGTTGTTATGGTGCACTGGTCCTATGGGGCCTTAGCACGACGACTTCCCGACTCTCTGTTACAACAATGTTTGCCCGACTACGATGAGAGAGGGGCGATGACAATGGTGCGCCTTAGGCTCGCTCCAATGTTTGTAGTCATCGCGATTGGTTTACAGATCCGGACGTAATTTTTACTTCTGGTTTCATTTGAACTACATTGGCAGTTGATGAATAAAGCGAAAGTTTTCTCCAAAAAAAAATATAACTAGCTCACTAACCACCTTAGCGACATGCCGACATATGATACGAAAGCTAAGTTTGATTCATATAATGGAGTAAATGGATCTAAGGTACAACAACCACGCTAATCGCCCGAGTGCCCAACAAGTGGTTAGTTTCTAGGTGCAGCTGCTAGCTAAAATACACTTGAAATGGACTTTCACGTGGCTAAGAACATTCGTTCAAAAAATAACGTGGCTAAGAACATTGGAAAACAGATAATTACTACTCCCTCCGCAAACTAATATAAAAGCGTTTAGAATACTAAAATAGTATGTTAAACACTTTTATATTAGTTTACAGAGGGAGTACCATATGAGTGCACACGGTACATCCCAGCAAAGCAAGGAGTAGAACCGAAGAAAAGCTTACGGAGATCGAGCAGGTAGACGCGCCATAAACATGACCGGGTCACGTCCTGATCCGTTGCCTCATCCGTATCACGCCTTCCCCATGCCGCTCATACGTGCCCACCCCAAACTACCTACGCCGCAGCTCTGAGATGGGACACCATGGCATCACACGTCACTTTCTGCTTCTACTATTGGACTGCCTCTGTCGCTACGGCCTACGGCGTATGGCAGTAGCCGGTATGGGCAATTGGACTGTGGCGTCGAAGACTCGGGATACCTGTGCACGCGCCTTGGTGCTAGTGGCTTCGCTTCGAGGCGGCTATTCGACGGACAAGTTCGACTCTTGTCGTGCGCCCAAGCTGCCCATGTCGTCGATGGCTCTGTTGCTGCACAGCAGTCGCTTGTCGCTGCCCCGTCGGATTGACTCGGGAAAGTGACGAGCGACGACTGTTTCTTTGGCATCAGCTCCGAGCTACTGACTTGTGATCAACTTTAGAAAACCACAACCCAGCATGATCTAGGGGCTACGCAACGGTGGCATCGGATATTTTCTTCTGACCCATTGCGCAGTGATAAATTCTGGAACTTGGATTCCACTAGCTACCGAGCCCGGATGCTTCTCCTCCGCGAAAACACTACCGAACCCGCTTGGTCTCACGCGCAGAGGCGAACACGCCAATAGGGTTCCTTGCCTTCCGCCGTTGTCGACTTGTGATCTTCGGACCATGAGGATGTTGGATTTGGCCCTTGTTAGAGAGAGGCTCTGTTTTTAGGTGTGTTTTTTTTTTCACTTTGATTAGGGTCTATGTACTGTTCAGGAATGCGAGATGTCCGCGACTGCTTAAAGATGAAATAAGGTTCTTCATGCTTGCCCCCGCCCCGGCGATGAGTTAGTCATTAGAGGGCATGCAGAGGGGTCTTTGTTCGTCTGCATTCATGTCTACGATTCTCATCATCAGCGACGGTTGCTATTCTGATGCGTTGGTCCAGTGTGGCCGTAGCACGAGGACCTCTCAACTGTTTACTACAATAAGGCACGTCTTTAATTTGCTCCAATGTGTATAATCGTCGCTAGGTGGTCTACGGACTAGAATGTAATTTATATTACTCTCTTTGTTCATTTCTATAAGACCTTGAAAATATTTCAGGCAATGTGTAAAACATTCTATTTTTAGTTGTCTGAAACGACTTACAAAAGTGATTGGATGGAGTATTTTGATGTTCTTCAGGTTGCTTTGACAGTTGATGAATAGATAAAAAAAATCTAGCAAAGCATACACACTACTAAGCTGTACTAAAGAGAATACCTGTGCACGCGCCTTGCTGGTAGTGGCTTCGCTTCGAGGCGACTATTCGATGGATAAGTTCGACTCTTGTCTTGAGCCCAACCAAGCTGCCCATGTTGTCGATGGCTCTGTTGCTGCACAGCAGTCGCTTGTCGCGTCCCCGTCGGATTGACTTGGGAAAGTGATGACTGTTTCTTTGGGATCAGCACCGAGTTAGTGACTTGTGATAAACTTTGGAGAACCACAACCCAGCATGATCTAGGCTACAGAACGGTAGCATCAGATATTTTGTTCTGACGCATTGCGCGATGATCAGTTCTGAAACTTGGATTCCACTGGCTACCGAGTCAAGATGGGAACGGGCCGACCCGGACCTGGCCTTGGACCCGGCCGGTGGCCCCAGGGTCCATATGTGAGGCCATGGGCCGGCCCATTTTATCAGAATTTTGTGGCCTCGTTGACCCATTGGGTACACGAGGCCGACCCAAAATTCAGTAATTTTTTACACAAGTTTGGTATCTTTGTGTACTACTCATCTCATCCGCACAGGAAATAGATGTGCTGACGTACACGCCATTAGCTGCCTTTACGGGAAATAATTAGGCACAACGCACTCGCCCAGGCAGCCAGGCTATATGCCTATATGTATGCATATACGCAGCACGCTATTCGTGCTTCACTGGTTTAGATGCTGTAGCACAAGGACACGAAATGGCCTCACTGACTCATTCAGGCTATATGTATATGCATGTGCGCTGTTCATGAGTTATTGGTTCAGATGGGTCGACCCGTCTAACCCATCGGGTCGCACGATGCCGGCTCCACTGACCCATATATGATTCAAGGACAACCCATCTGGCCCATTGGCCTCGACTTTTTGGGCCGGGTCAGTGACTCGGCAGGCCGACCCGGCCCATTCCCATCTTGACTACCGAGCCCGAATGCTTCTCCTCAGCGGAAACACTACCGAGCCCGCTTGGTCTCAGTCTCACGCTCAGAGGCGAACACGCCAATAGGGTTCCATGCCTTTCGCCGTCCATTTGCTTTGTCTTATGTGATCTTCGGACCATGAGACATGTTGGATTTTGGCCCTTGTCAGAGAGAGAGGTTTTGTTTTTAGGTGTATTTTTTGGTTTGATTAAGGATTGTGTCTTTGCTCGGGAATGCGAGATGTCGTATTTGCTTAAAGATGGAATAAGGTTCTTCCTCTTGCCCTGCCCCGGTGATGCGTCTAGAGTCATCAGAGGGCATGTAGAGGGGTTTCTCCTGTTGGAAATATGAGCAAATTACTATGAGATTTAATCTGAATAAACATAAAATAAATCATGACAACAATTGCAGAGATTAAACTAATCATGCGAACTAGCATAGTAGATGAACAGATCACATCTAGGGCACATACTACAAACATGAATTCTACCACGATCTCGAACAAGAAGGATAGAATCACATACGGTGCAGCGGGAACAGCACCGCCGGCGTTGACGTTATCGCCCATGTCGTCAAGGATGAGGTTGCCGAGGTCGGGGAAGAAGTCGTCGTTCGCGAAGTCGTCGCTGCCCGGCCGATCAGGTGCGCTCCCCAAAAACCTGATCGCCCCTCTCCGTATAAGATCACGAGAGGCGGGGTTCCGGAGGCTCTTGTCCCTTCTCCCGATTGCACGCCGAAAGGAGGGATGGAGAAGACTAGGTTGGCGGTGCAATGATCTGGAACGGTGGTGAGAAACCATACGAAGCGGCAGCGGCTAGGGTAGACGTCTGTCTTACTATATAGTGCGGGTCGGGTAGGTCGTGTGAGTAAACCCCACGTCAATGTGCATAGCTCTGTCCTTGGCTCGGCTCAATCCCGCAACCCACGGCGCAGCGCGGCGCGTCGTGGTGTGGTGAGACGAGCGAGGAGGAGGAGCGCGCGTGATGGTCTCCTCTTCTCATGCTCATACAAGTGGTAGAAGAGCTCACCTTATAAAGAGGTGCAAGTCTCTCTCAACTTCCATGGTGGGACTAAACTCTAGTCTCACTCACTCCACTCACATGTGTGCATGAATGGGCCAAGAGAATTTCAGAATTTTAGTTGGGCTTTGGGCCAAAGGCCTACTACCAAATTGCAACAATCCCCCACAAAGTCTCATTTGCACATTTCATCATTTAGTTCCAAAACATTGTTTATATACCGGTGCTTAGCGAAGACTGTGAAGTTGAACTTCCACTTAGAGTTTTATGCTACACTAGATCACAACTTGAATAGTGGACTATGCCTTGAACTACAAGTTTTTACTGAAACTAGTTTCACACAAATTCTTGACCGATCTTTGGGCTGCCGCAAGGCTTCCCGCAGGTGGAGCGATATCGTCATACTCGGGGCCTTTCATGAATTTATTAGAGAACATCCAATTCTCACAGATTGCGGCGTTAATGATCAAATTCATATAGGTGTGTTCGCCGAGGATGCTCTACAGACAACATCTCTTTGCAGAATAAGCCACTTGGAACACATTAAGATAAGTATCAACCTGCCACGCAGATCAAGAGAGTATTTCATCTTCATGGAGTGGGATAATTACTATAGGGATACTCTCCTCCCAGCTGACCAACAGCTTGTCTCCCACTTCTACTTCACGGGATCTCTGATCACATAGAGTGGGTTACCACTATGGACAACTCATGCAGTGGGTCTCAAACCCATCTCCATCGATGCATTACCTATCACATTACGTGATAGACCCTTTATGAAGGGATCTGCCAAGTTTTTCGACGTTTGGATATAATCCAACGTAATAACTCCGGAGTTCCTCAGTTTTCTGACAGATTTTAGTCTCCTCTTCACATGCCTTGAGGACTTCATATTGTCCTTAGAAATGTTTATCTTGACGATCACAGTTTGATTATCACAGTTCATCAGGACAGGGGGTATTGGTTTTTCAACCATAGGTAAGTCCATCAAGAGCTCACGAAGCCACTCTT
The DNA here is from genome assembly GCA_021605145.1 of Aegilops bicornis. Lineage (NCBI taxonomy): Eukaryota > Viridiplantae > Streptophyta > Magnoliopsida > Poales > Poaceae > Aegilops > Aegilops bicornis. Next base: position 522,471,157 of record CM038669.1, read on the forward strand.
ATTCAACAGTGGCGGTGTCTAGTGTTGTGAGTTCTGCTTCCATAGTTGACCTTGTTAAGATGGTCTGCTTGCAAGACTTCCAGGAAACAACGCCACCATCAAGTGTAAAAACATAACCACTTGTGGCTTTAATCTCATCAGCATCAGATATCCAGTTTGAGTCAATATAACCCTTTAGTACCCTTGGATACCCGGTGTAGTGAATCCCATAGCTCGCAGTGCCTTTCAAATAGCGCATAACTCTCTCAAGTGCATGCAAAAGAGATGCCAGGCCTCGTGGCACTCGCCAAATGCATAAGCGAGCCAATAATCTGAGAATACCTTAGTTGATCTCTAGCAATCCGTCGATTCTTTCGAAGCAACACACTAGCATCATATGGAGTTGGAGAAGGCGTGCGATCATTTGTACCCAAAAGCGACTCAAGATCTTTTCCACATAGTGAGACCAAGCAGTGTGATCCCACCATTCTCATCTCTCAACAGCTTGATGTTTAAGATAACATCAGCTACTCCTAGATCCTTCATCTCAAAGCAATGAGATAAGAAATCATTAACCTTCTTGATTAAATCAAGTTTGGTTCCAAAGATCAGTATGTCGTCGACATACAGACAAAGAATGACTCCTTCGCCCCCACCATAGTGATAGTACACACACTTGTCACCATCGTTTTCTACAAAGCCGGCAGTAGTTAATGTTCTTTTGAACTTCTCATGCCACTCCTTAGGAGCTTGTTTAAGGCCATATAAAGACTTTAATAACTTGCACACCTTTCCTTTCTGACCAGGTACTACAAAACCATCTAGTTGATCCATGTAAATTTCCTCCTTCAACTCTCCATTGAGGAAAGTCGTCTTAACGTCCATTTGATGAACGAGAAGACCATGTGAGGCAGCCAGTGATAGTAGCACCCGAATTGTGGTCAATCTAGCCACGTGTGAGTAAGTATCAAAGAAGTCTTCACCTTCTTTCTGGGTATAATCCTTAGCCACAAGCCGTGCCTTGTACTTTTCAATCGTACCATCGGGTCTAAGCTTCTTCTTGAACACCCACTTACATCCTACAGGTTTGCACCCATAAGGACGGTGATCTCCCAGTTCCGTTAGCTAAGATGGAATCCATCTCGCTTCTGAACAGCTACCTTCCAAAGAGTCAAGATCGTGAGATGCATAGGCTTCTGAAATAGTCCTAGGTGTGTCATCCAAAAGGTACACAATGAAATCATCACCAACGGACTTTGCAGTCCTCTGTCTCTTACTCCTCACAGGAGTTCCATTGTCACCATCAACAGGATTCTCAACGTGTTCCATCGCAATGGTGGGTTCAGGAATTACAGCGGATTCCTCACTAGATGGAGTAGGTATCTCCTGATTTGATGAACTCGACATATCCTTCATAGGAAATATGTCCTCAAAGAAAGTTACATCATTCGAATCCATAATCGTACCAACATGCATGTCGGATACCTCAGATTTTATTATAAAAAATCTATAGCCAATGCTATGAAAAGCATAGCCCAAAAGAACACAATCCACGGTTTTTGGTCCAAGCTTGCGCTTCTTGGAAATTGGTATATTGACTTTCGCCAAACAACCCCAAGTACGTAGGTAAGAGAGTTTCTATCTTTTCCTTTTCCATTCCTCAAATGGATTCATGGTCTTATACTTTGTGGGAAGTCGGTTTAGGACATGACACGCAGTCATTAGCGCCTCCTCCCACCATTCCTTGGAGAGACCCGATGTGTCTAACATGGTGTTAACCATATCAGTTAGAGTTTGGTTCTTTCTTTCGGCTACCCCATTTGACTGAGGTGAGTAAGGAGGCATCCTCTCATGTATTATACCATGTTCCGCACAAAACATATCAAAATCATTGGAAAAATACTCTCCACCACGATCGGACCTAAGCCGTTTAATTTTTCGATCAAGTTGGTTCTCTGCCTCAGCTTTATAGTTTTTGAAGAAAGTTAAAGCCTCATCTTTTGATTTCAGAAGATACACATAACAATATCTAGTGGAGTCGTCAATCAACATCATGAAGTATCTCTTTCCACCTTTTGTCAATACGCCATTCATCTCACAAAGATCAGAATGTATAAGCTCTAGTGGCGCCAAGTCTCTTGCCTCTGCAACTTGCACACATACTTGGCACTTGGAGCCTTTGACAATAGGGATTTTCGGAATTAAATTCATATTGGCTAGCCGCGTCATGCAACCAAAGTTAATATGACAAAGTCGTGAATGCCAAATATCAGACTCATTATTGTGGCAAACATTATTAATAACTTTAGTGCAAATATCTGACAAAGACAGGCAGAACAAGCCTCCGCTCTCATAGCCTTTTCCAACAAATTGTCCGTACTTAGAAATTAAAACTTTATTAGACTTGAAAACCAACTTAAAACCATATCGACATAACCGGGAACCGCTAACGAGATTTTTATTGATGGACGGCACATGATGAATGTTCTTCAGACGCACGGTCTTCCCTGAAGTAAACTTCAAATCGACTGTACCGACACCTCGAACAATGGCATGTGACCCGTTCCCCATCAGCACGGGAGAAGTCCCTGTGACCCAGATTCCTTCATATCAGTATCACCGATGACAACATTAGCGGACTTGTCGCTCTTCTCATGTTCGCGCCCCTCAAAGAAGTTAGGACACTTCGGAGCCCAGTGATTAGGATCACCACAGACATGGCAAAGTCCCTTCCCCTTCTTATGAGAATTCTTCTTGAAGTTGGTAGAATGTGATGGCTTGTTCTTTGTATCAAACTTGCCTTTGCCCTGAGTTTTGTTCTTGTTGTTTTTTGAACTTGTTGGGCTGGAAGTTCTTCTTCTGTACCATGTGGGCACTAGAAGCTCCCTCGGCAACTCGAGCACGTGTGTCCTCTGCTCTCGCCTTCTCTTCAACATCAAGAGTACCAATGAGATCCGCAATGAAAAACTCCTGTCTCTTGTGTTTCAGGGAAGTAGCAAAATTCTTCCACGAAGGTGGAAGCTTGGCAATGATGCCCCCGGCAACAAATTTGTCCGGCAACACACACTTAAAGTACTCAAGTTCCTTGGCGAGTGACTGTATCTCATGAGCCTGCTGTACAACACAGCGGTCATCAGTCATCTTGTAGTCATAGAATTGCTCCATGACGTACAACTCGCTGTCGGCGTCCGAGGCACCAAACTTGGCCTCGAGCGCAGCCCACATGTCCTTGTCGTTGTCAAACGACATATATGAATCCACAATAGAATTGTCAAGAACACTCAGAAGGGCGCCTTTAAAGAGGGTATCGATCTTCTCAAAAGCTTCCTGTTGTGCAGGATTAAGATCGCCCTCAGGCTTGCCCTTAGTGGCGTCATAGCAGCCCATGGTCTGAAACCAGTAGACTGCTCTCGTGCGCCACCTCTTATATTGCACCCCCTTGAAGGCAGGCGGCTTCAGATGCGCAGCAAAACCACTCGGAGTAAATTGCCTATAGTCAGGTTTTTCGATTGTTGGAAATATGAGCAAATTACTACGAGATTTAATCCGAATAAACATAAAATAAATAATGACAACAATTTTAGAGATTAAACTAATCACGCGAACTAGCATAATAGATGACCAGATCACATCTAGGCACATACTAGAAACATGAATCCTACCACGATCTCGAACAAGAAGGATAGAATCACATACTGTGCAGCGGGAATAGCACCGCCGGCGTTGACGCTGTCGCCCATGTCGTCGAGGATGAGGTTGCCGAGGTCGGGGAAGAAGTCGTCGTTCGCGAAGTCGTCGCTGCAAGCAGTCGCGCGAGTGTGCTCCCCAAAAACCTGATCGCCCCTCTCCCGTCTGAGGATCACGAGGCGGGGTTCCAGAGGCCTGCTGTCCCTTCTCCCGGTGCACGCCGAAAGGAGGGATGGAGAAGACTTGGTTGGCGGCGCAATGATCTGGAATGGTGGTGAGAAACCATACGAAGCGGCGGTGGCTAGGGTAGACGTCTGCCTGACTATATAGTACGGGCCCGGTAGGTCGTGGGAGTAAACCCAACGTCCGAGTCGTCACGATGCAAAAGAATCGGAAACGATTCAGTAATTAACGTGTCAATTAATTATTAATTAATGACTCATTAATTTTCCCGAGCAGCAAAAATATAGACAACGTGCATAGCTCTGTCTTCGGGTCGGCTCAATCTAGCAACCCGCGGTGCGGCGCGTCGTGACGAGGCGTGGCGTGACGAAGAGGAGCGCACGTGTAGGTCTCCTCTTCTAATGCTCATACAAGTGGTAGAAAAGCTCACCTTATAAAGAGATGGAAGTCTCTCTCAACTTCCGCGGCGGGACTAAACTCTAGTCTCACTCACTCCATTCACATGTGTGCATGAATAGGCCAAGAGAATTTCAGAATTTTAGTTAGGCTTTGAGCCAAAGGCCTATTAGCAAAATTCCAACATCTCCTGCGGGTCTCCCAAGATTTGGTCGGTGTTTGTCTTCGGCGGATTTGCTTGTATCAGGTCTTTGTTTGTCTGCGTTTGTGTGTCTATGATTCTCATCATTAGCGACGGTTGCTATTCTGATGTGTTGGTCTTGTGGGGCCGTAGCACGAGGACCTCTCAATCGTTTACTACAACAAGTTTGTCCGACTCCGATGAGTGAGGGGTTAATCTTTAATTTGCTCTTGTGCTTATACTCGTCACTAGGTAGTCTACCGACTAGAAGGTAATTCATATTACTTCTAATGTTCTTCATCTTGCCTTGATAGTTGATGAATAGATAAAAAATCTAACAAAGCACACACACTACTAAGCTATACTAAAGAGAATAACAAGTGATCCTATGAACAAGCACATTTGGTTCTCGGGTGCATATGGGAAAAAAATAGTAACATCAAAAGAATGAAAAAAATGTTAAACTTTTTCGAAAACAAATTTGGCCTTATAGTGTGATTGTATAAAAAGTTTTGCCAATGAGTGACAAAATCAACACCATATACAAGTTGCTATTCGCACATGTTGACCTCAAAATTTCTTTGTTTTTTGCCCTAAAATCATTGGGAATCTTTTCTTGGCTAAGCTTTTATACGATTACAACAAAAGGTCAAGTTTGTTTCCGAAAATGTTTCAGATTTTTTTTTTTTTTTTGGAATTACTATTTGTATCTCGTATCAGGTCCATATACACCCGAGCCAAAGGGTATTTCACGTCCTCCTACTCCACGCGATATGCCGGAGGGGCCAAATGATATACCCCCTCCCAGCAAATTCTGCACACTTCCAACCCTTGCAATGCTAAATGGCCAGTGCATTTTTTCGTTTTCCCTTCCCACCAGTTCTTAGAAGGTTCTACAACCTTCTGAACTAGTTTATTTTCTGTTACATTTCTTTCTGTTTTTATTAACTATATTCTATTTTCATTTTTGCTTTTCCTTTTTTGCATTTCATTTTTCTTACCATTTATAATTCTGAAAATATTTTTTGAAATTGTAAATATTTTAACTTAGGAACATTTTGAAGTTCATGAAAAAAATGAGAAATATGCTTTTCCTCGAATTCATGATTTTTTATTAAAAAATGCAAGAACTTTTTTATACCCCGCAACATTTTAAGAAATTATGAATATTTTCTAAAATTCCTATCTTTTTCTCAAAATCATCAATATTTTTTAAAATTTGACAACATTTTGAAAAATCATGAATATATTTTTAAATTCCCTAAATGGGCCATTGAGATGATCAAGTCACATATACCTTTTGCCCTTCTTTAAATTGACTAAATGGGCCATTGAGATTATCAATTCACAAATACACATTGCCTTTGGAGTGATTTTGATGGTGGAAGGAAATTTTATATACCTAATTGGAAGTTTGTTTGTATGAAAGAGTTTGATGGGCTATGCCTTCCAAATCTGCAAGAGATTAATCTTTGCCTCCTAGGATCTTGGATAGAAGATATTTCGAGTTTGATGGGAAGCTTTGGAAGCTAATTATAGGTCATAAATACAACACTAACAAACAGAAGAAAGGTGCAGCCGGAAGGAAACCCCTTTTGATAAATAAAAACTAACAAACCCAACTTGTTTGCTTCCAGTTCTAATACTAATATCTCCAGGTTCTATAGAAGTGTTAGACCCATAATCTAGGCCTTTCAATTTGGATATATAGGTGGATAATTGGGAATGGTGACAAAATTAGATTTTAGGAGGATACTTGGTTTGGTACTTCCCTCTAGCTGTTCAATTATGGTCTATCTATACCTTTTGTAATGAACAATCTAAGTGTATTAGTGATGTCTGGGATGGCCATCAACTGAAGCTTTCTTTTAGGTGAAACTTTAAAGAGAGGCTCATGGAACAATGGTTCAATTGGTGGAGATAGTTAGCAGTATTGTGTTCACTAAGGACACTGATACTTTGGTCTGGCAAATGGAAAACAGAGGGCAATATTCTACCAACTATCTCTACCATGTGATCAACTTTAGGGGTGTGCAGCGAGTTTTTATTCCTATTGTCTGGAACCTCGGAGTTACACCCAAAATCCATATATTCCTTTGGTTGCCTTTTACCATACAATGATGTCTAGGGAAAACCTTAGGAAGAGGCACATAACCAAACCTTTAGATTGTGTTTTTTGTACCGAGGATGAATCTATCCACCACTTGATGTTTGATGATTGTGTGGTAGCTAAATGGATCTGGTCTTTCATTAGTGATCACTTTAATGTTCATGTTGGTTTTGGTTATGAATCCTTGGCTGATTCTGGATCTCTAAAAATAAATTTTTTGCTTTGAATAATATTAGTTCTGTTGCCTTATGGTGTTTGTGGAAATATATGAACTCTATGATTTTTAAGAACACCAAATGGCTCTCTGTTATTGAGGTTTGGAGACTGATCCTTAAAACCACCAAGTTTTGTCTGCCCTATCCCCAGAGCAGAGCAGAACAAACCTAAACGATTTTTTGTAAAATCCATGACTGAGTTCATCCAAGAAACAACCACTAATAAGTTGTGGCTGAAGGAGAAGTTGTGTGAGGATCCAGAAATATCACTCATATGTGATTTCTGGCACAAGTTCAACATCTCTGAATCTGATTTGTTGTAGGCATGAATCACCTATCAAGAAACAGTAGTCTAGAGACAATGCGACCTCATCTAGCCCAGTGTCCACTCTCAATGGTTGCTGGTCTCCCTAGTCGGCGTCGACGCCGCTGCTGAAAGCAAGAAGAGCCGAGCATGAGATCTTGAAGCTCCCTGAACTTCAATTTTTTTTTCAATTTTGAAAAAATAATTCTAAATTCCAAAATTTTGTTCCTGTTTTAAAAAATGTTCAAAACTTGATTTTTTTCTCATTCCATTTTTCTCATAATTACAAAACAATCCATTTTAAAAAAAGTTTGCGTTTTCCAACAAAAATCGAGATATTCAAAATATAATTGCATTTTAGAAAATGTTCCATTGGTCCTAAAAAAATTGTGTTCTCCAAAGAAAATTGGGATTTTCGAAATAAAATTGGATTTTAAAACATGTTCCAGATTCTCTAAATATTTTAGTTTAGTGAAATGTTCACAAATTCAAAATAATGATCGTGGTAAACATATTTTAAAAAATTATTATAATTGTTCAAAACATGTTCCTGTTTTAAAAAATGTTCCCAAATTCAAATATAATAGTGCCTTTTCAAAGGTTTATGTTTTCAATAAATGTTTGTGAATTTTAAAAAAAATCTCCATATTTCAAATGTTGTTCATCTTTTTCCAAAATGAAAAAAAAATTCAAAAAACTTTCCGGGATTTAGAAAATTGTTCATGTTTAAAAATATTTTGCAATTCATAAATAATAATTTATTTTTGGAAGATTTCGAAAATAATCAAAAAAAGATTTTAAATATGGTGATGCGGTATGTTCTTAAACGTTCGCGCTGGTCATTGGTAAGCAGGACCCGTTTATTCGAGTGGGCAGTACCCAGTGGCCGAGTTTTTAGGTCATGAGTTCGATCCTTCAACTTGTCATTTTTTAGATTTATACCCATGTCTTACAAATACAAGTCCTTTTGGTGCCTGCCAGTGGGCTGGCCCAGACGCGAACTATTGTTCGTCCCATGCGCTATTTGACGCCAAAAGAGTATGTTTTTGGCTATAATTGAAAGAAATTGTGGACACAAGCCAACAAAAGAGAATATGCTGAATTGGCTCTAATGAAAAGAACTGTAGGCACGTGACCGCTAAAATAATCACAGAGAATAAACCCTGATAAAGAAGGGACTGCCTGGTTATGCGTGGATTATGCTAATGAAACTTGATTTATGTATTGCTATTAGTAATCCATCCGGTTAGCTCGTAGTAGGAGAGAGTCGCGAAGCAACCATGCGCTGAAGGTCGCCGCACAACAACCAAATAAGGAGGGAGCCACAATCCGGACACGAGGTTGAACCCAAAGGAAAAAAAAGGCACTCAAGATCTTGCAGGCCAAACATGATCTGAGAGAAGACCATAGCTCCTCGCTCTCTCGCCCAACTGTTGTGCAGACCGTTTTTGGTGCACACGTCAATTATCTCCCCCGTTGCTTCTCAAAAGAATATCTCTATCGTAGCAATGCACGGGCATATGTGCTAGTTTACTAATAAAGCAAGGTGTGTTTCTCCTATTTTTTCGTCCTTTCACCGTCGAAAAGATTTTTTTCTATTCGAGATGGTATTAAATTTTTGTGCGTCTATCCGTTAGAAAAGAAAAAAAGGTTTGTCCATAATTCCATAATTGGGCTACGTGCGGTTTGTCCATAATTCCATAATTGGGCTACGTGCGCTCCAGCCCAACGAAGCCAGCCCACTTATTATTGCCCACGTAGTAGGGAGACCTTATTTGAGTGCTCGTATACGCCGCTCGCTGCGGCAAGAAGTCGCCGTTTCGCACAGGAGGAGGTTCGCGTGGGCCGGCCCATTCCCTGTCCTTCGTCGAATGAAAGAGATGCCAAAAATAAAGGGAGCGACAGATCCCGAATCGAACCCGCAATCTCTTCATGTGCACGCTATGCCCTAGCCACTCCACCAGGTGAGCTATTTGTGGAAGAGTGGCAGCGCCATTATAAAAATACCAAACAGAAGTAGCACAAAAAAAAAACAAGTTCACAACATTCCTTAAAACTTGCGGGCTAGGTATTGAACATGCGGGTAGCATTTTTATAATTTGTGAACTATTTTTTAAAAATGTGAACCTTTTTTCAATTTGTGCACAAATTTAAAAAACTGTAATGTTTCTTCAATATGTGAACAACTTTAGAAAAAGGAACATTTTTTTAAAATTGACAAACATTATTGAATTTTGAACAAAAATTTAACATGAGAACATTTTTTGCATACGTGAACAAATTTTGAAACCAAAAATAATTTTTCAATTTGTGAACATATTTGAATAACAGGAAGAATTCTTGATATTCCTGAACATCTTTGAATTTGTGAACAACAATTGGAACACTTTTTTTAAATTCCCAAAAAAATTGTATTTGCGAACAAAATTTAAACATTTGACATTTTCTGAATTTGTGAAAAAAAAATTGAAATGGGATTTTTTTGAAACAAAATAATTTTTGTTTTGTGAAATAACATAAAAAGGGGAACAATTTCTGAAACAAAGCGAACAATTTTTCAAGCATGACCATTTTTTGAATATTTAGAACAAATTTAGAAGCACGAACATTTTTTGAATCTTGGGAATTTTTTTTGAAACAGGGAATAATTTTGAAAAATCCCGAACAAAATTGGAAACACGAACTTTTTTTCAGTGCGTGAACAAAAAATTGAAAACCGGTGCATTTTTTGAATTTCGAAAGTTTTAAACTTTTTTTGTAACTAGAACAATTTTTGTATTTTGAAAACAAATTTTCAAAATCTGAACATTTTTTGGAAACACAAACAAAATTTTGAATATTAAAAAAAAAGACAAAAGGAAAAAGAAAATAAAAAGAAAGAAAAAAACCAGAGAAAGAAAAGAAACAGAAAAAACGAAAAAAAGAAAAGAAAAAAAAACTGAAATAACTAAAAACGAAAAGAAGACATAAAATCAAAAAGAAAACCAGAAAACCCGGTTCATGAATCCCAAAACCGGCCAGGAAGAATCCTCCCGAAACCGGAAAAAGAGCTAACTGGGCCGGCCCAGTTACTATCAAACCTGTGTGGTAGGTCGACAATTCGCCGAGGATGCGGCGAATAGGGTTTTCCACCTTATTTGCCGCACGGAGCGATAAATAGCTGATGCTTCCCACAGGGCGCCTAGGACTGGGCCGGCCCGTTTCTTATTTTTCGTTGTTCTATTTCTAGTTCTTTTATTCATTTATCTTTTGTATTTACTTTACCTTTTTTTCCATATTTCTTTCTTTTTCTTTGAACTAAAAATTTACAAAAAATATTTAGAATTTCATTTTTTTTCAGAATAATAAAAAAATGGTTCGAGCATGAAAATATTATTCCTGCTTTCAAAAATGTTCAAAACTTAAAAAATTCCCGTTTCAGATTTTTCTCAACATTCAAATAATGTGTTCTCATTCTTAGTAAATGTTCTCACTATTTAGAAAATGTTTGTGTTTTCAAAAAATACTTTTAGATTGTTTCTATGAAAAAACATATTATAAAATATTTCATATAATAAAATATTCTTGTTTTGGTGAAATGTTCAAAAATGTAAAATAATATATGTGTCTGAGAAAACATTTTCTAAAATAGTAATTACTAAATTTTTGTCTGTTCGTCTATTAGAATAGGAAAGACGCCAGAATTTCATCGCCATTATTTTCGTGCCCAAACAGGTGTAAGAACCATATTTATTGTGACATGCGTCAAATAGTCGCAAATTCGCATAGGGCGGCCAAACTGGGCTGCACCATTTTCTTTTATTTTGTCCCTTTTTCGTAAATTCAAAATGTTCATAATATCATTAAGGTTCAAATTTCTTAAGAACGTTCAGAATTTTAAAATATATTTCGTTTTCGAAAATGTTCGGAACAATAAATCTTTGTTCTCATTCCCAAATAGTTGCAAATTCGGACAGTGCGCCAAAGCTGGGCTGAACCGTTTTTTTTTGTTCTGTGTTATGTTTCTATTTTTCTTTATCCGTTTCTTACTATTTCTTTTTCCTATTTCTTTTGTGATTTTTCCTTTCAAGTTTATTTTTATTTCTCCCTTTTTTTAGTAAATTCAAAATTTTCAAAAAAGTTCAATAATCTGAAAACATCGAATTTTTTGAAATGTTTAGAATTTTAAATATATTTGGTTTTGAAAAATGCTCAGAATATTAAATATTTGTTCTCATTCCCAAATTGGTTCAGAATTGAAAAAACGGTTCCATTTTCTCATTGTCTTTTCCAAAGTTGTTTTAGATTTTCCAAACAAAATTGCATTTTAAAAATGTTCAAAATATAAAAATTATTCTTGTTTTAGTGAAATGCTCGCAAATTCATAATAATGTCCGATTTTAAAGAAACACATTTAAAAAAATTATTCTGATTGTTCAAAATATGTTTCCCTTTTCAAAAAAATTAGATGTTATTATAAAAGGTTCATGTTTTCAAATAAAATTGTGAATTTCGAACTTTTAAAATTTTGTTGTGTATTTCTGAAAATGTAAGAAGTTCAAAAAAATGTTTGGGATTTTATCCATGTTTCCAAAAATATTCAACAATTTATGTCTGACATTGGAGTATGATCTTAATGGTTTGAGCTGGCCTTTGGTTGGTTGGAGTCATTTCTTCGAGTGGCTAGCAGCATGTAGTCGGGTCTTTATGCATGTTTGGATCCTTCAACTTACCATTTTCTTGATTTTTTTTGTGCCTTAGAAACACATGTTGTCTTGGAGCCTACCAGTGTGTTGGCCCATACACGAACTCATGTGCGTCCCACACGTTATTTTATGCAACAAGGGTCATATATTAGCTCGTACGTAGTTGGCCCAAGAGAATAATTGCACCGTCGCACAGGTAGTATTGGGTCTCAGCCGCACACCCCTAATGGGTCGTCCGAGGGAGCAATTTTTTTCTTGGGCCAATAAAATAGAATATGTTGGTTTGATCGAATAAAAAATTGTGGGCACCTGAGCGCTAAAATAATCAAAGATAATAAACCCTAACAGAGAAGGGACGTTGATGTCTGGTTATGCGCTAAATTTGCTAATGAAATGGGATTTATGCAGTACAATTAGTAATTCATCTGGTCACGCAATCGTAAGAGAGAGTGGTCAAAGCAACCATGCCCCGAAGGTCGCCGCATAGCTACCAAATGAGGAGGCAGATAAAATCCCGAGACAGAGGCGGACCCAAAGGAAAAAAAAAAGCACGAGTTGGATGGTTGCCGCCACGCCGACTAACCCGCCCACTATCATGATCCCACGGAACAAACATGACCCGTAATAAGACCGCAACTCCTCTCTCTATCGCATCGCTATGTAGATCGTTTTCTGTGGACACATCAATTATCTCTCCAATTGCTTCTCATAAAGAAATATCTCTCCCGTTGCAACGCAACGGGCATATGTGCTAGTCTAAAACTTAAAAATATTCAAGAATTTCAAAATTGTTCATGAACATAACAACTCTTTAGGATTTAAAAGAAATAACACTAATTTGGAAAAATAAATAAATGTTAAAGAATTTTTTAAAGTCACGATATTATAGAAAATTAAAATTCAAGTTATTTTTAAATATCTACAAGTTTTAAAATGTTTACAAATTTCAAAAAAATGTGGAACAAGAAAAATATTCTTAGTTAAGAAAGCACGTTCCCTATTTTAATATTTGTGGATTTAAAATTATGTAAAAAAATTAATATAGCATTTATCAATTATAAAAATGTTCACAGATTTGCAAAAAATGATGGGCTGAAAAAATGACAAGAAAAATGAAATTTTTACGGATATAAATATGTTAAAATTTCTTTAAAATCATGAATTTAAACAATGTTTACCAATTGAAAATATAAAATTATTCAATAATTCTAAAAAAAACACAAATTTGAAAAAAATATTAACCAACCATAAAGTGTGGGAAAATACAAAACAAGAACACAGAAAATTGAAAAACAAATGAAAGAAAACTAGTTGAAGTAAAATATAAAAAGACAAGAGTAAAGCAGAACCTTTCTAAAATTGTGGAACAATTAGGGATGGCACCCGCATGGTATGAGTACGTGTTGAACCTCCTCCCATATCCTTACCCGTCCACCCTGAATTTACCTATCATCCATACCCATACCCGTCAAGGATACAATTTTTTCTATACCCGTCACCCGATAGGGTATATGGGTACCCGCGGGTAAAAATACCCGCATTTACAACACATCAAATTGAGTAGAAAATAGTTGTGAAAAGCAACATATAATCATAAATTATTAATAGCAACACATTTTAAACAACAATGTACAAAAACACATTCTCAAAAACAAAAAAAGTTGCCCATAAATAACAACACATATTCATACACTTTAAGTTCACAAAATCACGATAAATTATAGAGATAATTTGACTGCACATTTTTTTAGAGAAAAGGCTAGCGCCCGACTTTATAAATAAAGCCACTAGGCAGAGTAACAAACCACACCAGAGCACATAAAGTTTAACGCCAACCGAGGCAACGGCCCCAAATCCAACTAAGATACTAGGCACGCAGGCCCAACAAACCAGGAACAGAAGGCACACATGCCAACAACCTACTGCTAAATAGAAACCTTGTCGTCGCTTCATGGAGGGCGAGAGTGGGATAACTGGTTGGCCGGCATCTTAACTTTGTTGATAAGCTCCACCATGTCGTCCACGTCCGCTGGTTTAGTCAATAATTTCCACTGCTGGAAGAACATAGCCATTTTAAAAATCACGTTAGCCGGCTTGTTAGGAAAGACACCCTCAATGATGAATTTGTTTCTAGTAATCCAATGTCCGCGAGACCAACCCAGAATAGCCTCTTTGTTTGCCCATAAACATTGGTAGCCAGAATATGCAAGTGAGCAAAGGAAAGAGGTCCCCAATTGACGCCCATCCACGACCGAACACAGCCCCAAGCCAGCTTGGCCAAGGGGCACGAAAAGAAGATATGATCAGTGTTCTCTATGCCCGAGCAAAAGGCACAAACGGTAGAGCCCGGGCCATTGTGTTTGCGGATTTGGTCCGCAACCGGTAAACGACCTCTAACGGCCTGCTCGAGGAAGACCTTGAACTTTGGGGGAATCCTGGCCGCCCAGATGTGCCGAAATCTAGAAGTAGGGGTGCCAGTACAAAGCCTGGAATAAAGGGATTTGGCAGAAAAGGAGCCAGGCTACGTGTGAGGCTAGGTCAGAGTCCTATTTCTCCAAGAGAATAGGGAACATGGCAGCAAGGCGGTGCCAGTCCGCCAACTCTGCAGGAGTAAGAGTCCTCCAAAGGCCCAGGTCCCAGTGGCCACGCGAGAGCTCGGAGATTGAGATCTCCGGGTTGGAGTAGTAAGAGAACAAAATTGGGAAGGCGGCAGCAAGAGTTTCGTCCCCAACCCACCAGTCCAGCCAGAAACAAGTCGAGCAGACATTCCTTACTACAAACTTCACATGATCACGAAACACTTCTCGCACTTTCACCAGATCCCACCAGAACTGGGAGCCATTAGAAGCAGGGGCAAACATAGGGCCAGAGGTGGGAAAATATTTAGCTTTTAGTAAATCAAACGAAAGAGAACTAGGAATGCCAGTCATAATGCGCCACCACCACTTAACAATAAGACATTCGTTCATGATCACTGTGTTTAAGATGCCCAACCCCCCAAGGCTTTTGGGGTCTACAAATAGTTTTCCATTTGACCAACCTATACTTCCTCTTGTTATCTGCGGAGTTCCAGAAAAAGGCTCCCCTATGTTTATCAAATCCTGCGTGCGTGCCCAAGGAGAGCAGGAAGAAACCCATTATGAAGATCGGTAAGGAGGAGAGACAAGCATTAATAAGGCTCACTTTCCAGGCCTGCGTATTGTACCGGCCACGCCATGACATGACTCTGTTGCCCACCTTGGCCACCAGAGGGTTGAAAACCTGAGAATGAAGACGATGGGGGAATATCGGCATCCCTAAGTATTTGAATGGGAAGGAGCCCAACGAGCAATTCAAAAGGTGGGCAACCCTGGATGCTTCTTCATCATCCGCCCAGGTAAAAATTACCTCGCTTTTAGCAAAGTTAATCTTCATCCCCGACAAGGCTTCAAAGCAAAGCAGAATGAATTTAAGATTGGCAAGACATGCCTCATTGAGCTCAACCAAGATGATCGTATCATCCGCATACTGGAGGTGGGTAACACCATGGGGGAGGAGGTGACAGACCACCAGAGAGATGTGCCCAGCCGAAGCCGCCCGGGACAACATACAAGATAGGGTATCAGCCACAAGATTAAAGAGGATGGGGGAGGCTGGGTCCCCTTGCCTTAGGCCACGACCATTGGCAAAGAAGTTTGTGATATTGCCGTACACCGCAACAGCCGTGTGGCCCCCAGAAACCAACTACATCACCCTATGAACAAAACCAGTATGGAAACCCTTAGCCCGCATGTGACAGCCTGGATTTTGCCTTCTCTCTTTTTACCGGACTTGCCTTCTCTCTCTTTCCGGACTTGGTTTTCATCGTGGTTTTTGCCCTGATTTGATTTGGATTTTTGGATCAATTCAAATGGACTTGTCACTTGGCCATATCCTTGGGTTTCACCCAAGTGGCCTATCTACCTTATTTATCCCACAAATTCCCAAAATAATAAAATGAATATTTTTCCTAAAAGGAAAATATTCATTTTTCTCTCTTAAGCTCATTTCAGAACTTTGTGCTCCAAAGCAACCTCAATTTTCCTTGCTCAAAAAAATCTGAGATAATTCCTAAATATTCTTAGGACCATGGCACATCTTCCCATGCAAAAATATTGCATCACTTTTTGTAATATTTTCGCTGTAGAAAATCTTTTCACTTCTGGACCAGAAATGCACTTTGTACAGCAAGTGCATTTTTCCTTGAGCTTTTGGCCTTGAGATTACTTGAGCTTAAAGACCTTCCTAAGAAACCCTAAACCCCAGGAGATTAGCCCTAATGGCCTTCTAGAAGGTGGCCAAACTTGGCGACCAAGTTTCTGATCAGAGACTTGCCAGCTTGGTAGAGTCGCGTCTGGTCGGCTAGGGTATGATCCATCACCTCTCCCTAGACGTAGCACTTGAAAGGACCACGATGTCGCCTAGAGGGGGGGTGAATAGGCGTTTTAAAATCTTTTACGGATTTGGCTATATCCTAATGCGGAAATAAACTAAGCGGATACTTTTCAAGCACAAATCCTAAATATACTAGGCTCACTAAGTGCACCAACAACTTAGCATAAACAAGATGAGAACAACGAGGATATGAGTAAGCACAAGTAAGTTACACAAACTTACTCAATGTATATCACGAGATATGGAAATGAATAATACAGACACCCACAAGTAGGGAATACAAGCTTACACAAATTGTATCACAATATATGGAATTGAATGATACAAGCAAACTCAAGTAAGCATTACAAGCTTACACAAGATATGTTACAAGCTAGCAGTTCACACTAAACACAAGATAGAACAATAGTAGGAAGTATGAATTGCGGACTATAAAGTGTTGGCCTAAATAATCTCTACGATATGGTAACCAACACAATATAATGAGGACAACAAGAATAGTGAATGCGCCGGTCAAGTTACCAAGGTAAACCACAAGTAAGGAGTTAGGGTTAGGGAAAACCGAAGTCACAGAGACGATGATGTATCCCGATGTTCACTTCCTTGGAGGAAAGCTAGTCACCGTTAGAGAGGTGGATGTTACCACGAAGGCACACCAACGCCATGAAGGCTCACCCTATTCTCCTTGAGATATCACCACGAAGGCGATTCCCAACCACTAGTGGAAGACCTTGAGGTGGCCTCCAAACCTTCACAAACTTTCCGGGGGACAAATCACAAGTTGATTCCTCACCGGAGCACTCCTACCGCCTAGGAGTCTCCAACCTCCAAGAGTAACAAGATCAAGGGGAAATGCTCAAGACTTGCTCAAATCACGAATTCCTTTGGTCAAGAGAAGGAGAGAGTGGATCTATCACTTGATTGGAATCTCTCACAAGAACTCTCACAAATCTCTTGGGATCTAAGATTTGAGGTAGGAGAAGGGAGAGGAGCTTTTCTTCAAGTGTGGGTCAAGATAGTTGTGTTGCTCTCCCTCCACGAAGTGGTGAAGGGATATTTATAGCATGGGCATAAATCTGGCCGTTGGGGAATTCTGCTCGAGAAAGTGTCGGACGTCCGGTGGATTACCGGACGTCCGTGGCAACAGCACCGGACGTCCGGTGGAACACCGGACGTCCGACGGCTGTAGCACGCCATCGATTTAATGTATCGTGATATTTGCGAAACAGGTTTGACGGACGTCCGACATTTTCCGGACGTCCGAGACCGGACGTCCGGAACTTACCGGATTTCCGTCCGTTTGATTCTGGATTGGCTCACGGATTTCCGGACGTTACCGGACGTCCGGCCAAAATAACAGCAGGAACCCCAAAACTAAAACATGCATAACTTTCACATTCGGACTCGATTTTGATGATCTTGGGCTCGTTTTGAAGCTATGGAAAAGCTCCAAGTCCTCAGATAGAGAACCACCCAAAATAAACCAAAATGGAGGGTTCAAATTATGCAAAGGTTAGATCATATATTTTGGGAAACTATTTGGCTTTGGCTTTTCTTTGGTATATAGGATATGAGTGGAATTGTGTATAGAAGATGTTGACTTGAGCAAATCCATCACAAACCCCTTTGATCCCCTCTTAATAGTGCGGGATCCCTATAACTCAAGAATCATAAAATAGATACACTACATAGCTATCAAGAATCCATTCTTGAGTGTATATGTTTCTTTGGTGGTCATCACTCCACAACATTAACGTCAAAGGAACTAATACCTTTGACACGAGCCGTTCACTTGAGCTTGATGTTGATGTTTCTTCTTGGCTCAAGATGAAGGCAAGACATTGGTGAAGTCTTCAAGTCTCTCCCTCATACACAATGTGGGGAAGCTTTGCTTTGTATTCATCTTCACTTGTCCATCATGTGATCATCCACAAGCTTCAAGCATGTAATCCTTTTGGGATGGTTATCTTGAACTTGCCCTTGTCAACCATGATCACCAACACTTGATGTCGTCCTCTCATAGACACTTGAAATCTCTTTCTTGTTGCGAGCCCATGAGAATCACCTAACCCTCAAAAACATAGACAACACATAGTATGGGTTAGTACACGAGTGCAATTTATAATTTCTTATCATACCACAAGATCCTATGTGGTGCATCATTTGTGCTCGTGTGTTGACCATTTAGAGTTCGATCTTTTGAGCTTCATCTTGGTCAACCTATATCTCTACTCCATGTTTAATCTTGACGTCGTGAAGGATATATTGAATTCTTCACTTGAATAGCTTGCTCAATTATGACTCAACACATGAGTCCATTATGATCATATCTTTGAGCCACTCCTAGAATTCATCATTCAAATAATCCTCTTTAAGATCTTGATCCATTATGGCTCAAACCATAGCTCTAAGCATGGAAACCCTTAAGATACTCCAATGAACTCCATTTTGATCATCTCGATGTAATTGTTGCTTCAAAGGAGTTTTCTTCCATTATTCTTCAATCATTTTCCAATGGGACTAATCTTCAAATGTATATCTCAATGCAAACATTAGTCCATAAGGATTGTCATTAATTAATTACCAAAACCACACATGGGGACTACATGTACTTTCAATCTCCCCATTTTGGTAATTGATGACAATCTCAACAAGAGGGTTTATGTAATGAATAAATTGTATACTTGGGATGGTTGTACTATCATCAAGACACTACACAAGCATTTGATGATAGTACACCCATAGTATATCGAGCAAACCCCCCCACAATATATGCATGTGTGAATGAACTTTGAATGTCATTGCATATATCGGTTGACATAAACTAGGAGGAGATTTCTCTATATACAATGCTCATTCATGCAATAAGAATATATAACAAGGGTAGATATGCATGAGTGACAACAATAATTACAAAAGATATTTATCTTAAACCCTCTAAACTTCTCCCCCATTGGCACCAAATGCCAAAACGGAAGACAAAACATCTAGCAGACCAATATAGTACGAGTTCGTCCTTGATGTGTGCATATCCCAACATGTGAGTGAAAACAAATGCACATATTCAATGATGAACAATTAAAGGAGCTCGGAATCTATAGAACGCAATCAGATACAAAGATATGAACGTTTTCATGTATAAAAATTTCTAAGTGGCCAATAATAATCATGATATGTATCCATAAAGAAACTCATATACACAAAAAGAAAGGTTGCAATTGATAAGAACATGATATCCACAAGTGAATCAACTATTATACAACTTGAGCCTAGTCATAATAGCAAGGTACATGGCACAAAGCTCATGGCACAAATTGATCTCATTTGCATAACACAAAGTGAAGCAAGCAATCAAAAGATTCGACGAGCCAAAAGGATAAAAGAATATTACGATTTGGGTAAAGGAGTGTTCTAAGAAAAATAGAGAAGCTCCCCATGATTTGTGCACAATTTAGATTTTTTATTATTTGGATACGAGTGTACAAAATAGGATCATCACTCCCCCAAAATCAATAGGAACACACAACAATTGCAAGCAAACATAGATAAGAAAAGAAGCCTAGTGTTTGCAACAAACATATGGTTGAGCAACATGTACATGAGGCAATCTAAGAATAGGCACAACCAAAATGATGTGTGTGAGACACGTAAAAACACTTGAGAAGACTAGTATAAGGATGAGAATTAAGCATCAACATAGCCTTGAGTAAATGAGATACAAGGTGCAAGACATGTCCTTCCCACACACACACGAAGTTAAGAAGGTCACACACACATCAAGCAAATGGGTTCACAAGATCACTAATAGTAACCTAAAAATCAAAGCTTGTGACAACCCATGATGAAGATAGGAAATAATAGGCTTGTCAAGACAGGCATGAGGACACAAATCTTCACCAAACATGAGTGCACTAAGATGCAAAGAGGTAAGACATGCACTCATTCAACAAATGCTTCCATGGAGCCACCAAAAAGATATAAAAAGTGAATGAAATGGTGGACATGAAAGAATAGGGATATCAACTAGAGATGTAACTTCTCTCACGTGTATAAGATACTAGGTAGATGATATCCACAAAGAAGGATGTACACATAAAATAGTTGCAAAAGGAAGGAATAAGATATCCAACCGGGAGTCATAAAATATACCAATGAGATCTTTGCTTGAAAGCATGGCACATGGCTTAATATAATATTATTGTATATTAATGAACTCCAAACACACAACCATCAAAGACATCACAACTAGCAACAAGAGATCATTGTTGGGATGCTTTGAGAAAGGAAACAAGTATCACAGGAACGAGTCAAGAAATTCATGCCATGATACAACCTACACAAGGTTGACCTCATTTCTATATATATGCATGAAGTAAATACTTGTTACCGAGATAGCATTGGTATGAAGTTTTAGATCAATAAAATGTCCAAGCTTGGCTCTAATTTCCTCATAGTGCCACCACCTTCATGAATAAGCCAAGCACCCAATGCTTCTCAAATGTACCTAAAACATTTTAAGTACAATATGGTCCCCAAACTTATTGGGTCCAAGTAGTTAGCATAACTACAACACATAGGGTAAACCCACTTAAATATGTGCCTATTGATATGAATTTGAATTTCATGCACATGATAGCTATTAAGAATTTGATGGATTTACCATATATATATTGGATCAAATAAAGGCAAACAAGGCATGTGAATTTACACATAGTAAATATGCATGCACAAGCCTACCAAAATCCAGGAGATACAAATTGGACAAATGACCACATAAAGCGTTAATACTTCCAATATTGACCAAAATGAATCAAAGTGACAAATCAACATATGATAGCACCCAAAGTTCAACATATGAAAAAAAAAAACAATGAGCATATAAGATATGCATTGCACACATACTCATAGGAATATCTCACTCAAATAGATATAGGACACTATAAACAATGAGATAACAAGCTCTCATATAGAGCAATAAGATGAATTCAAACAAAATGGTATTTCGGGTTATCATTCGATTGTAGAAACCAAATAAGTACATGATCATCTATACTAACACAAGCATAACATGAGAATTTAGAAATAAACACAATGCTTGGATAGAATAATATTAACATTCCAACTAGATAGATCATTATGCAAAGCAAGAATTGGAATAGCTTTAATCAAATGATTTTCCAAATATGATTTTAAATATAACCATGAGCAAAACCGCACAAGAATGCCATACGTAAACAAGACATTGCATGCCACGGAGATATAAGATAATCTCAAATATAAATTCTAAGTGGCATCCCTCAATTGTTCATATTAACAAGGATTGTGATATGCACAAAGCATATCACTCCCCAACAATATGATGATCCATGTATTATCCACAAGAAGCAAATGAAACCCAACTAAGGATAATTAATGGATGAGAATTTGAGTTTCAAATGAGCTTTACATACCACATAGTAACTAGATAATATTGCACTAACAATACTAGGTGGTATCCCACATACATACACATTTAAGGTTTGTGAAATGCGTAAAACATAGCACTCCCCCATAATGTGATGATCCATTAATATCTCAAAAGAGCCAATTAAGATTCAACTAATGAAGCAATACAGTCTTGAAACCACACACACAAATATATGAAGTGCATTGCGACCTACACATGCTAGATAACACAAATCAAGCATACTAGGAAGCACAACTATAAAAGCACATGCTAGGTACAAAACCTAAACATGCAAGGGACATAGCAACTTTCAATGTAAACAATGCAAGTACAAGTTACATAAAGAGGAGCATTGGATTGATAGATATGATGATAATCCACTTGACTTGGCATTAAACATAACATATGGTGAAAATAGTTTTTCTTCATGAAGTAGCCAAGTCTACAATGCCCTCCACACACCTATTGATCAAGTTTGAGCTTGATGGGTCCCCAACCAAGTTGGGTCCTAAGAAGTTAGTAACAATAGGCTTGGCAACCCAAATGGTCTTGTCCACTTTCAAACTTCTTTGGGAACCCACAAACTTGGCAAACACATTGCCAACAATATCCTTCCTTAGTGAATAATGATTATTGACTATAGGAGGCTTAGATATGTTACCGTTGGGACAAGATGAAGCTATGTGTCCCTTCTTACGGCAATTATAGCAACATGTGCTCCCCTTTCTCTTCTTCTTTACCTTTTC
This sequence comes from Aegilops bicornis, assembly GCA_021605145.1. Lineage (NCBI taxonomy): Eukaryota > Viridiplantae > Streptophyta > Magnoliopsida > Poales > Poaceae > Aegilops > Aegilops bicornis. The sequence continues at coordinate 522,493,502 of CM038669.1, forward strand.
AACTTGGAGAGCATTATCTTGGTTAGGCATGGGAAGAGGCCTTTCATTATCTTGATATTGAACTTGAGGCCACTTCCCTTGATGCTTCACATTTGAAGCCTTCTTCTTCAATGGACATGATCTCACATGGTGTCCAACATTCTTGCACTTGAAGCAAGTAATGTTGGCCAATTCTTGACTTGATCTTGTTCCTTCTTCTTGTTCTTGAACTTCTTCTTGTTGGAGATGAAATCAAGTCCTATTTTGTCTTGAGGGTCCTTTTGCACACTCAATATATTATCACAACATTTTTCCAAGTCTTTCTTCAAACTAGTGACTTGGGCCTTGAGCTCTTTATTTTCCTCTACAAGGTTAGTATTAACAAAAGAACTAGAGGAAGTAGAAGCTTCATTGTTAGAGCAAAAAGGCATGGTGAGCAATTCATTACAAGATGTACCAATATCATGTAGAGAGGAATTGCAAGGACTAGCACACGACAATAAGGCATTTCGAGTAGAAGATGTGCTAATATCCACATGAGACTCACATGATTTTACCTTGGTGACCATAGCCTCATGAGCTAACTTTAACTCATCATGAGAGATTAGAAGATCATCATGAGTGCCTGAGAGCTTTTATGACTTTCTCCCAATTTCCCATAATTTCTTGTTAGCAAAGCAAGTTGAGCACATAGCTCAACATTCTCCTTCAAAATTGATGCTTCACATGAAATCGAGTTAGTAGCACAGACATCATTATCAATATGAGAGGAGCAAGTAGAACTTAGTGACTTCTCATGAGTTGATTGAAGCTCCTCATGAGACTTAGAGAGTTTTATGAGCTCTCCCTTGACACTATTGCATTCAAGGAGAAGGAGCTCAAAATCCTCTTTAAGCTTACAATGAGTAACGTTAATCTCTTCTTTTGAAGACCTCAAGTCACTAAGCGTTTCATGAGCCTTAGCAAGTTCATGTTCAAGCTGTTCACTTTTAGCTTCCTCATTGAGAAATAAACCATTACGTTTTTCAAAGCAAGCAAGAACATCTTGGAACCTTTTATAAGTGTTATTTTTAGCTCTCTGAAGAGTTTTCCCAATCTCATAGAGATTTTGAGTCAAGACTTCATCATCTTCCTCATTACAACTATCATCATTATCACTAAGAGAAGATGATACCTCGTCATTACCTCTTGCCATGAGGCACATGTGAACACAAGGGGTTGATGATGATTCTTTTGGAGAGGAGGATTCTTCATCAATCAAGCATGCCTCATCTTTATTGATTTCCTCTTGTGGTATGCCACATGTTGGTGAAGTGAAAGATGTTGAGGTATGCAAGTAATCGGAGGTGGAAGCAATAGAGAGCTCTTCATGATTTAAAAATGTGGAGAACTCCTCCATTAACTCCCCAAAAGAATATTGTCTTCATGAAGATTGGACCCACCATATATATCTTCAATTTTGGTCCAAGCATCATGAGCCAATGAACAAGACGAAATTGACTTGAACACCTCGAAGCTTATAGCTTGGTGAATGATACTTAAAGCTTCACTATCAAGATGCATATCACCAAGTCACGGAGATTGTCCATCCTTTAGATTTGAATTCCCTACAACCACAATCCATAAAGCATTTGGACCCATGGCCCGAAAGTGATAAAGCATGCGTAATCTCCACATAATGTAATTTGTGCCATTAAAACAAAATGTGTCATCATTCACTAGTTCTGTAGTGGACATAGTTACTCTCTAGGCGGTTAAGGCTATTTAGGAGAGACCTAGCTCGATACCAATTGAAAGGACCACGATGTCGCCTAGAGGGGGTGAATAGGCGTTTTAAAATCTTTTACGGATTTGGCTATATCCTAATGCGGAAATAAACTAAGCGGATACTTTTCAAGCACAAATCCTAAATATACTAGGCTCACTAAGTGCACCAACAACTTAGCATAAACAAGATGAGAACAACGAGGATATGAGTAAGCACAAGTAAGTTACACAAACTTACTCAATGTATATCACGAGATATGGAAATGAATAATCTGAGACACCCACAAGTAGGGAATACAAGCTTACACAAATTGTATCACAATATATGGAATTGAATGATACAAGCAAACTCAAGTAAGCATTACAAGCTTACACAAGATATGTTACAAGCTAGCAGTTCACACTAAACACAAGATAGAACAATAGTAGGAAGTATGAATTACGGACTATAAAGTGTTGGCCTAAATAATCTCTACGATATGGTAACCAACACAATATAATGAGGACAACAAGAATAGTGAATGCGCGGTCAAGTTACCAAGGTAAACCACAAGTAAGGAGTTAGGGTTAGGGAAAACCGAAGTCACAGAGACGATGATGTATCCCGATGTTCACTTCCTTGGAGGAAAGCTAGTCACCGTTAGAGAGGTGGATGTTACCACGAAGGCACACCAACGCCATGAAGGCTCACCCTATTCTCCTTGAGATATCACCACGGCGATTCCCAACCACTAGTGGAAGACCTTGAGGTGGCCTCCAAACCTTCACAAACTTTCCGGGGACAAATCACAAGTTGATTCCTCACCGAGCACTCCTACCGCCTAGGAGTCTCCAACCTCCAAGAGTAACAAGATCAAGGGGAAATGCTCAAGACTTGCTCAAATCACGAATTCCTTTGGTCAAGAGAAGGAGAGGAGTGGATCTATCACTTGATTGGAATCTCTCACAAGAACTCTCACAAATCTCTTGGGATCTAAGATTTGAGGTAGGAGAAGGGAGAGGAGCTTTTCTTCAAGTGTGGGTCAAGATCGTTGTGTTGCCCTCCCCGCCACGCAGTGGTGACGGGATATTTATAGCCTGGGCATAAATCTGGCCGTTGGGGGGGGGGGAATTCTGCTCGAGAAAGTGTCGGACGTCCGGTGGATTACGGACGTCCGTGGCAAACAGCACGGACGTCCGGTGGAACACCGGACGTCCGACGGCTGTAGCACGCCATCGCATTTAATGTATCGGGATATTTTGCGAAACAGGTTTGACGGACGTCGACATTTTCCGGACGTCGGAGACCGGACGTCCGGAACTTACCGGATTTCCGTCCGTTTGATTCTGGATTGGCTCACCGGATTTCCGGACGTTACCGGACGTCCGGCCAAAATAACAGCAGGAACCCCAAAACTAAAACATGCATAACTTTCACATTCGGACTCCGATTTTGATGATCTTGGGCTCGTTTTGAAGCTATGGAAAAGCTCCAAGTCCTCAGATAGAGAACCACCCAAAATAAACCAAAATGGAGGGTTCAAATTATGCAAAGGTTAGATCATATATTTTGGGAAACTATTTGGCTTTGGCTTTTCTTTGGTATATAGGATATGAGTGGAATTGTGTATAGAAGATGTTGACTTGAGCAAATCCATCACAAACCCCTTTGATCCCCTCTTAATAGTGCGGGATCCCTATAACTCAAGAATCATAAAAATAGATACACTACATAGCTATCAAGAATCCATTCTTGAGTGTATATGTTTCTTTGGTGGTCATCACTCCACAACATTAACGTCAAAGGAACTAATACCTTTGACACGAGCCGTTCACTTGAGCTTGATGTTGATGTTTCTTCTTGGCTCAAGATGAAGGCAAGACATTGGTGAAGTCTTCAAGTCTCTCCCTCATACACAATGTGGGGAAGCTTTGCTTTGTATTCATCTTCACTTGTCCATCATGTGATCATCCACAAGCTTCAAGCATGTAATCCTTTTGGGATGGTTATCTTGAACTTGCCCTTCTCAACCATGATCACCAACACTTGATGTCGTCCTCTCATAGACACTTGAAATCTCTTTATTGATGCGAGCCCATGAGAATCACCTAACCCTCAAAAACATAGACAACACATAGTATGGGTTAGTACACAGAGTGCAATTTATAATTTCTTATCATACCACAAGATCCTATGTGGTGCATCATTTGTGCTCGTGTGTTGACCATTTAGAGTTCGATCTTTTGAGCTTCATCTTGGTCAACCTATATCTCTACTCCATGTTTAATCTTGACGTCATGAAGGATATATTGAATTCTTCACTTGAATAGCTTGCTCAATTATGACTCAACACATGAGTCCATTATGATCATATCTTTGAGCCACTCCTAGAATTCATCATTCAAATCATCCTCTTTAAGATCTTGATCCATTATGGCTCAAACCATAGCTCTAAGCATGGAAACCCTTAAGATACTCCAATGAACTCCATTTTGATCATCTCGATGTAATTGTTGCTTCAAAGGAGTTTTCTTCCATTATTCTTCAATCATTTTCCAATGGGACTAATCTTCAAATGTATATCTCAATGCAAACATTAGTCCATAAGGATTGTCATTAATTAATTACCAAAACCACACATGGGGACTACATGTACTTTCAGCACTGCACGGTCGAGCTCGTAGACAAGGTTTGGCCCCTCCTGGTCGTTGTTTTGGCCATGCCAGCTTGGTGACCGCGCGAGGACACGACGCCTGGCAGCATATCGACGCGCTCTGGCTGGCGCTTTGCGTTCTGTTTCGCGCGTGTGCATGCAAGCGCTCGCCTCCGCATAGCGTGCCACAACCCTCGACCCATCACCCATGACCCTCCCTAAGCGCTCGACGCCGGAGCCGCCCTTGACAAGCCCGGTCAAGTCACGTCCAAAAGCAGCACGCAGTCTTGTGGCGTGTGCTTGTCCCCATCTCAAACGGCCTCATGTGCTCATCCGCGAGCGTGGGCAAGACCGGCGTTGACGTTGCATCCTGTCCCCTCGTGTTGGAGCCTCTTGTCGATGTTCGCCACGTGTCCAGAGCGCTCCGGCAGCGACACGTCCCCCCCTCTGCACCAGCTATATAAAGCCACCCTGCCTCCCTTGCTAGCCACGCACCACTCCACACCACCTCCACGAACACGTAGACGAGTAGAAGCCCGGTCGGGCAGGCCTCTGGATGTCACCCCGACCCGAGGACTCCGGCGATCCCCGCAGGCCAGCTGCCGCTCTCCAGGGCCTCTCGAGCTCAAGCAGCTGCTTGGGCAGGGCCTTGGTGGTCTGCTGGAGCTGACTAGACCCCGCTAAGCCCTCGGAGCTGCCTCTAGCCATTGTCTTCCACCTCTTCGGCGAACCCCGTCCGCCACCGAAGCTTGCGAGCTCGACTGCGACCAGCTCCTTCCACCTTTCGCCAAGCCACAGGTACGGGCAGGTGCGCCGCGAGCCCCACTTCTGATCTATCCCTCTAGCCTAGCCCCAAACCCCCTCGTCGCGGGCATGAGCTCCGGCGAAGCACCGCCTCCCCTCTGATCTCGATCCCTTCCTCTCTCTCTGATGGTGGGGCCAGTGTCAGCCCCACCACTCACGCCCGGCCAGTGCAGTGGGCGCACTCCCACTTTACGCCTTCGACGTCACCCCCAGGATTTTCTATTTATTCAAATTTAATTCAGAAATTTGACTAAACTTTGACCTGCCACCATTTCTAAACCATAAGTCCAAATGAATTGATTCTTTTTGCATTGTCTTTGTTACAGAAAGCTCTAGAAGCACACCAAAAGGTGGATTTTTCCTTGCTGACTAGAATTTTTGGTGATTTTCAGAATGTGTTTTGACATTTATTTTTGTGGTTTTAAAATATTTTCAGAAGGAGGATCTTGCCTTGAAGCTAACCAGGAGGAGTGTGACCCTCCTCTGGACTAAGGCAAGCCATAGCATCATTTCGATGGTGTTATTTCAATATCTATGATTTTCTACTTGAATATGAGTCTTTATTTGCATTTAAAATTTGATAAATTAATATGGTTAATTGCTAGTTGTTTGTCTAAGTAGAGTAATATTTTGCACTAGATATTTTGTTATGGAAAGTTATGGTAGCTATTTTTGCTAGTAATAGTTTTCAACTAAATGATGAACTAATAAAAATGTTGTTTGTAGATAAAAATGAGTTATAACCAGAGAAGTTTCTGATCTTAGTATTGCAAGATAGTTATGTTGCTTGTTTTTGATCCATGCTTAAGAGTTGCTTGCTTTGGGTGACGAGTAGTTGCATGATTTCCAGTATGATGCCATGTTAGTAATAAAAAGTTTTCCTGAAAGTTAATACTTGATTAAGTCCAACCTGAATATGATGTTGATCACATCATGGTGCCACTAAATCGGGTTTTTAATTCAGTGCGACCACATTTACCTAATGGGAAGGTCTTGATTCGGTCCTTTGTCGTGGCTCTCACCGGTGCCTCCCGTGAGGGAAGGTTATGGGCGTGCATACCCTGGCCCGGTAGGCAGACATAACCTTGTGTGCTCGTTTTGTTTTTATGGTACCTTGTCCCTGTTTGGGACCGTTTTGCCACGACGGTGGCCGTTGGCGTCTTTGGTAGACACGGGGCTACCCAAGACCTAGCCCTGAGAGGGAGATGGTCGGAGTGGCCAGGGAGAGTGCATGGCAAAGGGAGGGTTTCATCGGAATACTTTGGTCCACCGGATGGGAATCTGAGGCCAGTATTCCGTAGTGTGGGTAAAGTCGCTACCTCTGCAGAGTGTATTTAATCTATCGATAGCAGCCCTCGATTATGGGCAAGACTCGGAGTAAGTCACACCATGGATCAACTTTTATAATTAATCTTGCACACTAGTAATTGTTGTGATGCATTGTTTCGTGGTGAACCTTGACATTCGAGGTGTTCATGAGTGATTGGTTTCAGGTGTGACCCCGGTGTGGTCACCGTTTGGTTACAAGGTAACCGTCTGGTAAGCGAGTCTGTGTGACTCGGTGCGCTGTTTGGTTGCTTTAACCATCTGGTAAGCGAGTCCGTGTGACTCGGTGCGCTGTTTGGTTGCTTTAACCGTCTGGTAAGCGAGTCCGTGTGACTCGGTGTGCTGTTTGGTTGCTTTGCATAGCTTTGCGTTTGTAGTAATTTCTCGCATTAATTTAACTTGATTAATTATCATGATATTGTCTGTCATCGTGCTTATGTTTGTTGTGAACTTGCAAGTACATTCAATGTACTGACCTGGCGTGTCATGCCAGTTTTCAGGCAAGTTTATTCGCATCAGAGCGCACCTCGTGTCTAGGCTGTGTCCACGTCGGTGTCCCTGTGCCATGGAGTTCTGCTATGTTGTTCTTCCGCTGCCGCGTAGTTTCGTGTGATCGAGGCCCCAGCCATGTTCGTTAAATAATGTACATACTGTCCAGCAGCATCGTGTGTGCCGCTTGGCCTCGAATCTCGATGTAATATCAGACCTTTGTACCATGCTAGTATCAATAAAGCGGTTATTTCTGTACCAGGTTGTTGTGTATTGCCAGAAGACTCGATCTCTGGGCTGGCAATGCAGGGTAAACCGGTTGCTCTGAGCCCGGGTGCCATAACGTTTGGTATCAGAGCCGCGTTGATTGTAGGACACACTAGACCAATAGTGCGTTAGTAAAACGATAGATAGTTTCGGTTGAGTGCCGGTAGACATAGGAATTGGTTGTTGCATTGCATGCATGACTTATTGTTGTTATTACTAACCGTATGGTTTGTGAGTGTAGATGGCACCAGCACCGATCTTGTACCATCCTGAGCCAGCTCCATGCACACCGCCGCACCTGCTTCAGAACGTGTGGCGACGACTCTATCCAGAGGGTGCTGATCCAGAGTATCGGGTGTATCGCGAGCATCTGGCCGATGCATTGTATGAGTATTATGTTGAGGTCACTCTACACCATAGTTCCCCATCCGGCGCTTACACTCGTTCGTCTAAGGGTGGTCTTGCTTCTACTCCATCTCAGGCGGTTCAGTTTGCTGCTATCGAGGCTCTTGTAAACTTGCGCTACAATGAGGTTCGCATGCACACCCACCCTGGACTTTTCTTCTACCCATCTCTGCACGAGAATGGGCGTATCCGCTTTCCTTTGATTAATCCGGCGTGCGATCGTCCCACTAGCCACCTTGCATGCTACATCACCGCTAGCTATCTCCTTAACTATGAGTTAGCTCGGGAGCTCTCCCACGCTCGCGTCGCTCTCGCTGCTGCTTGTATAAGGAACCCTCTTCCCGCTGTCATCTACACTTCTGCTCCTTCCACCTCCGTTCCTACGACGACCTCGCAGGGTACCGTTAACCCTTTGACGGTGAACCCTCGCAGCGCTCCTATGCTTAGATCCCATCCCCCGCCTGCCCCTGAGGGAGAGCCCTCACGGCAGCGCCAGCGCACCTCCCTTCCCTCGAAGGTCTCTACTATCAGTTCAGGATCTGGGTCCGGCTCAGGAGACGAGCCTGCAGCAGCACCATCCGAGCAGTAGATCGTTAGAGTATCGTGGTAGTCACGAGCATGATGTAAGGTTGTAATCGCACTTGTCATGATGCGTAGTTTCATGTACGAGGGTAGTAGACCCATTGCGATGTTTATTTTCATGTTGGGACTATGTATAATTATGTTGGACTCTTTTTTTCGACTTGGTTTTATTCGCTGCTTTCTTCCGGGATTTGTCATTGGTTTTTCCCCACTTTGGAATTTTCTCATCATGGTTGTTATGTATTGGGAAAACAAAAAATAGGATGCCGCATGGAGGCAGCAGCAGTCAAGCTGGTGAGGATGTCCCTGTCCGTCGTTCCGCAAGACAGGCAGGACATTCCCCTGAACCATACCAGCCACCTCCGCCTCCACCGCCACAACCGCCTTCCACCGAGCAAATCCTGCGAATGTTTGAAGAAAGAAGGAGCAACGATCTGCTGGAAATACTGAAAAGTGTACAAGTTATGGTTGGGCAGAATGGAAACCAGAATGGCCATCATTCCAAGCTATCAGATTTTCAGCGAACCAAGCCTCCCAGTTTCAGCCATGCTACTGATCCGTTGGACGCGACGACTGGCTAAGGACTATTGAAAGAAAACTGGAAATTGCTTGCACAGACGACGGAGACAAGGTTCCCTTTGCAACACATTATCTCGAAGGAGTTGCCGCTATATGGTGGGATAATGCCAAAGCAATATGGCCTGCCGACGAGGAAATTACTTGGACAAAATTCAAGGATCATTTTTGCAAATATCATATTCCCACCGGAGTCATGAAGATCAAGCAACGCGAATTTCTCGCTCTCACTCAAGGCAGCATGACCGTCGCCGAGTATCTGAATAAATTCAACCATCTGGCCCGCTATTCTCTCCATGTTGTGGCCACATAAGAGCGGAAGATCGACCGATTCCTTGGAGGCCTACATCAACATCTCTGGTGCACTCTCAGTATGTTTGATTTCCCGGACTTCCTGACTCTGGTGAACAAGGCCCTCATCGCCAAGAGGGAACACAAGCTCCTGCACGACAACAAACCAGCTGCTAATGACCACAAGCGCAAATTCGAGCCCAAGAAGGATATGCAACCAGTGCAAAAGGCTCGTACATGGCAACATGCTTAGGTGGAGTACAAACCCAATTGGCAGCAGAACATCAACAAGACTACTACACAAGTCAAGAATGTCGTGACCAGCCCGGTGCGCGACGATTGCCAGCGCAACAATTCGTGCTTCAGCTGTGGTCAAACCGGACACTACGCCCGACAGTGTCCCAAGAACACCAAACACGTCGCTCCATTTCAGCCGCAAGTCAACTACATAGAGCAGTATTCCGCCCCAGATATAACCCAAGGGCAAGTTCATCACATCTCCGCAGACGAAGCCCAAGAGGGCCCGGAAGTCGTCATTGGTATGTTTCTCGTTAACGACATACCCGCCGTAATTCTATTTGATTCTGGGGCTTCCCACTCTTTTATTTTGCGGAGTTTTGCTTCCCAAAACAATTTCTCTTGCTCGATTTTGGGAAAACACATGCTGGTACAATCCCCGGGATCCCTCCTCAGAAGCAATCTCGTCTGCCGAAATTTGGAGATTGACATCAAGGGTCTCAAGTTTCCAACATCGTTTATAATCATCGATTCCAACAAATTGGATGTCATTCTGGGCATGAATTGGTTAACCCAATACCAAGTCTGCATCAGCTGTGCGTTACCGTGAAAAATATGGAAAGTCTCATTACCAGTTTTTATGCTCGCGAGCGCATCCCCACGAAGGATATGGTTTTTGCAGCCGTGACAGAAGAGGTGGAACTAATCCTAGTGGTCAGTGAGTATCCAGATGTATTTCCTGAAGAATTGCCCGGCATGCCACCAGACCGGGAATTGGAGTTTGCTATTGACCTAGTGCCTGGAACCACCCCGATACATAAGAAATATTACCGGATGCCCTCCTCAGAATTGGTGGAATTGAAGAAACAACTGGATGAGATGTCGCAAAAGGATACATTCGTCCAAGCTCTTCCCCATGGGGATCACCAGCAATCTTCGTGGACAAAAAGGATGGCAGTCTACGAATGTGTGTAGACTACCGATAGCTGAATGACGCACCATTAAAAACAAGTATCCACTGCCGAGGATTGACGATCTGTTTGATCAAGTCAGTGGGGCCAAAGTTTTCTCAAAGATTGATTTGTGGACGGGATATCATCAACTCAAGATTAAGAAAGAAGATATTCCTAAGACCGCGTTCACCACTCAGTACGGTCTTTACGAATACACTGTTATGTCCTTCGGCCTCACCAACGCTCCTGCATTCTTTATGCATATGATGAACAAGGTGTTTATGGACTTCTTGGGCAAGTTTGTGGTGGTGTTCATTGCTGACATCCTCATTTACTCCAAAATCAAGGACGAACATAAGGAACATCTTCGCGCAATTCTGCAACGGCTTCGCTATCATCAACTGTATGCCAAATTCAGCAAATGTGAGTTTTGGCTCCAGCAAGTGGGATTCCTCGGACATATCCTCTTGGCAGAAGGAATCTCGGTGGACCCAAGCAAGTTAAAAGATGTGATTGGTCCGCACCCACCACCGTCTCAGAAATCCAGAGTTTCCTTGGACTGGCCGGATATTATCGCCATTTTATCGAAGGATTTTCCAAGATCGCCAATCCAATGACTGAGCTCCTCAAGAAGGACAAGAAGTTCGTATGGACTGAAGACTGCGAACGGAGCTTCAATGAGTTAAAAAATAGACTGACATCGGCACCCATATTAACTCTTCCAGATATCTACCGCAGTTTCGATGTTTACTGCGACGCCTCCAGAAAAGGACTAGGGTCTGTACTCATGCAAGATGGCAAAGTGGTGGCCTATGCATCTCGCCAACTGTGACAACATGAAGGAAACTATCCTACTCATGATTTGGAATTGGCCGCAGTGGTGCATGCTTTGAAAATCTGGAGACATTATCTCGATTGGAAAGAAGTGCGAGATATTCACCGACCATAAAAGTCTCAAGTATATATTCACTCAAATTTGACTTGAACCTTCGACAGCGAAGATGGCTCGAGTTGGTTAAGGACTATGACCTCGGAATAAATTATCACCCGGGCAAAGCTAATGTGGTGGCTGAGGCCCTCAGCCGCAAACTAGCCAACCTCAATGCTCTAATGGATTCCTTGCCTCCAGAGCTCTATGAAGAAATCATGCAGCTAAATCTGGTAATCACCGACTCCCGTCTTACCAATATATTGGAAGTTGCTCCTACTCTCGAAGAAGAAATCCATAGAGCTCAAGCGGATGATAAGGTGTTACGGATATATGTTCAGAAGCTGCACCAAGGGCAAGCACCTGATTTCACTATTGATTAGCAAGGTTCGCTAAGGTTCCGAGGAAGACTTTGCGTACCCAACCAAGACAGTCTGAAGAAGAAAATATTGGCGGAAGCACATGAAGCACCATACTCAATTCATCCCGGTAGTACCAAGATGTATGAGGATCTTCGTCAGATATTTTGGTGGGATGGAATGAAGAAAGACACCGCGTACTTTGTGGCCTGATGCGATATCTGCAATAAGGTAAAGGCGGAACACCAAAAACCCGCCGAACTCCTCCAGCTCTGCCAGTATCCCAATGGAAATGGGACGATATTTGCATGGATTTCATCACCGGATTACCAAGGTCTCATCGAGGAAACGACACGATATGGGTCATAGTGGACACTCTAACCAAGGTGGCACACTTCCTACCCATCCGGACTACATACCGTGCAAATCAACTTGCACAACGGTATGTATCAAGAACTGTCATTCTACATGGAGTACCCAAGACTATCACCTCCGACAGGGGATCTCTATTCACATCCGCATTTTGGTCCCGACTTCATCAAGCCTTGGGGACCGCTCTGAAATCTGACATGGCTTACCATCCTCGACAGATGGATAGACCGAGAGAGTAAATCAAATACTCGAAGATATGCTCCGGCATGTACATTGGCCCAAGGAACCCAAGTGGGAAGACTGCGCCCTACGCCGAAGTTTTCCTACAACAACAGTTTCGAGCCAGCTTAAAGATGTCACCCTATGAAGATGGCGAATGCCGCACTTTTTAAATTGGTCTCAAACCGGGGATAGCCGTATTTTGGGACTGATTTAATGCTCGAAGCGAAGAAGCAAGTCAAGGAAATCCGAGACAGACCAAGAATCGCCAAATCCCGATAGAAGAGCTACTATGATGCCAAACATCGTCAGATCAGCTTCGAACCCGGAGAACACGTATATCTCGGAGTCACCCCTATGAAAGGAGTCAAGAGGTTAGAGACCCGAGGAAAATTGGCACCCAGATATATCGGTCCATTCCCCGTCATGGCCAGAGTCGGAACAGTTGCCTACCAGTTGGAATTGCCACCAGAATTGTTAGAAGTACACAACGTGTTTCACATCTCACAGCTAAGAAGATGCATCTCGCCACCGGAGAAAAGGACTGATATGTCAGAGATAGAATTGGCTAAGGATTTGACTTATGAGGAAAAGCCAATCAGAATACTGGATCACACAGAAAGGGTCACTCGCAGCAAAGATATAAGATTTTACAAGGTTCTGTGGGAGCATCACACCGAAGAAGAAGCAACCTGGGAAAGAGAGGAATTTTTAAGGACTGCATACCCAGAATGGTTTTCCCAAGCAACCGAATCTCGAGGACGAGATTCATCCTAAGTGGGGGAGGTTTGTGACAGCCTGGATTTTGCCATCTCTCTTTTTACCGGACTTGCCTTCTCTCTCTTTCCGGACTTGGTTTTCATCGTGGTTTTTGCCCTGATTTGATTTGGATTTTTGGATCAATTCAAATGGACTTGTCACTTGGCCATATCCTTGGCTTTCACCCAAGTGACCTATCTACCTTATTCCTCCCACAAATTCCCAAAATAATAAAATGAATATTTTTCATAAAAGGAAAATATTCATTTTTCTCTCTTAATCTCATTTCAGAACTTTGTGCTCCAAAGCAACCTCAGTTTTTCTTGCTCAGAAAAATCTGAGATAATTCCTAAATATTCTTAGGACCATGGCACATCTTCCCATGAAAAAATATTGCATCACTTTTTGTAATATTTTTTGTTGTATAAAATATTTTCACTTCTGGACCAGAAATGCACTTTGTACAACAAGTGCATTTTTTCTTGAGCTTTTGGCCTTGAGATTTCTTGAGCTTAAAGACCTTCCTAAGAAACCCTAAACCCCATGAGATTAGCCCTAATGGCCTTCTAGAAGGTGGCCAAACTTGGTGACCAAGTTTCTGACCAGAAACTTGCCAGCTTGGTAGAGTCGCGTCTGGTCGGCCTGGGTATGATCCATTACCTCTCCTAGACGTAGCACTACACGGTCGAGCTCGTATACAAGGTTTGGCCGCTCCTGGCCGTCGTTTTGGCCATGCCAGCTTGGTGACCGCGCGAGGACACGGCGCCTGGCAGCGTCTCGACGCGCTCTGGCTGGTGCTTTCACTACAAAAAAATACACTTCCGTGATGATACGTGTTTGTCACAGTAGGTCGTGTTTTTTGTCACGCATGTACATCCATGACAAATTTATGACAGAATCAAGATAGTCATACCTGTGCTATCGTAGAAGTGTTCCATGACATTACCAAAATTATCATCACGGAAGTGTCCACTTCCATTGTAACGCCCTCGATGCGGCTATATCTCCCACGTGTCGAAGCACGACTTAGAGGCATAACCGCATTGAAAGCAATGTCGCAAGTTTGGTAATCTTCACACAACCCATGTAATACATAAGGGAAAGAGACACATAGTTGGCTTACAAATGCCACTTCACACAATACATAAATAAACATCCATCATCCGTAATACACTCAAAGTCCGACTACGGAACCAAAATAAAGAAGATACCCCAAATGCTACACGGATCCCGATCGTCCCAACTGAGCTCCACTCTTGATCATCGGGAAAAGACACATAGTAACGACCACGTTCCTCGTCGAACTCCCACTTGAGCTTGTTTGCGTCCACCGTGACCGCATCGTCGGCACTGCAACTGTTTTGGTAGAATCTGTGAGTCACGGGACTCAACAATCTCACACCCGAGATCAAGACTATTTAAGCTTATAGGAAGGACAGAGTTGTGAGGTGGAGCTGCAGCAAGCGACTAGCATATATGGTGGCTACATTCGCAAAAGAGAGCGAGAAGAGGAGGCAAAGCACGGTCGTGAAGCTAGTAGCGATCAAGAAGTGATCCTGAACTACTTACGTCAAACATAACTCCAACACCGTGTTCACTTCCCGGACTCCGAGAAGAGACCATCACGGTTACACACGCGGTTGATGTGTATTTTAATTAAGGTCAACTTCGGGTTTTCTACAACCGGACATTAACAAATTCCCATCTGCCTCATAACCGCGGGCACGGCTTTCGAAAGATAATACCTGCAGGGTGTCCCAACAGCCCATAATAAGCTCTCACGGTCAACGAAGGATATTCCTTCTACCAGAAGACCCGATCGGTCTCGGAATCCCGGACTACAAGACATTTCGACAAAGAATAAAACAAGACCAGCAAAGCCGCCCGATTGTGCCGACAAATCCCGATAGGAGCTGCACATATCTCGTTCTCGTGGCACATCCGGATGAGCAGTCCATACAACTAAAACCAGACCTCAAGTTTCCTTGAGGCGTTACCACTGAGGCTCTAGTTCGGGCCAAGACTCGAAGGAGCACCGTCCGGGGGTTAAAATAAAGATGACCCTCGGGCTCGCGAAAACCGGGGAAAAAGGCTTAGGTGGCAAATGGTAAAACCAAAGTTGGGCCTTGCAGGGCGAGTCTTATTCAAAGCGAACTGTCAAGGGGTCCCATAAATCACCCAACCCGTGTAAGGAACGCGAAATCAAGGAACATAACACCGGTATGACGGAAACTAGGGTGGCAAGAGTGGAACAAAACACCGGGCATAAGGCCGAGCCTTCCACCCTTTACCAAGTATATAGATGCATTAATTATAGCAGATATATATTGTGATATCCCCAACAAGTAAACATGTTCCAAAAAGGAACAACAACTCCATGTTCCAACAAGGAACAAACTTCACTTCACACCTGCAACTAGCAACGCTATAAGAGGGGTTGAGCAAAGCGGTAACATAGCCAATCAACGGTTTGCTAGGAAAGGATGGTTAGGGGCTGACATGGCAATATGGGTGGCATGATATAGCAAGTGGTAGGCAACGCAGCATAGGCATAGCAAAAGAGCGAGCATGTAGCATAGCAAAGATAGAAGTGATTTCGAGGGTATGGTCATCTTGCCTGCAATGTTCTCAAAGTTGTCGAAAGCTTGATCCTCGTAAGCGTTCTCAACAGGTTCCTCGTTCACGAACTCGTCTCCCGGCTCTACCCAAAGCAAGAACACAAACAAAGGAACCACAATAAATCACGGTGCAATGCACAAGCAACATGATGCAAAACATGACATGATATGCGAGATGTGATATGCAATGCGTATGCGTGCTCGGAAGGAAAATGATGAACCAGGCATCAACTTGGCAAACCAAGTATGCCTCTGGAAAGATGAGATGATTTCGGTTGAAATCGATATAAAGATCACCGAATCGGATGCACGGTTTGCAAATGACAAGCAAAACAAGAATGGCACAAATCTGCCATTAACAGCATGATACCACTTAGCAAGCAACAAGAAAATAAACTACTGCATCCAAACGTACCAGAAAAGCATATGGCAGTGATCTACTCAAGATGCTTGACAAAAGATGAACACTGAGCTACGGCTAAATCACATCATAACAGGTTCAAACAAGCATGGCAAAAGTGCAAAATATATCAGCTTCACAGACTTAGGGAAATTACTGAACATGACAAAAACAGCATCAGGTAGCAATGTTCAGAGCAAGAAAACTACATGCTAAAGGAACTTATAGTAGCAAAACAAGGCATGGCATGAATCTACTCAAAGCATAGAACAAAAGTCCCTTACTGGCCATAAGGCAAAAAGGATCAGAAACTATAATAACATCCATGTAAACATAGCAAGTTTCGTTAACAGATTCAGCAACAGGGCATGGCAAAAACAGATAACAAGTAGGCATGTTTAAGAGCTTGATGTACTCGCTACAGAGCATCTCATGATAAACTAAGCATACATACATCAAGAAGACATGGCATAGAAGATATAAATGGCAAGAACAACATCATAGCATACACGGATCTACTACAACAACCTTGGCAAAATTGAATAACATGTAAACAATCTGCCAGGAAACATTTTATAGAAAAAGTAGAGCTCGATTGACTCAAGCTATGGCACTTCATAATTGCAAACAAGGGCATGGATGGATAGAGCATTACCATATGTTCAAAACATCCTTACTGAAGTATCTCAAAATATGCATGGATCTCTCGGTAGCATCAAGTTAACATGGCATAAAAATATCAGCAAAACTGGGGCTGAAATCAGCAACATCATGAAGCCTAGTTTGCATGCTTGTGCTAGCCACCACAGAGATCACAAAAATACATGGCATACACCCCTGGAAAAATGGCATGGCATATTACAAAACACATGTAGGACTCAAATTCATAGGATGCACACATCAATCATGGCAAAAATGACAAAAGTGCATGTTCTGTTACGAAACAGAAACTAACATCACATAGCCCTCTTCCAACAGCATTTCGGGCATCAAGATTAGCTCAAATGAAAATGATGCAATGAGATGAAATGATCTACTCTTCGGGTCGAACATTTTGACATATTACACGCACGAAACGGAGCTGTGGGTGCAGAGTTATGATGCGTTGAAATTGCCACGAAATAATCACCGAGACAAAAACTTGGACGAAATTAAGGGGGGAAGAAGTCAACCCTCGGGTTCCCGATCTAGATCGGCCCGGGTCCGAGGCGGTGGCGCGGCGAGCAGCTCGCCGGAGCTCGCCCGGGGCCGGAGGAGAGGAGGGGGGCCGGCCGGAGGAGGGGGCGCCGGCGGCGGAGGCGGACGGAGGCGGCGACGGACGGCACGGACCGACGGCGGCGGGGCGGCGGCGGGCGGGCGGCGGCGGAAGCGGCGTGAGGAGATGGGCTCGGGGGCCCGATCCGGCCTCGCTGGGCGGCGCGCGGCGGCGCTTACGTGGCGCTGACCCGATTAGTGGCGGCGGCTGGCGGACACGTCCGGGCGGCGGGTGGACGTGTCCGTCGGCGGGAGGAGGAAGGAGCTAGGGTTTGGACCCGGATTTGGACGGGGGAGGTGTTTAAATAGGCATAGAGGGAGCTAGGAGAGTCCAAATGAGGTGTAGTTTTCGCCCACACGATCGTGATCGAGCGACGGAGAGCATGGGAGTGACTTAGATGGGTTATTGGGCTGTTTTGAAAGGGTGTTGGGCTGCAACTTAAAAGAGGCCTTTTGCGAGAGTGCGGTTAACCGTTGGAGAGCCAAACGAGCTCCAAATGACCCGAAACTTGACAGGTGGTCTACCGGTGGTATACCAAGGCCACTTGACAAACCTCGGTCCATTCCGAGAAAGTTTAGTACCCGCTCACGGAAAAACGTAAAAGGGGACGCCGGGGGACATAGGAGTGCCGGATTGCAAAACGGACAACGGGGAAAATGCTCGGAATCATGAGACGAACACATATGCAAATGCGATGCACATGATGACATGATATGAGACATGAGATGCATGACATGGACAAAATGCAAAATAAAGAAAAACCCAACCACGGAGGGAATATCATATCACAATGCCGAAAATGGCAAGAGTTGGAGTTACAAATATGGAAAGTTACATCCGGGGTGTTACAACACTCCACCACTACAAGAGGATCTCGTCCGAGATCTAGGACCGAAAGAACTCCGGATATTCAGAACGGAGGTGATCCTCGCGCTCCCTGTGTGGCTTCTCGGTCGGAATGGTGTGACCACTTCACTTTCGTGAATTTGATTGACTTATTATGCGAGTCTTGCACTCGGTTTCTTCAAGAATAGCAACGGGTGCTCATGATAAGAGAGATCTTCTTGAAGGTCAATTTCTTGAAGTTGATGGTGCGTTCAGAGTCTTGAAGCACTTGCGAAGGCGTGACACGTGAAACACGTCGTGCACATTTGCGAAGTTGGAGGGAAGCTCAAGTTGATAGGCGAGATCGCCTCTCTTGCCAATGATCTTGAAAGGACCCACGTATCTAGGGGCAAGCTTCCCTTTGATACCGAAGCGACGAGTGCCCTTCATTGGAGAGACGCGGAGGTAGACATGGTCTCCGATTTCAAAAGCCACATCACGGTGCTTATCATCATAATAGCTCTTCTGGCGCGATTGCGCGGCTTTGAGATTCTCACGAATGACTTTGCACATTTCTTCGGCTTCTGCGATCAAGTCATTGCCAAGAAGTTGGCGTTCACCTGTCTCAGACCAATTGAGAGGAGTACGGCACTTTCTGCCATAGAGAATTTCAAATGGGGCCATGCCCGAACTCGCTTGGAAGCTGTTGTTGTAGGAGAACTCGGCATATGGAAGACAATCTTCCCACTTCATACCGAAGGAAATGACACAAGCCCTGAGCATATCTTCAAGGATTTGATTGACTCGCTCGACTTGGCCACTTGTTTGAGGATGGAAGGCTGTCTTTGAAAGCGAATGTTGGTGCCCATGGCCTTCCGAAAAGAATCCCAAAACTTGGAGGTAAAGATGCTGCCACGGTCTCAAGAGATCAATTGTGGAATGCCGTGCAAGGAGACAATCACGGAGGTGTATAGCTCGCCAACCGAGCTGCTGTGATAGATTCTTTGATAGGAAGAAAATGAGCCACTTTAGTAAGCTTGTCAATGACAACGAAGATAGCATCATTTCCACGCTTGGACTTTGGAAATCCAGTCACGAAGTCCATTTCAATATGATCAAACTTCCATTCTGGAATAGCAAGAGGTTGGAGGAGACCAAATTTGGTCTTTGGTGTTACCTTTCACTCTTCTGCGCAGACATCACACTCATTCACGAATTGAGCAATTTCTCGCTTCATTCGAGTCCACCAATATGACTGCTTGAGGTCATGGTACATCTTCGTACTTCCAGGATGAATGGATAGAAGCGAATTGTGTGCCTCGTTCATGATGATTTTTCGTAGATCACCCTTTGGAACCACAATCCGGTCCTCAAAGAAAAGAGTATCTTTGTCATCAACGTGGAAGCACTTGTACTTGGAAATGCCCTTGTCGATACCACGTTTCACCTTTTTCACCATGGTATCCAAGTTGAGCCTCACGAATCTGATCTTCCAAAGTAGGAGAGACTATGAGGTTGGCAAGAAAGCCTTGAGGAACAACTTGAAGATTCAGCTTGTGGAAAGCTTCACGAGAGATCCGGTTGGAAGGGCTTGAGGATTAAAGCTGTTGCGATAGCTTTCCTGCTCAAAGCATCTGCAATGACATTGGCCTTGCCGAGTATATTCAATACTTGGGTTGTACTCTTGAATCATTTCGACCCATCGAGTTTGCACGAGGTTGAGGTTGGGTTGAGTGAAGATATACTTGAGGCTCTTGTGATCGGTGAAAATGTCCACTTTCCTTCCCAACAAGAGATGTCTCCATGTTATCAATGCATGGACAACTGCCGCCAACTCAAGATCGTGAGTGGGGTAGTTCTTTTCGTTGGGCTTCAACTGGCGAGAGGTATAGGCCACAACTCTCTTCTCTTGCATTAACACAGCACCGAGACCTTGAAGAGAAGCATCACAGAAAACTTCAAATGGCTTGGATTCATCAGGAGGAGTCAAGACAGGAGCTGTGACGAGTTTCTCTTTGAGAGTATTGAAAGCAACGTCACACTCGTGGAGACCGGACATACTTCACATGCTTACGGAGGAGGTTGGAAAGAGGCTTTGCAATCTTGGAGAAATTCTCAACGAATCTTGACAATAGCTTGCAAGACCAAGAAAATCTATGAGCTGCTTGACATTCTGAGGAGGTTCCCAATTCACAACTGCGGACACCTTCTCGGGATTAACAGCGATGCCCTTGGCTGAGATGATGTGACCAAGATAAAGCACTTCATCAAGCCAAAATTCACATTTGGAGAACTTCGCATAGAATTGATACTCTCTGAGCTTGTCTAGCACCAATCGCAAATATTTGGCATGATCCTTCTTATTCTTGGAGAAGACCAAAATATCATCAAGATAGACCAAGACGAATTCATTGGTGTAGGGGTTGAATATGAAGTTCATCATCCGAGAGAATGTTGGAGGAGCATTGACAAGGCCGAAAGACATGACAAGATATTCATAAGAACCAAAGCTTGTTCGAGATGTTGTCTTGGGAATATCTTGTTCACGAATGCTAATCTGATGATAACCCATACGAAGGTCAAGCTTGGAGAACACTTTAGCACCTTTGAGTTGCTCGAAAAGTTCATTGATGTTGGGAAGTGGATACTTGTTCTTGATAGTCTTTTATTCAATGGACGGTAATCGGCGCAAAAGTCGGTCCGTGCCATCCTTCTTCTGGACAAAAAGAACACCACAACCCCAAGGAGATGAACTCGGTCCGATCAAACCAGACGCTCTTGTTCATCGAAATGCTTCTTCAATTCCTTCAGCTCATTAGGTCCAAGCTTGTATGGGCGGCTTGCAAACGGGTTCGATGCCGGGCTCAAGATCAATAACGAACTCAAGCTGGCCGATGAGGAGGCATACCGGAAGCTCTTACGGAAAGACATCTTGGTACTCACAAACGACTGGAATCTGAGAGATAGCATCCAATTCGCCCTTCTCATTGAGAGAAAACAACCGAATGGTTTCATCACGAGCGGCATAGATGATCACATCATTAGAAGAGTGTGTCAAATGAATTTCCCTGGCAGCACAATCAAGCTGAGCTTTGTGCCGAGAAAGCCATCCATCCCGAGAATAAGATCAATATCCGAGTCACCAAGAACAATTGGTTTAGCAATCTATAGTCGCCCATCTTGATACCGACATTCGAACCAAAACTCGAGAAGTCATCTCCTTAGCCGGAGAAACAATAGACAAAGGTCTCGGCAATGCTTGAGTAACCAAATCATGCATAGCCACAAAAGGTCTTGAGATGAAAGAATGCGATGCACCAGTATCAAATAAGACTTTTGCAGGAATATCATTAACTGAGAGATTACCCATTATCACATCAGTAGATTCCTCTGCTTGAGCTGCATTCGTCATATTCACCTTGGCATGCTTTGGATTATGCTTGAACACTGCATTGCTGGAAGATTTCACAGGAGGAGGACGCGGAAGGCGCCTTTGGTTGAAGCATTTGTTCGCATAGTGACCTTTCTGGCGACATTTGTTGCAAGTCACCTCTCGAGCGGACGGTGGTAAGGAGCATTTGACCTTGGAGCTTGAGAATTAGACTTGTTACGATAGCACTTTGGGTTGGGCGGGTGGGAAGATCCACGACCACCGAGTTCTTCTGGCGATAAGGCCGACGGAACGGAGGAGGAAGGTAGAACTTGGCTGCTTAGCTGCCACTTGAGAGGAAGAAGACTGACTGCATCCCCGATTCTCTTCTTAGAAGCCTCACATTTGAGCTGGGCAGCTTCTTGCTTGATTGCCATGTTGTAGAATTCATCATACTTATCTGGCTCAAAAGCACAAGAGCTAATTGCGGATCTTCTCCGAGACCACCTCTAATTGATAGATCATACTCTTTTCATCAGTGCGTCTTGCTTAGCGAAGCGGCGAGTTCTGGAACTGGATATTGTATTGATAGACAGACATGTTGCCTTGCTTGAGATTGCGGAACTCCTCACGCTTGCTCTCAACAACACTTTTCTAATGTGGTGAGCTCACGAAGTCTCTGCGGAACTCATCCCTGTAATGACACGACCTCCTCTGGAATCTTTGTATTGGTGGAACCACTTTCGGCAGCTTGGTCTTTGAGTTGAAACGAAGCAAACTTGACAAAGTCCTCGTGTCCGACATTGCTACATTCAAAATGTTTGCAGATGTCCACAAGCCAATCGTCGGTGTCTGTGGCCTCGACACAGAAACTGAAAGACTTCGGTTGATTAGCGAGGAACTGATTGAGAGTAGCAAAGTGCGGCTGGTTGTTGCCTTGACCTTGATTGCCTTGATTGCCTTGCCCTTGAGTACGCTCTTGCAAGAGTTGCAAAATCATCGAGCATTGGCATTGGTGGCTGCCATGATAGCTTGCCATGCCTCCGGCGGAGGTGGAGGTGGAGGGTTCGATTGATTATCATCATTGCGATCCGGATTCAGACGCGTTGGCGGAGCCATCCTGAAGAGGGTGACATCCGTTAGCACTTTGATGAGACAGATAGACAAGTTGAATCAACGGATAGAAATTGCAACATATAGTCTTCACAATAAACATTCGAACAAGGATGAGCGAATGAATTCCAAAGTTAACATCACACGTCCATTAAGGTGAGAAGCCACTTAGATAAAGGTATGGAAACATCATCCGCCTTTGAAACAATTCGAATATCACAACTGAAAACAAAGATTGGCTTCTAGAATAAGCGGAACAAACACATGATAGAGATTTACGCCCAAAGTGTTCGTGGTGGGGCCCACACGGACCACGACGATAGCGGCCGTCACGAATGACAAACAAGACGTCCCGAATCAGCATAGCCAAGGATTCTTTAAGACGCCTCGCGACCACTTGTAAATCGACCGTGAATGGGCGGACCACTAGACGTTGGACCCCAATCTCAAATCATACATCCGTCGGAAAGATATCCCGTAAGCTACTGGAATTCCCACCTATAAACTCCCGAAACTTTACGGTTATGCAATGCGGTGTTGGGGATCTGAGGACACAAAATATATCACCCAAACTAACAATACCTAGATCCAAATTGTATCCATCCGTCAACACATAACCAAGAAACCTTCGAAATCGTGGTACCTCGACCTTCAAAAACATCCGTTATCTGAGTCATGGCAATACTCGAGCTCGCCCCGATCTTGGCTTATCGGGGTTATCTCACCAACAACTGCACAAAAGAGATTTCGATGTCGGTAAAACTCAGGTATTCCGATCGCAACGATAAAATTGTGGCGACAACACCTCGGAGCTCAACTCCCCGGGACACTGCCACAACCCCTAAATGTCAGGAGGCACCAAGAACAATGTTCTCGTCACAAAACCATCGGAACGATCCCAAGATACCCACGTGATCCTAAAAAAACAATTTAGTGAAATTTGAGGAGAGGAGAGTCAAAACTTCTACTCTCCGATATATATAATCCTAAGACTCAAAATATTTTTCCGTTCTAGACTCAACAACGCCAGCAAACAATCAAGTAGGGGGCTCCTAAGTCGGGGAAGGCTCTGATTACCAACTTGTAACGCCCTCGATGCGGCTATATCTCCCACGTGTCGAAGCACGACTTAGAGGCATAACCGCATTGAAAGCAATGTCGTAAGTGAGGTAATCTTCACACAACCCATGTAATACATAAGGGAAAGAGACACATAGTTGGCTTACAGTCGCCACTCCACACAATACATAAATAAACATCCATCATCCAGAATACACTCAAAGTCCGACTACGGAACCAAAATAAAGAAGATACCCCAAATGCTACACAGATCCCCGATCGTCCAAACTGGGCTCCACTACTGATCATCGTGAAAGACACATAGTAACGACCACGTTCCTCGTCGAACTCCCACTTGAGCTCGGTTGCGCCACCTGCACCGCATCGTCGGCAGCTGCAACTGTTTTGGTAGAATCTATGAGTCACGGGGACTCAGCAATCTCACACCCACGAGATCAAGACTATTTAAGCTTATAGGAAGGACAGAGTTGTGAGGTGGAGCTGCAGCAAGCGACTAGCATATATGGTGGCTACATTCGCAAAAGAGAGCGAGAAGAGGAGGCAAAGCACGGTCGTGAAGCTAGTAGCGATCAAGAAGTGATCCTGAACTACTTACGTCAAACATAACTCCAACACCGTGTTCACTTCCGGGACTCCGCCGAGAAGAGACCATCACGGTTACACACGCAGTTGATGTGTATTTTAATTAAGGTCAACTTCGGGTTTTCTACAACCGGACATTAACAAATTCCCATCTGCCTCATAACCGCGGGCACGGCTTTCGAAAGATAATACCTGCAGGGGTGTCCCAACTTAGCCCATTATAAGCTCTCACGGTCAACGAAGGATATTCCTTCTACCGAAGACCCGATCGATCTCGGAATCCCGGACTACAAGACATTTCGACAAAGCAATAAAACAAGACCAGCAAAAGCCGCCCGATTGTGCCGACAAATCCCGATAGGAGCTGCACATATCTCGTTCTCGAGGCACATCCGGATGAGCAGTCCATACAACTAAAACCAGACCTCAAGTTTCCTTGAGGGGGCTACCGCAGGGCTCTAGTTCGGGCCAGCACTCGAAGGAGCACTCGTCCGGGGGGGTTAAAATAAAGATGACCCTCGGGCTCGCGAAAACCCGGGGGAAAAGGCTTAGGTGGGAAATGGTAAAACCAAAGTTGGGCATTCTTTGGGCGAGTCTTATTCAAAGCGAACTGTCAAGGGGTCCCATAAATCACCCAACCGTGTAAGGAACGCGAAATCAAGGAACATAACACCGTATGACGGAAACTAGGGTGGCAAGAGTGGAACAAAACACCGGGCATAAGGCCGAGCCTTCCACCCTTTACCAAGTATATAGATGCATTAATTATAGCAGATATATATTGTGATATCCCCAACAAGTAAACATGTTCCAAAAGGAACAACAACTCCATGTTCCAACAAGGAACAAACTTCACTTCACCGCAACTAGCAACGCTATAAGAGGGGTCGAGCAAAGCGGTAACATAGCCAATCAACGGTTTGCTAGGAAAGGATGGTTAGGGGCTGACATGGCAATATGGGTGGCATGATATAGCAAGTGGTAGGCAACGCAGCATAGGCATAGCAAAAGAGCGAGCATCTAGCATAGCAAAGATAGAAGTGATTTCGAGGGTATGGTCATCTTGCACGCAATGTTCTCAAAGTTGTCGAAAGCTTGATCCTCGTAAGCGTTCTCAACAGGTTCCTCGTTCACGAACTCGTCTCCCGGCTCTACCCAAAGCAAGAACACAAACAAAGGAACCACAATAAATCACGGTGCAATGCACAAGCAACATGATGCAAAACATGACATGATATGCGAGATGTGATATGCAATGCGTATGCGTGCTCCGGAAGGAAAATGATGAACCAGGCATCAACTTGGCAAACCAAGTATGCCGCTGGAAAGATGAGATGATTTCGGTTGAAATCGATATAAAGATCACCGGAATCGGATGCACGGTTTGCAAATGACAAGCAAAACAAGAATGGCACAAATCTGCCATTAACAGCATGATACCACTTAGCAAGCAACAAGAAAATAAACTACTGCATCCAAACGTACCAGAAAAGCATATGGCAGTGATCTACTCAAGATGCTTGACAAAAGATGAACACTGAGCTACGGCTAAATCACATCATAACAGGTTCAAACAAGCATGGCAAAAGTGCAAAATATATCAGCTTCACAGACTTAGGGAAATTACTGAACATGACAAAAACAGCATCAGGTAGCAATGTTCAGAGCAAGAAAACTACATGCTACAGGAACTTATAGTAGCAAACCAAGGCATGGTATGAATCTACTCAAAGCATAGAACAAAAGTCCCTTACTGACCATAAGCCAAAAAGGATCAGAAACTATAATAACACCCATGTAAACATAGCAAGTTCCGTTAACAGATTCAGCAACAGGGCATGGCAAAAACAGATAACAAGTAGGCATGTTTAAGAGCTTGATGTACTCGCTATAGAGCATCTCATGATAAACTAAGCATACATACATCAATAAGACATGGCATAGAAGATATACATGGCAAGAACAACATCATAGCATACATGGATCAACTACAACAACCTTGGCAAAATTGAATAACATGTAAACAATCTGCCAGGAAACATTTTATAGCAAAAGTAGAGCTCGATTGACTCAAGCTATGGCACTTCATAATTGCAAACAAGGGCATGGATGGATAGAGCATTATCATATGTTCAAAACATCCTTACTGAAGTATCTCAAAATATGCATGGATCTCTCGGTAGCATCAAGTTAACATGGCATAAAAATATCAGCAAAACTGGGGCTGAAATTAGCAACATCATGAAGCCTAGTTTGCATGCTTGTGCTAGTCACCACAGAGATCACAAAAATACATGGCATACACCCCTGGAAAGATGGCATGGCATATTACAAAACACATGTAGGACTAAAATTCATAGGATGCACACATCAATCATGGCAAAAATGACAAAAGTGCATGTTCTGTTACGAAACAGAAACTAACATCACATAGCCCTCTTCCAACAGCATTTCGGGCATCAATATTAGCTCAAATGAAAATGATGCAATGAGATGAACTGATCTACTCTTCGGGTCGAACATTTTGACATATTACACGCACGAAACGGAGCTACGGGTGCGGAGTTATGATGCGTTGAAAATGCCACGAAATAATCACCGAGACAAAAACTTGGACGAAATTAAGGGGAGAAGAAGTCAACCCTCGGGTTCCCGATCTAGATCGGCCCGGGTCCGAGGCGGTGGCCTTGGCGAGCAGCTCGCCGGAGCTTCGCCGGGGCCGGAGGAGAGGAGGGGGCCACGAGGAGGGCGCCAAGCGGAGGCGACGGAGGCGGCGACGGGAAGGCGCCGGGACGGCCATGCGGGCGGTAGGCTGGGCGGCGGCGGGCGGCGGCAAGCGGGCGTGAGGAGATGGGCTCAGGCGGGCCCGATCCGGCCTCGCTGGCCGGCGGCGCGGGCGGCGGCGTGTACGGCCCGATTGGGCGCGGGCGGCGCCGACGGGCGGACACGTCTGGCGGGCGGTGGACGTGTCCGTCAAGCGGGAGGAGGAAGGAGCTAGGGTTTGGACCCGGATTTGGACGGGAGGTGTTTAAATAGGCATAGAGGAGCTAGGAGAGTCCAAATGAGGTGTAGTTTTCGCCAACACGATCGTGATCGAACGACGGAGTGCATGGAAGTGAATTAGATGGGTTATTGGGCTGTTTTGAAAGGGTGTTGGGCTGAAACTTACAAGATGCCTTTGAGAGTGCGGTTAACCGTTGGAGAGCCAAACGAGCTCCAAATGACCCGAAACTTGACAGTGGTCTACGGTGGTATACCAAGGCCACTTGACAAACCTCGGTCCATTCCGAGAAAGTTTAGTACCCGCTCACGGAAAAAGCGTAAAAGGGACGCCGGGGACATAGGAGTGCTTGGGATTACAAAACGGACAACGGGGAAAATGCTCGGAATCATGAGACGAACACATATGCAAATGCGATGCACATGATGACATAATATGAGACATGAGATGCATGACATGGACAAAATGCAAAATGAAGAAAAACCCAACCATGGAGGGAATATCATATCACAATGCCGAAAATGGCAAGAGTTGGAGTTACAAATATGGAAAGTTACATCCGGGGTGCTACATCCATGACGATAAATCACGCGTCACAGAAGTGCTTTCGTCAAGGGTGACCGACACGTGGCATCCACCGTAACGGAACGCCGTTAAGCTATCGAGTCGGGTTTTGGATCCGATAACCCATTAACAGCCCCGACCAATGCGGATTTTCCACGTGTAAAATCATCATTGGCTAGAGGAAACACGTGTCGGCTCATCGTTGGGATGTATGTCATCCACTTAGTGGATGTAGGCGCCTATGATAGGTCGTCGTGGCACGGCTAAACAAAGGGCCCATTCTCGTGAAAAGGCCGGCCCGTTTGACTTGGTCAAAAGCTGGCGGGCCGGCCCATGGAAAGCCTGTTAACGACATGTTCGCATATAGCCCATTTAAAGCCCGCTAACCCAAGGCCCGTCACGCCCTATCCGAATTAGGCCCAGTAGCGTCATCTGGGCCATCCAATATGATTCCAGCCCGTTTTCACTTCTGGCCCATGTATAGCCCATGACGTCTTTCGGCCCATATGAGGCCCTTTGTAACTCTTGGCCCATTAGCGGCCCGTGTTGAAACTGGCCCATAATGAATAGTGTCTTACTTTACACCGATTAACGACCCGTGGTGAAACTGGCCCGTAATGAACAGTGTATCACTTTATACCCATTAACGGCCCGTTATTCCGTTGGGCCGTTTCCAGCCCAAGTTAACTTTCGGCCTTCCGAGGGCCCATTTATTCTTGGGCTCATTTGCAGCATTCGGTTACTTACGGCCCTTTACTGTCATTTTCTGATTGTGGGTCAAATTCAGCCCGTCGTTATAGTCGGCCCGTTTGTGGACCGTTAGTGTGTTGGGCCATTTTCATAGCATCACCAAATACGGCCTATTAACGGCCCGTTATGGTCAGCCCATAAAACGTACGATTTCCATTAAAGGCCCGTCTACGGCCCATTAAAGGCCCGTACAAGACCCATAAATGAGTCGGCGGCCCATGGATCCTACGAGACGTAGAAGGCCCATGGATCCTACGAGACGTACAAGGCACATGGATCCTATGAGACGTAGAAGGCCCATGGATCCTACGAGACGTAGAAGGCCCATGGATCCTACGAGACGTAGAAGGCCCATGGATCCTACGAGACGTAGAAGGCCCATGGATCCGACGGCCCGTGAAGGGCCATGGTCGGGCGAGTTGGCCCCCGTTTGAATGATATAGCATATTCAAATAATTATCCTACTCAATACTATCACCTCTAAAAAGCATACACTATACAACAAAAAGATCAAGGCATAGAAAGGTAGAATAATCCTACACTATACAATAAAGAAATTATGGCCGATTATACCCACTGGGAATTATGGTTCGGCACAGGTGATAATAAAGCATACACAAACAAAAAATTACATACACTGGGCAAATACATCTCATACATCATGGACGCGCATCAACTTAACTCCATTTGAAGTATAATCTCTTCAGAAAATAGGATTGGCCGGATTCAGATATCACAAATTTCAGTCTGCAAAATCTCCAATTCCTTCATTGTTACCTCAGTGTCTTGTTTCATTTTTTTGACTCCTGCATCTAATACCTGCATGTCCAGTCTCAACTTGTTGATTATACGTTGAATATCATGTACATGTTGTCTTGCCACCTCTAGTTGATGCTCGAGAACATCGACATTCCAATTCCAATCCATAATCATTCGGTAACGGCCATGCCGCATCGCCGCAGATCTTTGTGTTGATGTCACTTCATCCCGAAATGTTTACGTAAGTACACATGATTAGGGCAAAAATATAGTTACAACAGTGAAGCGAAC
The DNA here is from genome assembly GCA_021605145.1 of Aegilops bicornis. Classification (NCBI taxonomy): domain Eukaryota; kingdom Viridiplantae; phylum Streptophyta; class Magnoliopsida; order Poales; family Poaceae; genus Aegilops; species Aegilops bicornis. The sequence goes on from CM038669.1 coordinate 522,523,056, forward strand.
AAGACACTATTTTGTACTACATGGCAAAACAGGACTAACAATAATGTTACACATCACTTTAAAAAGAATGTTACACATCATGAAGCATAAGCACGTGATATTTTAAAAATTATAAAAAAGATAGTCTGTGCAGCCTGCATACAGAAATCCCTCTTAGCTCACCAGAGGAGCATGTTGTTGGGGCCCAATCGAAAACACAGACAAGTTACAAATTTAGACAACATGTTGCGTATAAGTAAGCAAGCAGTTGGCCATTATGTGCCTCAATTAAACTCTTAGGGAGCATAATGAACAGCAGAGGGTTTCATACAAACATACTAAAGCAGGCAAAACTATGCAATCATTAGCGTAGTATAAACTAGATTGTGAGCCTCATGCAATAATAGTTGGTTAATAGACTTAAAAGCTTCAGGCACACTTCGGGAGAGTAATTAAATGGTAAGGCCTTTAATTATGTCAACTAATAGTGATACAAGTACCGAACATCGGGCATGATTATTTGGGCATCTCATTAAGCGAGGACAAATAAAGCAATTGAAAAGAGAAAATTAACTATGCCTGAAACAAACAAGGAATTGAACTGTTGAGTTGCATACAGTGACTTACCATAGCAGGTTGAAGAGGCTCAGCGCAGCTCCTACTTCTCTTGCAAGGCTCCTTCCTAACATCTTGTACTTGGAAATCCTCAATCTTATCTTAATTGCACCCCATCTGCAAGGTGACACAAACTAGTTACTCGTCTCCTTGGAAGATAAATATGCATACTTTCTAGTCTGTGAACACAAAAGGATGAGATTATAACAAAACAACACCACATAATGAAACATGCCGCATCTCTTGCACTTGCACACAATGAAATGAGCATTTACTATGTACGCACTATGTAAAAACTAGGCATACCTTGAACTGGATCTCCAGTACTCTTGGAGAGCCCTCTTAGTGTACAACCAAACCTTTATGTCACCTATGAGTTAGACAAGGCCCCACTACAGCAGCCCTTAGTGTTTAAATCGTTGACAAGCTCATTAGAGTGTTAGGTTAAGAACAACAAGTAATCAAAGCAAACAATCCTAGTATGGCTAGGTGATGCAAACAAGCAATTGAACAGATGTGTGAGCAAATCTTACATATCAAGAAAAGAAGCAAAGAAGGAGGCTTAAAGACCATCACTTGACTGACCAGATTTAAGGGCCATTTAAACATCATGTGCAACGTATGAACTAACATAAACATTGCATATTCCAGATTCTACAATGGAATGCACATGTATTAAGATTATGCCATGTATGATGATGCCTAAATGTATGCAGATAGTAGGCGAGAGTGGTTCATCATTGCATGCACAATTGAATTGCATGTTAAGGGCCGATTCGATTCGCCTTTTCAGGGCATATTGTCAAAATAAGCCATAAAAGATGTAAAGAAGTCATTTTTGAGTTATGGGCTTGGGCTTAACTAATTTCGCTTTGGAGGGGGGTGTTTCGGGTAGAACCTCACTAAAAATTGAAGGGAATGGGAATAGTGAAATGACTCTGTTGTCTGCCTATATTACACTCAAAATGCAATCACGGCCTTGCCTGTCACACCGACCCTCAAGTAAAACAAACACGCAAGCATTCATTGCCACGCCGCTTGCATCTCCTCTCCCCTTTCCCTCTACCTCGATCCCCTTTGCATCACTAGGGTTCCTCCAAATGAAGCTGTCTCCACCGGTCCCATCCGGCCCGGTCCTCGGCGATGCTATGTCCAGCTAGGCTACATGGCCGGAGGGTAGGGGCAAATCTCCCTTGTTGCTCCTTCCTCTGGTGCCGCCCCTCATTCTCATGGTCTCCAGCAACTGCTCCACTGTGGTTCGTCTAACACACTACTCCGGCGGGCGCTGCACAACTACGGCTGATGCCACACCGCGGCTGAAGGCACCTTATTCCCCCTCCCCTCCTCCCAGGCCATGGCCTTGAGGTGCTGTCGAAGGATGAGCTCATCCAACAAGGTGAGGATCTCCTCTGATTTTTGCCAAATTTTCATTCTGATCCACTATACGCTGAATTGCTATGAGCTACTTACATTGTTGCTATATGATGCATTGCTATGAGCTGCTCCTGCTGCTGCTATATGATGAATTGCTATGAGGTGCTGCTGTATGATGAATTGCTATGAGCTGTTGTCTTTGCTATATGATGAATTGCTATGAGCTGCTGCCGCTGCTATATGATGAGTTACTACAAGTCGCTCCTTTGTTGCTATATGATGAATTGCTATGAGCTGCTCCTGCTGCTGCTATATGATGAATTGCTATGAGCTGCTCCTCGCTGCTATATGATGAATTGCTATGAGTCTGCTGCTGGTATATGATGAATTGCAGTACTATTGTCATTGTATGATGAGTTGCTATGAGCTGCTCTTTCTTTGCTATATGATGCTTTCAGGTGGTGCTGCTATACGATAATAACCAGCCACTTGGACCATCGAATTTCAATAAATAATTGTTCTCCATTTAAATGTGGGTCATGCGTTCTTCGTTTAAATTAGGCAATGGGATCTCTATGGAAAACATTGACCAAAGTAGATCGTGTCAAGTAGATGGTATCTTTGTATTTGCATTTTGAGCAAATAGTGATGGTCTGCTTTTCCTATCATATTAATTCTTGCCTTTGGGTTCAATTTGTGATGTTTGCAAGTCAAATTAATTTCCATATGGGCAGCAAAATGAAAAAATATAATGCAATCTAGACTTTCCAATCGATCATACCAAAGATAAGTGAAAACGCAATGAAAAGAACTGGTTGGCTTATTACATGGAGCTTATATTCACAAGTGCTTATTTTGTTAGGATAACTCGTAATAACTGCCCCTAAGAAACTTGGCTAATAGAACTGGCATACAAATAACATGTCACGATGATTGCAATGGAGGAGTGACGTACCATAGCACACTGTATAGGCTCACCGCTGCCTCTCCTTTTTTTGCAATGTTCCATGAAATTGACACATACATCTTGAACTTTTCACTGTGTAACCCTATACGCAAGTTGACATGGCTAATTTCGTACATCTCTACATGATACTACATTGCATATCCCTTGCGCATATTTAAACCACCAATTAACGATTGTGTGCGTACCATAAACTAGCCATGACTCAGATCTTTGGACTAGCAGGCACTCTAAGGGAGCCTAATGTAGTGCCTTTGGAATTCCTACATGCCACCTATGATTTTGTGTAATGTACTGCCCTGTTCCTAAATATATGTCTTTGTAGAGATTCCAAGATGGACCACATACGATGTATATAGATGCATTTTAAGTGTAGATTCAGTCATTTTGCTCCGTATGTAGCCTATAGAGGAATCTTTAGAAAGACTTATATTTAGGAACGGAGGTATGAGGTAGTATCATGTATGACATCTACATATCTAATTTAGCAGCCAGTAGTAGAAATCATTATGCGCACAAAGGGATTCTTGGTCGAAAATCCTAGCAAAAGCATTTGGCGAGCCTGAGAACAATACAAGAGAGAGAGACGCGCTTACAAGATCACATCAATGCCTCGATCCGGGATCTTGGTTGGCCAAGCTGTTAGATCCAGAAGAAATATCATCCTTGTAGTTTTTGCCAGCTGCATAACAGGTAACAGTGACCGGTTAGTATATTTGAAGTACATCAGGCAGGTGATGCTGGACGGGTTTAAAGGTGACAAGTACCTAGGCCGTGGCGGGTGCTTGGCATCTCTCCAAACGGTGGGAATCAGGTTAGAAACGTCGAGGGTAATGACGATGCGCTGGCTTTCGGGGTCCGGTAAGGAGATCTAGAACCGTCGAGTAGGGTGTTTGTGGAGCGGCTCCGGTAGGGTGGACTATGGTGTGGGCGAAGCAGATCTGTGGCCGTGGACGAGGGCGTAGGTGAAGCTGCTCTGGTGGTTGGGTTAAGGATGGTGTCGACGACGCAAATTGCGGGCCGTGGGCCGGGACGTCGGCTGCTTTCACGGTGGTTGGGTTAAGGATGGTGTCGACGATGCGGATCTGCGGCCGTGGACGGGGCATCAAAAGCTAATCCGGTGGTTGGGTTAAGGATGATGTCGACGATGCGGATCTGCGGCCGTGGACGGGGCGTCAGAAGCTGCTCCGGTGGTTGGGTTAAGGGTGGTGCCGATGATGCGGATTTGCGGCCATGGACGGGGCGTCAGAAGCTGCTCCGGTAGGTTGGATGAGGGTGCGAGGAAGCGGATCTGAGGCCATGGACTTGTGAGTTGGCAAAGCGGCCCCGATAGGGTTGAGAATGGTATAGGCGAAGCTACTTTGGTAGGGTTGACGATGGTGTCGGCGAAGCAGCTCCGGTAGGGTTGAGGAAGGTGTCGGCGAAGCGGCTCCGGTAGGGTTGAGAAGGTGTCGGCGAACAGGATCAGAGGCCGTCGACGGGGGCGTCGGTGGGGCGGCTCCGGGGGGTGTGGACGAAGCGTCTCCGGTGGGGAGTATGAATGATCAGCTGCAGATGCGCGGCGGTTGACGAGAGTACCGGCGAAGCAGATCCAGCACCGTGGACAAAGACCAGCACTGAATGGGCTGTGGTACAGTGCTGGATGAGCAGTCTACTTGTTTCTAGGAGAGGTGGGAGGGTTAGATGCAGCCGCGTAAGCAGATCCGGCGAGGTGGGCCTTGTTGGCGATGAATGGGCTATGGTGCGCCGGTGGATGAGCAGTCTAGGGTTTCGAGAGGGAGGGAGAAAGGGCGATGAAGTACGGATGGCGTGATGTAATATGCTCTGGTCTTTGTGGAGTTAGTCGCTTTTAAGGGAGGGGAGAGGAAATGGGGTGCCGTGTAGTGGGGGAACCGAAGTTACCAAAGCAGCCCGACCTACCATGTAGATGAGGGCGGTATTGTAACTGTTGGTCTCCGTGCACCAAGGACAAAAGGTGGATTTCGCATGCTAAAGACTAAGATGGTGGAAATTTTAGAAGGAGACGGGAGATTTTGCCGCCCGCGGGATCGTTCGTATCCAGTTTCAACTAATTTTGGACCGTGCTAGCGGGAAGGTCATGCTAGACTGTGTACACGGGGCAGGCATCAGCAGTTAATAACTGGTGTGAAGTCCACCCCAGAAAAAAGACAATAACTCGGGATGATGCGCCGATAACTTGGACGTTCACACGGGCGCGGCCAATCGTACGGGTGTAGTGGCGCGTTCACAAAAAAAGGGACCAAACGCTCAGCCTATGTATTTCTCGTTTAAATAGATAATTTAGTGCCATTGGTTATTTACTTTAAACATAATGCATTGACGTGTTAGTGTAGAGACGCACAAAAAGAAATGGATATTGTAGTCAGCTACTTAAAAGTGTTACCTCATATGATTACATAGCCTCCATTTCATTAATTGCGTACCTGTTGAATTCATATATGAATATTACATATATTACTTCAAAATAGAAACTTAAATCATCCAAGACTAATGAATTTGAATGCAAGAGTAACAATGGTGCATATACATGATAGCTACATTGGTTGTTTGAAGAAACATCAATGTAACTTTGGCATGCACAACTGAAAAGGTTTATGTGAATAGAAAAAAATGTGATATGTGAGTGTCCAATCTTTATAGCGTTGAATCGATATTGTACCTTTGGCCACGATACGAAGTAGATATTGACTTATGTTCAAGCGATGCACGTCCATGATCGCTAGATAGTGATACGTGAATGAATTGTGCAATCTCTCTCACACGCATACATATCTCATTTTCCTGTGGGCATCGGAATCACACACGCGCACTTCGTGTATTTCTCTCCCTCCGTCAGGGTTAAATTCGTCTTTCTACCCCATCCTACAAGTCTCTCACACAGAAACACACACGCTCTCTATGTCTAACACGCCAACCCCTTTAATTCCGCCCACCCACAGCCACTAATGTCTCAAAGTATAATAATGTTTCTCACACATATGCTATCTACCTATCCCTTAATATAGCTAGATATGTGTCACACAAACTCCTTCTCCCTACTAGCAAGATGCCCATGAGTTGCACGGAACATCAAGATGCATTTGTATGAGAAGTTTATCTTGTGGGAGAAAAGGATGAACGAGGGAATGCCTTATTTGCAAATGTGGAGAGGGGTGTGGGTATCTTTTTGCAAAATTGCCATAGTTTCCATCCTGTCCGTCGGATATAAATCGGATGGCCTATATTGCAGGATAGCAGGAACACCATCATCACCAACTCTGTTTTTATAAGAGTAGAGATATGTGACTGCCCCCCCCCCCCCACACACACCCACACTTCCCAACACCGAAGGAGTAGGGTGACACCTCGATCTTGATACTAATCTATCGACTGGCTTCTCTCTCAAACATACACACACTACCCGGCACCGAAGGAGTAGGGTGCCACATCGGTCTTGATAATAATCTATCTACTCCTCTTTCAAACACACACACACACTCGCTAGTTGTGCCTCTGTGCCTACCGCGCACACTCTCGATACGTCTTTCTCCCCCCCCAACAATGATAGCATAAGGGTGACAACTCGATCTGATCATAATATGTCAATTGGTTTCTCTCTCAAACATTGTGTCTCGGTGCCTCGCTCGGTAGCCCCCTCGATATGTAGACTTCTCAGCGCCACAAGACAACTATAGTGACGATGACGTCCGAACCCAGTGTGCCTTGTTTTTACCGGCCTCATGTGATAGTTTTCACCCTGTTTTCTCGTTAATTAACAAGGCAACCTTTTCTTTGTTATTACTAGTGAATCTGAAATCATTCGGGTAGACATAAAATATATCACTTCAACCCAATTATCGCAGCAACTATTTTAAAAGAAATTAGCTAGCTGCCCGTGCGTTGCACGGAACATCAAGATGCATTTGTATGAGTAGTTTATCTTGTGAGAGAAAAGGTTGAACGAGGGAAGGCCTTATTTGCGAACGTGGAGAGACGTGTGGGTATATTTTTGCAAAATTGCCATAGTTTCTTTCCTATCCGTTAGATATAAATCCGACGGCCTATATTGCAGGATGGCACACACACCATCATCACCAACTCTGTTTTCTACTCCCTCCGTCCGAAAATACTTGTCATCAAAACGGATAAAAAGAGATGTATCTAAAAGTAAAATACGTCTAGATACATTTCCTTTTATCCATTTTGATGACAAGTATTTCTGGAGGGAGTATTTGTCTTTTTAGAGATTTCAACAAGTGACTATGACCAGACCTTACCAACATACTCAAAAAAGTAGTCCATAATTTTGATGTTACCCTCTTTTCTTGGTGGTGCGATTGCCATCCTGAAACCTCATAAATAAATCAAGGACAAATCTGGCCCCTTCACGAAAAAGACATACGGAGCAAAATGAGTGAATCTACACTCTAAAATATGTCTACATACACATCCGTATGTGGTAGTCCATTTGAAATCTGGAAAAGAAAAATATTTAGGAGCGAATGGAGTATATATAAGAGTAGACATGGAGATATATCTCCATGGTCTACAACAAAATGTCTTTGGGCTGGTTAGCGCTGGATGCTCATAGCGATGACATGAGTTCAATTCTGTCTTTTAACTTTATATTTTTATATTATATATTACTCTACTTATTTAATATATACTTCTTTAAACTCTTGTCTTGTGAGTGGAACCCATGAAAGTACTTAGAATACAAGATTAAGGATGGACTTATTTCTTTTTAACTTTACGTACGAAGTCAGTAGCCACCACCGCAAGTCACGTGTACCTTGTACATGCAATTAACTTTTATAGAGGGACAATCATACATGCAATTAACTCAAATGGATTGGTTGTCACTCTATTATTTCCAACATAAAGAGCATCTCCAACGGCAGTAGGCAAATTTCCTCCCGCTTCCTTAAGCGGAGGCGACATCAAACGCCCGGTAATATACATTTTTACAACTCTGACCAACCAGATGAAATTCATGCAAACATGGACTGATTTCATATAAGCATGAAGGATTTTGTATAAAAAAGGCGGATCTTCATATAAACATGATGGATTTCATTACATTTACATGAACTAAGAGGTGCCAATCCGGCTCTCTTGTATAATTAATACTCCCTCTGTCCGGAAATACTTATCCTAGAAATGGATGTATCTAGACTTATTTTAGTTCTAAATGGCCGCCCGCGGATCCCTTTGTCTTCCTCATGTCCGTCAGACACTTGCGGGGTTGACGAAGGTCCTCGGAAGAGACGAAGCAGCAAATAAACCACCTGAATCTGCGGTCGTCGCCTCGGCGGTGGCCTTCATGGGTCCCAAGTGGCGGCGGCCTCCCGTGTTCTACTTCTCCTCGATGATGGCGGCGGGCACGGAGAAGCTGGCCACTGACTCGTCGCTCTCCATGCACCCGGCTTCTGTCTCTGCCTGCATGGCGCTGCCGCAGGCACGGGAGGCTCGCCCACAGACACGGGAGGCGCGACCACCGCAGACACTGGTGGCGCGGTACGACGCGGCAGCGATGGCGCCCGTACCGGCGTGCTAGCCGCCGTGCCGGCGTGGAGCAACTCGCCACTCCTCATCGAGCTGAACTGGAGCGGCGAGTTGCTGAACCACACGCCTACTTAGGGCGGCAACTGGCTCCGTCAGGCCATGCGAGGTTGGTGAAGCACCGAGCGGCCTCGCCCGTATCCGGAGGGCTCGGCGGGCCGCCCAGCCTGGTAATATGCCGGAGAACGGCTCATCGGAAGCCATCAGAAGAGTGGAGAAAATGGTGAAGGAGGAGATGGGGGAGCGGCGAAGGGGTGCGATTCTTGCTCGCTGTCTGTCTGGCCTCTTGTAAATAGAGGGCGTCTGGTAGGAAACTTGGCTGGCGTCTGCCTCGTTTAAAGCGAGGGCGGACGGGAGGAGCTTCGGCCGATGTTGTGTTTAATTCGCCCGCTCATGAGCGGACGTGTGGCGTGAGTAGGATTCTCGTTCCACCAATACCGACATGTGCGATCCCTTTGCTTAATTATATGCATCAACGTAACTAGTACTCCATCCATCAATTTATAAGTTGTGCTTACCTTTTCCATTAACTCTGTGCAACGCGCGGGCATCTTGCTAGAAACACTAGAATATGTCTATATAATCCGTATGTGATAGTCCATTTGAAATCTCAAAAAAGACAAATATTTAGGTACGGAGGGAGTAATATATTAGGAGTATATCAAAACAATAGTGAGTTCTTTCAAGTTTGTGAACAAATACTACTATTCTACTACTTTGGATCCGTCACAACGCAAGGGCACATTGCTGGTAAAAGGAAAAGGCCTGCCGCGTTCGCGGCGCACCCCCACACGCCTGGGAATCAGGAGTACAACACGGCTCGTCCAGCATGACACATAGCTTAGGGAAGGCGTGTTGCCTAGCATTTTCACTTTCATGTGGGACCGCCGTTGAGCAAACCGACACTCCGCCCGCTGCCGAGTTGGAAAACAGAAACGAGGGGAAGATCTAGCTGTAGCACGGAAGCCAAGAAATTTGGTGTCAGACGGGGCTCGTTGATAGAGTAGGAGCATTCCGTACTAGTACTACTCCTACTAGTACCAAGTTTGTACTCCTAATACTATATTACTAGTACTACCACTATACAACTAGTAGGTACGTTACCACGGCACAACATCGTAGGAACAAAAAGCAGGAAGATCTTGTTTTGGGTGATTTATCTTTTTTCAATCAACGTAGTATGAATAATATGATGTGGGGGCACCCATGAAGCTTATGTGGCTTGGTTGCATGGCTACGGAAGGTTAGAGAAAAATAAATAGATAATGTGTTTAGAGTGCACTCCACTAAATAGATATACTTTGGATCCATTGCAGCAGACCGCACATCTATATCTATACCCCCTATATAGTGTGTGAAAAACTTTGAAAGTTGGTAGTTGGATGAAGCCAATCCGACGATACAAAGATGGCAAATCCGAGCACTCTTGGCCGTTGGATATCATCCACCAGATTACGCCACATGTATAATCTAGAAGACTCCATGGTTGAACTTAATTCATGACTAACTTTGCCACAGCTAAGCTTAGGCAAAGTTATTAGTTCTTCAAAATGAGAGCCACAAGTTGGCAAGCCTAAGGGAATCTTGCCACATTTTTTGTGTGTATGTCATGTGGGGCCTTAGTGTGGCTTGCCTAAGGTGTGGCTTGAACCAAACACTCACCTAAGTTAATCAAACTTGCCTAACCTTACATTCCACCAGATTTTGCCACATGTTAGAATCCATAAAGCTCCACATGTAGAAGCATAATGCACAAACCACCAGAATCTCATGCGTGCAATGCACGTGTACCTTACTAGTACTAGTTGGTAGTAGTAAGAAACAAATTCCAGTTTTGGCACGAGCTCGTACTGCGGGAGCACCACAAGGCCTACCACAGGAGTTACATTTCCCTCTCGGGGCCCACAGGACCAAACTTCAGTGGCTTAGTGCCCGACCTATGAGTCAATGACATGCGGACCTTAAATGCGGCTGGCCCACATGTCATTCTCATGGTGGTGGCGTGGTTCGTGACTCACTCGTTCGAGATGAACCGGATGGTGGTGGCGTGGCCGTGGCGAGGGTACCACAACTGGGCGTCGGGGCGTTACGAGGCGTAGATGGTCACACCGGCGGGTACTGCCTATAGTACATAAGTACTCCAGCTGAGGATTGATGCCCGGGACGAAATGTGTCACAAATTACCGGATGAAAATTAGATGGTGCGAGAGTACGGATCGGGCGCAGCGATGGAAGCGAGCAAACCGCGCGTCAATCGGGTGTGTCTGTGGTAGAAAGTTGATGGTCGCCCTTGATTCACCGCCCGCATGTCATGCACACAAAAGGCGAGAAGCGGTGGGGTCGAGAGGGATGAGGGGCACGTCGGGGCGGGGATGAGGATCTCGACGCGACTATTGATACATCAGCGACATGTGGGACCCATAAGCGTGGGTCCCACCTGTCAGTGAAGGAAAGGCAGGGCAAGGTAGAGATAGCCACGTCAGAGGATCCAGGTCGGGGGACGTCGTGCCATGGGTTGGAGCGGCGTCGTGGGAATCGCGTGTGGGTGTGGCAGTGGTAGAAACAAGAAACATGATGGTCGTCGTGGTTCAACTTCCATGGACAAGCTGTCATGTCTGCTGACACATGTATATCAAAACTAGAGTGTTTATATTTCAAGCACGTGAACAAGTATTATGCTACTACTTTGGATCCATTGCAACGCATACGGGCCAAAGACATTGGTAGTAGTAGTGTCCATCTCTATCTCTAGAGGCCTTCCCTCGTTCATCCTTTTCTCTCACAAGATAAACTACTCATACAAATGCATCTTGATGTTACGTGGAGCATACGAGGATGTTTCCTTGGGGGTCTCTCCGGTAGCGGCGTGGCCGTGGTTGCAAGTTGACGCCCCTTGAGATGCCGACGTTGAGGGGCACTCGGATTTCCTCCGATGAGCGTGTAAGATGAGTTTGATCACGTAGTAAATGCATTCTAAAGACTACTTCCATGTCCATTTCCTAATTCTCCCCGCCCACCTGCTTTCACGTGTTAGGCTCGGTCGCAGTGGAGATTGGCTTGCATATGTACGGGAGGGTACCAACATCAATTTGCACAACATTTACAACGGTGACACTGTTCCCGTAGAACCTTTGTCCAACATTGGGATCAGCCATGCAACGGGCCACCGCATGAATTGGTATGATGGAACCACGGTGAGATTGAATAAGATAGCACGAACATTGCACATGGCGGTCAAAGCGGACCATGCTTTGTCATGCGGCCGATTTGTTGTCGTCTGAGTAGGAAGACGTCAGTGCTCCTTTCTAACCGCATCTTGGCGGTGACAAACCAGGGGACTTATTTTGTATGGGACACATCCTCGATATACTCCTTCTCTCCCAGTTTATTTGTTTTGAATCTTTTCGTTTTATAAGTTTCAAATTCAAATTTAGAGCTCCCCATCACATGTTGAGATTACAATGTCCATTAAATCGTTGCGTGCATGTATAGTAAAGAAACAAATCTCGAGTTTGGCACGAGTTCGTGCCGCGGGAGCACAACAAGCCCTGGCGTAGGAGTTACATTTCCCTCTCAGGGCCGTCGGGACTGAGCTTCAGCGCCTTACTACACCTACCTTTGAGTCAATAACATGTGGACCCGATAGGTGACTGGTCCACATGTAATGCTCCCGTAGGAAGAGGGGCAGTGGGGCCAAGAGGGGTGAGCCGCGGGTCAGGGGATGTGTGGTTTCATGGGTTCGAGCGGCGTCGTGGGAATCGGGGGTGGTTGTGGTAGAAACTTGATGCTCGCCGCATTTTAGGTGGCCCACATGTCATGCACACAAAGGCAGAGGGGCGGTGCGGCCGGGAGGGGTGAGGCGCACGTCGGGGGCGTGGTGTCGTGGGTTGGAGAGGAGTCATGGGAATCGCGAGATGAAACATGATGGTCGCCGTAGTTGAACTTCCATGGACAAGCTTCTTCTTCTTCTTCTTCTTCTTCTTCTTCTTCTTCTTCTTCTTCTTCTTCTTCTTCTTCTTCTTCTTCTTCTTCTTCTTCCTCTTCTTCTTCTTCTTCTTCTTCTTCTTCTTCTTCTTCTTCTTCTTCTTCTTCTTCTTCTTCTTCTTCTTCTTCTTCTTCTTCTTCTTCTTCTTCTTCTTCTTCTTCTTCTTCTTCTTCTTCTTCTTCTTCTTCTTCTTCTTCTTCTTCTTCTTCTTCTTCTTCTTCTTCTTCTTCTTCTTCTTCTTCTTCTTCTTCTTCTTCTTCTTCTTCTTCTTCTTCTTCTTCTTCTTCTTCTTCTTCTTCTTCTTCTTCTTCTTCTTCTTCTTCTTCTTCTTCTTCTTCTTCTTCTTCTTCTTCTTCTTCTTCTTCTTCTTCTTCTTCTTCTTCTTCTTCTTCTTCTTCTTCTTCTTCTTCTTCTTCTTCTTCTTCTTCTTCTTCTTCTTCTTCTTCTTCTTCTTCTTCTTCTTCTTCTTCTTCTTCTTCTTCTTCTTCTTCTTCTTCTTCTTCTTCTTCTTCTTCTTCTTCTTCTTCTTCTTCTTCTTCTTCTTCTTCTTCTTCTTCTTCTTCTTCTTCTTCTTCTTCTTCTTCTTCTTCTTCTTCTTCTTCTTCTTCTTCTTCTTCTTCTTCTTCTTCTTCTTCTTCTTCTTCTCATTCTCTGTGGGAGGCGGCTTCAAGAACAAGCTCTTTGGACCTTGCAGCTATCTCGAAACTCACACGTGCATCGAGGGCAGCATATTTTATCCGCTCATACGTCAAGGGATAATTCTCCCATCCAGACGACCTTAATGCCACCGTCTCGTCACCCTTCTGAAGATTTGTACCGAGCACAAATTTGCTACGTCGAATAGGGATGGTGTCTGTTTATCACAATCTTCTCTGAGGAATTTTGATTCTGGTTTGTAGGTCGGTGATTGCTTTTCAAATCAAGGTTGTATGGCTCCAGCTTCGCTTGTCCTCTTCGATGGCTGCCCCACGTATATACATCCTCCCGAGATAAGAAATCGTGAAGCTCACGGTATGGAGGGCGAGTGTATGATGTGGTACACCAAAACATCATCTTCGAGGCACAGGTGAAGACGGCGCCGGATCTTCCTGTGGGCACGCCTCCGTGTACTCGCTTGAGACCGATGACCCTCGTCTCTACCTTTTTCGAGGAGTTGGATACATTGTTGATCCACCGCCGAACAACCCTTGGGTGGGCGGTGACGGTGGCACTATGCGCATCGAGCCTTCGACGAGAGGACATGTTGGACGCTAAAAACACGCATCTCGATCTCTTTTCGCCATTTGGAACCACGGAACGGAGGGCTATGGTTTGGAGAATTAGGATTAGATGGCTAGTCTAACTGAAGTAGTAGATGATTATTTAAAGAGGTTAAAACAATGTGAACGCAGTGGGGTTTGGATGCAAATGAAGACGAAGGTGAGGTGAAGAAGCCAAGGAGAATCGATTCCCGATGGAGAAATAAATGGGAGAAGTGGCGTGCAGGCAGTTGATTAGACGGGTAGGTAGACTGAATGAAAAGGCTATGCGGGTAGACTGATGAGTCGTACCTGTTCGTGTACGTGCCCATCCTTCCTGATAGGTGGGACCTATGCAAACAGATAAAAAAATGTGTCGTAGTTTTTTTTGAGCGCGTGAGTGGGAGACACAACATTCTCTAGTTAAGGAATACTCCCTCCGTTTAGGTGAGTATAAGTCACCTTATGAAAATCAGGTTTTCACAAAACCTTTAGGCGTGGAGCATTAACTTCCCGCTTTCGATCCCCTCCGGCCAAATTTCGTTAGGGCAGCATTCTCTTCCTCTGCTGCCGCGTTCTACCTTTCCATTTTTCCTCTTCTCAAGTGTGGAACGATCTACATGCCGTCCTTGATGCACCAGAACGACCACTCCATGCATCGCGACAGGGCGTTGATTGGGCATGCACGAGAATTTGGTTCTGCTCGCAATATTGATGATACCTGAACGATTGTGGCACCCCGGCTCAGAGAAAACCTGAACGCCTCGTATTCCAGCCCAGAGATCGAGGAGAAGTCTTCTGGAATACGACACTGCTTAGCATAGAACAAACCAGCTTTCTATTATTACACGAATATGATTACAAGGTCTCCGATACTACAATGAATAACATCAGCACGGTGACACTACTCCATCCTCAGTTGCTCTATGCAAGCAGCAGAACAACTCGAAGCAACGGAATAACTCTAGCAGCGGAAAAACTACTGGTAGCGGAACAACGGCGACGGTGGTGAACTCCAATCCGCAGGGACTCTGGCTGGAACGCTTATCCTAGCTCGCGAACACCGGAACAACACCAAACAAGCAATCAATCCAGGCATGACCTGCAAGCTGGCATGACACGCCAGGTCAGTACATTGAATGTACTTCCAAGATCACAATTAACCAGAAGCATTCAAGACAAACAACAACATGGCAATTACAAGTTAATTAGGGATTAACATGAGATCCTCATAACAACATGACATGAGCAACATGATATCCAAAGTAATATTCCAAGATAATACCAGATACCATCATGAAAATAATCATAATAGCCACTAAGAAACCAAAGGCAACATGAACATCATACAGTTAGAACAATATGAGCATGGCATGAACATATGAATCTGATGATACTAGCATGCAACATGTTGACACTATATGCATTATTTATACTGCTCGGGTTATCTCGTAACCAACACACGCATCACTTACCAACCTCAGACATCACACGATCATCTCAGGATCAAATCAAGCTTGGTATAAACAATACCGTAGTAATCATTAAATGACCACAAGGAGCTTGATCTTTACCCACGATTCTCGCACAATATCTCGAATATCCAACAACTTGGTATCCTCGATACCAGTGATCATTCCGGCGATCACAACCCTGACCAACACTTGGTCTCAAACCGTGATCCTTACGGCGATCACAACCACGACCAATATTTGGCCCGTGATCCTTACGGCGATCACAACCAACTTATCTCATCACCGAACCGGGGTTGTCATTAATCACGTTATTATTAATATTGTTGACTAACGGTGGGACCGACATGAACTGGGACCTTATCCGCGGGCGCGGCTATCGATAGATTTAATACACACTCTGCAGAGGTTAGCACACTGTACCCACACCACGGAACCCATGGCCTCGCACTCCCATTCGGGTGGACCAACGGCGTTTCGACAAAACTGATCTATTGTCATGACACTCTCCCGGCCACTCCGACCCACTCCCAACTGGGCTAGTCCTGGGTGGCCCCGTGTCTACCAAAGACACCCCGCCATCGTCGTGGTCAAACTCCCTCACGGGGACCGGATCCATAAAAACAACGGGCACACAAGGTTATGTCTGCTTACCAGGCCAGGGTACGCACGCCCATAACCTTCCCTCGTGGGAGGCACCGGCGAGATGCACGACAATAGACCCAGTTAGGACCTTACCCATACGGTAAGCGTGGTTGCACCTTTGGTCGATTTCGATCTGGCGGCACCATGACTCAGCCAACAGTTGTTCAAGTTCAATTAAATCCGGTTAAACTTGAATGCAAAATGTTGAGCCATGATAAAATAACATGATACAATTACAATGCATGAACATGATATCAACATAAGCACGGGATGCAACATAACTGTCCATCATATCGACTATGAAATAATCTCAAACTGAACTTGGCATAATGACGAGCATAAATATTACAAGTGCAACACTACTCATAGTATAACACTACTCATAGTATAACATAACATGACCACTAGCATCAACCATAAATAACATGCAAGAGCTTATCAATAACATCACCGAGTAGCACTTAACCAACTAACAACAAAGGAACAACGCATATTAACAGTACTCGACAACCGATGTTAGTCATGTACCGAAGAACATGACCAAACCCAACATGTACTACAATCAAGCATGGCAATATGAAAGTAATACTAGAAACTAGCAAGGCATGATGACCAGGTGCATAACAACATAGCAAACCAGTAAGCACTAACCCTGAAACATTACCGAAACAACGATAACCGTATTTTAAACAAGCAATCATTTAATAAATATTCAAGTTGAAAACCATGCCTACTGCATGACTATCATGCAAGTGGGTATTGTGGCTTGCCTGGGGATGAAGAAGGCACCGGGGAGAAGTGCGGTGAAGCCGCGGAAAGATTTGCCGGAAACAGTTCTCTCTCGGAGGGGCTGTTTACGTGCAAGGGCAAAAAGGTCATTTTCACAGTGTCAAACCATAGTGAAAATGAAGCCAAAACGGGCTCGACGAAACGAAGACGTGGGCTTTGGAATCACCTCATTTGGAGTTGTGGTTAAAAAGATATGAGGTGTTTTCTGCCAGGGACCCATCTGTAATGAAAAACTTCAAAATATGGGCCTGGACGGAACAGCAAAAAGCGCAATCAGCGGAATACGCTTTCACTGAACTGAAAGCGTATTGCGGGCTGAAGAAGAACGGGAATACGCTTCCTCTAAATGTAAACGTACTCACAGGAAAATACGCTTCCATTACGCGCAAACGTACAGAAGTGGTTTACGTTTCAACTTAAACACGTGGTAGGGGCTTGAGCAGCTGATGTGCGGGTCCCACGGGTGGGGCCCGTCACTTATCCAGCTCAGCTACCAGGGTCAACGCATGCAGGGAGGGACCGGCCGCCTAGGTCGTTGCCAGGTGGGGACCGCGGGGAGGAGGGGCCCGCCTGGCCTGGCTCCTTCTTCCTCCTCGCTGCGCCCCGACGGGGCAGAACAGAGGCGCGGCTCCGGCGACGAGCTCCGGCGCCACAGGCCACCTCCGGTGGCGCGCCGGCCACCGGGATGGTCAGGGAGGCGAGGCGCATCCATCCCGCCTGGACACGGACGCCGAGGAGGACCGGAGCGACGAGGGCGCGGACTCCGGCAGAGATGGCTTCGGGTGGGGTTGGGCATCGTGGCCAGGGTGGCTCCGCGAGGGGGCGAGGGCATGGGGAGGATCGCCGGAGTGAGGAGGTCTCACTGGTGGTGGTCAGTTTCGATCTGGCGGCACCATGACTCAGCCAACAGTTGTTCAAGTTCAATTAAATCCGGTTAAACTTGAGTGCAAAATGCTGAGCCATGATAAAATAACATGATGCAATTACAATGCATGAACATGATATCAACATAAGCACGGGATGCAACATAACTGTCCATCATATCGACTATGAAATAATCTCAAACTGAACTTGGCATAATGACGGGTGTCGGAGTAAATGACCACGGGTAGCCTAGCCGGCTCCCCCTGGGACCTCTGAAAAAATTATAAGCCAATCAAGCCGTCCAACATCCAAGAAGCAGGCCGCCTTCCCCGGCCGGTGACCCTCGAGCCGGCTGTCGAAGCGCCCGCCCCAAAACCTACAAGGAGAAGGCCACAAGAGGGCCGGCTCCCAAAGAGCCGGCTACCGGAGGGCTGACCCCGCGGAGCCGGCCACGAGAAGGCCGACTCCAAGAAGCCGGCCCCCCCAGCAAGCGGCCAAGGCCGCACCCTCAGAATCTGCACCCACATAATGGTGATGAGATGGGCGTGGCTACACTGAAGCCTGCCACCCTCGCATCCCGGAGCGCGCATGGCCACAGTACGTCGTACGGGGCGGCCATCACCCGTCCGGCGCGGCACTGTTGCCATGCGGACCATGACGTCACCCACGACAGGCTGTCAGTACGACCTGTAGGCGGCGGGCCCCTTCGGCCAGAGAGATGCCCGAAGGTGGCTCGGCCTCCCCCAGTCGGCCTGAGATATGGTCGGCTTCCCATAGCCGGCTTGTTCCCTCCCACGAGGGAAGCGCCCCATTAAGGAGACAAGACGAGGTGAGGCTACAGTGATCGCTGCCAAGATGGCGGCACTGTAGCCATGCTTACCCCAACAAAGCCCTCGTCATCAGGATTGAGGCAACAGTAACCAGCCCCCGACAAGGCCCTCAGCGGTGGGGCCAGCTTATCGACCAAGAAGCCGGCAGCTGGCGGGACCCACCGGGGCCCGGCCGGGCCGGAGAAGCCATGAAGCGTAGACACTGACGGCTAGGGCCCGCACCCAGCCGGATTACCATTGTACCCCTAGGGGGTAGGCCTATATAAACCCCCTAGGGCACCCATGCAAAGGGGGGGATCTCTGAGAGTTTTAGACACCACATAGAGGGGAGAGGAGAGCTAGTCGTGCCCTTCTTCTTCCTCTCACCGAACGGCTCAAGGAGCCTCTTGTAGCCACTTGTTCATCTAGTGATCATGCGGAGACCCCGCAGAGCAGCAGTAGGGGTGTTATCTCCACGGAGAGCCCCGAAGCTGGGTAAGATTCGTCGGCGTGCATGTCTTCGCCTCATCCCGTTTCCAGGCACCGGCATTGTTTTATTAGCTCCCACAATGATAAGCCACCCGTTGGCATACGTCGCACCTACCACCCGACATTTGGCGCCCACCGTGGGGCCGGGTCCACCGTCGTCCGGAGATCTGTTCTGGACGGGAACCTTCTTCCTCCCCAGTGAGCGTAGCCAGCCCGGCACGCCCGATGGCGCTTGCCCCGACGCGCTGCGAGGCGTCGATGGCGCTTGCGCGGCGAGCTGCCTCGCCAATCTTCTTGGCGAGGCTCGCATCTCCGACGAGCCCGCCTCCGACGCTGCACAAGGCTGCCCGAGCCACCTCGTCAGCCTCCTTGACCAACACCACGTCTTCAGCGAGCCTGCTATGGATTTGGAGTCGGTCGGCTCCACCGACCCGATGCTTGTCGACTTCAACACGGCATCACTCGACGCTTTCCCCACCAACGTTGTGATCTTCAACGACCCGCTCCCCCAAGCCGACAGTTGTGGCAGTGCCATCACCGAGGTGCTGGTCATCATCCACGGCGGCCCCTCCGGCGAGAACGCCCACGACGCCCTGCAAGCGGCATTGCACGACCTGTCCGCCCCTCTCCCGGCCGACGCTGACGCCGAGGCACTGGAGGCACGCCGCCTCGCCCTCCACACGGAAGGCCAGAGGATAGCTTCCATGAGACGCCTCACTGAGGCTCACCAGCACGAAGTCGACCGCGCCGCCTTTGGCACGCCATCCCCTGACGGGCCGATCCGAATCGGCGTCGTCAAGAAACGCGGCGTAGTCATCGCCGACATGCTGGGAGAGGACCGCCCAGTCTATGCCACACCCCTCGAGAACCTACGCGCTGCCCAGGCGGCCGTGGAAGAGCTGAACGGGCTAGGGCCCGACGAGCTCCCCTATATGGCTAGGCGCATCCAGCAACAAATTGGCGCGGCTGCAGAGCGGCATGAAGACGGCGCCCGCGCCGAAAGCCCTCCCAGCGCCGAGCACGCGGCGCACGCGTCACGCCGACTGCGGGCAACACCCGCGCACGACAAGAGAAGGAGCTGGCTGCCAGCCGCAGGCGAACCCGGATCTCCATCGAGCGCGATGCAGAAGGCTGCCCTCGAGCCGTGGAACGGCGAGGCAACCCGCCCCCTCCTCCGCCTCACGGGGAAAGATATCCCACCCGCCACATCCGCACGCGGCCGACTCTCGCCGGCCCGACTAGGCCGCCGCGAAGGAGTCGGGCGAACGACTTCGCCACGGATCGACCGCTAAGCGCGATACCTGGCATTGGAAGAAGAAGACGATGTCGGCCCGCCTTGCTTCGGCCCCCGCATCCACGACGAGCCCTTCCCTAAAGGGTTCTCGCTCCCAAGAGACACGCCCAAGTACAACGGCTCTGTGAAGCCGGAGGATTGGCTGATCGACTACTCCACCGCAGTCAGCATAGCGAACGGCAACAGGCGCGTTGCCGTGAAATATGTGCCCCTCATGCTTCAAGGCACGGCTCGAACCTGGCTCAACAGCCTCAAGCCGTATAGCATCAACAGCTGGCTAGACTTCACCGAAGCCTTCATCCGCAACTTCACCAGCACCTACAAGCGGGCTCCCAAGCCCAGGCAGCTCTCCTTGTGCGTACAAGGACTCACCGAGTCGACTCGCGACTACCTCACGCGTTGCGCCGAGCTCCGCAATTCCTGCGAGGGGGTGCACGAGGTTCAAGCCATAAAGTACTTCACCGCCGGGTGCCGAGAAGGCACCCTTCTCAAGCACAAGCTTCTTTGCGACGAGCCAGCTACCCTTGACGAGCTACTAGTCATAGCGGACAAGTACGCTACCGCCGACTCCTCGATGAAGACTGAGCTACAGGTGGACGCCTCAGGAAGGTACTCAACCCGGCTCCCAAACGCCCGGTGGCGACTCCGGCCGACGTCCGCATTCGTAACGACAACAAGCGCAAGGGCCCAATGCCGCCTCCAACCCGATCGGCAGGTGGCCACCGTCGAAGATGAACAACACGAGGGGCGGCGCCAAGAAGCCGAGGCGGCAGGCGGCTTGGCAGCGGCTTTCTCCTACGAGCAAGCCCTTGATGCCCTTGCAAGTTCCACGGTGGCCGAAGCCGTCCAACCATACGACCGGAAGTGTCACCGCTCACCAATCACCAAAGGAGAAGGGCTGGTGCCACCTCCGCCAGCTGGACAGCCGCCTCCGGCTCCTCAACAGC
Organism: Aegilops bicornis; assembly: GCA_021605145.1. Lineage (NCBI taxonomy): Eukaryota > Viridiplantae > Streptophyta > Magnoliopsida > Poales > Poaceae > Aegilops > Aegilops bicornis. Next base: position 522,544,082 of record CM038669.1, read on the forward strand.
CGGCCGCTCGACCAGAAGTCAGGGCTGTCCAAGACGAGTTCCCCAATGAGCATGCCGCCTACATCGTCTTTACAAGCCAGCCTGAAGACCGGCGCAGCCGGCGCCGACAGCACCAAGAAGTCAACGCGGTCGCCTCCAACAACCCCGAGTACATGCACTAGTCAGAGAAGCCTATCAGCTGGAGCCGGGCCGACCACCCAGAGGTGATGCCATCCCGGGCTCTTATGCATTGGTTACAGAGGCAACCCTAGCAATGCAGGCTAGCTGCCCGATTCTCTCGCGTACTGATAGACGGCGGGAGCAGCATCAACATCCTGTACCGAGACACCATGGAAAAGCTGAACATCAAGACCAAACACCTCATGCCAAGCTGGACCGTGTTCCATGGCATTGTACCCGGCTGTCACGCTCACCAATCGGCAAGATCAAGATAGATGTTCTCTTTGGAGACAAGGATCATTTCTGCCGAGAAGCGATCTAGTTTGAAGTGGTGGACCTCGAGAGCCCCTATCATGCACTGCTTGGCCAACCTGCTCCGGCCAAGTTCATGGATGTACCCCACTACGCCTACCCCAAGATGAAGATGCCGAGTACCAAGGGCATCATCACCATAGCCGGCTGGCCAAGTCCCTTGTGATTGCTGAAGAGAAGAAGATATTGGACCGAGTCGTGGCAACGGCCGGCAAGCAGCCAGCCCTGTCCCCCGAACCCAAGGAATGTGATGCCCAAGGTTCTTTCCAGCCGGCCAAGGAAACGAAGAAGATACCTCTGGACCCAGAGCACCCAGAAAGATTTGCCGTCATTGGGGCAAACCTGGACAACAAATAGGAAGGCGAGCTCGTCGATTTCCTCTGTGAGAATTGGGACATATTTGCATGGTCCCCCAAGGACATGCCGGGTGTTCCGAAGGAATTCGCCGAGCACAAGCTACATGTCAGAGCGGACGCAAAACCAGTCAAGCAGCCCCTCCGCCGGCTGTCAAAGGAGAAGAGAAGGATTGTAGGAGAAGAGATAGCCCGGCTCCTGGCGACCGGCTTCATAATGGAGGTGTTCTTTCCGGAGTGGCTTGCCAACCCGGTCCTCGTGCTGAAGAAGAATAACAAGTGGCACATGTGTATAGACTACACAAGCCTCAACAAAGCCTGCCCCAAAGATCCCTTCGCCCTGCCAAGGATTGATCAAGTAATAGACTCCATAGCCGGATGCGAGCTGTTGAGTTTCTTGGATGCTTACTCAGGCTACCACCATATAAAGCTGGACCCAGCGGACTGCCTGAAGACCGCCTTCATCACACCATTCGAAGCTTTCTGCTACCTGACTATGAAATTCGGCTTGAGAAATGCCGGTGCCACTTTTCAGCGTTGCATGCAGAAATACCTCCTCAAGCAACTCGGCAGAAATGCCCACGTCTATGTAGACGATGTCGTGGTGAAGACGGAGAAGCGCGACACCTTGCTGGAAGACCTCAAAGAGACATTTGAGAACCTGCGCCGGTTTCGGATCAAGCTCAACCCCGAGAAATGTGTGTTCGGAGTACCAGCCGGCCAGCTTCTAGGCTTCCTGGTCTCTGAACGCGGCATCGAATGCAACCCAGTAAAGATCAAGGCCATTGAGAGAATGGAGATTCCCACCAAGCTGTGAGACGTCCAGAAGTTTACCGGTGCTGGCCTCCACGAACCGCTTCATCGATCGGCTTGGAGAAAAGGCTCTCCCCTCTACCTACTCATGAAGAAAACCACTCACTTCGAGTGGAGCGACCAAGCCGTACAAGCTTTCCATGAGCTAAAGAAGATCTTGTACGCCGCTTTGTCTTGGCAGCGCCGATTGAGAAAGAGCCCATGCTCCTTTACATTACCGCTACTAGCCGGGTGGTCAGCACCGTCATCGTGGTCCAGCGCCCAGAAGAAGGTCGAGCTCAGCCAGTCTAGAGGCCGGTGTATTACTTAAGTGAAGTACTGTCCACCTCGAAGCAGAACTACCCGCACTACCAGAAGATGTGCTATGGCGTGTACTTCGCCGCCAAGAAGCTGAAGCCCTACTTTCAAGAGCACCCCATCACGATCGTATGCACCGCCTCGCTCGCCGAGATCATAGGCAACCGGGACGCATCCGGCCGGGTGGCAAAATGGGCCATTGAGCTGGCCCCTTACATGATCTTCTACCAGCCTCGCACCGCCATCAAGTCCCAAGCATTGGCCGACTTCCTCGTCGACTGGGCCGAGACCCAGTACCTACCGCCGGCTCCCGACTCCACTCATTGGCGGATGCACTTCGACGGGTCCAAGATGCGCACCGGCTTGGGAGCCGGCATCATCCTCACCTCTCCCAAAGGCGACAAACTCAGATACACATTGCAAATTCATTTTGCCGCCTCCAACAATGTGGTCGAGTACGAGGCGCTCATACACGGGCTCTGGCTAGCCAAAGAGCTCGGCATCCGCCAGATCTTGTGCTATGGCGACTCGGATTTGGTGGTCCAGCAGTCATCTGGTGACTGGGATGCCAAGGACGCAAACATGGCAAGCTACCGCTTCCTCGTTCAGCAAATCAGCGGGTATTTTGAAGGATGCGAGTTCCTCCACGTGCCACGGGCCGACAACGAGCAAGCAGATGCCCTGGCACGGATAGGCTCCACTCAACAAGCTATACCAACAGGCGTCTCTCTCCAACGCCTCCTCAAGCCGTCTATCAAGCCATCTCCAGAGTCCGATTCCATCTTCGTGCCGCTTAACTCCCCGGACAAGAATGGGATCCAGCGGGAACCAAGCAGGCGGCCCGGGGACTTCGATAGGCGGCTCGGGGACTGCCATAGTCGCACCCGGCCCGGGGACTTCAGAACCCGGCCCGGGGACTACGGTAGTCGGCCCGGGGACTGCATCAACACCACAGGCGGTGGCCAACTCCAACTCTTCACCACCCAGCCCACCCGCCCTGGTTGCAGTAGCCATGTTGGCTATAGAAGAAGTCACAGCTCCATCATGGGCTCAGCCCATCCTCAACTTCCTGGTAAACAGAGAACTGCCGGCTGACGAGATCGCGGCAAGACAAGTCCAACACCAAGCTGGAGCATATACAATTGCTAACAAAGAGCTCATCAGACGCAGTGTCACTGGAGTCTTCCAGCGCTGCGTCGAGCCAGAGAAGGGCATAGCAATCCTCAAGGACATTCACCAAGGCGAATGCGGCCACCATGCAGCCTCAAGATCCCTTGTTGCCAAAGCTTTCCGCCATGGATTCTTTTGGCCGACTGCTTTGGACGACGCCAAGGATTTGGTCAAACATTGCAATGGGTGCCAAGTCTTCACCTCCAAGCAACACCTGCCAGCTTCGGCACTCAAGACCATTCCCCTCACCTGGCCTTTTGCCGTCTGGGGACTGGACATGGTGGGCCCGTTCAAGATGGCGTGCGGCGGCATGACACACCTGCTTGTCGCCGTGGATAAATTTACCAAGTGGATCGAAGCAAAGCCGATTAAGAAGCTGAATGGGCCGACTGTCGTGACATTCATCGCAGATATTACAACCCGGTACGGCGTGCCACACAAAGATCATCATCGACAACGACACAAATTTTGCCAAAGGGAGCATTGGCGCGTTTACGCCGCGACGCAGGGCATCCGACTGGACCTAGCGTCCGTTGCCCACCCGCAGTCAAACGGCCAAGTTGAGCGAGCCAACGGCCTCATCCTTTCCGGCATCAAGCCCCGACTGGTCGTGCCACTCGAGCGTTTGGCCGGCTGTTGGCTCGACGAGCTGCCGTCCGTCCTCTGGAGTCTACGCACTACCCCGAACAAGTCAACCGGCTTCACCCCTTTCTTCCTTGTATATGGTGCCGAGGCTGTCATCCCAACTGACATCGAGTTCGACTCGCCTCGGGCGACCTTGTACACGGAAGCAGAGGCCAAAGAAGCGTGAGAAGACGGCGTCGACCTGCTGGAAGAAAGCCGGCTGTTAGCCCTCAGCCGGTCCGCCATCTACCAGCAGGGTTTGCGCCGCTACCATAGCCGGAAGGTCAAGCCAAGATCCTTTCAAGAGGGTGACCTTATGCTCCGGCTGATCCAGCAAACAACCGGCGGCCACAAGCTCTCGGCCCCTTGGGAAAGCCCCCTTCATCAACAGAGCATTGGGAAACGACTCCTACTACGATCGGCCTTACGAAGCCAAGGCACGAAAGAGAGATGATTCTGGCAAGGAGTCGGAACGACCATGGAACGCCAACCTCCTTCGAAGATTTTACAGTTAAAATGCAGTATGTATCACGCTACCTTTTGTACTAAGTATGAGACAATAGGCCCCCCGAGGAGCACTCGGGGACTGCCACCTTTTATCTATGAATGACGAGTATCATGCTTATGATTTTGTCATTACATTCTTCCTCCTCGTCCGGCACCGGGTTCGACTAGTCGGCCCGGGGACTGGCCGCCTTGAGTTATATTCAAGTTCTACCTGCAGTCAGACAAGTAGTATGCCGGCACCCAAGCCCTCTCTTGCCGAAAGTCGCAGCTCGAAGAACCGACTGTCCGGCTGGCAAGAGTCAAAGGCAGAAAAGGATGCCCACACGAAAAACGGCTAAGGACTAACGAACTCGTATAACAAAAGTCGGCTTCCTCCCATCACCGACCGGCTACCAGAGTAGCCGGCCGGTCGGCTTCCCATTTCACCTTGCCACAATCCAAGAAAGCTCAAGTACTTGCCTTCCCACAAATGGCCAAGTTCCTCCCCACCACGCATCACAGAGCGGTTGTTCGGCCGAAGGCGGCGACCAAGGAAGGCGGCAAAGGAAACAGCCTAAGGATAAAAAGCAAACTCGAATGGAAGCCAAACACATGCATAATTATATTTACACAAAAGCCTTGAAAGGCCGGCATTCAACATAGTTTGAATACACCCCCAGTGGGTGGTACTGCAAATTTAATAAAAAGTTGTTCAAAGAGTAACAGCAGGAAGGCAAGAGCGGCAGATCAGGCCAAGGGAGCGACAAGCGAGTCGGGCAGGTCGGCGGAGGCGGCAGTGCTGGCCGGAGGAGTGGCCGGCTGGCGGGTCTCGGCCTGATCATCACCTCTGGCAAGCGGCGTGCTCGCGCGCGCCTCGTTGCTGGAGGCACGTTCAGGCTGAAGCTGGCTGGTCGCTTCGCCATCGGGCACGACGTCTTCACCACCCTCCCCTTCTTCGTCTTCGCCTTCGTCGCTGGAAGCGATCTCCTCCGCTGAGTCCTCACCTTCCGCCGGGTTCAGCCCGAACCACTCCTCCGGCTGGGCGACGCCGTTGTCATTCACTTTAGGAGCAAAAATGCCGGTGTCGGTATATTCGGCGATAGCCGATGCGCGCTGGATGATCGCCGGCCGCACCGCCACCAGCTCCTTGTCGGCCTCCTGCCTCCAGGTGCTCAGCTGGCGCAAGCTCAGCCCAGGATACCAGGCTCGAACAAACTCTAGCGCCCGCCTGGCGCCGGACCGAGCAGCGGAAGCCTTCCAGGCCTCGAAGCAGCCAACCGCAACCTCCAGCCCGGTCGGCGATCCAGTGAAGTGCGAGAATCGCCTCGCCAGGCCAAAGGGCGGTCAGCACTTGCGCCCCGGCACGCTGAACACGATGGAGCATCCGGTGAGCCAGCTGCAGCCGGGCCTGGATCACCAAAAGCTGCTCCACAAGCGTCCGGCTGGCATCTGGCGCGATCTCAACCCCTGCTTGCCGGCGTGCCTCGCGGTGGGCCTCGATGGCTTGGCTGGCGGCGACGGAGTAACCGGGAAAGTAATCTGCGCGAAGAACAAAGAAGCAGCACAAAAATCAGAAGATAAACAAGAGGGCAAGGGGCAAGCAAAGGGGTGAAAAGGAAGGCGGCTTACCGTCGATCAGATCCTCAACCCGTCCATAGCCCTCGCTCAGAGCTTGCCTCGCTTCAGCCCAGTCCGCCGCCTCGGTCTCGAACTCGGCCTTAAGGGCGGCCTCGCTGTCTTGCGCCTTCTTCAGGGCCACCTTATGGCTCTCCTCCTGGTCGGCCAGTCTCTTGGCCAGGCGGTCGCGTTCCTGGGCCAAGGCGCTGCACTCAGCCTCCTTGGCGCGAAGGGCGGTCTGGGCCCCGCCTAGCTGCTCCCTCAAGTCGGCATTAGCCTCTGCAAGTGTGGAGAAAAAGGAAAAAGCAATAAGGAAGAAGTCTTCAGGGAAGATCCGACCCGGCGCTCGGTGATCGGCTCGAATCTCGGGGACTACACCAGTGGGAGTCTTGACGCGCCCACATGAGATAAAAGAAACAAAGCACTCACTCCGGCTATTAGTCGTCGGCGGCCTTTTGGCTCAGCTCACGGGCACAGGAGTTGAAGGAAGCAGCGGAGATTGTGATATTCCTGAAAGTCGACGGAGTGCGAATAAGAATAAGATTGTCGCCAAGGCACGCTAAAAGTTCCAAGCCGCTGCTTTCGGCCGACTCGAAACTCGAGGCTACACCCGGTGGGTCTTGTTGGCCGCCCCGGAAGAAATCGAAAAGAAATCGACCCAGGCCAGAAGACTCACCCTGATGACCTCTCGCGTAGCAAGAAACTCCTGGGTGTACCAGTGCAGCGAGGCGGCCTGGGTCTGAAGGCGGCGTCGGACCTCCTGCACCGCCATGTTCAGCTCGGTCGTTCCACCGTTGGCGTCCACCAGACGTCTTTGGCGGCAACCGCCTCCAGTCTGAGCCGTCGGTGGCGCCCAGCTCTCTATGGCTCGGCGCCGAGGACGCCTCTCCAGCAGCGCTTGCCAGCGACCACAAGATCCGCCCCCGCCTCCGACTCGCCCCCAGCCGGATGCTCAGGCGCCGCAGCAGGTCGGCCGCCTTGGCCCGTTCCAGTCGGCGCCGACTGTGGCGCCTCCCCCAGGATGGTCATGTCATCCTCCCGCCTCTCCATCACCGGCTGGTCGCGGTCGGCTTCCTCCAACGGGGGCACGGGGATGTTGGGAGCCATGGCACGAAGAGGAATAACGAGCCGCGGAGGCTGATTGCGCAGAGCCTCCACCTCCCTCTCCGCGGCCGCGGCCTCCGCCTGGGCCTTGGCCGTTGCGTCGGCTTGCGCCTCGGCTGACTTCTCCGCCGCCTCCTGGATGGCCCTCCGCTCTTCCGCTTCCCGCTCCTCCCGCGCCTCCCGTGTGTTCCGCTCCGTTGCCTCCATGAGGTCGGAGCGGGGATCAAGGCGGTGGGAGCTCGAAGACCCTCCCGTCGGTCCGACTATGGATGCGACATCAACCCGTTCGAGGGAAAGTGGCGCCCTGTTCAGCAAATCAGGAAGCCGGCTTAGGTGAGCCTCAACTAAAGAAGACAATAAAAAAGTGCGAGACATTCAACACTTACGCCGAGACCGCCTGTGGCTGCTTCACCACCTTGCGGAAGCGGGCCACTTTCGCGGCCGCCTCGTCCCGCTTGGTCGCCGCCGTGGAGCCCTTGGGTTTATTCGGTCGGCTGCCGAAGAGACCCGGCCCGGCCCGACGTTTTTGCGCGCCACCCCGAGCAGCTGGCGCGGCAGAAGGTCCCGCGCCTTGGCGATCGGCCGCCGGCTGGCGGCGCGGGATGGCCTCGGCTTCATCATCGTCCGGCCAGTCCCCGAAGCTGGCCGTGAGCTCGGGGCCGCCTGCCTCTCCGCCGGCTCCGCCTATGGCGTCGTCCATGGCGGCCGGCCCTAGATCTGGGTCGTCGAGGTCGTTCGCCGTACGGTCGGCCATGAACTGGAGCTCCGGCCCTGTGGCCCCGGCCACAGGTCGAAGAAGGGGGTTCTGCTCAAAGACAAGCCGACTAGTCAAAAGTCGGCCGTCATGAACCCGACAACAAAAGAATAAGAAAAGAAGGGAAACTCACCACAGGCGGGGGATCAGCCCGAGAATACGGCGCCTTGCCATACTGCCACTCCTCGGCGAGCTTGCAGTTGGAGATGTAATTCACCATGTACGACACCTCGTCACGAGGCATCTCCCTGGTGCTCAGCCGACATGGGTCGAAGCGGCCGCTCATCTGGCAGATCATGTGCGGCCGGCCTTGGAGCGGGAGCACCCGGCGCTCCACGAAGGCGGCGACCAGGTCGGCCCCGACCAAGCCCTCCGACTGGATCGTCACCCGGAGCCGGGTGACGGCGGCGTTCCCGACCAGGGAGAGCGACCAGGCTCGGTAGGACCAAGACGGCTGCCTCCCAGACGGTGGGCCGGCTATGTAAGCCGGCAGATTGACGAAGTCGCCTTGCGAGGCGACGTTCTTCACGTAGAGGTATGATTGCTGCCAGAGCTTCACCGACTGGATCAGCGGGATAGGCGGAAAGGGGTTGTTGTCGGCTGACCTCCGCATGGCGATGAAGGCGCCACGAGGCGGGCACACCATGAGAGACGGTGCCAAGCTTGCACTGGAAGAACTCCCCAAAGAGCTCAAGGGTGGGGAGGACGCCACGAAAACCGTCGCACAGGGTGAAGAAGGCCGACAGCAGCGTCACCGTGTTGGGGGTGAGATGATGCGGCTGGAGGTGGTAGAACTCGAGGAAGCTGCGGAAGAACCCGCTCGCCGGCAGGCCGAGGCCAGCAGCAAGGCGGTCTGGCGGAAGATGACCCGCTCGCCCTCCTCCGGCGCCGGCGAAACCTCCCCCTCCGGCGCGAGGTGGGTCTTCACGTAGCCCTCGCCCGGCAACCGCCACGTCTTGCGAAGCCAATCGATGTGGTCCTCGTGGACGTTGGAGCCATCCCATGAGCTAGACAACGCCATGGGAGCAAGAGGAAGCGAGAAAGGCGCGGCGGCGGAGAGCACAGCCGCGCTGCAGAGGAGCCGCGGCGGACCAAGAAGGTTGACGGCAGAATGGCGCAGTGGTGAGGGCGTTGCGGCGGCGGAAGAAAGGAGAAGGAGGTAGAAGGAAGGGTGGAGCGAGGGCGAGCGTGTGAGCGTCTGCCGCTCCCCCTCCTCCCCCGTCTTATAGGCTCATGCGGCGGAGCCGAGGAGGCGAGGCGTGGGGGAACGTGGGATTAACTGCACCCCTCCCCCCATGTCCCGCGATTATTGCGCCCTAAAGGCATGCTGAAATCACCGCGGGAAGGCGAGCGGTCTGTTCGGGCCGCAGAGGATCCGCACATGGGCCGAGGCCTAGGTATGGTGGGCCCCAGCCTGCGGCGACGTCCCGTCACAAGACGTGGTGGCAGGCCTTCTGCCACGTGGCGCGCAGGGTGGCGCGTGGTCAACGAGCGATTCGGCTCGCGTTCTCACCTTCTGGATACGGAACTTCCCGAAGACGGCGCGCCCGCTCAAGGCCGGCTCCTAGCTACCGGCCCCTCAGGATAGGAAGCTGATCGAGCTTCTCGTCCTCCTTTTTAGCCTCGAAGCTCAATCAGCTTCGGGGACTACTGTCAGAGTAAATGACCACGGGTAGCCTAGCCGGCTCCCCCTGGGACCTCTGAAAAAAATTATAAGCCAATCAAGCCGTCCAACATCCAAGACGCAGGGCCGCCTTCCCCCGGCCGGCTGACCCTCAGGCCGGCTGTCAGGAAGCGGCCCGGCCCCAAAACCTACAAGGAGAAGGCCACAAGAGGGCCGGCTCCCAAAGAGCCGGCTACCAGAGGGCCGACCCCGCGGAGCCGGCCACGAGAAGGACGACTCCAAGAAGCCGGCCCCCCAGCAAGCGGCCAAGGCCGCACCCTCAGAATCTGCACCCACATAACGGTGATGAGATGGGGCGTGGCTACAGTGAAGCCTGCCACCCTCGCATCCCGGGCCTTATAGCCACGATCACGCCCGTCTGGCGGCCATCACCGTCCGTGGCAACCTTTGTTGCCATCACGGACCATGACGTCACCCACGACAGGCTGTCAGTACGACCTGCAGGCGGCGGGCCCCTTGCTACCTCTTGAGCACTGTGTTGGATTTCCCCGAAGAGGAGAGGATGATGCAGCAAAGTAGCGTAAGTATTTCCCTTAGTTTTTGAGAACCAAGGTATCAATCCAGTAGGAGGCTACGCGCAAGTCCCTCGTACCTGCACAAAATGATAGCTACTCGCAACCAACGCGATTAGGGGTCGTCAATCCCTTCACGGTCACTTACGAGAGTGAGATCTGATAGAGATAATATTTTGGTATTTTTGGTATAAAGATGCAAAGTAAAAAGTAAAAGCAAAGCAAGTAAATAAAGTGATGGAGATTGATATGATGAGAATAGACCCGGGGCCATAGGTTTCACTAGTGGCTTCTCTCAAGGGCATAAGTATTCTACGGTGGGTGAACAAATTACTGTTGAGCAATTGATGTAATTGAGCATAGTTATGAGGTTATCCGGCAATGATCATGTATATAGGCATCACGTCCGTGACAAGTAGACCGAAACGATTACGCATCTACTACTATTACTCCACTCATCGACCACTATCCAAAGCATGCATCTAGAGTATTAAGTTTAAAAGCAGTAACACCTTAAGCAAGATGATATGATGTAGAGGAATAAATTCATGCAATATGATAAATACTCCATCTTGTTATCCTCGATGGCAACAATACAATATGTGCCTTGCAACCCTTTCTGTCACTGGGTAAGGTCACCACAAGATTGAACCCAAAGCTAAGCACTTTCCCATTGCAAGAACTACCAATCTAGTTGGCCAAACCAAACGGATAATTCGAAGAGACTTGCAAAGATAACTTAATCATACATAAAAGAATTCAGAGAAGAATCAAATATTTTCCATAGATAAGCTGGATCATAAACCCACAATTTATCGATCTCAACAAACACACCGCAAAAAGAAGATTACATCGAATAGATCTCCACAAGAGAGGGGGAGAACATTGTATTGAGATCCAAAAAGAGAGAAGAAGCCATCTAGATACTAACTATGGACCCTAAGGTCTGAAGTAAACTACTCACACTTCATCGGAGGGGCTATGGTGTTGATGTAGAAGCCCTCCGTGGTAGATGCCCCCCTCGTGAGCTCAAACAACAGGCCCCAAGATGGGATCTCGTGGATACAGGAAGGTACGGCGGTGGAATTAGGTTTTTGGCCCCGTCCCGATCTGTTGGGGGTGAGGTATATATAGGAGGAAGGAGTACGTCGGTGGAGCGTCGGGGGCCCACGAGGCGGGGCGCGGCCTGTGGGAGGCGCGCCCACCCTCGTGACCGCCTCTGGCACTCCTTGCAGTAGGGTCCAAGTCTCTGGATCACGTTCGGTGAGAAAATCACGTTCGAAGGTTTCATTCCGTTTGGACTCCGTTTGATATTCCGTTTCTTTGAAACATCAAATAGGCAAAAAACAACAATTACGGGCTGGGCCTCCGGTTAATAGATTAGTCCCAAAAATAATATAAAAGTGGAAAATAAAGCCCATTATAGTCCAAAACAATAGATAAAGTAGCATGGAGCAATAAAATTTTTTGATATGTTGGAGACGTATCAGGCATCCCCAAGCTTAATTCCTGCTCGTCCTCGAGTAGGTAAAAGAGAATTTTTGATGCGGAGTGATACTTTGGCATAATTTCAATGTAAATCTTCTTAATTGTGATATGAATATTCAGATCCGAAAGATTCAAGACAAAAGTTCATATTGACATAAAAATAATAATACTTCAAGCATACTAATCAAAATAATTATGTCATCTCAAAATAACATGGCCAAAGAAAGTTCATCCCTACAAAATCATATAGTTAGGCTATGCTTCATTTTCGTCACACAAAGATGTTCCCAACTTCTATACCCTCGATGACAAGCCAAGCAATTGTTTCATACTTAAATAATCTCAAACTTTTTCAACCTTCAGGCAGTACATGAGCGTGAGCCATGGATATAGCACTATGGGTGGAATAGAATATGATGATGGGGATTGTGTGGAGAAGACAAAAAAGGAGAAAGTCTCACATTGACAAGGATAATCAACGAGCTATGGAGATGCCCATCAATTGATGCCAACATGAGGAGTAGGGATTGCCATGCAACGGATGCACTAGAGCTATGAATGCTCAACAAAAGAAAACTAGTGGGTGTGCATCCAACTTGCTTGCTCATGAAGACCTAGGGCATTTGAGGAAGCCCATCGTAGGAATATACAAGCCAAGTTCTATAATGAAAAATTCCCACTAGTATATGAAAGTGATAACACATGAGACTCACTATATGAAAAACATGGTGCTACTTTGAAACACAATATATGAGACTCACTACATGAAGAACGAGGTGCTACTTTGAAGCACAAAATATGAGACTCATTACATGAAGAACATGGTGCTACTTTGAAGCACAAGTGTGGAAAAAGAGATAGTAGCATTGCCCTTTTCTTTTCTTTTTTTGGGCCTTTTTTTGGCCTTTCTTTTTTTTATTTGGGCAATGCTCTAATAATGATGATCATCACACTTCTATTGATTACAACATGAGGATTACAACTCGAAACTAGAACAAGATATGACTCTATATGAATGCCTCCGTGATGTACCGGATGGTGCAATGAATCAAGAGTGACATGTATGAAAAATAATGCATGGTGGCTTTGCCACAAATACGATGCCAACTACATGATCATGCAATGGCAATATGAAAAAACTAATGTATGTCATGATAATGATGAACGGAACGGTGGAAAGTTGCATGGCAATATATCTCGGAATGGCTATGGAAATGCCATAATAGGTAGGTATGGTGGCTGTTTTGAGGAAGATATAGGGATGTTTATGTGTGATAGAGCTTATCATATCACGGGGTTTGGATGCTCCGTAGATGTTTGCGACAACTCTCAATGTGAGAAAGGGCTATGCTCTTTACCGAAGAGGCTATCAATGGCGGAAAGGTAAAAGTGTGTATAATCCAGGGACTCAACATTAGTCAAAAGAACTCATATACTTATTGCAAAAATTTAGAAGTCATCAAAAATCAAGTACTACGCACATGCTCCTAGGGGGATAGATTGGTAGGAAAATACAACGCTCGTCCCCGACCGCCACTCATAAGGATGCACAAGCCAGGTACACTTCATGCTTCAAATTTGTTACACAACTTTAACCATACGTGCATGCTACGGGATTTACAAACTTCAACACAAGCATTTTTCAAATTCACAACTACTCAACTAGCATGACTTTGATATTATTACCTCCATATCTCAAAACAATTATCAAGCATCAAACTTATCTTAGTATTCAACGCACTCAAAAGAAAGTTTCACATATCTTGAACACCAAGTATATTAACATTAAGCAAATTACCATGCTATTAATGACTCTCAAAATAATCTAAGTGAAGCATGAGAGATCAAGTTTCTTTAAAACAAATCCACCACCGTGCTCTAAAAGATCTAAGTGAAGCACTAGAGCAAAAATCATCACGCTCAAAAAGATATAAGTGAAGCACTATGAGCAACTTATCAAGCTCAAAAGATATAAGTGAAGCACATAGAGTATTCTATCAAATTCTAATTCATATATGGCTCTCTCAAAAGGTGTGTACAACAAGGATGATTGTGATAACTAACAAGCAAAGACTCAAATAATACAAGACGCTCCAAGCAAAACACATATCATGTTGGTGAATAAAAATATAGCTCCAAGTAAATTACCGATGAAAGTAGACGAAAGAGGGGATGCCTTCCGGGGCATCCCCAAGCTTTGACTTTTTGTTGTCCTTGGATTATCTTGGGGGTGCCATGGGCATCCCCAAGCTTAGGCTCTTGCCACTCCTTGTTCCATAATCCATCAAAATAATTCACCCAAAACTTGAAAACTTCACAACACAAAACTCAATAGAAATCTCGTGAGCTCCGTTAGAGAAAGAAAACAAAAGACTACTTTAAAGTACTGTAATGAACTCATTCTTTATTTATATTGGTGTTAAACCTACTGTATTACAACTTCTCTACGGTTCATAAATTATTTTACTAGCCATAGATTCATCAAAATAAGCAAACAACACACGCAAAACAGAATCAGTCAAAAACAGAACAGTCTGTAGTAATCTGTAACTAACGCAAACTTCTGTAACCCAAAAAATTCTACCAAAATTAGACGACCTGGAAAATTTGTTTATTTATCAGAATCAATTGGAATCAGTATTTTATCGCGTTCTGTTGATTTTTAACAATTCGGGCACTGAGCACAAAGATTCTGGAAATTACAGCAAGATCAAATAACTATCATCCAAGAAGATCCAATAGGTTCAACTTGGCACAAACACTAATTAAAAGATAAAACCACATCTAAACAGAGGCTAGATAGATTATTTATTCCTAAACAGAACCAAAAACAAAAAACACAAAATAAAATTGGGTTGCCTCCCAACAAGCGCTATCGTTTAACGCCCCTAGCTAGGCATTGAGATTCAATGATGCTCACAAGAAAGATAAGAATTGAGGCACAAAGAGAGCATCATAAAACATGTGATGAACACACTTAAGTCTAACATACTTCCTATGTATAGTCATATTATAGGCAAACAAATTATCGTAGCAAGCAAAAACTAGCATATGCAAGGAAGCGGAAAGGAACAATAGCAATCTCAACATAACGAGAGGTAATTTAGTAACATGAAAATTTCTATAACCATATTTTCCTCTCTCACAATAATTACATGTAGGATCATAAGAAAATTCAACAATATAGCTATCACTTAACATATTCTCAACACGATCTACATGCATGCGAAGTTGACACTCTTCCAAAATAGTGGGATTATCATTAACTAAAGTCATGATTTCTCCAAGCCCACTTTTATCAAAAATTTCATAAGATTGAATGTTATCCAAATATGCGGGATCTAAAGTTGACACCCTTCCAAACCCACTTTCAATATTATTGCAAACACTATTATCAATCTTATATTCATCATGGGGCTTAAATAAATTTTCAAGATCATAAGAAGAATCACCCCAATCATGATCATTGCAACAAGTAGTATACATAGCAAAACTAGCATCCCCAAGCTTAGGGTTTTGCATCTTATTAGCACAATTGACATCAAAAGAATTTATAATGAAATCATTGCAATCATGCTTTTTATTTAAGGAACTACCAAGTATGGGTGCAATAGCAACGATCTCGTGTTTAACATAAGGAACTATAGCAAATTCATCTTCATAAATATTGGCATCATGGCCACAAGAATAGCAAGCATCATGTTCATCAAGGGATATTTCAATCAAATCATCAGAATCATTATTATCTATAGATTCAATCATATCATTATTTCCTTCCAAAGCAACGGTCATTCTCTCAATAAATTCTTTGGCATTGACATTATGAGCATAGTTTTCATAGCAATATTTAAGTATGTCAAAATTTTCAGATTAAATGAGAGTAATATCATACTTTTCAATCAATGAAGCAACTTCATAAGCACCCTTAAAAGCAACAAATTCTTCAATTTGTTCGATATCATAGTAACTATAAACACCATTTGCATAAGAAGATAAGATTTCATTTTCATTAAACTCACATAGGTAAGGAAGTTGTTTTATAGGGTTCTTAGAGCAACAAGTAAAATCATAAATTTCACAAAGATTCCAAGCATAACACAGCAATCTGTTTATTTGACTCCATAAGAGTCTCCTTTTTCGGACAAACGGTGGCCTTTATAATGAGCATGCTCATCTAAAGATTTCCCATCAACTAGGCTAGTTGGGGTTTCAAAGACGAGCATAAGGATCGAAGATGATCCAAGTAGAACACTTTCAGTGGATCCATATCAATAGATTTTAGCAAGCAAAGATGCAAGCAAATAGAAGGCACATGGAAACACAAACAAAAATACATACGGGAAGAAGGCGAAGAAAGAGGCGAATAAAACGGCAAGGGTGAAGTGGGGAGAGGAAAGCGAGAGGCAAATGGCAAATAATGTAATGCGAGAGATAGGGATTGTGATGGGTACTTGGTATGTTGACATTTTATGAAGCCTCCCGACAACGGCGCGGAAATTCTTCTTGCTACCTCTTGAGCATTTGCGTTGGATTTCCCGAAGAGGAGAGGATGATGCAAAAAAGTAGCGTAAGTATTTCCCTCGGTTTTGAGAACCAAGGTATCAATCCAAAGAGGAGGCTACGCCAAGTCCCTCGTACACGCACAAAGCGATAGCTACTCGCAACCAACGCGATTAGGGGTTGTCAATCCCTTCACGGTCACTTACGAGAGTGAGATCTGATAGAGATAATATTTTTGGTATTTTTGGTATAAAGATGCAAAGTAAAAAGTAAAAGCAAAGCAAGTAAATAAAGTGATGGACATTGATATGATGAGAATAGACCCGGGGGCCATAGGCTTCACTAGTGGCTTCTCTCAAGAGCATAAGTATTCTATGGTGGGTGAACAAATTACTGTTGAGCAATTGATGTAATTGAGCATAGTTATGAGGCTATCCGGCAATGATCATGTATATAGGCATCACGTCCGTGACAAGTAGACCGAAACGATTACGCATCTACTACTATTACTCCACTCATCGACCGCTATCCAAAGATGCATCTAGAGTATTAAGTTAAAAAGCAGTAACGCCTTAAGCAAGATGACATGATGTAGAGGAATAAATTCATGCAATATGATAAATACCCCATCTTGTTATCCTCGATGGCAACTATACAATACATGCCTTGCAACCCTTTACATCACTAGGTAAGGTCACCGCAAGATTGAACCCAAAGCTAAGCACTTCTCCCATTGCAAGAACTACCAATCTAGTTGGCCAAACCAAACGGATAATTCAAGAGACTTGCAAAGATAACTTAATCATACATAAAAGAATTCAGAGAAGAATCAAATATTTTCCATAGATAAGCTGGATCATAAACCCACAATTCATCGGTCTCAACAAACACACAGCAAAAGAAGATTACATCGAATAGATCTCCACAAGAGAGGGGAGAACATTGTATTGAGATCCAAAAAGAGAGAAGAAGCCATCTAGCTACTAACTATGGACCCGAAGGTCTGAAGTAAACTACTCACACTTCATCGGAGGGGCTATGGTGTTGATGTAGAAGCCCTCCGTGGTAGATGCCCCCTCCGGCGGAGCTCTGGAACAGGCCCCAAGATGGGATCTCGTGGATACAGAGGAAGATGCACGGCGGTGGAATTAGGTTTTTGGCTCCGTCCCCGATCTGTTGGGGGTACGTAGGTATATATAGGAGGAAGGAGTACATCGCTAGAGCGTCAGGGGGGCCACGAGGCAGGGGGCGCGCCCCCCACCCTCGTGACCGCCTCTGGCACTCCTTGGAGTAGGGTCCAAGTCTCATGGATCACGCTCGGTGAGAAAATCACGTTCTCGAAGGTTTCATTCCGTTTGAACTCCGTTTGATATTCCGTTTCTTCGAAACACTGAAATAGGCAAAAAACAGCAATTAATTTGGGCCTCCGGTTAATAGGTTAGTCCCAAAAATAAAATAAAAGTGAAAAATAAAGCCCATTATAGTCCAAAACAATAGATAAAGTAGCATGGAGCAATCAAAAATTATAGATACGTTGGAGACGTATCACCCCTTCGGCCAGAGAGATGCCCGAGGGCGGCTCGGCCTCCCCCAGTCGGCCTGAGATATGGCCGGCTTCCCATAGCCGGCTTGTTCCCTCCCACGAGGGAAGCGCCTAATTAAGGAGACAAGACGAGGTGAGGCTACAGTGATCGCCGCCAAGATGGCGGTACTGTAGCCATGCTTACCCCGACAAAGCCCTTGTCATCAGAATTGAGGCAACAGTAACCAGCCCCCGACAAGGCCCTTAGTGGTGGGGCCAGCTTGTCGACCAAGAAGCCGGCAGCCGGCGGGACCCACCAGTTGGCGGGCCCCAGCGACCGGCGGAGAAGCCGGCGAGCGTAGACACTGACGGCTAGGGCCCGCACCCAGCCGGATTACCATTGTACCCCTAGGGGGTAGGCCTATATAAACCCCCCAGGGCACCCATGCAAAGGGGGATCTCTGAGGGTTTTAGACACCACATAGAGGGGAGAGGAGAGCTAGCCGTGCCCTTCTTCTTCCTCTCATCGAATGGCTCAAGGAGCCTCTTGTAGCCACTTGTTCATCTAGTGATCATGCGGAGACCCCGCAGAGCAGCAGTAGGGGTGTTATCTCCACAGAGAGCCCCGAAGTTGGGTAAGATTCGCCGGCGTGCATGTCTTCGCCTCATCCCGTTTCCAGGCACCGGCGATGTTTTATTAGCTCCCACAATGATAAGCCACCCGTTGGCATATGTCGCACCTACCACCCGACAACGAGCATAAATATTACAAGTGCAACACTACTCATAGTATAACACAACATGACCACTAGCATCAACCATAGATAACATGCAAGAACTTATCAATAGCATCACCGAGTAGCACTTAACCAACTAACAGTAAAGGAACAACGCATATTAACAGTACTCGGCAACCGATGTTAGTCATGTACCGAAGAACTTGACCAAACCCAACATGTACTACAATCAAGCATGGCAATATGAAAGTAATACTAGAAACTAGCAAGGCATTATGACCAGGTGCATAACAACATAGCAAACCAGTAAGCACTAACCCAGAAACATTACCGAAACAACGATAACCATATTTTAAACAAGCAATCATTTAATAAATATTCAAGTTGAAAACCATGCCTACTGCATGACTATCATGTAAGTGCGTATTGTGGCTTGCCTGGGGATGAAGAAGGCATCGGGGAGAAGTGCGGTTAAGCCGCGGAAAGATTTGCCGGAAACAGTTCTCTCTCGGAGGGGCTGTTTACGTGCAAGAGCAAAAAGGTCATTTTCACAGTGTCAAACCATAGTGAAAATGAAACTAACAGAACGGGCTCGACGAAACGAAGACGTGGGCTTTGGAAACACCTCATTTGCACTTGTGGTTAAAAAGATATGAGGTGTTTTCTGCCAGGGACCCATCTGTAATGAAAAACTTCAAAATCTGGGCCTGGACAGAAAAGCAGAAAGCGCAATCAGCGAAATACGCTTTCACTGAACTGAAAGCGTATTCAGGGCTGAAGAAGAATGGGAATACACTTCCTCTAAAAGAAAACGTACTCACGGGAAAATACGCATTCATTACGCGAAAACGTACAGAAGTGGTTTACGTTTCAACTTAAACACGTGGGAGGGGCTTGAGTAGCTGACGTGCGGGTCCCACGGGTGGGGCCCGTCACTTATCCAACTCAGCTACCCGGGTCAACGCATGCAGGGCGGGACCGGCCGCCTGGGTCGCTGCCAGGTGGGGTCCGCGGGGAGGAGGGGCCCGCCTGGCCTGGCACCTTCTTCCTCCTCGCTGCGCCCCGACGGGGCAGAACAGAGGCGCGGCTCCGGCGACGAGCTCCGGTGCCACAACCCACCAGGATGGTCAGGGAGGCGAGGCGCATCCATCCCGCCTGGACACGGACGCCGAGGAGGACCGGAGCGACGAGGGCGCGGACTCTAGCGGAGATGGCTTCGGGTGGGTTTGGGCATCATGGCCAGGGTGGCTCCGGGAAGGGGGCGAGGGCATGGGGAGGATCACCGGAGTGAGGGGGTCTCACTGGTGGTGGAAGAACGATGAGGAGGGCTCGGGTGGCCGGAATTTAGGCGCACCCGAATGGCGGCCATGGCGGCGATGGTGGAGCAGGAGAGCTCCAGAGGCTCGGGCGAGGGGCTGGGGAGGGCTAGAGGAGCTAGGCGAGGCTGCTGGTGTGTGCAAACGCTTCGGGGGAGGGCTATATATAGCCGGGCGAGGGAGGCCATGGCCAAGTGCCGCCGTTCGAGCTCAGCCAAAGCTCTAGCGAGGCGCAGCGATCACGGGGAGGCGCGGGATCGCGACGAAGGGGGAGCGGACGAGCTACAGAAGGTGCACAGGGCAAGAGGGGCCGAGGGGCGCAGAGAAGGAGTGGTCGAACGCCATTAATGTTGTGTCGGCTACAGCTCGCTCGTGGTAGCCTTGGCGTCTTGCGTGAGGAAGCGGACGGAGGGAGAGGGGTCGAGGCAGCGGCGACGACGAGATACAGCCACTGGACATGCTCACGCTGCCAAGACGCATTTAGAGGAGGAGGGTCCGGCACAAACAAGATTCTCGCCACAAGACGCTGCATGCCAAAGCGGTGGTCACCGCGCAGACTGGCATCAAGAAGAGCCAAATGGCTGGCAATTGTTGTCTAGGGGTTGGTCCTTCCTGGGGAGGTTGCAACCGTGGTGGTAGATTGGTTAAAAGTGACATGGTTAACTGGCAGTTAACACCTGAAGTTTACTGCAGTAAACTTGATCGTGTACTGCTGATCAACAGAGATGTGATTGGAAGCAATGGAGTTGTCTGGTAAGTTTAGGGTAAGAAGACTTTCATCCTGGTAATTTTGAGAAGATTAGGATCAAGTATTAATGGAGTTGCTTTGCAACTGCCAAGTCTGGTCAGAAATGAAGATCATGATGATGCTCTCAAATGGAGAAGCCACTTGAGCTTAACTTTGGCAAATCCTCATGATATGGACATATGAAGATGCTGTAAAAAGCTCATACCAAATGGACAATCCAAAATGGTACTTGCTTCACAGACATCATTTCTATCCAGAAACTTGCCAAAATTCTAGAGGAAGAATGGCTTGATCAAACATGCCCAAAATGGGTGGAGATAAGTTATATGGATAACAGAAGGCCTAGAACAATTGGCAGCCATAATGGAGCAAGATAAAATATACTTGCTTCACAAACTGGAATTTTGGACAGAATCAAAGAATTTAAGGTGAGCTCACATGGAGGTATGACATGAGCTCTACTTTGGTGGAGAGTGATGATATGATCATATGAAGGGCCATGCAAAATTGCAACTCATTTAGATATGCCTAGCTTGTACTTCCTTCACAACCAGTTCCCTCGGACAGGAACTTTGGAAAATCATAATTAAATAATTACTAGGCAAATGAGGTTGCACTTTGGCATGTGGCAATGATATGGACAGGAAAAGGTGTCCAAGGAGTTTTAGGTCAATTGGGAAAAGATAAAAGGCACTTGCTTCACATTCTGCCATTCAGGATAGAATAGGAAATGAATTAATTGAGCATGATGATAAACATGACAAATGAAATATTTTGCCATATTTGAGAAATATATGACCCAAACAATTTATGAGAATTATTTGGGAATTTTTGGAGTGATAGAAATATAGGTTGCTTCACAACCTAGGGAAAATTGGGTTATTCCTTTAATAGAAAAGGAATATTCCCAAGGAAAAGAATATTGGGATTTGGGCTAGGATGAAAAATTACAGGGTCTAAGGAAGGATTTGGGTATGACAAGCCACTCTGGAAGCAAAGAAGAGTTTACCTTCTTCACTTTCCAGACCACAAAGCCATGGAAAAAGAAAACTCAAGCAAAAACCTCGAAAAAACAAAAGAAAAAGAAAGGGCCAAAAATCAGGCTGTCACAACGATGAAGTGAATAGGCATGCTAGCACGGGAGACCTATTTCCGCTATACAATACTAGAGTACTCATGTTCCTACTACTACTAGTAGTAGTAGTAGTAGTAGTAGTAGTAGTACAACTGTGGTACACTTGATGGTCAAAATACTATTCATCCGGTCCTCACAGTGAAGTGACAACACCTGCTACCGACACTAGTCCAGCGGCGTGTTCGGGTTACCAAAGTCAGCCTCACCACATGCTGTGCAGTCTGTCACCGCCGCTGTACAGCACATTGGCACCTCGCCTCGTCTCCCTCTCCGCTCCCATAGCACCACTCCATCTCCATCTCCGCTCCCATAGCACCACTCCATCTCCATCTCCTTCTCCGTCTCTGTCTCTTTCTCCATCTCACTGTGCCCCCGTGTACCGTCGCCTCACTCGCCTCCCGCAGTACCACTATTCCCTCGCTAGCCGCTCCAGCACTGACATCCTTCTCCCCCGTAAATCAAGCCCCCTTCCAAACTCCACCATGGCCGGGATTGGAGCAATCTCCCCAGTGAAATCCTCGACCTCTGTTTTTTGTGTATGGATATGTTGAGCGCCCTGCGGCTGGCTGCATGCTCGAGGGACATGCACACGGCCATCGTCAAAGCGAGGCCTAAGCTTTTCAAGACACCCTACTTGCTGCTATCTGGTCTTGCGAGATTGGCTCACCATGATCTGAGGCGTGCATGATGCCCCTCGACTTCAATCCGATCTCCATTAGCCGAAACTTCTTTGCGGGTATGTAGTGGGTCACCGTACATCATTTCCCTCGACATCGATCCGATCACCATCGCTCAAACTTCTTGGCGGTATGTACCGGGTCGGCATGAACTCCCCCTTTGGATGGCTGCCTTGAGAGAAGGCGGTAAAAAGTTGGTTCTCGTGAACTTCCGGACCTCCCATGAGATTATCCTTCCTCCGTTGGATTATATAGAGTATTACCATCACGGTCCAAGTCATCTAGATTACTACGCCGCTTGGACGGACCTTGTTTTGCGAGAAGATTGTAATCGCCAAGTGCCCACCACGACATGCGAATTACGCAGACTTCAAGCTAATTGCCTTGTTCGACCGCGGACTCGCCTATCTTTACGCCGGTGCCTTCTTTAGCTGGAGACAACTCGGCTCGCGGTGGATCATCGTCAAAGTCGATACACACCTCTGTGATGCTCACGAACACAATGGCATCATCTACGCGATCGACAAAGCAGATGGCACCACGTATTCTTTGGGACGGCGCATGTAAGTTGTTTCCGTCTGATGTTAATGATGACGCCATGACACTGTTTGAACTTTTTGTGATGATTGGCATATCCCTGTTTGAGCAGAATTTGAGTAGAACTATGGCAATGTATTAGAGACGCCGTAAATCAGCTATATTTGGAATGAGTTAATTCATGCGATTGTGACCATGTCATTACAGCCAATTTGTACCTTGAATAATCAAACGGTTAGAAATATATGGATATTATCCTTATTTTACAGTAATCTATATACTACTACTAAATATGAGTGTGTATCAATGGCCATGTTAGTTTCCTCGGTTTCATGATGTAGGAACATGCACCACCTTTGTTGGTTTCATCTAACCATACATTAGGGAAGTAAATGTGCATATGGAGAACTCTATATTTGGAAGTAGTGAAATCCTGCAATGCTTACCATGTGTACATACATATATTCGCCCTTCAGCAATCAATGGCTAGAAAAATATCCTCACAAAAATTTTGCCCACAGAACACGAGTATATAACAATGCATGGTCTTTTAGTTACCTTGAAGAATTTGTTTGTGAGGACAGAACATGATTACTCCCTCCATTCCCAAATATTTGTCTTTCTAGAGATTTTAACAAGTGACTACATACGGAGCAAAATGAGTGAATCTACACTCCAAAATATGTCTACATACATCCGTACGTTGTGTCTATTTGAAATGCCTAGAAAGACAAATATTTGGGAACGGATGGAGTACATAACATGCATGACATGGTAGTTTCCTGTGAAGAATCGATTGCGAGATAACATGAGTATAACCATGCATGGCACTTCTATATTTTCGAACCCAGTATACATTTCCCTGTATTTTCCTCCCAGTTCCAACAGGGACATATCAATGCTGTTTCTTGCATTATCCTACTCATACTCTGAACAATGCTGATCTTACATTAACAATGCATGTCCTTTTGAATATGATGCGGTGTCCCTCGATTCTTGCCCTTTGTAATCACACCACCTTTGCCAAAAACAGGAAGCACAACTGGTTCCTCGCTCGATCAAAGCGACGGCAAAAGGCGATGATCATTCGGACACATGAGCCGTAAAAGTTATATTGCAAAAACCCCACCGTATACAAGCACCATGTAATACGTGAGTATCCTGGACGATGGTCATTACGTCTATGAGCAGGATACCGGCTTGTTGGGACCTTCAGGATTTTTGAGTTTGAGGTGGGTAAACAGCCTTGGTTCACACTCTTTGTTTATCAGACTCAATTATCTGATTAAGCTAGAGATTACCGTTGGCAAGGACCTTGATGGCAGAGAGGCTCTATTTGCTATGGAAAACTGTGTCTACACGGCGAGCCCTAGGAGTTCGGGAGCAAACTCCCCTGATTGTCAACGATATAGCCTGCAGCCAAAAGAAGGTGAGAATGACAACGGCATCCAGATTAACTTTGATCCTTGGATGTCTCAATTATGCCAGGCAGTGATGTGGTTCAAGCCTTCAGGTTGATAGGTAATTGGGCTGTTGCATCGAAAGGGTGGAGTACTGGTGTCTCCGGATCACTTTGAGTCGTGAAGCGGGCTGCAAATTATGATGGTGTTGGATCATCTCTTGAATGACTTTATTGTCTTTGCTGCTGGTTACGGATGGGTAGTTCTTTCTTTTGTTATGCATATTCCTTGTCATTTGGTCATCCTCGTCTATGTCACTCTTACTATGTAATAGTTGCTTCATTTAGAATGCCATTCTAAATGCGGATCATGAGAGTCCTGGCCTGCAGATGGAGTGCGTTTTGGTGGTGTAGCAAGACTTCTTATGAACTATCATGTCTTCTTTGTTTATGTCATTAGTAGTCACTAGTCGGTGTTTGAATGTTGTATATATCGTTGTTTCGAACTGTTTATTGTCTCGAACTCTTTGGTGGGCTAAATGAGGGCATCACCATTCTCCGATGTTCGAGTATATCTCCTTTTTCCAGTTATATAATTTGAGCTCAGTGTCTTTTAGATGATGTACACTTGTTTGGGCCAGTGAGGTGTCGTTGAATATGGGCCGAGTAGTAACGCAATGCCAAATAGGTCAATTATGACTCTCAGGCCGGGCTCTCAAAAGATCCTGAAAAAAGGTCGGGCTCTCCAAAAAAGAAAGAATAAGGACTCTTAGGCCGACATGTGGGCACCACCGGTGTTTTCGTGCACTTGCGCGCCCAGAGCATATTGGCGCGTGCTCGAAATTCATGCTACCTTTTCATCCCCAGTCCCCCGCCCCTCCCCCACATCAGGAATCTCGATTCCTACTCCAGTTCCCAAATCCCCCCTCACTCTCCACATGCTCAAGCGCACTATCATGTCGCCGGTTAACGCTGATCTCCGAGCCAGAGATCCTGAGGTCCGTCCTGCCTTCGGTCGTTGTGTGCCGTCGCTCAACAGTGGCATGGCGGCGCTTGACAACCAGTTTGCCGGCAAAGTGCTGATGGTAACCATCAACGGGGACCGGCCTCCCGTCTCGCCGGACGACCTTGTCAAAGCTCTTGGCATTACGCACGGCATCCAAATAAGTGACTTGCTCGTAGAAGTCTATCCGCCACCGGCTGATTTCTTCGTCAGGTTCCAGACAACTTTCGACTGCAGTCGTGTGTTCGAATCTTCCCGACGTTTGTTCCAGAACGGCGCTACCGGTGAGCTTTGATCGGTGGCACCTGTGATGGGGCTCGGTGCCCTATGAGCTTGAGTTTTAACAAAGCTTACCTTCCATGGCATGCCTCGGCGTGCTTGGAACAATGAGTCCATGAACGAGCTTATCAACGACCTTGGAGGTGAGCTCGTAAGTATGTTTGTTCCTCCGCATACCTGGGCTCACGGTTATGGCATGGATGAAGAAGCCGTCCACCATACCGAAGGTGATTGGTGTTGAGATACGGTCACGAGGAACCGGGTTGTACTATTAAATGCGCCACCAAGGCCGCGCGGACCATGTTAGGGATGTACACAGATCGAAAGTGTTCGTGCATGTCGAAGAAGTGGTCAATCCATCAATCGAAGTCCTGCCACCGCCGCTGGTGCCAGGGTTCGTCGACGATGTCCATTACAGGAGTCAACGTCAGACTTTCCCCGTGTTGCTCCGAGCGATGGATGGCACAGGGCCTACTCCATCATGCGGCGGAGGCCACTGCTTCTTTGGGAGAAGAGGTAGGGATGGCTGCCTGGATGTGCTCTAATTTGAGGTAACAACTGAATCTTGTCAGATACTAGTTAAATCCGAGCTATGGGTGTGAAGCACTGATATGCCAGTACATTTGATTGTGACCTATTCTAATTTTGTACCTGAACTTTTTTTAGAAAGGGTTGTACGTCAACTTAATGTGCTAGCAGAACTTATTGTGTTGTCTGACTGTTTTCTTTGCACAACATTCAAGATATTTCCCCGTCATTGATAAAGACGATGAACCGTTATGTACGACTTCGTTGGTTTCAACATAGCCCTTCCCGTAGCGATCCACTGCTTCCATCCTGATTGTGCCGCCTGCGTGAAATTTTTGTATGCAAGTTCAGTGTGCTATGATGTTCTATATGATTGTGTCAACTATATAAGTTTTTACTGAGCATCAGCAATGCATATGGCTGAAAGATGTATTTACGAGCATCAACCGATGGGTCTCTCTCTATCTCACTCTCTCTCACACACGCGCGCGCGCGCGCGTGCACACGCACAAGTGGGACCCGTTGAATTATTTATTTGCTCATGACAACTTTTAATTAGGTTCCACTATAATCTAACTTTTTTCTTAAGTTATTAATTGAGCTCAGTGACTTCAAAAAGTTGTACAGAAGCCTTGTTTGGGCCTTTCCGGCGTCGCTGAATGTGGGCTGAGAAACCATATTAGGTTGTATTGTACTACACAAGCCTTTTTTTCAACATCAGCAATGCAACTGGGCCGACAGTTGTACACAATATCCAGGTCAACTTGTTATTCTCCGCCCCGCTGGGCTGCAAACTTTCCTAGGAGGTATGCATTAGGCTTAACAAGAAAATGGACTATAAGAAATAATAAATGGGATGTAATTATAATAACTGGACAATTACTACGCACCAAACACGTAATTAGTTTGAAAAATATATTATTATTGGAATTTGAAAATTTTAATTTCATTACTTGTTGCGCCCGCAATATTTTGTTGGATTTTAACATAATACAACTTTATTTTGAAATTATATTTAACCTGACTAGAAATTTCGGATAAAAATATTTTGGATCCCATCAAAATGTGGGAATTTTTTTTAATTCTATTTTGGGCGGTTGTTTGAAATTATTAATCGTTGTCCTAGCTAGAAGTTGGGCTGACTTTTAACAAACTGTAAATGGGCTGTAGTAAATTCCATTAGAATTAAAAAATGGGATGTGCATTCTTACAAATCGCAAATGAGCTATATGTTCTCTGCCAAATCCGAGATGTGGGCCTACTAAGTTGACGCGTACCAAGGGCTTTGTCAACTTAGTCAATATAAACGATTCTAGATGCAGTGATCGTACGATGTCCATCCAACGGTCGTAGTGCTTCTTCAACCTCTGGTCTTCTTGCTCCGGCCCTTAAGCAAGCACCGGTCGTGTCGCGTGCTCTTGCCTCCCGTGGCCGGGTGTGATGCCGCTGAGGCCTCACCGCCCGTACTACTCCCACCACTGGCGGGCCATCCTCTACTCACCCACACCCCATGTTATTCTGCGCGACGGCAGCCTCACATCGCAGCCGAACCGGTGAACCCTCGTACTCCTCTCCGCGGGCTTCCCTTCTGCGTCTTCCCGGCTTCGCGTCGTCCCCTTCCTAGGCCTCGCCGTCATCCGCACCACCGCCTGGTGCTCTCGACGCAGCGTGGTCAACGTGGTCAACGACCGACTTCCATCGGAAGAAATCTTGTGTCGTGGAGAGGCGACAATTGGGTCCAAGCGGCCGCAAGGAAGTGCCTCCTTATTACGCCGCAAAATAATTATTCCTCCACCGACAAATAGGGACCCACCGTCACGGGCCACCTTATTTCGAAAAAACGTTTCCCCACATTGCTGGGACCCACCGGACGGGCCAAAGCGTATTTCACGAAAAAATGTTCCCCATTTGTCGGCTCGGACCCACCGGAAGTGCCCCCTTATTACGCACAAAAATGAATACCCCTCGCTAGCTGGGACCCACCATGGTGGGAGGCTGACTTAATGGGCCTACTAAGTTGATCGGGCGGGGCCTTTGTCAACTTTAGTCAATATGAACGATTCTAGCTCCAGTGACCGTACGATGTCCATCCAACGACCATAGTGCTTCTTCAACCTCTGGTCTTCTTGCTCCAGCCGCCCAAAGCAGCGCCGGTCGTGCCGCATGCTCCTGCCTCCCGTGGCCGGTCTTTGCCATGGAGGCCTCACCTCCCCTATTATTCCCACGGCCGGGCAAGGCCTCATGCGGCGACGGCAGCCTCACACCACAGCCGAACCAGTGAACCCTCGTACTCCTCTCCGCGCGGGCTTCCACTGTCGCGTCTTCCCTGGCTCCCCGTCGTCCACCGCCCTGGTGCTCTCGGTGCGGCGTGGTCAACATGGTCAAGGAACGACTTCCATTAGACGTGGACTTACGTGGAGAGGCTGACAGCTGGGTCCACGGCCGCAGCAAGGAAGTGCCTCCTTATTACGCGGAAAATAATGATTCCTCCACCTGACAGCTAGGACCCACCAGACGGGCCACTGTATTTCGCGAAAAAAAGTTTTCCCCTGACTGCTGGGACCCACCAGCTACATCTTCGCACGCAAGGAAGTGTGTCCGGGCAAAAAAAACGATTCGCCCCCCTGACTGCTGGGACCCACCAGCTACATCTTCACAGCAAGGAAGTGCACGGCGGTCGGACCCACCTGGTCGAAGCGTACGTAGCGTTGTCATTCTGGTCGCGAACGTGTATGTACATATATACTGGTGGATGTAGAGGCGCGCACGTGTCATAGTAGAGGCACGTACGTGTCGTAGTAGAGGCGCGCACGTAGCATGTACACGTACGTACAACGGCCAGGGTGCAAGAAAGAAAGCCACGTATGTGTACATACGGGCGGGGTCTCGAACGCCTACTCGCGCATACGTACGGCCAGGGCTCGTGTACATGGCTGGGTCGGAACGGAGAAAAAGTGTCGTCGTCGTGTTCATGGGGAGGCAACGGAATGCGTCGAGTTCATGGGGAGGCAACGGAATGCATCGTGTTCATCGGGAGGCAATGGAACGCGTGGGAGCCAACCGGCTGGGTCGGAACGGAATGCGTGGTCGTGTTCATCGGGAGGGCTTGGATGGAACAGGCGATGGAAGCGAGGCTGGCGTATCGCTAACAGAGGAAACGGACCTCCTACGTTGGAGCAGGGTCCTGTTGATCGGGAGAAGTGCAGCGTACCACAAAGCGGAGGAAGCGGACCTCCCTACGGTCAAAAACGGGGTCCCGTTGATCGGGAGGGGTGTGGCGTGCCAAAACGTACCTCCTACGGTCAAACAGGGTCCTGTTGATCGGGAGGGTGTGGCGTACCAAAAGCGGATTTAAACGGACTTGTGTTGGAGCACTACGGTCGAAATGGGGGTCCTGTTCATCGGGAGGGGTGTGGCGTACCGCAAAACGGGACTCCACGGGATACTTTTCATCTCCACCGTCGACCTCCTCCAGCCTCCACGGGCTACCGTTGACCTCCTCCAGCCTCCACGGGCTCCTGTTCATCCAGCCTCCACCGCGCGCTATTCCACCGGCTACTGTTCAACCACCCCTCCACGGGCACCCCTCCACTGTCTACTGTTCATCCAACCCTCCACACCATGGGGTCCTGTTCAACCACCCCTCCACGGGCACCCCACCACAGTCTACCGTTCATCCAGCCCTCCACCACACCACGGGGTCCTGTTAATCCAGAGGCAACGCCACCGCTCACTGTTCATCCAACCCCCCCCCCCCCCCCCGCAACGCTCACTGTTCATCCAATCGATTGGCCTCAGTTAGCAGCAGTAGTGAAGTAATCGTTCGATCGGGTTCAGTTAACAGCCATTGGTCGATCGCTTGGGTTCAGTAACGCATAGCCTGCAGTGCAATCGCTAGGGTTCAGCTAGAGCCCAACGCCTCACTCGGGTTCAGTTAGAGCCAACGCCTCGCACACACGCGCGTACCTGTACGAGAGAAACGTGCATCGCTCGGCCCCCGACCTCCCACCGTAACTGGGAACTCCTCGAAATTTTCCTCCCCCTCGCTTCTACCACGGTTTTCCCGTCATGGACGGCCCAAAGAATGTCATGCATCTGCGTCTCCGGCCCGCCGAGGACGAAAAGCCCATTTTCTGTCATGATTTTTTGTCATAGAAGTAGGAGCCCACCACATCTATAATGATACCGGGTTTTGTCACAATTATCGTCATAGAAGTGTCATATGTATGACAGAAAAAAATTCGTTCGGCCCAAAATTTCACGGATGTGTCTTTTTCTTGTAGTGTTTGCGTTTTGTTTCGTGCGTGTGCATGCAAGCGCTCGCCTCCGACTGCCGCAACGTGCCACAACCCTCGACCCATCACCCATGACCCCTCCCTGGCGCTCGCCGACGCCGGAGCCGCCGCAGCAAGTCCGGTCAAGTCACGGCCAAAGCGGCACAATGCGCGCGTGTGCTTGTCCCCATCTCAAACCGCCTCATGTGCTCGTCCGCGAGCGTGGGCAAGCGCCGGCATTGACGTTGCACCCTGTCCCCTCGCGTTGGAGCCTCTCGTCGATGTTCGCCGCGTGTCCAGAGCACTCCGGCGGCGACATGTCCCCCCCCCCCCCTCTGCTCTGGCTATATAAAGCCACCCCGCCTCCCTTGCTAGCCACGCACCACTCCACACCACCTCCATGAACACGTAGACGAGCAGAAGCCCGGTCGAGCAGGCCTCTGGCCGTCGCCCCGACCCGAGGACTCCGGCGATCCCCGCAGGCCAGTTGCCGCTCTCCAGGGCCTCTCGAGCTCAAGCAGTTGCTTGGGCAGGGCCTTCGTGGTCTGCTGGAGCTGCCTAGACCCCGCCAAGCCCTCGGAGCTGCCTCTAGCCACCGTCTTCCACCTCTCCGGTGAACCCCGTCCGCCACCGAAGCTTGCGAGCTCAACTGCGCCCAGCTCCGTCCACATTTCGTCAAGCCACGAGTACAGGCAGGTGCGCCGCGAGTCCCGCTTCCGATCTATCCCTCTAGCCTAGCCCCAAACCCCCTCGTCGCCGGCATGAGCTCTGGTGAAGCACCGCCTCCCCTCTGATCTCGATCCCCTTCCCTCTCTCCTGACTGGTGGGGCCCAGTGCCAGCCTCACCACTCGCGCCCGAAGCGGTACGAGTGGAGGCGCCTTCGACGTCACGTCACCCCCCCCCCCCAGGATTTTCTATTTATTCAAATTTAATTCAAAAATTTGACTAAACTTTGACCAGCCACCATTTCTAAACCATAAGTCCAAATGAATTGATTATTTTTGCATTGTCTTTGTTACAGAAAGCTCTAGCAGCACACCAAAAGGTGGATTTTCCCTTGCTATCTATAATTTCTGGTGATTTTTAGAATGTGTTTTGACATTTATTTTTGTGGTTTTAAAATATTTTCAGAAGGAGGATCTTACCTTGAAGCTAACCAGGAGGAGTGTGACCCTCCTCTGCACTAAGGCAAGCCACAACATCATTTGGATGGTGTTATTTCAATATCTATGATTTTCTACTTGAATATGAGTCTTTATTTGCATTTAAAATTTGATAAATTAATATGGTTAATTGCTAGTTGTTTTATGATGCTTGATATGCTTGTTTTAGCTTGGTTGAGTTCATAGAATTGTTTGGCTAAGTAGAGTAAGATTTTTCACTAGATATTTTGTTATGGAAAGTTATGGTAGCTATTTTTGCTAGTAATAGTTTTCAACTAAATGATGAACTAATAAAATGTTGTTTGCAGATAAAATGAGTTATAACCAGAGAAGTTTCTGATCTTAGTATTGCAAGATAGTTATGTTGCTTGTTTTTTATCCATGCTTAAGAGTAGCTTGCTCTAGGTGACGAGTAGTTGCATGATTTCCGGTATGATGCCATGTTAGTAATAAAAAGTTTCCTGAAAGTTAATACTTGATTAAGTCCAACCTGAATATGATGTTGATCACATCATGGTGCCACCGAATCGGGTTTTTAATTCAGTGCGGCCACATTTACCTAATGGGAAGGTCTTGATTCGGTCCTTTGTCGTGGCTCTCACCGGTGCCTCCCGCGAGGGAAGGTTATGGGCGTGCATACCACGCCCGGTGTGGCAGACATAACCTTGTGTGCTCGTTTTGTTTTTATGGTACCTTGTCCCTGTTTGGGACCGTTTTGCCACGACGGTGGCCGTTGGTGTCTTTGGTAGACACGGGTCCACCCAAGACCTAGCCCTGAGAGGGAGATGGTCGGAATGGCCGGGGAGAGTGCATGGCAAAGGGAGGGTTTTGTCGGAATACTTTGGTCCACCCGAATGGGAGTACGAGGACAGGTATTCCGTAGTGTGGGTAAAGTGCGCTACCTCTGCAGAGTGTATTTAATCTATCGATAGCCGCGCCCTCGGTTATGGGCAAGACTCGGGAGTAAGTCACACCATGGATCAACTTTTATAATTTATCTTGCAAACTAGTAATTGTTGTGATGCATTGTTTCGTGGTGAACCTTGAACACTTGAGGTGCTCATGAGTGGTTTCAGGTGTGACCCCGGTGTGGTCACCGTTTGGTTACGAGGTAACTGTCTGGTAAGCGAGTCTGTGTGACTCGGTGCACTGTTTGGTTGCTTTAACCGTCTGGTAAACGAGTCCGTGTGACTCGGTGCGCTGTTTGGTTGCTTTAACCATCTGGTAAGCGAGTCCGTGTGACTCGGTGCGCTGTTTGGTTACTTTGCGTAGCTTTGCATTTGTAGTAATTTCTCGCTTTAATTTAACTTGATTAATTATCATGATATTGTCTGTCATCGTGCTTATGTTTGTTGTGAGCTTGCAAGTACATTCAATGTACTGACCTGGCGTGTCATGCCAGCTTTCAGGCAAGTTGATTCGCATCGGAGCGCATCTCGTATCTAGGCCGTGTCCACGTCGGTGTCCCTGTGCCATGGAGTTCCGCTACGTCGTTCTTCCGCTGCCGCATAGTTTCGTGTGATCGAGGCCACAACCATGTTCATTAAATAATGTACATATCTTGTCCAAGCAGCACTGCAGGTGTGCCGCTTGGCCTCGAATCTCGATGTAATATCAGACCCTTGTACCATGCTAGTATCAATAAAGCGGTTATTTATGTACCATGTTGTTGTGTATTGCCAGAAGACTCTATCTCTGGGTTGGCAATGCAGGGTAAACCGGTTGCTCTAAGTCGGGGTGCCACACAGCATGGCCTAACAAACAAATGACCAACTAACCGAGTCAAACGCCTTCTCAAAGTCAAGTTTTAAGAGAATCGCGCTAGTCCTCCTACAGTGGAGATCATGCACAATTTCATGAAGGCAAATAATCCCATCCAAGATGTACCTGCCTTTGATTGGGGCTGATAATACGATGGGCCACAGGGCCTAATCTAGTAGCCAGACCTTTAGAGGGGAATTTCGCAAAATTATTAATCAGAGCGATTGGACGGAATTGAGAGATGTGGTCCGCACCTTTAACTTTAGGAATAAGAGAGATGACAACAAATAGTTCAGGCGAGAAATATTGATCATCCCAAGGCAGAAACCTTGGATAATGTCGCACACGAGCAAGCGCAAAGATGGCCAGAAGCGGCGGGAAAACGGAATAGAGAAGCCATCAGGACCGGAGGCAGAATTGGTGTTCGCCGAGTTGAGGAAAACCTCAATCTCCTCCACAGAAAGCGGGATCATCAAAGCATCATTTTCCTCATCAGAGACCTGGACTTGCCCCGTCCAAAGGTTAGGAGAAATACGGAAGCCGGACTCAGGTCTGGCTGCAAGCAGGTCCGCAAAAAACCATGGACATGGCTCATAATGATGTAAGGATCAGAGACCCTAGTGCAATCAATCATCAAACTACTAATCAAACATCTACGTCGTCTCCCATTACAAATCGCAAAGAAATATGCTGTCAGCAAATCGCCTTTCAAGGTCCAGTTGATACTGCCTCGTTGTTGCCAGTACACCTCCGCCTGGCGGTGCAGCTGCATCAAACTAGTGATAACCCACAAGTATAGCGGATCGCAACAGTTTTCGAGGGTAGAGTATTCAACCCAAATTTATTGATTCGACACAAGGGGAGCCAAAGAATATTCTCAAGTATTAGCAGCTAGGTTGTCAATTCAACCACACCTGGAAACTTAGTATCTGCAGCAAAGTGTTTAGTAGCAAAGTAATATGATAGTCGCGGTAATGGTAACAAAAGTAAAAACAGCAAAAGTAATGTTTTTGGTATTTTTGTAGTGATTGTAACAGTAGCAACGGAAAAGTAAATAAGCGTAAACCAGTATATGGAAAACTTGTAGGCACCGGATCAGTGATGGATAATTATGCCGGATGTGGTTCGTCATGTAATAGTCATAACATAGGGTGACACAGAACTAGCTCCAATTCATCAATGTAATGTAGGCATGTATTCCGTATATAGTCATACGTGCTTATGGAAAAGAACTTGCACGACATATTTTGTCGCATTACCCTCCGTAATGGCGGGTCCTATTGGAAACTAAGGGATATTAAGGCCTCCTTTTAATAGAGAACCGAACAAAGCATTATCACATAGTGAATACATGAACTCCTCAAACTATGGTCATCACCGGAGTGGTCCTGATTATTCTCACTTCGGGTTGCCGGATCATAACACATAGTAGGTGACTATAGACTTGCAAGATAGGATCAAGAACACACATATATTCATGAAAACATAATAGGTTCAGATCTGAAATCATGGCACTCGGGCCCTAGTGACAAGCATTAAGCATAGCAAAGTCATGGCAACATCAATATCAAAACATAATGGATACTAGGGATCAAACCCTAACAAAACTAACTCGATTACATGATAAATCTCATCCAACCCATCACCATCCAGCAAGCCTATGATGGAATAACTCACGCACGGCGGTGAGCATCATGAAATTGGTGATGGAGGATGGTTGATGATGACGACGGCAACGAATCCCCCTCTCCGGAGCCCTGAACGGACTCCAGATCAGCCCTCCCGAGAGAGATTAGGGCTTGGCGGCGGCTCTGTATCGTAAAACGCGATGAAACTTTCTCTCTGATTTTTTTCTCCCAGAAAGCCAATATATGGAGTTGGAGTTGGCGTCGGAGGGCCACCAGGGGGCCCACGAGGTAGGGCGGCGCGCCCAGGGGGGAGGCGTGCCCCCACCTCGTGGACAGGTGTGGGCCCCTGGTCTTCATCTTTGGCGAGGATTTTTATTATTTATTCTAAGATATTCCATGGAGTTTCAGGTCATTCCGAGAACTTTTGTTTTACGCACATAAAACAACACCATGGCAATTCTCTTTGAAAACAACGTCGGTCCAGGTTAGTTCCATTCAAATCATACAAGTTAGAGTCCAAAACAAGGGCAAAAGTGTTTGGAAAAGTAGATCTGACGGAGACGTATCAACTCCCCAAGCTTAAACCCTTGCTTGTCCTCAAGCAATTCAGTTGACAAACTGAAAGAGAAAATAAAAACTTTTACAAACTCTGTTTGCTCTTGTTGTTGTAAACATGAAAAGCCAGCATTCAAGTTTCAGCAATTATTATGAACTAACCATACTCACAATAACACGTAGGTCTCACAATTACTCATATCAATAATATAATCAACTAACGAGCCATAATAATAAAACTCGGATGACAACACTTTCTCAAAATAATCATAACATGATATAACAAAATGGTATCTCGCTAGCCCTTTACGAGACCGCCAAAACATAAATGCAGAGCACCTTTAAAGATCAAGGACTGACTAAACATTGTAATTCATGGTAAAAGAGATCCAGTCAAGTCATACCCAATATAAACCAATTATAATGAATGCAAATGACGCAGTGCTCTCCAAATGGGTGCTTTTTAATAAGAAGGGTGATGACTCAACATAAAAGTAAATAGATAGGCCCTTCGCAGAGGGAAGCAGCGATTTGTAGAGGTTCCAGAGCTCGATTTTGAAATAGAGATAAATTATATTTTGAGCGGCATACTTTCACTGTCAACGCAACAACTATGAGATGGCTATATCTTCCATACTACATGCATTATAGGCAGTTCCCAAACAGAATGGTAAAGGTTTATACTCCCCCTCCTCCACAAGCATCAATCCATGGCTTGCTCGAAACAACGAGTGCCTCCAACATTCAACGGGTCCCAAGGGGAGTTTTGTTTAATTATTTTATTTGCTTTGATCTTTTTGGATCATGGGACTGGGCATCCCGGTTATCGGCCCTTTCTCGTGAATGAGGAGCGGAGTCCACTCCTCTTGAGAATAACCCACCTAGCATGGAAGATATAGGCAGCCCTAGTTGCACATGAGCTGCTCGAGCATACAAAACAGAATTTTTATTTGAAGGTTTGGAGTTTGGCACATACAAATTTACTTGAAAGCGGTGTAGATACCGCATATATGAAGGTATGGTGGACTCATATGGAATAACTTTGGGGTTTAAGGAGTTTGGATGCACAAGCAGTATTCCCGCTTAGTACAGGTGAAGGCTAGCAAAAGACTGGGAAGCGACCAACTGAGAGAGAGACAACAGTCGTAAACATGCATTAAAATTAATTTACACCGAATACAAGCATGAGTAGGATATAATCCACCATGAACATAAATATCATGAAGGATATGTTGATTTGATTCAACTACATGCGTGAACATGTGCCAAGTCGAGTCACTCAATTCATTCAAAGGAGGATACCATCCTATCATACCACATCATAATCATCTCAATAGCATGTTGGCACGCAAGGTAAACCATTATAACTCATAGCTAATCAAGCATGGCACAAGCAACTATAATCTCTAAATGTCATTGCAAATATGTTTACTTCATAATAGCTGAATCAGTGATGATGAATCATCATATTTACAAAAACAAGAGAGGTCGAGTTCATACCAGCTTTTCTCATCCCAATAAGTCCATAATATATCATCATTATTGCCTTTCACTTGCACGACCGAGCAGTGTGTATAATAATAAGAGTGCACGTGCATTGGACTAAGCTGGAATCTGCAAGCATTCAACTCAAGAGAGAAGACAAGTAATATGGGCTCTAAGTTAGATAAACAATAATGCATATGAGAGCCACTAAGCATTTTCTGTATAGTCTTCTCGACCCCCAAAGAAAGGAAAAGAAATAAAAACTATTTACACGGGAAAGCTCCCAACAAGTAAAAAGAAGAACGGGAAATACTTTTGGGTTTTCTTTTTAATTATTACTACTACAGCAGGAAATAAACTACTACTATTTTTTTTTGTTTTTTCTAAGGTTTATTAAACACACAAGAAGAAAGCAGGAAAAAGAAAATAAACTAGCATGGATATTACAAAGGAAAGAGTATGAGCACCGACATCTAGCAATGAGTGTGTGTGAGCATAAATGTAATGTTTGTGAGAAATACGTACTCCCCAAGCTTAGGCTTTTGGCCTAAGTTGGTCTAATACCGAGGATAGCTTTGGGCGATACCCGTAAATTGTATTTGGGTAAATCACTGCGATCACGGTGACTACCGCCTCTGAGCTGCAGCGTGGCGTCGAGCTGCCTCTGCTCTCCTCTCATACTCATCTGCCTCCTCCCTGGTAATAATATATCTTCCTCTCGTCTGAAAATCAAAGAAGGTAGGAGCAGGAAGAGTAACACGGACAACATGCCATTTGTTAAAGATTAGTCGATATTGGAAAGGTGGTCCAGTCCTCTCAATGAACTGGTGGGAAAACATAGAATCAAGATCTAAATAAGAAGGAGGTAACTCCATAAGACCCTCACGAATGTCTACATCAAGAAAATTAGTTAAGCGGGTTGCATAAATTCCTCCAAAGAAATCTCCGTTATGTCTATTATTATGCAACCTACGAGCTACAATGGCTCCCATATGATAAGATTGGTCCCCTAACACAGCACTTCTGAGAATGCCGGAGATCGAGGCACACATGTGACATGCTTCATCCTTAGCATTTATGCATCTACCAATGAAGAGAGCAAAATAATGTATAGCGTGAAAGTGAATGCTCCCTATAGTGGCTTGCGCTTATATCTCTAGATTCCCCACAGTTATTCTAGCAAGAAAGTCTCTATATTCAGATTTAGGGGATCCTGATACTACCCCAAGATGGAAGTTTGCATGCAAGAGTGAAATCCTCTAAGTCCATGGTATAAGATTTGTCATAAAGGTCAAACATGACTGAAGGAGAATTGCGCGAAGATGAAAACTCAAACCTCCCCACAAATGAACTTGTGAGTTCACGATACTGGGGGCATTTATCAGCTTCAAAGTCCTCAAGACCAGCATTACACAAATATGCGTAGAATTCTTCTTTAGTTCCCACTTGATTCATAAAATTTTCCGAAGGCCATTCACAGGGCCTCACGAGAGCGTCTCTTGGTGGTTCCTCGTCACCATCACGCATTGCAAGCACAGGACCTTGCTTCCTTGAAGAACCACCTTGGAACATCTTCCTAAGCATATTGTTTTCTGAAAAATAATTCTGAAATTTTAGTAACTTCAAACAAAAGTGAACCAACTTCAATAAAACCGATAGCAACTACTCATACAAGTGCCTAGAGCATATATCAAGCATTAGAACTACTTGGAACCATATAAATTTGACATGCAAGCTCAAGAACATGGTCACCTATGCAGCACAAATTTGCAATGAATAAAGCACTAGAACAAAAACTAGTTGGACCAATGGAGGAGTCACATACCAAGGAACAATCTCCCCAAGCAGTTTTGCGAGAGGTGCTTTGAGCAAGGAGATCGAAAATCACAGCAAAAGCGGCTGGAACACGAGCTTGAGTTGGTTTTTCGGGTTTGTGTGAGGCAGAGGAAGAAGATGGGTGCAGGGATAAGTGGAGGAGGGCCACCATGGGCCCATGAGGCAGGGAGGCGCGCCCTCCACCCTCGTGGCTGTGGCAGCCCCAGCGGTAATTTTTGCACTAAAATCCTCAAATATTCCCGAAAAAATCATATTAAATTGGCATGGCATTACGAGGACTTCTATTTTGGGATATTTTTATATTGCACTGAATAAGTCGGGAGACGTATTAAAAATACTATTTTACTTTATTTTTACTAATAACAGAGAATATAAAGAGGGTACAGAAGGTTGTCCTTCTAGTTTCATCCATCTCATGCTCATCAAAAGGAATCCACTAACAAGGTTGATCAAGTCTTGTTAACAAACTCATTCTGATAAACATGAAACCGCAGAAATTTCGAATAACACTATGTTACATCAACGGGATATGGACATCCCCAATAATAAGTATATCATATTTCTTCTTGACAATAGGGAGAGGAAATTCAAAACCTCCAAATATAATCGATGGAATTTTTCCAATAGAGTTGATACTATAAACTTGAGGTTGTTTCCTCGGAAAGTGTACCGTATGCTCATTACCATTAACATGAAAAGTGACATTGCCTTTGTTGCAATCAATAACAGCCCTGCAGTATTAAGGAAAGGTCTTCCACGAATAATAGACATACTATCATCCTCGGGAATATCAAGAATAACAAAGTTCGTTAAAATAGTAACGTTTGCAACCACAACAGCACATCCTCACAAATACCGACAGGTATAGCAGTTGATTTATCAGCCATTTGCAAAGATATTTCAGTAGGTGTCAACTTATTCAAGTCAAGTCTATGATATAAAGAGAGAGGCATAACACTAACACCGGCTCCAAGATCACATAAAGCAATTTTAACATAATTTCTTTTAATGGAGCATGGTATAGTAGGTACTCCTGGATCTCCAAGTTTCTTTGGTATTCCACCCTTAAAAGTGTAATTAGCAAGCATGGTAGAAATTTCAGCTTCCGGTATCTTTCTTTTATTTATAACAATATCTTTCATATATTTAGCATAAGGATTCATTTTGAGCATATCGGTCAATCGCATACGCAAAAAGATAGGTCTAATCATTTCAGCAAAGCGCTCAAAATCCTCATCATCCTTTTTCTTGGATGGTTTTTGGAGGAAAAGGCATGGGTTTCGAACCCATGGTTCTCTTTCTTTACCATGTTTCCTAGCAACAAAATCTCTCTTATCATAACGTTGATTCTTTGATTGTGGGTTATCAAGATCAACAGCAGGTTCAACTTCTACATCATTATCATTACTAGGTTGAGCATCATCATGAACATTTCCACTAGGTTCATGTTCATTACCAGATTGTGTTTCGGCATCAGACATAGAGATATCATTTGGATTATCAGGTGGTTCAGCAATAGGTTCACTAGAAGTTTGCAAAGTCCTATGATTTTATTTTTCTTCCTTTTGGAAGAACTAGGTACATCAATATTATTTCTCTGAGAATCTTGCTCGATTCTCTTAGGGTGGCCTTCAGGATACAAAGGTTCCTGAGTCATTCTACCAGTTCTAGTAGCCACTCTAACAGCATAATCATTTCTCTTACTATTCATTTCATCAAGCACTTCTTTCTGAGCTTTAAGTACTTGTTCTACTTGAGTGGTAACCATAGAAGCATGTTTGCTAACAAGTTTAAGTTCACCTCTAATATTAGCCATATAATCACTCAAGCGTTTAATCATAAAGGTATTCTGTTTTAATTGTCTACCAAAATAAGCATTAAAGTCATCTTGCTTAAACATAAAGTTATCAAACTCATCCAAGCACTGACTAGCAATTTTAGTAGGAGGGGCTTCAGCTTTATCATATCTATAGAGAGAATTTACCTTTACTACCTGTGTCGGGATATCGGGAGGTTCTTAAGTAAATAAGTAATTGAGATCATATACTTCTTTAGCAGGCGGTAAATTAAAACCATGTATTTCTTCAATAGGAGGTAAATTCTTAACATCTTCAGCTTTAATACCTTTTTCTTTCATAGATTTCTTTGCCTCTTGCATATCTTCGGGATTGAGAAATAGAACACCTCTCTTCTTCGGAGTTGGTTTAGGAATAGGCTCATTAATTGGCTCAGGAGCTGGCTCGGGAGGTGGCTCAGGAGGTGCCAATTATTTTCATTTGTCAACATATTATTCAATAGAATTTCAGCTTCATCCGATGTTCTTTCCTAAAAGAGAACCGGCACAACTATCCGTAATCTCTGTAAGCATCGGTTAGTCCATTATAAAAGATATCAACTATTTCAGGTTTCTTAAGAGGATGATTAGGCAAAGCATTAAGTAACTTGAGAAGCC
Source organism: Aegilops bicornis (assembly GCA_021605145.1). Classification (NCBI taxonomy): domain Eukaryota; kingdom Viridiplantae; phylum Streptophyta; class Magnoliopsida; order Poales; family Poaceae; genus Aegilops; species Aegilops bicornis. Next base: position 522,584,991 of record CM038669.1, read on the forward strand.
TCCCCCAAGCTTGTGGGAGACTCTCTTCTTCAATTTGCACAAAATTATATATATCCCTCAAAGCAGCTTGTTTCTTATGAGCAGGGAAATATTTAGTAGAGAAGTAATAAATCATATCCTGGGGACTTTGCACACAACCAGGATCAAGAGAATTAAACCATTTCTTAGCATCACCCTTTAATGAGAACGGAAATATTTTGAGTAAATAAAGGTAGCGATCTCTCATTATTAGTAAACAGGCAGCTATATCATTTAACTTACGAAGATGTGCCTAACAGTTTGATTCATAGCCATAAAAAGGATCAGATTCAACCAAAGTAATTATATCCGGATCAACAGAAAAATCATAATAATCCTGATCGGGAACACAGATAGGTGAAGTAGCAAAAGCAGGTCGGGTCTCATCCTATCTCTAAAAGATTCTTTACTCCATTTAACTAGCAACCTCTTAAGTTCAAGTCTATCACAGTAAGCAAGAACAGCAATTGCAGAGATTCAGCATTAAAAGATAACCCTCAGGAATAGCAGGCATATTATCATCATTACTAACATCATCGTGTTCAGTTTCAATAATTTCTCTTTCTCTAGACCTAGAAATTTGTTCATCTAGAAATTCACCAAGGGGCACAGTAGTATCAAGCATAGAAGTAGGATGAGAGCGGCAACACTAGTCTGGAGCCGATCATACCCCCAGACGCCGAACACAATTCTGATGTCATCGGGGGCTCAGAAACCGAAATGACACCTTCCACCCATGTAATCATGGTTGTCATTGCTCCATGGACCGAACCCATCCTGGCCTACTGATACGTCTCCAACGTATCTATAATTTTTGAATGTTCCATGCTATTATATATTCTGTTTTAGATGTTTAATGGGCTTATTTATACACTTTTATATTATTTTGGGGACTAACCTATTAATCGGAGGCCCAGCCCAAATTGTTGTTTTTTTGCCTATTTCAGTGTTTTGCAGAAAAAGAATATCAAAGGAGTCCAAACGGAATGAAACCTTTTCCGGCGTCCTGCCGGAGGGGGCATTGATCATGGAGGGCTTCTACATCAACACCATAGCCTCTCCTATGATGTGTGAGTAGTTTACCTCAGACCTTCGGGTCCATAGTTATTAGCTAGATGGCTTCTTCTCTCTCTTTGGATCTCAATACAAAGTTCTCCTCGATTCTCTTGGAGATCTATTTGATGTAACTCTTCTTTTGCGGTGTGTTTGTCGAGATCCGATGAATTGTGGGTTTATGATCAAGATTATCTATGAACAATATTTGAATCTTCTCTAAATTCTTTTATGTATGATTGGTTATATTTGCAGGTCTCTTCGAGTTATCAGTTTGGTTTGGCCTACTAGATTGATCTTTCTTGCAATGGGATAAGTGCTTAGCTTTGGGTTCAATCTTGCGGTGTCCTTTTCCAGTGACAGCAGGGGCAACAAGGCACATATTGTATTGTTGCCATCGAGGATAAAAAGATGGGGTTTATATCATGTTGCATGAGTTTATCCCTCTACATCATGTCATCTTGCTTAAAGCGTTACTCTGTTCTTATGAACTTAATACTCTAGATGCATGCTGGATAACGGTCGATGTGTGGAGTAATAGTAGTAGATGCATAATTGTTTCGGTCTACTTGTCACGGACGTGATGCCTATATACATGATCATACCTAGATATTCTCATAACTATGCTCAATTCTATCAATTGCTCGACAGTAATTCGTTCACCCATCGTAATACTTATGCTATCTTGAGAGAAGCCACTAGTGAAACCTATGGCCCCGGGGTCTATTTTCCATCATATTAATCTCCCGTTATTTCCATTACTATTTACTTGCTTTCTTTACTTTTACTCTTTATCATAAAAATACCAAAAATATTATCTTATCATCCCTATCAATCTCACTCTCGTAAGTGACCGTGAAGGGATTGACAACCCCTTTATCGCGTTGGTTGCGAGGTTCTTATTTGTTTGTGTAGGTACAAGGGACTTGAGCGTGACCTCCTACTGGATTGATACCTTGGTTCTCAAAAACTGAGGGAAATACTTACGCTACTTTACTGCATCACCCTTTCCTCTTCAAGGGAAAACCAACGCAGTGCTCAAGAGGTAGCAAGAAGGATTTCTGGCCCCGTTGCCGGGGAGGTGTGTGCCAAGTCAAGTCAAGACATACCAAGTACCCAACACAAACTCTTATCCCTCGCATTACATTATTTGCCATTTGCCTCTCATTTTCCTCTCCCCCACTTCACCCTTGTCGTTTTATTCGCCCTCTCTTTTCGTTTGCCTCTTTTTCGCCTACTTCGTCGTTATAGCTAGTCATTTATCTACTCCTTTGTCTCCCGAGAATGAAGTTCTTAATTTTAAACAAAGGGAGGGAGAAAATCTAAAAGATGCTTGGTATAGAATTTGCAGCGCTCAAAATAAATCTGCTAGAAAGCAATCTACTACCATTCTTCTTCGCAATTTTTATGTAGGCGTCACCCCTTGGCATAGATATATTCTTGATACCATTACCGGAGGAAACTTCTTGGGTAGGCATACTTTTGATTCTTATAATGCTATGATAGATTTGCTTGGCTCACCACCTCTTTTGGTTAATGGAACTATTTTAACTTTGGAACATGTCATGCAACGGCTTGAAATTATTGAAAATAGAGTTGCCACCGTAGAGTTGATTGAAAATTTGGATAAAAAGATCCATAGCCAAATTACCCTATACGGATCTTGAAGGAAATATGCCCTAGAGGCAATAATAAAGTTATTATTTATTTCCTTATATCATGATAAATGTTTATTATTCATGCTAGAATTGTATTAACCGGAAACATAATACATGTGTGAATACATAGACAAACAGATAGTCACTAGTAAGCCTCTACTAGACTAGCTCATTAAATCAAAGATGGTTATGTTTCCTAACCATAGACATGTGTTGTCATTTGATTAATGGGATCACCTCATTAGAAGAATGATGTGATTGACATGACCCATTCCGTTAGCTTAGCACTTGATCGTTTAGTATATTGCTATTGCTTTCTTCATGACTTATACATGTTCCTATAACTATGAGATTATGCAACTCCCGTTTACGGAGGAACACTTTGGGTACTACCAAATGTCACAACGAATCGGGTGATTATAAAGGAGTACTACAGTGTCTCCAAAGGTACTTGTTGGGTTGGCGTATTTCGAGATTAGGTTTTGTCACTCCGATTGCCGGAGAGGTATCTCTGGGCCTTCTCGGTAATACACATCACATAAGCCTTGCAAGCATTACAACTAATGAGTTAGTTGTGAGATGATGTATTACGGAACGAGTAAAGAGACTTACCAAGAATCTAGATTGAACTAGGTATTGGATACCGACGATCAAATCTCGGGTAAGTAACATACCGATGACAAAGGGAACAACGTATGTTGTTATGCGGTCTGACCGATAAAGATCTTCAGAGAAAATGTAGGAACCAATATGGGCATCCAGGTCCCGCTATTGGTTATTGACCGGAGACATGTCTCGGTCATGTCTACATTGTTCTCGAACCGTAGGGTCCGCACGCTTAAGGTTTCGATGACGGTTATATTATGAGTTTGTGAATTTTGATGTACCGAAGGTTGTTCGGAGTCCCGATATGATCACGGACATGACGAGGAGTCTCGAAATGGTCGAGACATAAAGATTAATATATTGGACGGATATATTTGGACACCGGAAAGGTTCCGGAGAAGTTTGGAGCTCCGGAGGTTACCGAACCCCCGGGAGGTATATGGGCCTTATTGGGCCCATGTAGGAGGAAGGAGAAGGAACAAGGAGGGAGGCGCGCCCCAAGCCCAATCCGACTGGGAGGGGGGGCCGCCCCTTCCTTTCTCCTTCCCCTCTTCCTATTCCTACTACTAGTACTACTTCCTAATACTAGTACTCCTTCCCCCTCCAAATAAGATAAGGAAAAGAGAGGGAAACCTACTTGGAGTAGGTTTCCCCCTCCCTATGGCGCGCCCCCCTTAGAGGCCGGCCACCTCCTCCCTCCCTCCTTTATATACGGGGGTAGGGGGGCACCCTAGACACAAAAAGTTGATCCTTGAGATCGTTCCTTAGCCGTGTGTGGTGCCCCCCTCCACCATATTCCACCTCGGTCATATCATAACAGTGCTTAGGCGAAGCCTGCGTGATAGAACATCAAGATCGTCCTGCCACGTCGTCAGGCCGAACTCCCTCTCCCGGAGCTTTGCTGGATCGGAGCCCGAGGAGGCGTCATCGAGCTGAGCGTGTGCCAAGAACTCGAGGCGCCGAGTAATGGCGCTGGGATCGGCTGGATCGCGAGGAGAACGTCTGACTAGTTCCTCTACGTTGTGATCGACTCGGAGGCGCCGGAGTAACGGCATTGGGATCGGCTGGATCGCGAGGAGAACGTACGACTACTTCCTCTACGTTGTGATTGCTTCCGCTTTGGTCTACGAGGGTACGTAGACAATACTCTCCCCTCTCGTTGCTATGCATCACCATGATCTTGCGTGTGCGTAGGAAATTTTTTGAAATTACTACGTTCCCCAACAAAGTGGCATCCGAGCCTGGTTTTATGCGTTGATGTCATATGCACGAGTAGAACACAAGTGAGTTGTGGGCGATACAAGTCATCTTGCCTACCAAAGATGTCATACTTTGGTTCAGCGGTATTGTGAGATGAAGCGGCCCGGACCGACATTACGCGTACGCTTACGCGAGACCGGTTTCACCGTTACGAGCACTCGTGCTTAAAGGTGGCTGGCGGGTGTCTGTCTCTCTCACTTTAGTTGAACCGAGTGTGGCTACGCCCGGTCCTGGAGAAGGTTAAACGGAGTCTATTTGACGAAGTATCGTTGTGGTGTTGATGCGTAGGTCAGAACGGTTCTTGCTCAGCCCGTAGCAGCCACGTAAAACTTGCAACAACAAAGTAGAAGACGTCTAACTTGTTTTGCAGGGCATGTTGTGATGTGATATGGTCAAGACGTGATGCTATATTTTATTGTATGAGATGATCATGTTTTGTAACCGAAGTTATCGGCAATCGGCGAAAGCCATATGGTTGTCGCTTATTGTATGAAATGCAAACGCCATGTAATTGCTTTACTTTATCACTAAGCGGTAGCGATAGTCGTAGAAGCAACGGATGGCGTAACGACAACGATGCTACGATGGAGATCAAGGTGTCGGCGCCGGTGGCGATGGTGATCACGACGGTGCTTGGAGATGGAGATCACAAGCACAAGATGATGATGGCCATATCATATCACTTATATTGATTGCATGTGATGTTTATCCTTTATGCATCTTATCTTGCTTTGATTGACGGTAGCATTATAAGATGATCTCTCACTAAAAATTATCAAGAAGTGTTCTCCTCAAGATGCACCGTTGCCAAAGTTCATAGTACCCGGACACCACGTGATGATCGGGTGTGATAAGTTCTACGTCCATCTACAACGGGTGCAAAAGCAGTTGCACACGCAGAATACTCGAGTTAAACTTGACGAGCCTAGCATATAACAGATATGGCCTCGAAACACGGAGACCGAAAGGTCGAGCATGAATCATATAGTAGATATGATCAACATAGTGATGTTCACCATTGAAACTACTCCATCTCACGTGATGATCGGACATGGTTTAGTTGATTTGGATCACGTAATCACTTGGATGACTAGAGAGATGTCCGTCTAAGTGGGAGTTTTAATATGATTAATTGAACTTAAATTTATCATGAACTTAGTACCTGATAGTATTTTTGCTTGTCTATGTTTACTGTAGATAGATGGCTCGTGTTGTTGTTCCGTTGAATTTTAATGCGTTCCTTGAGAAAGCAAAGTTGAAAGATGATGGTAGCAATTACATGGACTGGGTCCGTAACTTGAGGATTATCCTCATTGCTGCATGGAAGAATTACGTCCGAAGCACGGCCGGTGCCAGTTCTTTGCGAGAGCTGCGCCGAAGTTGTGAACGTCTGGCGAGCAAAGTGATGACTACTCGATAGTTCGATGTGCCATGCTTTACGGCTTAGAACCGGGTCTTCAACGACGTTTTGAGCGTCATGGAGCATATGAGATGTTCCAGGAGTTGAAGTTAATATTTCAAGCAAATGCCGGATTGAGAGATATGAAGTCTCCAATAAGTTCTATAGCTGCAAGATGGAGGAGAATAGTTCACAAGGAACATATACTCAAAATGTCCGGGTATAATAATCACTTGATTCAACCGGGAGTTACTCTTCCGGATGATAGTGTCATTGATGTAATTCTCCAATCACCGCCACCAAGCTACAAGAGCTTCGTGATGAACTATAATATGCAAGGGATGACCAAAACAATTCCGAGCTCTTCGCAATCTTTGAAAGCCACGGAGGTAGAAATCAAGAAAGAGCATCAAGTGTTGATGGTCAACAAGACCACTAGTTTCAAGAAAAGGGCAAAGGAAAGAAGAAGGAAACTTCAAAAAGAACAGCAAGAAAGTTGCTGCTCAAGAGAAGAAACCCAAGTCTGGACCTAAGCCTAAATCGAGTGTTTTTACTGCAAGCGCATCGACCTTTGGAAGCGGAACTGCCCCAAGTATTTGGCGGATAAGAAGGATGGCAAGGTGAACAAAGGTATATGTGATATACATGTTATTGATGTGTACCTTACTAGAGCTCGTAGTAGCACCTGGGTATTTGATACTGGTTATGTTGCTAATATTTGCAACTCAAAACAGGGACTACAGAATAAACGAGCACTGGCAAAGGACGAGGTGACGATGCGCGTGGGAAACGGTTCCAAGGTCAATGTGATCGCGGTCGGCACGCTACCTCTACATCTACCTTCGGGATTAGTTTTAGACCTAAATAATTGTTATTTGGTGCCGCGTTGAGCATGAACATTATATCTGGATCTTGTTTGATGCGAGATGGTTATTCATTTAAATCGAGAGAATAATGGTTGTTCTATTTATATGAGTAATATCTTTTATGGTCACGCACCCTTGAAGAATGGTCTATTTTTTATTGAATCTCGATAGTAGTAATACACATATTCATAATGTTGAAACCAAAAGATGCAGAGTTGATAATGATAATGCAACTTATTTGTGGCACTGCCGTTTAGGTCATATCGGTGTAAAACGCATGAAGAAACTCCATCTTGATGGGCTTCGGAATCACTTGATTATGAATCACTTGGTACTTGCGAACCGTGCCTCATGGGCAAGATGACCAAAACGCCGTTCTCGGAACTATGGAGCGAGCAACTGATTTGTTGGAAATCATACATACTAATGTTTGTGGTCCAATGAATATTGAGGCACGCCAAGGGTATCGTTATTTTCTCACCTTCACAGATGATTTGAGCAGATATGGGTATATCTACTTAATGAAACACAAATCTGAAACATTTGAAAAGTTCAAAGAATTTCAGAGTGAAGTGGAAAATCATCGTAACAAGAAAATAAAGTTTCTACGATCTGATCGTGGAGGAGAATATTTGAGTTACGAGTTTGGTGTACATTTAAAACAATTTGGAATAGTTTACAACTCACGCCACCCGGAACACCACGGAGAAATGGTGTGTCCGAACGTCAGTGTCGTACTTTACTTGATATGGTGCGATCTATGATGTCTCTTACTGATTTACCGCTATCGTTTTGGGGATATGCTTTAGAGGCAGTCGCATTCACGTTAAATAGGGCACCATCTAAATCCGCTGAGGCGACACCATATGAACTATGGTTTGGCAAGAAACCAAAGTTGTCGTTTCTTAAAATTTGGGGCTGCGATGCTTATGTGAAGAAACTTCAACCAGATAAGCTCGAACCCAAATCGGAAAAATGTGTCTTCATAGGATACCCAAAGGAGATCATTGGGTACACCTTCTATCACAGATCTGAAGGCAAGATTTTCGTTGCTAAGTTCGGATCCTTTCTAGAGAAGGAGTTTCTCTCGAAAGAAGTGAGTGGGAGGAAAGTAGAACTTGATGAGATAATCAGATCTGCTCCCTTATTGGAAGGTAATTCATCACAAGAAATGGTTCCTGTGACAACTACACCAATTAGTGAGGAAACTAATGATATTGATCATGAAACTTCAGATCAAGTTGCTCTTGAACTTCGTGGGTCAACCAGAGTAAAATACGCACTGCAGTGGTACGGTAATCCTATTCGAAGTCATGTTACTTGACCATAGTGAACCTACAAACTATGAAGAGGCGATGGTGAGCCCAGATTCGCGAAATGGTGGAAGCCATGAAATCTGAGATGGGATCCATGTATGAAAACAAAGCATGGACTTTGGTTGACTTGCCCGATGATCGGCAAGCCATTGAGAATAAATGGATCTTTAAGAAGAAGACCGACGCCGATGGTAATGTAACATCTATAAAGCTCGACTTGTTGCAAAAGGTTTTCGACAAGTTCAAGGGGTTGACTACGATGAGACTTTCTCACCCGTAGCGATGCTTAAGTCTGTCCGAATCATGTTAGCAATTGCCGCATTTTATGATTATGAAATTTGGCAAATGGATGTAAAACTGCATTCTTGAATGGATTTCTAGAAGAAGAGTTGTATATGATGCAACCAGAAGGTTTTGTTGATCCAAAGGGCGCTAACAAAGTGTGCAAGCTCCAGCGATCAATTTATGGTCAGTGCAAGCCTCTCGGAGTTGGAATAAACGCTTTGATAGTGTGATCAAAGCATATGGTTTTATATGAGACTTTTGGAGAAGCCTCAGATTTACAAGAAAGTGAGTGGGAGCTCAGAGCATTTACGATATTATATGTAGACGACATATTATTGATTGGAAATGATATAGAATTTCTGGATAGCAAAAAGGATACTTGAACAAAAGTTTTTCAATGAAAGACCTCGGTGAAGCTGCTTACATATTGGGCATCAAGATCTATAGAGATAGATCAAGACGCCTAATTGGACTTTCACAAAGCACATACCTTGATAAAGTTTTGAAGAAGTTCAAAATGGATCGAGCAAAGAAAGGTTTTTTACCAGACATAAGGTGTAAGATTGAGTCGACTCAATGCCCGACCACAATGAGAAGATAGAGAGAAAATGAAAGATGTTCCCTATGCTTCAGCCATAGGCTCTATCATGTATGCAATGTGTGTACCAGACTGACGTATGCTTAGTCAGTAAGCTTGGCAGAAGGTACCAAAGTAATCCAGAGTGGATCATCGACAGCGGTCAAGAACATCCTGAAATACCTAAAAAGGACTAAGGATATGTTTCTCATTTATGGAGGTGACAAAGAGCTAGTCGTAAATGGTTACGTCGATGCAAGCTTTGACACTGATCCGGACGATTCTAAATCGCAAACCGGATACGTGTTTTTGTTAAACGATGGAGCTGTCAGTTGGTGCAGTTCTAAACAAAGCGTCGTGGCGGGATCTACATGTGAAGCGGAGTACATAGCTGCTTCGGAAGCGACAAATGAAGGAGTCTGGATGAAAGAGTTCATTTCCGATCTAGGTGTCATACCTAGTGCATCGGGACCAATGAAGATCTTCTGTGACAATCTTGGTGCAATTGCCTTGGCAAAGGAATCCAGATTTCACAAGAGGACCAAGCATATCAAGAGACGCTTCAATTCCATTCGGGACCAAGTCCAAGTGGGAGACATAGAGATTTGCAAAATACATACGGATCTGAATGTTGCGAGACCCGTTGACTAAGCCTCTTCCACGAGCAAAACATGATCAGCACCAAGACTCCATGGGTGTTAGAATCATTACTGTGTGATCTAGATTATTGACTCTAGTGCAAGTGGGAGACTGAAGGAAATATGCCCTAGAGGCAATAATAAAGTTATTATTTATTTCCTTATATCATGATAAATGTTTATTATTCATGCTAGAATTGTATTAACCGGAAACATAATACATGTGTGAATACATAGACAAACAGATAGTCACTAGTAAGCCTCTACTAGACTAGCTCATTAAATCAAAGATGGTTATGTTTCCTAACCATAGACATGTGTTGTCATTTGATTAATGGGATCACCTCATTAGAAGAATGATGTGATTGACATGACCCATTCCGTTAGCTTAGCACTTGATCGTTTAGTGTATTGCTATTGCTTTCTTCATGACTTATACATGTTCCTATAACTATGAGATTATGCAACTCCCGTTTACGGAGGAACACTTTGGTACTACCAAACGTCACAACGTAATCGGGTGATTATAAAGGAGTACTACAGGTGTCTCCAAAGGTACTTGTTGGGTTGGCGTATTTCGAGATTAGGTTTTGTCACTCCGATTGTCGGAGAGGTATCTCTGGGCCTTCTCGGTAATACACATCACATAAGCCTTGCAAGCATTACAACTAATGAGTTAGTTGTGAGATGATGTATTACGGAGCGAGTAAAGAGACTTACCAAGAATGAAGATTGAACTAGGTATTGGATACCGACATCAAATCTCGGGTAAGTAACATACCGATGACAAAGGGAACAACGATGTTGTTATGCGGTCGACCGATAAAGATCTTCTAGAAAATGTAGGAACCAATATGGGCATCCAGGTCCCGCTATTGGTTATTGACCGGAGACATGTCTCGGTCATGTCTACATTATTCTCGAACCGTAGGGTCCGCACGCTTAAGGTTTTCGATGATGCTTATATTATGAGTTTATGTATTTTGATGTACCGAAGGTTGTTGAGTCCCGGATATGATCACGGACATGACGAGGAGTCTCGAAATGGTCGAGACATAAAGATTAATATATTGGACGGATATATTTGGACACCGGAAAGGTTCCGAGAAGTTTGGAGCTCCGGAGGTTACCGAACCCCTGGAGGTATATGGGCCTTATTGGGCCCATGTAGGAGGAAGGAGAAGGAACAAGGGAGGGGCGCGCCCAAGCCCAATCCGATTGGGGAGGGGGGCCGCCCCTTTCCTTTCTCCTTCCCTCTTCCTATTCCGACTACGAGTAGTACGGCCTAATTCTAGTACTCCGTCCTTCCCCCTCAATATAAGATTAGGAAAAGTGAGGCAAACCTACTTGGAGTAGGTTTCCCCCTCCCTATGGCGCGCCCCCCTTAGAGGCCGGCCACCTCCTCCCTCCCTCCTTTATATACGGGGGTAGGGGGGCACCCTAGACACAAAAAGTTGATCCTTGAGATCGTTCCTTAGCCGTGTGTGGTGCCCCCCTCCACCATATTCCACCTCGGTCATATCATAACAGTGCTTAGGCGAAGCCCTGCGTCGGTAGAACATCAAGATCGTCACAACGCCGTCGTGCTGACGGAACTCCCTCTCCCCGGAGCTTTGCTGGATCGGAGCCCGAGGAGCGTCATCGAGCTGAACGTGTGCCAAGAACTCCTGAGGCGCCGAGTAACGGCGCTGGGATCGGCTGGATCGCGAGGAGAACGTCTGACTACTTCCTCTACGTTGTGATCGACTCGGAGGCGCCGGAGTAACGGCATTGGGATCGGCTGGATCGCGAGGAGAACGTACGACTACTTCCTCTACGTTGTGATCGCTTCCGCTTTGGTCTACGAGGGTACATAGACAATACTCTCCCCTCTCGTTGCTATGCATCACCATGATCTTGCGTGTGCGTAGGAAATTTTTTGAAATTACTACGTTCCCCAACAGATCTAAGGTAGGAGTTGCTCTTAAATTTTTTAAAGAAAAGGGACCTATGGTTAATGAAAGGATAGATCAAGATTCCACTAGAATTGATAAAATTGAGGATATTATTACCAACCTAGGATCTGCCTTTTCTTCCGTGAAAAACACTCCTTCTAATGCTAAGATTGCCAAATTAATGTATGTTCCTAAAATTAAGGGTGAAACTTCTAGCAAGGGGAAGGCGGACCTCAAATCCATAAGTGTTCACCCCAAAATTTTCGCTATCCTTAAGGAACCTTTTGCCACAAGAGATTTATTTGATTTCGTGCCTAGAAGTTTGATTATTAATAAAAAGGAAGAAACTCCTAGGGGTGATAGGCGCCTTATTGAGGAATTGCCTACCAAAGATGGCAATACCTAGATCTATCCTTGCTTTTATGCCTAGCTAGGGGCGTTAAACGATAGCGCTTGTTGGGAGGCAACCCAATTCTAATTTTAGTTTTTTGCTTTTTGCTTCTGTTAGGAATAAAACTTTGATATAGCCTCTGGTTAGATTTTTTTATGTTTTAATTAGTGTTTGTGCCAAGTTAAACCTATAGGATCTTCTTGGATGATAGTTATTTGATCTTGCTGAAAATTCCAGAACCTTTCTGTGCACGAAAACAATTGTTAAAAGTCACCAGAATGTGATAAAATACTGATTCCAATTTCAGGAGATCATTAAACAAATTTTCTGGGTCTTCCTATTTTGGTACAATTTTTGGAGTTCCATAAGTTTTCGTTAGTTACAGATTACTACAGACTGTTCTGTTTTTGACAGATTCTGTTTTTCGTGTTTTGTTTGCTTATTTTGATGAATCTATGGCTAGTAAAATAGTTTATAAACCATAGATAAGTTGGAATACAGTAGTTTTAACACCAATATAAATAAAGAATGAGTTCAATACAGTACCTTGAAGTGGTGTTTTGTTTTCTTTCGCTAACGGAGCTCACGAGATTTTCTGTTAAGTTTTGTGTTGTGAAGTTTTCAAGATTTGGGTAAAAGATTTGATGGATTATGTAACAAGAAGTGGCAAGAGCCTAAGCTTGGGGATGCCCAAGGCACCCCAAGGTAAATCCAAGGACACCAAAAAGCCAAAGCTTGGGGATGCCCCGGAAGGCATCCCCTCTTTCGTCCTTAACCATCGGTAACTTACTTGGAGCTATATTTTTATTCACCACATGATATGTGTTTTGCTTGGAGCGTCTTGTATGATTTGAGTCTTTGTTTGTTAGTTTGCCACAATCATCCTTGCTGTACACACCTTTTGAGAGAGACACATGATTCGGAATTTGTTAGAATACTCTATGTGCTTCACTTATATCTTTTGAGCTATATAGTTTTTGCTCTAGTGCTTCACTTATACCTTCTAGAGCACGGCGGTGGTTGTGTTTTATAGAAATTATTGATCTCTCAAGATTCACTTATATTATTTTGAGAGTCTTAAACAGCGTGGTAATTTGCTTTAATTGTGAAATTAATCTTTCATATTGAGTTTATTGAATGTTATGAGAAGTTAGATACTTGATAAGTGTTTTGAGATATAAAGGTGGTAATATTAGAGTGTGCTAGTTGAGTAATTGTGAAATTGAAAAATACTTGTGTTAAAGTTGGCAAGTCCCGTAGCATGCACGTATGGTAAAAGTTGTGTGACAATTTTGACATGTATGTGTTCTTTTATTACTTTCCTTATGAGTGGCGGTCGGGGACGAGAGATGGTCTTTTCCTACCAATCTATCCCTCTAGGGGCATGCGTAGTAGTACTTTGCTTCGAGGGCTAATAAACTTTTGCAATAATTATATGAGTTCTTTATGACTAATGTGAGTCCATGGATTATACGCACTCTCAACCTTCCATAATTTTCTAGCCTCTACGGTACCGCGCATTGCCCTTTCTCACCTTGAGAGTGGTGCAAACTTCGCCGGTGCATCCAAACCCCGTGATATGATACGCTCTATCACACATAAGCCTCCTTGTATGTTCCTCAAAACAGCCACCATACCTACCTATCATGGCATTTCCATAGCCATTCCGAGATATATTGCCATGCAACTTTCCACCGTTCCGTTTATTATGACACGCTTCATCATTGTCATATTGCTTTGCATGATCATGTAGTTGACATCGTATTTTGTGGCAAAGCCACTATTCATAATTTTTTCATACATGTCACTCTTGATTCATTGCATATCCCGGTACACCGCCGGAGGCATTCACATAGAGTCATATTTTGTTCTAAGAATTGAGTTGTAATTGTTGAGTTGTAAATAATAAAAGTGTGTTGATCATCATTATTAGAGCATTGTCCCATGTGAGGAAAGGATGATGGAGACTATGATTCCCCCACAAGTCGGGATGAGATTCCGGAATAAAAAAAGAGACCAAAGAAAAAAAGGGAGAAGGCCCAAAAAAAATTGAGAGAAAAAGAGAGAAGGGACAATGTTACTATCCTTTTTCCACATTAGTGCTTCAAAATAGCACCATGATCTTCATGATAGAGAGTCTCCTATGTTGTCACTTCCATATACTAGTAGGAATTTTTCATTATACAACTTGGCTTGTATATTCCAATGATGGGCTTCCCCAAAATGCCCTAGGTCTTCGTGAGCAAGCAAGTTGGATGCACACCTACTTAGTTTCTTTTGTTGAGCTTTCATATATTTATAGCTCTAGTGCATCCGTTGCATGGCAATCCCTACTCCTCTGATTGACATCAATTGATGGCCATCTCCATAGCCTATTGATTAGCCGCGTCAATGTGAGACTTTCTACCTTTTTTGTCTTCTCTCATAACCCCCATCATTAGACTTTACTCCACCCATAGTGCTATATCCATGGCTTGCGCTTATGTATTGTGTAAGAGTTGAAAAGGCTGAAGCGCGTTAAAAATATGAACAAATTGCTCGGCTTGTCATCGGGGTTATGCATGATGAGAATGTTTGTGTGACAATATTGAAACATAGCCTAACTATATGATTTTGTAGGGATAAGCTTTCCTTGGCTACGTTATTTTGATAAGACATAATTGCTTGGTTAGCATGTTTGAAGTATTATTGTTTTTATGTCAACATTAAACTTTTATCTTGAATCTTTCGGATCTAAATATTCATACCACAATAAAATGATTTACTTTGAGAATTATGCTAAGAAGCATTCCACATCAAAAATTCCTTTTTATCATTTACCTACTCAAGGACGAGCAGGAATTAAGCTTGGGGATGCTTGATACGTCTCCAACGTATCTATAATTTTTTATTCTTCCATGCTATTATATATTCTGTTTTGGATGTTTAATTGGCTTATTTATACACTTTTATATTATTTTGGGGACTAACCTATTAATCAGAGGCCCAACCCAAATTGCTTTTTTCCCTATTTCAGTGTTTCGCAGAAAAAGAATATCAAACAGAGTCCAAACAGAATGAAACCTTCGGGAACGTGATTTTTGGAACAAACGTGATCCAGAGGACTTGGAGTGGACGTCAAGCAATAGACGAGGAGGCCACGAGGTAGGGGGCGCGCCTACCCCCCCAGGTGTGCCCTCCACACTCGTGGGCCCCTCGTGGCTCCACCGACCTACTTCTTCCTCCTATATATACCTACGTACCCCCAAACCATCAGAAGCGACCAAGAAAACCTAATTCCACCACCGCAACCTTCTGTACCCGTGAGATCCCATCTTGGGGCCTTTTCCGGCGTCCTACCGGAGGGGGCATTGATCACGGAGGGCTTCTACATCAACACTATAGCCTCTCCGATGATGTGTGAGTAGTTTACCTCAGACCTTCGGGTCCATAGTTATTAGCTAGATGGCTTCTTCTCTCTCTTTGGATCTCAATACAAAGTTCTCCTCAATTCTCTTGGAGATCTATTTTATGTAATTCTTCTTTTGCGGTGTGTTTGTCGAGATCCGATGAATTTTGGGTTTATGATCAAGATTATCTATGAACAATATTTGAATCTTCTCTGAATTCTTTTATGTATGATGGGTTATCTTTGCAAGTCTCTTCGAATTATCAGTTTGGTTTGGCCTACTAGATTGATCTTTCTTGCAATGGGATAAGTGCTTAGCTTTGGGTTCAATCTTGCGGTGTCCTTTCCCAAAGGATGACAGGGGCAGCAAGGCACGTATTGTATTGTTGCCATCGAGGATAAAAAGATGGGGTTTATATCATATTGCATGAGTTTATCCCTCTACATCATGTCATCTTGCTTAAAGCGTTACCATGTTCATATGAACTTAATACTCTAGATGCATGCTGGATAGCGGTCGATGTGTGGAGTAATAGTAGTAGATGCAGAATCGTTTCGGTCTACTTGTCACGGACGTGATGCCTATATACATGATCATACCTAGATATTCTCATAACTATGCTCAATTCTATCAATTGCTCGACAGTAATTCGTTCACCCACCGTAATACTTATGGTATATTGAGAGATACCACTAGTGAAACCATGGCCCCGGGGTCTATTTTCCATCATATTAATCTCCCGTTATTTCCATTACTGTTTACTTGCTTTCTTTACTTTTACTCTTTATCATAAAAATACCAAAAATATTATCTTATCATCTCTATCAGATCTCACTCTCGTAAGTGACCGTGAAGGGATTGACGACCCCTTTATCGCGTTGGTTGCGAGGTTCTTATTTGTTTGTGTAGGTGCAAGGGACTTGAGCGTGACCTCCTACTGGATTGATACCTTGGTTCTCAAAAACTGAGGGAAATACTTACGCTACATTACTGCATCACCCTTTCCTCTTCAAGGGAAAACCAACGCAGTGCTCAAGAGGTATCACCTACCTTAATAGGCGGGAGCTCCCTTGAAAGTGCAATCATGCACTTAATCATATTTTGATGTTGATGACAACACATATGTTCGGGACTAATCATGTTTATCAAGTATGTCTCAGGATTATGTTTCAAAGACCGTGTGCATGGATCATGACTAGGGACAAAAAGCATATAACTCATGAATGGAGATACAAGATGTCGACTTCATTTATGGTTTGATCTTGAGTATAGGGATCCCGCACTATTAAGAGGGGACCGATGGATCTAGTGAAAAACTTGCTCAAAAGCTACTATTCCTATACCTTGCCTTCGGACGTCCGGCCACTTCCGGACGTCCAGCGTTCTAACAGAAGCACTTCTACGGATGTCCGAACTCTCCGGACGTCCGACACGCTCACATCGAAACCTTCTTCACGGACGTCCGGACCATCCGGTCGTCCGTGCTCGAATGCATGTTCACAATGTAAGCATTCTTACGGTCGTCCGGACTCTCCGGATGTCCGGCCCTCGCTCAGACGTCCGTATCACATGTACCTTTGGGTTGTGGGTCACGTTTTCACAGCGGCCGGTCGTCCGATGACTGTCGGACGTCCGGACCTATTTGTGCCTCCGGACGTCCGACATTCTCCGGACGTCCGGACCTATTTGTGTCTCCGGACGTCCGGCCCATCCTGTACCCAAAACGGTCACTTTTTCCCACCACCTATATATATCTATACCCTTCCTCTCCACGGGATAGGGTTGACCATTCACCTTGAACCTATCAAGAACACTCCTCACTCTCTCTCTCTCTCTCATTCAACCACACCAAAATCCTAGATTCACAAGTGTTCTAGGAGCATTTGAGAGAAGTTCTCCAATCAAGTGATAGATCCACTTCATCCCCTTCTTTGCACCAAAGGAATTCGTGACTTGAGCAAGTTTTGAGCTTTCCCCATCGTTCTTGTTACTCTTGGAGGTTGGAGTCTCCTAGGCGGTAGGAGTCATTAGGAGAGGAATCGAACTTTGTGATTTCCCACGAAAAGTTTGTGAGGGTTTGGAGACCACCCCAAGGTCTACCACTAGTGGTTGAGAAAGCGCCTCCGTGGTGTTGTCTCAAAGGGAGAATAGGGTGAGCCTTCGTGGCGTTGGTGTGCCTTCGTGGTAATATCCACCTCTCTAACGGTGACTAGCTTCCCTCCAAGGAAGTGAACATCGGCATACATCCTCGTCTCCCGGAGTTGCGGTTATTACTAACCCTTACTCTCTACTTGTGGTTACTTGTCTCTTTACACTTACGTATATCATATTGTGCTTGCCTACTTACGTGTTTGTGTTACTTGCTTAGTACCTTGTGCTCACTTGCAATTGTTAGGCTCATCTTCATATTCCGCACTATTGCCTAAAATTGCTAAGTAATAGTTAAAAATTTGTATTTGTACCTATTCACCCCCCCCCCTCTAGGTCCATCTCGATCCTTTCAATTGGTATCAGAGCCTCGTGCTCTATTCTTGTGGCTTAACCGCCCTAGAGCGAGATGAACCCGGATGGGACTCCACAGTTGTAGATCCTAAGGATAAAGGCGGGGCTTCTTCTAAAGTCAAGTCCTTTACGTCGGAGGATCTAGAACGGCCCTTGCTAAGCAAAAGAGGAGCATGATGCTTCTCTTGAGGCCTTGGTCCAAATGAGATTAGCCACGTTGTCCACGGTGCTTGCACCACTCTCGTGGTGCTGCTTCAAGGCCAACTGTGCCTACTCCATCACTTGGTCAACAACCTCCTAGCAATGAACACGCCCGGTGTTCCTTGGCTTTATGCAAGACCTCGTGTTGAGAAACCAAGATATAATCCTCAAGGCAGTCCTCCTTTGCTTAGCGCCACTTCCGATTTTCCTTTGTTGAGAGTTGCTATGCAGGATCATCTTCGACATGGAAAGCGATGAGATCTTTGGAGATCTTGGAGTATGGCTATCATGTGGTTGATCCAAAGAACCCCACACCAAGAGAAATATATGACAAGAACCTCAATGACACTACAATCATGTGGATAAGGAGAGGTTTGGATGAAAAGCAAAGGAGACCGTTCATACACATCACAAGTGCCAAGGAACTATGGGAAACTGTTATGCGATCCAAGGCTGGCACTTCTACCCTCGGAGTGCTCAATATGAAATTGCCAAGGGCAATTGCAAAACTTCTGTATGGAGAAAGGTGAAACCCCAATCAACTCCATGAGCGTCTCATGACTCTCACTTTGCCGATATTGAGTCATGTGAGTGTGACAAGACACAAGATGGATTCAACATGACTAAGAGGTTCCTTGTGGATAAGTTACTTCATGCTCTTGCTCCATTTCACCATCAAATGGTGTGGGACATAAGACAACACCATACCTTCAAGGAAATGACTACAGATGACATCGTATCCACCTTTCAACTATTTGAAGAGTCAAAGACTAATTCCACAAAACATCTTGCCATGCATGGTTCCCCATCATCAAAGATCAATCTTGCATTGAAGGCCAAGCATGTATGTGAAGATGAACAAAGTGAAGAGGAAGAATAGGATGACGAAGATGGTGATGAGATTGAATCCTACGATGGCCCTTCGTATGAAGACATGGCTCTTTTTGTCAAGAAGTTTAGCGCGGGTAAATTCAAGGGAAGATTTCAAAAGAAGAAAGTAAGTAAATGCTACAACTGTGAAGAAACCAATCACTTCTCCAACGAGTGCCCTTATGAGAAGAGAGAAGATAAACCAAGGTTTCCCAAGACCTTTACCAAGAAGAAATTGCCAAATCCTTTGAACTCCAAGCTCAAGAAGAGAGATGGAAAGGCAATGGTTGCTCAAGAAGAATCTGATCCGGATGATGTTAGTGGTGTTGCCAGAGTTGCTCAAGACTCTCAAAACACCTTGAGGCTGGTAAAAAGAGTGGTGACGTGGTCACCTACAACTACATGAAAGATTACAAGGGCAACGCTCACAAATGCCTAATGGCCAAGGCCATGGTTGAAGAAGAGGACCAAAGCTCTTCTGACAAGGTCAAGGTAACTCCACGATCAAATCCTCCTCTTTTCACTCCTTCTACTCCTAGTGATGAGTATCTTGATGCGGAGGATAGTTATGAGGATGATGATCTAACTGATCCTATGCTTGCTAAACTTAATAAGTTCATGTGCTCCCTCAAAGGAAAGAAGCTCACTATGTTTCGTATGCTTATGGAGATGGTGAGTAAGCACACCATCACCATTAAGGAACTCGAAACCCTCGTCACCGAAGAAAAGGAAAAATGTGAAATCCTTGAGCGGAAAGTCAAATATGAGGAAGCACGAAATGATGAACTATGCTTAAAAATTGGTGCAAATATTGATGTTCATACTAAAGATCTTGCCTCCTTGAAAAAGGCTATTGGCTCTTGTGAAGAGTTGACGAATGATAAAAGTAAGCTTGCGAAGTCTCATGCTTCTCTCACTAAGGATTGTGAGCTTCTATCCGTGTCTCTCAAGACTAAGGAAGAAGAGCTCACCCTTCTTACAAAGAGTTTTGAGACACTCAAACTTACTTATCTTGAAACTCTAGCTAAGGCTTACTCGTCTCCTATTATCAATGTTGATGCTTGTTCTACTAACTCTAGTAGTGATCTAGCATCCATGCTTGAGGAGAATCGTTTTCTCAAAGCTCAAATCGAGAAAGGGCTCATGACATGTGCTCAAGGGCAAAAGAACCTTAATGAGGTGTTGAGCCAACACAACGAAGTGTTCGCCAAAGAGGGACTCGGGTTTGACCCAAGCACAAGCAAGAAGAAGGCGTCCTCCCAAAAGTGCACCACCCCTTTAAAAGAAACCTTTGTACGAGAAGGACACAAGGAGAAAGGTAAGGTTGTTAGTGGGAAGGCCACAAGGGCATGCCCACTCTCAACAAGCCAAAAGAGTTCATGCCTCCATCCTATGTAATGCGTAAAACTAAGGATGGAGAAGTTTATCTAAAGTTTGTTGGTCCCGAAAAGCATTTCGTTTTTATGCTATTTGGGTCCCTAAGACCCTTGTGACTAACTTGAGAGGTCCCATTGTAAAATGGGTGCCTCTAACCAAGTAATAATTGTGTGTAGGTTGCTTTCTCCGGTGGAGTAAAATGGGTGATTGATAGTGGATGTACAAATCATATGACCGGAGATAGCAAATTGCTCTACAATTTCATGGAAGCTATTCAACCATTTATGAGCATTATGTTTGGTGGAGGATCAAAAGGACAGGTACTTGGGTTGGGAAAGGTGGCTATCACAAATGACATGTCTCTTGCAAATGTCATGCTTGTCCAATCCCTTAAATATCATTTGCTTTACATCCGCCAATTGGCTTCATTGGTTATGATACACTATTTGGACTAACGGATGTGAAAGTCTTTAAGAGAGATAATCTCGAAGTGGCCTTTGTTGGAGAGTTGGATGGCAACCTTTACACGGTTGATTTCTCGAAAAGAGCACATTCCATGCAACTTGTCTAATGGCCAAGGCTGACAAGGGGTGGCTATGGCATCGCCGGCTAGCCCATGTCGGCATGAGGAATCTTCAAGATCTCTTAAAGGGTAATCACATCCTTGGACTAACAAATGTCTCTTTTGAGAAAGATCGTGTGTGTAGTGCATGCATTGCAGGGAAGCAACATCAATCAAAGCACCCACCCAAGAACATAGTATCTACTTCAAGGCCCCTGGAGCTCCTTCATGTGGATCTTTTTGGGCCTCCTTCATGGGATAGTCTTGGTGGAAAAAATATGGGCTTGTCATTGTTGATGATTACTCAAGATATGCTTGGGTGTTCTTCCTCAAGTCCAAGGACGAAACCAAGATCACCTTCATTGATTTTGCCAAGCAAGCCCAACATAAGTTTGACAAAGAAATCACGGCAATAAGAAGTGACAATGGCTCTGAGTTCAAGAATTATACCTTGGAAGAATTCCTTAGTGATGAAGGGATTGAGCATCAATATTCAGCTCCATACACTCCTCGGCAAAATGGTGTAGCCGAAAGGAAGAACCGTACACTTGTAGAGATGGCAAGGTCCATGTTGGATGAATACAAGTCACCACATAGTTTTTGGGCGAAGCTGTCAATACCGCATGCCATGCATCAAAAGCGGCTCTTCCTCCGCACTATATTGGAAAAGACTCCATATGAGCTGCTAACCGAACAAGCCAAATGTCAAGTACTTTCGTGTATTTGGGTGCAAATGTTTCATACTCAACAAAAGAGAACGGTTAGGAAAATTTCAATCCAAAACAATTGAGGGTATATTTGTTGGCTATGGATCAAACTCTCACGCCTATAGAGTCTACAACAAATCCAATGGATGTGTTGTAGAAACTTGTGACGTGGTGTTTGATGAATTTAATGGCTCCCATGGGGAGCAATTTGATCTAAGTGATGCAGATGAAGAAGATTCTTCTCAAGACATTTTGACCATGGGTGTTGGTGCACTTCTTCCTATGGAACAAGAACCTCATGATGAAGAAGAAGAAGATGGAAGTCTCACACAACATCAAACTACTTCAACACCCATACCATCACAAGCTCCTAGTGTTCAACCAATGCCCTTAGCCCGAATAGAAGAAGATGATCAAGTTCCTCTTCAAGAAAATCTTCAAGAACTAGATCCTCATCAAGTGCAAGAACAAGAAAGTCCAATCATTGATGATGAACCTCAACAAATGCAATATGAACAAGAAGATCTTCCTCCACACATTAATGATCCATATGTTGAGGACGTGGATGATGGACATGAAGTTGAACCTCGTGAAACCCTTACCTCCATCATGCCTCGAGTGGTCGGCCGTGTTGATGTTGACAAAATTCTCACCGGCATATCGGAAGGTAGAGTCACCGTAAACATTTGACAAACTTTTGTGCTCACTTCTCGTTTGTGTCTAGTGTTGAGCCCCTCAAGGTACAAGATGCATTGATGGATAACGGTTGGCTCGTTGCTATGCAAGAAGAGTTGAACAGTTTTGAACGCAACCAAGTGTGGTCATTAGTCAAGAGGCCACCTACCAAGCACAACGTCATTGGAACAAAATGGATTTTCAAAAACAAACAAGATGAGAATGGTGTAATCATTACAACAAAGCAAGGTTAGTGGCACAAGGGTACTCACAAGTTGAAGGTTTGGACTTTGGTGAGACCTTTGTCCACTGTTGCCCGTCTTGAATCCATTCGCATCTTACTTGCTTATGCCGCTTTCAATGGTTTTACATTACATCAAATGGATGTGAAAAGTGCTTTCCTTAACGGTCCTCTACAAGAAGAAGTATATGTGTCACAACCACAGGTTCGTTGATCCCGATCACAAAGACTATGTGTACAAACTTCATAAGGCTTTGTATGGCCTCAAACAAGCACCTCGTGCTTGGTATGATCATTTAAAGAAGTTTCTACTTGATGATGGTTTTGTGAGAGGGGTGATCGATCCCACTCTTTTTACTAAGAGGGATAAGGGTGATTTGATCTTATGCCAAATCTATGTAGATGATATCATTTTGGTTCTCCTAACATTCATTTGTGCAAGAAGTTTGCGGATTCAATGACCAAGAATTTTGAAATGTTACTCAATGCGGATTTGAAGTTCTTCCTCGGATTTCAAATTCAACAATTTCAAGAAGGAATTCTAGAGCAAAATACCTCAAAGATATTCTAGAGAAGTTTGGTATGTCTGATGCTAGCCCGTGCAAGACACCAATGCCAACCAAAATAACACTCACCGAAGACACCAATGGTATTCCTTTCGACCCATCTAAATACCTCTCTATGATTGGTTCGTTGCTTTATCTTTGTGCATCTAGACCAGACATTATGTTTAGTGTATGCATGTGTGCTAGATTTCAAGCTTCCCCTAAGGAAAGTCATCATAAGGCGGTTAAGCATATTCTTAGATACCTTGTTCACACCTCGAAGTTGGGCCTATGGTACCCCAAGGATGCTAAGTTTGATCTCATTGGGTACACGGATGCGGATTGGGCTGGAGAGAAAGTGGATCGTAAGTCCACATCCGGTGCATGTCAGTTTCTTGGACGCTCCTTGGTAAGTTGGTCTTCGAAGAAACAGAATTGTATTGCCCTCTCTACCGCCGAAGTTGAATACATTGCTGCCGCTAGTTGTGCAACTCAGTTGTTATGGATTAGGCAAACTTTGAAGGATTAGGGTATCACCTATAGAAATGTGCCTCTTCTGTGTGATAATGAAAGTGCCATCAATATTCTTTGAGAATCCCAAAGATCATCTCCGCACCAAACACATTGATATTAGGTATCATTTCTTGAGAGATCATGTTGAGAAGGGTGATATTCACATTGATCACATTGGCACAGATTTTCAACTAGCAGATATCTTCACCAAACCTTTAGATGAAGCAAGGTTCTGTCGACTTAGGCGTGAACTTGGTATCTTGGAGCTTGACAACATTATGTGAAATCTAGTACCCATTCATGCATGAATCTAATGTCTTGTCATGATGTAGGCATATATTCAGGGGGAGACATTCAATTCATGAATGATCTCACCCTACTCAATGCATAAAAAGAACCAACACTCTCAAAGTAACCATGGGTCTAGACCTATGGTGCTTTAACATGATGGAGTAGTGACTATGCACTCAAAGGTAAAATCTTTCTGTGTCATGTCATGTCTACTCAGACATTGTGGCATTAGCCACCACTTGTAGTATATGGCTATGATTGGGTGAGGTAGGGTATTAGTTAATACATAAATAAATTTTCTTGTGGACAAAAATTGCCTTCTCCTCATCATGATCAGCACTTGCATCTTTGCCTCCTGTCAACTTCTGTCGTCGGACGTCCGTAGGTTCCGGATGTCCGTAAAATCTTCTCTGATTACCATCGACCGGTCGTCCGACCTCTCCGGACGTCTGTAAAATCCACTCTGGTTCCCTTACTTGGCCTAGACGCTGAAACGACGGACGTCCGTAAGACTCCGGATGTCCGAAATAAACTTTCTGTTACAAACTGCCCGGTTGTCCGAAGCCGTCGGACGTCCGTAGAATCATCTCTGTCATCGACTACTTTCTGTCGGTCCCGACTCCGGTCGTCCGTAGGATCCGGACGTCCGGACGCATATTCAACTCTGGTCGTTCGTAGGCTCCGGACGTCCGGACATTTTTACTGGCCACTATATATACGTCGCGGTAGGGTTTCTCAACTGACCACATCCATGATCATTTTTCCCCACCGCCGCCGCCACTTCTGCTGTGCGGCCACTCACCGCGGCCGCACGCCGCCGTGCCCCTCGCCGGGGCTTCTCTCCGTCGCTGCTCCAGCCCGTCCAGCCCGTCGGCCACCTGCTCCAGCTCGCCGCTCGTCTCTTCCGTGTTCTCCCTTTCAAGGACACGATGCCTCGGTCCAAGCTCTCTGCTCGGAAGCAAGTCGCCGGAGGGCCGGCTCGTCCGTCTCGTCGTGGTGGCCCGGCGACTCCTGTGAGGAAGATCGCCCTCGGAAGCGTGCCGCTCGTCCTCCTAGCTCGTCCAGTGATTCCTCCTCGGAGGGGTCGGACTTTGAGGATGAGCTTGAGGAGGTGGATCCATCCCCGATGATTGGTGTTCGTGTCGCTGCACCCAAACCGGGCACTCGTCGTCCAATCTTTCACCCTCCTCCTCCTCCCGTGCAACCCCAAGGTGATGCTCGCCTCATCTCAATTGAGCCTCGACTGTCACTCGGCCGTCATGTTAAGCGTTTCAACGAGGTGCCCAAACCTTCCTATCTTAAATTGCGTCGTGATGTAGATCAATTTACTGCTGTTAGGGATTCTCAGGATAGTCGCTTTCGCACAAATGTCCAAGCCGGCATTTTTACCACGATTGTCCTCCCTAAGGGCTTGTCACTTCATCTTTGCATTGATCTTGGGCACATTCGCACTCATCTGGAGAAATATCCGGGAGCCATTGAGCTCATTGAGTCGTCAAATCTAGCTGCTCCATTCGCCTTTCAACATGATTTTAACCACGCTGCCATCCACCAATTTTATGCCACATGTTACTTTGCTCCTGATTACCTTTGTCACATGGATGACCTCCGACCTTTGCACTCCACGACATCTTATGCTCGGTTTGTCACTACCCTTGGATTTCCCGACACTTTGGGTTCAAAATCCACAAGGATGACCCCAATCATAAGCCCAAGGGCATTGCGGTCTGTCGGATCTCCTTAGACCTATATCAACTTTATGCGCCCTTTGAAAAGCAAAAGGGTCTAAACCAAGTTTCCATTTGGCGCTTTCCATTCAACATCATTTATCGGTGTATCATCCGCACCATCTATCCCAAGATGGGTGACAAGGGCTCCTGCAGCAGCTCTTGCATTGATCTCATGCATCGCCTCTTCACATCTCCTAAAGGGAAGATCAATATTCCACACTTTCTATGGCATGAGATCCGCCTTGCTAGCTTCCGGCAAGAGGGCTTTTCCTCATGCACCTTTTATTCAGGCTTTTATCGAAAGTGTAGCTCCCTTTCCTCTTTCCGCACTCATGTACATGAGCGTTGGGTCATTCCCGCCCACATGGCGGCTGATCATGTTCCTCCTCCTCCCGCTACTGCTAGTCGCACCGCCGCTAGTGTTCCTTCTCATGCTACCCATCTTCCTTCTAGTGCTGCCCCCTTTGGGCGCATTGCTCGTTTTCTTGGGAAGGCTCACTCAGCCATGATGAATATGTTCACCTACCATTGCTCCCAACACCACGATGTGGTCACTGCATGGTCACTTCCAAGAACGCTCGAAGGCTCGTGCGAGAGAATCAGGAGTGTATGATGTGAGTGACGATGGCGTCTTCCTGCAGATCCCCCGTCTGATTTTGGTTTTCCCTCCGGTCCTGAGTGGGCTGATTTCTTCGACGAGGCTGGTGGCAGTGGTGTTCATGATGATGATGAGGATGATCTCTAATGCTATTATGTTTTTCCACCTAGTTCTCTATCTTTTTGGATACTTGATGCCAAAGGGGGAGTAGGCTCTATATGCAATCAAATATTATGTTTGTCTAGCTCATTATGTAATCAAACCTATTGTTATGGTTATGTTTTCGCTTGTACTGAACCTATGTTATGAGTTTGTTGAATCTGAGATTTGGTGAATCTACATGTGATGAATCTATATGAAGTTTAACTCTTGATTATCGTGTGTAAGAGATTTGGTTATATTGGGGCATCATTTTGAGGGGGAGCCTCCCGCATCATTTTGTTTAGTAGTATCTATGATATCACTTTGAGGGGGAGCTCGCTCGTACTCATTTCTATTATGATTATTGAGCTCCATAACAAATACCTTCGATTACTATTATGAGTATGCATATGTGTTGTCATCAACTACCAAAAAGGGGGAGATTGAAAGTGCAATCATGCCCTTAATCATTTTGATGTTGATGACAACACATATGTACGGGACTAATCATGTTTATCAAGTATATCTCATGATTATGTTTCAAAGACCGTGTGCATGGATCATGACTAGGGACAAAAAGCATATAACTCAAGAATGGAGATACAAGATGTCGACTTCATTTATGGTTTGATCTTGAGTTTAGGGATCCCGCACTATTAAGAGGGGATCGATGGATCTAGTGAAAAACTTGCTCAAAAGCTACTATTCCTATACCTTGCCTTCGGACGTCCGGCCACTTCCGGACGTCCGACGTTCCTAACGAAGCACTTCTACGGATATGCGGAACTCTCCGGACGTCCGACACGTTCACATCAGAAACCTTCTTACGGACGTCCGGACCATCCGGTCGTCCGTGCTCCGGATGCATGTTCACAACAGAAGCATTCTTACGGTCGTCCGGACTCTCCGGATGTCCGGCCCCTGCTCGGACGTCCGTATCCTATACACTGGGTTGTGGGTCACGTTTTCATAGCGGCCGGTCGTCCGATGACCGTCGGACGTCTGGACCTATTTGTGCCTCCGGACGTCCGACGTTCTCCGGACGTCCGGACCTATTTGTGTCTCCGGACGTCCGGCCCATCCTGTACCCAAAACGGTCACTTTTTCCCACCACCTATATATATATACCCTTCCTCTCCACGGGATAGGGTTGACCATTCACCTTGAACCTATCAAGAACACTCCTCACTCTCTCTCTCTCTCATTCAACCACACCAAAATCCTAGATTCACAAGTGTTCTAGGAGCATTTGAGAGAAGTTCTCCAATCAAGTGATAGATCCACTTCATCCCCTTCTTTGCACCAAAGGAATTCGTGACTTGAGCAAGTTTTGAGCTTCCCCCATCGTTCTTGTTACTCTTGGAGGTTGGAGTCTCCTAGGCGGTAGGAGTCATTAGGAGAGGAATCAAACTTTGTGATTTCCCACGAAAAGTTTGTGAGGGTTTGGAGACCACCCAAGGTCTACCACTAGTGGTTGAGAAAGCGCCTCCCGTGGTGTTGTCTCAAAGGGAGAATAGGGTGAGCCTTCGTGGCGTTGGTGTGCCTTCGTGGTAATATCCACCTCTCTAACGGTGACTAGCTTCCCTCCAAGGAAGTGAACATCGGCATACATCCTCGTCTCCTGGAGTTGCGGTTATTACTAACCCTTACTCTCTACTTGTGGTTACTTGTCTCTTTACACTTACGTATATCATATTGTGCTTGCCTACTTACGTGTTTGTGTTACTTGCTTAGTACCTTGTGCTCACTTGCAATTGTTAGGCTCATCTTCATATTCCGCACTATTGCCTAAAATTGCTAAGTAATAGTTAAAAATTTGTAATTGTACCTATTCACCCCCCCCCCCCTCTTGGTCCATCTCGATCCTTTCATCCCTGATGACCAGAATGAGGCCCGTCGCATAGTTCGATGCTGGAAATCCTACAAAGTTCATGAAGGAGAACTCTAGAAGGAAAGTACTACTGGAGTTCTTCAAAGATGTATCTCCGAAGAGGAGGGACGGCAACTCTTGGCTGAAATACTTGCTGGTCTCGGCGGCCATCATGCTACAGCTCAGGCCCTTGTAAGCACGGCCTTTCGTACAGGTTTCTTTTGGCCCACGGCCCGAGCAGATGCATAGGCCCTTGTAAGCAAGGCCTTCCGTACAGGTTTCTTTTGGCCCACGGCCCGAGCAGATGCATAGGCCCTTGTACAACGCTGTGTCGGATGCTAGCTTTTTGCCAATCAAAGCCATATGCCGCCCATTGCCCTAAGAACAATCCCCATTACTTGGCCTTTTGCAGTCTGGGGGCTAGACATGGTTAGACCCCTTAAAGGGGGAAGCCATAAGAAGGAATATTTGCTGGTTATGGTGGATAAATTCACTAAGTGGATAGAGGCCAAACCAGTAAAAACGACTGAAGCTGGGCCTGTGATCGACTTTATATCCGGTGTTGTACACCATTATGGCGTCCCGCACAGCATCATTACTGACAATGGCTCTAACTTCACAGCCGATGAGGTGAAAAATTGGTGTGCTAACCTGGGCATTAAGCTCGATTACGCCTCCGTATATCACCCTCAAACAAACGGTCAGGTCGAATGGGCTAATGTCCTGATAATGAGTGGCATCAAACCCAGACTAGTGTGATCCTTACACGAGTCAGATAAACACTGGGTCGAGGAACTCGATTCCGTACTCTGGGGACTGCGGACCACGCCCAATCGCACGACCAGATACACACCCTTCTTCGTGGTGTACGGCGTAGAGGCTGTATTGCCCTGCGACATTATTCATGACTCACCTCGAATGCGCATGTATGAAGAAAGAGAAGCCGAGCTCGATCGGTAGGACGACCTAGATGGCCTAGAGGAGGAGCGTGATGTTGCAAAAGCCCGTTCCGCATTCTATCAACAACAGGCTCGGAGATACCAAAGCAGAGAAGTGCGAGCAAAGACTTATAACGTCGGTGAGCTCGTTTTACGCCTCCCAGAGAAGAAAAAGGACAAGCTCAAACCAAAATGCGAAGGTCCCTTCATTATAGATGAAGTTCTCACTGGAGGAGCCTATGGCCTTCGTAATGCATCGAATAATCACTTAGAGCCGAACCCATGGAACGCTGCTCGGCTCCGAAGATTCTATGCATAAGTCCGGCCATACTTCTTTTTCGTTCCTTTCTCCTTTTCAATTTTTCTTTTTCTTCTCGTTTTTATACATTTTCCAGGATGTGTTCAGATAAGTCGAACACTCGAGGGGTACACATCCTTAAATGTACACACCCCACCATGATTGGGGGCTTCTTTAAGTAGAAGCTTGTTACTATTCCGAGCCTAGAGCTCACAATATATGTGTCGTTTGCTGATATACATCCTTTTTCCATTATATGCACCTCTATGACTTAAGTTTTTGCCAAGCTGGGTTGCCTTGCTCCTGTGCTTATGCCCTACGTTCTCGATTGTTCGGCTAGGGTGTAAAGGGAGCACCTCTGTGATTGTTACAACCGGGTTATCCGGACATGTACCTCAGACGGCTGAAGCCGAAAGCTAGCATTCTTAAGAGAATAATTGGTCGGCAATCAAACAACAAATTATTGCATTATTGCAACCACTTTAAACACTGCGAGATAGTTTTTCTGTATTATGGATCACACACCCCGGCAAGCGTAATTATAGTATGCCGACCCAAGGAAAGGAACCCTTAACGGAACTATTTTCCTTGGAAGATGTTTCTTACATATGTAATATAACATACATCCTGAACTTAAATTTGTGTCTTTTCGAGCACAATGACTGGGTTGTCTGGTTTCCGGGCATAGTAAATACTTCTTTTCATTTTGAATAATTATCCGAAAACACTCCACCATTTTGGTTCGGAGGTTGAAGCCGAAAGCCTGCAATGACAAAACTTTTCACATGTTCGGATAAAGACACAGGTTGATCATAAATGTACATTAATACATTAAATCAAAAACCTATTCCTTATATATTCCATCTATAAGACTGTCTAACCTACAGTCTTCCTGCGAATATTTCGCAGCTATCATTACTTGGTCATACACCAAATTCAATGGAATTTCTTTCCCATCTGGTCCCTGTGGTCCCACTCAGACCATATGATTTGGATCCAGTTTGGTGAAGCGTGTCTTCACCATGGCCCAGGCTTCTTGTGCGCCTTCATGGCATGCGGATGTCTTCCATAGCTTGAACCGGCACTGGGCACCTTAGAACAGGTTTGCCAGGCCCTCCATACTTTTTGGAGGGGTATCAGATGGCCATAAAGCCTTCACCATACTCTTCATGGCATTCCGGGCCCAAGCATGTACTGCGGACAGTTCCTTTAGCACGTCGCCTTGAAATCCGGATACTTACTCTTCCGGCCGGCCAGTTAACAGACCTGAAGTAACAGATTCATGATATTCCGAATTATGGACTAAACATGAGCACCTAGGGTGGTTCTAAATAAGAGAGAAGACATACCGAACATGCCGCCTTTCATCTTCTCATTTTCCTTCTGTGCGGCCGATAACTGAGCCCTTAAGCCCTCTATCTCTTTGGATTGTTTGTCTTTTTCCTCCTCGTGTTTTTTCTTCCCGGACGCGCTCATTGCGGCCTTTTTCATTTCCGCCAGTTCGGCGGTGACGGCATTAAGCTACGTCTGATTTATCTTTAGCTCCTAGGATAGTGCAATATTCTTTTCTTTTAGAACCTGCAAGTCATATCGATCCTTAAATTGGTTTGCCTCAACGCTTCAAGTCTCGGGGGCTACTGGCATATGACCCTACAAATTGCATAAACTTTTACCTCTATGTCCTTTGAGAACAATTGAGTGACTCCGGCAAGTCTGTCTCGAGCCACTCGGATGTATGCATCCACCGAACTGAGTGCGGTAAATTCTTGCTCAGAAAGGCCGGAGCGCGCATGCCCTCTTTCAATCGATGATGACTCATCACGCTCTCCACTTCGGAGTTCATGACAGATACGTCGTCTGAATCCTCATTAGGCGGCAGAACTGGCATTGCATCGGCTCCCGTCCTAGTTGACGAGTTCGGCACCGGATTGGTGGACATTCGGCTAACAGGGCGCTTTCCCACCGTCTGCCGTGTGTTTCTCCTGACATCAAGAAGAAAGGAGACTTTGAACAATCCAGAATCGTACCCAGGCATGTATTAAAACAAACGTACCTCTAAGAAGGCGGTGAGGTTTCTGCGACACTCCCGGTCCCCCTTCGCTTTGAACGACTACCCTGTGTGGGGGCTACCTTGGAGGAGGTACGGTCCGCTGAGCGCCGATCCTGTTAAAATCTAGATCAGTATAATGAGCAAAAGTGCAGATAAGGGTTTCCTTTCAAGAGCCCTCCGAATACTCATGATGCAGAAGAGATAGAGCCGGGGGTAGTCGGCAGTGATAGCCACTTCCAAGCCGTCAAGGCTCGCTTGATAAAATACCCCATCATCGAACTCTATGTATATGTTCGGATCCTCACAAAAGGCAGGGTCTCCATCGCGGTTATGATCCTCTGCCTGTGGAGCGGGACAGTGGACGTCCTCGGTCATCTTCCTCCATGACTATTTGTGGCAACAAAGGGCAAATTTGATTAGTATCTGTAATAGCACTAAAACAACACAGATGGTCGAAATCTTACCCATTCAATGGGGTTGTACATGGAGTAGCCTTCCCGACAGTTTAAGCGGAGGAAATCTTCTTTCTCACCCTTATACAGATAGGCCAAGATTGTGGCCAGTTCGGCTAGGGTATCCAGACCCTTCCGTCTGTAACGGGACGCGTCGTCTTCTCTGTTGTAACACCATAAGGGAGTTACTCTGGATTGGAGAGGATGAACACACCTCTTTATTGCAATAGCCATGACCTCGACTATCGAGAGCTCAATGTGCGCCAGCAACCTGACCTTGCTGACCAACCTCTTTATCTCCACACTGTCTTCTTCCTTGGGACTTCGGGGACGCTAGTTAAGGCGCTTCTTTAAAGGAGCACTGGAAAATTCAGGAAGGCCGCGCCGAACTGGGTCTGGCAGTGGGACGTCGTCCATGTAGAACCATTCTGAAGACCACCGTGCGTATACCTCTTTGGGAGTTCCAATGAGGTATCCGGATCCGGCTATGCACCATTCTTCGGTGCCGCCCACGTCAGATATGGAACCTCCTCGATGGCAGGGGACGAGGCAAAAGAACTTCTCCTCCATAGTTCAAAATGGGCCTCGATGCCTAAGAACAGTTCGCAGAGGGCAACGAAGCCTGAGATGTGCAGAATCGGACCTGGGGTAAGGTTATGCAGTTGGATGCCGTAAAATTCCAGTAAGCCCCTGAGGAAGGGATGGATTGGAAATCCTAGGCCCCGCAATAGGAATGGGATGAATCACACCCTCTCCTCCTTGTTGGGGTTGGGGAAATTCTCAACCATCACATCATTGCCGATTGAGGCCAATCCCGCTCGAACGGAGACTAGATCTGCGAGGGGAAGATAGCCCTGCGTCTGGAGTCGACTCAGCTGAAGATGAGGCACTGAACAACTCTTCCAATCACCCTCCTGAGGGCCATGGGGGCGCGAAGAGGAGCATGGGGCGCTGGCCATGTTGGAAGATTTTTATTCGTAGCTAGCCTTGGCGGTTTTTCTTTTGTGCGATGTGAGATGGCATTTGGGGATCTAAGTCTCCTTATATAGATGCCGTCCAAGCGTGGTGAGGGCTTATTTGCAGAAAATCACGGACCATTCGTATTCATTCGGCGTGCGGAAATCAAAGCGACAAACGGGAATCATGAAGGCAGCCCATCGAGGTCAGAGCCAGACTGTCATTGGTCCGAAGTATAATGAAGAACCCACCTTGCAAAGCCGAAGACATAAGCCGGATACTACATCGTCATTGAAGGCAAGTTCAAGGGCTACCGAGGGAGTCCTGGATTAAGGGGTCCTCGGGTGTCCGGGCTATGTAACATGGGCCTGACTGATGGGCCGTGAAGATACAAGGTAGAAGACCTTTTCCCGTGTCCGGATGGGACTCTCCTTTGCGTGGATGGCAAGATTGGCGTCCGGATGTGTAGTTTCCTTCCTCTGTAAACCGACTCTGTACAACCCTAGGCCCCTCCAGTGTCTATATAAACCGAAGGGTTTAGTCCGTAGAGACTATCAGAATTCATACAAGCTAGACATCTAGGGTTTAGCCATTACGATCTCGAGGTAGATCAACTCTTGTAACCCCTATACTCATCAAAGTCAATCAAGCAGGAAGTAGGGTTTTACCTCCATTAAGAGGGCCTGAACCTGGGTAAACATCGTGTCCCCTTTGTTTCTTGTTACCTTCAATCCTTAGACGCACAGTTCGGGACCCCCTACCCGAGATCGGCCGGTTTTGACACCGACAGGGGGGTGTGCATTTGGTCGAAGCACCTCACCCTGCGCTTGGAATAAGATTCGCCGAGTATTTCAGTGTCATCTTTCAGTTACTAAACGGCTTGCGCTAGTGCTATATCTCGCTTACCGCGAGACGGATGGTAGCCTCGCATAGAGGGATCACTGAAGTGGGCTAGCCCAAGAAAGGATTGTGTGAAGCTTCTAAAGACCACTTCAGACCGGTTTTGGCCGTTTAGGTGGGAGGTTTCGCGAGGGTTTTCCCGGGTTTTTCTATGCTTTTGTATATCTTTTTTTTGTTTTTCAATTTTGTATTTCTTTTATTTATTTTTTAACTATCATGTCAACTTTTTTTATACATGCTGGAAATTTTTCTATATTGGTTGAACATTTTTAATACACATTAAACATTTTTCATATACATGTTAATCATATATCTAAATACATGTTAACATTTGTACAATACATGGTGAACATTTTAAAGACAAAGTGAAAATTTTAAAGCCACGTTCAACATTGTTCCAAAAAATATGAATATGTTTTCAAGTGTTCAAATATCTTTGAAGTATTTGAACATTTTTTTAATGTCATGATTTTTTTGTTTCATGAACTTAAAAAAATCATGAGACATATTTTTAAACGTACGGAAATTTATTTCATATCTGTATAATTTTTTAACAGTGCTAAATTCTTTTTAACAGATTTCGCGAACATTGTTTTACATGTTCATGAACATAGACTCTTTCTTCTAGCGAGACATAGACGTTTCTGACGGCATGGGCCTACCTTTTCTTCATCTTCTGCGCAGGGGAGTGGACGGCCCAGCTCTGCAGTTACAGGAATCGTTTGTTTGGGCCTCAAAAAACATCTAACATTTTCTTAGATCACGATAAAAAATCTGTCTTTTTCTCAAAATAATAATATAAAAAATCTGTCTGCTAGTCCCTTCCGGCATGCATGTCAGCATGTGCTTGTCTACGACGGGCAGCCGACACAGTGCCCTGGCCCGGTCACGTGGCTGACACAAAAAACAAAAATCAAGAGTACGTGACCATGGCGTTTAACAGCTTGGTCAAATGGGAGGTTGACGATGGGAGACATGTACTGTTTTAGAAGGACAGATAGATTAATGGAAGCTCCATCGCTGAGATGGCCCCGATGATTAGAGCCATGATCAAGACACAAATCGCCAACATGAGAACGGTTATGGATGCTCTACATCTTCATGCATGGACAGCTGACATTGTTGGGGATATGAGCACGGATGCCCTGGTGCAATTCATCCGGCTTTGGGATCTGGTCATTGGTATGAACCTGGACCCTGACTCTGAAGACAAACCTCTTTGGCAATGGAGCTCCAATGGTATCTACTCAGCCCGCACTGCCTATAAGATGCTATGCGAAGGAGGCATCAGATTTCAATGCTCATCGGCAATATGGAAATGTTGGGCGCCGCTGACCTGCAAGATATTCATCTGGCTGGCGCTGCAATACCGTGTATGGACATCCGATAGGAGGCTAAGGCATGGCCTTCAAGAACATAGCTCGCCATGTTTCCTTTGTGAGCAAGAAGAGGACACGGTGGATCACATCTTGTTGCAATGTGTCTATGCTCGCCAAGTTTGGTTCATTTGCTTCAGGCGGCTAGGCATTGAGCTTTCTATACTACCAACACAGCAAGATCGCTTGGAGGCTTGGTGGTCTATCTCCAGGAAACGCATCATCAAACCGCATCGTAAGGGATTCGACGCGCTCGTCATCTTGATATGCTGGAATCTCTGGAAGCAAAGAAACGGCAGAGTATTCTCGCACCCCAACAATGCCAACGAGTGGGGAGCTGCGGACATTATTGCTTGAGAGCTAAGACTTTGGATAGCGGCTCGAAGAAGAGGAGTTCAACAGCTTGCCGAGTAGTTGCTTAGAGTGTGGAGTGGAGTGGAGTTTGGGTTTGCTCCCTATGTGGGATCGTCACCCGCTGTAATTCTTGTAATTAACCTCCTGCGTATATAAAATTTAAGTCTTGATTTGCGTACTCTCGAAAAAAAGAGTACTTGCCATTTAACCGGCATCGGTAGCCTGATGAAATACAGATCATGAATAGCCAACATCATAGCTGAGCTGTGCGTCCAAAGGAGTCGTTGCTAGAAACCATAAAAGGACGCTCGTGACATGTCTATCTCATCGCCACTGCTGAAGATAATTCTTATCCCGTTTAAGCAAAAGCAAGAAAAGTCCGCTGAGCTAACTTAGACGATGGAGGCCCACCGATTCACACGCAGAAGACCCGGGTAAGAAAGTTCCCGTGCACGCAAACTCAACCACGGAACGAACCCCTTTGCCCAGTCTCAACCATTTCGCGCGTCACGTAGCAACAGGAGAGGCAAATCGAGGCGCGCTCAACGTATCCGTCGGCCGTGACGGCACCCGCAGTTTCCTTCCCACCCATATCCGCGGATCCGATCCACCCCATCTACCGACTCGAGGCCGGGCCTCCACGCCAAACCGCCCAGGCGCACCGCCGGCTCCCTGCCGCCGTGCCGTTGGCCCGGGCGGACACGCCACGCGCAAAGATTCCAGTGCACGGGGCGCCAACCGCAGGGGTGCACGCCTCCCCCACGACGCCGCGCCACCTCCGATCCAAGGCCCCGATGCCGGTGCGTCCGCACGCGGTGAAACGTGCCGCGCCCCGCTCCCGTGTGCTCCCACCCAAAACCCTCGCCCGGCTCAGGCAGGGCCAGCCCTTTAAGTACCTGTCGCTCTCTTTAGCCTCGCCCACCAAGTACAGCACAAGCATTGCTGCGCACACTCGCCGTCTCGCCACGTGAGAGGAGAAGCCCACAGCGCCGGTGCTTGAGCGGATCGGGAAAGGATGGCCGGCGGCGCGGACACGGACGGGGAGCGCAGGATCGGGGTGGCCATGGACTACTCGGCGAGCAGCAAGAGGGCGCTGGAGTGGGCCGTCCGGAACCTGCTCCGCCGGGGCGACACCGTCGTCGTCCTCCACGTCCAGCGCCACGGCGGGGAGGAGGCCAAGCACGCCGTCTGGGCCAAGTCCGGATCCCGTAAGCGCTCCACACGCCCTCCCCACACACACGCCCACCTTTCTGTTCGCTTCGATCTCAAGCTAACGCGTGCTCGATCGGCTCCCCCGCAGCGCTCATCCCTCTGTCGGAGTACCGGGAGCCGGAGGTGATGAAGAACTACGGCGTGACCTGCGACGCCGAGGTGCTCGACATGCTCGACACTGCCGCGCGCCAGCTCGAGGTATGCTACTTTTTTTGTACAGTATGTATATGCGCGGGAGGTGTTCCGATCGATCCTCTGATTTGATCGATCGAGCATGGAGGAAGATGGACTGACTGGCTTTTCCGGCCTGATGATCAGCTGAAGGTGGTGGCGAAGGTGTACTGGGGCGACGCCAGGGAGAAGCTCTGCGACGCGGTGGAGGAGCAGAAGATCGACACCATCGTCATGGGCAGCCGCGGCCTCGGCACCATCCAGAGGTACGATACTACTCCTGTCAAGATGTTGCTCCGGACATGTGCGATTCTTGGTCATAGTTTCCCAGAGCACGAAATCGCCGGTTGCTGCTTCTATAAAGTACAGTATTCTTGTTCAGATAGGCAATCCTCACGTCACTGTGGTTAATATAGTACTTCCTCCGTCCGGAAATACTTGTCGAAGAAACGGGTAAAAATGGGTGTATCTAGAACTAAAATGCGTCTAGATACATCCATTTCTCCGACAAGTATTTCTGGACGGAGGGAGTAGTACTATCAGACATTGCTTGATTCAAGATGCACACGAAGTCAAATGTCCGTGAAGCAATACTTCAAGTTTTTTTTTTTTGCGAAGGCAAGCAATACTTCAAGTTAATTGCACTAGTACCTTGGTCGCTTGGATCGATTGGCTGCATCATTCCGCGTTTCAGGGCGCACTATGACTTAAATCACAGTATTCATTTCAATTAGAACATGGTTCACAGCTAATGGGCAGTTAGAACATGGACCATCAAGGCGTTCCCTTGCATTTGTTAAATTGCACGAGGCATGATCGCCCTATTGTCTATTGTCTAAAAACCTGGGTGGCATCTGCATCGTGCTTGCCAGATTATTTGTGTGGTCAACTGAAACGGCGAGTGGTATTAAAATGCTCATGTAACAGTTTAAGCATTAGAATGGTGTAGATATAGTTGGTCGGCAGCTACAGTGTTTGTGCTATTCGAGATCCATTCTAAATAAGTGTTCATCAGAGTAGAATGTGATTTTTTTTATAGTTCTGGATCTATGACTTCGGTTGCATATCTTGTAAAATTTGTTTACAGTTATCTTGATGAGTGTCCACGTCCCATTACTATGACTATCTCTAATGAGTCTAAATATAGATTAATATAACTGTCAATTTTAAGACAGAGCAAAATGTCAATGCATTTCACACCTATAGATTCACCAGGCTCGGTCAGTCGGTCTGATCCTTGGACATAACTCCTAATGTCAAGGACAACAGTAGTTAAATTATGTATTTATTGATAACTGTAGGCTTGGCTTAGGTTTATGTTATTACCAGTAAGCGAACACGTGAGAACAATATGGCCCTTGACAGAATTAGCTTATTCACATTTCACTGACGCCCTCTTCTTGCCCGGCCGCGCTGCAGGATTCTTCTGGGAAGCGTGACGAACTACGTGCTGTCGAACGCGTCGTGCCCTGTGACAGTCGTCAAGGGAGACCGTTAGGTTCGCCATCGGCGTGCATCAGGATGCGCTTCATCGTTTTCTGCTCCGTTGCTGCGTCCGAATAAAGTATGGAGCCTATTGTGTTTTCTATATGCCGCAGCCTTGGCAGATTATTGTAGCGGTGTATGTTTCTGAACATTTGGATTCAAATTCAGTAAAATATCTGGCAATATTTGTTAGTGTGCCTTGTTCGGGGACAGGGATGACCAAATGATTTGCTCTATTTTCATACTGACTAGCAAACATATTCGTGCGTTGCAACGAGAGAAACAAACTCTCACGCACCCATAAGAGTATGTTAAATTGTTGGTATAAATGTCCATGTCAGCACTCAACCGCAAGCGTATGTTAAACAACCAGACGGGTCCACTAAATGTTCAAGAAATGAACAGTCTTGCTTTGGAGCTGGCGGGTCCACTAAATGTTTAAGAAATGAATAGTCTTGCCTTTGAGCTTGTGACTGGGGGCGTTGCTTCAGGTTCATACGATTCATTATCTCTCTTCTTTTATTATGTGTTATGTCATCAAAATAGTCTAGGTGGCAATTTCACCAACGATGATCATACGATTGTTGAAGATGCTTACCTTTTCTTTTTGTACCATCGTCGATGGTGGTCATTTGGCCATCTACGACAACGTGATAAGTCTCAAGACAGTGAGTTTGGTCATCACAATCTAGCATGAACAGATTGTATAATATACACCCGCAAAAGAAAAAAGATTGTATAATATAAACATGGCTAAGCAAAAAATTATAACATGAGGTTAAAAGAAACGAAGACCAGTCTCAAATTTATAACATGGCTAGTTCGGTTAGTTGACAAACTCCTCCACTGTTTATGTTATGGGGCCAACCAATATGTCCATGCACAACACACGTCATGCCCTCAGGTCACTATTCTAACACCTACTCTCTCTGTTTCTTTTTAGTCCGTATATAAGGTTTTGTCAAAATTAAGCTTTGTAGAGTTTGACTAACTTTATATTAAAAAATATAAACATTCACAATATGAAATCAATATTATCAGATGCACCATGAAACGTATTTTCATATTATATAGTTTTAGTATTGTAGATGTTCATATCTTTTTATATAAATTTGGTCAAACTTTGTGTAGTTTGACTTTGACCAAATCTTATATGCGAAGTAAAAAGAAACGGAAAGAGTACACATATAGGTTAATTACCACGCCCATTTATTCCGTCTTGTAATTTCAGTTCCTTTCGGAGCACATTTATTTGATTGGGGACCTCTCTCACCCATCAGCCCATCCAACCATAGAATTTCTAGCAATCTCATTTAATTAATGGGATATTTTCTTCATCTCATTTAGTTATCTGCATCTCTGTTTATTGATTCTCGAGGAGCCTCCTTGTTTTGCAGGCAACTCACGGACTCATTTAAATTGGTGAGAATTTGTGTAAAAAGGCTAGGCGGGATTATCTAATTAGTCTTGTCTTTTGTACTCTACATAGCTAACCGTGAGATGAAGTCCCCGTGCAATTATATTATTTCGGCCCAGAAAAAACTATGGGATTTTTTCCGGTCCAAAAAAGACCGTGGGATCCAAAAGGGTGGCGGGGCGAAAGCCTGTTCTTATGACTTGGCGGCCAGGCTTTCTTGGGCCAATCTTGGAGCGCGGGCGAGTAGCTAGATATGGCCCTTCTTTTCAATAATTAGTACCACCATCAATAAAAAAAATAGGTGAACGTATGCGTTTTCCTATATGACGCACAGTGCGTCGAGTTGTCGTGGAAATGCACAGGAGAGAAGGAGTGGACGAGTACCAGGGCTGACGTTCTCAAAAAAAAAAAGAGTACCAGGGCTGACCCATTTTAGCTGCGAGTGAACGACGCAAATGTTCACTTTGTCGCTCCATCCATCCCCTAGAGCAACTTTTTGATTGTACCACGGTAAATACCTTCGTTATGCATGGCTATTGGGGAACGCAGTAATTTTAAAAAATTTCATATGCACACGCAAGATCATGGTGATGCATAGCAACGAGAGGAGAGAGTGTAGTCCACATATCCTCGTAGACCGTAAACGGAAGCGTTATGACAACGCGGTTGATGTAGTTGTACGTCTTCACGATCCGACTGATCCTAGTACCGAAAGTACGGCACCTCCGCGATCTGCACACGTTCGGCTCGG
This sequence comes from Aegilops bicornis, assembly GCA_021605145.1. NCBI lineage: Eukaryota > Viridiplantae > Streptophyta > Magnoliopsida > Poales > Poaceae > Aegilops > Aegilops bicornis. Next base: position 522,625,565 of record CM038669.1, read on the forward strand.
TGACGTCCCACGAACTCTCCATCCAGCTGACTGTCAAGGGAGAGCTTCGTCAGCACGACGATGTGATGACGATGATGAAGCTACCGGCGCAGGGCTTCGCCTAAGCACTGCAACGATATGACCGAGGTGGATTATGGTGGAGGGGGCACCGCACACGGCTAAGAGATCAATAATCAACTTGTGTGTTCTAGGGGTGCCCCCTGCCCCCTATATAAAGGAGTAAGGGGGAGGCCGGCCGGCCCTTGGGGCGCGCCAAAGAGGGGGAGGAGTTCTGCTCCTAGTCATAGGAACATGTATAAGTCATGAAGAAAGCAATAGCAACATACTAAACGATCAAGTGCTAAGTTAACAGAATGAGTCAAGTCAGTCACATCATTCTCTAATGATGTGATCCTGTTAATCAAATGACAACTCATGTCAGTTGAGTAACGTAATTGTATTAGGAAACATAAGTTAGACTAGGAAATATTCTGGCTTGCCTTGTACTCCAAGTAGATCATGTACTCCTATATATATGCCCACGAGGCTCAAGCAATACAACAACTATTCCACCAAACCCCTCTCTCCCTTCTAACATGGTATCTATCGCAAGTCGATCCTAAACCCTAGCCGCCGCCGCTTCCACACCTGCGCGCTGCCCCCGGGGCGGTCGGCCTCCATGACCGCCGCCGGGGGCCGCGCTGCACGTACCTAGGGTTCGCCGCCGGCCGTGTTGGCCGGCTACACTAGAGAGTCTTTTTTCCCGATCCTTTGATCCGGGTTTTCTCTCTCTCTCGTCGGTCGCTTTGATCAGCGTCTACTTTTTGGTTTTCCGGTCTATGTGATCCGGTTTGAGTCGCCCGCCGCCGCCCTCGACCCCGTGCGCCTCTACTCCAACACCGGGGTGATCGGCCGACTTCTTCACCGACCTGTCGGCCTCGTGAGTCGTCCGCGCGTCTGCCCGTCGGTCGCCCGACCGGCGGACCTCGCTGCGTCGTCCTCGCGTCGGGCCGCGGTTGCCCGACCAGCGGCCTCGCGTCATCTGGCGGCCCTTCGCCGCCGCCGCGGTTGTAGCGCCGGCCGCCATCGATTTACGCCGGCCGTCACCGCCCTACTCCGACCGGGACTCCTGCATCACCCCGACCCGGCGGCCTCGCGTCATGCAGCGGCCAATCATAGCCGCCCTGCTGACCGCCGCCGTTGGCTTCATCTCGGACTCCGCCGCCACCGCGCCTCCACCGAGCGGCGTCCCCGACCTCGCGCGCGATCGGATTGATCACCCGCCCGCCGCCGCGATTCGCCTCATCTACGTCGTGCGACCGACCTGGCCCGTCGGTTGCGCGCGCCTCCACATGCCCCATGAAGACCGTCTCGAGTTCAGCACGCCCCTCTACCGATCGAGCAATGGGCTGCCGCTGCGTCGCCCTGTTGGGCCGCAGCGCCGCTACCCCGTGGTTCTTCTCCCGGCTGCAACGACCCGCGTCATTGAGTCATCGCCAGACCTGATACGCGGCCCGCGATCCACCGCCGCCCGAGGCCGTCCGCTCCAGTCGTCCCGTGGCGGCACCGACCCTCGCGCCCGCCCATCAGCCGCCCGTCGGGCCGTAGCGAGTGTGGCACGCGGTCCACGCCGCCGTCCAGAGGCCGTACCCGCGGTTGCACCGACCCGCGCTCCTCCGCCACGCCGCCCCTTCGGGTTGTTGCGCCCGTGACCAGCGTTCCCGCCGCCGCCCGAGGTCTTCCGTCGCCGCCGATTTCATTTATCGCGGCTGCGTCGCTTCCTTCGGGTCAGAAGGCGGCGGCCTGATACGTCTCCAACGTATCTATAATTTTTTATTGTTTCATGCTATTGTATTACCCCTTTTGGATGTTTATGGGCTTTATTTTACACATTTATATCATTTTTGGGACTATCATACTAACCGGAGGCCCAGCCCATATTGCTGTTTTTTTGCCTATTTCAGTATTTTGAAGAAAAGGAATATCAAACGGAGTCCAAACGGAATGAAACCTTCAGGAGCGTGATTTTTGGAACGAACGTGATCCAGAGGACTTGGAGTGCAAGTCAAGAAGCAGCCAAGGCTCCCACGAGATAGGAGGGTGCCCCACCATAGGGTGCGCCCCCTGTCTCGTGGGCCCCTCGGGCGGCCACCGACGTACTTCTTCCTCCTAGATATACCTACGTACCCCGAAAACATCTAGGGGCAGACGAAAACACAATTTCCACCACCGTAACCTTCTGTATCCGTGAGATCCCATCTTGGAGCCTTCGCCGGCACTCTGCCGGAGGGGGAATCGACCATGGAGGGCTTCTACATCAACACCATAGCCCCTCCGGTGAGTTGTGAGTAGTTTACCATAGACCTACGGGTCCATAGTTATTAGCTAGATGACTTCTTCTCTCTTTTTGGATCTCAATACAATGTTCTCCCCCTCTCTTGTGGAGATCTATTCGATGTAAACTCTTTTTGCGGTGTGTTTGTCGAGATCCGATGAATTGTGGGTTTATGATCAAGTTTATCTATGAATAATATTTGAATCTTCTCTGAATTCTTTTATGTATGATTAAGTTATCTTTGCAAGTCTCTTCGAATTATCAGTTTGGTTTGGCCTACTAGATTGATCTTTCTTGCCATGGGAGAAGTGCTTATATTTGGGTTCAATCTTGCGGTGTCCTTACCTAGTGACAGAAAGGATTGCAAGGCACGTATTGTATTGTTGCCATCGAGGATAACAAGATGGGGTTTATATCATATTGCTTGAGTTTATCCCTCTACATCATGTCATCTTGCTTAATGCGTTACTCTGTTCTTATGAACTTAATACTCTAGATGCATGCTGGATAGCGGTCCATGTGTGGAGTAATAGTAGTAGATGCAGGCAGGAGTCGGTCTACTTGTTATGGACGTGATGCCTATATACATGATCATGCCTAGATAATCTCATAATTATTCGCTTTTCTATCAATTGCTTGACAGTACTTTGTTCACCCACCGTAATACCTATGCTATCTTGAGAGAAGCCACTAGTGAAACCTATGGCCCCGGGTCTATCTCTTATCATATTTGCTTTCAATCTACTTTTATTTGCATCTTTACTTTTTGCATCTATATTATAAAATTCCAAAAATTTATTTATCTTATCTTACTATCTTTATTAGATCTCACTTTCGCAAGTGGCCGTGAAGGGATTGCTAACCCCTTTACTGCGTTGGTTGCGAGTTCTCGATTTGTTTGTGTAGGTGCGTGGGACTTTTGAGGAGCCTCCTCATCGGATTGATACCTTGGTTCTCAAAACTGAGGGAAATACTTACGCTACTATTGCTGCATCACCCTCTCCTCTTCGAGGAAAACCAACGCAAGCTCAAGACGTAGCAAGAAGGATTTCCGCGCCGTTCTTAGGGAGGTCTTCGCTCAAGTCAAGACATACCAAGTACCCATCACAAACCCATCTCCCTCGCATTTACATTATTTGCCATTTGCCTCTCGTTTTCCTCTCCCCCACTTCACCCTTGCCGTTTTATTCGCCCTCTCTTTCCCAATCTCCTCCTCTCTTTTTCGTTTGCCTTCCCGTTGCCATGGCCGAATCAAAAAGAACTAAGGGCCCTTTCCTATGTTCTAGTACCTTGGATAACCCCTCTATCCTCGTTAAGCTCATGAATAATGACGCTATAGAAAGACCCACCGGGGTCTCCAATGAAAGCTTGAATAATTTTGATGAGGATGACTCTGGAATTTTTCGCTATTTACTTGATGAGTCTTTAAAAGATGCTTGGGATAGGTTATTAAGGATTCGGGCTAGCTATGTGCCACAATATCAAATTGAAGATTACTTAAAAAGTTTTTATGTTGGCTTGCCCGCTTCTTTTAAACAAGTTTTAGATTCTATTTTTGAAGGAAGTTTTCTTGAAAGGGGTGCTATAGATACTTATGAAAAAATGGAAACCATATTTGGGCACCCTATGAATGATAAGGTTGAATCAACTACTCTCTTGTGCATTTATCAAAATGAAATTATTAAAGAGATGAAGTCTAGTTTAGAGGCAAACTTCCGTAATGTGCTTAATCTTACTTATTCCATTAATGGCCATGTGCTTACCTTAAATAGAAGAATGAATGCTATAGAGAGGAGATCCTCCTTTCCTAGTGCCAAAGATGGCACTCGTTAGATCTATCCTTGCTTTTATGCCTAGCTAGGGGCGTTAAACGATAGCGCTTGTTGGGAGGCAACCCAATTTTATTTTTATTTTATTTGTTTTTGTTTCTGTTTAGGAATAAATAATCCATCTACCTTCTGTTTAGATGTGGTTTATGTTTTAGTTAGTGCTTGTGCCAAGTTAAACCTATAGGATCTTCTTGGATGATAGTTATTTGATCTTGCTGTAATTTCCAGAAACTTTCGGTTCACGAAAACAATTGTTAAAAATCACCAGACCGTGATAAAATAGTGATTCCAATTGCTTCTGATCAATAAACAAATTGCCTAGGTCTTACTATTTTGGCTGGACTTTTTGAGTTCCATAAGTTTGCGTTAGTTACAGATTACTACAGACTGTTCTGTTTTTGACAGATTCTGTTTTTCGTGTGTTGTTTGCTTATTTTGATGCATCTATGGCTAGTAAAATAGTTTATAAACCATAGAGAAGTTGGAATACAGTAGGTTTAACACAAAAATAAATAAAGAATGAGTTCATTACAGTATATTATGTGGTGGTTTTGTTTTCTTTCACTAACGGAGCTTATAAGATTTCATGTTAGTTTTGTGTTGTGAAGTTTTCAAGTTTTGGGTAAAGCTTTTATGGACTATGAAATAAAGGGTGGCAAGAGCCTAAGCTTGGGGATGCCCAAGGCACCCCAAGATATTCAAGGATAGCCAAAAGCCTAAGCTTGGGGATGCCCGGGAAGGCATCCCCTCGTTAAATCTTCATTCATTGGTAACTTTACTTGGAGCTATATTTTTATTCGCCACATGATATGTGTTTTGCTTGGAGAGTCGTGTAGTATAATAGTATTTTCTTATTAGTTTAAAACAATCATCCGTGCTGTACACACCTTTTGGGAGAAGCCTATTTGATTAGAATTTGCTAGAATACTCTATGTGCTTCACTTATATCTTTTGAGCTTGATAGTTTTTGCTCTAGTGCTTCACTTATACTTTTTAGAGCACGGTGGTGACTTAATTTTGAAGAAATTGCTAGTCTCTCATGCTTCACTTATATATTTTTGAGAGTCTTTTAGAACAGCATGGTATTTGCTATGGTTATAAAATTGGTCCTAGAATGGTAGGCATCCAAGTTGGGTATAATAAAAACTATCATAGGAAGTGAATTGGATGCTATGATCAATTTGATACTTGATAATTGTTTTGGGATATGGAGGTAGTGATATTAAAGTCATGCTAGTTGGGTGATTATGAATTTAAAGAGTGCTTGTGTTAAAGTTAGCAAGTCCCGTAGCATGCACGTATGGTTAAAGTTGTGCAACAAATTTGAAACATGAAGTGTACCTGGCTTGTGCATCCTTATGAGTGGCGGTCGGGACGGCGATGGTATTTTCCTACCAATCTATCCCCTAGGAGCATGCGCGTAGTACTTGATTTTTATGACTTCTAAATTTTTGCAATAAGTATATGAGTTATTTTGACTAATGTTGAGTCCATGGATTATACGCACTTTTACCTTTCCACCATTGCTAGCCTCTTGATGCGTGCATTGCCCTTTCTCACCTCGAGAGTTGGTGCAAACTTCGTCGGTGCATCCAAACCCCATGATACGATACGCTCTATCACACATAAACCTCCTTATATCTTCCTCAAAACAGTCACCATACCTACCTATTATGGCATTTCCATAGCCATTCCGAGATATATTGCCATGCAACTTTCCACCGTTCCGTTCATCATCATCATGACATACTTTACTTGTGTCATATTGCCATTGCATGATCATGTAGTTGACATTGTATTTTTGGCAAAGCCACCATGCATTATTTTTCATACATGTCACTCTTGATTCATTGCACCATCCTGGTACACCGCCGGAGGCATTTATATAGAGTCATATCTTGTTCTATTTCGAGTTGTAATTCATATGTTGTAATCAATGAAAGTGTGATGACCATCATTATTAGAGCATTGCCCAAAGAAAAAAAAAGGCCCAAAAGAAAAAAAGAAAGGCCCAAAAAAAAGAGGAAATAAAAAAATAAAAAAGGAAATAAATAAAAAGGGCAATGTTACTATCTCTTTTTCCACACTTGTGCTTCAAAGTAGCACTTTGTTCTTCATGTAGTGAGTCTCATATATTGTGCTTCAAAGTAGCACCATGTTTTTCATATAGTGAGTCTCATAAGTTGTCTTTTCCATACTAGTGGGAATTTTTCATTATAGAACTTGGCTTGTATATTCATACGATGGGCTTCCTCAAATGCCCTAGGTCTTCGTGAGCAAGCAAGTTGGATGCACACCCACTAGTTTTCTTTTGTTGAGCATTCATTTATAGCTCTAGTGCATCCGTTGCATGGCAATCCCTACTCCTCATGTTGACATCAATTGATGGGCATCTCCATAGCCCGTTGATTATCCTTGTCAATGTGAGACTTTCTCCTTTTTTGTCTTCTCCACACAATCCCTATCATCATATTCTATTCCACCCATAGTGCTATATCCATGGATCACGCTCATGTATTGCATGAAGGTTGAAAAAGTTTGAGATTATTTAAGTATGAAACAATTGCTTGGCTTGTCATCGGGGTATAGAAGTTGGGAACATCTTTGTGTGACGAAAATGAAGCATAGCCTAACTATATGATTTTGTAGGGATGAACTTTCTTTTGCCGTGTTATTTTGAGAAGACATGATTACTTTGATTAGTATGCTTGAAGTGTTACTATTTCTTTTATCAATATGAACTTTTATTTTAAATCATTTGGATCTGAACATTCATGCCACAATAAAGAAAATTACATTGAGAATTATGCTAGGTAGCATTCCACATCAAAAATTTCTTTTTTATCATTTACCTACTCGAGGACGAGCAGGAATTAAGCTTGGGGATGCTTGATATGTCTCCAACATATCTATAATTTTTTATTGTTCCATGCTATTATATTACCCCTTTTGGATGTTTATGGGCTTTATTTTACACATTTATATCATTTTTGGGACTAACCTACTAACTGGAGGCCCAACCCATATTGCTGTTTTCTTGCCTATTTCAGTATTTCAAAGAAAAGGAATATCAAACGGAGTCCAAAGGGAATGAAACCTTCGGGAGCGTGATTTTTGGAACGAACGTGATCCAGAGGACTTGGAGTGCAAGTCAAGAAGCAGCCGAGGCTCCCACGAGATAGGAGGGCGCGCCCCCTGTCTCGTGGGCCCCTCGGGCGGCCACCGACATACTTCTTCCTCCTATATGTACCCTACGCACTCGAAAACATCCGGGCGTAAGAAACACAATTTCCACCATCAGAGCCTTCTCAGATCCATGAGATCCCATCTTGGAGCCTTCACGCAGACTCTGCCAGAGGGGAATCGACCATGGAGGGCTTCTACATCAACACCATAGCCCCTCCGATGAGTTGTGAGTAGTTTACCACAACTCCACGGGTCCATATTAGCTAGATGGCTTCTTCTCTCTTTTGGATCTCAATACAATGTTCTCCCCTCTCTTGTGGAGATCTATTCGATGTAAACTCTTTTTGCGGTGTGTTTGTCGATATCCGTGAATTGTGGGTTTATGATCAAGTTTATCTATGAATAATATTTGAATCTTCTCTGAATTCTTTTATGTATGATTAAGTTATCTTTGCAAGTCTCTTGAATTATCAGTTTGGTTTGGCCTACTAGGTTGATCTTTCTTGCCATGGGAGAAGTGCTTAGCTTTGGGTTCAATCTTATGTGTCCTTACCCAAAGGATGTAAAGGATTGCAAGGCACGTATTGTATTGTTGCCATCGAGGATAACAAGATGGGGTTTATATCATATTGCTTGAGTTTATCCCTCTACATCATGTCATCTTGCTTAATGCGTTACTCTGTTCTTATGAACTTAATACTCTAGATGCATGTTGGATAGCGGTCCATGTGTGGAGTAATAGTAGTAGATGCAGGTAGGAGTCGGTCTACTTGTTATGGACGTGATGCCTATATACATGATCATGCCTAGATAATCTCATAATTATTCGCTTTTCTATCAATTGCTCGACAAAGAATTTGTTCACCCACCGTAATACCTATGCTATCTTGAGAGAAGCCACTAGTGAAACCTATGGCCCCCGGGTCTATCTCTTATCATATTTGCTTTCAATCTACTTTTATTTGCATCTTTACTTTTTGCATCTATATTATAAAATTCCAAAAATTTATTTATCTTATCTTACTATCTTTATTAGATCTCACTTTCGCAAGTGGCTGTGAAGGGATTGACAACCCCTTTACTGCGTTGGTTACGAGTTCTCAGTTTGTTTGTGTAGGTGCGTGGGACTTTTGAGGAGCCTCCTACTGGATTGATACCTTGGTTCTCAAAAACTGAGGGAAATACTTACGCTACTATTGCTGCATCACCCTCTCCTCTTTGAGGAAAACCAACGCAAGCTCAAGAGGTAGCACGGCCCGCGGTCCACTTCGTCGTCCACGCGCGTTGACTTCCCGTGGTATGCGCCGCACCGTCTCCCTTGGCGCGGGAACGCCACCGTCCGCACCGGTCTTTGTCATGCTGTCAGGGTTCTTCGCCTACTTCGAGCACCGCCGCCGCACTCCTAACCTAGCCGCCGCCGCCGCCGTCAGGCCGCCGCCACTCTTCTTTGGTCACCGCCGCCGCTACCTTCGTAGCCGCCGCTGCCGCCCGTCCACCCCCTTCATCTTCGTCCAAGCAGCAGCCCGTCGCTAGTGTCACCGTCATCTACCCCGACCACTTCGTCTACTCCGACCACCGTTGGTGACTTTGGCCCCGCGCCGATGGACGCCGCAATCGTCGTCGAGTTCTTCTCTGCTGGCCCCTCCGACTTCTCCGACATGGCGTACAGCTCGTGCAGGTCCCTCATCTACGCATGTCCGGTGCTGGCAACACCGATGCGTGCCTTCATCCACGATGTGTCTCCGGGCCTGGCAAGCCTGGTCGGCGCTTCATCAACTTCGTCTTCGTCCGTCTACGCATGCCCAGTGCTGGCAACACCGGTGCGTGCCTTCGTCTACGGTATGTCCCCGGGCTTGGCAAACCCGCCGCGACGCGTCGTCAACAACATCTTCTTCCCGGCGCACCACTACTTCGACACCAATGTGCCCCTGCTAACTCGGCGCCTCCTTGCACCCGGGGCTCCATGGCGACATCCTCGACACCGTCTCCCCGACTCGACATCGACCACGACATTCTTCACACGGCTACCTCGACCACGGCTACACCACCCTCCGCTCTCGGCTACATCGACAAACGGCACAAAGGGCTACCACCTTGCTTGAGCAACCTCGTTGGTTTCCACTCGTGGGGGGTGTCCGTCGGCTTGCCTTCGGATTCTTCTCCAGTCTCACCGTCTGCGTCGCTACCGTTTTGACTGCGGGGGGGATGTTGAGTAACGTGATTGTATTAGGAAACATAGGTTAGACTAGGAAATATTCTGGCTTGCGTTGTACTCCAAGTAGATCATGTACTCCTATATATATGCCCACGAGGCTCAAGCAATACAACAACTATTCCACCAAACCCCTCTCTCCCTTCTAACAATGTCTATGGCTAGGAAACTTAACCATCTTTGATTCAACGAGCTAGTCAAGTAGAGGCATACTAGTGACACTCTGTTTGTCTATGTATTCACACATGTACTAAGTTTCCGGTTAATACAATTCTAGCATGAATAATAAACATTTATCATGATATATGGAAATAAATAACAATTATATTATGGCCTCTAGGGCATATTTCCTTCAGTCTCCCACTTGCACTAGAGTCAATAATCTAGTTCACATCGCCATGTGATTTAACACTAATAGTTCACATCACCATGTGATTAACACCCATAGTTCACATCGCCATGTGACCAACACCCAAAGGGTACTAAGGTGTGATCATGTTTTGCTTGTGAGCGAAGTTTAGTCAACGGGTCTGCCATATTCAGATCCGTATGTATTTTGCAAATTTCTATGTCAACAATGCTCTGCATGGAGCTACTCTAGCTAATTGCTCCCACTTTCAATATGTATCCAGATTGAGACTTAGAGTCATCTGGATCAGTGTCAAAACTTGCATCGACGTAACCCTTTACAGAACCTTTGTCACCTCCATAATCGAGAAACATATCCTTATTCCACTAAGGATAATTTTGACCATTGTAAAATGATCTACTCCTAGATCACTATTGTACTCCTTGCCAAACTCAAAGGTAGGGTATACAATAGATCTGGTACACAGCATGGCATACTTTGTAGAACCTATAGCTGAGGCATAGGGAATGACTTTCATTCTCTTTCTATCTTCTGCCGTGGTCGGGCTTTGAGTCTTACTCAATTTCACACCTTGCGATACAGGCAAGAACTCCTTCTTTGACTGTTCCATTTTGAACTACTTCAAAAATTTGTCAAGGTATGTACTCATTGAAAAAACTTATCAAGCGTCTTGATCTATCTCTATAGATCTTGATGCTCAATATGTAAGCAGCTTCATCGAGGTCTTTCTTTGAAAAACTCCTTTCAAACACTCCTTTTATGCTTTCCAGAAAATTCTACATCATTTCCGATCAACAATATGTCATTCACATATACTTATCAGAAAGGTTGTAGTGCTCCCACTGACTTTCTTGTAAATACAGGCTTCACCACAAGTCTTTATAAAACTATATGCTTTGATCACACTATCAAAGCGTACATTCCAACTCCGAGATGCTCGCACCAGTCCATAGATGGATCGCTGGAGCTTGCTCATTTTGTTAGCACCTTTAGGATTGACAAAACCTTCTGGTTGCATCATATACAACTCTTCTTTAATAAATCCATTAAGGAATATAGTTTTGACATCCATTTGCCAGATTTCATAAAATGCGGCAATTGCTAACATGATTCAGACAGACTTTAACCATCGCTACGAGTGAGAAAATCTCATCGCAGTCAACACCTTGAACTTGTCGAAAACCTTTTGCGACAATTTGAGCTTTGTAGATAGTAACACTACTATCAGCATCCGTCTTCCTCTTGAAGATCCATTTATTCTTAATGGCTCACCGATCATCTGGCAAGTCAATCAAAGTCCATACTTTGTTCTCATACATGGATCCCATCTCAGATTACACGGCCTCAAACCATTTCGTGGAATCGGGGCTCATCATCGCTTCCTCATAGTTCGTAGGTTCGTCATGGTCTAGTAACATGACTCCCAGAATAGGATTACCATACCACTCTGGTGCGAAACATATTCGGTTTGACCTACGAGGTTCGGTAGTAACTTGATCTGAAGTTTCATGATCATCATCATTAACTTCCTCACTAATTGGTGTAGGCATCACTGGAACTGATTTCTATGATGAACTACTTTCCAATTTGGGAGAAGGTACAATTAACTTATCAAGTTCTACGTTCCTCCCACTCACTTCTTTCGAGAGAAACTTCTTCTCTAGAAAGGATCCATTCTTAGCAACGAATATCTTGCCTTCGGATCTATGGTAGAAGGTGTACCCAATAGTTTCCTTTGGGTATCCTATGAAGACGCATTTCTCCGATTTGGGTTCGAGCTTATCAGGTTGAAACTATTTCACATAAGCATCGCAACCCCAAACTTTAAGAAATGATAGCTTAGGTTTCTTGCCAAACCACAGTTCATATGGTGTCGTCTCAACGGATTTAGATGATGCCCTATTTAACGTGAATGCAGCTGTCTCTAATGCATAATCCCAAAACGATAATGGTAAATAGGTAAGAGACATCATAGATCGCACCTTATCTAATAAAGTATGGTTACGACGTTCGGACACACCATTATGCCGTGGTGTTTCAGGTGGCGTGAGTTTGCGAAACTATTCCACATTGTTTCAAATGAAGACCAAACTCGTAACTCAAATATTCGTCCCCGCGATCAGAACATAGAAACTTTATTTTCTTGTTATGATGATTTTCCACTTCACTCTGAATTTTTTTGAACTTTTCAAATGTTTCAGACTTATGTTTCATCAAGTAGATATACCCATATCTGCTCAAATCATCTGTGAAGGTCAGAAAATAATGATACCCGCCGCGAGCCTCAACACTCATCGGACCGCATACATCAGTATGTATTATTTCCAACAAGTTTGTTGCTCGCTCCATTGTTCCGGAGAACGGAGTCTTAGTCATCTTGACCATGGGGCATGGTTCGGGAGCATCAAGTGATTCCAAAAGCCCATCAAAATGGAGTTTCTTCATGCGCTTTACACCAATATGACCTAAACGGCAGTGCCACAAATATGTTGCACTATCATTATCAACTTTGCATCTTTTGGCATCACTATTATGAATATGTGTATTATTACGATCGAGATTCAGTAAACCATTTACATTGGATGTATGACCATAGAAGGTTTTATTCATGTAAACAGAACAACAACTACTCTGTGACTTAAATGAATAACTTTATTGCAATAAACATGATCAAATCATATTCATGCTCAACGCAAACACCAAATAACATTTATTAGGTCCAACACCAATCCCGAAGGTATAGGTTGTGTGCAATGGTGATCTTATCAACCTTGGAATCACTTCCAACACACATCGTCACTTCGCCCTCAACTAGTTTATGTTCATTTTGCAACTCCCGTTTCGAGTTACTACTCTTTAGTAACTGAACCAGTATCAAATACCGAGGGGTTGCTATAAACACTAGTAAAGTACACATCAATAACATGTATATCAAATATACCTTTGTTCACTTTGCCATCCTTCTTATCCGCCAAGTATCTAGGGCAGTTCCACTTCCAGTGACCATTTCCTTTGCAGCAGAAGCACTTAGTTTCAGGCTTGGGTATAGCTTTGGACTTCTTCATGGGAGTGGCAACTTGCTTGCCATTCTTCTTGAAGTTCCCTTTATTTCCCTTGCCCTTTTACTTGAAACTAGTGGTCTTGTCAACCATCAACACTTGATGTATTTCTTGATTTCTACCTTCGCCGATTTTAGCATTGCGAAGAGCTCGGGGAATCGTTTTCGTCATCCCTTGCATATTACAGTTCATCACGAAGTTCTAGTAACTTGGTGATAGTGACTAGAGAACTCTGTCAATCACTATCTTATCTGGAAGATTAACTCCCAATTGATTCAAGCGATTGTAGTACTCAGACATTCTGAGCACATGCTTACTGGTTGAGCTATTCTCCTCCATCTTGTAGGCAAAGTACTTGTCAGAGGTCTCATACCTCTTGACTCGGGCATGAGTCTGAAATACCAATTTCAGCTCTTGGAACATCTCATATTATCCATGACATTTCAAAACATTTCTAAGTCCCGGTTCTAAGCCGTAAAGCATGGTGCACTAAACTATCAAGTAGTCATCATACCGAGCTTTGCCAAACATTCATAACATCTGCATCTGCTCCTACAATAGGTCCGTCACCTAGCGGTGCATCAAGGACATAATTCTTCTGTGCAGCAATGAGGATAATCCTCAGATCATGGACCAAGTCCGAATCATTGCTACTATCATATTTCAAATTAGCTTTCTCTAGGAACATATCATAAATAAACCAGGGAAGCTATACGCGAGCTATTGATCTACAACATAGATATGTAAATACTATCAGGACTAAGTTCATGATAAATTTAAGTTCAATTAATCATATTACTTAAGAACTCCCACTTAGATAGACATCCCTCGAGTCATATAAATGATCACGTGACCCATATCAACTAAACCATGTCCGATCATCACGTGAGATGGAGTAGTTTTCAATGGTGAACATCACTATGTTGATCATATCTACTATATGATTCACGTTCACCCTTTCGGTCTCTAATGTTCTGAGGCCATATCTGCATATGCTAGGCTCGTCAAGTTTAACCCGAGTATTCTGCATGTGCAAAACTGGCTTGCATCCGGCGTATGTGAACGTAGAGCTTATCACACCCGATCATCATGTGGTGTCTCAGCACGAAGAACTGTCGCTACGGTGCATACTCAGGGAGAACACTTATACCTTGAAATTTTAGTAAGGATCATCTTATAAAGCTACCGCCGAACCAAGCAAAATAAGATGTATAAAAGATAAACATCACATGCAATCAAAATATGTGACATGATATGGCCATCATCATCTTGTGCCTTTGATCTCCATCTCCAAAGTACCGTCATGATTTCTATCCTCACCGGCATGACACCATGATCTCTATCAATGTGTCGTCATATGGTCGTCTCGCAAACTATTGCTTTTGCAACTATTGCTATTGCATAGCGATAAAGTAAAGCAATTACACGACACTTGCATCTTATGCAATAAAGAGACAACCATAAGGCTCCTGCCAGTTGCCGATAATTTCAAAAACATGATCATCTCATACAATAAAATTTAGCATCATGTCTTGACCATATCACATCACAACATGTCCTGCAAAAACAAGTTAGACGTCCTCTACTTTGTTGTGGCAAGCTTTACGTGGCTGCTACGGGTTTAGCAAGAACCGTTCTTACCTACGCATCAAAACCACAACGATTTTTCGTCAAGTGTGCCGTTTTAACCTTTAGCAAGGACCGGACGTAGCCACACTCGATTCAACTAAAGTTGGAGAAACTGACACCCGACCACCCAATTGCAGCGGCGCACGCCGGAGAACCAGTCTCGTGTAATTGTACGCGTAATGTCGGTCTGGGCCGCTTCATCCAACAATATCGCCGAATCAAAGTATGACATGCTGGTAAGCAGTATGACTATTATCGCCCATAACTCATTTGTGTTCTACTCGTGCATATAACATCTACGCATAAACCTGGTTCTGATACCACTGTTGGGGAACGCAGTAATTTCAAAAAAAATTCCTACGCACACGCAAGATCATGGTGATGCATAGCAACGAGAGGGGAGAGTGTAGTCGATGTACCCTCATAGACATTAAGAGGAAGCGTTATGACAACGCAGTTGATGTAGTCGTACGTCTTCACGATCCGACCGATCCTAGTACCGAAAGTACGGCACCTCTACGATCTGCACACGTTCGGCTCGGTGACGTCCCACGAACTCTTGATCTAGCTGAGTGTCGAGGGAGATCTTTGTCAGCACGACGGCGTGATGATGGTGATGATGAAGCTACCGGCGCAGGTCTTCACCTAAGCACTGCAACGATATGAACGAGGTGGATTATGGTGGAGGAGGGCACCGCACACGACTAAGAGATCAATGATCAACTTGTGTGTTCTAGGGTGCCCCCCTGCCCCCGTATATAAAGGAGCAAGGGGGAGGCCAGCCGACCCTTGGGGCGTGCCAAGGAGGGGGAGGAGTCCTGCTCCTAGTAGGAGGAGGACTCCCCCTTTCCTAGTCCAACTAGGAGGAGGAAGGGGAAAGGAAAGAGAGGGAGAGAGGGAGGGAAAGAGGGGAGCCCCCCTCCTTGTCCAATTCGGACTCCTCGGGCGGCCAGCCCATGGCCCCCTCCTCTCTCTCTCACAAGGCCCATGTTGGCCCATTAGTTCCCCCGGGGGTTCCGATAACCCCCTGGCACTCCGATAATTATCCGGTGAACCCGGAACTCATCTGGTGTCCAAATATAGTCATCCAATATATCAATATTTATGTATCAACCATTTCGAGACTCCTCGTCATGTCCGTGATCACATCCGGGACTCCGAACTATCTTCGGTACATCAAAACACATAAACTCATAATACCAATCGTCACCGAACGTTAAGCGTGCGGACCCCCTATACGCGTTGTTACCAAAATTATTCCTACCAACAAAATTCACATCCATAGATTCATTATTATTCTCAATCAAGGTAGACAAAGGCATATTATTAGGATCAGAAGAAAAACTCTTAGTAGCAAATAATTTCATAAGTTCATCCATCTTTCCACTCAAAACATTAATTTCTTCTATCGCATGCACTTTTTGAAGGAAATATTCCCTAGAGGCGATAATAAAGTTATTATTTATTTCCTTATATCATGATAAATGTTTATTATTCATGCTAGAATTGTATTAACCGGAAACATAATACATGTGTGAATACATAGACAAACAGAGTGTCACTAGTATGCCTCTACTTGACTAGCTCATTAATCAAAGATGGTTATGTTTCCTAGCCATGGACAAAGAGTTGTCATTTGATTAACGGGATCACATCATTAGGAGAATGATGTGATTGAGTTGACCCATTCCGTTAGCTTAGCACTTGATCGCTTAGTATGTTGCTATTGCTTTCTTCATGACTTATACATGTTCCTATGACTATGAGATTATGCAACTCCGTTTACCGGAGGAACACTTTGTGTGCTACCAAGCGTCACAACGTAACTGGGTGATTATAAAGGTGCTCTACAGGTGTCTCCGAAGGTACATGTTGAGTTGGCGTATTTCGAGATTAGGATTTGTCACTCCGATTGTCGGAGAGGTATCTCTGGGCCCACTCGATAATGCACATCACTATAAGCCTTGCAAACAATGTGACTAATGAGTTAGTTGCGGGATGATGCATTACGGAACGAGTAAAGAGACTTGCCAAGAATTTAGATTGAACTAGGTATTGAGATACCGAGGATCGAATCTCGGGCAAGAAACATGCCGATGACAAAGGGAACAACGTATGTTGTTATGCGATTTGACCCATAAAGATCTTCGTAGAATATGTGGGAGCCAATATGAGCATCCAGGTTCCGCTATTGGTTATTGACTGGAGACATGTCTCGGTCATGTCTACATAGTTCTCGAACCCGTAGGGTCCGCACGCTTAAGATTTCGATGACAGTTATATTATGAGTTTATGAGTTTTGATGTACCTAAGGAGTTCGGAGTCCCGGATGAGATCGGGGACATGACGAGGAGTCTCGAAATGGTCTAGACGTAAAGATCGATATATTGGACGACTATATTCGGACATCGGAAAGGTTCCGAGTGATTCGGGTATTTTTCGGAGTACCGGAGAGTTACGGGAATACGTATTGGGCCTTATTGGGCCATACGGGAAAAAAAGGAAAAGGGCCTCAAGGGTGGCCGCACCCCTCCCCTTGGTCTGGTCCGAATTGGACTAGGGAAGGGGGGCGCCCCCTTCCTTCCTTCTCCTTTTCCCTTCCTCTTTTCCTATTCCATATGGGAGGTGGAATCCTATTAGGACTAGGGAGTCCTAGTAGGACTCCACACTTGGCGCGCCCCCTCCTAGGGCCGGCCTCCTCCTCCCTTGCTCCTTTATATATGGGGGCAGGGGGGCACCCCAGAGACACACAAGTTGATCTTCGTGATCGTTCCTTAGCCGTGTGCGGTGCCCTCCTCAACCATATTCCACCTCGGTCAAATCGTTGCGGTGCTTAGGCGAAGCCCTGCGTTGGTAGAACATCATCATCGTCACCACGCCGTCGTGCTGACAAAACTCATCCCCGACACCCTGCTGGATCAGAGTCCGGGGATCATCATCGAGCTGAACGTGTGCTGAACTCGGAGGTGCCGTACGTTCGGTACTTGGATCGGTCGGATCGTGAAGACGTACGACTACATCAACCGCGTTGTCATAACGCTTCCGCTTACGATCTACGAGGGTACGTGGACATCACTCTCCCCTCTCGTTGCTATGCATCACCATGATCTTGCGTGTGCGTAGGAAAATTTTGAAATTACTACGTTCCCCAACAGTGGCATCCGAGCCTGATTTTATGCGTAGATGTTATATACACGAGTAGAACACAAGTGAGTTGTGGGCGATATAAGTCATACCGCTTACCAAAGATGTCATACTTTGTCTGACGGTATTGTTGGATGAAGCGGCCCGGACCGACATTACGCGTGACGCTTACGCCGAGACTGGTTCTACCGACGTGCTTTGCACACGTGGCTGGCGGGTGTCGGTTTCTCCAACTTTAGTTGAACTGAAAAGTGGCTACGCCCGTCCTTGAGAAGGTTAAAACAGCACTAACTTGATGAACTATCGCTGTGGTTTTGATGCGTAGGTAAGAACGGTTCTTGCTCAGCCCGTAGCAGCCACGTAAAATTTGCAACAACAAAGTAGAGGACGTCTAACTTGTTTTTGCAGGGCATGTAGTGATGTGATATGGTCAAGACGTGATGAGATATAAGTTGTTGTATGAGATGATCATGTTTTGTTGAAGTTATCGGCAATCGCGTAAGCCCTATGGTTGTCTCTTTGTTGCATAAGATGCAAGTGCCAAATAATTTCTTTACTTTATCGTTATGCGATAGCAATAGTTGCAAGAGCAATAGTTGGTGAGACGACCATGTGACGACACATTGATATAGATCAAGATGATGAAGATCATGGTGTCGTGCCGATTTATAGAGATCATGACAGTACTTTGGAGATGGAGATCAAAGGCGCAAGATGATCATGGCCATATCATGTCACGTATTTTGATTGCATATGATGTTTATCTGTTATACATCTTATTCTATTTTGTTTAACGGTAGCATTTTAAGATGATCTCTCACTAATTATCAAGAAGTGTTCTCCCTGAGTATGCACCGTTGCGAAAGTTCTTCGTGCTGAGACACCACGTGGTGATCGGGTGTGATAGGCTCTACGTTCAAATACAACGGTGCAAAACAGTTGCACACGCAGAATACTCAGGTTAAACTTGACGAGCCTAGCATATACAGATATGGCCTCGGAACACGGAGACCGAAAGGTCGAACGTGAATCATATAGTAGATATGATCAACATAGTGATGTTCACCATTGAAAACTACTCCATCTCACGTGATGATCGGACATGGTTTAGTTGATTTGGATCACGTGATCACTTAGATGACTAGAGAGATGTCTGTCTAAGTGGGAGTTCTTAAGTAATATGATTAATTGAACTGTAATTTATCATGAACTTAGTCCTGGTAGTATTTTGCAGATTATGTTGTAGATCAATAGCTCGCGTTGTTGCTTCCCTATGTTTTTGCTTCCCTATGTTTTTTATATGTTCCTAGAGAAAACCTAAGTTGAAAAATGTTAGTAGCAATGATGCGGACTTGGTCCGTGCCGAGGTTTATCCTCATTGCTGCACAGAAGAATTATGTCCTTGATGCACCTTTAGGTGACAGACCTATTGCAGGAGCAGATGCAGACGTTATGAACGTTTGGCTAGCTCAGTATGATGACTACTTGATAGTTTTGTGCACCATGCTTTATGGCTTAGAACCGGGAATACAAAAACGTTTTTGAAACGTCATGGAACATATAAGATGTTTCAAGAGATGAAATTGGTACTTCAGACTCATGCCCGTGTCAAGAGGTATGAGACCTCTGACAAATACTTCGCCTAAAAGATGGAGGAGAATTGCTCAACTAGTGAGCAAGGGCTTAGATTGTCTGAGTACTACAATCGCTTGAATCAAGTGGGAGTTAATCTTCCAGATAAGATAGTGATTGACATAGTTCTCTAGTCACCATCTCCAAGTTAGTAGAACTTCATGATGAACTATAGTATGCAAGGGATGACGAAAACTATTCCCGAGCTCTTCGTGATGTCAAATCGATTTATGGTAGAAATCAAGAAAGAACATCAAGTGTTGATGATTGACAAGATCACTATTTTTCAAAAAAAGGGCAAAGGGAAAGAAAGGGAACTTCAAGTAGAATGGCAAGCAAGTTGTCACTCCCATGAAGAAGCCCAAAGTTGGACCAAAGCCTGAAACTAAGTGCTTCTACTGCAAAGGAAATGGTCACTGGAAGCGGAAAGGCCCTGAATATTTGGTAGATAAGAAGGATGGCAAAGTGAACAAGGGTATATTTTATATACAGGTTATTGATGTGTACCTTACTAGTGTTTATAGTAACCCCTGGGTATTTGATACTTGTTCGGTTGCTAAGATTAGTAACTCGAAACAGGAGTTACAGAATAAACAAAGACTAGTTGAGGGTGAAGTGATGATGTGTGTTGGAAGTGGTTCCAAGATTGATATAATCATCATCGCACACTCCCTGTATTTTCGAGATTAGTGTTAAACCTAAATAAATGTTATTTAGCATTTGCGTTGAGCATAAATATGATTTGATCATGTTTATTGCAATGCGGTTATTCATTTAAAGTCAGAGAATAATTGTTGTTCTGTTTACATGAATAAAACCTTCAATGGTCATACACCCAATGAAAATAGTTTGTTGGATCTCGATCGTAATGATACACATATTCATAATATTGATGCCAAAAGATGCAAAGTTAATAATGATAGTGCAACTTATTTGTGGCACTACCGTTTGGGTCATATCGGTGTAAAGCGCATGAAGAAACTCCATAAAGATGGACTTTTAGAATCACCTGATTATGAATCATTTGATGTTTGCGAATCGTGCCTTTTGGGCAAGATGACTAAAACTCCATTCTCCGAAACAATGGAACGAGTTACTAACTTGTTGGAAATAATACATACCGATGTATGCGGTCCAATGAGTGTTGATGCTCGTGGCGAGTATCGTTATTTTCTGACCTTGACAGATGATTTGAGCAGATATGGGTATATCTACTTAATGAAACACAAGTCTGAAACATTTGAAAAGTTCAAAGAATTTTAGAGTGAAGTGGAGAATCATCGTAACAAGAAAATAAAGTTTCTACGATCTGATCGTGGAGGCGAATATTTGAGTTACGAGTTTGGCCTTCATATAAAACAGTGTGGAATAGTTTCACAGCTCACGCCACCTGGAACACCACAGCGTTATGGTGTGTCCGAACGTCGTAACCACACTTTATTGGATATGGTGCGATCTATGATGTCTCTTATCGGTTTACCACTATCGTTTTGGGGTTATGCATTAGAGACAGTTGCATTCACGTTAAATAGGGCACCATCTAAATCCGTTGAGACGACACCGTATGAACCATGGTTTAGCAATAAACTTAAGTTGCCGTTTCTTAAAGTTTGGGGACGCGATGCTTATGTGAAAAAGTTTTAACCTGATAAGCTCGAACCCAAATCGGAGAAGTGTGTCTTCATAGAATACCCAAAGGAAACTATTGGGTACACCTTATATCACAAATCCGAAGGCAAAATATTCGTTGCTAAAATGGATCCTTTCTAGAGAAGGAGTTTCTCTCGAAAGAAGTGAGTGGGAGGAAAGTAGAACTTGATGAGGTAATTGTACCTTCTCCCTTATTGGAAAGTAGTTCATCGCAGAAATCGGTTTCTGCGACACCTACACCAATTAGTGAGGAAGTTAATGATGATGATCATGAAACTTCAGATCAAGTTATTACTGAACCTCGTAGGTCAACCAGAGTAAGATCCGCACCAGAGTGGTACGGTAATCCTATTCTGGAGGTTATGTTACTAGACCATGATGAACCTACGAACTACGAAGAAGCGATGGTGAGCCCAGATTCCGCAAAATGGCTTGAGGCCATGAAATCTGAGATGAGATCCATGTATGAGAACAAAGTGTGGACTTTGGTTGACTTGCCCGATGATCGGCAAGCCATTGAGGATAAATGGATCTTCAAGAGGAAGACAGACTGTCGGCGTCAAAACCGGTAGATCTCGGGTAGGGGGTCTCGAACTTTGCGTCTAGGCGGATGGTAACAGGAGACGAGGGACACGATATTTTACCCAGGTTCGGGCCCTCTTGATGGAGGTAAAACCCTACGTCCTGCTAGATTAATATTGATGATGTGTGTTACAAGAGTGGATCTACCACAAGATCAAAGAGGCTAAACCCTAGAAGCTAGCCTATGGTATGATTGTTGTTCGTCCTACGGACTAAAACCCTCCGGTTTATATAGACACCGGATAGGGTTAGGGTTACACAGAGTCGGTTACAATGGTAGGAGATCTACATATCCGTATCGCCAAGCTTGCCTTCCACGCCAAGGAAAGTCCCATCCGGACACGGGACGAAGTCTTCAATCTTCTATTGTCATAGCCCAGATCAGCCCTTGCTTGACTTTGCCTGCTCATCATGTCATCATGTTTAAATTCCTAAGAAATTTGAAATGGGGATGTTCAAACCCTAGCATCAAAAGGAATTCACTAGGTTCAACTAAAATATTTCCAGTGTTTCCAAATGGCTTTCAAAAGTGTTCATCATTTCTGGGAAATGCTAGAAACAATAACCAGAGGTGTTGCACATTTTTCCATGACATATTTGGGCTATGAATTAAATCATACTCTATTTGCATTTGGACATTTAAATGCTATAAAATATTTAAAATGTCCAAATAATCATAAACTTAAATGTTTACTGTTGGATATATTCCAAACAGTGGGCTTGAGCAAGTTTCATGATTTTTGAGTGTGCCTAAGTATTTTTAATAAAGCCCTGACATTACAGAAGAATTAGAAAACAAAAACAAAATTAGAAGACAGAAGAGAGGGAAACCTACCTGGCCCAAACTTACCTGGCGCCCCACCTGGCCCAGCTCCTCCAGCCGGCCCAGCCCACACAGCAAGTGCCGGTCGTCTTCAACCTCTCGCCAAGAGGCGGGAGGCGGGACAACAAGCAGCCGAGGCGCCACGCCTCCTCCTGCTTGCCGCCGAGTCCCCGGACGCGTGGGTGAACGCCCGACGTCGTGCCGAACCGCTCGACCCCTCTCACTCTCCCTGTGCTCCTCCCCCTCCTCTGTTCCTCTCTCCGAAGCGCATCCCAGCCTTGCCGAAAGCACCACTGCGGCCACCGCCTCCCCCTCGCTTCCTCGACCAGCTCAAGAGCTCCGCCTCGCCGCCCTGGACCTCTCCGACGAGCCACGCGGCACCGGATGCCCCCGAATGTCGTCACCGCGGTCGTCTTCTACCTCGGGAAACCGAGATCGCCGGCGCCATCCGTCGTTCACGGTGCCTCCCCGAGCTCTTGAGCCCTCCATTGGAATCCATGTGAGCTCCGCCGCCTTCTCCCCTTCTTCCGTGCTCTACTTCCATCTCTAGCCGCCGTTCCGTCGAGCCCGAGAGCTTGGCTCACGGCCATGCCGCCACCGTGACCACGGCCATGCAAGCTTCGCAAAAGCACCCTAACATGCTCAGGGCGACCCTAGGATCCTAACTCGACCAACCGCTGCTCCTTTCGTCCATCGTAGCAACGAATCCATCGTCACCCGAACTCCGACCGCCGCGGAAGTGGACAGCGCCGTCGATCTAGGTCGTCTCCGGCGGCCCCACTAGCACCAGCCGACGCGCACGAGGCTTCGGGTTCCAACGGTGCCATCCGCGCCTCGAACCGTGGCCTGCGCTGCATTTCCGAACCGTGCCGCCATCTCGGGCCTCGCCGGCGTTATGTCACCGGTGGGTTTGACCCATTTGACCATGTGGGCCCCGCCCCTGGTCAAACCTAGATTAGCAGTTAAACTAATATTAATTTAGTTAGTTAAGCTAATGACACTGACACACGGGACCCACTGGTCAGTTTGACCTGGGTCGCCCTGTTGACTTGTCGACGCGTCACACGCTGACGTCATCTTGTATGATTAATGATTTTCTGAATTTAAATAATTCAAGAAATTCCAGAAAATAGCTAAAACTTCTAAAAATCATAGTAATTCAACCGTAGCTCCAAATCAAATAATTTATATATGAAAAATGATCAGAAAAATATGAAGAATCTGTTTATGCCATGATCATGCATGTTTGAACAAGTTAACCTCACTGAATAGGACAAATGATGATTAGGGCAATTTATGAAATAACATTTGGAGTTGGAATTTATTCTTGTTCGAGTTCCACTTCAATTAACTTGGCTAGATATTGCATTAGGTGAATTCAGTACCTTAACATGACATGTCATTCATGTGAATGTGCATTCCATTGATTGTGTTCTTTCTCAGTTGCCGGTGTTTGTCCCCTCTCGATAGACGTGGTTCCGACGATGAGTTCGATGACACCGATGAAGAACTATATTATCTTCGTAAGTGCCAGTGCAAGCAAAACCCCCTTGTTCATTCTCGATACAATCCCACTCTCTCGCTCCTGCTCTCTTTTTACTGCATTAGGACAACAACGATTCATCTATTACTGCTGCGGTAGCTGAACCCCTTTATCCTCTACATGACCTGTCATTCCACAGTAATTAGATGAAACCCACTAGCATGAGTAGGAGTTGTTTGAGCCCTGTTGTGCCTACTCATTCATGCTTGTTTGTCATGCCTGCTACTACTTAGAGTTGAGTCTGGTCTAATTCATCGGGGATGAATCGGAGGTGTGTGAACAGGTCCTACTATGTGTGAGCTAAGTGTGTGAACACGATTTGGTAAAGGTAGCGGTGAGAGGCCATGTAGGAGTACATGGTGGGTTGTCTCATTGAAGCCGCCCTCGTGAACTGAAGTTACGTGTTTGTGATCCATGAAACAGTTACTACCACACATTGGGATCCTTAATTGACTCTCTTGGCTTCTTAACCACCCTAGTCCTTTGTCCAGGAGTTGCAACTAGTTTCTGGTGTTTGTAGGATATGTGTTGGAGGTCGTGCGTAGCGCTGACCCTAGGGGTGGGCTATGATGTGGTAGATACACCGTGGCCCAAAGGTACCTGAATGCCCGTTTGGTATCTCGAACCCTGCACACATCGTTCGGGGCCGTTAGTGGAAAACTTCGGCGGACTCCCTGCGGATGGAACCCGAATAGGCGATAAACCTGGACTAGAGACTTGAGTGTTTAGGTAGGCTGTGGCCGACACCCACGTTGGGCTTCCGCTTGAAGGTTGCCGAGCACATGTCATGTAAACGGCGGTAAGTGGTGAGAGCCTGTGTGAAGAAGTACACCCCTGCAGGGTTAATATGATCTATTCGAATAGCCGTGTCCACGGAAAAGGACTTCTGGGTTGCCTATATCAGTTCATAGACAAGTGAAAGTGGATACTCTAAAATGCGCAAGATAAGCGTGAGTGCTATGGATGGCGTTCTCGTAGGGAGACGGGAGGCGGATCCATAGTGGTGTATTGATATGGTGAATATGTGGACTCGTGTGCGCCACCTCAAAAGAGTTACTTGCAGTCGTAGTTTAGGATAGCCACCGAGTCAAAGCTGGCTTGCTGCTGTTAAACTCCACCACCCCCTTTGTTGATAATGATGCATATGTAGTTAGTTCTGATGTAAGTCTTGCTGAGTACGTTTCTACTCATGTTTGCTTATTTTATGTTTTGCAGAGAGACGTCAGTCTCGCTAGTAGTTCCGCTTGGACTTGACGTTTAGCTTGTTACCTCATTTCTGATCTTGTGCCCTCGGCAGATCTGGTAGATAGTCGGGCTTCTCAACCTCTTTTTCATTTGTAGATGTCGTACTTTCCGGACATGTTAAGCTTCCGCTTGTGCTTTGACTTGTATGCTCACGAGTGTTGGGTCACGAGACCCATGTTTGTAATATCTCGCTCCTCGAGCCTATTGAATAAATAATTGAGTCGTAGAGTTATGTTGTGATGCCATGTTGTATTTACACATATTGAGCATATTGTGTGTATGTTTGAAATGCTTGGTATGTGTGGGATCCGACAATCTAGTTGTTTATCCTTGGCAGCCTCTCATATGGGGAAATGTAGTCTCGTGCTTCCCGAGCGATAGTAGTCCGCTTCTGACCGGTTCACCGGAGTCTGCTAGCCCAAAGCACTACTGCTTTGGACAATTGCACTGGCGGCATGTGTTTCACTTCGTTCCTTATGTCCGTTCTTCGGGAAATGTCACGCGATGATATTCGAGTCCTGCCTAGCTCTGCTACAGCCGGATACCGGAGTCCTGTTAGCCCTCTGCTACATCCCGAGTTCATACGTTGATGACCGACATGCTCGATGTGATTCATGTATGCCTGTCCCCATGGGTTAGTGCCGCTTTGGGTTCACGACTAGCCATGTCGGCCCGGGTTCTCTGTCATATGGATGCTAGCGACATTATCATATACGTGAGCCAAAAGGCACAAACGGTCCCGGGCCATGGTAAGGCGACACCCGTGGGAATACCGTGCGTGAGGCCGCAAAGTGATATGAGGTGTTACCGGCTAGGTCGATATGACTTGGAATCGGGTCCCGACAGCGTTGGTATCAGAGCCCGATCATCAGAGGATTACCAAGCCAAACTGGTTGAAATTGTGTCTAGAAATGCTTTAGTTATGTAAGGGAATTGATTGGGGAAGGAACGTAAGGCTCTTTTTACTCCTTATACCTCCTGGCCCTCGGATCTGAGTCAACCTCGTCTCTTCTACGGGGTTTAAGAACTAGGCTTCTCATCTATCTATCAGGATGACGTGTTACTAATCCATAGACTTTTAAGATTGT
Source organism: Aegilops bicornis (assembly GCA_021605145.1). Taxonomy (NCBI): domain Eukaryota; kingdom Viridiplantae; phylum Streptophyta; class Magnoliopsida; order Poales; family Poaceae; genus Aegilops; species Aegilops bicornis. The sequence continues at coordinate 522,651,871 of CM038669.1, forward strand.
TGGTTTTAAGTCTCAATTCAGTTTTTACTACTTCCGTATGTTCATAGCTGGTCTCAGAATCTTGATATTGTGATGTTGAGTGGTTATGCCACCATTTTGCATGATGTCTCAAATCTTTTTGAGCATTTACATCCGTTATGCTGTCCGAGTATCCCAGGTTTCCAAACAATCTGATGCATTTGCAAATTCCTTCTTCCCGTTCCCGATGTCTCTTTGGGCCAGGTTAATCACACTAATTGCTGAGTTGAGGTACTCTGTTGCCTCGACATATATATTGGAACTATTATTATGACCATAGGTGTCTTAGAAGACCACCTAGTAATCTAGCCATGTTTTGTGTCCCGGTGTGATAACTCGCCACCATTCTCGAAAAGCATCCCGTGATGCCATTTAGTAGTAGGCATTCTACTCACGGGTTTACGAACCCGAGATTCACCCTACTTCATGTTGTTAGTATTTGCTAGTTCCTTTAGGATATTAGTAACCTTATGGCGATCCTCGAGGTCCGTGGTATCTCATTCTTCCACATACCATGAACCATCCTTGTCAGAGTTCCTTTGAACCAAAAGGTCACAACAAGAGTGCTTTCGATGAGTTCCCCATTCTATATTGTGACTCTTGCCAGTTCTACCTTCTCCGCATGGGTTATCCGGAAGAAATGTTGAACTTTGCTCGACATACTAATCCATGCCTCCACAACTCGAAAAGTTATATGTTCCTTGAGTTGTCCCTCTTTAGTTGTATTCTGACTCGTCTATCAATTGATAGTCAAGAGTATGTGTGCGATCGTGTTTATCGATGCCTATTATCCTTGTGGTCCGTCAAGCCATTCTATTTCGGAATGACTAGGAGAAACAAACTCCAGTACCTCATCCATTTCTAGGATTGGGTCAAAGTAGTTGTATCCCGCAGATCAAAATGTCAATTCAGCTTTGTTCTGTTCTACCTTGGAGTATTACCCCCTTTATGTCAGAATTGTCATGAGAACTGCACCAACTCTCATGAATTCTTGACGTAGTGATACTTCTCACCATCATCATTCATTCCTCGGTCCTCGTGTTGTTGTAACCGGAATGCCGACAAGTGAATTGTGATGTGTGAAATCAATACTCCGAGCAACTTGTTGCTTGGTAGCTAATGGACAATATCCTCATTCTTAGCGTGTTGGTTATTAAATCATCATCCTAAGATTGATCGTGCTACATAGTCCTTATTTCCGGTGTACTCTTCGATCAATGAGTTAGAACTGTGCCAATTCCTCACTCTTTGGATCATATCGTCTTGCCCTGAAAAGCAAGATTGTTCTCGAGCTTAGTAACATACCGGTGGTTCGTGACTTTCCAAATATCTTCTTGGAAGTGTTACCGGGTTGTTTCCTGACTGTTATGTTGAGCTCGTGATCAAGTTGGTTTCTTGTAAACCACCCATTCTCCAAGAATCTGTGTTGGATACCGCTGAGCTAGTTGGTTAAGCCAAACAACAACTTGGAGAGTTGGAAGATAAAAGCTTGCCTGACTTAGTTTGTTCCAAAGGGATATTCTTGTGTAGTGTGTGTTGAAGAAAGATGATATCTTCATCGAATGGTTCCTGTGATCATTTGTTGAATCTATTGTCTTGTCCAAACTTTGACTCGAGTATGGGTTATCGTCAAGTCAAATCAGAACCAACGATGTTCGTAATGTTGTCTTACTCGTGGTTGATTCCTCGAGCATACACCATTACATCTTTGGTCTGACCAATGCTATCACCGTGTTCACATGATGGTGGAAGTCCAAGGATATGGAAATTCCGATGAGTTGCTGTTGAGCCCATCAAGAGCATTTTGTCTCTCCCATGATTCATGTTGAACATCAACCTAGTGTTGGAAACTTTGTAAGCAATGCCTTCGTGTTCCGTTCATGAAGCTTATGCTTGGATGGAAGAAGTGACTTCCTCTAATTCGCGTGCATTAGGTGCAAGTTGCCGCCATGAATTTGAGAAAGGTTTGTTTTGTTTCCCTTGGAATCATCCCAAGTCAGTCATGCATATGTGCGAAGTATTCTGTAGTCTGGAGACTTGCAACCTTCATTCTATATGTATTCCTAGCACACCAAGCCACTGATTGACTTGTTCAAGGAAAATAAGTCTATGCTTGGGATCTAATCCATGGACTTGCGTAAAGACTTCGATATCCTCGATGATGGTTCCCCACATGAACTCGGTAGTGTTTTATGATAAGACTACTATGTGGTCATTCTTGTCTTGGACAACATGTTCACATGTTAGTAGCAGAACCAGCTCATGTTTTGGAGCTTGCTATCGTAGTTCATTCGAGAATCTCGCAACATCTTCTCGTCGCTTTGTGTTGCAAACTTTCATTTTTCTTTCTAGACTCGATGAGTCTGGAATATCCTAACACCAACCAGATCTGAATCTCAGGCAGATATGATGGTTGGAATATTCCAACATTTGCATTTTGTTCGCAGCTTGCACCCCATCGTGCCAATTCTCCATGGGCTGTCCTTCCCACCAGTTGCTGTCCAGGATCATCTTCAAAAGTGGTCTTGTCATGGGTCCCATCCATTTCCGGTGATAAGCAAAATCATCCATTGTGTTGTCTTCAACAAGGTAGTCCACATCATCTATTATGGTATGAGCATGCCATTCTTTCGAATTCGTTCACACGATTGATTGCGATTGCCTTAGGCTGGTATAAAGAGTCTCAATGATTTCTAAATCAAAAGTAATTCTTTCTGCCACTTAAGGGATCAGTCCAACGAGTCACCTCCCCCAAGGTGCCCCGTTATGGAATCATGGCAATTATTCCTCGCCACCTTGACACCATCCACCATCTTTCTAAGCGTGGAATTATTGCCCATCAATCAAACCCCGTCGTTTGTTCTTCCATCCCTCTCGATGTGTTTTGGGTCTCAACTCGAGATGTTTCGACATCTCATTTCGTGAGTTGATCGTGAGTTGCTCGATCTTTAAGAAGATCGATTCCTGCAGAGTTCCTCTCTGTCGCTGTCGTGTTGGATGAAGTTCTCGAAAGCAAAGACGTCAAGATCAATATGAAGCAATGAATCAACATCTTGAGAAGGACAGTTGGATCGTGAAAATCGTGTTAGCTTGTGACCCCTCTGACTTTTTACCTCACGTCTTGAATCTCGGACGAGATTCTTGTTTAGTGGGGTGAGTATCACAACCCAGATCATCCCTTGCTTGACTTTGCCTGCTCATCATGTCATCATGTTTAAATTCCTAAGAAATTTGAAATGGGGATGTTCAAACCCTAGCATCAAAAGGAATTCACTAGGTTCAACTAAAATATTTCCAGTGTTTCCAAATGGCTTTCAAAAATGTTCATCATTTCTGGGAAATGATAGAAACAATAACCAGAGGTGTTGCACATTTTTCCATGACATATTTGGGCTCTGGATTAAATCATACTCTATTTGCATTCGGACATTTAAATGCTATAAAATATTTAAAATGTCCAAATAATCATAAACTTGAATGTTTACTGTTGGATATATTCCAAACAGTGGGCTTGAGCAAGTTTCATGATTTTTGAGTGTGCCTAAGTATTTTTAATAAAGCCCCGACATTACGTAAGAATTAGAAGACGAAAACAAAATTAGAAGGCAGAGAGAGGGAAACCTACTCGGCCCAAACTTACTCAGTGCCCCACCTGGCCCAGCTCCTCCAAATGCCCAGCCCACCAGCAAGTGCTATCGTCTTCAACCTCTCGCCAAGGCAGAGGCGGGATAACACAACGCTGCCGAGGCGCCATGCCTCCTCCCGCTTGCCGCCGAGTCCCTGGACGCGTGGGTGAACGCCCGGCGTCGTCCCAAACCGCTCGATCCCTCTCACTCTCCCTGTGCGCCTCCCCCTCCTCTCTGTTCCTCTCTCCTGAAGCGCACACAAGGCCACCGAGCACCACCGCTGACCACCGCCTCCCCTCGCTTCCCGACCAGCTCAAGAGCTCCGCCTCGCCGCCCTGGACCTCTCCGCCGAGCCACGCAGCACTGGATGCCCCCGAATGTCGTCACCGCGGTCGTCTTCTACCTCGGGCAACCGAGATCGCCGGCGCCATCCGTCGTCCACGGTGCCTCCCCAAGCCTGTTGAGCCCTCGATTGGAATCCATGTGAGCTCCCCCGCCTTCTCCCCTTCTCCCCGTGCTCTACTTACATCTCTAGCCGCCGTTCCCGTCGAGCCCGAGAGCTTGGCTCCGCCGGCCATGCCGCCACCGTGACCACGGCCACGCAAGCTCGCAGCCGAGCACCCTAACATGCTCAGGGCGACCCTAGGATCCTAACTCGACCAACCGCTGCTCCTTTCGTCCATCGTAGCGATGAATCCATCGTCACCCGAACTCCAACCGCCGCGGAAGCGGACACCGCCGTCGATCTAGGTCGTCTCCGGCGGCCCCACTAGCACCAGCCGACGTGCACGAGGCTTCGGGTTCCAACGGTGCCATCCGCGCCTCGAACCGTGGCCTGCGCTGCGTTTCCGAACCGCGCCGCCGTCTCGGGCCTCGCCGGCGTTATGTCGCCGGTGGGTTTGACCCATTTGACCATGTGGGCCCCGCCCCTGGTCAAACCTAGATTAGGAGTTAAACTAATATTAGTTTAGTTAGTTAAGCTAATGACACTGACACACGGGAACCACTGGTCAGTTTGACCTGGACCGCCCCTGTTGACTTGCTGACGTCACACCGACGTCATGCTGACGCAGTTAATGATTTTCTGGAATTTAAATAATTCAAGAAATTCCAGAAAATAGCTAAAACTTCTAAAAATCATAGTAATTCAACCGTAGCTCCAAATCAAATAATTTATATATGAAAAATGATCAGAAAAATATGAAGAATCTGTTTATGCCATGATCATGCATGTTTGAACAAGTTAACCTCACTTAATAGGACAAATGATGATTAGGGCAATTTATGAAATAACATTTGGAGTTGGAATTTATTCTTGTTCGAGTTCCACTTCAATTAACTTGGCTAGATATTGCATTAGGTGAATTCAGTACCTTAACATGACATGTCATTCATGTGAATGTGCATTGCATTGATTGTGTTCTTTCTCAGTTGCCGGTGTTTGTCCCCTCTCGATAGACGTGGTTCCGACGATGAGTTCGATGACATCGATGAAGAACTATATTATCTTCAGAAGTGCCAGGCAAGCAAAACCCCCCTTGTTCATTCTGATACAATCCCACTCTCTCGCTCCTGCTCTCTTTTACTGCATTAGGACAACAACGATTCATCTATTACCTGCTGCGGTAGCTGAACCCCTTTATCCTCTACATGACCTGTCATTCCACAGTAATTAGATGAAACCCACTAGCATGAGTAGGAGTTGTTTGAGCCCTGTTGTGCCTACTCATTCATGCTTGTTTGTCATGCCTGCTACTGCTTAGAGTTGAGTCTGGTCTAATTCATCGGGGATGAATCGGAGGTGTGTGAACAGGTCCTACTATGTGTGAGCTAAGTGTGTGAACACGATTTGGTAAAGGTAGCGGTGAGAGGCCATGTAGGAGTACATGGTGGGTTGTCTCATTGAAGCCGTCCTCAGGAACTGAGTTTTGTGTTTGTGATCCATGAAACAGTTACTACCACACATTGGGATCCTTAATTGACTCTCTTGGCTTCTTAACCACCCTAGTCCTCTGTCCAGGAGTTGCAACTAGTTTCTGGTGTTTGTAGGATATGTGTTGGAGGCCGTGCGTAGTGTTGACCCTAGGGGTTGGCTATGATGCGGTAGATACACCGTGGCCCGGTGTACCAAATGCCCGTTTGGTATCTCTCGGGAACCCTCACACATCGTTCGGGGCCGTTAGTGGAAACCTCGGCGGACTCCTGCGGATGGAACCCGAATAGGCGATAAACCTAGACTAGAGACTTGAGTGTTTAGGTAGGTCATGGCCGACACCCACGTTGGGCTTCCGCTTGAAGGTTGCCGAGTACATGTCGTGTAAACGGCGGTAAGTGGTGAGCGTGTGTGAAGAAGTACACCCTGCAGGTTAATATGATCTATTCAATAGCCGTGTCCGCGGAAAAGGACTTCGGGTTGCCTATATCGGTTCATAGACAAGTGAAAGTGGATACTCTAAAATGCGCAAGATAAGCGTGAGTGCTATGGATCGCGTTCTCGTGAGGGAGACGGAGCGGATCCATAGTGGTGTATTGATATGGTGAATATGTGGACTGCATGCGCCACCTCAAAAGAGTTACTTGCGGTCGTAGTTTAGGATAGCCACCGAGTCAAAGCTGGCTTGCTGCGGTTAAACTCCACCACCCCTTTGTTGATAATGATGCATATGTAGTTAGTTACGATGTAAGTCTTCTTTGAGTACGTTTGTACTCATGTTTGCTTATTTTATGTTTTGCGTAGAGAGGCGTCGGTCTCGCTAGTAGTTCCACTTGGACTTGACGTTTAGCTTGTTACCTCATTTCGATCTTGTGCCCTCGGCAGGATCTGGTAGATAGTCAGGCTTCTCAGCCTCTTTTTCATTTGTAGATGTATGTACTCAGACATGTTAAGCTTCCGCTTGTGCTTTGACTTGTATGCTCTGAGTGTTGGGTCACGAGAACCATGTTTGTAATATCTCGCTCCTCGGAGCCTATTGAATAAATAATTGAGTCGTAGAGTTATGTTGTGATGCCATGTTGTATTTACACATATTGAGCATATTGTGTGTATGTTTGAAATGCTTGGTATGTGTGGGATCCGACAATCTAGTTGTTTATCCTTGGCAGCCTCTCATATGGGGAAATGTAGTCTCGTGCTTCCTGGCGATAGTATTCCGCTACTGACCCGGTTCACCGGAGTCCTGCTAGCCCAAAGACTACTGCTTTGGACACTTGATCGGCCGGCATGTGTTTCACTTCGTTCCTATGTCCGTCCCTTTGGGGAAATGTCACGCGATGATATTCGAGTCCTGCCTAGCCTGCTACAGCGGGATACTGAGTCCTGTTAGCCCAAAGTTACATGACCGGGATACCGGAGTCCTGTTAGCCCAAAGGTCTTTACTGACCGAGTTCATACGTTGATGACCGACATGCTCGATGTGATTCATGTATGTCTGTCCCCATGGGTTAGTGCCGCTTTGGGTTCACGACTAGCCATGTCGGCCCGGGTTCTCTGTCATATGGATGCTAGCGACACTATCATATACATGAGCCAAAAGGCGCAAACGGTCCTGGGCCATGGTAAGGCGACACCCGTGGGAATACCGTGCGTGAGGCCGCAAAGTGATATGAGTTGTTACCGGCTAGGTCGATGTGACTTGGAATCGGGGTCCTGACATCTATTTTCATAGCCTTGGAGTCCGGCCGATGATGATAGTTCGGCTATCCGGACACCCCCTAGTCCGGAACTCCCTCAGTAGCCCCTAAACCAGGCTTCAATGACGATGAGTCCGGCGTGCATATTGTCTTCGGCATTGCAAGGTGGGTTCTTCCTCTGAATAATTTATAGAAGATTGTGAACACCAGGATAGTGTCTGGCTCTGCAAAACAAGTTCCACATAACACCGTAGAGAGAATAGTTTTTGCACAGATCTGCTGGCGCATTCCGCGGCGTGACATCACACCACGGCCAGGCCTTCATATGAATCGTTTTTTATTGTTCCACCTCAGCGTGTTTAGCGAGGCGGTTTCCTTGGCACGTCTTATCAAAGCGTAGATCGTGCCCCCTTATTCCGGGATTCTCATCAATACGGACGTGGGTAACCCAACCGTGCCCGTTGGCCTGCCTTCTCTATCAAAGGCGAGTCCTGATCGACCACGGGTGGTCTCTTGGTATTCAACCTCTTTATAACGAGACCAAGGCCCTCTCCTTTTACACCCTCTATCGAGTTCGCCTTGCGCCGAATTCCAACACCCCAAAGCTTCAGATTCAGCGCTTTACTTTCGACGATATCCGGCTCCGACCAGCATGTCCGATGGGTGTCTTCCTCCGTTACAGAAGAAGACGTGCTAAAGCTGCGAGACGCCAGGTATCTAACCGGTGAGATCTCGCATAGGCTGCCTGCTCCAGGGCAGGTCATTCCCATTCCTGAGCCCGGCGAGAACGTGGTGTTCATGTCTCACTTCCGTCGGGGTTTAGGCTTCCCGACGGACCCCTTTTATGCGGGGGCTCATGTTTTATTATGGGCTTGATTTCCATGACTTGAATCCGGAGTCCATCCTCCATATCTCGTCATTCATTGTTGTATGTGAGGCCTTCCTCCATATTACCCCTCACTTTGGATTGTGGCTCAAGACCTTCAAGGTGGAGCCAAAGGCGATCAAGGGTAGCAAACAGCGAGTGGAGGGGCGGTCATAAGCAAATGTGTGGTGCTCCGTGGCGAGGGCTCTTTTCAAGAGGAGCTTGGTTTATGGCAACGGAGTGGTTTTATATCACCGCTCCTGGGGGCACCAAATGGGCGGCGCTCACGCTTTCGCTCAGGTCCACCACAGTCAAGGCGTCATGGGTCAACAAGGCTCGACTGGGGTCGCCCAAGGGCGTTCCCCTGCTGCGAGCCGTATTCGAGATCTCCGGAAAGAGGGATCAATCTGGTTGCGATGGCGCAGTTATTGTGATCCGGCGTCTTCAGCCTCTGGCGTCGCCCCCTCCGCCTGTGGGAATTCAATCCGGAGGGACCACGAGCTCTCCAAAATTTTATGGGCACGACACCCGTGGAGATGTATAAACTGTTCTTCGGATCACGAGAGAATTGTCCGGACTTGACCGAGGACGCAGGACTAAGCTGCAATCGCCCAGATGCTCAAGTAAGTAGTCTTGTAACCGGACAAGCTGTTCATTCATTTATTATATATATATGCCCTTTAAAGGAGCCGTTTCTTGAGCAGAGTGGATAGCCAAGGCAAAGTTGATAAGGTGTCGGCCCCCCTCCGGAGATCACGCCGGATCCCATGTTGACCAATATGTTGAAGGTCGCGCCCTTTGAAGAAGGCGAAGGGAGGAGCGGGGGAGCAACTGCCTCTGCGAAGGAGGCTATCAAGGAAGGAGGGATTAAGAGTCCCACCTTCCGAGGAGAGAAGAGGATCGCTTCAGAAGATCCGGAGGTCAAGGCCTCAAAGAAAGGAAGGGAATCTTCGGCAGAGTCCGGTCGGGAAGTAACCCAGCCGCATTATTTCCCCAAGGGGATCAGCCCTCCAGCGAGCCGTAAGTAGAAAGAAGGGGTCTTGTAAATAAGGAGCATCCCCGTATTTATTTATGAAGATAACCGGAATTGTACCTTGTAGTTCGGACCTCAGCCCTTCTCAGTGAGCTCGTCTTGAGGAATCTTCTTCCGGAGATGATGGAGAGCGAACGCCTCCACTGTCGCACCCTCATGTGAAGAGGACGACCCGGATGTGTGTCGTCATGGAGGGTTCCCCAAGTCCGCGGGGCGAAAGGTCCGCGCCAAGTGGTGTCTTGATCGGAGGATCTGAAGGATCTGCTCGGGCGGCGGTTATCTCGTAAGATCACCGTGCTCTAATGGGTACGGTGATTGAAAGAATTGCATCCGCGGAGAGCGGATTGCATGAAGCCGTCAGAAGCTTACTGACGGGGTTTGAGGTACGCAAAAATGATGTACCTTTTGACAGTTATGCATATAAAATGCGCCCTGTATAGATAGTAGCCCCTGAGACTCGGTATGTTGTCAAAATTGACAACGTGCCGAGATCAAAATCTCGATTTTAACATATCGCCTCTTCTAAACAGGTGGCGGAGCGTCCGAGGCCAGCCGGATCGATGAATATGCCGAATCGAAGCGGCAACTTGACGAGGCGTATGCGACATCGCTACCGTCAATAAACGGTTTGACGAGTCACAAGGTATGCGACTTCTATGCGGACACCTGTTAAGGGAGCTTGACGCCCATGTCTTACTGTGTGTATGCTTTAATGCAGATGGTGCCGCTGCCGTTGAGGAGCTGCGGGCAGAACTTGCCCGAGCGAAAGAGCAAGCCAGGAGTAGTAATGCGGCTGCTTTAAAGGCGGCCGAAGAGCTAGAAGCTGAACGGGCTGCTCACTACCAAAGCAAAGAGGAGATGGCCGAGATGGCCAAAAAGTTAAGGAATGCTACCGGTCGCTGCGAGGTTCTTGAAAAAGAGCGTCAAGCGGAACAGGAGGGCCTAAAGAAGGCCGCCGCTGAATCCAAGAATGCCCAATCGGCTTTGAGAGCTGCCAAGGAGGAGCTGAGTCAGCCCAGGGTAATTGCGGTTGGAAAACCGTTTCTGCTGTGGAGGAAATATACAGATCCAAAGTATGCTCCGTTGGATAAATTATGGAGTTTAGAGGATGCTTATCTGGACTTGGCGGCGAGCGCTGTGGACGCGGTTGAGCACTTCGGGGCGGAAAGGGGCACAAAAGGGAAGAGCTATATTGGTCGCAATTCCATAGTCCGGGCGTCCTCTTCCGCCACGACCGATCGGTTGGCCGAGTGGGCCGAGCTGAATCGATTGTCCGGATTGGCCATGAAGCATGTCTTGACTCACTTGTGGCGGACGGACCCCAACCAAGAGCTATTTTGGTGTAGTGCAGCAGTTTCTTGGTGCGGTGCCGCGTATCGACGCAATGAAGCGATCGACGTGTATTGAGGGAGCGCGGATGGCTCTTGCCCGTGTCAAGACATACTGGGCAGAGATGAAGGCCACCGACGTTGCATCCCAAGACTCAGACGGAAGCCGAGTACCTGCCGAGCACTACTTTGAAGAAGTCCTGCCGGGCGCTCGTTTAATAGAGACGCAGTGCTCGAAGGATATTATGTTGGAATGACATGTATGATTTGTGAAAACAATGTTTCAATGTAATATTTATACTTGTGCGTTCAAGTAGTAAACTACTCCATGTGCGGCCGTTTAAGTATATGTGTATATAACCTGAAAGATGGCAGTCCTTGGCTTCAGCCCCCACGCACATAGTGCGGGGGTGTTTGCAAAAAGAAGCGCTTTTTCACTCTTAATCCAACGTCTTGGTCCTGTTAAGGAGGTGACAGCTTAGCAAACCAGGCAACCGGACTATAATGCTTTATCACTTTCACTTAGCCATAGGAGTTCGAGGGTGGGGCTACTATATAGCCCACAGGGCACCGCACTCTCCCGAATTCGGGAAAAGGATGTGCCTGACCGAAAACCGTCCTTCGTTAATGCAGAGGAATTATAAACATTCCTGTGAGTCATCGAGTGGTTGACCAGTCTCTCGCTATATCATGACAAATCGGTTTCGGCTTTCTCCATCGAGGTGCTCGCCCGGCGAACAAGGGCACAATCGCGATAGTTCTCCACGGTGCCGCGTTAGCCGTGAAAACAGGAACGTAAGGCAGCAAAACACGAGCCGGGCAACCCAACATTTGACCAAAGACATGATCCAGAGCTGATGCATATAAGGCCTAATCTCGAGACGCCGAATACTCCCTAAGGTATTCGGTCTTTATGAAAATGGGCGTAATAATGCCCTAAGCCCCTAGTGTCTAGTGCAGCATAAAAAATTCTGGTGCGGCCAATGCCAAAGCACCAGCCTCCTCCTCGGTTATATTAAGGAACCGGGGATGTGTATCAACAAGAGACAGTGAAAAAAGGTTTACGCAGGTCTTAATCAAAAGAATCCTTGCAACGGGTCCCTCATGCGCTCTGCCTGTGTCTCCGTTATGCCGTATCCTCGACGGGTGTAGCACGTTGTTCATCTCAGTAAAGAGAGGAACTTAGTTTAAAAGAAAAGGATCGTATGAAAGATGTACTTAATATTTAAAGAAACAAAATGCAGTTCAAGAAGTGAATAAAATTTGAGCTTTATTGTCTCTTGTTATACATGCATGCAGCCCCTTGTATGGGGGTATGCCGCTAGTGGGCGCGGACTCGTCTAGCCGTATCCGGTTTTGAATGACCTATTGCGTGTTCTTTGCCTAGTGGAGCCGGATAGGCTGTGGAGCTGTCGATGCGATCTCCCCTTCTTCCGCCGCCGAGTAACACTTAATACTTCCTTTCAACGAGATGATGCCGCGTGGACCGGCATTTTAAGTGTTAGAGATGCATAATGCGGTATTGCGTTAAAGCGGTAGCTTGGCGTCCCAATAGTGCTTGATGGCTACTTTTAAACGGGCGATATGGAAGAGTAACCTTTCGCGGCGGAAGTTGTCGGATGAACCAAACACACCGTCTAGCAGGATGGAGCCCGTGCAAAGGGCATCTGGGCCTGGCAGTACTCCTTTAAAGGAGGTGTTGCTATGGCGAATTTTGGTTGGGTTTATCCCCATCCTGCGGATTGTGTCCTGATATATCAGGTTTATGTCACTACCGCCATCCATGAGGACATGTGTAAATTGGAATCCGTCGATTATAGGATCTAATATCAAGGCAGTCCATCCTGCATTCCGGATATTATCGGAATAGTCCTGATGGTCGAAGGTGATTGGTTTTGACAACCAGTGTGCGGTGCGCCTTTTAGGGGGTGCCGCTTTGTTTTTCCCTTTGATCACGTGAAGTGAGTTTACTGTTTTAACCTCCTGTGGGAAAGTTTTTCGTTTTCCGGAGTGCTGCTTTTGGGTTTCGTCACTCGCATTTGGTGTGTCGAGCCCCTTGTGTTCGGTGTTAAGTCGTCCGGACTGCTTGAAGACCCAGCAATCTCTGTGGGTATGGTTTGCGTGCTTCCGGAGGTACCATGTATTTGACACGATCTATCCAAAATCTTGTTTAGGTTGGATAGCTCGTCACCGTTATCCTTTAGGGCGATGTTTTGTTGTTTGGCCGAGAGCTTTTGAATCCGGCGTTGACCGCCGTACTATTTGGGCCATTTTCCTTATTCCAACGCTGATCTTTTCTCGTCGTGATTTCCCATTTCCATCCCTGATTTGGATGTACTCGGGTCATTGGTGTCTGCATCTAGCCAGCCTGTCCTCTCCCGCATAAAAGCAGGTCATGAGGCTTGTTAATGCGGCCATTGTTCTTGGCTTTTCTTGGCCGAGGTGTCTGGCGAGCCATTCGTCTCGGACGTTGTGTTTGAAAGCTGCTAAGGCTTGGCGTCCGGACAATCGACTATTTGGTTCTTTTAGTAAGGAACCTGTTCGCAATTTCGGGCTGACTCTCCGGGCTGTTGAGTTATGTGACTTAGATCGTCTGCATCCGGAGGCGGACATAAGTCCCCCAATTTGCCCGAAATGCATCCTCGAGCTCTCCCGACTTCCAATGGTATTTTCGGGAGGCTTTTAAGCCAATGCCGAGCTGGGCCTTTGAGTTTAAGGGTAAGTATTTTATGGCGTGGAGATCGTCTCCTCTAGCCATGTGTATGTGGAGGATGTAGTCCTCGATCCGCACTCCGTGGTCCTGTTGTTCCGTCAGATGCCTCTATGTTTACGGGTTTGAACTCACTGAAATTCATGATCCGGCACCTCATCGGTGAAACATAGGGGTGTCACGCCCTATATTTGGGTGTGCCATGATCTTGAATTTTGGCGTATTGCATTGCTTTGTGAGCTCGCTTTCTTGGCCCATAGATGGACCTAACTGGGCAATCCTCTTGATGTGAATCCTTATGCGGATCGCATATTGGCTTGTGTGCGGCGCCATTCGCCGCTCTCTTTTTGCCATGAGGTCGTTCATCCGACCGGGTGGCCTTCTTGCTTTTTGACTGTGGGGGCTCTAAGGCCTCCTCGTCGAATTCGGGCAGTAGCTTTCTTTTCGGGTAGCTCTTTGTTCGGCGACTGTCGCCGTACTTGTCTGCGGTGCTGAATACTTTGCTCCATCTAATCCTGAGTGCATCTTCCGCTGTTTTGAGCTTCCGCTTACCTTTTCAGCTACGCGATGGCGACGAGCCTTTTCTGGAGGTCATTTTGCTCCGGTGGTTTGTCCGGTGTGAGATCGTCCGGACTGTTGTCTTCGCCGGGGACAAATTGTTTATCCAAGTTGTCTTGTTCGGACGATTGCTCGATAGCTTGTTCGTTGTCCACCGGTTATACTGCTCTATGGCTGGGTCTTTGTTGAGGTGGGACTTTGTTCGGCGTTTACGTTGCCGTTTTGACTGCTTTTATAGGGATTTATCCTTCGTAGCGTCCCGTTGCTCCTCGTCTTCATTTGCTTTAGGTGTATCCACCATGTATACATCATGGGGTGAGGTTGTCCAAGATCCTATAGGTGCTTTGGTTCATTGTTGTCTCCTACATAGTCGTCCATACCGTCGATGTCTTGGTCGAAATCGAGCACGCCGTGTAGGGTATCGGCAGTGGCTACGAAAGTGGGTGGTGGGTGGGCGTTGAATTTCTTCATCGTCCGTATCCCAACCTTCCCGACCGTGATCCGCCAGGGCTTTACGGATAAAGAGATAGACTTGATGAATTTGGGATGTCGCCAAAGGGCGAGTCTTGAAAAGATGTCCGCGCCATGAACTCCATAACGGACGCCCAATCGGATTCGATTGGCAAGGGCGTGGATGGTTGGTCCGGAGAGGAGTCCGCCACCACAGAGTCGAGGTCTTCGCAGCGACGGGGATGGAGTTCGCTCGATCGCCGTAGAGATTAAAGCCCCGAGGCGGTGTCCAACCACTCATCCCGATCGGGGAGTCCGGCTCGGATTAAGGGTCGGAGCGGATTTCGTGCGGCCTCCGTGGCACCGTTTCCGAGAGCTAGATCATGCCCATCAAGACAGTGCGGCATGCTTGGCTGTGGCTCGAGTCCGTCGAAGATCAAGTCTCCGCGGATATCGGCCGTATAGTTTAAACTTCCGAATCTGACCTGACGGTCTGGGGCATAGCTTTCGATCTGCTCTAGATGGCCAAGCGAATTGGCCCGCAGTGCAAAGCCGCCGGACACGAAGATCTGTCTGGGGAGAAGTCTCACCACAGACCACGTCGTTGTTGATGATCGAAGGAGCCATCGGGCCTATCGGTGACGACACATAGGAACTCTCAATGAAAGCACCAATGTCGGTGTCAAAACCGGCGGATCTCGGGTAGGGGGTCCCGAATTGTGCGTCTAGGCGGATGGTAACAGGAGACGAGGGACACGATGTTTTACCTGTGTTCGGGCCCTCTTGATGGAGGTAAACCCTACGTCCTACTAGATTAATATTGATGATGTGTGTTACAAGAGTGGATCTACCACGAGATCAAAGAGGCTAAACCCTAGAAGCTAGCCTATGGTATGATTGTTGTTCGTCCTATGGACTAAAACCCTCCGGTTTATATAGACACCAAATAGGGTTAGGGTTACACAGAGTCAGTTACAAGGTAGGAGATCTACATATCCGTATCGCCAAGCTTGCCTTCCACGCCAAGGAAAGTCCCATCCGGACACGGGACGAAGTCTTTAATCTTCTATCTTCATAGTCTTGGAGTCCGGCCGATGATGATAGTTCGGCTATCCGGACACCCCCTAGTCCGGAACTCCCTCGCAGACGCTGATAGTAGTGTTACTATCTACAAAGCTCGACTTGTCGCAAAAAGGTTTTCAACAAGTTCAAGGTGTTGACTACAATGAGATTTTCTCAACTGTAGCGATGCTTAAGTCTGTCCGAATCATGTTAGCAATTGCCACATTTTATGAAATCTGGCAAATGGATGTCAAAATTGCATTCCTTAATGGTTTTCTTAAAAGAAAAGTTGTATATGATGCAACCAGAAGGTTTTGTCAATCCTAAAGGTGCTAACAAAATGTGCAAGCTCCAGCGATCCATCTATGGACTGGTGCAAGCATCTCAGAGTTGGAATATACACTTTGATAAGTTGATCAAAGGATATGGTTTTATACAGACTTTTTGAGAAGCCTGTATTTACAAGAAAGTGAGTGGGAGCTCTGTAGCATTTCTAATATTATATGTGGATGACATATTGTTGATTGGAAAAGATATAGAAATTCTGGATAGCATGAAAGGATACTTGAATAAGAGTTTTTCAAAGCAAGACCTCGGTGAAGTTGGTTACACATTGAGCATCAAGATCTATATGGATAGATCAAGACGCTTGATAAGATTTTTCAGTGAGTACATACCTTGATAATTTTTTTTGAAATAGTTCAAAATGAAACTGTCAAAGAAGGAGTTCTTGCCTGTGTTGCAAAGGTGTGAAATTGAGTAAGACTCAAATCCCGACCACGACAGAAAATAGAAAAGAGAATGAAAGTCATTCCCTATGCCTCAGTTATAGGTTCTATAAAGTATGCTATGCTATGTACCAGACCTATTGTATACCTTGCTCTGAATTTGGCAAGGGAGTACAATAGTGATCTAGGAGTAGATCACCGGACATTGGTCAAGAATATCCTTAGTAAGGACTAAGGAAATATTTCTCGATTATGGAGGTGATAAAAGAGCCTGTCATAAAGAGTTACATAGGTGCAAGCTTTTACACCGATCCAGATGACTCTAAGTCTCAATCTAGATACATATTGAAAGTGGGAGCAATTAGCTAGAGTAGCTCCGTGCAGAGCATTGTAGACATAGAATATTTGCAAAATACATATGGCTCACATGTGACGGACCCGTTGACTAAACTTCTCTCATGAGCAAAACATGATCATACCTTAGTACTCTTTGGGTGTTAATCACATAGCAATGTGAACTAGATTATTGACTCTAGTAAACCCTTTGGGTGTTGGTCACATGACGATGTGAACTATGGGTGTTAATCACATACAGATGTGTTGAATCACATGGTGATGTGAACTAGATTATTGACTCTAGTGCAAGTGGGAGACTGAAGGAAATATGCCCTAGAGGCAATAATGAAGTTATTATTTATTTCCTTATATCATGATAAATGTTTATTATTCATGCTAGAATTGTATTAACCTAAACATAATACATGTGTGAATACATAGACAAACAGAGTGTCACTAGTATGCCTCTACTTGACTAGCTCATTAATCAAAGATGGTTATGTTTCCTAGCCATGGACAAAGAGTTGTCATTTGATTAACGGGATCACATCATTAGGAGAATGATGTGATTGACTTGACCCATTCCGTTAGCTTAGCACTTGATCGTTTAGTATGTTGCTATTGCTTTCTTCATGACTTATACATGTTCCTATGACTATGAGATTATGCAACTCCCGTTTACCGGAGGGAACACTTTGTGTGCTACCAAACGTCACAACGTAACTGGGTGATTATAAAGGTGCTCTACAGGTGTCTCCGAAGGTACATGTTGAGTTGGCGTATTTCGAGATTAGGATTTGTCACTCCGATTGTCGGAGAGGTATCTCTGGGCCTACTCGGTAATGCACATCACTATAAGCCTTGCAAGCAATATGACTAATGAGTTAGTTGCGGGATGATGCATTACGGAACGAGTAAAGAGACTTGCCGGTAACGATATTGAACTAGGTATTGAGATGCCGACGATCGAATCTCGGGCAAGTAACATGCCGATGACAAAGGGAACAACGTATGTTGTTATGCGGTTTGACCGATAAAGATCTTCGTAGAATATGTGGGAGCCAATATGAGCATCCAGGTTCCGCTATTGGTTATTGACTGGAGACGTGTCTCGGTCATGTCTACATAGTTCTCGAACCCGTAGGGTCCGCACGCTTAAGGTTTCGATGACAGTTATATTATGAGTTTATGAGTTTTTATGTACCGAAGGAGTTTGGAGTCCTGGATGAGATCGGGGACATGACGAGGAGTCTCGAAATGGTCAAGACGTAAAGATCGATATATTGGACGACTATATTCGGACATCGGAAAGGTTCCGAGTGATTCGGGTATTTTTCGGAGTACCGAAGAGTTACGTGAATACGTATTGGGCCTTATTGGGCCATAAGGGAAAGAAGGAAAAGGGCCTCAAGGGTGGCCGCACCCCTCTCCTTGGTCTGGTCCGAATTGGACTAGGGAAGGGGGGCTCCCCCTTCCTTCCTTCTCCTTTTCCCTTCCTCTTTTCCTATTCCATATGGGAGGTGGAATCCTACTAGTGGACTAGGGAGTCCTAGTAGGACTCCACACTTGGCGCGCCCCCTCCTAGGGTCGGCCTCCTCCTCCCTTGCTCCTTTATATACGGGGGCACGGGGCACCCCATAGACACACAAGTTGATCTTCGTGATCGTTCCTTAGCCGTGTGCGGTGCCCCACTCCACCATATTCCACCTCGGTCAAATCGTTGTGGTGCTTAGGAGAAGCCCTGCGTCGGTAGAACATCATCATCGTCACCACGGCGTCGTGCTGACGGAACTCATCCCCGACACCCTGCTAGATCGGAGTCCGGGGATCGTCATCGAGCTGAACGTGTGCTGAAATCGGAGGTGCCGTACGTTCGGTACTTGGATCGGTCGGATCGTGAAGACGTACGACTACATCAACCGCGTTGTCATAACGCTTCCGCTTACGGTCTACGAGGGTACATGAACATCACTCTCCCCTCTCGTTATGCATCACCATGATCTTGCGTGTGCATAGGAAATTTTTTAAATTACTACGTTCCCCAACACTTTTTTATTAGTAGATCTTTCAGTATGCCATTGAGAATAATTAACCATAATATTATCTAGAAGTTTAGTAGCATCTCATAGAGTGATTTCCATAAAAGTGCCTCCCGCGGCCGAATCTAAAAGATTTTTAGAAGCAAAATTCAATCCGGCATAAAAATTTTGTATAATCATCCACAAGTTCAAACCATGAGTAGGACAATTACGTATCATTAATTCCATTCTCTCCCAAGCTTGTGCAACATGTTCATGATCAAGTTGCTTAAAATTCATAATATCGTTCCTAAGAGAGATAATCTTAGCGGGAGGAAAGTACTTAGAGATAAAAGCATCTTTGCACTTGTTCCAAGAATCAATACTATTTTTAGGCAAAGATGAAAACCACGCTTTAGCACGATCTCTAAGCGAAAAAGGAAATAGCTTCAATTTAATGACATCATTATCGACACCTTTTTTCTTTTTCATATCACATAAATCAACGAAGCTATTCAGATGAGTAGCGGCATCTTCACTAGGAAGGCCGGCGAATTGATCTTTCATAACAAGATTCAACAAAGCAGTATTGATTTCACAAGATTCAGTATTGGCAAGAGGAGCAATCGGGAAATCATTATTATTGGTATTGGTGAATTCACACAATTTTGTAGCATCTTGAGACATTGCGACAAACAAGCAATCCAACAAACGAGATACAAAAGTAAAAGGGAAAAAGATAAGGAGATTGGGAAAGAGAGGGCGATTAAATCAGCAAGGGTGAAGTTGGGGAGAGGAAAGCGAGAGGCAAATGGCAAATAATGTAATGCGAGAGATAGGGATTGTGATGTGTACTTGGTATGTTGACTTTTCGTAGACTCCCGACAGCGGTGCCGGAAATCCTTCTTGCTACGTCTTGAGCTTGCGTTGGTTTTCCCCGAAGAGGAGAGGATGATGCAGCACAAGATGGCGTAAGTATTTCCCTCAGTTTTTGAGAACCAAGGTATCAATCCGATGAGGAGGCCACACACAAGTCCCTCGTACCTGCACAAAACGATAGCTACTCGCAACCAACGCGATTAGGGGTTGTCAATCCCTTCACGGTCACTTATGAGAGTGAGATCTGATAGAGATAATATTTTTGGTATTTTTGGTATATAGATGCAAAGTGAAAAGTAAAGGCAAAGTAAAACAAAGCAAG
The DNA here is from genome assembly GCA_021605145.1 of Aegilops bicornis. Classification (NCBI taxonomy): domain Eukaryota; kingdom Viridiplantae; phylum Streptophyta; class Magnoliopsida; order Poales; family Poaceae; genus Aegilops; species Aegilops bicornis. The sequence goes on from CM038669.1 coordinate 522,671,434, forward strand.
TATAAAAGTGATGGAGATTGATATGATGAGAATAGAACCGGGGGCCATAGGTTTCACTAGTGGCTTCTCTCAAGAGCATAAGTATTATACGGTGGGTGAACAAATTACTGTTGAGCAATTGGCGAAATTGAGCATAGTTATGAGTATATCTAGGTATGATCATGTATATAGGCATCACGTCAGAGACAAGTAGATCGAAACGATTACTGCATCTACTACTATTACTCCACTCATCGACCGCTATCCGGCATGCATGTAGAGTATTAAGTTAAAAAGAGTAACGCCTTAAGCAAGATGACATGATGTAGAGGAATAAATTCATGCAATATGATAAATACCCCATCTTGTTATCCTCGATGGCAACAATACAATCGTGCCTTGCAACCCTTTACATCCTTTGGGTAAGGACACCGCAAGATTGAACCCAAAGACATGCACTTCTCCCATTGCAAGAACTACCAATCTAGTTGGCCAAACCGAACGGATAATTCGAAGAGACTTGCAAAGATAACTCAATCATACATAAAAGAATTCAGAGAAGATTCAAATATTATTCATAGATAAGCTGGATCATAAACCCACAATTCACCTTTCTCAACAAACACACCGCAAAAAGAAGATTACAACGAATAGATCTCCACGAGAGAGGGGGAGAACATTGTATTGAGATCCAAAAAGAGAGAAGAAGCCATCTAGCTACTAGCTATGGAACCGAAGGTCTGAAGTAAACTACTCACACTTCATCGGAGAGGCTATGGTGTTGATGTAGAAGCCCTCCGTGGTGGATGCCCCCTCCGGCGGAGCTCCGGAACAGGCCCTAAGATGGGATCTCGTGGATACAGGAAGTTGCGGCGGTGGAAATAGGTTTTTGGCTCCGTTTTTGATCGTTTGAAGTGCGTAGGTATATATAGGAGGAAGAATGCGTCGGTGGAGCATCGGGGGCCCACGAGGCGGGCGCGCCTGGGGCGTCCCCACCCTCGTGACCGCCTCTCTGGTTCCTTGGCGTAGGGTCCAAGTCTCCTGGATCACGTTCGGTGAGAAAATCACGTTTCCGAAGGTTTCATTCTGTTTGGACTCCGTTTGATATTCTGTTTCTTCGAAACACTGAAAAAGGCAAAAAACAGCAATTCTGGGCTGGGCCTCCGGTTAATAGGTTAGTCCCAAAAATAATATAAAAGTGGAAAATAAAGCCCATTATAGTCCAAAACAATAGATAAAGTAGCATGGAGCAATAAAAAATTATAGATACGTTGGAGACGTATCACTCCCACATATTCTACGAAGATCTTTATCGTTCAAACCGCATAACAACATACGTTGTTCCCTTTGTCATCGGTATGTTACTTGCTCGAGATTTGATTGTCGGTATCTCAATACCTAGTTCAATCTCGTTACCGGCAAGTATCTTTACTCGTTCCGTAATGCATCATACCGCAACTAACTCATTAGTCACAATGCTTGCAAGGCTTATAGTGATGTGCATTACCGTGAGGGCCCAGAGATACCTCTCAGAGACACGGAGTGACAAATCCTAATCTCGATCTATGTCAACTCAACAAACACCACTGGAGACACTTGTAGAGCACCTTTATAATCACCCAGTTACGTTGTGACGTTTGGTAGCACACAAAGTGTTCCTCCGGTATTCGGGAGTTACATAATCTCATAGTCATAGGAACATATATAAGTCATGAAGAAAGCAATAGCAACATACTAAATGATCAAGTGCTAAGCTAAAGGAATGGGTCAAGTCAATCACATCATTCTCTAATGATGTGATCCCGTTAATCAAATGACAACTCATGTCTATGGCTAGGAAAGTTAACCATCTTTGATTCAACGAGCTAGTCAAGTAGAGGCATACTAGTGACACTCTGTTTGTCTATGTATTCACACGTGTACAAAGTTTCTGGTTAATACAATTCTAGCATGAATAATAAACATTCATCATGATATAAGGAAATAAATAATAACTTTATTATTCCCTCTAGGGCATATTTCCTTCAATGGCAATTACTAAAATGTGGGTAATTTTCTCTTCTATGACATGTCAATTTTTTCTGCAATAGCAAGGCAATTTTAGCAGGGTAATTCATGATAATGGTAAATGCTAAACATGGGGCAACTCTCCTTTGCATATCACGACAATTTCCTCCGTCACAACATGGAAAATCCAGAACACATAACAAGATTCTCGCTTGCAGCATGGCAATTCTCTCTTCACAACATAGTAATCCTCTAGCGATGTGTGCGAGAAAGAGAGTCTGGGGTGTTATTCGCTAACTAGAGCCTCACAGAGCTTGTTTAATCCTCCCAAAGTGAATGATGTTCGCGCCAGGGGCACCAAGAAGAGTATACATTCTCTCTCTAATAGAGTCCTTATTTATTTAAACAACCTGCTAAGTTTTATTAAAGAGTTTAGTTCCTCCGATGATTCGAATTTCAATCGTCACTAAAAGGCTCGAGTTCTAATTTCAATCTGAAGAAGCGTCTAATGGGAACGTAGCATGGAAAACAAACAAAAAATCCTATGAAACACACAAGATCTATTCTATGGAGATGCTAGCAACGAGAGGGAAGTGTTTAAACATACCCTTGTAGACCGAAAACATTAACGCTCTAAAGATCGTGGTTGGCGTAGTCGTACTCTGTTGGTGTGGAACGACACCTATGGGATCACAAGAATCCCTACTATGGTTGCTGTATGCGGGGTTGCAAGAAGAGCAGGATCGATGCTTGACGAGGATCGTTTACCCAGGTTTGGGCCGCGAGGATGCGTAAAACTCTAGTCCTGCTTTGGTGGGTGTATTTCAGAGAGTTCTTGAGCTCTCGAACTAGTTGTGGTGAGGGCGTGGTTCAAAAGAGCCAAATCCTTCTCCAGTATGCCATGGGCCTCCTTTTATAGTCGAAAGGGGCTTCCACAGTGGCACACAAGAGGTGGAAAGGCGCACAATATTGCGAGCTTATCGCCTGTATTATAGGACAAGATGCATTTAATGCGCTGCTGAGGTGTCCCCTAGCTTTATCGGGGACGGGGGCGAGGCCCGTCCTGTCTGTCGCCGCTCCTCCTCGCTTCGACACGCGCCCTGGCCAGCGATGCGTGTGGCGCCATGTAGGTAGGCAGGCAGCCGAGGAGGCGCGGTGGTAGGGTCTTCACGAAGATCTACATGCTGCCACGCAGACGCTTGATGAGTTAGCCTAGAAGCTGCATGTTACCACGCAGGTGCCCGCCCAGCTAGTCGGGCTGGCTGCTGCATGTGAACAGCGGTGGAGACTTGGTTGGTGCAGGCCTGGCAGTGGCCCTGCTGGCGTCTTTGCCGAGGGCCTTGCCGGGTGGCCCGGCAAGGGTCTTGCCGTGGCGCGCTGTCGTCCCCGGCAAGGATCTTGCCGGGGGTCTCGTGGCCTTCCTCGGCAAGGATCTTACCGAGGATCGTCGTCTTCTAATCCTCATCTGATCTTGGATGTTCCTTGTCTTCACAAAGATCTGCATGCCAACATGGAGGTGCCTCCCGAGCCCTGGCCCAATGTGATGTTGGAGACCGTGGGCTCAAGGGTGGCTCGCTCTGTTGGTGTAGGGCGAGCTGCCTCGGCAAGGGTCTTGCCGGGGCTGTTGAGGCTGCCCCGGTAAGGGTCTTGCCGGGGGAACCCGCTTCGTCCCTCCGCTCTTTGTGGTCTTGGCCTTGGCGTTGCGCTGGTTATCTTTGGCTTCGGTCTTACCTTGGCTCACCTCCCCTGTTCTGCTTGGTGGGACCATGGGCGCGGCTCCGACTGCCCGTGCACAGGTAAAGGGGTACAAAAGTGCGCCCCCTTTTGTACACCGACAGGAGCCCCCGGGCCTGGGCCACACATAAGCGCGATGCATTGTTGGGCCAGGCCCAAAACGATGCACGGGCAGGCGGGCGGTTTTTACCGTGGTAAAACTTTTCGCGCGCTGCGCTTCCCACGACCTGCGCGCGGCGCGGCATGGCGTGGAGGGGTGCGCGTGACGTGGGCAGCATGCGTGGGGCGGTTCCTGCACGCATGCATCACATTGTAGTAAAGAGGCGGCTCGCGCCTTCGCCGTAAAAAGAGGAAGGCGTGGAGGCGCGGCTCATTTACTGAATGGGGCCGGGTCGCGGTCTTCAAGGCGCCCACACCCCACGATCACGGGGTGGGGAGAGGTCGCTTCACCTATCCCTTCGGTTCTGCACGTCCGCCACGCGTCCTTCATGTGCCTGGGGTGGCAAGCGGTGGAGGTGGGAAAACGGACCGTCGTTGTTTGGGGCAGTGGGTCGGTCCCGATTCCCTGCGCCTTTGGTGGCTGGATTGGCGGCGGGCGGCGAGCCCGACCCGCCTTTATAAGGAGGGAAAGGGGATGGCGTCCGCACTCTTCTCACATCTATCTCCTCTCGCTTCTGCTTCTTCCTTTTACTCGCCATGGAGAAAGGGAATCCTGGTCCCTCGACGGTGGCGGCGAGGGTTGCCGCTCGACAGCGCATCCCTCCTCCTCCTGAGCCCGCGGTGGTAGAAACGGCCGCAAGGGGAATGGGTAGGGGGCGAGGCCGTGGGCGAGGCCGGGGCAGAGGTCGTAGTGCTCGCAGAAGAGGAGGACGGGGCGGCACGCTGGCTTCGCCCCGCCAATGATGCCTTTTCCGATGGAAGGCCATGTTGGAGACCAGCCCCGTGAATTCTTCATCAGGCTGCGCCGGCCTCCGCGTCGCCGTCTTCGTCTTCCCGCCCCATTTTCTCAGGAGATGGAGCGTGACCCGCCCCAATCCCTCAGATTGCACATGAAGGGCTGTGGGAATGGGGGCACGCGGGTCGACGTCGACTTCCCGGCTCCTCGGGTGATGTACCTCCGCCACGGATGGAAGACGTTCGCTCGCATCCACAGCCTGACAGCGGGCTTGTCCTCTACTTCAAATTAATGGAGGACGGCCTGCTCTCCGTCAAGGTCTTCGGAGACTTCGGGACTCGCCTGAAGTGCTGCATGGAGAGCTCCTCCGAGGGAGATTCCGGCGATGGAAGCTCTTCCTCGAGCGAAAGTGATGAGGAGGACAACGGGGCAGATGATGAGGACGAGTCCGACTAGGCGTCGGACACCCCGCGCTTTGTCTTGAGTGCGGCGGCAGAAGAAGATTCTGCACTGGCCGCTCCTCCCGAGTAGTTTTGCGGGGTGGGGCCAGCTCCTTGAACCTCTCGGGGATGTCTCCTTTGGCGGCTGGCGTCGAGAGGCCGCGGAAGAGGAAGAGGGCGGGCGGCAAGGCCGTCAACCGGAGTACGCGGGCACGGACGCCTTCATCGCGTATTGCCGGTCCTGCCGCCTCATCTTCCAGCTCCTTTCCCGGCACCGTCATCACCGGCCCACCCGTGGGCGGCCACCGAGGTGTTCTCTTGGTGCTTTCTGCTGCTCGTAGCTCGCCTAGGCGCCCCTTTTGCCCTCTCGCCTCCTTGACATGCCTTCTGAGGAGAGGGACAAGAAAGGGATTACGGGCATCTTATCTCCCTTTTAGTTTGTAAGCGTGCGGGCCTTTGTTAAATTTAGAACTTGTAATCCCCTTGCTCATGTTTTTCATTCCGTATGAACTGTACCTGTATGGGATGTTTTTAATGAAAAAGGGATGCTTGTCGGGTTTTTCGTTCGTGGGTAGACCCCGCGACAAGGAGCAAATTCTTGTTATTATTTAAGATAAACTTTTTTCGCCTGGCAACATGCTTTGCCGTCCCCCTCACTTCACTCGACCATTCTCGCGCTCTTGGCGGAGGCAGGGATGAAGCGGGCTTAGGCTCCTCGTTCTATCTCCTTGCCGCCACGGCTACAACCAAATCCAGACCTAGGAGATAATCCTTAGGTGCAGGAAAAGGGGAACACGATGCACGGAGATAAAGCGAGGTTTCACATGCCCCGATTACATTCGAAATGCATGACAGAGGATGAAAGACTTATCTGGATCTGCAGCCCCCGGCAACCTCATCTTGCCGCGGTTGGATCCTTGTGCTTGTAGCCCCCGGGAACTCTGGTTTGCCGGGGTCGGGACGCTGGTCCGTTTCCTTTCTTCCATGTAGCTCAACAGAAGTGCTCATGTGCCTTGTGAACCAAAGGAGGACAGGAAAGGAACAGATAGACGCGCACTCGACCTCTAGGCTAGGGCTTAGTCGCTGCTAAGCACTATCAACCCTAACCAAGGAAGAGACTCGACCTAGCATGCATGTTATAACTTAGGGCGCCAGTGCTTCATTTATTTATGCTTAGGGTCTGCGCCTGGCTTTGTACAAAGGGTCACATGCCTTGCCGGCAAAGCTCGTACAAAAGGTGGCTTGCCGGGAGGCCCGGCAAGCCGTGCCTTACGGGTAAAACTTGCGAAGATGCTCAATGTTCTAGGAGTTGCTCACTGGGACAGCATCTTCGGTCTCCAGGCGGACTGCGCCGGGCCTGGTGACTCGCATGACCCGATAAGGGCCTTCCCACTTTGGCGTCAACTTGTTGGAATTCTTGGTCGATCGAGCGCTACCGATTTAACAAGGTCGCCTTCCTCAAAGCTTCGGGCATGAACCTTGCGGCTATGGTAGCGGCGCAAGGCTTCTTTGGTAGCGTCTTGACTCCTCGCCGCCCGAAGACGATCTTCCTCAAGGAGCGTCGCATCATCTTGGCGCAACTGATCTTGCTCAAGCTCATCATAAGCGAGCACTCGAGGTGACCTGTATATGAGTTCTGTGGGGAGAACTGCTTCTGCCCCGTATACCAGGGCAAAAGGTGTCTGGCTGGTGGCTCAATTTGGCGTCGTCCTGATCGACCAAAGAACTGCCGGCAACTCATCAATCCAGCGCCTTCCACTCTTGTGTAGCTTGTCAAAGGTCTTCGTTCTCAGGCCTCGCATCACTTCAGCATTTGCCCTCTCCGCTTGGCCGTTGCTCCGTGGGTGTGCCACGGAAGCAAAACAGACCTTGCTACCGAGGTCATGAATGTATTGCATGAAGGTGTGGCTTGTGAGCTGTGTGCAGTTGTCAGTGATGACTCTGTTTGGCACACCAAAACGGCAGACCAGTCCCTTGAAGAACTTGACAGCTGACTGAGCAGTCACCTTTCTCACTGCTTCCACTTCCGGCCACTTTGTGAACTTGTCGATTGCAAGGTACAAGTACTCAAAGCCCCGACAAAGACGGGGAAAGGGCCCAGTATATCGATCCCCCAGACCGAGAATGGCCAGGAGAGAGGGATTGTTTGAAGGGCTTGATCTGGTTGATGAAGCTTCTTTGAATGGAACTGACACGCTTCACACTTGGTTACTAGTGCCGTTGCATCCTGGAGGGCGGTGGGCCAGAAGAAACCTTGCCGGAACACCTTTCCGGCAAGGGCCCTCGACCCTATGTGGGAGCCACATATGCCTCCATGTATCTCTGCCAACAGCTCGAGTCCTTCCTCCCGGGGGATGCATTTCAGTTTCACACCATTCAGCCTTCTCCTGTACAGGACGTCATCGACGAACTGGTACAGAGCGGACCGACGGGCTACTTTTTCCGCTTCTTCCTGCTCCTCAGGAAGCTCCCCTGTTTGGAGGAATTGGACGGTATGTTGTGCCCATGCCGAGCCCGGGCTCGACAGCAAGGACCAAAGGCATCTCTTCCGCCATGGGAGCGGTTGTCTCTACGGCCAGGGCTTGACGCCTTGCCGGAGCTGCTGTTTTGGCAGGCCCAGCGTCATGGCAAAGACTCTTGCCGGCAGCCCCAGGGGGCTCGGTAGGAAAGTACTTGCCGGGACCTGACTTCCTCCGCTTGTTCTGTGATACGTCTCCGTCGTATCTATTTTTCCAAACACTTTTGCCCTTATTTTGGACTCTAACTTGCATGATTTGAATGGAACTAACCCGGACTGACGTTGTTTTCAGCAGAATTGCCATGATGTTATTTATGTGCAGAAAGAAAAGTTCTCGGAATGACCTGAAACTTCACGGAACAACTTTTCAGAAATAATAAAAAATCGTTGCAAAAGATGAAGGCCAGGGGGGCCACCACCTGTCCACGAGGGTGGGGGCGCGCCCTCCCCCTAGGGCGCGCCCCCCTACCTCGTGGGCCCCCTGGAGCTCCTCCGACGCCAACTCTAACTCTATATATTTGCTTTCGGGGAGAAAAAAATAAAGGAGAAGAAATAATCATGTTTTACGATACGGAGCCGCCGCCAAGCCCTAAAACCTCTCGGGAGGGCTGATCTGGAGTCCGTTCGGGGCTCCGGAGAGGGGGATTCGTCGCCGTCGTCATCATCGACCATCCTCCATCACCAATTTCATGATGCTCACCGCCGTGCGTGAGCAACTCCATCATAGGCTTGCTGGACGGTGATGGGTTGGATGACATCTATCATGTAATCGAGTTAGTTTTGTTAGGGTTTGATCCCTAGTATCCACTATGTTCTGAGATTGATGTTGCTATGACTTTGCTATGCTTAATGCTTGTCACTAGGGCCCGAGTGCCATGATTTCAGATCTGAACCTATTATGTTTTCATGAATGTGTGTGAGTTCTTGATCCTATCTTGCAAGTCTATAGTCACCTACTATGTGTTATGATCCGGCAACCCCGAAGTGACAATAATCGGGACCACTCCCGGCGATGACCATAGTTTGAGGAGTTCATGTATTCACTATGTGCTAATGCTTTGTTCCGGTTCTCTATTAAAAGGAGGCCTTAATATCCCTTAGTTTCCATTAGGACCCGCTGCCACGGAGGGTAGGACAAAAGATGTCATGCAAGTTCTTTTCATAAGCACGTATGACTATATTCGAATACATGCCTACATTACATTGTGAATTGGAGCTAGTTACGTGTCACCCTATGTTATGATTGTTACATGATGAACCGTGATCGGCATAATTATCCATCACCGATCCAATGCCTACGAGCTTTTCCTATACTGGTTTACGCTTATTTACTTTCCCGTTGCTATTGTTACAATCATTACAAAACACCAAAAATATTACTTTTGCTTTCATTACTCTTTTGCTACTGTTACCACTACTATCATATTACTCTGCTACTAAATACTTTGATGCAGATATTAAGTTATCAAGGTGTGGTTGAATTGACAACTCAACTGCTAATACTTGAGAATATTCTTTGGCTCCCCTTGTGTTGAATCAATAAATTTGGGTTAACAACTCTACCCTCGAAAGCTGTTGCGATCCCCTACACTTGTGGGTTATCATTCTGCCCCGTTGATGGCTCGACGGATGGTTGAGTTAACCGGAGCAAAAAGGTACCTGGTTCCACAGGTAGCTTGAATGCAACACGCTTTGACAGGTAATCGGCGATACCGTCAAAGCGTTCCTCCCGCTTCCTCACCTCATCTACATAGGCCTCCATCAATGGGCTCTGGTAATCCTTGTTGACCTGCCTAACAACAAGCTGCGAGTCACGCTGACGATGAGCTTCTTAACCCCGAGGTCTGCCACGATCCACGAGACCGCGAGCAATCCCTCGTACTCGATAGTGTTGTTGGTGGACATCTCCACGGGAAGTGCATCTAGATCACGTGCTTGAGGTGCTCTCCGGCATGCGCGACAAGCAGCACACCGGCACCGGCGCCTTGCAGCGAGAAAGCCCCATCAAAGTACATGATCCAGTCGCGGTCTGCTTCCTTGCCGGGGAGAGTGGTCTCCTGGATTTCTTCGTCAGGTGTTGAGGTCCATTCTGCAATGAACTCCCCCAAGACTCTGCTCTGGATTGTCGAGGTACTTTCAAACTTCAAACCGAAACTTGATAACTCCAAGGCCCATTCCACAATCCTTCCGGTTGCATCTGGGTTATGCAGTATCCGTTGCAACGGGAGGCGGGTGATGACAGTGATCTTGTGGGCTTGGAAGTAATGACGCAGCTTCCTCGAGGCCATAAGGAGGCCGAAGAGCAATTTTTGCACACCGGAATACCTCGACCTAGCCCCTTGGAAGAGGGAGCTGACAAAGTAAACCGGGTGCTGCATCTTCTTCTTCTTCTGCACCACCTCACTCGACTGCGCGGGCACTGCCTTGGTGGCATCAGACTCTGCCGAGGGTCGTGCCTTGCCGGCACCAGGCCCTTCCGGGGGAATCTTTGGCTTGCCATCCACTGGTTCTGCCGCCGTCACTGCCGCCTTGTTGACCTCCCTCTGTGCCACCAATGCGGCGCTGGCCACTTGATTCGTCGCCGCCAGATATAGCAGCAACGGCTCTTGTGGTCTAGGCGCAACCAGTATTGGCGTGGAGGAAAGGTATTTCTTTAGATCCTGCAATGCTGCCTCGGCTACTGGGTCCACTCCATTGGGCCTGCCTTCTTCAAGATTCTGAAGAAAGGAAGGGCGCGCTCGGCGGACTTGGAGATGAATCGGCTCATGGTGGCGACGCAGCCGGTGAGCCGACGCACATCCTTGATCCGCTTGGGCGCCTCAATCTGCTCAATAGCCTTGATTTGTTCTGGGTTTGCCTCGATCCCGCGCTGTGACACAAAGAATCCGAGAAGCTTGCCGGACGGAATGCCGAAGACACACTTCTCAGGGTTCAGCTTAAGGTTGATCTTGCGCAGGTTGGCAAATGTCTCTTCCAGATCTTGCACAAGAGTCGGCCCGTCCTTGGTTTTGACCACTATGTCATCCATGTATGCCTCCATATTTCTATTGTGCTGAGGTTCAAAACCAATTTGGACTGCTCTTGCAAACGTCGAGCCAGCACTCTTCAACCCGAAAGGCATCCATAAAAAGCAATACGTACCACATGGGGTGATGAATGATGTCTTCTCTTCATCCTCTCTTGTCATGAAGATTTGGTGGTAGCCCGAGTAGGCGTCGAGGAATGATAACAGATCACAGCCGGCCGTGGAGTCAACAATCTGGTCAATGCGCGGCAACGGGAAGGGGTCCTTAGGACAAGCCTTATTGATATCTGTGTAATCAATACACGGCCTCCACTTCCCATTCGCCTTGCGCACCACTACCGGATTGGCCAACCACGTCGGGTGGAGCACTCCTCTCACCAAACCTGCCGCTTCCAACTTCCTGATCTCCTCTGTGATGAACTCCTGCCTCTCCAGAGCCTGCTTTCTAACCTTCTGCTTGACGGGTCGCGCATGAGGGCAGACAGCTAGGTGGTTCTCAATCACCTCCCTGGGAACACCGGGGATGTCGGATGCTTGCCAGGCAAACACGTCGACATTCGCCTGCAGGAAGGTGATGAGCGCGCCTTCCTATTTGCTGTCGAGGGTGGAGCCTATGGTGAAGGCCCCTCCCGTGCCATCCTCCCTGGCGAACACCTTCTTGGTCTGCGGTCGCTCGGCTCTGGATTTCTTGCTCTTGCCGGTAGAGCTCTCTGGCACATCCTCGACGGTAGCATAGCACTCTGAAAAGGCATGCTTGCCGGAGTGGGTGCGAGAGGTCTTGCCTGGCTTCCCCTTCCCTTCCGGGCCTCCAGCGGTAGGAGTAGGTGCCTTGACGGCAGCTACTGCAACTGCTTCCCGGTAGAGTTGGTCGGCGCAAATCAGCGCGTCCTTCTTGTCGGAGGGGACGGAGATGATGGTCAACGGCCCGGGCATCTTTAGCATGTTGTAGGCATAGTGTGATGCTGCCATGAACTTGGCTAGTGTCGGGCGGCCGAGGATTCCGTTGTAGGGCAAGGGGATCTCGGCCACGTCAAAGACGATCCTCTCCGTTCTGTAGTTCAACTCTCCTCCAAACGTCACGGGCAGTGTGCCCTTCCCCTTCGGCTGGCTCCTCCCTGGATTGACCCCTTGAAACGTACCCGTTTCCTCAAGGTCTCCATCAGGAATTTGCAGTCTTTTGATCACGACAGGCGAGATCAAGTTCAGGTCGGCCCTGCCGTCAACCAACATCTTGTTCGCCTTGAGGTTGCGTATCGTTGGTGAGACCAACAATGGCAAACACCCGACCGCGGTTGTGCGGTCAGGGTGGTCCTCGGCGTCAAAGATGAGGGGCGTGCTGGACCACTTCAAGCTTCGAAAGGCGTCGAACGATGGTTCCATCGCTGTAATCTCAAGCGCCACCGCTTGAGCCGGGCGGTGAGAAGTATGCAGCGAGGCGCCACCATCGACGCACATGGCCTCCATAGCCTTCTGGAACTCTTGCTCACCGGACTCGTCGTCCTCGTCGTGATCATCGTCTTCTTGTTTCTTGTCACGGCCCCGGGCGGGCCTCTCTTGCTGGTTGTCCTTGGCCGCCACGCTTCTTGTTGGATCCCTCGGCACAATCCTGGTCCTTCTCCTTGTCCCTCCTCTCGTACTCAGCTTTTTGCTTCTCAGCAAGCAGCTCGACTTCTCGGCAGTTCTAGAGGTCGTGGCCCTTGGTGCGGTGGATCTTGCAGTATTGCTTGCCAGAGCTTCCTGCCTTGTCGGTAGCCGCCAAGGCCCGGCAGGCGGCGCACCCGGCAATCTCCTTGCTGGGGGCATCTGCCTTGACCTTCTTGGCAGCGCCGATGTCGTCAGATCCTTCAACGGCAAGCACGGCCTTGCCTTTGCGTTTCCTGTTGCGACGCCGGCCCTTCTTCGTCGGGGTGGCGGCGTCTTCGTCGGTAGAGTCGGTTTCCGCACCGGCGTCTTCGCCGGGGTACTTCCTTCCCTCTTCAGCCCGGGCGCACCTATCGGCCAGAACGTAGAGCTCGGCCACATCCTTAACCTTGGTCATCGCCAGCTCTTCGCGCATCTTGCGGTTGCGCACGTTCTGATGGAACGCGCTGATCACAGCAGCGGGATGAACGTCGGGGATGTTGTACTGCACCCGGCTGAATCTCTGGATGTACTTGCGCAGGGGTTCCCCTTCCTTTTGGGGAATGATATGCAGATCACTGGCCTGGCCATGAGCTTGGTGGCCTCCTGTGAAGGCGCCAACGAACTCATGGCACAGATCCGACCAAGAAGAAATGGAATCCGCCGGCAAGTGCATCAACCAGGACATAACATTGGGCTTCAGTGCCAGCGGGAAATAGTTTGCAAGCACCTTGTCGTCGTGAGCTCGAGTAGCCTGCATCGCGATGGTGCAGATGCTGAGGAACTCGGACGGATGGGTTTTGCTAGTGTACTTCTCGCCAACGTCGGGCTTGAACGTGCGGTGGGACGACCACTGGAACTGCCACAGATCACGGGTGAAGGCCGGGCAGCCCACCTCATAAAGTAGGCCGCCGGAGCCCCCTCGTGCTGGGTGGTCCATAGCGGGTCCCGCCCGCTTGTCCGACTGGTGGCGTGTATCGCGCTAGCGCGCGATGGTGGTCCGAGCATCTTCGTGAGCTCATTCTCAAAGAACTTGGCGCTGGTCGCGGTGGGTCCGCGGGTCGGACGATGCTATAGAGATGTTATCACAAGCGTCATCACAACGGGCATACACCCGCGGCAGCTGGCGAGGAGGAGGAAAGTGCACCATGGCCGCAACTCCCACGGTCCTCCCAGTGCCAGCATGTGGTGGCTCGGTGGAGCGCCGACCCGAGGGCCCCGCCGGTCGCGGATCATCTTTGTTGGCGACGACGACGAGGCTCCGGATGGTGGCCCTCCACTCGTCGAGCTTCTTCGTAGCAGAAGGGGAGTCGAGGAGCAGCTGCGTGCGCGCCAAAGCTTCTGCTGGCGTGGGTGGCGGCGACAGCTGCGTGGATTGCGGCGCGCTTCGACTTCTAACTACGTTAGAAGGAGCTCCATTACGACCCAGCGGTTGCGTGCCATTTTCCCTAGCACTTCGGCGGGCATGCTGAACCCCTTCATCTCGTGGATGACGCACAGGGCTCTTCCCACGGCGGTGCCCAGGGTCACCAGTGTGGTGACGCTGCTCGGCGCGCACACCATGGGAAGAGCGCGCAGTGGTCACCGGCGTGGGCGTCTTGGAGGTCGCTGCGCCGCCCGGAGGTGGCACAACGACACCCCTAGAGGGCCCCACGCCGCCTGCGGGGGGCCCAACTCCGTCTTTGGATCTGGCGACGTGCGGCCGGTCGTCTGGCGCACGAACGACCCTGCTCGCCAGGCTCTGACTATCGGGGCGATGCTGGTGCTCGCGGACCGCGGCCCGGGTCCTGTCCGCGACCGGTCCACTACTCATCCGCACCGGCACGGGCCGTTCGGCTCCCAACGAGCCGATCACCGTGGCCGTCTTCTTTTAGGAGCCATGGCGACAAAGAACTGCTAGGCTAACTACTAGACCAGATTCTCGCAATTGCGCCCCCTACCTGGCGCGCCAAAGATGTCGGTGTGGAACGACACCTATGGGATCACAAGAATCCCTACTACGGATGTCGGGGCGCAGGGTTGCAAGAAGAGTAGGATCAGTAGCCAGCACGAGGATCGTTTACCCAGGTTCGGGCCGCGAGGATGCGTAAAACCCTAGTCCTGCTTTGGTGGGTGTATTTCAGAGAGTTCTTGAGCTCTCGAACTAGCTGTGATGAGTGCGTGGTTTGAAAGAGCCGAATCCTTCTCCAGTATGCCATGGGCCTCCTTTTATAGTCAAAAGGGGCTGCCACAGTGGCACACAGGAGGTGGAAAGGCGCATATTATTGCGATCTTATCGCCCGTATTACAGGACAAGACGCATTTAATGCGCTGCTGAGGTGTCCCCTAGCTTTATCGGGGACGGGGGCGAGGCCCGTCCCGTCTGTCGCCGCTCCTTCTCGCTTCGACACGCGCCCTGGCCAGCGATGCGTGTGGCGCCATGTAGGTAGGTAGGCAGCTGAGGTGGCACGGTGGTAGGGTCTTCACGAAGATCTACATGCCGCCACGTAGGCGCTTGGTGAGTTGGCCTGGAAGCTGCATGTTACCATGCAGGTGCCCGCCCAGCTGGTCGGGCTGGCAGCTGCATGTGAACGGTGGTGGAGAGTTTGTTGGTGCGGGCCTGGCAGTGGCCCTGCTGGCGTCTTTGGCTAGGGCCTTGCCGGGTGGCCGGGCAAGGGTCTTGCCGTGGCGCGCTGTTGTCCACAGCAAGGATCTTGCCGGGGGTCTCGTGGCTTTCTTCGGCAAGGATCTTGCCGAGGATCGTCCTCTTCTAATCCTCATCTGATCTTGGGTGTTCCTTGTCTTCACAAAGATCTGCATGCCACCATGGAGGTGCCTCCCGAGCCCTGGACCGACGTGATGTTGGAGACCGTGGGCTCAAGGGTGGCTCGCTCTGTTGGTGTGGGGTGAGCTGCCCCGGCAAGGGTCTTGCCGGGGGAACCTGCTTCGTCCCTCCGCTCTTTGTGGTCTTTGCCTTGGCATTGCTCTGGTTATCTTGGGCTTCGGTCTTACCTTGGCTCACCTCCCCTGTTCTGCTTGGTGTGACCGTGGGTGCGGCTCCGACTGCCCGTGCACAGGTAAAGTGGTACAAAAGTGCGCCCCCCTTTTGTACACCGACATACTCCTTCGCGATCCAATCCAATCCAAGTACCACACGGACGACACCTCCGAGATGTGCACTGATGAGTCCAGATTGTGTGATTATTTTGCTAGTATTTTTATGCCTACTCACTGTGCTTTGTGGAATTTTACCACCTTCATGCACTTCTTTTTTATTTTTCTCAGGTAACACTTTTCTGAACCCAATATAATTTTATGGAAGAAATCCCAAGAAATGGTAGCGGAATCACATATTTATAGTGATAATCACCTACCATAAAAATATTCAAGTAAAAAGGGCAAAGAAACACTCATCGCAGGGCCTCCAGGGCAACAGACGGGGTTCCATACGACCGCCTGTCAGGTCAACTATATTCACCTCGTGAAGATGGTTCATGGATCAGACGCCCAGAGACACCAGGAACTCGTCCAGAAGCAGAACACTAGCCGTTGGAGCGATCCGGAGGGAGGAATCAGCAAGGAGGAGGCAGCCGCCTCCATCACCATCATTGGGAAGGCCTCAACATCACCATCATCATCATCATCATCATCATCATCATCATCATCATCATCATCATCATCATCATCCGCGTCCCGCTCATTGTAACCTCAAGAACCCTAAAGGGATTGACTTGTGTATTACATGTGTGATTCATTCATTTTTTCCATCACCAGAGTTATGATGTTCGTTGACTTCATGCATGAGTAGTTCCCTTAGTTCTCAGGGATATGGATGAACCCTAGTGTGTAATTAATCATTGATATTAGGATTTTATATCCTCACTGTAACCTCAAGAACCCTAAAGGGATTGACTTGTATATTATATGCGTGATTCATTCATGTTTTCCATCGCCGGAGTTATGATGTTCGTTGCCTTCATGCGTGAGTAGTTCCCTTAGTTCTCAGGGATATGGATGAACCCTAGTGTGTAATTAATCGTTGATATTAGGAATTGATATCCTCTTTGCATGTTCATGTTAATTGTCTTCTTGACATTGGGTGAAGCCGACCGTCCAATGCATGCCAAATTTGGACGAAAGGTTGTTATTGTTGGAGACCCGTGTGGTTGCGGGGTTGGGTGATGTGACAGGCTGTTAAATTATGATCCAAATTCTAGTACCGTATTGGACTTGACGTAGTACATACAGTGTGGGCCTTTGCGTTGGTACCGACGCGCACGAGTACAACTCATTTACTTGTCCTACAAGGACTCCTATGTGTTGCCCCTCATATATACTCCATGTAGTCGCAACTCGCACGGTCCGTTGCCCTCGTGCTTGTAATACTCCTCCTCATAGTGATTGCGCCTTCGTGCGTCCGTGGTTTTCTCCAGCAAGGGTTTCCACGTAAAAATCCGTGTCTCTCGTGTCTCGTTTTATCTCATTATTATCTAACAAGTGGTATACGAGCCAGGTTTTAGATACGAGATTTTAGATCGAGAGATGTTAGGGTTCTGCGCGCGCCACCGCACGCGATCCATGGTTCCGAAGGCAGATTGATCTCTGGTGCGTCGATGTCAAGTCGCACGTCGTCAAGCGGAGTCCATGACGAGGTCTGCTCCACGGGTGATTTATCTGCGTTTCAAGTAGCCGAGACCGACGGAAGTTTGAGCCGATCAAAATCCGCTGCCCTTGTGCACACGCAGCATCGCTGGTGCGTGAGCTGCCGCTGCTAGTGCATCAATCGAGCCATCCCTGGCCGTTCCGCCGAGTTGCAGCTGTTGGTTGCTTCAAGTCCCGAGGTAAACAGCTATCAGCCGCCACTAACTCCACTTGAAGATCGGACCAATCATCAAGTACTACTCCAGTAGTACTTCTCACGTGAAGGCTGCAAGTTCAGTTTTCTATTTCCCTCCATCAATTGCTACGTCTACCCGTGAGCTACGAGGTGCTATTTTTCCAAGTTTCGTTGCTCCGCATTAATTAATTCTATCAAGATTTTTTTTCTACGGCTTGTATTACTTTGTGTACAGATTATCGACTCATGTCCTCCATGAAGTACGATCTTCCACTGCTGGACCGTGACACAATGTTTACCCTATGGCAAGTCAAGATGCGGGCGTTGTTAGCCCAGTCCGACTATGATGAAGCACTGGATAGTTTTGGGAAGAATAGAATTCAGGACTGGACTGATGAGGAGAAAAGAATTGATTGTAAGGCTTTGTCACAAATTCAACTCCATTTGCATAATAATATTTTGCAGGAAGTTTTGAGCAAGAAAACTGCCGCCGCTCTATGGTTAAAGCTGGAAGGGATTTGCATGTCTAAAGATCTCACCAAAGAAGATGCATCTGAAGCAAAAATTATTCCTGCACAGGTTACCCGAGGGAGGTAATGTTTTGAATCATATTTCAGAATTTAAAGAGATCATATCTGATCTAGCTGCAATGAAGGTTAAGTATGAAGAAGAGGATACTGCTTTAATGTTACTTTGTTCACTGCCAAGTTCTTATACCAATTTTCGAGACACCATATTATACAGTCGTGATACTTTCACACTTAATGAAGTTTATAAAGCTTTGAACTCTAAGGAGAAGATGAAATTAATGGTGCCTCATGATGGTTCGAGTTCATCCCAAGCAGAGGGATCGTCTGTTCGTGGCAGGACAAAGGAAAAGAACTCACACAATGGAAACAGAGGCAAAAGTAAGAACGGACACACGGGCCGGTCGCAATCCAGAGACAAGAAATATTGCAGATATTGCAAGAGAGACGGGCATGACATCTCAGAGTGTTTCAAGTTGAAGAACAAGGAAAAGAGAAAAGGTAACAAACAAGGTAAAAATTCTGCTAACGTTGCTCGTGATGATAGTTCCGATGATGCTCTTGTCGTTATTGCTGGATGTGCTGAGACCAATGATGAGTGGGTACTTGATACTGCATGTACTTTTCGTATGTGCCCACATAGAGATTAGTTTAATACTTTTGATTCTGCTACTTCTGCTGGTTCTATTTTGGGTTTTGATAATTCACCTTGCAAGATTGAAGGCATAGGTTCCGTTCGAATCAAGATGTTTGATGGCACAATCAGAACTTTGACAGATGTTTGGTATATTCCGAAGATGAAGAGAAATCTTATCTCTGTTAGTGCCCTTGATGCAAAGGGGTACAAGTATTCAGGTGGAGATAGCGTTTTGAAAGTCACCAAAGGTTCCCTTGTTGTGATGAAAGGTGACTTAAGTTCGACCAATGGTCTTTATTACCTTCGAGGTTCTACAGTTTCAGGTAACGCTACTCCAGTTATTTCAAAGAATTCTGATTGTGATGCTGCTAACCTTTGGCATATGCGCCTTGGACATATGAGTGAACTTGGTTTAGCAGAGTTAAATAAGAGAGGTCTTCTTGATGGATATGAACCTGGTAAATTGAAATTTTGTGAGCATTGTATGTTCGGCAAGCACAAGAGGGTGAAGTTCAACACTTCGACTCATACAAACTGAAGGTATTCTTGATTATGTCCATTCTGATTTATGGGGACCATCTCGCAGAAAGTCACTAGGTGGTGCTAGTTACATGCTGACTATTATTGATGATTATTCGAGAAAAGTTTGGCCTTATTTCTTGAAGCATAAATATGAAGCATTCTCAGTTTTTAAGGAGTGGAAGGTTATGATTGAAAGGCGGACTAAAAAGAAGGTAAAAATATTTCGCACTGATAATGGCATGGAATTCTGTTCTAAGCAATTTAAGAATTATTGCAAGTCTGAAGGCATTGTCAGACATTACACCGTTCCTTATACTCCTCAACAAAACAGTGTTGCTGAGTGTATGAACATGATCATTATTTCCAGAGCCCGTTGCATGTTGTCCAATGCAGGTTTGCATAGGCGTTTTTGGGCTGAGGCCGCTTCCACTGCTTGTTCGCATTAACCGTTCACCATCTATTGCTCTTAATAAGAAAACTCCAATTGAGGTATGGTCCGTTCACCACCGATTATTCAGAGTTGAGAGTTTTTGGTTGCACTGCTTATGCTCATGTTGATAATGGAAAATTGGAGCCTAGGGCTGTTAAGTGCATCTTTATTGGTTATAAGTCTGGTGTTAAAGGTTTTAAATTATGGAATCCTGAAACCCAAAAGGTTGTTATTAGCAGAAATGTTATCTTTAATGAATCTGCTATGTTGCATGATGTTTCATTTACTAATGTTCCCGTTGAGAGTGAACAACAGCCTATTGTTCAGGAGCCTACTATTCAGGTGGAGCATGTTATTGATTCAGGTGATACATCTGGTAATGAAATTGTTGATGCACATGATGAACCCCTCGTTAATGATGATAATGTCACTCCCACTCCAAATCAGCCCATTGTTCCGCCCAGTTGGAATCTCGCACGTGATGAGTTAGACGGGTATTAATAAACTCGAAAGGTTAATCAAGAGTGCAATACTATTTCTTTTGCTTTATCTGCTGCGTAAGAAATTGAAGGTAATGCCGAGCCTTCTTCATATTCCGAGGCTATTATTTCTGGTGATAGTAATAAGTGGATGACCGCTATGCATGATGAGATGGGATGACTTGAAAAGAATGGCACTTGGGATTTGGTAAGATTACCTAGAGAGAAGAAACCTATTCGTTGCAAGTGGGTTTTCAAGAGCAAAGTGTTGGGGAACGTTGCAGAAAATAAAAAATTTCTATGGTTTCACCAAGATCAATCTATGAGTTCATCTAGCAATGAGAGAGAGGAGTGCATCTACATACCCTTGTAGATCGCGAGCGGAAGCGTTCAAGAGAACGGGGTTGAGGGAGTCGTACTCGTCGTGATCCAAATCACCGATGATCCTAGTGCTGAACGGACAGCACCTCCGCGTTCAACACACGTACGGTTGGGGAAGACGTCTCCTCCTTCTTGATCCAGCAAGGGGGGAAGGAGAGGTTGATGGAAATCCAGCAGCACGACGGCGTGGTGGTGGATGCATCAACGATCTCGGCAGGGCTTCGCCAAGCGTCTGCGAGAGGGAGAGGTGTAGCAAGGGGAGAGGAAGGCGCCAAGAGCATGGGTGCGGCTGCCCTCCCTCCCCCCTCTTTATGTAGGACCCCTAGGGGGGGCGGCCCTGGAGATGGGATCTCCAAGGGGGGCGGCGACCAGGGGTGGCTTTCCCCCCAAGCCAGGTGGAGGCGTCCCCACCCCTAGGGTTTCCCAACCCTAGGCGCAGGGGGGACCAAGGGGGGGCGCACCAGCCCACCAGGGGCTGGTTCCCCTCCCACTTCAGCCCATGGGGCCCTCCGGGATAGGTGGCCCCACCCGGTGGACCCCCGGGACCCTTCCGGTGGTCCCAGTACAATACCTAGTGACCTCAAACTTTCCCGATGGCCGAAACCTGACTTCCTATATATAATTCTTTACCTCCGGACCATTACGGAACTCCTCGTGACATCTGGGATCTCATCCGGGACTCCGAACAACTTTCGGGTTACTGCATACTCATATCTATACAACTCTAGCGTCACCGAACCTTAAGTGTGTAGACCCTACGGGTTCGGAGACATGCGTACATGACCGAGACGCCTCTCGGCCAATAACCAACAGCAGGATCTGGATACCCATGTTGGCTCCCACATGCTCCTCGATGATCTCATCGGATGAACCACAATGTCGAGGATTCAAGCAACCCCGTATACAATTCCCTTTGTCAATCGGTACGTTACATGCCCGAGATTCGATCGTCGGTATCCCAATACCTCGTTTAATCTCGTTAACGGCAAGTCACTTTACTGCATCAGTAATGCATGATCCCGTGACCAGAGACTTGGTCACACCGAGCTCATTATGATGATGCATTACCGAGTGGGCCCAGAGATACCTCTCCGTCATACGGAGTGACAAATCCAGTCTCGATTCGTACAACCCAATGTACACTTTCGGAGATACCCGTAGTGTAACTTTATAGTCACCCAGTTACGTTGTGACTTTGGCACACCCAAAGCACTCCTACGGTATCCGGGAGTTGCACAATCTCATGGTCTAAGGAAATGATACTTGACATTTGGAAAAGCTCTAGCTAAACGAACTACACGATCTTTGAGCTATGCTTAGGATTGGGTCTTGTCCATCACATCATTCTCCCAATGATGTGATCCCGTTATCAATGACATCCAATGTCCATAGTCGAAACCATGACTATCTGTTGATCAACGAGCTAGTCAACTAGAGGCTCACTAGGGACACGTTGTGGTCTATGTATTCACACGTGTATTACGATTTCCAGATAACACAATTATAGCATGAATAATAGACTATTATCATGAACAAAGAAATATAATGATAACCATTTTATTATTGCCTCTAGGGCATATTTCCAACAGTCTCCCACTTGCACTAGAGTCAATCATCTAGTTACATTGTGATGAATCGAACACCCATAGAGTTCTGGTGTTCATCATGTTTTGCCCTAGGGAGAGGTTTAGTCAACGGATCTGCTACATTCAGGTCCGTATGTACTTTTACAAATATCTATGTCTCCATCTTGAACATTTTCACGAATGGAGTTGAAGCGACGCTTGATGTGCTGGTCTTCTTGTGAAACCAGGCTCCTTGGCTAGTGCAATAGCTCCAAGGTGTTGTCACAGAAGAGTGCGATCGCCCCGACGCATTGGGTATGACTCCTAGGTCGGTGATGAACTCCTTCACCCAGATTGCTTCATGCGCTGCCTCCGAGGCTGCCATGTACTCCGCTTCACATGTAGATCCCGCCATGACGCTTTGCTTGCAACTGCACCACTTACTGCCCCACCATTCAAAATAAACACGTATCCGGTTTGTGACTTAGAGTCATCCAGATCTGTGTCGAAGCTAGCGTTGACGTAACCCTTTACGACGAGATCTTCGTCACCTCCATAGACGAGAAACATGTCATTTGTCCTTTTCAGGTACTTCAGGATATTCTTGACCGCTGTCAAGTGTTCCTTGCCGGGATTACTTTGGTACCTTCCTACCAAACTTACGGCAAGGTTTACATCAGTCCGTACACAAAGATGGCATACATAATAGATCCTATGGCTGAGGCATAGGGGATGACACCCATCTCTTCTTTATCTTCTGTTGTGGTCGGGCATTGAGCCGAGCTCAATCTCACACCTTGCAATACAAGCAAGAACCCTTTCTTGGACTGATCCATATTGAACTTCTTCAATATCTTATCAAGGTATGTGCTTTGTGAAAGACCTATGAGGCGCCTTGATCTATCCCTATAGATCTTGATGCCTAATATGTAAGCAGCTTCTCCAAGGTCCTTCATTGAAAAACACTTATTCAAGTAGGCCTTAATGTTGTCCAAAAGTTCTATATCATTTCCCATCAAAAGTATGTCATCTACATATAATATGAGAAATGCTACAGAGCTCCCACTCACTTTCTTGTAAATGCAGGCTTCTCCATAAGTCTCAAGATAAACCCAAACGCTTTGATCATCTCATCAAAGCGAATGGTCCAACTCCGAGATGCTTGCACCAGCCCATAAATGGATCGCTGGAGCTTGCATACCTTGTTAGCATTCTCGGGATCGACAAAACCTTCCGGCTGCATCATATACAGTTCTTCCTTAAGATAGCCGTTAAGGAATGCCGTTTTGACGTCCATCTGCCATATCTCGTAATCATAGTATGCGGCAATTGCTAACATGATTCGGACGGACTTCAGCTTTGCTACGGGAGAGAATGTCTCATCGTAGTCAACCCCTTGAACTTGTCGATAATCCTTAGCGACAAGTCGAGCTTTATAGATGGTAACATTACCATCCGCGTCCATCTTCTTCTTAAAGATCCATTTGTTTTCTGTTGCTCGCCGATCATCGAGCAAGTCTTTCAAAGTCCATGCTTCGTTTTCATACATGGATCCTATCTCGGATTGCATGGCTTCAAGCCATTTGTTGGAATCTGGGCCCGCCATCACTTCTTCATAGTTCGAAGGTTCACCGTTGTCTAACAACATGATTTCCGTGACAGGGTTGTCATACCACTGGTGTGGAACGTGTCCTCGTGGACTCACGAAGTTCAAGAGTAACTTGATCTGAAGTACATTGATAATCATCATTAATTTCCTCTTCTGTTCGTGCTGGCACCATAGGAACATCTTCCTTAGCTGCGCTACTCACCGGTTCACGAGGTAGTACTTCATCAAGTTCCACTTTCCTCCCACTTACTTCTCTCGAGAGAAACTCTTTCTCCAGAAAGGACCCGTTCTTGGCAACAAAGATCTTGCCTTCGGATCTGAGGTAGAAGGTATACCCAATGGTTTCCTTAGGGTATCCTATGAAGACATATTTTTCCGACTTGGGTTCGAGCTTTTCAGGTTGAAGTTTCTTGACATAAGCATCGCATCCCCAAACTTTTAGAAACGACAGCTTAGGTTTCTTCCCAAACCATAATTCATACGGTGTCGTCTCAACGGATTTAGACGGTGCCCTATTTAAAGTGAATGTAGCTGTCTCTAGAGCGTATCCCCAAAATGATAGCGGTAAATCGGTAAGAGACATCATAGACCGCACCATATCCAATAAAGTGCGATTACGACGTTCGGACACACGGTTACGCTGAGGTGTTCCAGGCGGCGTGAGTTGTGAAACGATTCCACATTTCCTTAAGTGCGTACCAAATTCGTGACTTAAATATTCTCCTCCATGATCTGATCGTAAGAACTTTATTTTTTGTTCATGTTGATTCTCTACCTCATTATGAAATTCCTTGAACTTTTCAAAGGTCTCAGACTTGTGTTTCATCAAGTAGACATACCCATATCTACTCAAGTCGTCAGTGAGAGTGAGAACATAACGATATCCTCCACGAGCCTCAACGCTCATTGGACCGCACACATCAAGATGTATGATTTCCAATAAGTTGGTTGCTCGCTCCATTGTTCCGAGAACGGAGTCTTGGTCATTTTGCCCATGAGGCATGGTTCGCATGTGTCAAATGATTCATAATCGAGAGACTCTAAAAGTCCATCAGCGTGGAGCTTCTTCATGCGCTTGACACCAATGTGACCAAAGGCGGCGATTGCCACAAGTATGTGGGACTATCGTTATCAACTTTACATCTTTTGGTATTCACACTATGAATATGTGTAACATCACGTTCGAGATTCATTAAGAATAAACCATTGATCATCGGGGCATGACCATAAAACATATCTCTCATATAAATAGAACAACCATTATTCTCGGATTTAAATGAGTAGCCATCTTGTATTAAACGAGATCCAGATACAATGTTCATGCTCAAAGATGGCACTAAATAACAATTATTGAGGTTTAAAACTAATCCCGTAGGTAAATGTAGAGGTAGCATGCCGACGGAGATCACATCGACCTTGGAACCATTCCCGACGCCAAGATCGTCACCTCGCCCTTCGCCAGCCTCCGCTTATTCCGCAGCTCCCGCTTTGAGTTACAAATATGAGCAACGGCACCGTATCAAATACCTGGGAGCTACTACGAGTACTTGGTAAGGTACACATCAATTACATGTATATCACATATACCTTTAGTGTTGCCGGCCTTCTTGTCCGCTAAGTATTTGGGGTAGTTCCGCTTCCAAAGGTTCCGCTTCCTTGCAATAAAAGCACTCAGTTTCAGGCTTGGGTCCATTCTTTGACTTCTTCCGGCAATCGGCTTACTGCGTATGCTGCAACTCCCTTGCCGTCCTTCTTGAAGTTCTTCTTACCCTTGCCTTTCTTGAACTTAGTGGTTTTATTCACCATCAACACTTGATGTTCCTTCTTGATTTCTACCTCCGCTGATTTCAGCATTGAATATACCTCAAGAATGGTCTTTTCCATCCCCGCATATTGAAGTTCATCACAAAGCTCTTGTAGCTCGGTGGAAGCGACTGAAGGATTCTGTCAATAACCGCGTCATCCGGGAGATTAACCCCCAGCTGAGTCAAGCGGTTGTGCAACCCAGACATCTTGAGTATGTGCTCACTGACATAACTATTTTCTTCCATCTTACAACTAAATTACTTGTCGGAGACTTCATATCTCTCGACCCGGGCATGAGCTTGGAAAACCATTTTCAGCTCTTCGAACATCTCATATGCTCCGTGTTGCTCAAAACGCTTTTGGAGCCCCGGTTCTAAACTGTAAAGCATGCCGACCGAACAAGGGAGTAATCATCAAGACGAGACCGCCAAGCGTTCATAACGCCTTGGTTCTCTCGATGGGAGCTTCACCTAGAGGTGCTTCTAGGACATAATCTTTCTTTGCAGCTATGAGGATGATCTCGTGTTAGGACCCGGTCAGAGATAGTTGCTGCCATCATCTTTCAGCTTGGTTTTCTCTAGGAACGCAGCGTTGAAGTTGAGGTGGACATGAGCGTTGGCCATTTGATCTACAAGACATATTTGCAAAGGTTTTAGACTAAGTTCATGATAATTAAGTTCATTGAATCAAATTATTTAATGAACTCCCACTCAGATTAGACATCCCTCTAGTCATCTAAGTGATACACGATCTGAGTCGACTAGGCCGTGTCCGATCATCACGTGAGACGGACTAGTCATCATCGGTGAACATCTCCATGTTGATCGTATCTTCCATACGACTCATGTTCGACCTTTCGGTCTCTTGTGTTCCGAGGCCATGTCTGTACATGCTAGGCTCGTCAAGTTAACCTAAGTGTTTATGCGTGTGTAAATCTATCTTACACCCGTTGTATGTGAACGTTAGAATCTATCACACCCGATCATCACGTGGTGCTTCGAAACAACGAACTTTCGCATAGCGCACGCTTAGGGGGAACACTTTCTTGAAATTATTATGAGGATCATCTTATTTACTACCGTCATTCTAAGTAAACAAGATGCAAAAACATGATAAACATCACATGCAATCAAATAGTAGTGACATGACATGGCCAATATCATATAGCTCCTTTGATCTCCATCTTCGAGGCTCCATGATCATCTTCGTCACCGGCATGACACCATGATCTCCATCATCATGATCTCCATCATCGTGTCTCCATGAAGTTGCTCACCAATTATTACTTCTACTACTATGGCTAACAGTTTAGCAATAAAGTAAAGTAATTACATGGCGTTGAATCAATGACACGCAGTTCATACAATAATTAAGACAACTCCTATGGCTCCTGCCGGTTGTCATACTCATCAACATGCAAGTCGTGATTCCTATTACAAGAACATGATCTCATACATCACATATATATCATTCATCATTCATCACAACTTTTGGCCATATCACATCACAATCACATGCTGCAAAAACAAGTTAGACGTCCTCTAATTGTTGTTGCATGTTTTACGTGGCTGCAATAGGGTTCTAGCAAGAACGTTTTCTTACCTACGTAAAAGCCACAACGTGATTTGTCAACTTCTATTTACCCTTCATAAGGACCATTTTCATCGAATCCGCTCCAACTAAAGTGGGAGAGACAGACACCCGCTAGCCACCTTATGCAACTAGTGCATGTCAATCGGTGGAACCTGTCTCACGTAAGCGTACGTGTAAGGTCGGTCCGGCCGCTTCATCCCACAATACCGCTGAAGCAAAATAAGACTAGTAGTGGCAAGAAAGTTGACAACATCTACGCCCACAACAAGTTTTGTTCTACTCGTGCAAAGAGAACTACGCATAGACCTAGCTCTGATACCACTGTTGGGGAATGTTGCAGAAAATAAAAATTTTCTACGATTTCACCAAGATCAATCTATGAGTTCATCTAGCAAAGAGAGAGAGAGGAGTGCATCTACATACCCTTGTAGATCACGAGCGGAAGCGTTCAAGAGAACGGGTTGAGGGAGTCGTACTCGTCGTGATCCAAATCACCGATGATCCTAGTGCTGAATGGACAGCACCTCCGCGTTCAACACATGTACGATTGGGAAGACGTCTCCTACTTCTTGATCCAGCAAGGGGGAAGGAGAGGTTGATGAAGATCCAAAGCAGACGACAAGTGGTGGTGGATGCAAAGAATGATCTCGGCAGGGCTTCGCCAAGCGTCTGCGAGAGGGAGAGGTGTAGCAAGGGGAGAGGGAGGCGCCAAGAGCATGGGTGCGGCTGCCCTCCCTCCCTCCTCTTTATATAGGCCCCCTAGGGGGGGTGCCGGCCCTGGAGATGGGATCTCCAAGGGGGGGCGGCCAGGGGGTGGCTTTGCCCCCAAGCCAGGTGGAGGCGCCCCCACCCCTAGGGTTTCCCAACCCTAGGCATAGGGGGCCCAATGGGGGGGCGCACCAGCCCACCAGGGGCTGGTTCCCCTCCCACTTCAGCCCATGGGGCCCTCCGGGATAGGTGGCCCCACCCGGTGGACCCCCGGGACCCTTCCGGTGGTCCCGGTACAATATCGGTGACCCCCAAAACAATACCGGTGACCCCCAAAACTTTCCCGATGGCCGAAACCTGACTTCCTATATATAATTCTTTACCTCTGGACCATTCCGGAACTCCTCGTGATGTCCGGGATCTCATCCGGGACTCCGAACAACTTTCGAGTTACTGCATACTCATATCTATATAACCCTAGCGTCACCGAACCTTAAGTGTGTAGACCCTACGGGTTCGGGAGACATGCAGACATGACCGAGACGCCTCTCCGGTCAATAACCAACAGCGGGATCTGGATACCCATGTTGGCTCCCACATGCTCCTCGATGATCTCATCGGATGAACCACGATGTCGAGGATTCAAGCAACCCGTATACAATTCCCTTTGTCAATCGGTATGCGTTACATGCCCGAGATTCGATCGTTGGTATCCCAATACCTCGCTTAATCTCAAGCATCGGCAAGTCACTTTACTCGCATCAGTAATGCATGATCCCGTGACCGAGACTTGGTCACATTGAGCTCATTATGATGATGCATTACCGAGTGGGCCCAGAGATGCCTCTCCGTCATACACGGAGTGACAAATCCAGCCTCGATTCGTGCCAACCCAATGCAGACACTTTCGGAGATACCCGTAGTGTACCTTTATAGTCACCCGATTACGTTGTGACGTTTACACACCCAAAGCACTCCTACGGTATCCGGAGTTGCACAATCTCATGGTCTAAGGAAATGATACTTGACATTTGGAAAAGCTCTAGCTAAACGAACTACACGATCTTTGAGCTATGCTTAGGATTGGTCTTGTCCATCACATCATTCTCCCAATGATGTGATCCCGTTATCAATGACATCCAATGTCCATAGTCAGGAAACCATGACTATCTGTTGATCAATGAGCTAGTCAACTAGAGGCTCACTAGGGACACGTTGTGGTGTATGTACTCACATGTGTATTATGATTTCCAGATAACACAATTATAGCATGAATAATAGACTATTATCATGAACAAAGAAATATAATGATAACCATTTTATTATTGCCTCTAGGGCATATTTCCAACAGAAAGAAGGTGTTTCTCCTAATGATGAGACAAGATATAAAGCAAGGTTGGTTGCTAAAGGTTATAGCCAGATTCCAGGTATTGACTATAACGAAGTCTTTTCTCCTGTTGTGAAGCATAGCTCTATTCGCACTTTACTCAGTATTGTTGCCATGCATGACTTTGAGCTTGAACAATTGGATGTTAAAACTGCATTTTTACATGGAGAATTAGAAGAGGATATTTATATGGAACAACCTGAAGGTTTTGTTATTCCTGGAAAAGAAAAGCTTTTCTGTAAGTTAAAGAAATCTCTTTATGGATTGAAGCAATCCCCTAGACAGTGGTACAAGAGATTTGACACCTTTATGCTCTCTCAAGGTTTCAAAAGGTCTAATTATGATAGTTGTGTCTATTTGAAAACTATCAATGGTTCAACTATTTATTTGCTCCTTTATGTTGATGATATGCTAATTGCTGCAAAGAGTATGTCAGATATTGATGAACTAAAGAAGCAATTGAGTAATGAATTTGAGATGAAGGATTTGCATGCAGCAAAGAAAATACTTGGCATGGAAATATCCAGAGATAGACCGTCAAAAGTATATCTAAGTCAGAGAGGATATATTGATAAAGTTCTTCATCGTTTTAATATACATAATGCCAAGCCGGTGCGTACTCCGTTAGTTGCACACTTCAAGTTATCATCAGCCTTATGTCCTAAGTCAGATGCAGATATTGAGTACATGTCTTGAGTTCCCTATTCGAGTGCAGTTGGTTCACTTATGTATGCCATGGTTTTTTCCCGTCCGGATTTATCTTATGCATTGAGTGTTGTCCGTAGATACATGGCTAATCTCGGAAAAGAGCATTGGAAAGCAGTTTAGTGGATTTTCAGATACCTGCGAGGTACTTCTAATGCTTATTTACAGTTTGGGAAAACTAGAGGTGGACTTGTTGGTTTTGTTGATTATGATTTTGCTGGTGATTTGGATAAGAGAAGATCACTCACAGGTTATGTTTTCACCATTGGTGGTTGTGCTGTGAGTTGGAGAGCAACTTTGCAGTCTATTGTGGCATGTTCCACTACTGATGCCGACTATATGGCTATTTCTGAGGCATGTAAAGAAGCTATCTGGTTGAGAGGTTGTACACTGAGCTTTGTGGAGATTCATCTTGTCCTACCATATTTTCTGACAGTCAAAGAGCCATATATCTTACAAAGAATCCAATGTATCATGAGAGGACAAATCACATTGATGTCAGATTTCATTATATTCGAGATGTTGTTGCTGAAGGCAATTTGAAGGTATGCAAGATAAGTACTCATGATAATCCTGCTGATATGATGACAAAGCCAGTTCCAACCAATAAGTTTGAGCTTTGCTCAGGCTTAGTTGGTTCTCACTAGTCCTATGGACTTTGACGCACAAGGTGTTTATGCTGATTTGGATGGAGTTATTCACTTTCTTCGATTACTGGAGGGAATTTGGCTCAAGGTGGAGATTGTTAAATTATGATCCAAATTCTAGTACCGTATTGGACTAGACGTAGTACATACGGTGTGGGCCTTTGCGTTGGTACCGACGCGCACGAGTACAACTCGTTTAGTTGTCCTACAAGGGCTCCTATGTGTTGCCCCTCATATATACTCCATGTAGTCGCACCTCAGACGGTCTGTCGTCTCGTGCTTGTAATACTCCTCCTCATAGTGATTGCGCCTTCGTGCGTCCGTGGTTTTCTCCCGCAAGGGTTTCCACGTAAAAATCTGTGTCTCTCATGTCTCACTTTATCTCGTTATTATCTAACAAAGGCCACATCTCCCTTCACAGTGGATCGTTGCAGCAGGGGGTAAAACGGAGACTACCTATAGGCTGCGTCCATGGGGACCTATTTTCCCTTAATCACTGTTTGATAACCGGAGTGGGGAAGAACAGTGATGGCGTATGTGATACGGGCTGTGTATGCACGTATCAATACCAGCTCTACCCACAAATAGAAACATGCAAAGTGGCTTAGGAATCCGAAGTGACGTTGTGTTTAGGCACCGCTATAGATGCACACTAGAGGGGATTCCGAACAAATCTTGTGCTCGGCAAATATCTGTCTCCTCTCTCCAATTGGGTTGGGGATTGTCTTCACAAGAGTAGTCCACTAAGAATAGACACCATCAGCTAGGTAGTATCCTTTGTTGTAGTGGTGGCCATTGATCTCAGCATTGACCTTTTAGCAGTTGCCTTCTGAAAGCTTTACGAACACCGGAGAGCGCTGAAGCACGTTGATGTCATTGTGACAGCCGGCCAGTGCCGAAGAAAGAGTGAAATCCAGAGATATTGTGAAGCCGCGGCCTCAAGTATGACAGTGCAAGTTTTCACATGGCCCCTATACTACCCTTGCCAAGCAGATGGACAATTCTTCCACTTCCAGCGCATACAATCTATGCTACCAAACATCCTCGAAAAAGCCTCTATTGGCATTGATCGCTAACAACCGGGTTGTATCTGCAGCAGTTGACTCTCTCAAGTACTCCGAGCCAAACACAGCTACCACAGCCTTGCAGAACCTCTACATGGATTCTAGGCGTGTGGACTCACTCATGCAGACATACTCATCATATCACCGGGTATTACGTATGCAAGCATCCGAATAGCTGCAGTGCGGTTCTGACAAGAGGAGAAGCCAGCCTTTCCCAGGGCATCCTCCTTGCATACGAAATAATCATCGCACGCCACCCCCCTCCCGGATAAGATTGAACACATATCTAACCATTCAGAAGTGGCGTCGGAATAGGCTGTGTTTGAAGTGGGGAAGCGGACTTGAAGTAGTCCTCCAAGAGTAGGCAATGACCACTCGCTCTGTTATGATTGAACGCCGAAGCAATGCCCCGAAAATTGAGCCCCTGAACATCGGCCGCCGGTTAGCAATGTGGTCATGAATGACCAAAGTAGCAACCACAATCTCCTCATCGCCTGACAAAGAATCGTCTGAATCGCAGATGAAGTTGTTGAAAGAGTACTCATCGCCACTATCCATCTGTACCTGCGGGCGAAACGTTGAACACCTTGTGGCATGGTGGAAGAAGCCGCCCGGTGAAGAGCCCCGCGTCTCTCCCAGACCAGGCAGCAGGCCTGTCGGCATGGAGGTGACCGGTGTTGCTGGCGGCGACGGAGGTGAGGGGGTGGGGTGGTTGTGGGGGTGCTACGGCGGCAGCGAAAACAGTCCACCAACACCTGCAAGAGCGGTCGTCGGGTGCGGCGTGCTGCAGTAGGAGGTTTGTGCGTGCGGACGGCGGCCTGGGCAGCGTACAACTGGCCGGAACTGGGCGACAACGTCGAGGGCGTGGTGGCCGGGAGTGTTGGCTATTGATAGGAAAGGGGGGAATGGCCTATGTGCCACCGACTGACGGGTCAGAGGAGGACAAGGGCGGGCGTCGTTGATGCAATCCCGACCCAAATTTAAATATGAAATAAGTCACACGCGGACAAAAAACATACACACTTCTATCTCGGCGCGTTGGACCGCCGTTTGTTTCAATTCCGATCTAAACGGACGGCGCAGACGGCATGCAGCGCACGCGGCAAGAGTGCTGTTCGCCGCAGCCAAAGAAAGTGACCAAACAAACCACGCTCCTCTAATCCTCATCCCCCTCCCGCCTCCCAAACCGAGTCCACCAAAAGTTTCCCGCGCGGCCACGCCAAATTCCCCTTCTCCCCCACCGCTCGCGCCTTCCGCCCGGCCGAGCCCCCAACACAACGCCCGCCGCGCGCGATCTGCCGTCCCTGCCGGTCCCAGGCTCCAGCCGTGGCAGATCCGGCCCTGTCCCGCAGCGCCATTCCGTCGAACACTTCGCGCGCGGCGGCAGGAGGGCCTGGCGGAGGAGGGGCAGGATGTACGCGAGGCGCGCGTCGCAGCTGCTGAAGGAGCTCGACGCCTGCGAGCCCGGCCAGCTCGTGGTTTTCAACGTAATTCTTCGCCTCTCTACTCCATACGCGCTCGCAGTCTCTGGCCACTGGCTTTGAATCCGAGTCCGCGGTGCTCTGCTTACCTTGATGCGTCTGTTTTAGGGCCCAATTTTGCCCAATCTGGTTTTGTTAGGTGTCTGTATGCGAGAAATTGGATTTATAAACTCTCTATTTTACAGCCCTATGGGAATTGTTATGTTCTCGCATCCTGTGCGGTTTGTTATGTGTTTACTCCTAAGAGCTCCGGATCTTCAGACGAGCCTTAGGGTTCTGCATCCTTGTTACTATGTTAAAGCGTAATTTTGTTGAATATTGTTTGTGAGAGTATTATTTATCAGCAAGTGTTACGTGCCGGCACCTGAACTGCACAAAGCCTCGGCACAATTGTTAGTGATTTGCCTGGCCTGTGAAGGTTCTGGCAGCTGTTAACCAACATCTGTTTACTATCAAGTGCTTCGCGCCACTCTTCCTTGCAATTATGTGAACCAACACATACCGGCTAAACTGCAAGGTTCATGAAACCGAATTCCATGTTTTTTTGAGAAACGAATTCCATGATATTGCTGTCAAAGTATTCATTACTTGCGTGGATGATAAATTGTACTGCCGCAACATCTTTATGACGGAACTCTGGCATTAGCTGCAGCACTGTGTCATATTCTTGTACTGTTTGGGCAGTATGATTCTGGCAGCTACAGTTCCTTTTCATTTGTCCGTTATGCTGATCCCTAACTCGTTGTCTTATGGAATTTGCAGACCGATGTATTTGATCAGGTCATTAGAGAGTGTGGTGAGCACAATGCACAGTTTCAGGCATTGATCAGGTACTTGAACCCTATTAGAATGTTGGTGCTCATATAACCTCGACCTGTGAGTAACCTATTAATTTCACCATTTCATCAGCAAAATAAACTAACTGCGTTGAACCAACAGCATCCTTAGTTGCTATCCTCACATCGAAGTGTACAGACTATTCA
Organism: Aegilops bicornis; assembly: GCA_021605145.1. Classification (NCBI taxonomy): domain Eukaryota; kingdom Viridiplantae; phylum Streptophyta; class Magnoliopsida; order Poales; family Poaceae; genus Aegilops; species Aegilops bicornis. Next base: position 522,704,992 of record CM038669.1, read on the forward strand.
AACGCCTGATCTGCTTTATGTTTATGACAGAAAAATGGTGGAGCAAAACTTAGACATTGAAACAACAAGAAACGAAGACCACTATGGTGCAGCTATCCACCATCTCTCGCTGCTCCGCAACAAAAGATGCCTCATGGCTTACATGTACACTATTCAGATCTCACATCGGGCCCTCTCTCCCCTTCAATGCTGATTATACATGCTTAACCTGCTTTTTGGTGCACACTAGCTGAAATCATTGTATCCAACTAGGTACAACCGAGCAGAAACTATTCGGAGCTTTAGATGGAAAATTGGTCCTGTGCTTCCTCATGAAATACAAGAAAAGCTCAATTTTTCAGAGAAAGAGTACTTCAGAAGCCACTCTTCAGCCATTAAGTCTTATATCTCAGAGATGGATATAGATTTAACAGTGGTATGTATACTTCCTGTTTCATTCACTTTTTGGGGATGAAACACGATTACCGGACTTATTGTACATTTTTTATAGGACATGGTACCCCCCAAGGATCCTTATATCCAGGTTCGGGTGCTGGAGGACATTGGTGAAGTATCTCTTGGTGACCATTCTGTGTCATTGACAAAAAATTCACTCCATTTCCTTAGACGCACAGATGCAGAACAATTTATATCACAGGTTTGCTATCTGTTACACTGTATTTTCCCACTCTGAATGGACCCAGTGCGAATAATATTCTGTTTAATTTTAATAGGGTCTCATGGAAGAATTTCTGGAGTAGGGATCACATATGATGTAAAATAGGTATTGCTCCTCAAGTCCTCACTATGATCTTGTTAGTTACTTAAACAGCAGCATAAACGCAATACATTGACCAGTGCTGGCAGCATGTCTTAGACATGAAAAGGCTTGATGGTTACTGAACTCCTTTTCACCTGAACATATGGCTTGTACTATTAGCTACCAACTTCGAACTTGTGTCGTGCATTTTGACCTTATTTTTTTGAATCAATGTCTGTGAGCTGCAGATTTTAAGTACCACCCACAACATTTTCTTCGCTGCTGCTGTTTGGTGGAATATGCACTCTTGAGGTTCTGATCGAGACTGTGAAAAAGGAAAGAACACATGCTACCTTCAGATGTTAAGGCACGAGGCAACACAAGGGACTATGAACTGTGGACCTCCAGCCTAGTTGTTTGTGATGATTTGTAGTCTTTAGATGAATGGCTTAATCTTGTTGTATTATGTTGTGACAGAATTTAAAACTTCGTAAAATTGTATAAGCAATTTTCCTGTAAGTCATGCAGTAGAAAGATGACAAGTTCTGTTTTACTGAAAATGACAACTTGTTCTCAACCTGAAACTCTTAATGTTTTCTGAGTTCTGACAAACTCAACTGTTCTCTCCCGTGTTCCTTTTCCTGCAACCACAGCTGTGACATCCTGAGTTGGAACTCTACTTGTTTAGTCAGAGGCAACAACTCAGACTCGCGTTTCAATTACCGTCCTGAGTCTCTTTTCATCACTTTGCCAGGAAGAAAGCCTAACGCAGTACATCTTTGTGCATCAACGTTCCTGCTTTAGGAACATGTATTTATTTAAAGGTGTACTGGACATCACTTGGTTGAGGCTGCATCTTCTTTTGGTCACCACAAGTTTCTTGAGATGCTTTTATTCAGGTCAAACTTACACACTGGATGAGTGCAGTGTCATGCTGTTCCTGGCATAATCCCTGGTTGCACATGTTGGTGTTTTAGTGTTTCTGCTTTGTTTTTTTCTTGGTGTTTGGCTGCACTTTGTGTCATTTTGATGTTTTCCACCTAATACAAAATGAATCACAATCAGTTGCGCGTTTGCCTGTGTTTTAGTGTAGTTTATATGATAAAGAAGCTCTGCTAAATTAAATAGATTATGTTGCACGTGTTTCTGCGAAAGTACAAGCATCGGGTCAGGACTTCATTTACAATGCTGTTTATGCTGAGTTACAGCGCAAATGTATGGCTTTCTCTCTGAAAAAGTTGCTGATATAAGGTTTCCCTTCCTGTCTATCATAATCAGATGTGATGCACGTATCAGGTCGGCTATGTGTTCCTGACTTGTGTTTTTCAAAGGGGTGTACTTTGCACACACAGGAGTCAAGGGCGAGCACACACGGTCTCAACCATAAGTTAAATTGGTCATATTTGGTTGATGTCCCAACGAGGTTTGGAAATGGTATAAATGGGATCAGGGCTGCAGGTTTATAAACCAAGCACAAACACTTTCAGAAACTTGCTTCCGGATTCTCATTATCCCCGTAAATATTTGTGGCTCCACAAACGACCTGCTTTCCTTAGATGGTTGTTTTTGCAATACAATTTTGCTAATGGGCATACTTTTGCTTCCCGGCATGGCCAGTACGACAATAGCTTCTGAAACATTTCCCCTGTGCTACTATGTCGATACAGTGAGTAGCTAAATTCTTGATTGTTGTTCATGTGTACTGCTGTTCAAGCTTAATACCGACCTACCACTGCCATCTGGAGTAGCAAACTTCAATCTTGCATACATCCAGGGCAGCCAGCAACTGCATTTCATACCGTGTGCCCTCAGTTTTATTGGTTGGTGTTGTCCTTGTGCATAACTAACTTGTAGGGCATGGCAGCAATGTACGTATCTGCTGCCCCTACAGCAAACAAATTGGAGGTTGGCACTGGCCACAAAAAGACATGGCATGATGGTTACATGCTTCTCGTCGACTACTCCTAGCCTACCTAAGGTGCTAAACCTATAAACACAATCTTTGTCTCTGTCTTCCAAGTGAAGAGTGTCTTTTCTTTTTGTCTTTTATTCCAATAATTGGGCCCATGCACTCCTTGATTTGTCAGAACTCGTCTCCAACTCCAAGAGTAGCACTAGCTGTCTCAACTTTCAACCGCCCCTCGTTGGCCTTTGATGGCAAAGCAAAATAATCGGGGAAGCGGATTATGCGCGCCGTGCTCATTTAAGTCATCTTCAACACCGACTATTAAACCTCCCTCATCATCTGGATCACGTTGTCTAAATCACGCAAGCCATCCAACGCGATCCTGTATCGATTTACTGCCCGGTCCAGACGTACTTCCTCCTGTAAACTGAAGACAAAGGTGGGGGGCTTTGTGAGAGTCCAGACAGCTCCTAAGCCCCGCTTCTAACCACACTGGCACATAAAAAAACCCTCCTCCCTCTCGCACACGCTTCCCGCCCGAAACGGTCAGCGCCTCTCCTCAACCTCAGTGCCGCATTCGTGCCTGGCCAGAGCGAACGCGAACGCTCGTGAGCCGGCATTGAAGTGGCGCGCCAACCGAGAATGCCGCTCGCGCCGCTTCCCGGTACAGGTGCGTTCAAACGGCACGACGGTCGGGCGTCCGTTCGTCTGCCACCCGTATTGAAGGGTTGATGAGGCGTCTCCTCCGATGTCAGTCGTCCATCCCTCTGCCGACCGCCATTGCTATATAACCGCTGCCTCGGCCATAGCTGCAATCATTCGCCTCCGATACCTCTTTGCACCACTCCCACCATGGACCCCCCCCCCCCCCCGTCAAAGCTCTATGGGACGGGCTCACGCCAGACTAAGAGAAGGAGATGGTTGCCATTGGTACCGGCTGGCTGGCCGACAGGCAGTCGGAGGGCGGCGGCGTCCCAGTGGAGGACGCTGCCGACAATGAGCCCGCGCCACCCATCTCCTCTACGCCACCCTCGCCGGTGCATTGCACCATGACCATCGGCGAGACCCTTGCCAATTACATGGACATGGTGCGGGAGGAGTAGTTCCGGGAGGCGTGGGTCGACGCCACCTACAACCACCACCTCCTTCAGGAGCACATGCGGACGGAGGAGCAGCTCGCCGCCGGCAGGGAGATCGCGTTGGACACGGACTTGGCGGAACAGGATGCGCTGATCGAGTCCTGCTGCTCCGCCCGTGAGATCCCCCCGCCTGCTGGTAATACTGCCAGCGGGTGGCGGCCGCCTACAAGGAGTGCAACAAGGCTGGTGAGGCGGTGTTCAGCGAGACCGACTACGAGGAAGGGGACATTGCTGAGGCCGCGCCCCGCCACCACGATCACGAAGCCGGCACGTCCGCGGGCGCTGGCGGCGAGGAAGAGTAGTGCACGGTAGGTTGCCATCGCTCTGGTCCCAGGAAGGCCACCGCTCCTCCCTTCCCGTCGACACGAAGCTTGGTGGGCTTAAGATCGGCGGCTTATTAGCGGCTTGGCGGCGACGTGGAGGTGGGCTCCGGAGGCGGAGGTTACAGAGGCAGAGCTGGAGAGCGCCGAGGCGGAGCTGGAGAAGAAGCTTCAGTTCTCGGGGCTCATGGTCGGACACGGAAAATGGGCACCGCCGACCATTTAGATTAGGTATTAATTATACCTCCAGAGTCAGACTAGCACCGCTTTGATGTAAATATAATGGAACGACCGTCATGTTTATATGAAATCCATCATGTTAATATGAAATCTGTCATGTTTATATAAAATCCAGACGTGTTTGAACGAATTTTGCCCGATTAGTTCGAATTGTTGTCAAAATATATGCGGCTACGGTTGGATAGTGGCCTCCCGCGTTCGCGGACTGCCGTCCACGAACGAATGCGGGAGAAAATTTGCGGATCACCGTTGGAGATGCCCTTACTAGTCAAATACACAATTGTCACGACATCCACCACGAGCGATGGCGGCTGCTTGTTCAACAAACGAAGATTGACGCTCTATTTGTGAGATCAACGCGGAGGCGGACGCAAAAGAGGCGCAGCCGATCGCGGATGTCTCCAGCTCCATGTCGGTCGCGCTTCCCGCGCGGTTCATGCCCGACCATAACGACCACGAGGCTGGCTCGTCCACCTCGACCCACGCTGTCTACATGTTGGACCCTGGCGAGGAAGAGTATGATGTGAGGTGTGCCATGTGCACTGTGTCCCAAGTTTTACTCTTCCCCTCACCGGCGAGCCGCAACTTCACCTCACGAAGCTCACGAGCATTGAGCTTGCCGGACATGGAAGACATGACATGCAACATGGATGCCGCCACTGCTGGCAAAGATTTAGACCTGGATAAATAAAATGTCATATCTGCTTTTGTTCAATTAAAATATGTAAAAAAAAAGTAATGCATTTTGTCCGATTTAAATAAAAACCGTCCACTTTGCATGAAATTAGTTCGGTTTGTTTAAATTCCGTTTGAAATGTGTCCGAACGTTTGATGAACAGAGTTGGATGGTTGGCTCATGTATCAACATCCACGGACGCATCCGGATACGCCCATGGATGAATACTATGTCTGTTTTAGGGGTCCTCGATTGAAGATTCCCTAAACCCTATGAAACCAGTGTTTCGTCCCATATATCCTCAGTTTTTTCCACGCCAAAGCAAACATACTGTCTCATCTGCATCACGGGCATCACCACACGCGGGCGCGGTACCCATGGGTGTGCATGCAGCCATGCACGACAGCGGTGAACACGAGGGCAAAAGAACCAAACGGAACGTCCACAACAGATTCTTTCCCCTCGCTCTTTGCCTCTTCCCCGACGCCGTCGCGACTAATCTGCCCCGGCGCCACAGAAGCCGATGAGTCGGATTCCGAGCCACTCCGAGAAGCCCAGAAACCGCGATCGACCGGCGCTGACCGACCGCTCCGCGACGCACTTCCGCCCCTCTGGGTCGCCGCACCGGAGCGGAGTAAATAGCATAAAGTTACCAGTTTACATGCTAGGGTTCAAAAAACTACCGGTTTTTAATTTTTCTCAGATAACTACCAAATGAGCGGTCGACTGTTTCAAAAAACCCTAATCATAGAGTGCTTTGAAATTGATCGCGATTATGACAGTTGAGACCCGCATGTAAGAAAACCGTTAGTTTGACCGTTTGTTTGACTGTTAGCTTACATGTGGGGTCCGCATGTCAGTGTCCTTTGTCATATTCTAAAATAAAAGATATGTTCTTAGAAAAAAGCAATCGGGTCCCAGGATGTTTTTAGAAAAAGCAATCAAGTCCCTGGATGTTTTCAGAAAAAGCAATCGGGCCCTTGAGGATAACTTCACGCCAGACGACGCCGTAGCTTCACGGCCTCCTCAGCAAGGCGAACGAGGCTCGGCGCCGCGTTCCTAAGACGAGCCGGGCGACCGACCAGGTGGCTGGGTTCCCACGATCACGCCACGCTTCCAGCCATGGCGCCTGGCCCGTGCTCCTTGGCGCGGTGAGCCCTGAGCCATGGCGGTAGTGTCGCCCGTGCTCCTTGCCCCGGTGGTGGCGGCCCATTCTCATTCAGCGATTGGCGGCGACCCTTGCTCCCTGAGCACCGTGGCGCGCTCACAGCCATGGCGCCGCGGATGGCGGCGACCGTGCTCTGCTTCTGTTGCTCCTCCGCGACCTTCGTTCCCGCCGTCGTCCTTGTCTTACCGCGAGACGGATGGTGGAGGTGGCCGTCGAGCGGGGGTAGTCGGGCGGGGAGGAAGAAGAAAGAGCCAGAGGAGAGAAAAGAAGATAGAGGAAGAAGAGACCACTTACACGTGGGTCCCACATGTAAGGTAACAGTCAAACAAAACGGTCAAACAAATGGAGTGTTTAGGGGTGGCCCGACCTGTCATAAAACAGTTTAAATCACTAGCAACGAATGTTTGGGTTTTTTGAAACAGCCGACCGCTCGCCTGGTAGTTATATGAGAAAAATTAAAAACCGATAGTTTTTTAGAACCCTAGCTTGTAAACTGGTAGCTTTATACTATTTACTCCGCCGGAGCGCCAGGCGCGAGGTAACAAACTATTTTGGTCGAAGCCTGCCCCTGGGATTTCGAATCTTGGCTTCTCGTACACCGGCTCGTTGCTGCTCCTAGCCTGCTGGTACGTATGGGACATTCTTTACGTTGGGTTAGGACAAGCAAGGGCTGACTCTTCCCTTTGACGTTCAGAAGATCTCGTAGTACTATGGAGCAAGTGAGAGCCTGTTTGGTTCTAAATAAGTCATCAATTTATAAGTTAAAAAAGAAAAAAAGTGACTTATTTTGTCAAACAGACCCGATTTATAAATCACCCAACTTACAAGTTATAAGTTGCTCCACCCCAACTTAAAACTTATAAGTCACCCACTTTTGCGTAGGTCCCACCACCTGCATAATATTGATTGGTATGGAAAGGTGTGTCAGGTGACTTATAAATCAGGTGATAACCAAACAAGTGTGATTTATAAGTCACTAGTTTTAAGTCACCTGACTTATAAGTCGGATGACTTATTGAAACCAGGCCCTGAGATTCGCCGGTTCCTCTCTCGCGTACGCTGCGCAGATTCTGTTCTCACGCGAGAGGATTTGACATTGATTTGATGTGATTCCCCTCGCACGGTCTACTCGTCCAGAATACTGTGAGTGTACGTGATGTGACTGATAACTGACACTGGGCAACACTGCCTGTCCGACCAAAAATAAAATGAAAGATGAAGACAGGCGCAGTGCAGTGCAGCTGCGCGGCCAACAGTATCATCGCCGGTCGTTATTAGGCGCTTAATTTGCTGCGTGCTACGGGCTACACATACTGGACCGGTGCTCTAACCCTGGGTGGTTGGAAGGAGGACCAAATTGGTTCAGGAAAAATACAAGCTCGATAGGACCATGAATTTGCGCCGAGCCATGAGTGCAATTTGAGAAGCTTCTGAGGTTCCGGGCATCATTTAAAGCTAGGTTAGCCAGGTGGACTAATGCTGATCGCGTACGTGCCAGACCTTAGGGGTCCAGTCGAGCCGTCGCAATTAGTGCACTGTTAATACTCCCATAGAGCCCCATAGGGGGTATGTTCGCAATCATTTAGATATAAGGTTATACTATATCCTTGACACTTATTTTAGAACGAAGGGAGTATAAGATAAACAGGGAAGACATATTTTTCCTTTTTTAGAAAAATGAAGCCTCAGTATCCAGACCTCCGCAACAAATAGTAAAGCACATAGCCAAAGAGGGTGATTAATGCAGCAGTTTGGATTCTTTTGATCCGTGAGAAAATATAAGTACTCCCTCCTTTCCGGTTTATAAAGTTTATCTTAAAATTTTAGTTTTTTCATTTTATAAGGCTTAATTTGGTTGTTCCCCATCACATGTTAAGATTTCAAGGTGCATTAAATCATTGCATGCAAGTATTAAGAGAAAATTAACCAATGCATGTACTTTATACATGCATGCATTGCAATTAATGCATTGGTAAACATAATTTTTTGAGAAAAACAAAAGCATTAATTGGGTGGTTTTGCAAACTACAAAAAGTATTCCATCACTCACCATCTACCTTGATTGGTGAGATTTTTGAATTGAGCCCTATAAACCGGAAAGGAGGGAGTATTACTTTATTTTGCAAGAAGATATGTGGACTATCTGATTCGCAACATCACCGAAGAGATATTGTGACATATGTTTAGATTTGAATGAAATTCATTAGTTGTTCATGCAAACCAAGAAAAGTAGTTAAGATTTTTTGCAACTCCTAATGAATCACCAAATACTCAGGATACAAAAATGTATGTTGAGCTCCGCCTATTGCTCCGCAAAAGGAAGGGGGAGGGGGGGAGAGAGAGAATTCCGCCTATTAACACGGGAAACCAAAGTGCGTAAACATGGCTACTCCGCTAGCATTCCGCCTCAATTTAGAAGAGACAGAAGATGACTGCAATACACAAAGGAAAATGATAATGACATCCACTCCATCCGTAAAAAATGCATTGGATGAAGTCCGGGAATGCGTCAATATAATTTTTGGCAATCTTATTCCTAGGATCGGAGGTTCTGTATAAAAGCTACTCTCATCAGTGACACTTGTTTTGGGATGGAGAGAGTACATCTTTTACATAGTAATGAACGTAGAGTTTTTGTCGATCAAAAGAGGACCACATAAATTTCAAATAATTGGTAATATGATAGACTTGCTAGCATACTTAAACTAAACCTGTTGTAATTTCTGTTTTCTTGAATATTTTTTAGCCGTTTCAGTTTTCTTGAAAAGTAGAACCTTTGTGATGTTATGGCTTGTTGAATTTAAAAAAAATATCTCTACTACTTAAAAAGAACGTAAGGTTCCTATTTCACCTTTCTTTCCACCACCCATTCGTCCAACTTTCCTTGTATGATAACCAAACAACTAAATTTCTTACCTTCTTAACCAATTTCACTTTAATTTACTTGCCAAATTTTTGATCAAAATATAAGGTAATTCACGGGCAAAATTTGATGAACATTTATTTACACAATCGCACTATTATGAACAGGTAAATCGCAAGCTAACATGCTAGAATTATTATATCCGTTGCAACGCACGGGCATTGTTCTATCTCTATCTCTATTATCTCTATTCTCTATTATTACTTAAAAAGAACGTAAGGTTCCCATTTCATCTTTCTTTCCATCACCTATTCGTCCAACCTTCCTTGTATGATAATCAATCAACTAAATTTCTTAACTTGTTAACCAATTTCACTTTAATTTATTTGCCAAATTTCTGATCAAAATATAAGGTAATTTACGGGTAAAATTTGATGAACATTTATTTACACAATCACACTATTACGAACAGGTAATCGCAGCTAACGTGCTAGAATATTTATATCCGTTGCAATGCACGGGCATTGTTGTAGTTATTAAAGTGTATGCAAAACCAAATCTTCATGCCCTGCACATTTTTTTGTGAAAATAATAAAATAAAACATGTTTGCGCAAATACAGGTTGTTTTCCCATGATTTCCAAGCTCGTGTTAGAAACCTTCATTGCTACGGTTTAAGCCATTACACATGACTCTTACAAGCTCATTCATGTGACCGAAGTAGCAAAATATTACTAGTAAATCAAATGGTCCGGACCTCCCTCCCTCCCTCTCCTGTCCGGTTGGGTCACTTTTTTGTAAATAATAAAAGAAAACATTTTTTGGGGGAATGGAAACATGTTCGTGCAAATACAGGTTGTTTTCCTATGGCTTCCAAGCTCGTGTTTTTTTTTTTAGAAAACTTTCAATCTATTTATCTTCAATCATGGCAGTACAATGAACGCCAGAAATAAAAATTACATTCAAATTCGTAGACCACCTAGCGACGACTACAAGCACTGAGCGAGCCGAAGGCGCGCCGCCATCATCGCCCCTCCACCGCCGGAGTCGGGCACAACTTGTTGTAGTGGACCGTCGGAGAGTCGTCGTGCTAAGGCCCCATAGGACCAGCACCCCAAAATAGCAACTGCCGCCGATGAAGAATAACGTAGATCAGAAGGATTCAAACCGGAGACACACGAACATAGACAAACAACAACGGGATCCGAGCAAATCCACCAAAGATAGATCTGCCGGAGACACACCTCCACACGCCCACCAACGATGCTAGGCGCATCGTCGAAACGAGGGCTAGACGGGGAGACCTTTATTCCATCTTTAGAGAGCTGCCGCCGTCTCACCTTCCACACAAATCCTAAACAGATTGAAAAAAACAACTAAAAGCGGAGTCCTCCCACCGGCCCTTGTCGGGATCCATCATACTTCCACTGGCCCTAGGCCATCAAGACGAAGGCGGACTGCTACGAGCCGGCGAGAGGTACGAACCCTAACTTTTTTTCTTGAAGGAGGAGGAGGCGGCGGCTACTGGCGTCTAACGTCCGCAGCCTCTGGTACCGAACACCCTTCCAAGCTCGTGTTAGAAACCTTCATTCCTACGGTTTGAGCCATTACACATGATTCTCACAAGCTCATCCATGTGATCCAAGTAGTAAAATCCTAAATCAAATGGCCCGGACCTCCATCGCTTCTGCTCCAAGTGATCAGCCGCAATTAGTGCAATGGTAATTGTAGCATCGTACTACCGGAGATCCCACTAGCGAAGTCTGATGATTTATAAGATGGCGGGGTACCTCTACGAGTAACGAGTTGTCGTAATCCTGATGTGTTCTCTCGCCTTCTTTTCTGAGATGAGTTCGCTCGCTCGCCTTTTGATAGAGTTCTCGACGCTGCTTTCGTGGGGCCGACGTGTGGGTGTGTGGGGGTGGGGCAGTAGGTAGCGACGCGGATGGCATTTTTCGTGCGCCGCAAAAGGACACCGCCAGCGCCGCGGCTGCCGAGTCAAAACCGCACGCCGCAGGCGCTTTTCACCCTAACATTTGTTTTGTGCTGCCAGATGCCTTCGACCTTACTACTTCAGGCCCTTCTCTTATCTTTTGTTTTACTCGCCGTGTTTTCAAACCCAAATTTTGAAACCCACCGAGCCGAACTTCGAGATCGTTGTACCTGCTGGTATATCATCTGTATATTTTTTCTTTTGCATTTCAAGACGTTCCTCGAACCAACCGAGCGAACGGCCTGCTAACAAGACGTGTTTTGGACCCCGCAAAAAAAAAAACAAGACGTGTTTTGGAATATTTCTTATTCCTTTCCGGTATACTAGACCTCTCGCAAAAATAACATAAAAATCAAAGCATCTTTTACCACATTAGTTTGGCTCCAATTAATTACTCTGGTGCATTTACAACAAATAATATTGGAGTTGGTGCAAATATTGTCAAGGCACATTATGCTTTTACCCCCAAAAAGATTTCTTTTGTTATAAATCGCAGTATGCCTTTACTAGAATTATTTTATTACTTCACCTTAACGTTGAAGTCAGAAATATTGATCAGTGGAATATTTTCTACAAAGAGACGACCACCTCGATTCAGTGGCTCCACGATGAGGAGTCCCTTCGCGTCTTCATCGACAACTACAAGGCTTCATGCCGACGGCTGCATGCCGAGGTGGAGAGGGAGTGTGTGTGTGGTGGTGGTGGTGGTGGGGGGTTATGTTACACGCTCATTGGTTCGCTATTTTTTCATGTGATATCTTGAACTACTTACTAATCATCTGTGTGTATAATATGGCCCCTTCGCCACTTTGTCCATCTTGGCCTCACTCACTTCACTGATCATCTCGCCCATCGAATGGGAAGTTTTAGTTGGTATCTTAATCCGAGCTGAATTCTTCTATGCGAAGTTCAAGTATCAATAGAACACAAGGGCATTCCAATATCCACAATAGTCGAGTACTAACAATGACTCACTCCCTTTCTCCTACCTTGAGCTAGGGTTTGGCCTCTGAGTCGCCTGGATGGGCCCACTTAGGGCTTCTTAGTACATAGATTCCTTGACGTGCAGGTGATCGAAAGATAGAAGGAAACTATTGGACATATTTAAAATGGCAAATGTGTGGAAACAGACAAGCTCCAGAATATGTTGTTTTACTATAGCAACTATCTTAACAATTGACGGTTAAATCGGTGTACAATGATTTGTTTATTTATCTGTGGACCAACATCTAAAGCATCCAAGCCCACCCTACCTTTTCTATCATCATCGACACATTCATCTCTTTCCTCTCTTGCCGCCCTCATATCCCGCCCTAGTTCCAATGACTAAGTATTCTTCTTGTCCAAAAATATTTACTATACCATCACTCACTCCATCTACCCCCCTCACCTGGCTTGGTTCTGGTGGAACCGTCTACCCTAGCTGTCACCCTTCCACCTTGCCTCCATTGTGCGTGTACATCCTCATCGCCTACGCATCTGATTCGCATCCCAGCGACCATCATAGCTGTTGTCTCATTGCAAAAAAAAAAGGACGTCGCCCCTGTCAATGTCGATGGTTTTGGCTTTTGGCTTAGCACGACTACGTCGCCACCACAATCTCCGTATTATTGTTGGCTCCCGCCATGCACCCTCAGACCATTGTAAGAAGGAGGGGGAGAATGAAGAACTTTTGGCAAGGAAAAGGAATGAGTGTTTGCAAATCGGGAAACATACTGTTAGCATCACCATTTCTGTAGAGAACCAAATTCTGGTTTTATGGCCAGGAGAGTAGTTGTACCCTAGCCAATTGGATCGAATCCACACGATGCCAAGAACTGATGCCGAATAAAACCGGCTTACAGACAGAAAAGGAAAAATATCTTAGGGCCCGCTTGTAGAATTGGCGTCCCACAATCATCTTCTCATGTATCTATCATATCCTATATCTCTTCAGTGGCAAATTATTAACTGAAACAACAGAGTGTTGCACGAAAAGATCACTACTTCTAGACAAAGTCTTCCAAAAGAGATTGCAACTCATGCGTTAGTGTTAACTAGTCTTATCAAAAGATGAACTTGGGACTGTCATTCCTGAAGCAAAGCTTCAAGTTAACACCTTAAAGAAGGCACGACATATGAATGTCGACATTGCTTGGTGTAGCCGAGGAGGTGAGATCATGGGCATTCACTCGGAGAATGTGCACACTCATTGTTGAAACAGTCACTACCAGGGGCGGAGCCAGAAAATCGAGCCAATGGGTTCATGACTGATTTATTGTGAAATTTTTATGTCATAATTAAGTACAATGTCCATTTTCACACTATCATATAAGGAGAGGCTAGCACCCAAATGCAAATATGATAGCACTTATATTTTATACATTGAAAACAAAACAGTATAACATTTGCAAAGGAAAACAGCAAAACATACCGGTTGGATGATACTATAAAAATCTCTTGTTTACATATTGTGAATAGAGTAATTTCAAAAATAACTTCATAGCTTCAGGTGCAGCTTATCCTTCCCGAAGACCGGCAAAGTAGTCAAGTTACATTGAAAGTGTATAATACCATAAATCAACAGAAGCATGTACAATCACTCACATTACAGTGTGCTCCCTTTCGACCATTCCAGTCAATTAATTACCAATGCATCGCTCACAACTTGCCCCTCGTTATGATCTGTGAAAAGGGCGACAACACAAATAATAGATGGATCATCTTAATATCAGTTCTCTGTATAGATGGATTTTTATTTTTTTTTTTGAAATCTGTAAGAGTACTTACATCAACGACGTTTGATGCATTTTACCTGCATCTAACAGGTGGCCTTGAAGTGCCTACATCATAATCTTAATCTGGTGATTGGTTTCTCTTTGAGAAATATTGCTCCACCGCCGAGATCAATCAAAGTTCAGAAAAAATTAATTAGAAAATTAGGGCAAAGGCTAGGCTAAATATATAGAACATGCATAAGAAGAAGAATATGTGGTATCTATTAGTATCTTGAATTTGTACTGCACGCTGACCTGCTGTTGCTTCCTTGGGGCTGGCTGGCGAAGACTAGGCGATGCGCCGTCGCCGCGATGGGCGAACAAGATGGGGAGAGGCGGAGTAGAGGGAAGACCGTGGTAAGTCTTGGCGAGCGAGAGTCGTCGATTCACAACACATCCAACCTGATACGTTACGAGTCATCTAACGCACGCATGGGAGACGGGACAGTAGCAGTTTACGTATGGGCCTTAGCTGGGCTACTCCCGTGAAGATTTCTGGCCTACAAGGCTTTCGCTTGTGAATTCCAAATTTTGATGGGTGCAGCCCTGATTTTCTAATGGGTTCACGCACGCGATAACCTACATACACGTACATGGCAGCAGAAAATCGTTGGGTTCACTTGAACCCAACGCCTCAACGCTGGCTCCGCCACTGGTCACTACTAGCTACCTCCCAACCGACTTGCATCTTCTGACTATGTGGATCTCACTACCTGAATCCCAGCATGCTAAGAGAGCCCAAGATTCGCCGACACAATTAGAGAAAACACTGGCAGCGGGTTAAAAACCTCACCGCCCGTATCAGGCTACTGTACTACCACCTTCAAATCTCGTAGTTGAATGACAGGCGGGCGCTGGCTACGATCAAACTGTTGGGGAACGTAGTAATTTCAAAAATTTTCCTACGATCACGCAAGACCATGGTGATGGCATAACAACGAGAGGGGAGAGTGTCTGTCCACGTACCCTCGTAGACCGAAAGCGGAAGCGTTATAACAACGCGGTTGATGTAGTCGTACGTCTTCACGATCCGACCGATCCAAGCACCGAACGACGGCACCTCCGGAAGTTCTCGCACACGCTCAGTTTCGATGACGATCCCGGACTCGATCCAAAGAAAGTGTCGGGGATGAGTTCCACAAGACGACGGCGTGCAGGACGATGTTGATGCTCCACCGACGCAGGGCTTCGCCTAAGCTCCGCTGACGATATGACTTCTCCGCGCAGGCTTCGCCTAAGCTCTACGACGATATGACCGAGGTGGAATATGGTGGAAGGGGCACCGCACACGGCTAAGGAAAGATCCGTAGATCAACTTGTGTGTCTTGGGGTGCCCCCGCCTCAGATATAAAGGAGCTGGGGAGGTGGCCGCCCAAGGGGAGGCGCAAGGAGTCCTACTCTCCCGGAGTAGGACTCCCTCCAATCCTAGTTGGATTAGGATTCCTGAGGGGAAAGAGAGAGAGGGGGCCGCCCACCTTTCCTAGTCCTAATAGGACTAGGGAAGGGGGGCCAAGGCCACCTAGGGCTGGCCCTCTCCTTTCCACTAAGGCCCACTATGGCCCATGTAGTTCTTGGGTTCCAGAACCTCCCGGTACTCTAGAATTCTCGATTTCACTCTAACCCTTCCAAGTCCAAACATAGGCTTCCAATATATCAATCTTTATGTCTCGACCATTTCGAGACTCCTCGTCATGTCCGTGATCACATCCGGGACTCGAACAAACTTCGGTGCATCAATACTTATAAACTCATTATGAACTGTCATCGAAACGTTGTTGCGTAAGTGACCCTACGGGTTCGAGAACTATGTAGACATGACCTAGAACTATTCTCGGTCAATAACCAATAGCGGAACCTGGATGCCCATATTGGTTCCTACATATTCTACGAAGATCTTTATCGGTCAAACCGCATAACAACATACGTTGTTCCCTTTGTCATCGGTATATGTTACTTGCCCGAGATTCGATCGTCGGTATCCAATACCTAGTTCAATCTCGCTACCGGTAAGTCTCTTTACTCGTTCCGTAATACATCATCTCACAACTAACTCATTAGTTGTAATGCTTGCAAGGCTTAAGTGATGTGCATTACCGAGAAGGCTCGAGATACCTCTCCGACAATCGGAGTGACAAAACCTAATCTCGAAATACGCCAACCCAACAAGTACCTTTGGAGACACCTGTAGTACTCCTTTATAATCACCCGATTCGTTGTGACGTTTGGTAGTACCCAAAGTGTTCCTCCGTAAACGGAGTTGCATAATCTCATAGTTTATAGGAACATGTATGGGTCATGAAGAAAGCATTAACATACTAAACGATCAAGTGTTAAGCTAACGGAATGGGTCATGTCAATCAGATCATTCTACTAATGATGTGACCTTGTTAATCAAATAACAACTCCTTGTTCATGGTTAGGAAACATAACCATCTTTGATTAACAAGCTAGTCAAGTAGAGGCATACTAGTGACATAATGTTTGTCTATATATTCACACATGTATTATGTTTCCGGTTAATACAATTCTAGCATGAATAATAAACATTTATCATGATATAAGGAAATAAATAATAACTTTATTATTGCCTCTAGGGCATATTTCCTTCAGTCTCCCACTTGCACTAGAGTCAATAATCTAGTTCACATCATCATGTGATTCAACACTAATATTCACATCTGTATGTGATTAACACACATAGTTCACATCGTCATGTGACCAACACCCAAAGGGTTTACTAGAGTCAATAATCTAGTTCACATCGCTATGTGATTAACACCCAAAGAGTACTAAGGTATGATCATGTTTTGCTCGTGAGAGAAGCTTAGTCAACGGGTCTGTCACATTCAGAGCCGTATGTATTTTGCAAATACTCTATGTCTACAATGCTCGCACGGAGCTACTCTAGCTAATTGCTCCTACTTTCAATATGTATCCAGATTGAGTCTTAGAGTCATCCGGATCTGTGTAAAAAGCTTGCATCGATGTAACTCTTTACGACGGGCTCTTTTATCACCTCCATAATCGAGAAATATTTCCTTAGTCCTCACTAAGGATGTTCTTGACCAATGTCCAAAGGATCTACTCCTAGATCACTATTGTACTCCCTTGCCAAATTCAGAGCAAGGTATACAATAGGTCCGGTACATAGCATAGCATACTTCATAGAACCTATGATCGATGCATAGGGAATGACTTTCATTCTCTTTTCTATTTTCTGCCGTGGTCGGGATTTGAGTCTTACTCAATTTCATACGCTTTGCAACACGTGCAAGAACTTTTCTTTGACTGTTCCATTTTGAACTACTTCAAAATCTTGATAAGGTATGTACTTATTGAAAAACTTATCAAGCGTCTTGATCTATCTCTATAGATCTTGATGCTCAATATGTAAGCAGCTTCACTGAGGTCCTTCTTTGAAAAACTCCTTTCAAATACTCCTTTATGCTTTGCGTAATAATTCTACATTATTTCCGATTAACAATATGTCAATCACATATACTTATCGGAAATGTTGTAATGCTCCCACTCACTTTCTTGTAAATACAAAGCTTCTCCAAAAGTCTCAGATAAACCCATATGCTTTGATCACACTATCAAAGCGTTTATTCCAACTCCGAGAGGCTTGCACCAGTCCATAGATGGATCGCTGGACCTTGCATATTTTGTAAGCTCCTTTAGGATTGAAAATACCTTCTGGTTGCATCATATACAACTCTACTTTAATATATCCATTAAAGAATGTAGTTTTGACATCCATTTGCCCGATTTCATAAAATGTGGCAATTGCTAACATGATTCGGACAGACTTAAGAATCGCTACAGTTTGAGAAAATCTCATTGTAGTCAACACCTTGAACTTGTCGAAAACCTTTTTGTGACAAGTCGAGCTTTGTAGATAGTAACACTACTATCAATGTCCGTCTTCCTCTTGAAGATCCATTTATTTAACATGGCTTGCTGATCATCGAGCAAGTCAATCAAAGTCCATACTTTGTTCTCATACATGGATCCTATCTCGCATTTCATGGCCTCAAGCCATTTCATGGAATCTGGGCTCATCATCGCTTCCTCATAGTCCGTAGGTTCATCATGGTCTAGTAACATGACTTCCGAACACGATTACCATACCACTGCAGTGCGGATTTTTGCTCTGGAAGACCTACGAGGTTTGGTAGCAACTTGATCTCAAGTTTCATGATCATCATCATTAACTTCCTCACTAATTGGTGTAGGAATCATCGAACTGATTTACGTGATGAACTACTTTCCAATAAGGGAGAAGGTACAATTACCTCATCAAGTTCTACTTTCCTCCCACTCACTTCTTTCGAGAGAAACTTTCTTCTCTAGAAAGGATCCATCTTAGCAACGAAAAACTTGCCTTTGGATCTGTGATAGAAGGTGTACCCAATAGTTACCTTTGGGTATTCTATGAAGACGCACTTCTCCGATTTGGGTTCGAGCTTATCGGTGAAAACTTTTCACATAAGTATCAAAACTCCAAACTTTTAAGAAACGACGACTTAGGTTTCTTTGTTAAACCATAGTTCATATGGTGTCGTCTCAACGGATTTAGATGGTGCCCTATTAAACGTGAATGCAAATGTCTCTAATGCATAACCCCAAAACGATATTGGTAAATCAAGAAGAGACATCATTGATCGCACCATATCAAAATAAAGTACTGATTACGACGTTCGGACACACCATAATGTTGTGGTGTTCCGTGTGGCGTGAGCTGTGAAACTATTCCACTTTGTTTTAATTGAAGACCAAAACTCAGAACTCAAATATTCATCTCCACGATCAGATTGCGTAAACTTTATTTTCTTGTTACGATGATTTTCTACTTCACTCTGAAATTCTTTGAACTTTTCAACTATTTCAGACTTATGTTTCATCAAGAAGATATACGCATATCTGCTCAAATCATCTGTGAAGGTCGAAAATAATGATACTTGCCACGAGCATCAACACTCATTGAATCGCATACATCGGTATGTATTATTTCCAATAAGTCAAGAGCTTGTTCCATTGTTCCGAGAACGGAGTTTTAGTCATCTTGCCCAAAAGGCACGGTTCGCAAGCATCAAATGATTCATAATCAAGTGATTCCAAAAGTCCATCAGCATGGAGTTTTCTTCATGCGCTTTACACCAATATGACCTAAACGGCAGTGCTACATATAAGTTGCACTATCATTATTAACTTTGCATCTTTTGGTTTCAATATTTATGAATATGTGTATCACTATGATCGAGATCCAATGAACCATTTTCATTGGGTGTGTAACCATATAAGGTTTTATTCATGTAAATGTAACAACAATTTATTCTCTTACTTAAATGAATAACCGTATTGCAATAAACATGATCAAATCATATTTATGCTCAACACCAAATAACACTTATTTAGGTTCCACACTAATTCCGAAAGTATAGGGAGTGTGCGATGATGATCATATCAATCTTGGAACTACTTCCAACACTCATCGTTATCGCCCTTCAACTAGTTTACATTTATTCTCAGAACTCCTGCTTCGAGTTACTAATCTTAGCAACCTGAACAAGTATCAAATACTGTGGGCTACTATAAACACTAGTAAAGCACACATCAATAACCTGTATATCAAATATACCCTTGTTCATTTTGCCATCCTTCTTATCTACCAAATATCTCGGATATTTCCGCTTCCAAATGACCATTTCCTATGCAAAGTGTAAGCACTCGCTTCGTGCTTTGGTTCAGCTTTTGGGTTTCTTCGTGGGAGTGACAACTTGCTTGTCATTCTACTTGAAGTTCCCCTTTCTTTCCTTTGCCCTTTTCTTGAAACTAGTGGTCTTGACAATCATCAACACTTGATGCTCTTTTCTCGATTTCTACCTTCACGATTTCAACATCACGTAAGAGCTCGGGAATCGCTTTTCGTCATCCCTTGCATACTATAGTTCATCCACGAAGTTCTAGTAACTTAGTGATGGTGACTAGAGAATTCTGTCAATCACTATCTTATCCGGAAGATTAACTCCCACTAGATTCAAGCGATTGAAGTACTCAGACAATCTGAGAACATGCTCACTAGTTGAGCGATTCTCCTCCATCTTTTAGCTATAGAACTTGTTGGAGACTTCATATCTCTCAACTCGGGTATTTTCTTGAAATATTAACTTCAACTCCTGGAACATCTCATATGGTCCATGACGCTCAAAACGCCTTTGAAGTCCCGATTCTAAGCCGCTTAAGCATGGTGCACTAAACTATTAAGTAGTCATCATATTGAGCTAGCCAAACGCTCATAACGCCCCGTGCATCTGCTCCTCGCAATAGGTCCGCTACCTAGCGGTGCATCAAGGACATAATTCTTCCAGGCAGCAATGAGGATAAACCTCGGATCACGGATCCAATCCGCAATATTGCTACTAACATTTTTCAATACAATTTTCTAGGAACACATAAAAACACAGGAAGCAACAACGCGAGCTATTGATCTACAACATAATCTGCAAAATACTACCAGGACTAAGTTCATGATTAATTTAAGTTCAATTAATCATATTAAAAACTCCCACTTAGACAGACATCTCTCTAGTCATCTAAGTGATCACGTGATCCATATCAACTAAACCGTGTCCGATCATCACGTGAGACGGAGTAGTTTCAACGGTGAACATCACTATGTTGATCATATCTACTATATGATTCACGTTCGACCTTTCGGTCTCCGTGTTCCGAGGCCATATCTGCTATATGCTAGGCTCGTCAAGTTTAACTCGAGTATTCCGCGTGTGCAACTGTTTTGCACCGTTGTAGATGGACGTAGAACTTATCACACCCGATCATCACGTGGTGTCCGGGTACTACGAACTTTGGCAACGGTGCATACTGTGGAGAACACTTCTTGATAATTTTTAGTGAGAGATCATCTTATAATGCTACCGTCAATCAAAGCAAGATAAGATGCATAAAGGATAAACATCACATGTAATCAATATAAGTGATATGATATGGTCATCAACATCTTGTGCTTGTGATCTCCATCGCCAAGCACCGCCATGATCACCATTGTCACCGCGCGACACCTTGATCTCCATCGTAGCATCGTTGTCGCCTCGCCAATCTTATGCTTCCACGACTATCACTACCGCTTAGTAATAAAGTAAAGCATTACATCGCGATTGCATTGCATACAATAAAGCGACAACCATATGGTTCTCGCCAGCCATTGCCGATAACTCGGTTACAAAACATGATCATCTCATACAATAAAATATAGCATCACGCCTTGACCATATCACATCACAACATGCCCTGCAAAAACAAGTTAGACGTCCTCTACTTTGTTGTTGCAAGTTTTACGTGGTCGCTACGGCCGAGCAAGAACCGTTCTTACCTACGCATCAAAACCACAACGATAGTTTGTCAAATAGACTCCGTTTTAACCTTCTCAAGGACCGGGCGTAGCCACACTCGGTTCAACTAAAGTTGGAGAGACAGTCTTCCGCAAGCCATCTATGTGCAAAGCACGTCGAGGGAACCGGTCTCGCGTAAGCGTTCGCGTAAGGTTGGTCAGGATCGTCTCTTCCAACTATACCGCTGAACCATAGTATGATATGCTGGTTGGAAGTATTTCTTGTATCGTACTCAACTCACTTGTGTTCTACTCGTGCATATGACATCAACGCATAAAACCAGGCTCGGATGCCACTGTTGGGGATCGTAGTAATTTCAAAAAATTTCCTACGATCACGCAAGACCATGGTGATGGCATAACAACGAGAGGGAGAGTGTCCGTCCACGCATCTTTGTAGACCGAAGCGAAGCGTTATAACAACGCTGTTGATGTAGTCGTCGTCTTCACGATCCGACCGATCCAAGCACCGAACGTCACGGCACCTCCGAGTTCTCGCACACGCTCACTCGATGACGATCCCGGACTCGATCCAAAGAAAGTGTCGGGATGAGTTCCACAAGACGACGGCGTGGTGACGATGTTGATGCTCCACCGACGCAGGGCTTCGCCTAAGCTCATGACGATATGACTTCTCCGCGCAGGCTTCGCCTAAGCTCTACGACGATATGACCGAGGTGGAATATGGTGGAAGGGGCACCAGACACGGCTAAGGAAAGATCCGTAGATCAACTTGTGTGTCTTGGGGTGCCCCCGCCTCAGATATAAAGGAGCCAGGGGAGGTGGCCGGCCCAAGGGGGAGGCGCGCAAGGAGTCCTACTCCCTCCGAGTAGGACTCCCTCCAATCCTAGTTGGATTAGGATTCCTGAGGGAAAGAGAGAGGGGGCGGCCCACCTTTCCTAGTCCTAATAGGACTAGGGAAGGGGGGGGAAGGCCACCTAGGGCTGGCCCTCTCCTTTCCACTAAGGCCCACTATGGCCCATGTAGTTCCCGGGGTTCCGGTAACCTCCCAGATACTCAGAATTCCGATTTCACTCGGAACCCTTCCAAGTCCAAACATAGGCTTCCAATATATCAATCTTTATGTCTCGACCATTTCGAGACTCCTCGTCATGTCCGTGATCACATCCGGGACTCGAACAAACTTCGTGCATCAATACTTATAAACTCATTATGAACTGTCATCGAAACGTTAAGCGTGCGGACCCTACGGGTTCGAGAACTATGTAGACATGACCTAGAACTATTCTCGGTCAATAACCAATAGCGGAACCTGGATGCCCATATTGGTTCCTACATATTCTACGAAGATCTTTATCGGTCGAACCACATAACGATATACGTTGTTCCCTTTGTCATCGGTATGTTACTTGTCCGAGATTCGATCGTCGGTATCCAATACCTAGTTCAATCTCGCTACCGGTAAGTCTCTTTACTCGTTCCGTAATACATCATCTCACAACTAACTCATTAGTTGTAATGCTTGCAAGGCTTAAGTGATGTGCATTACCGAGAAGGCTCGAGATACCTCTCCCAGCAATCGGAGTGACAAAACCTAATCTCGAAATACGCCAACCCAACAAGTACCTTTGGAGACACCTGTAGTACTCCTTTATAATCACCCAGCCACGTTGTGACGCTTGGTAGTACCCAAAGTGTTCCTCCCAGAACGGGAGTTGCATAATCTCATAGTTTATAGGAACATGTATGGGTCATGAAGAAAGCATTAACATACTAAACGATCAAGTGTTAAGCTAACGGAATGGGTCATGTCAATCAGATCATTCTACTAATGATGTGACCTTGTTAATCAAATAACAACTCCTTGTTCATGGTTAGGAAACATAACCATCTTTGATTAACAAGCTAGTCAAGTAGAGGCATACTAGTGACATACTGTTTGTCTATATATTCACACATGTATTATGTTTCCGGTTAATACAATTCTAGCATGAATAATAAACATTTATCATGATATAAGGAAATAAATAATAACTTTATTATTGCCTCTAGGGCATATTTCCTTCACAAACGACTTAGTACAACCCAAGCTACTTGTGATGTGTGTACTAGATAGAAAAATATATGCGGACATATAAGAGCAACTCTAGCAGAGTTGCTATATCTCCCCGATCGCCATAATAACCGCCATCATGACGATTTTGGTCAAAAAGCCACTCTAGCAGAGTTGCCATCCGGCCCCAAATCACGGGTGCTCCACATCGAGCCTGCGAGCCTCCAAATATGTTGGTGTTGGTTGGTAGCGTGTTTCACCCGCCAACCATTCTCGTGGGAAGGAAGTTTCACCTCCCTCGGCAGCCTCCCACGTGACCATCTCCTCTTCGCCCCCTTCCATCTACCTCATGTTGGAATTGCTGCCGGCCACCCAGAATCAACACCCAGTCGCAGGAATCGACACCTTCCTCCCATTGGAATCACTGCTCCGATGGCCTCTCTCGCCGAATTTCACATCCTCACAGGGTATCTCAGCTGCCTCGGGGAGGAAGATGTTAACATAAATATCTAGAGAATGTAAATGTCTCCAAGAGAATATAAAAATGTCTCCCGAGAATGTAAATCTCCGTGTGTGATGTGCTTGTGTGGTGTGTGATGTGCTCGTGCTATGTAGTCCACAGGCTCGTCCATGATGGGTTCAGGTGGAGGACAAGAAAATTGGGGATGAAGAAAAGATCCAATGACAAGCGGGTCCCACTTACAGGAAATTTATGAAGGTTAAGATATAGCAAATCTGTGTTTGCGCACAGCCGCCGCAACATCTTTCATATCTGTTATGATGATCCTAGATATGGCTAGAGTTGCTCTAACCTGTGCTCCGGTGAGGGAGGGGTGATGACGGCGGCTTTTTCAGCTCGCTTCAGTGTTTGTAGTTGTCGCTAGGAGGTCTATGATTGTAGATGTAATTTTTATTATTTCTGTGTCCTTTGTAGTACCATGACACGATGAATAGGTCAATTTTTTTTTTAAATAAACATGTAGCGTCAGCCCGCCACCAATAAACAAAGAAATTGACCGTTTGATCACCACGTTCAACGGCACTAAACAACTATAGCCATCCCAGACGCAATGAGGAATCATCAAACGGCCGGCACCCGCACTCTAGATTTCTAACGTGCAAACCCTGCAACCAATTTTTGTATCCACCTTCCCTCCCTCGCACCCACCCACATGCCCCGCCCGCCCAGACCAGCCCTCGACAGCGCACAACGGCAAAAGAAGGCGATGGCAGAGGGAGATAGATACGTAGAGAGAAAGCAGCCAGCCAAGCCGACGGACCACCGCCGAGCGTAGCTGCCACGGCGTCCATTGTTTTGTTACTCTCACTCACCGTCAGAGACTCACTGACCGCTGCCTGCCGCGCACCGAGAATCCCACCAACACAACTCAAAACCCCAACGGTCACTCCTCCTCCTCCCTCCCTCCGCCCTTTCTTTCACCTCTTTTAAGCCTTTATACTCCCCCTTCCCTCGCCGTCTCATGCAATTACCCCGCAAGAACACGGTCCTGCTCCGCTCCGCTCTGCCCGAGACGCCATCAATCAATCCCGTAGTAGGAGCAGAAGAAGCAGCAGTCCCCGTCACTGCCCCGTAGCAGCCGCATAGTGTGCTTGCTCCTCGGTAGAATTTGACGATGGCGAGAGGTGGAGGAGGCACGGCCGAGGAGGAAGAGGAGGAGGAGGAGGGGATGGCGGTGAGCGAGACGCTGACGGCGGAGTCGGAGGAGTGCCGCCGCGGGAGCAGCTCCAGCGCCAGCTCCGTGGCCGCCTCCAGCGACTCCTACTGCCCGCCCGACGAGTGGCAGCAGGTCGCCATCAAGACCTGCGTCACCGACGACGCCATGGGCAAGGCCAAGCCGCCCGCGCCCGGCAAGGAGAGCCCGCCGGTCGCCGAGCCCGAGAGGCACAGAGCCCCAGGTGCGTGCTTGCTACTACTAGCCGAGTGCTACACGACAGATTCCTTGCTTGCTTTCGTAAGGTGGAGTGAGTCAGGGCGGCCTCGCTGACCGTGCGGCGCGCGAATTTGGCTGGCTGCAGAGGTGGAGCTGATGAAGGAGAGGTTCTCCAAGCTGCTGCTGGGCGAGGACATGTCCGGGAGCGGCAAGGGCGTCTGCACCGCGCTCGCCATCTCCAACGCCATCACCAACCTCTGCGGTGAGCAGATTCTGTTCTCTTCTGGGCCTGCCCGGTTCGCTGTGCAGTGTCGTTACTCGTTAGCGGAGAGATGGGGACAAAAGATGAATTCTGACGCGCTGGTCGGGCTGCAGCGACCATATTCGGGCAGCTGTGGAGGCTGGAGCCGCTGCTGCCGGAGAAGAAGGCGATGTGGCGGCGGGAGATGGACTGGCTGCTCTGCGTCAGCGACCACATCGTCGAGCTGGTGCCCACATGGCAGACCTTCCCTGACGGAACAAGGCTTGAGGTAACTGAAAACTAACTGAACTGCAAAAATCCTACTCATGTAAAATTAACCAACCTTTGCGGTGGATGTTTTGTTACAGTATAATTCAGTTAGTAGTAACACTGGAGCACTATTGATCCTAATGAATGAAATGCTTGTAGAATTGCTGTTAAAAGTTACTAACACACTAAATGTTGACGTAGACATTAGTAGCGCTCCAGTGTTGTTGTTCATGAGCAAGTACAGAGTTAATTTTGTGCTCTACGGATGCCCTAATGGAGCGCAAATCCAGTAATAATTCGAATTTAACTTGGGGCACGGACCACTCCAAATAGCCTTTAAGTATACGTGCTTAGCCGTTTATTGTAAGAACAGTTGGGCGGTGTTGCGTTTTTGAGGTCCAAAGAGTAATGGCTACATGAATGTGCTGTCCGTTTGGTCCTTCACTTTTGCAGCGTTTCATCAAATTTCAAATATACTCCTGCAAGTACCAGCTGCATGCACGTTGCATCTGTTACTACTTTTACCTACCAAGATGTGCACTAATGATCAAACTTATGTGCCGAATGTTGCTAATTAATTTTGTCATGAACTCAAGGCATGATTGCCCTGAACTTTACATTGCGATATGCGCCCTTCTCACCTAATCCCTCCGTCCAGAAATATTTGTCACAGAAATGCATAAAAATGGATGTATCTAGACCTAAAATACGTCTAGATATATCCATTCCTCGACAAGTATTTCCGGACGGAGAGAGTATTTAATAAATAAATACTGAAGTTACCAAAGATAGAAAACAGTGTAGAAGACCTGATTCAGCTAGCTGGAAGGATTGACCATAAGTTGCAATTTGTGCTTCAACCTGAAAAACAGTCCATGTTAGTAAACATCTTGGCTATTTCAGATCATGACGAGCAGGCCACGGTCGGATCTGTACATCAATCTGCCGGCGCTTCGGAAGCTAGACCACATGCTTCTTGTGAGTTCAACAACAACAAAAACTTGTTGATTCTTGTGACGAACGAACTAGGAAACATCTTTCTGACAGACCCTCTGATGGCAATGGCAGGAAACGCTGGAGAGTTTCAGAGACACCGAGTTTTGGTACGTGGACCAGGGGATATGCGCGCCGGACTGCGACGGCTCGGCCTCGTTCAGGAGGCCGGCACACCGCCGCGACGAGAAGTGGTGGCTGCCGGTGCCCCGCGTGCCCCCCGGCGGCCTCCGTGAGGCCACGAGGAGGCAGCTCGAGCACAAGCGCGACGCCGCCAACCAGATCCTCAAGGCCGCCATGGCCATCAACAGCAACGCCCTCGCCGAAATGGACGTCCCCGACTCGTACCACGACTCGCTGCCCAAGGTGCGCGACGCGGCACACGCGTTACTTTCTCTTAATCCTGGCTTGCATTTTCTGACGAACACTTGGGGTGTCAGAACGGGCGTGCGACGCTGGGGGACATCATATACCGGTACATCACGTCGGAGCAGTTCTCCCCCGACTGCCTCCTCGACTGCCTGGACCTGTCGTCGGAGTACCAGGCCGTGGAGATCGCCAACCGCGTCGAGGCCGCCGTCTACGTGTGGCGCCGGAGGGGCACCGCTGCCAAGTCGGCCGGCACCAAGTCGTCGTGGGGCATGGTCAAGGACATGATCATGGACACGGAGAAGAGGGGCGACCTGCTCGCCGAGCGCGCCGAGGGCCTCCTCATATCGCTCAAGCAGAGGTTCCCCGGGCTGACGCAGACGAGCTTGGACATGAGCAAGATCCAGTACAACAAGGTTTGTCAATGGTGTCACAGCAACATAATCTCCATCGTTTAACGACGAGATGGTGTGACATTTTACTTTGATGATCAGGATGTGGGGAAATCGATCCTGGAGAGCTACTCGCGGGTCATGGAGAGCCTGGCCTCCAACATCATCGCGCGGATCGACGACCTGCTGTACGTCGACGAGCTGAGCAAGCAGGCAGACCAGAAGCTCCCATCGGGTGTGGCAGACGACGGCAAGATCGCTTGCAAGAACAAAAAGGCTGCTGCCATGGCCGCCGTGCCCGCCTCGGGCACGACGTACGTCACGCCGAGCTTCTCGCCGGCGCAGCTGTCGAGCCCGTCCAAGATCGGGAGGGCGCTGCTGGTCGACAGGCGGGCGCACCACGGCAGGGCCGCCAAGAGGTCCGCGCTGGCGGACCACGGCGGCGGCCCGGAGGTCAAGGGGATGCTGGTCACCAGCCCCGTGTTCGACGCCCCGTTGGGCACGGAGCTGTGAGCCTGCGAGTGATCCGTCGGCCACGGTGGCTGTATCCATGTCCATGTGCATACTTTACCTTGTGTATCATGTGTGCCTGGTTTTCACTGGTAGTGTAGTAAGCGTGATTGTAGTAAGTGCGGTGCTTGGCCGTTTGCCGCCCTCGGTTGGTGATGTTTTGGCACTTAGAAGCAAGGTTGTCAGAATCGTGATTATGTTATATGATTCTGTGACTTTACAATCCAACCCGACTTCTTTGATTTTACAATTTTAGTTCATAGAATCTACGTTTCCACGACCTTGATAGTTAAGATTCCATTCCATGATTTGCGATTCTATCATCAAAACTTTGACCTAATTCAAAATCGCGATTCTGACAACCTTACTTGAATATGCCACCGCGTAGACGTTAGGGATGTACCGTGTCGGGAGTGCGTGATGTTCAGATAACCAAGGAAAACCGTTTTTCTGCAAATGGCGGGGCATCCAAATGGAAGATATTTTCTTACAACGAAATGACCTCGCGGGTCTCCAGTTTCACCCATGAAATTGGAGCTCAGTACAAACGATCGGCACAATCGCGTCCAGCATAACTTTGCTACTCATTAAACCCTTTAACGGTCGCGCAAATGGCGCACCCTCGCGACGTCCATGTTGGGCAGGAAGCACTGTTTCATTGGGGCGAACTGTTATGGGAGCCAATCGGGAAAGAGATTTGCGCCTGGCCAATCGGCTTCGTCGGAGCAGTTCCTGCTGTAGTGCGTCACCAGCTCGAAGGCGCCGGTTAGTTGTGCGCATGGGGTGTTGGAAGCGTCGTGCGCACCCGAGTTGAGTGCGTGCAGGTGGGCGCACCTCTGCCTCGTGCTGAGCGATGTCAGCGTGGGGTACCGCGGTTGTGTGCGTCTGACTGGGCGCGGCTCGCTGACATGTGGCCCTGATTTAGAATGGGGGCGGGTTGTCATTACAGGCGAACTGTTCTGAAAGGCTAATTGCGTGTTCTGAGAGGCCTGCACAGATAACGCCTCCCCAGGGTAACAAGCGATTGATCCCTTCCATTGGAAGGAAAAGCTCTCTCGTTTTCTCTCCCTCCGTCTCCGCCGCCACAACCCCTCAGCACGACCGAATGAGCCCTTGATGAAGGGAACCGGCTCCTCTACCGTGCTTGCTGGGCACGGCAGGGTGCCGTGCCTTCTTACGCTGCACCTTACACATTGATATGAGCCAGAAAGGCCAGACTCCTTGGTGAAAGTTTATCTAACCAGCCCAACTGTTCACCGGATGCATCACGTTCAACTAAAAAAAATCGGATGGATCACACACCTGCACATGTCACCTAATTAACTATTTCCCAAACCCAAAAAGAAACTATTTTTCCCATAGAAAAATTAACTTACCATTTCCTACATTTACATATTTTGAAAAGTTAGCAAATATATTCATGTATTTTTTTTTTGCGGAAAAAACTTCCAATCTATTCATCTTCAATCATGGTAGTACAACGAACACTAGAAATAAGAAAAATTACATCCAGATCCGTAGACCACCTAATGATGACTATAAGCACTGTAGCGAGCCGAAGGCGCGCCGCTGTCATCGCCCCTCCCTCGCAGGAGCCGGGCAAACGTTGTTGTAGTAGGCAGTCGGGAAGTCGTCGTGCTAAGACCCCATAGAACCAACGCACCAGAACAGCAACCGCCGTGGATGAAGAGTGTAGATCACAAGGATCCAACCTGAAAACACATGAACGAAGACGTACGACGAACAGATCCGAGATGCAAGACGCATCACCGGAACAGGGGCTAAGCGGGGAGACCTTTATTCCATTTTCAGGGAGCCGCCACCGTTTCGCCTTCCTGAGCAGGACACAAACCCTAATAAAGCACGAAAAAAGATCTATAAACGGAGCCCTCCTACCGGCAAGGGCCGAGATCCACTCCGCCTCCATGGCCATAGGGCCACCGGAGACGAGATGGAAACTGAAAGGTCGTGTTTGATCGAGCGATCAAGGAGAGAAGAAGAAGAAACTGAAAAGAAAACACAAATAGCCCTTGGCTACGCTGGTAGAAAATCTCTCAGGGGGGATCCCAGAAAGGGTGCTCTAGGTGTGTCGCTCCTGCTTGGCGCCATAGCTCGACGGTTCTTGTGATGCTCGCTAGTGTTTCTATATGATTTGCTATCTTATGCCTGGAAGTGCATTCGTTGCGCTGCTGCCAAATGTTTCCCAGTAGCAGAATGATCATTGTCTTGATGCCCTTCTTATGTTCATGTGCGGCTTCGCTGATCATCTCTGCAATGATCTCCACGACCTTGTTCTTGTGCTGCCAAACTGTGGGGTGCAAGGAGGTGCATCAGCGTCGTTGAGCACCAGATTGCTAATGAGAAGGGACACTGCCAAAACAAATGGTGCGAGGTTTCCAAGTTTCTGAGGCAGAATTGACAGAAATACTCATTTGGCCATCCTCATCTCTGTAGCTGGTCGTTACACCAAAGCCTGTTTTTGAGGAGTAGCCAGACCATAAACTTGAGCCGTGCCGGGAGGCAATTCATGTATTAGAAACTATAAATCCAGAAAAGACAAAAAAGTTGAGAAACAACATGCAGACAACAATCGACTTATATACTTAATAAAATTTAAATCGACCGAAATTTTGACAAATAAAAAACGCCATGAGAACATGCAGCCATGGACTAATGCTGTTAATTTTTTATAGAAGACTAATATTGTTAATCAGTAAAAAAAATGAGAACCATGTTGTTAATCAGCGGGCATCAGGTGAGCTGCTGGGCTGCTGATATGGGCTTTTAGTAGTTTCCTGGGCTAGACCATTGCTTTGCTGGGGTCGTAAGAAGGCACGGCACCCTGCCGTGCCAAGCGGGCACGGTAGAGGAGCCGGTTCCTTGATGAAGAGGGAGGACGAGGCCTTGGTGAAGAGGGCGGACCAGGCGTTCTTCATCGACACTGCGCCTCTGCTCCTGCAGCTTCGGGCTCGGCATGCTCTTCATCGACCGGTGAGCCCTCTCCTCTCCCCCTAGATTCCTTTTTTGCTTGTCCCTCTTCCTGGCGGAGTCTTTGCTCTCGCCGCTTTCTTTTCTTGGATGCATCTGAAAGCTTGCCGTGTGCGCGATGCAGTGGTCTGCTGGCCGTAGGTTTCACATCCGAGTAAAATCTTCTAACTAAAAGGTTACACCTTCCTCTCTACTGCTTTAAATTTAGCCCTTTGGGTTAATACAAGTTGAGATCACTTATATCTATAGGCAGGGCAGCACTGATCTGTGATGTCGGATTCAAAGAGCCAGGTGGTGGCACAGCGGCGGCGGCAAGAAGAGGAGCTGCAGATCGTTCCTGAAGATTTTGTTGCCAAGACGGTACGCAAGAGCAACTGACCATCAATCAACATTATTACTTATTTTTTATGTTGATGAAACTTATGCCTGGTTGCATTTAAAAGAGAACTATTACATGTTTGTATAATTTGGTATCATTAATTTTATCAATGCAGAAACGAGTGTAAAAATTCCTGGTTGCAGTGTGAAAATGGATATTTAAATGAGAAGAAAATCCTGATGTTCTTCAGTTTCCCCTATGGGTTGTAATTCTGTGACTGTGAACACCCTTTCTTGATTTCAGAAACCATCTGACGACAGGGACGTGATGGGGGAAGTGGCAAAGACTCAGGAGGCCATTCAGTACGTCGACATGAATATTGAAAAATGATCTGAATTTGTTTGCATTTTTGCATTATCTAACTCTTTGGGGACTAATTGGAATATACAATTATTGTGTCTAATATTTCTACAAGTCAATCGCCGCGCTGCAGATGGAGCTAGCAGCATGGCGACCAGTCAGGTAGCTTTGTTTCTTTCCCCCGTCTTGGACTCATTATTTGTTAGGAAATTTTGATCTGTTTTGATTTGTTAAGTGCTAATAATGATTTTGAATGTGAGATTAGCAGCAAACAACATTTTATCTGGGCCCCTAATGGTTTCGTTTGTCTTCTTAGTTCTCACCCTTTTGTATCCATGATGCAGTATGGGAGGTTTAAACGGAAGATGGCTGTAGAAGATTTGAACAAAAGATGGAAGCACCTTATACTGAACACAACGATATGTGTTTTTCCCTTGCTCTATTTACATTATTGTCTGTTTATGTAGATAGTCATGCTCATTTTACCTCTGTTGTACCTTACAACTCCAATAGAGCCTTGGGAGGGGTTGAACAAACTTTTGATTGAAGTTTGGCCCAACTACATGGAACCAAAACTATCAAGGAAGTTCCAATCTACTGTCGAGGTGAGCTTCTGCCTGAAATTATATTTTATGCTTGGATGCAACTTAGTAGTTGGTAGTTCAAAAGGTTTCGCAAATAACATTAGATTGTACTATATTCATTTGATCCATGAAAGTTGATTATGTAGAATCAAATCATTTCAAAATTCCTTTTGATTCTGTTGATTTGAGGTAGAGGGTACACCTGCTGCAGTGGACTTCATCGTCTTATCGGCATGTTTCGCCGACAAGACACCTGCTGCAGCTCCGGTGAGACGCTGGAGCTCACGGCGGTGCTCACGGCGGTGTACCTCATATTGTACCTCGACTAACATATTGATCTTCTACTTCTTTTCTGATCGAACTGGGAATCATACTATTCTCTTTCTGTCCAGTAAGCCCCACTAATTGCTAGGTCTAATTACTCTTTCTAGCCGACGTGGCATGTGAGAGCAGTGGATATAGGTTGCCACGAAATACCCAACCAATGCACTTGTCGATCGTCATGCTCTTATTAGGTAGTCTTTTCAATGAAAGCATATCTGCCTCATGTTCATTTTTCAATTCACTTTCAATAGACAGTTTGCATTATCTGCTTTTTCTGGGAGTTGAAGCAAAGAATTAGTTCTGTTTCTTTATGCCGTGAATCTGAAGTGTTTCTTGCTAACTAAGAACCCTGCACAGCTAGATGATGCAATCGTCGGTCCTAAATCCTTGGATATTGGGAAGTTTGAAGAAGCATGTGGTGTAGGTATGTTTTGGTAATCAATATATATTTATATGCTTCTGCAAATTATAAATCATGTATTCACATTCACTATTTGTCCACTAAATACTTCTACCAGTGTGATTTGATAATCTGGTTGTTTGGGTGCTAAAAGATTTTTTTTATATGATAATACGTGGAAGGGCCACTGTTTTGTAATGGAGTAGCATCACTAATGCCCAACTGGACCTTTTTTTGGGTGTGGGGGGGGGGTGGGGGGTCAAACTTTGTATTTATCAACTACTAGTGGATTGTCTTGCCTGTGAATCCATTGTACAGTGGACCTACGACATTGTACTACATTGAACAGGAAGACATCAGGCGTACAACCTCCAGAAAGGAGGGACACACACCAGAAAGGAGGGCCTACAAGAGGGGAACGGCGCTGAGACGCCGCCGCTGCCCGGTCCAGGAGGCCGGACCTGGGATTTCTCCCGGTGCTCGAGGAGGAGATCTGGTCAGGGTCATGCCAACGCCTCCAAGGAGGTGACGGCGCCCTCGGGCGTCGCCGTTAACAGCAAGCCATCGCCATGGGATTTCGCCCCGACCCATGAACAAGGACCTCAGATGCAATGGCAGACCGGGCTTGGAGAAGAACGTCGGAGAAGACCAGCACACATGGGGGGATGCCTAGGAACGTTGTAGTCGCAGGAGGAGCACCGACCAGCGCAGCGCCAGCTGGCCGGCCACCGCCGGGAGCGCGACGAGCAGGCGACAGCGGCCAGGAACCGCCGGAGCACAGCAGAGCAGCAGCCGTCAAGGACCGCCACGCGCGTGCTCACCCGCCCAGTGGCTACCACCGGCGGCGGCCGGGAGGGGTGGAAGGAGGGGGACGGTGGGTTAGCGTAAACGCCGCAACCCGGATCTGGCGCCTCATCTCTGCCGCTCGCAGCAGTGGCTGGCCGCCACCACAGCAACGCCACCGCGCACGCGTTCCACACCATCACGGCCTCCCTCAGGCGCAGACGATCACCGCCTCGCCATCACAAGGCTCCCGCCGCTTCCAACAAGACAAACAAAGCAACGCGAGCTCACGGACGAGGGCCCCGCCGCCGCCGTCCACCGGCGAGGGCTTCGCCAGCCGGTATCCTCCGGCGACGGCGAGGGGAGGAGGGGAGTTTGAGGTGGCGGCTAGGGTTTCGCCACCTGAGTCGCCCCCTGGAGCGACGCGGGGGCCGTGGGGGGGGGGGGTGGGTGGGTGTGGAGGGTAAGCTGAAGAAGTTCAACCTTTGGTCCATCCACTTCATTTCTGAGATAAATGATTAGTGTTTAGATATAAGAGGAGACCATTTGGTTATAATTCGAGTATTGCAGCTACAAATCAATGCACAATTCCAAAAATGGAGTTGCAGTATTGTTTGGTATTAGCCTTCACAACCTTTTCTTAGACAACGTTTGATTCTGCAGCACAACTCCACGCTGTGACAAGCATTTCACCAATGAACACGTTTTACAAAAAATATCATCGTCCAAGCTTTACTGATCAGGGTTTAGCATAACCGGAACACAAAGAACTTTAAAATTGTGAAATCCAACGTATTCTGATGCGGGCGTTCTGGACGGTGATTGTTGATGCCTCGTATGGAGGCATGACCTTGCTGTTCAATTTGCAGATGGTGCCCATTGACGCTGCTACCTATGTATCTAAATATTTCTTTGTTAACAATTTTATTTGCTAACAATTATTTATTTTCGATACTTCCATTATGATGCTTCCAGGCCAAAATTAATGAGCTTTACATACTGGTTTGCTCACTTTTCTTTGTAGAGCAGTCCAAATAATTACCATCTTATGTAGTATCTCTCATATTTGTGCCTTGTATCCTTAGTAGAGCTCAATCATTGGTCTGCTTATATCTCCCATTTCCCAGTCTTTGATCCTTATGCTTTAATGGTTCAAATTCACATCGGGGATCATTACCTTGACCAATCTCAGTGACACACTCGAGGAAGATAAAATTTTGATGGACCATATGGCGTTAGGCATAATATACCATTGTTTTTCTGTGATTCCAAAGATGTTAGCTATTAGTCCTTCCGACAAAAGTTCTACTAAACTAACAACAAGTAAGATGGATCGGAGGGAGTACTAGAAAAGCTCAAAATCTTAGTTCAAGTTTCAGAACTCAAGAGGTATCCTATACTTGAAACTTTTATTAGGAGGTGCTCTCCTTAAATACATGCTTTTGCTCTACCCTTTTTACTAGCAATTTGATGGTGCTGCTTGAATATTTTGTTCCTAATGCATGCAACACACTACATCCCTTATCTGCATAGGTCTGCTTGTTCTCGAATCAGTTCAAATAAATATGATGCTGATTTGGTTCCTTCTACTTCTACAGGTTCGAATACTATGGTCAGATTTTTTTCGAGAATCCACAAGTTCTGCTGGTCTTGAAGAATGTATTAAGTTCATTGCAAATTTAAAGTTCAGAAAAAGATATATTCAAGGAAGGGCACCGCCTTGCCTCACCGTCCATCGTCTCTAGACACAACGTTGTCAGCAACACCTCCTATCTATATATATGAACTATCTATCATCTTTAGCTAATCTCTAAGGCTTCATAATCCTACGTTGTGATGGTCTGATGAACTCTACTTTCGCTTTGAAGATCATTTTTCTTTTGGAGCATGTTAGCCTTTGATTTCAATTCAATGTTGTGCTCTATCATCCACCTTGCAAGTTTCTGTTAACTGTACTCTGGCCTGTATATGCACGTGCACAGCTGCACAACCAAGGCAAGTGCGCACAGGAACGCATAGGAGGCGCGCCTGGGGCGCGCCCCACCCACTAGTGCTGATTATTTGGGTCGCCGGCTAAACGTCGGCGTATCGGACTGGGCTTCGCGGTGCAAAGTTTGGTTCTACAACGTACAAGTTTCCATAAAATTCTGAAAAAAGTAATATGCATCATAAGAGCATCTCCAAATAGCATGTGAATATAGATAATGGTCTAAAAAGATTCCCTCATATACACATCCAGTTTTACATCAGAACATCTATATACAGGGACCATGATAGGTGGGCCATCGCTGGGGAGAGGAAGAAATCATGACTGCAGCTGAGTTTAGACGACGCCTTCACATTGTCCAGGCGTGGACGTTGTCGAGGTCGATTTAAAAGATGTGTATATTTGGACGACCATATAGACAAGTTGTTGGACGCCTGTTTTGGGCTCACGTCATGGAAAACGAGTATAGACATCCATATAGAGAAGCTATTGAAGATGCTCTAACAAAGATACACTATGGACTGGAGTATGCACCATTCCCCACAAACTCCAGTCCAAACATAGTCTAAAGCTCTAGAAAAGGGAGAGGGTTCCTTCCCCAAGGGTCATTTGGGTCACGTGTCGCGCTCTGGACTTTACCTTCAGATTTTGTTTTATTTTTTATTTTTTTCACACGTGTTTTACCTTTTTAGATGGTTTTTTCTGATTTTTTTCTTATTAAATACGTTTAGATACATCCATTTTCACGACAAGTAATTCGAGACGGAGGGAGTATTTGATATCCCATACATGTGGTGAGCACGTGAGGTAATCAAATCATAGATGTGCAAACTTACTACAAGAGTCCGAGGCATTACCGAAAAAGGGTTTCCCCCGCTTTGTATTCCAAAGCAACCAACACCGATACAGGATCGCTGGGGCGAACAGCACAACAAGCCCAAAAGAAAAAGAAGAAGAAGCAAATGCCAACAACAGCAACTCGACAGAGCGCGGATGACCCGCCACCGCTACGCCCACCAGAGACAAACCATTACAACTCGAGGCTCCGGACCACCGCGTACAAAACAACACCTCCAAGAAGGAAAGCGACGCCGACGACGCTGCTGCCGGGACATGTCCTAGGGTTTCCTAAGAACGCGGAGGGAGGTGGGGGATGGATATCACCGACACCCTCCAGGAAGGAATGGTGGCACCCGTAGATGTCACCGAAGACCGACAAGGATTTCTCCCGTACTCCAATCCCCACCGCCCAACGGACCGGAGTCGACCAGCCAGACCGCCGCCCACCACCATGCGCCATCGCGGTTGCGCCGTCAACACGAGGCCAAAAGGGCCGGAGAGAAGCGCCCCGCGGAGGGAGAAGTAGCACCGAAGCTGAACGGGAGAGAACCACCTCCACCGCCGTCGTGCGGGAGGCCAGAGCCTCCGGCACCGTCGCGGTAGCCGTCCCGACGCTGCAGCAGGCATGCCAGCCACCTGGCCCGGCCAGTTCGAACGGGCCAGCTAAGCCCCGCCGCCACGCCGCAGCAAAAGGCGATGGCGCCGCCGACCTGCCGCCATCGCCTCTCCCCGCCTCCCGAAAGCCACGGGCAGACCCACCCCACCGCCCGCCTGAAGGGCCCAGATCTCGCCGAGCGGGCGCCGCTGCATCAGCCGTTGCCGCCGCCGCCAACGGCGACGCCACCTGTCAGAAGTCCGCCCAAGCGCCAGAGACCCGCCGCCGCTTAGAAGCACCGCCAGACGCCTGGCCCAAGGCCAGACACCCGAGAGGGGAAAAGCCAGGGCCGCCACACTGGCCGCCGCCAGGCTCAAGAAGGCCAAGGCCAAGCGGCAGAGAGGAAGGGAGGGAGAGGCGCACGGGAGAAGGTTGGCGTGGCCGGCCGCCGTAGAAGGGCGTCATGGAGAGAGAAGAGGAGGGGGGACATTTCAATGTTTGTTTATGCTTACAATAGATGGTGCTATTTCATTACCAAGTATAGTTGATGAATGAAGCCACTAGAACATGTGAAACACATATGGCCACGAAAGAACTAACAAAGCAACATGCCAATTAATTGATTTCAGCCTCCTCACAACATTAATATGTCATATATTCTAGAATTTCTATTTGCTTATACGTAATCCTACACTAGAAGCCTCTACAAAGATAATAACGTTTCTAATATATACATGAACTTGGAACAAACATATATACAATACAATTTATGCAAGTGTAAGAAAATAAAGCGTGTCATTTTTATTTTTTTCTCACATTTACAGAGTTTAGGTCTAAAGAGCGATTGCGGCAATGTCTTGAAAAAATTGTAATTTTTATGATAACTATTAGAAATGCATCACAAGAATAATACAATTAATATTTTGCATCATTTGTATGTTACTAATTATGCAAAATTACTTTAAAATGATTTTTTATCATGACATGATAAAAACTTTAAAATATAAAAGTTTAGTATCAATATTATTATTTTAATTCGGCACAAGTCTATGGCAGATTGTACCAGGCAGTCCTCGATGGGCTCTAGCATACACTCCTTTTTTTACAAAAAACATTAATGATTGTTTATGCATGAAAATTTTAAGGGCTGATCTTAAACATTAGAGTTTTAAACTCTGTTGAAAGTGCAACTATTCCTGGGTGATTTTGGTAATTCCTAACAACATATAGCTCACCGAGCTAACATTTTTCCAAGATGAATATTTCAGGAAAAGCTTAATGAATGGCATGGCATGGATGA
Source organism: Aegilops bicornis (assembly GCA_021605145.1). Taxonomy (NCBI): domain Eukaryota; kingdom Viridiplantae; phylum Streptophyta; class Magnoliopsida; order Poales; family Poaceae; genus Aegilops; species Aegilops bicornis. Next base: position 522,743,363 of record CM038669.1, read on the forward strand.
GGAAAGTGGACCCCTCAAAATACTAAGGATAAAAGGATTGGCTCAAGCTCAAAAGCTCAAGACTCTACATTTTATATTTTAGTGATCCAAGATCACATTGAGTCTATAGGAAAAGCCAATACTATCAAGGAGGGATGAGGTGTTGCTTAATGAGTTTCTTACTCCATAGTGCTTAGTGATATGCTCCAAAGCCCTCAACTACTTTCTCACATCCACATACGACCTAAACCCAAAGTCAAACTCGGCCCCACCAATTCTTTCTATTCGGCGCCACCGAGTTCAGATGTCATAGCCACTGCCACAAACCCTAGGCAAATCGGTCTCACCGATAGGGATCTCGGTCTCACCGAGATGGAATTGTAATCTCTCTGTTTCCCTTCGTAACGTTTCGGTCCCACCGAGATGAGCGATCGGTCCCACCGAGATTGCAATGTAAACTCTCTGTTTCCCTTTCGTAACATTTCGGTCCCACCGAAATGAGCGAACCGGTCCCACCGAGTTTACCTGACCAACTTTCTAGTTAGCTTATTACCAAAATCGGTCTCACCGAGTTTGTGTAATCGGTCTCACCGAGATTACATTATGCCCTAACCCTAACCATATCGATCCTACCGAGTTGCATGTCGGTCCCACCGAAAATCCTAACGGTCACTAGATTTGCTGAATCGGTCAGACTGAGTTTCTCAATTCGGTCCCACCGAGATTGGTAAATTGTGTGTAACAGCTAGTTTTTGTGTGGAGGCTATATATACCCCTCCACCCACTCTTCATTCCTGGAGAGAGCCATCAGAACGAACCTACACTTCCAATACACATTTTCTGAGAGAGATCCACCTACCCTTGTGTTGAGGCCAAGATATTCCATTCCTAGCATATGAATCTTGATCTCTAGCCTTCCCAAGTTGCTTTCCACTCAAATCTTCTTTCCACCAAATCCAAATCCCGTGAGAGAGAGTTGGGTGTTGGGGAGACTATCATTTGAAGCACAAGAGCAAGGAGTTCATCATCAACACACCATTTGTTACTTCTTGGAGAGTGGTGTCTCCTAGATTGGCTAGGTGTCACTTGGGAGCCTCCGACAAGATTGTGGAGTTGAACGAAGGAGTTTGTAAGGGCAAAGAGATCGCCTACTTCGTGAAGATCTACCGCTAGTGAGGCAAGTTCTTCGCGGGCGACGACCATGGTGGGATAGACAAGGTTGCTTCTTCGTGGACCCTTCGTGGGTGGAGCCCTCCGTGGACTCACAAGAACTGCTACCCTTCGTGGGTTGAAGTCTCCATCAACGTGGATGTACGATAGCACCACCTATCGGAACCACGACAAAAACATCTGTCTCCAATTGCGCTTTGAATTCTCCAAACCCTTCCCTTTACATTCTTGCAAGGTGCATGCTTTACTTTCCGCTGCTCATATACTCTTTGCATGCTTGCTTGAATTTTGTTAAGATTGCTTGACTTGTGCTAAGATAGCTAAAATCTGTCAAAGACTAAAATTGGGAAAAGGATAAGTTTTTATTTGGTCAAGTAGTCTAATCACCCCCCTCTAGACATACTTTCGATCCTAAAAGTGGTACCAGAGCTTTGGTCTCCATTTGCTTTGATTTCCATAGCTTTTGGTGGTCATAGCCTTGGTTTCACAACCTAGGAGAGTATGGCGTCTAGCGAGGGAAATTATCACCGTAGAGGTCCTTACTTTGATGGTATTAATTTTTCTAGTTGGAAGCACAAGATGAAAATGCATATTCTTGGACACAACCCGCCGTTTGGGCTATTGTGTGTATTGGCTTGCAAGGTGAATTCTTTGATGGGAGAGAACCGAACCGTGAAGCTAGCGTGGAAGAGTTGAAGATGCTGCAATACAACGCTCAAGCTTGTGATATCCTCTTCAACGGATTGTGCCTCAAGAATTCAACAAAATCAGCCGCCTTGAGAATGCAAAGGAAATTTTGGATACTTTGATAGATATGCATGAAGTTACCTACTCCGTCAAGGAATCCAAGTTGGACGTGCTTCAAAGTCAACTTGACAAGTTCAAAATGAAGGATGGTGAAGGTGTCGCTGAAATGTACTCTAGGCTTGCTCTTATCACAAATGAGGTTGCCGGCTTAGGAAGTGAAGAGATGACCGGCAAATTCATCATCAAGAAGATCCTAAGAGCCTTGGATGGAAAATATGATACCGTGTGCACATTGATCCAAATGATGCCCAATTACAAAGATCTCAAGCCAACGGAAGTCATTGGAAGAATTGTTGATCAGGAGATGTCACTCAAGGATAAGGAGGAACTTCACAACAAGTCAAGTGGTGCTTACAAAGCCTCATGTGAAGCCCCCACATCATCAAGTGAGAAACAAACCTTCAATGAAGAATTGAGCTTAATGGTGAAGAACTTCAACAAGTTCTACAAGAATAGAAGCAAAGAGAGAAGCTCCAAGTCAAGGTCCTATAATGACAAAAGATCTTCTAGTCGAGAGCGCAATTGCTACAATTGTGGGAGACCCGGACACTATTCCAATGAGTGTACGGCAACCTACAAAAGAAGAGAAGAATCACCCAAGAGAAGAAGTAGAAGAGAAGAATCACCACCAAGAGAGAGGAGGAGTAGAGATGATCGTTATGAACGAAGATCCTCACGGAGAAGCAAAGATTCGGAAAGGAAGGACAAGTCATCAAGGAGCTACACAAAACGAAGACATCAAGCTCATGTTGGTGAATGGGTATCCGGTTCTGACTCCGACCATCACTCCGAGAGAAGCTATCACTCCGACTTCGAATATACTCAAGATGAAGGTGTTGCCGGTCTAGCACTTGTGTCAACCAACTCCTACGACATATTTGATTCACCAAATGAAGGAATTGGAAGATGCTTCATGGCCAAAGGTCAAAGGTAACACATCCGAGTATGTTGATTTCAATAGTGATGAAGATGACTTGTTAGGTGATGATGATTTACTTGTTGACAACTCTAGTGATGAATACTATGATGAAACGTCAATTAATCATGCTAATCAAGATAAAACGAATGACAATGACAAGGAGAAGATTGAGCTTCTAACTAAAGAACTAAACACTCTTAAGTTAGCTCATGAAACTATCTTAGAAGATCACCGAGAACTTTTAAGGACTCATGAGAAGTTACGCTTTGAAAAGTTCAACCTTGAGCAAGAGCATGAGTTCTTAAAGGCAATCAATGATGATCTCCGTAAGAAAAGTTCTTCTTACATTGCCAAGCGTTTACTCTTATCTACTTACATGCCTCAAGTCAAGTCAAGTAACAAGAACAAGAAGGATTCTTCCTCTAGTAGTAACAATAATCATGCTAAATCCAATGTTGTCGCTTCTAGTAGCTCTCTTGATTCCACTAATGATTCTCTTAGCCAAGTTACACTTGAACAAGAAAATAGCTTATTGAAGGGAATTATAGAGAAAGGTGTTTACAAGAGCCTTGCCGGAAGTAAGCAATGTGAGGAAATTGTACGCAAGCAAGGAAGGCACCGGAAGAACTAAGGTGTTGGTTTTGAACGAAAGTTCAATGCCAATGGAGTTGAGTGGGAAGAAGATCAATACCCCAAGACGAAGTTTGTTCCTCAACAAGAGAAGTATGATCCTACTTCCTTCAAGGGGACACAAGCTCAATATGATCTTCCACCACAAGACCACAAGCAAAAAGGCAAGGATAAGCTTCAAGAGGAGATTGATGCATTTGAAGAAGCTCCAAAGGCCTTGGTCAAGTGGGTTCCCAAGACTACGTCAAGATCTACTTCATCAAGTACGACTACAACTCCAAGGATTCCCATCAAGATGATGTGGATCCCGAAGAAGAAGAACTAGAGAGTTCTTGAGGGTGACTCCGCCAACATATTTCACTCACATCATTTTGGCAACTACAAGTGGAATCAACTTTCACATCTTGCACTAGTTCAAGGAGTCACAAACCCTCTTGTTGGTAAGACAAGGGACAAGGTAACCTAATGCTTTCATAGACATCATCTTATGTGTGCATCACTCTATGTCTATGGATATCCTTGTTTGTTCCTTGTGGGACTAACCCGTGTAGGTATTGAAAGTGCAAATCACTCCAAAGGGATTGCTCCAAATGATCTTCATCAACATTTAGCATCCACATCTTCAACACCTACATGAAGTCATCATCGACAAAACCCAAGGTTAGTTCATCCCTCTAAGGGGGGATATCACATCTAGGGGGAGCTTTACTCTAAGAATTGAGCTAAAGCAACTCTAATGGTGTGAACACATCAATGCATTATGTAAAAGTGGTAACCCCACTTGAGCTTAAACGATGAGTATGACCTATGATCAAATGTTCTCATTTGACTCCTAAGTCAATATACTCATATATAGATGACCTAGTCATCGCCAATTGCTTGATAGATGCTAGAATTGGTTGTGCATGCTTTGCCACATATTTCATTTGCCATTTTATTGTGTGAGCATGTTGGTTGCATATTTTTATCATTTGAGGACATCCACTTGTTATTTTGATTGATTGGTTTTTTTCTTTTGCCAAGTGGATGGACAAGAATGCCCAAGAACCTTCTCTAGCTATCTATGCTCTTCTCGTCTCAAACTCTATTCATGCTACATCACAAAATTTGATCAAGTCAGATTCTAACCACTCCGTGTGAGGAGCACTCGGAGTCCCCGATTCCTCATAGACTGAAACTTCCAAAACTTCTTTGTTCGTTTCGGTCTGACCGATTCTTCCATTTCGGTCATACCAAGATCACTAAGTCGATCTAGGTTTTCAATCTCGGTGCAACCGATTTGAACATTTCGGTCACACCGAAGTTATCAGAATCGCTTGCGATTATGCATCTCGGTGCCACCGAAGTTGTTCCACTCGGTCACACCGACAGGGTCGGGCTATATATACCCACGGGCAAAAATTTGGAAATCTTTCTCTGAACTCTTTCGCCCACGCTTAGCCCGCTCTGCCTCCATGGTCTCCGGATCGTCCTCCTCGTCGCCACCGCCTCCCTGTTGGTCTCCGCCCGCCAACGGAAATCATCCCCACCGTTGCCGTCGAAGCGAGTTCATCGCCGAACTAGGGTATGGACTCGATCATCGTGCTATCCTGTCCGATTCCCAAAGACATTGTGTTCAACATGAATCTTGCCACGATTGAAACTATTCTATCCAGTCAAAACACTCCGTAGATTTGAGATGAATTGAAAATTTAGGGTTAGGTTTCCGTCGAAACCATCTCGGACCCATCGGGTTGAAGAACTCGGTTCCACCGATTCGGCTAAGGCCAATGCACATGTGGTTCTCAGTCTGACCGAGAATTGCAAATCGGTGTGACCGAGTTCAGGACTTTGTGAAACCCTAGCAGTCTCGGTGCCACCGAACTGTGACTCGGTCTGACCGAGTTCACTAGTTTAGGTTCCAAAGCTGCGTCGGTATCACCGAGTTTAAAAATCGGTTGATCCGAAATGCTTTCGTGGAAAACTAAAACTAAGTTTTGACTCATCCTTTTGCAAAAATCTACGTATTTGGTGATGCTCATCCACTCTATCTCATCTATATCTATTCACTGTGGTCTCTGCAATCGTTGTTTGCAATATGTCCGATCAAAGTGATAGCCGAACAAGTCGAGGAGCAGATTCAAATGAGTGAGGGCACTAGTCCCTCTAGCAGCTCCGATGAGGGTAGCAGGAGCACTCCAAGCAACTTACCCAAAGCTGCCACCGGGACAAGAAAGAAGAGAACCTCGTAATCTGAGGATGAAGACTATGTGGTTGTTGAGGATGAGACCATTTCCAAGAAAAAGGTGCTCAAGAAGGAGTATGGCACAATCATGCCACCAAGCCCGGTATGAAGACCAAAGTACCGCCAAAAGGATTCCCATGTCTAAAGCCGAGCCTCCACTCAAGCATCATTGGAATCAACCCAAAGAGGCTGCCATCAAGGGAAGAAGAGGAAGGAAAGGGTCAAGAAGACCATGGCCAGAGTTATTGGAAAGCCTTCCATGATGGAAGAGGAGGAAGAAGAAGAGGTTGCTGCACCAAACACCCAAGGCTCGAAGCTTATGGGTGATGCTATCAGACAGGGGCTGCATCATCAAAGCCCAAAGAAGCACCCAAAGCTGCCTCCAAACCCAAGACTGTACCTAAGAGGAGTACCAGGAACATTCCAGCTGCTGAGAAGAACAAGGCCCCAATGCCTGAAGTTGGTATGGAAGAAGAAGAAGATGAGTCACATGTTTTGAGAAAATTGAAGCCAAAAATTCCAGATCATAATGATGCTCATCCTGTAGCTGAGAACATGAAGATCAGGAGAGACTCAGTATTAAGGATATGGAGAGAGACATATCCATATGCCACCAGAAGGAGGACTGCTGTTGACTACAGGTTCCACACAAAGGAACAACAGGATTTCTATGAGACTGTGTTGTTGGACAAGAAGCCAATAGTGTGTGACATGAGGTGGGTTGACTGGACCTACATAAAGGAGAATGAAGAACACTATCCTGGTGTGTATGATAGCTTCAGTGCTTGTGGAGTGGCAGACTTTGTTGGGCAGAAGCTCACAAAGTGGAATGAGGAGCTCATAATGCTATTCTACTCCACAACACACTTCTATCCAGATGGCAGGATAGTATGGATGTATGAAGGTACTAGGTACCAATAATCTATTGAAGAATGGGCAAATCTGATCAATGCACCTAAGGAGGAAGAGGATGACTTGGATGTCTATGCCAAGAAGAAGATGGATCACAACTCTATGGCACATATGTACAAGGAGATCCCAGATGTCGCTATAGAATCACATAAGTTTGGATCAAGACATTATCTTCTCGTCAGACTGCCAACCATTAATCGGATCCTCGTGCACACTCTCTTGCCCAAGTCAGGTGACCACAACATGATCAGAGGCCATGCAATAAACTTGCTACACATATTTGATGTGCCACAGAAGTTCAAGGTCATGAGCCTTATAGTTGAGACTATCAAGAGGACAACTGCTGACCAAAAGAGGAGTTGTGGATATGCCCCACAGATCCAGGAGCTGATTAACTCCAAGATGGGCACAGGCACATACCTGTTGGACAAGGAGCACATGCCTATCTATCCAGACTTTGAGGACAACCAAGTGGTTATGGATGAAGATGAACCATCCTCAGTGCAAGCACAAGCTAAGAAGGAGAAGGCAAGGACTGAGAAGGCTGCCAAGATGCCAACAATGGAAGAGGCATCTCAAGATTTTTGAAGATCAAACATGATCAACTTGGCTACTTGATTGCATCCACTCGAGGATTGAGAAGGGCTGGCCACCTTGACTCGAAACCAGGAGAGCTTGGAGAGGATCATGGAGCATAAGTTCTATGACATGGATGTGAAGGTCACAGAGATCCAGTCCGTTGTTGAGCAACTTCAGGATGATATGCAGGAGAGGAAGGGCAAGTCAACCACTAAGGCATTTGCTAGAGTGCCTAGAGCTCAGAGATCACCGCAGTGCCAGGATGCACACCGTGAGCCACTTCATCAGCACCAGCTACAACTTCAGTGCCACCAGCTCCAGCACCTGCTCCACCAGCTCCATCTACATCAACAAATGCTTTCGTCCTTGGCGTTCTGTCTACACCACCACCTGAAGATCAAGCCTGAGAGACGATTTAGTACTATGCATTTTCTATGAACTTTTTGGTAACTTGTTGCCAAAGGGGGAGAAAAATGTATAGATCATAGGCTTTGAGAGAGAGTGTTGCTTTTTATTCTCTCTTGCTTTGGTGGTTGAACTTTATTTGCTTGTTTGAGATACATTATGTCATGTGATACTTGGATGATCATGTGTTTGATCATATGCTACATTTATGCTTGTTGGATGACATTATCCTTTTTATCTCTATATGTTCATTCACTTTGCTTGGTGATGAGTGCATGTATTCAATTATTATCATTTTGAGCGCTCCACCAAGATGTATGTGACATGGAAGAGTAACCCATGAGCTTAACTTCTTGTGCATTTGCAGTCCAAAGCAAATCTTAAACTATGCACAAATTTAGGGGGAGCTCTTGCTTATCACATACTTCTCAAAGCGACAATGTTTTTCACTCTTATTATCATTTGTCGAAGCTTTGATCTATATGTTGTCATCAATTACCAAAAAGGGGGAGATTGAAAGTGCAACTATCCCTGGGTGGTTTTGGTAATTCCTAACAAGATATAGCTCATTAAGCTAACATTATTCCAAGATGAATATTTCAGGAAAAGCTCAATGAATGGCATGGCATGGATAAGGAAAGTGGACCCCTCAAAAAAGGATAAAAGGATTGGCTCAAGCTCAGAAGCTCAAGACTCTACATTTTATATTTTAGTGATCCAAGATCACATTGAGTCTATAGGAAAAGCCAATACTATCAAGGAGGGATGAGGTGTTGCTTAATGAGTTTCTTGCTCCATAGTGCTTAGTAATATGATCCAAAGCCCTCAACTACTTTCTCACATCCACATATGACCTAAACCCAAAGTCAAACTCGGCCCCACCAATTCTTTCTATCCGGCGCCACCGAGTTCAGATGCCATAGCCACTGCCACAAACCCTAGGCAAATCGGTCTCACCGATGGGGATCTCGGTCTCACCGAGATGGGATTGTAATCTCTCTGTTTCCCTTCGTAATGTTTCGGTCCCACCGAGATGAGCGATCGGTCCCACCGAGATTGCAATGTAAACTCTCTGTTTCCCTTTCGTAACATTTCTATCCCACCAAAATGAGCGAACCGGTCCCACCGAGTTTACCTGACCAACTTTCTGGTTAGCTTATTACCAAAGTCGGTCTCACCGAGTTTGTGTAATCGGTCTCACCGAGATTTACGTTATGCCCTAACCCTAACCATATCGGTCCTACTGAGTTGCATGTCGGTCCCACCGAAAATCCTAACGGTCACTAGATTTGCTGAATCGGTCCGACCGAGTTTCTCAATTCGGTCCCATCGAGTTTGGTAAATTGTGTGTAACGGTTAGTTTTTGTGTGGAGGCTATATATACCCTCCACCCACTCTTCGCTCATGGAGAGAGCCATCGAATCTAACCTACACTTCCAATACACATTTTCTGAGAGAGATCCACCTACACTTGTGTTGAGGCCAAGATATTCCATTCCTACCATATGAATCTTGATCTCTAGCCTTCCCAAGTTGCTTTCCACTCAAATCTTCTTTTCACCAAATCCAAATCCCGTGAGAGAGATTTGAGTGTTGGGGAGACTATCATTTGAAGCACAAGAGCAAGGAGTTCATCATCAACACACCATTTGTTACTTCTTGGAGAGTGGTGTCTCCTAGATTGGCTAGGTGTCACTTGGGAGCCTCCGACAAGATTGTGGAGTTGAACCAAGGAGTTTGTAAGGGCAAGGAGATCGCCTACTTCGCGAAGATCTACCGCTAGTGAGGCAAGTCCTCCGTGGGCGACGGCCATGGTGGGATAGACAAGGTTGCTTCTTCGTGGACCCTTCGTGGGTGGAGCCCTCCGTGGACTCGCACAACCGTTCCCCTTCGTGGGTTGAAGTCTCCATCAACGTGGATGTACGATAGCACCACCTATCGGAACCACGACAAAAACATCCGTGTCTCCAATTAAGTTTGAATTCTCCAAACCCTTCCCTTTACATTTTTGCAAGTTGCATGCTTTAATTTCCGCTGCTCATATACTCTTTGCATGCTTGCTTGAATTGTGTTAAGATTGCTTGACTTGTGCTAAGATAGCTAAAATCTGTCAAAGACTAAAATTGGGAAAAGGATAAGTTTTTATTTGGTCAAGTAGTCTAATCACCCCCCCTCTAGACATACTTTCGATCCTACACTCTGTGCAGTGGAGTAAGAAGTGTTCGGAAGGACCGAATATTCATTTCTGCACTCGGGCTCAGATGATCCTATTATCATGGCCTTCCATTCTCCCCGTGATCTGCGCCATTGGATGTATTCCTTCTTGTAGACATGCATGTATTGGCGTTAAATGTAAAGCGGGCCCTTGCAATTACTGCTGGTAGGTGATGTAACCTGCGTCTCGGTCCAGGTTTTTGCCTGCCGGTACCTCCTATTTTCTGGGCTATTCTAATCAATTTCTCCGACGTACTGACCCTAGCAGCACAACCCGTCCTATCAGGTGATGCACGCCTACCATGAGTCGTTGAGCCTGTAAATTAACATCAACCTTCAGTTTACCTCCATGCTACCTCTTGAGCACTGCGTTGGATTTCCCCGAAGATGAGAGGATGATGCAGTAAAGTAGCGTAAGTATTTCCCTCAGTTTTTTGAGAACCAAGGTATCAATCCAGTAGGAGGCCACACACAAGTCCCTCGTACCTGCACAAAACGATAGCTCCTCGCAACCAACACGATTAGGGGTTGTCAATCCCTTCACGGTCACTTACGAGAGTGAGATCTGATAGAGATGATAAATAATATTTTTGGTATTTTTGATATAGAGATGCAAGGTAAAAAGTAAAAGGCAAAGTAAAAACAACGCAAGTATTAAAGTGATGGAGATTGATATGATGAGAATAGACCCGGGGGCCATAGGTTTCACTAGTGGCTTCTCTCAAGAGCATAAGTATTCTACGGTGGGTGAACAAATTACTGTTGAGCAATTGACAAAGTTGAGCATCTCTACTCCTAGTATAGCAGTTGGTGAATAGTCCGCCGGTTATTTTTCGCTGGTTTTATTTCGCCTCACCACTTTTGTTGGTTTTATTTCGCTGGTTTTATTTCGTCTCCCTCCCACCCGCCTTTTCGCTTCACAACCCACATAAACCCATCAGATTAGTTACCATATAAAAATAAATCACAATCAATCAAGTATTGATGATCAGATTAGTTACCATATAAAAAATAAATCGCAATCAATCAAGTATTGATGGGATATTTCCTTATATTGATGTGATTTTCCTTTCTTATCATCAATCATCTCTCGCCTAAAAATGCGTAGCTTTCCTTTTCCTCGCCAACCGACCGCGTCCCTGCCTCCCTACATCCGCCTCATTGCTCTGCCTCCCGCATTTAAAAACCCTCTCGCTTGACCTCCCCAAACCCCGCACGATGGAAAAACCCAGCCGTCGCTTCTCCTCTCGACCGCTCCATACGTCCAGATCTCGGCCCCATTCCCATCCTCCTCTCACGTCACGGCGGCCGATGGACTGCCGCCACCACCCTCCTACTCTCTCGCCGCCGCCGTCCTCCCGCTCGCTCGCCGCCGCCGTCGCCACCAATCCCGGCAAGAGGGTTTTTTTTCGTGCGGGAGGCAGAGCAACGAGGGCGGATGTAGGGAGACGGGACGCGGTCGGTTGGCAGGAAAAGGAAAGCTACGCATTTTTTAGGCAGTAGAGATGATTGGTGATAAGAAAGGGAAAATCACATCAATATAAGGAAATATCCCATCAATACTTGATTGATTTCGATTTATTTTTATATGGTAACTAATCTGATCATCAATACTTGATTGATTGTGATTTATTTTATATGGTAACTAATCTGATGGGTTTATGTGGGTGGTGAAGCGAAAAGGCAGGTGGGAGGGAGACGAAATAAAACAAACGAAATAAAACCAACGAAAGTGGTGAGGCGAAATACGTCCAGATCGCGGCCCCATCCCCATCCTCCTCTCACGTCACGGCGGCCGATGGACTGCCGCCACCACCCTCCTACTCTCTCGCCGCCGCCGTCCTCCCGCTCGCTCGCCGCCGCTGTCGCCACCAATCCCGACGAAGGCGTCGTTGCTGCTATGTCGCCTCCTTTCCCCATCCAAGCCTGACCATGGCAACGGCGACCTCTCATGTGTCCCGCGGTGAGGTTTAGGGAGGCGCGACCACAATCCAAGAGGATCTCACCGCGGACCCGTCCGCTTGGATGGGTGTTGCCTCCGTTGCGAATGGGATCGAAGGGAGGGACTACTTCATCGTCAAGGTCGGCGAGGCAGAGGCCGATTGGGAGCCTGGTTGTGAACATGGGAGTTCGTCCCCATGGAGGCGGCGGCCGTGGAGATTGGATGTGAAGCAACTCCACTTGCCGGTGGTGGAGGCTTGCCGTCCATGTGATCCTTTCTTCTCCCGGTATCCCCATTCCTTGCCTCCCATTACAAAAGCGAGCATGAATGAGAGCAGGGGCTGATTATCATCAATTCATTTCTTATATTTTTAGTTGCTTTTTTGAGATTATACAAGATGCTCCCGATCTGTTTTGTCAAATTACTTGGATCGTCTTATGGAATTGACAGCCATCATATTTTTCACCTCATGTTATTTCTTAATCCTTGTCCCACTAGGCATCCACTACATGTTTGGTAATGACGTGATGTTGAGGCGGTTAGGAGAAGCTCAAAGACGGATCAAGGGCTATCGAGATGGATCTGGGAGCCAAGCGATAGTTCTTCGTTTAAATTTTGGTTATTATCTTTTCTATTGTTACGATTGTGGGATGGTTGATTTTGACTCGGTGTAACATTTGCATTTGTTTCCCCAGCTTGTTGGCGTAGATGCGTGGCACTGCGGCAACTAATCAAGAGCGAGGGCAGTGCACATAAGAGCTACGTTGAATGTAGTGCACATAGGTAGGTCAACATATTTTGTAGCTCTTTTCAGATGTAAAAGCATATGTTGCATAAGAAATTATTATCTTCCAAGCATACTCACATTTCACTAACAAATAGGGGAGGTTCAGACTTGAGCAATGATAAAAGGTATGTTCCTCACTCTTTTGTTGGAATTTTAGTTCCAAGTTAACATGATTTCTTATCCGCTTCATAAGTCATGCATTTGCTTAGTTAGGTGATAAGTAGAGCAAAAAAAATGATCATGTTATTGTGGGGTTTGTTTAAACTCCAGCATAAGGAATTCTGGTTTAAGAAAAAAGACTTTTGACTTCTTTAATTACAAATTGATTGCAACATCGTGTTAGTATGTGATTTCTCACGTCTTGTTATAATATTTGTGAAGACGTGCATTGCACGTGCACTTGGAAGCGGGCCCGTGGCCTGCGCCGGACGGCGCCGACGCTGATACGGGCCACCCCCTCCGTGTATTCTTGGAGCTGTGACTGGCCGATTTACATGAAATTAATTCCCCGATTACGGTGGCAATATAATACACATAATCCATATTGTTATGCACTAAGCGCTGTGTGTGAAACAGATGGATTATGGTCCCGTACCCAATAAGATGGATATGTGTGTGTGTTAGAGAGAGGGAGAGGGGGAGAGAGAGTGAGGAAGAGGGAGGGAGAGTGTGTGTGAGAGGATTTGATGGTAAAAAAGGTCGCCAATGTCGTAATATTGAACTCTTAAAGTTAATGTGGCCCCGTTGCAACGCACGGGCGTTCTTCTAGTAGTTATGAGTATATCTAGGTATGATCATGTATATAGGCATCACGTCCGAGACAAGTAGACCGAAACGATTCTGCATCTTCTACTATTACTCCACTCATCGACCGCTATCCAGCATGCATCTAGAGTATTAAGTTAAAAACAGAGTAACGCCTTAAGCACGATGACATGATGTAGAGGGATAAATTCATGCAATATGATAAAAAAACCCCATCTTGTTATCCTCGATGGCAACAATACAATACGTCCCTAGCAACCCTTTCTGTCACAGGGTAAGGACACCGCAAGATTGAACCCAAAGCTAAGCACTTCTCCCATTGCAAGAACTACCAATCTAGATGGCCAAACCAAACGGATAATTCGAAGAGACTTGCAAAGATAACCAATCATACATAAAAGAATTCAGAGAAGATTCAAATATTATTCATAGATAAGCTGGATCAAAAACCCACAATTCATCGGTCTCAACAAACACACCCAAAAAGAAGATTACATCGAATAAATCTCCACGAGAGAGGGGGAGAACATTGTATTGAGATCCAAAAAGAGAGAAGAAGCCATCTAGCTACTAGCTATGGACCAAGGTCTGAAGTAAACTACTCACACTTCATCGGAGGGGCTATGGTGATGATGTAGAAGCCCTCCGTGGTGGATGCCCTCCCATGAGCTCCTAATGTGCCCCAAGATGGGATCTCGTGGATACAGGAAGTTGCGGTGGTGGAATTAGGTTTTGGCTCAGATTCGATCGCTTGGGGGCAATGAGGTATATATAGGAGGAAGGAGTACGCCGGTGGAGCAAAAAGGGGCCCACGAGGCGGGGCACGCCCTAGGAGGGGGGCGCCCACCACCGTGACCGCCTCTGTTGTTCCTTGGAGTAGGGTCCAAGTCTCTGGATCATGTTCGTGAGAAAATCACATTTCAAGGTTTCATTCCGCTTGGACTCCGTTTGATATTTCGCTTTCTTGAAACATCTGAAATAGGCAAAAATCGCAATTCTAGGCTGGGCCTCCGGTTAATAGGTTAGTCCCAAAAATAATATAAAAGTGGAAAATAAAGCCCAATATAGTCCAAAACAGTAGATAAAGTAGCATGGAGCAATAAAAATTATAGATACGTTGGAGACGTATCGTGCATCCCCAAGCTTAATTCCTGCCCGTCCTCGAGTAGGTAAATGATAAAAGAGAATTTTTGATGCGGAGTGATACTTTGGCATAATTTCAATGTAAATCTTCTTAATTGTGGTATGAATATTCAGATCCGAAGATTCAAAACAAAAGTTCATATTGACATAAAAATAATAATACTTCAAGCATACTAATCAAAGTAATCATGTCTTCTCAAAATAGCATGGCAAAAGAAAGTTCATCCCTACAAAATCATATAGTTAGGCTATGCTTCATTTTCACACACAAAGATGTTCCCAACTTCTATACCCCCGATGACAAGCCAAGCAATTGTTTCATACTTCAATAATCTCAAACTTTTTCAACCTTCACGCAATACATGAGCGTGAGCAATGGATATAGCACTATGGTTGGAATAGAATATGATGATGGGGATTGTGTGGACAAGACAAAAAAGGAGAAAGTCTCACATTGACGAGGATAATCAACGGGCTATGGAGATGCCCATTGAAAGTGCGTTATATCGACTAGAGGGGGGTGAATAGGCGATTTTTATGAATTCTTCAATGAGGAATTTGCCGGTGAGGAAATTCCTAAGTGAAGAACTACTTGCAGCGGAATAAGTACTCAGAAGTAAGCATAAGAGAATGCGGGCATGGTCATCATGATGAAATGAAGACAATCAAAGAGTACGTAAAGCGTAAACACATGATTACGTAAGATGAAGACAAACAGATCAAGAAATTGAACTGAGGAAATTGAGAAAGTCTTCAACAAAGTCTTCAAACACAGATATGAATGAACACTCAACACAAGAATGAGGAAATGAAAGGGTTGAGGAAATAGAACCGATTAGGTTGGTGAAGACAATGATTTGGTAGACCAGTTCCAACCGCTGTCTCGGTTGTACGTCTGGTTGGAGCGGCCGAGTATTTAAACTCGAGGACACACAATCCCGGACACCCGGTCAGCCGAGCACGCAGCTCATGACACCAAGTCCTCACCGTATTCTCCTTGAACTAAGGTCACATGCACCTCGTCCAATCACTCGTGGTAAGTCTTCAGGCGACTTCCAAACCATCACAGACTTGGTCACTTGGCAATCCACAATTCCTCTTGGATGCTCTAGACCATGACGCCTAACCGTCTGGAAGAAGCACAATCTTCAAAGGTAACAAGCGTCGGATCCACGCAGGATCAATCTCTTCAGTGATGCTCAATCACTTTGGGTTTGTAGGGGTTTGGTTTTTGGGTTTTTCCCCACTCGATGATTTTCGCTCAAAGTCCTCGGAGGATGGTTGCTCCCAAATGACAAGTGTCAAGTTCTCTCGGAGCAGCCAACCAGCTAGTGGTTGTAGGGGGCAGCTATTTATAGCCTAGGGAGCAGCCCGACATGATAAGACATAAATGCCCTTCAATGATATGACCGCTAGGTGGATAAGATATTTTGGGACAGTAGCGCAAGATCACAAGAACGGTCGGAAATTTGACTTTCAAATTCCTCGTGGCTATCATGTTCCTCATCGTAGGCAATCCGCCTTTGGCGAATTCCTAACTCCTCAATCGTAACAAATTCCTCGGACACGGAAGAACTTCGTCTCACATCAAGAAATTTGATCGAATCGTATGAGATTTCAATGGCTTCACTCAAGGGATTGGTAGGTGTAGGATTTTGAGTTGAGCATCACATGGAAATTTTTCCTTAGTATTTCCTCGACCCCCTTTAATAAAGACGTTGTTTCCTCGTGACTCAAGAAAGAGAAAAGGAAACTATGAAAACAAAAGTCTTCACGCTTCATGTTCCTCAAATGAATACCAAGTCTTCAAGGTCACACCAATTTCTTCACTTTCAAAGTCTTGAGAAAGTCTTCGTAATATCAAAGTCTTGATCGAAGAACTTCATTTTTAGGGGTCGACTTTCTCTGTAAATATCAAGCTCCTCATAGATTTATAGACCTGTGTACACGCACAAACACATTAGTCCCTTAACATATAAGTCTTCAATACACCAAAATCACTAAGGGGCACTAGATGCACTTACAATCTCCCCCTTTTTGGTGATTGATGACAATATAGGTTAAGTTTTCAACGGGATAAACATATGAAGTGTAACTACTGATATTGAGGAATTTGATTGCAAGATATAGAAGAACTCCCCCTGAAGATGTGCATAGTGAGGAATTTGCTTTTGAGGCAATGCACATTTGAAGAGTTGAATCATGGATATCTCCCCCTATATCTTGTAATTCATACACGCATTTGACATATAATATGAATAATTTTGAAAATGCATGATGAAATATGGTGCTTGATGAAATTCAGCATGCGTGCGATAACATTAATGAGGAACAAGCATGCAAAATAATGCATCAAGAGTATCAGAGCACATTGCATCAAAAGTATCAGAGCACCATCGGGTTTTAAGATTACAACTCGATCCAATAAAAGTTTCAGAAGAATGAGAGTTGTAACTCAACAAAAAAATTGCCCATATAATAGACCCGCTTGAAGACTAACTCAAGTTTCTGCCCCTTTGTCATCGAATGACCAAAAGGATCGAAATTGAGGACTAACGCCCCTGAAGAATTTCAAGTTGATGAAGGAGCGCTAGCGTTGTTGGGGTCGGTTGTCGTAGTAGGGCCTGCCGCGGTGTCGTCCAAGTCTTCATTTTCATCAGTGTCTCGCGATGAAGAATAGGAGCTGGCCACCAAGGAAGGAACTTTGACCTTCTTGTATTTCTTCGGAGGAGGTGCATCAGTCAAATTCTTCCTTGAGACCCATTGTCTTGATTCTTCCGTCTTTGTAGACATTAGAAAGAACAGCCAGTGCGTTTGAAGGTTTCATGGAGGTAGTAGTGGTTTTTCTTCACCGCATTGTGTGTAGAGGTCATGTTGTGAAGAATTGAACCAAACCGACGCTTGACCCATTTATGATTGCGATCAACCTTCGATGAAGACCGAGGAGTAACTCATGATCAGTCATCACCACAGGTGCCGTGGCTTGAGGACTTTGCTTGGCCGAGGTATTGGCGGCAGAGTCATGTGTGGCGAGTCATCATTGGTGGAGTAGGATGCAGCTTTGAAACCGACCATCCAATGGACGAATGCCTTCATCTATCATAGCAGCTTGCCTTGCCCTTGTCATCACCGAGGTAAATGTCCGCTTGAGGACTTCAATCGGGGCAAGTAGCTGCAGTGGTTCGTAGTATCAACCTTGTAATTGAGTGAAGACCTTGTTCGATGAATCTCATAATCCAAGGTGCATAAGGCTTCAACTCAAAAGGTGACATAGCAATGTTTGCCAGAGTCCTCATGAAGAAATCATGGAAGTTGACGGGAACGCCATGAATGATATTGAAAAGCATATTCTTCATGATGCCAACGACTTCTTCATCATTTGAGTCGTGGCCTTTGATAGGACTCATTGTGTTCGTTAGAATCCGATAGACAGTCCGAGGCACATACAACAATTCCTTGACGAGGAATTTGGTTCGTGGGGCCTGCCTTGGCTTCAAAGGCTTCATCAGCACTTGCATATAGTGATTTGAAAGCTCAGGTTCATTGTAGATACAACGAGCACCATCAAGTGGAGGACTGAGTGGTAGGGCACGAAGCAATTCAGTTGCTGGTGCCTTGTAGTGAGTGTTTTCAGACATCCAGTCTAACACCCATGAGTTCACATCTTCAGCGTCTCCGGTGATGTGCAGCGTCACATAGAATTGAAGAATGAGTTCTTCATTCCAATCACAGATATCAGTGCAGAAATTCAGAAGTCCTGCATCGTGAAGAACACTAAGGACTGGCTCGAAGCCTGGCAGAGATTCCATGCCCACATGAGGAATATGTGCATGATCGAAGACTTTGTCTTTGTTGAACAACATTGAGGAATAGAAATTGGCCTGACTGGCAGTCCAGAAACGCCTCTTCCTTATGCGAGCAGAATCATATGGATTGTAATCAGTGAAGAATATGTGTTCGCCGAAGAAATCTTCAGCCTTGAACTTTTGCTTTGTTGAGAAGGGATTCTTTGGCTTTGGTAGTGGAGTGTCAGTGAGTTGCATCACGACCTCTGGAATCGCAATCTCGTGTTCTTCAGCCGAGGAATTTCTGGTTCCTCTACATGTGCGATCTTAGGATCAGCAGAAGAAGTTCATCACGCTTAGTGGCTGGAATTTCTTCATGTACAGATGAAGTGGGATGAGTTTCTTGAGCCCATTTGAACTGTTGGAGTAGGGGACCGAGGAATCTGTTGGATTGGGGTGAAGAGTGGAGAATTTGGATGCCGACTTTCCCAAAAGTCATCGCTCATCACCGGCGTTGTGCTTCCAATGTCCACATCTTCTTCAATTTCCTCAACACCGCCTCTTCACCGTGAACCGAGGCATAGGCAAGGAAATGATTGGGGTTGAAGGGATAGCTTCCACTTCAATTTCTTCATCAATTTGCTCTGACGAAGCAGCAGACTGATTTTCTTCATCAGATCCGCTTGGGATCTCATAATCTTCACCAAAAGGAACAAGGTCCTTTGATGGAATTGAGGAAATTGGAACAGTATCAATAGGACTTTCAAAAGAGCCGGTCATAGGGTTCATTTTCCTCGCAGCCGAAGAATTTGACGCAGATGATGCTTTCCGTTTCTTCACTGCAGCTCGTTCTGCAGCCTTGGTCTTCTTCACATCAGATGCAGATGGAAGAATTGGAGTTGGTGTTGGCGCAGGAGGAGCTGAGGAATCTGGTTGATTTTCCTCAGGAGCAACCGATGCAGCTTGCCTGACTTCTTCGCTTCTTCAGCGCACCACTAGTGGATGCCCCGCAATTTCTTCAAATGGGCCGGAATGGAGTCATCATCCCTGAACTAGCATTGTCTTCTTCAGCCTGGACTTCATCGGTGTTGGCATGTTCTTCATCTGAGCGGAGGCTCCAGCCTGAGGACTTTCTTGTTGCGTTGGGGCTGCAACATTGGTGAATTTCTTCGTCAGGTTGACGAATCTGACTTTGGTTCCTTGCCAATCAGCATAATAGGAGTCAAATTTGTTGCTGAGGGCTTTGATGTCAGCTTGCATCTTGATAAGTTCTTGAGTTGTCATCTTGACAACGTTTTTCTTCAGCAGTTTCTCCTTTACATCATGCGATTTCTTGATCTCTCTGGCCGTTTCAAATTTCCATTTCTCCTCTTGGATGAAATGAGTCAAGATGTGACTTTGGCCAGTGTCAACTTGAAGTCGTGCATAGGAGTGTTTGGGTCCTTGTTCCGAGATCAATGTAGTCTAGGATCGCTCTTGGATCCAACAAAGAAGGGCATTGTGTGCCTTTGGCTCTAGCGGCCCTTGCTTGGCGGTCTCGATGATTTCCGCAAGTTCATCATCATCAGCCTCATCATCTTCGTGTGGCTCTTGGAAGGCGACTGCTTCTTCTTGGGACTTGGCCGAGGACCTCGTCACCGTGGCCTTAGTCTTCAGCAGAGTCGGCCGGATGAAGAATTTGGTGCAGGTGAGGAACTTGGTCAAACACCAGAGGCAATGGAGATGCTGCAGTCCTTTGGCACGTGGCGGATGCACAGTCTTGAGGACTTTGTCTGAACTTTGAGGACTTGGGAGGAGCTGCCGAGGACATTGTAGGAGCCGAGGATTTGGGAGGAGCAGGAGCAAGATGAGGAATTGGCCGTGAGGGCACAAATGAGAACTTGGCCGTGAGGGCACTCAAGGTGAAGCACTTGGCTTGTAAAAGGGCTTCTTTGCCATAGATTTTCTTGGCTTGACAGAGGCCTCGAGCAGCAGCAGATGTGAGTCCTCATTAAATTTCCTCACTGCCTCATTGGCTTGTCTCGCCAATTTGGCTTGGCGCTTGGCCCATTCTTCAGGAAAGTCCTCACCACACTTGATGCTGGTGGGGTCAGCTTCTTGACCAGGTGCCAATGGAGCTCTTGGGCATGGAGGATTGAGAGCAAATTTCTTCATGTACTTTGGAGTTACATATCTGTACTCCCTTTATTCCCTTGCCCATCTCCGTTCAATCCTTTGAATGCGCACCTTGCGCTGATTTTTGTTTTCTTTGCCAAACTCGGCTTCATCAGGTGTGCAATAATCAGCATAGATTTCCTCAGGAATCTCAAACGCAGTCATGACCTCAGGCCTCTTTCCTCCTTTCTGTGGCTTCTTTACTTCTGCCATATTCTTTAGCTGAGGAATTTGAACAATCGAATTCTCTGAAGAAGTATGCAACTTTTCTTCGAGGAATGCTGCAAATGAGTTAAGTTGATGAGAACCTAGTGATTCAGCAGCAGACATGAGTACCTGTGAACAGAGTATAGTTGCGAGGAATTTGGAGAGGTCATATGCGTTCTCAGAAGGTTTTTCAAAAAGACTAGTTTGAGGAATTTGACCAGATGAGCCTTGAAGAATTTCACTAAGCGATCTTTGTCTTAGGCTCCAGAGTTGTATAGATCGAGGATCCACACAATTGAGGAATCTTGAAGAAAATCATTGCTTAGAGAAACGAAGCAAGAGCATGTGTTGTTTGAGGTGCTCATATGTGTGAAGATTTGAAGAATAAACACCTTTGAAGATTTTCAGGAAGGTTTGAGAATCAAAGTGAGTAATAAAAGTAACTTTTAATTACCCGAAGTGAAGAACACGATGAACTGAGAAGAACAGATGTGAAGTTCGTCAGGTTAGATCTTCCACGCCCTAACTTGGCGGAGGAAGACAACTACGGCGGCGGCGGAGTGAAGATTTCCGCAGTCGGCGCGAGTACGTCGACGACGAGGTCGAGGCAGTGAAGCTCTTCCTCACCGGCGACGATGGAGTAGCGGCAGCGCTAGGGTTTGAGAAGCTCGAGCGAGAGAGAGCGGTCGAGCGGAGTAAAAGAAGTGAGGAAGGGGAGAGGGGGTATAAATAGCCACGGTGAAAAACTGTTCGCCCGAAGATTTAAGACGAACGTGCCCCTGACCCTTCTCATTCGCTTGACATGTGTCACCCACGTACTGAAAAGTGGAGATTGTGTTAGATCGTGGGTGAATAGATAAGTCCATCGTGGGATGCGGAACGGTTTGAGCGGCAAAAACGGAAGTTTGGATAAGATCAGTTTTAAAGTTCCGTTCGCAATTTCTTCAGCTGACACGGACACAGTGAAGATTTTTAACGAGTTTCAAATAGAATGCACATGAAGAATTTGTGAATAGATTGGGTTGAGTATAGCATAGTGGGGGAAGGGTCCGATCACATTCACTTAGCAGGAAAAACGACTTGAAGAAATAGCCATAAGTGAATGCTGTGAGGACATAAACCCATATATATATATAACCAATAAAGAAAAACGACGGAAACAGTGAAGATTTTGTAAAGTTGAAGAATTTGAAAAACTGAAGAATTTCAAATACTGAGGAAAAACTCAAATTGAAGATTTTCAACTTTGGTGGTGGCGTGACCCACCGTATAAGAATGATATTTTCAGACACCGCGTACAATTGTCGTAGGGTTCTAAGAATCAAATTCTTCATTAATTTCTTCACACTTAGAGTGTTATTCTTCATTGATTGAAGAAAAACGTTTCTTCATGTGTTGCACATCTAAGTCATCAACTTTGCATGAGTGTCAGGATGTGTGTCCTTTTCAAAGAACATTCGAAGATTCTAAGATATTTAGCTCACACCGCAACTTGCTAAATCTCTTCTCATCCAAGGGCTTTGTTAAGATATCGGCTAGTTTTTCTTCAGTCTTCACATGCTCGATGGAGATGTCGCCCTTCAACACATGATCACGAAGAAAATGATGACGAACCTGAATGTGCTTTGTCTTCGAGTGCTGAACTGGGTTGTGAGCAATCTTGATGGCACTTTCATTGTCACAGTAGAGAGCCACATTCTTCACGTTGATGCCGTAGTCCTTGAGAGTTTGCTTCATCCACAGCAATTGAGCACAACAAGAGCTAGCAGCAATGTATTCAGCTTCCGCAGATGAAGCGATACGCAGCCTGCTTTCTTCGAGGACCAATGCACCAAAGATCGTCCGAGGAAATGACAAGTACCATATGTTGACTTATGTCCACACGATCACCAAAGATAGTCGAGTCGTAATATCCAATGAGATCAAAAGTAGAGCCCTTGGGGTACCATAATCCTAGTGTTGGTGTGTGAACTAGATATCGAAGAATATGCTTCACAGCCTTATGGTGTGATTCCTTGATTGTAGCTTGAAATCGGGCACACATGCAAACACTAAGCATTATATCTGGCCTAGATGCACATAAGTACAATAGATAACCAATCATGGAGCGGTATACCTTGTGATCAAGTCAATACCATTTTCATCAAGGCATAGATGGCCATTTGTGGGCATAGGAATTTTGACGCCTTTGCAATCTTGCATGCCGAATTTCTTCAGGACATCTTTGAGGTATTTCTCCCGAGATATGAATATGCCATTGTGTTGTTGATTTAATTTGAAGACCTAAGAAGAATTTCAACTCTCCCATCATAGACATTTGATATTCTTCACTCATCATATAAGAAAATTCATCACTATAACATGGGTCAGTACAGCCAAAGATAATATCATCAACATATATTAGGCACACAAACAGTTCACCATCATATGATTTAGTAAAAAGAGTAGGGTCGAGTGAACCGGGTGTGAAGCCATTCTTCACGAAGAATTCCTTCAATGTATCATACCACGCCTGTGGGGCCTGTTTGAGACCATAGAGGGCCTTGTTGAGTCTGAAGACTTTGTCGGGATTCTTTGGATCTTCAAAACCTGGGGGTTGAGCAACATATACTTCTTCCTCAAGCTTACCATTGAGGAATGCACTTTTCACATCCATTTGATATAAAGTGATATTATGATGGTTAGCATAAGCAAGTAATATCTTGAATAGCCTCAAGTCTAGCCACAGGTGCAAAGGTTTCATCGAAATCAATTCCTTCAACCTGTGTGTAGCCTTGAACTACAAGTCGTGCCTTATTCCTCACCACAAGGCCATTTTCATCTTGCTTGTTGCAGTAGATCCACTTTGTGCCAATGATATTATGCTTGCGAGGATCTAGACGTTTAACCAGTTCCTGCACATTGTTGAGCTCGAATCGATGTAATTCTTCTTGCATGGCCTGAATCCACTCGAGCTCCGTAAATGCTTCATCTACCTTAGTGGGCTCTGTGATAGAGACAAAAGCATAGTGCCCACGAAAGTTAGATAAGTGTGAAGCTTTTGAGCGTGTGAGAGGACATGGCGCTTCAATGTCATCGATGATCTTGTCAACTTGCACTTCTTTTGCAACACGAGGATGAGCCGGTTGTCGTCGAGGAATTTAATCATTTTCCTCAGCACCATTGTCTTCAGTATTATCTTCAGGTGCATCAGCTCGACGTTCTTCGCGTACAGGAATGAATTCTTCAGCAGATTCTTCAAAGAGGGAATGACATCCTCGGTTGCCTTGAACTTGATAGATTCCTCAGAGCTGGTTCATCTAACACACGTAGGTAGGTTCTCTCTTTGCGAGCCATTAGTTTCTCGAACCACACATCTACAAGATCAACAATCTTGTGAAGAGCGATGTTGAAGACTCAGAGGTGTGCGAGTCCTTTCCGTAACCAAGCATAAAACCTTCATGTGCTTTCGGTGCAAATTTAGAATTGTGATGCGGATCTCTAATCCAGCATTTAGCAATCAAGACTTTGAAATAACTCACATTGGGTTTCTTGTCGGTGAGGAGTTCATAGGCGCCTTCTTGAAGAATTTGTGAAGATATACTGTTGATGATGTGGCACGCGGTATCAATTGCATCAATCCAAAAATGATCAAGCGTTTTGTATTCATCAAGCATAGTGCAAGCCATCTCAACAAGAGTTCTGTTCTTGCGCCCACGATGCCATTTTGCCGAGGAGTATAGGGAGCAGATAACTCATGAGTAATACCAAGTTCATCAAGATAGGCATCAAGACCGAATTCTTGAACTCAGTTCCATTGTCACTCCTGATGTGTCTAATCTTCACACCAAAGTTAGTTGAAGCCCTCGAGGAAAATCATTTGAAGACTTCCTGCACTTCATTTTTGTAAGTAACAATGTGTACCCATGTGTAACGAGAGTAATCATCAACAATAACAAAGCCATATAGAGATGCATCATTAGTGACTGCTGAGTAATGATTAGGACCAAAGAGGTCCATGTGAAGCAATTCAAGGGACGAGTAGTGGTCATGATAGTCTTCGCTGGATGCTTGGCCTTGGTCATTTTTCCAGCTTCACAGGCTCCACACAAGTGATCCTTGAGGAATTTGACATTTTCAATGCCAATGGCATGCTTCTTCTTCGCAAGCGTGTGCAAATTCCTCATGCCTGCGTGACCAAGTCGCCGATGCCATAGCCAGCCTTCTGAAGCTTTTGCAATTAGACACACGGCTGGTTGTGGTCCTATAGAGAAATCAACAATATACAAGTCTCCTCTCCTAAAGCCTTCGAAGACTTTGGAATTGTCAGCTTCCATGATCACAACACAACGATACTTGCCAAAGATAACAACCATATCAAGATCACAAAGCATTGAGATTGACATGAGATTGTATCCTAAGGACTCAACAAGCATGACTTTGTCCAGGGTGTATGTCCTTAGAGATCGCAACCTTACCAAGACCCAATACCTGACTTTTGCCTTTGTCAGCAAAGATGATATGCTTCAGATGTGACGGTGATAAGGGAGTATCCATCAATAGATTCTTGTCACCAGTCATGTGATTTGTACATCCACTATCAATGACCCACTCATTGGCTTTGGGTTGATCATCCTGCAGATGAATTAGTGTAACTTACGATCTCATATACTTCATCAGTGAAGAATATGATATCAAATTCATCAGATGAATTTCATTAGGCGATATAATGTATAAGTAGTATGAGGACGTGTGAAATGAAAGTTCATTTCTTCATGATTAGCTGCGTCCTTTCAGTGCATTTTTGTCGTGCCCCAGAAAATTCTTCAGACGATAAAGCACGCCCGAGACCCGACTCGCAGAAGAGGTTAGTTCTTTTTCTTCACCACCCACATCTGAAGAGGTGGCAAAGAGTTCATCACTCTGCGAGCACCATATGAGAATGGTGGCATAGAGGCCAATCCATTTCGTTTCACATAAGAGGGTTTAGGGTAAGCATATGAATAAGCAGAGAAATTCTTCGAGGACTTATGAACATATTGGTTTGAAGAATAATGCACATATTCATAGCCCTTAGCTCTACCTCATGTAAACAGAGTTGTTAGCACGATGATAATCATATGAGGACTTTGATCCTTTTGAGGAATTTGATCCACGTGAGGAATTTGGTCCATATGAAGAATTTGATCTGGGTTCCTATTCTTCACGTGTGGTGTCATGAGGACATTCACCAAGACTTTCAAGGCACTTCTTGGGAACCCAGATTTTCTTCATAGGGGAACCGTTCTCAGCTTAGTGCCAACATATCTAGCAAATACTTCACAATTCTGATTTTTGAACAGTTTATAGTTGGAGTCAAATGACTCGTCAGAATAATGAGGAGATTCGCATGTAAAGCCAGATAAGTTAGACGGATCAACTGGAGGTCCCTTTGCAGCAACCCATGAGGTTTTGGGGGTACTGCTCAGGCTTCCAATATGTTCCATCAGCATTGAGTTTCCTCTCAAAGGCTATACCCTCTTTCCTAGGATTCCTGTTGAGGATCTGCTTTTTAAGCACATCACAAAGAGTCTGATGCCCTTTGAGGCTTTTGTACATGCCTGTCATATACAATTCCTTGAGCCCTGCATCGTCAGTGATACTAGCAATGTCCTCAGATGAGGAATTAGTGATAGCAAGAGGCAGGTGAAGAATTTGTAATGCTTGAAGCATTTGAACATTCTGTGAAGAATTAGCGATTCACGTTCAATGCACTTTAAGCATGAAGGAACAAATTCTTCACGAGAAGCGCTGATTTGTTGAGCAAGTAATGAATCGCGCTCTTCTCAAGATCTTCATAATTCACTCTTAGCTTCTCAAGATCTTGCTTTCTTTGAAGAAATTCATAAGAAAGTTTCTCATGATCGCACAAGAGAGAGTTATGATGACCTTGAAGGTATCAAACCTAGACTGAAGTCTCTGAAGATTTTCAGTCAGGGCTTTAGTGCGATCCATTTCTTCACCTAACATATCATCACTATTATCTAGCATGTTTTGAACCTTTTCCAAGGCCGTTTGTTGTTTAGTGGCAATGCAGACAAGTTTGGTATAACTAGGTTCAATATCATCATCGGATCCATCATCATCAGATTCATAGTCACTAAACTCAGATGAGGAACATTCCGTTACCTCGTCACCCTTTGCCATGAGACATGATGCAAACGATGATGATTCTGATTCGAAAGTCATCGTTTTGAGAGATTCCTTGAAATCCTCAAACCAAGGATCATGACGGGTTCGATGACCTTCATAGACGTCGGAGATTCGGTCCCAGATAAGCTCCGCATTGCAAAGATGCATAATGCGCTTGAATTCATCTCTAGATAGGCAGGAACAGATGATATCCTTCGCCATGATGTCAAGTCGAGTGAACTTGTGAATATCATCTGCATTCGCCGTCTTGCATAGATCAGTCAGACCAATTTCAGTGACGGTCTACAGCTCGCTGTCCATTGCCATGAGGCGCTTCCTCATCATGGCCTTCCACTTGGGATAATCATGACCATCAAAGATAGGGCATGTCACTTTCTTCATACCTGCGGTCGACATAACTAAAACTCGGTGGTTAAACCAAAATCACACGTAACAAGGGAGTACCTTGCTCGATACCAATTGAAAGTGCGTTATATCGAGTAGAGGGGGTGAATAGGCGATTTTATGAATTCTTCAATGAGGAATTTGCCGTGGGGAAATTCCTAAGTGAAGAACTACTTGCAGCGGAATAAGTACTCGAAGTAAGCATAAGAGAATGCGGGCATGGTCATCATGATGAAATGAAGACAATCAAAGAGCATGTAAAGCGTAAACACGTGATTACACAAGATGAAGACAAACAGATCAAGAAATTGAACTGAGGAAATTGAGAAAGTCTTCAACAAAGTCTTCAAACACAAATATGAATGAACACTCAACACAAGAATGAGGAAATGAAAGGGTTGAGGAAATAGAACCAGTTAGGTTGGTGAAGACAATGATTTGGTAGACCAGTTCAACTTCTTGTCTCGGTTGTACGTCTGGTTGGAGCGGCCGAGTATTTAAACTCGAGTACACAGTCCTGGACACCCGGTCCGAAAGCACGCAGCTCAGACACCAAGTCCTCACCAGATTCTCCTTGAACTAAGGTCACATGCACCTCGTCCAATCACTCGTGGTAAGTCTTCAGGCGACTTCCAAACCTTCATAGACTTAGTCACTCGGCAATCCACAATTCCTCTTGGATGCTCTAGACCATGACGCCTAACCGTCTGGAAGAAGCAGTCTTCAAAGGTAACAAGCGTCGGATCCACGCAGGATCAATCTCTTCAGTGATGCTCAATCACTTTGGGTTTGTAAGGGTTTGGTTTTTGGGTTTTTCCTCACTCGATGATTTTCGCTCAAAGTCCTCGGAGGATGGGTTGCTCTCAAATGACAAGTGTCAAGTTCTCTCGAAGCAACCAACCAGCTAGTGGTTGTAGGGGGCGGCTATTTATGGCCTAGGGAGCAGCCCGACATGATAAGACATAAATGCCCTTCAATGATATGACCGTTAGGTGGATAAGATATTTTGGGACAGTGGCCAAGAAGACAGAACGGCCGGAAATTTGACTTTCAAATTCCTCAAGGCTATCATGTTCCTCATCGTAGGCAATCCGCATGGCGAATTCCTAACTCCTCAATGTAACAAATTCCTCAGGACTGTAAGAACTTTGTCTCTGTCACTAAAGAAATTTGACTGAACTATATGAGATTTCCAATGGCTTCACTTGAAGGGATTGGTAGGTGTAGGATTTTGAGTTGAGCATCACATGGAAATTTTTCCTTAGTATTTCCTAATTCCTTTAACAAGACGGTGTTTCCTATGACTCAAGAAAGAGAAAACGAAACTACGAAAACAAAAGTCTTCACGCTTCATGTTCCTCAAATGAATACCAAGTCTTCAAGGTCACACCAATTTCTTCACTTTCAAAGTCTTCGTAAAGTCTTCGTAATATCAAAGTCTTCAACGAAGAACTTCATTTTTAGGGTCGACTTTCTCTGTAAATATCAAACTCCTCATAGACTTATAGACCTGTGTACACTCACAAACACATTAGTCCCTTAACCTATAAGTCTTCAATACACCAAAATCACTAAGGGACACTAGATGCACTTACACCCATCAATTGATGTCAACATGAGCAGTAGGGATTGCCATGCAACGGATGCACTAGAGCTATGAATGCTCAACAAAATAAAGCTAGTGGGTGTGCATCCAACTTGCTTGCTCATGAAGACCTAGGGCATTTGAGGAAGCCCATTGTAGGAATATACATGCCAAGTTCTATAATGAAAAATTCCCACTAGTATAAAAAGACAACTTATGAGACTCACTATATGAAAAACATGGTGCTACTTTGAAGCACAATATATGAGACTCACTACATGAAGAACAAGGTGCTACTTTGAAGCACAAGTGTGGAAAAAGAGATAGTAGCATTGCTCTTTTTATTTCCTTTCTTTTTTTTTGGGCCTTTCTTTTTTTTCTTTTTGGCCTTTCTCTTCTTTTTTTTGGGCAATGCTCTAATAATGATGATCATCACACTTCTATTGATTACAACATAAGGATTACAATCGAAACTAGAACAAGATATTACTCTATATGAATGCCTCCGGCGGTGTACCGGGATGGTGCAATGAATCAAGAGTGACATGTATGAAAAATAATGCATGGTGGCTTTGCCACAAATACGATGTCAACTACATGATCATGCAATGGCAATATGACAAAAGTAAAGTATGTCATGATGATGATGAACGGAACGGTGGAAAGTTGCATGGCAATATATCTCGGAATGGCTATGGAAATGCCATAATAGGTAGGTATGGTGGCTGTTTTGAGGAAGATATAAGGAGGTTTATGTGTGATAGAGCGTATCATATCACGGGGTTTGGATGCACCGCGAAGTTTGCACCAACTCTCAGGGTGAGAAAGGGCAATGCACGGCATCAAGAGGCTAGCAAAGGCGGAAAGGTAAAAGTGCGTATAATCCATGGACTCAACATTAGTCAAAAGAACTCATATAGTTATTGCAAAATTTAGAAGTCATAAAAATCAAGTACTACGCGCATGCTCCTAGGGGATAGATTGGTAGGAAAAGACCATCGCCGTCTCCCCGACCGCCACTCATAAGGATGCACAAGCCAGTACACTTCATGTTTCAAATTTGTTACACAACTTTAATCATACGTGCATGCTACGGGACTTGCTAACTTCAACACAAGCATTTATCAAATTCACAACTACTCAACTAGCACGACTTTGATATTATCACCTCCATATCTCAAAACAATTATCAAGCATCAAACTTTTCTTAGTATTCAACGCACTCAAAAGAAAGTTTCACATATCTTGAATACCAAGTATATTAATATTAATCAAATTACCATGCTATTAACGACTCTCAAAATAATCTAAGTGAAGCATGAGAGATCAATAGTTTCTTTAAAACAAATCCACCACCGTGCTCTAAAAGATCTAAGTGAAGCACTAGAGCAAAAATTATCACGCTCAAAAGATATAAGTGAAGCACTATGAGCAAAACTATCAAACTCAAAAGATATAAGTGAAGCAGAAAGAGTATTCTAACAAATTCCAATTTATGTATGGCTCTCTCAAAAGGTGTGTACAGCAAGGATGATTATGGTAAAATAACAAGCAAAGACTCAAATAATACAAGACACTCCAAACAAAACACATATCATGTGGTGAATAAAAATATAGCTCCAAGTAAATTACCGATGGAAGTAGACGAAAGAGGGGATGCCTTCCGGGGCATCCCCAAGCTTTGACTTTTGGTGTCCTTGGATTATCTTGGGGGTTCCATGGGCATCCCCAAGCTTAGGCTCTTGCCACTCCTTGTTCCATAATCCATCAAAAGAATTTACCCAAAACTTGAAAACTTCACAACACAAAACTCAATAGAAATCTCGTGAGCTCCGTTAGAGAAACAAAACAAAAGACTACTTTAAGGTACTGTAATGAACTCATTCTTTATTTATATTGGTGTTAAACCTACTGTATTCCAACTTCTCTATGGATTATAAACTATTTTACTAGCCATAGATTCATCAAAATAAGCAAACAACACACGAAAAACAGAATCTGTCAAAAACAGAACAGTCTGTAGTAATCTGTAACTAACGCAAACTTCTAGAACTCCAAAAAATCTACCAAAATTAGAAGACCTAGAAAATTTGTTTATTGATCAGCAGAAATTGTAATCAGTATTTTATCACGTTCTGGTGATTTTTAATAATTCGGGCACTGAGCGCAAAGTTTCTGGAAATTACAGCAAGATCAAATAACTATCATCCAAGAAGATCCAATTGGTCTAGCTTGGCACAAACACTAATTAAAACATAAAACCACATCTAAACAGAGGCTAGATGAATTATTTATTCCTAAACAGAAACAAAAAGCAAAAAACTAAAAATAAAATTGGGTTGCCTCCCAACAAGCGCTTATCGCTTAATGCCCCTAGCTAGGCATAAAAGCAAGGATAGATCTAGGTATTGCCATCTTTGGTAGGCAATCCATAAGTGGCTCTCATGATAGATTCATATGGTAATTTAATTTTCTTTCTAGGAAAGTGTTCCATGCCCTTCTTCAAGGGAAATTGGAATCTAATATTTCCTTCCTTCATATCAATAATTGCACCAATCGTTTTAAGGAAAGGTCTACCAAGAATAATAGGACATGAAGGATTGCAATCTATATCAAGAACGATAAAATCTACGGGCACATAATTACTATTTGCAATAATAAGAACATCATTAATTCTTCCCATAGGCTTTTTAATAGTGGAATCCGCAAGATGCAAGTTTAGAGAGCAATCATCAAAATCTAGCAAATCACACAAAGTTTTGGGGATAGTAGAGACACTAGCACCCAAATCACACAAGGCATGAAACTCATCATTTTTAATTTTAATTTTAATAGTTGGTTCCCACTCATCATAGAGTTTTCTAGGGATAGAGACTTTCAGCTCAAGTTTTTCTTCATAAGATTGCATCAAGGCATCAACAATATGTTCGGTAAAGGCCTTATTCAGACTAAGGCATAGCCTAGTGGTGGGTAGTGGTGGGAAGGGGTTGATGCCTTACCACCCACCAGGTTCAAGGCATGTTACTTGCAATTTGGGTTTGTTGCACCAATTATACTGTAGGGGGTTCCCTTACAGTCTTTCTGGCAAAAAACAATGTGTTCGGTAAAGGCCTTATTTTGACTATAAGCATGAGGAGAATTTAGCACGGATTGCAACAAGGAAATACAATCAATTAAAGAGCAATTTTCATAATTAAATTCCTTGAGATCCAATATAGTGGATTTAGCAACATCTAGGTTTTTATTTCTTTCAATCCCACTTTTATCAATTTCATCATCAAGATCTAAAAACTCCAAATTCTTAGAACGCCTTCTAGGTAAAGGAAGATCATATTCAGTTTCATCAAGATTCATATTGCAAAACAAAGATTTAATGGGGGACACATCAATAACTTTTAGATCTTCATCTTGATTTTCATAGGAATTCGGTTTAGCAGCCATCTTATTGACTAAGGCAGCTTGCATATCCGAGATCTCAGCGGTCAACTTTTCAAGACGAGCAATTTGGGATCTTATACCATCAATTTTTTTAGACATATCATCGAACTCTTTATTCATATAACTCATAAAACTTTTTTGTTCCTTAAGCTCGTTCCTAAAGAAATTATTATGCTCAAATTGCAAAACCATAAACTTTCTGACATTGTTTTCGATCTCCTCTAGCCTTTTAAGGTGAAGATCACCAAATCTAGGTAGAGCCATCGCGACAAACAAGCAATCCAACACACGAGCAAACAAGCGGACGAGGAAAAGGCAACAGGAAAAGAGGAGGAGATTAGGAAAGAGAGGTCGAATAAAACGGCAAGGGTGAAGTGGGGGAGAGGAAACGAGAGGCAAATGGAAAATAATGTAATGCGAGAGATAGGGATTGTGATGGGTACTTGGTATGGTTGACTTGCTCTTGCGTGAGCCTCCCCGGCAACGGCGCCAGAAATTCTTCTTGCTACCTCTTGAGCACTGTGTTGGATTTTCCCGAAGAGGAGAGGATGATGGAGTAAAGTAGCATAAGTATTTCCCTCAGTTTTTTGAGAACCAAGGTATCAATCTAGTAGGAGGCCACGCACAAGTCCCTCGTACCTGCACAAAACGATAGCTCCTCGCAACCAACACGATTAGGGGTTGTCAATCCCTTCACGATCACTTACGAGAGTGAGATCTGATAGAGATGATAAATAATATTTTTGGTATTTTTGATATAGAGATGCAAGGTAAAAGGTAAAAGGAAAAGTAAAAACAAAGCAAGTATTAAAGTGATGGAGATTGATATGATGAGAATAGACCCGGGGGCCATAGGTTTCACTAGTGGCTTCTCTCAAGAGCATAAGTATTCTACGGTGGGTGAACAAATTACTGTTGAGCAATTGACAGAACTGAGCATAGTTATGAGTATATCTAGGTATGATCATGTATATAGGCATCACGTCCGAGACAAGTAGACCGAAACGATTCTGCATCTACTACTATTACTCCACTCATCGACCGCTATCCAACATGCATCTAGAGTATTAAGTTAAAACAGAGTAACACCTTAAGCAAGATGGCATGATGTAGAGGGATAAATTCATGCAATATGATAAAAACCCCATCTTGTTATCCTCGATGGCAACAATACAATACGTGCCTTGCAACCCTTTACATCCTTTGGGTAAGGACACCGCAAGATTGAACCCAAAGCTAAGCACTTCTCCCATTGCAAGAACTACCAATCTAGTTGGCCAAACCAAACGGATAATTTGAAGAGACTTGCAAAGATAACCAATCATACATAAAAGAATTCAGAGAAGATTCAAATATTATTCATAGATAAGCTGGATCATAAACCCACAATTCATCGGTCTCAACAAACACACCGCAAAAAGAAGATTACATCGAATAGATCTCCACGAGAGAGGGGAGAACATTGTATTGAGATCCAAAAGAGAGAAGAAGCCATCTAGCTACTAGCTATGGACCCGAAGGTCTGAAGTAAACTACTCACACTTCATCGAAGGGGCTATGGTGATGATGTAGAAGCCCTCCATGGTGGATGCCCTCCCGTGAGCTCCTAACAGGCCCCAAGATGGGATCTCGTGGATACAGAAAGTTGCGGTGGTGGAATTAGGTTTTTGGCTCCGTATCTGATCGTTTGGGGGTACGTAGGTATATATAGGAGGAAGGAGTACGTTGGTGGAGCAACAAGGGGCCCACGAGGCAGGGGGTGTGCCCTAGGGGGGGCGCGCCCCCACCCTCGTGACCACCTCTGTTGTTCCTTGGAGTAGGGTCCAAGTCTCCTGGATCACGTTCGGTGAGAAAATCACGTTTCCAAAGGTTTCATTCCGTTTGGACTCTGTTTGATATTCCGTTTCTTCGAAACACTAAAATAGGCAAAAAACAACAATTCTGGGCTGGGCCTCCGGTTAATAGTTTAGTCCCAAAAATAATATAAAAGTGGAAAATAGAGCCCAATATAGTCCAAAATAGTAGATAAAGTAGCATGGAGCAATCAAAATTTATAGATACGTTGGAGACGTATCACTCCATTGTCCAAACAAAAACATATTGCTGAACTGACGCTGCCAGATCACCATTACAACATTCGTATCAAGTTTCAATGTTTGTTTTACTAATCCACACCCTTGCCCCAATGCTTGCTCCTTGCTAGTAAACTCCAGCTTTCAGTGACTAATTAAGTCAAAAACAGATTACAAAAACTACATCTCCTCTGTTCATACGGGGTTGAGATTGCCAGTGATTGTATGGACTACCTCAGCAAACATTTCTTCCCGGCTTGCAAAGTCAGGCCTATATCACAGATTCGAGGATGTGCAGTTGCCACTGCGCATGAGGAAGGGCGCTGTCATCACCGAGTACAACTCCGGCACATCAGCCTCTGGCTGCTCCAAGTTGTCTGTTGTGACCTCCCGCAAACCGTCGTTAGCCATCGCACTTTCAAGATTTGCGTTCGCCTCTGAGGATCTCGTTAGCTGTTTGTATTCTACGGTACTATAAACGTTTTTGAAGGCCCGCATAGACCCATAAGGCCACATATTGACTTGGTCCCACCCGATGCACAAAACTTCCGGTGAACCGAATTTCTTGCGCCAGGGCTCAGTTAGATGTTATGATCCTGTGCCACGGAACAGATTGTCGACCTGACGGAGACGTCTCCCAAATTTCTAAATCACGTGGAGCTCCTCTTGATGACCCCACCGTGTGGTACTGTGTCCTACGGTATTTTTGAACCAAGTCTAATTTCTATAGGCGGCACCGCACCAATCAATGCGTGTTTTCAGAATCCCCAGATGGGAACCAGCGATCGGGATTTCGGGTCTAGCTGAGCTCGGGCTCCGAAACGCCCTGTCCTCGGAAGGACATGATATTCAACTATTGGTTGGCATGAGGGTTATTAGCCAATTATAGATAGGAGGGTTGATAACCAATTCTTTTATTTATATATAGAATAGGAAAAAATATTTTCTATCGCTTCATCTAAAAAATGATTTTTTAATGAATTCTATGCATAACACTTTTTTGGCAATGAGCATATATGAATTAAATTAATATGTATAGTATATAGAGACCGGATGTAGAAGTTCTACTTATTGTTTTTTTAAACAAAATGGTTATGTGTAATTGTGAATGTTTTTTTTGGGGTATGTAATTGTGTAGATAATCATAAATTGAGTTATACAACAAACTACTATCATACAAATGCCATTCATAAAAACAAATGAAAAATTACAATTATACACCTTTTACTCTGTAAGATAAGATTGGATTATTACATTTTTTCAAAACTTTAAAATACTTATTATAAGTCATGAAAAGACCTATATGTTGAAAACTTTGAATAACATTGTTTTTTAGTTGGATGGATAATACTGTGCGAAGCAAAAAAAAAGTATTTGACATAGAAAAGTTTATCAACTTAGTACGGTGTTCCCACGACCCACTCTCTATCTTTCATCTACAATCGCCACAACACTAGCCTAGAGATAATGTATGCAACTCTTATTTTTAGGAATGGAGGAGGACCCCCGGTCTCTGCATCTGGATGATGCATGCAACCACTTTATTAATTATTCACACAAGACCTTATAAAGTTATACAACAGTAAGACTAAAGCCACCGTTTAGGCAACATTTGTCTCTACTCCTATCTAGTTGATGAAGGGATGCTGATAATCTGGGCCTAATACAAAACTGACCTCGCAGCCAAACCTAACATCTAAGACCTGAGTTCCCAATCAGGACACCTGCCAGGTGTGGGACACCCACCAGTCCGGCGCACTTATCAACCAGGACGCCTGCCGGTATGAAGCCGCCGCAGCCACCTGCCACCAATCCATCTTCAGTGCTGTACTGCTGCATCTACCTTGCCCGGTCTAACTTCCATCGACGCCACCACGACGCCAGACAGCGTCACCCTCCTGCGTGAGTCCATCACCGCACATTAGATGCCTAATCTCTAGAGCGTCAATCCATCGAGATCTGTCACCATCAATGTGCATGATGAAGCACCGCTCCACCAAACACGTCGTCCACTGGTCCCTCGAGCCTGCGTACACCTCCAAGAAAGACGCCCCAAGGGGGAAACGACACAAATACGCCGTCGTCTTCTGATCTATCGATCTAGGGTTTCCCCCGGAGGTAGCAGATCATAGTCTAGAACATCTCCACGGCGATGCCTTCAAGAAGGGAACGACACCGTAGGGCGCGCCATCGCCGGCTTTGGCATCTAGCCAAGAGCAAGTTTTCACCCATATCTGTTCGAAGAACTCCATCCGCTTCTTGTGCACGGACCGTCGCCTTCTCTGTCGAAGCCTAGACCAAGGGTCCAGCCGCCGCCGCCAGATCCATGTAGCCAGCACCGGGAGATGACGACTATCTCCCTATACCGGAACTAGCACGAACCGAAGCAGATCGAGTCGGAGACAATGATGCCCTTGGATCTCTGGCAGATCAGCGAGCCGCCGGCCCAACCGCATACAGATCGCCGGCCACACCGGGCTGCCGCCACCCTCAAGCGCCGTCTGGTCGGAGAGCCGCCGATCACAAGACAGGGGCCGCCACCGCACACGCCGGAGCATAGCCGCAGCCAGCGCCCGCCACCACCGCCAAGCTCTGGGGCCGCCGCTCCGGCATCCGGTCACCGCCGCCCC
The DNA here is from genome assembly GCA_021605145.1 of Aegilops bicornis. Lineage (NCBI taxonomy): Eukaryota > Viridiplantae > Streptophyta > Magnoliopsida > Poales > Poaceae > Aegilops > Aegilops bicornis. The sequence goes on from CM038669.1 coordinate 522,780,265, forward strand.
GGCATCCGGTCACCGCGAGAATCGGCCGTCGCCCCCAGCCGCAGCTGCCAGCCTCCAGCAGCGTTGAAGGCGACCCCGGCACGCGAGGTAAGGCACAGAACCGCGCCCTGCTCCTAGGCCCGCACTACCGACGTACACGCATCAGCCACCGCCGCTCGAGATCCGTCGAGGCGCGCGAGAGAAGACAGCCCGCCGCCGACGCCGTGCGTGCTTTGCCCGCGGCACCCTATGCCGGCAGCGAGGTGAGGGAAGGGACGGGAGGGTGCCGGCCGCGGCGGCTTGCAGATTCGCCCGAGCTGCTCCTGGGAGAGCGAGGGGGGGGGGCATTGAGGTTCCTTCCCGAGCTGTTGTATTAAGTGTCCCAACCGGATCAACGATCATTCCAGAAAAAACTACAACCGGCAACACTGGCGGTTCTGCAAGAAATTCACCCAACGCATATTCAGGGCCTTAAGCATTGTCCCGCAAATGGCCGCACACACCCCTCCCTTCTTTCAATACTAACAGGACGACAAATATGGTTGCAACGGAGAGAGTTATTCCCAGTTTTTGGAATCTTTCGGCCGTTTTTTTCCATTTAGATTATTTTTTGAACGTTTTTGTTCGGTTTTTCCTTTATCTATTTCTTTTCTTTTTTTCTTTTTTCTTTTTCCTTTTTCCTTTTTATTTATCTTTTGTTCCTTTCCTTTTTCATTTTGAGCCACTTTTTTTCAACATTTATGAACAATTTTCAGATCCAAGATTTCATTTTTTTAAAATTGATCAACTTTTTCCAAATCAGCGATCTTTTTCTCAAAATCAATGAAATTTTTCCAAATTCGTGAAGTTAGTTCAAATCAATGATTTTGGAGAAATTCGTGTTTTTAAATCACCATGATTTTTTTGAATTCTTGGTCTTTTTTAAAGTAATATTTTCTTTTTGAAATTCGTAAACTTTTTTGAAATCACAATTATTTGTTTGGAAAAATCCTTTATTTATTAAAATTTTGAACCTTTTTATCGAAAACATGAACTTTTCCAAATTTATAATTTATTAAAAAATTGATGAGTTTTTTCAAATCAATGCACTTTTTAAAGTTCGTGATTTTTTTCAAAATAATTGATGAACTTTCACCAAATTCATAATTTTGTTATTTTCAAAATTGATGAACTTTTTTTCAAATCCACACACTTTTTTCAAAATCATTTACATTGTTCAGATTCATGAATTTTTCAAAATCGGTGATCTTTTTCCAACAGCAAACATTTTTTAATTTTCTAATTTGTAAACTTTCATTCAAATCCATTATTTTTTTTGAAAACCACAGCTTCGGGCGTGTTGCTTGCTTCCTCTTTTGGGCCGGCCCATGATAAGTGGCGTGTGGTGTCGGCTACGCTCCCTGGCACTTAAGGCGCTCGGGAGGAGCTCTCAGAAATTCGAGAGCAACTAATTGAGGGGTACCCCTTGCGGCAGCTTTGACGCGCTCCCAAATCCGCCGCCACATGTCGCGTATTGGGCACTCCCTCAGGATTTATTTATTTATTTTTCTGTACGCGTTATCTGGGTCTAGATGTATTTTTGTCCTTTTTGGCTTTCGCCTAGTTTTCCGCAATTTTGGAGAAAAAATAATTGATTCTTTTTTATGCAAAAATCACATTTTTTTCTTTGACGATTGAGGGAGTCCCGGATTAGGGTGTGTCCGGATAGCCGAACTATAACCTTTGGCCGGACTCCTGGACTATGAAGATACAAGATTGAAGACTTCGTCCCGTGTCCAGAAGGGACTTTCCTTGGCGTGGAAGGCAAGTTTGGCGATACGGATATGTAGATCTCCTCCCATTGTAACCGACTCTGTGTAACCCTAGCCCTCTCCGGTGTCTATATAAACCGAAGGGTTTTAGTCCGTAGGACGAACAACAATCATACCATAGGCTAGCTTCTAGGGTTTAGCCTCTCTGATCTCGTGGTAGATCTACTCTTGTACTACCCATATCATCAATATTAATAAACCAGGAGTAGGGTTTTACCTCCATCGAGAGGGCCCGAACCTGGGTAAAAACATCGTGTCCCTTGTATCCTGTTACCATCCGCCTAGACGCATACCGGGACCCCCTACCCGAGATCCGCCGGTTTTGACACCGACATTGGTGCTTTCATTGAGAGTTCCGCTGTGCCGTCGCCGCCAGGAAGGATGCCTCATCCCGTCTTTAAAGACGACACTGTTGCTAAAAAGTGAGGGAGTCCTGGATTAGGGGGTGTCCGGATGGCCGGAATATAGCTTTTGGCCGGACTCCTGGACTATGAAGATACAAGATTGAAGACTTCGTCCCGTGTCCGGATGGGACTTTCCTTGGCGTGGAAGGCAAGCTTGGCGATACGGATATGTAGATCTCCTACCATTGTAACCGACTGTGTAACCCTAACCCTCTTCGGTGCCTATATAAACCGAAGGGTTTTAGTCCGTAGGACGAACAACAATCAGACCATAGGCTAGCTTCTAGGGTTTAGCCTCTCCCATCTCATGGTAGATCTACTCTTGTACTACCCATATCATCACTATTAATCAAGCAGGAGTAGGGTTTTACCTCCATCGAGAGGGCCCGAACTCGGGTAAAAACATCGTGTCCCTTGTCTCCTGTTACCATCCGCCTAGACGCATACGATTCGGGACCCCGACCCGAGATCCGCCGGTTTTGACACCGACATTGGTGCTTTCATTGAGAGTTCCTCCGTGTCGTCATCTTTAGGCCCGATGGCTCCTCCGATCATCAACAACGATGCGCTCCAGGTGAGAGTTTTCTCCCGACAGATCTTTGTATTCGGCGGCTTTGCTGCTGCGGGCCAATTAAACAGCCATCTGGAGCAGATTGAAAGCTACGCCCAGCCACCAGGTCAGATTTGGAAGTTTAAACTACACGGCCGACGTCGCGGAGAATTGATCTTCGACGGGTTCGAGCCACAAGCGCCGCCCAGACCGGCCACGAGGGGCATGATCTAGCTCGCCACCGGTCAAAGGTCTCGAGGTCGCAAGGTCCGGCTCCGACCTTTAGCTCGGAGTCGATCAAGGCCGATCGAGGACGGGTGGCTGGACACCGCCTCGGGGGCTGCAATCTCTATGGTGATTGATCCCTACACCTACCCCGTCCTTTGCGAAGCTCGTGACTCCAAGGTGCCGGACTCCTCTCCGGACTCCAAGCCTTCCGCGCCCTGCCAATCGAATTCGATTGGGCGCCGATCATGGAATTCACTGCCGCGGACATCTTTCAGCACTCGCCCTTTGGTGACATCCTGAATTCACTAAAATCTCTCTCTTTATCAGGAGAGCCCTGACCGGATTATGGTCAGGAAGGTTGGGATGCGGACGACGAAGAAATTCAAAGCCCTCCCACCACCCCCTTCGTAGCCACTGTCGATGATTTAACCGACATGCTCGACTTCGACTCCGAAGACATCGACGGTATGGACGACGATGCAGGAGACGACTGAGGGAGTCCTGGATTAGGGGGTGTCCGGATGGCCGGACTATAGCCTTTGGCCGGACTCCTGGACTATGAAGATACAAGATTGAAGACTTCGTCCCGTGTCCGGATGGGACTTTCCTTGGCGTGGAAGGCAAGCTTGGCGATACGGATATGTAGATCTCCTACCATTGTAACCGACTCAGTAACCCTAACCCTCTTGGTGCCTATATAAACCGGAGGGTTTTAGTCCGTAGGGACGAAAAACAATCATACCATAGGCTAGCTTCTAGGGTTTAGCCTCTACGATCTCGTGGTAGATCTACTCTTGTACTACCCATATCATCAATATTAATCAAGCAGGAGTAGGGTATTACCTCCATCGAGAGGGCCCAACACAGGTAAAAACATCGTGTCCCTTGTCTCCTGTTACCATCCGCCTAGACGCACAGTTCGGGACCCCCTACCCGAGATCCGCCGGTTTTGACACCGACATTGGTGCTTTCATTGAGAGTTCCTCTGTGCCGTCGCTGTCAGGAAGGATGCCTCATCCCGTCTTTAAAGACGATACTATCGCCAAAGGAGCCTTGGCCACTGGTCAGGCTCTTCGGCTAGGTGGTTTTCTTATGACCGCCAGTTCGGCCACCGCGCCGACGATGACTTCTCGAGTCATCGAAACCAATCTTCACGTTAACTCATAACTTGCCGAGCAGTTAGATCCGATCGAGCTCTCCTCTCAGAACGAGCTCTTGGATCGCATCGCCGCCACGAGTCACCACAGACTACGACCAGATCGGGCCTAAAACCGATCTGAGAGAGATCAACTCTCCCTGTGCTACCCATCATGTTGCTGTGATAGAGGAGCAATACGACGATTCTTCTTCTATCTTAAGGACTAGCTACGTCGATTCCCGATCCCTCCATGCAGGATTCCCGCAGAGGGACGGATGTCGATCAAGCCCTCGAATCGAAAGTCGCGCCGATTGATTCAATCGGATAGCATTCAAGAATCCAAACTTCCAAGTTCGGAAACTTCTCGCCCTCGAGTCTTAAATTGGAGGGGTTCCGGATCTAGTTCCACCCGCCCACCCAAACATTAGCGATCTATCCCGAATTTGGCAAGAGCCCGCTGAAACAGTACATTATTACTGGGCCAGATTCCTCCTGGTTATGGACAGGATAAAGGACTGCCAAGAGGAGGACGCAATCTCACTTTTCCGCAATAATTGCACGGACAAGGGAATCCTAAACGCCATAAGTCGTCGCGAAATTACACGCTTTGCTGACTTGGTGACCATAGTACAAAAGTATCGTATGCGATGGAGAGTGCTTGGAAAACTGAAAGTAAATTTTGGGATAATCCGCCCCGAATGCATCCCTAGTCCGAAATAAAAGGGTGCATCATTACCAAGCACCTGGATTAAACATCAAAAACAAAACCCCTAAAGGGTAATGGAACCGTCTTGGAGGGTTGGCTAAACGGACCCTGCAAAATTCATAGCACAGAGGGCGCCACTCCAACTCATAGCCTTCGAGCATGTTGGATACTACGGCAGGTGGCCAAAAGTGGCGAAGAGCCTCTAGCCTACGAATCCCAGCCCAGCAACACCAGTACGGTGTTAACAGTCTTCAAGACTTTCGCATCAAATAACATGTGGAAAAGAACACTCCGCAACCTTGCCGAATTCTACCAAGTAGCAACAATACATCCATGGAGTGACACGGCTATTACCTTTAATGCCAGTGATTTAACCCAAATTCGAACAGCCCAAGCACCACCGCATTGGTTCTCAGTCCAATAGTGGATGGCTTTCGCCTTACTAAGGTACTCATGGATGGCGGCAGTGGACTAAACCTCATCTACGAGGAAACCCTATGAAAAATGGAAATAGACTGGAACCGCATTGAGCGAAGCAGCACAACCTTTAGAGGAATAATCCTTAGCCGGGAAGCATGCTGCACAGGAAAAATCACACTGGACGTAGTGCTTGGCTCGCCGGACAATTACAGGTCCGAGGAGGTCACATTTCAAGTGGCCCCGTTCAAAGCCGGATATCACGCTTTATTAGGGTGAGGCATTCACAATTTTTCAAGCTATACCCCATTATGGGTACATGAAGCTTAAAATGCCCGGACCTAACGGAATCATCACTCTCGCTAGTGATCCGAACATAGCACTCCGCTACCGAAAACAAGACAGCCGCACTAGCCCTCGAGGCACTATCCAAGCCCTAGTCACGAGGAACTCACTAAGATGCGCTCCACGGTGAACATGGACGATGTGATACTTGATAAAGATCCAAGTCCACCTCTTTCAAACCAGCGGATGAAATAGTCAAATTCCAAGTCCACCCAACGGACCTCGCAAAGACGGCCTCCATTGGGGCACAATTAAACCCTGATGTAGACGCCCGACCACGAGAATTTCTATGAGAAAATCAAGCATTTTTGCCCGCACCCTTCGCACATGCCAGAATCCCACGTCGGCTGGCCGAGCACAGCCTAAATATCCTAAAGGATTCAAGCCACCAAACAGGCTTTTTCGGGCGCTTTTTCGAACACAAGAGACAGGCCATGGGAGAGGAGCTAGCCAAACTACTCGAAGCCGGATTCATCAGAGATATAAAACATCCGGACTGGCTAGCAAAACTGGTGATGGTACAAAAGAATGATAAATACTGGCGCCTCTGTGTTGATTTCAAAGACCTTAATAAGGCTTGCCCAAAGGATCTCTTCCTCCCTCGCATTGATCAAATTATCGACGCTACAAGCAGGACACGACTCATTGTGCTTCCTCGACGCTGCATCGGCTACCACCAAATAAAGATGGCGGAGCTGCATCAAGCAACAACAACATTCATCACTCCATACGGCCCATTCTCGCTTCAACACAATGCCCTTCGGCTAAAAAACGCCGGCGCAACATATCGCATGATTCGTACATGTCCGCAAACCAGATCGGCAAAACAGTGGAAGTATATGTAGATGACGTGGTCATCAAATCCAAGCATGTCGAAACTCTAGTAGACGACTTGAGGCTCACATTCGACAATCTCCGAAAATATGACATTAAGCTCAATCCGGAAAAATGCGTCTTGACATTCCATTTGGAAAGCTCACAGGCTTCATTGTGTCCTAGAGAGGAATTGAAGCAAACCCAACCAAGATCCGAGCTCTGTCACAATTGGATATTCCAAAAGACCTCAAACAAATACAAAAATTGATCGATGCGTAGCGGCTCTAAGCCGCTTTATTTCCCGCTTGGGAGAAAAGGCGTTACCCTTTACCGCCTCCTCCAACAAGACCGAACACTTCGAGTGGATTTGATGCCGCCACGGCCGGACTCAAGAAATAAAAACCATATTGGCAACAAATCCGTCCTGGCCGCACCCAACATGGGCGAACCAATGCTATTATATATCGCCGCAACACATCAAGTTGTCGGTATGATTGCTCGTCGTCGAACGAGAAATGGACGGACACCGGTTCCCTCTTCAAAAACCGGTTTACTATGTGTCCACTGTCCTAACTCCATGCAAGTCCCGGTACCCACATTATCAAAAGATAGCATACGCGGTGTTCATGGCATCCCGGAAGCTGCGAAACTACTTTCAAGAGTGTTCGATGACGGTAGCCTCTGAAGTACCTCTTAACGACATTATAAACAACCGCGACGCGACGGGCCGGATTGCTAAATGGGCCATAGAGCTCCTTCCATTCGACATAACCTATAAGCCACGACGAGCTATTAAGTCGCAGGTTTTGGCCGACTTCATGGCCGAATGGACCGGTGAACTCCCTAAAGAGTACGGCGCATACTCCAATTGGATCATGCACTTTGACGGCTCCAAAATGTTGGCGGCACTGGGTCTGGCGTCGTCCTGACGTCCCAAACCGGGGACACAGTCCAATACGTCCTTCAGATAATGTATACGCACTCCAACAACGCAGCCGAATATGAGGCCCTTCTGCACGGCCTCCGGATGGCAGTCTCCATGGGCATTAAATGCCTAGAGGTGCGCGGGGATTCAAACCTCGCGATATCTCAAATAAACGGAGACTTTGATGCCAAAGATCCGAAAATGGCAGCGTACCGCAACGCGGTCCTAAAAATGTCAGCACGGTTCGAAGGGCTCGAATTTCATCATATAGCCCGGGATAACAACCAGGCGGCAGACGTATTGGCACGCATAGGTGCAAAACACGATGCCGTCCCGCCCAACATCTTCCTGGAACGGCTGTTCAAGCCATCCGTACTATGGGAAGGGGAGTCCGGAAATAACAATCCAGACCCAACCGCACTGCCTGACACCGAACACTCTGACACAATCGGAGGCTCTGCCATCGAGATAACACCCTCCGCTCACGAAATAATGGCGGTTATCGCCCCGTGGACGGAACCATTCCTAGCCTACCTAACTAGGCAGGAACTCCCCGAAGACCAAAATGAGGCTCGCTGCATAGTACGGCGATCCAAAGCCTATAAAGTCCATGAGGGAGAGCTCTATAAGAAAAGCACAACAGGAGTCCTTCAAAGGTGTATCTTCGAAGAGGAAGGGCGAAACCTCTTGGCTGAAATTCACGCCGGACTGGGTGGGCACCACGCCGTAGCCCAGGCCCTTGTAGGCAAGGCCTTCCGTACAGGATTTTATTGCCGACGGCCTGGGCAGATGCGCAAGATTTAGTCCAACATGCATCGGTTGCCAGCTTTTTGCTAACCAAAGCCACATGCCACCCACCGCCCTCAAAACTATACCCATCACCTGGCCGTTTGCGGTCTGGGGGCTTGACATGGTTGGACCCCTAAAGGGAGGAACCCACAATCAAAAATACCTTTGGACCCCTAAAGGGAGGAACCCACAATGAAAAATACCTATTGGTCATGGTGGATAAATTCACCAAATGGATAGAGGCCAAGCCTGTTAAAACGGCCGAATCCGGGCCGGTGATAGACTTCATATCAGGGGTAGTGCACCGTTACGGCGTCCCCACAAGATTATCATCGATAACGGCACCAACTTCACGGCCGATGAGGTCAAATTATGGTGCAAAAACATGGGCATCAAGCTCGATTATGCCTCGCCTATCACCCTCAAACCAACGGCCAAGTCGAGCGAGCAAACGGTCTAATCATGAGCGGCATTAAACCCAGACTAGTGCGGTCCCTCAAGGAATCTAACACGCACTGGGTTGAGGAGCTCGACTCCGTACTCTGGGGGCTGCGGACCACGCCGAATCGTACTACCGGATTCACACCATTTTTATGGTGTACGGCGCAGAGGCAGTCTTGCCCTGCGACATAATTCATGACTCACCTCGCGTGCGCATGTATGAAGAAAGAGAAGCCGAGCTCGATCGGCAGGACAGTTGGGCGCATTGGAGGAGGAGCATAACGTGGCAAAAGCTCGTTCCGCATTTTATCAACAAAGCAGGCTCGAAGATATCAAAGGTGGAAGTACAGGCCAAAGCTTATAACGTTGGCGAACTAGTTCTACGCTGCCGGACAAGAAAAAGGACAAACTCAAGCCCAAATGGGAAGGTCCCTTCATCATCGACCAGGTCCCGACCGGAGCATACCGTTTGCGAAATGCATCGGATAACCGACTCGAGCCGAACCCATGGAACGCAGCCCGTCTACGAAGATTCTACGCCTAAGCGCCGGACTCCAAGTTCGTCTCCTTCCTCCGTCCACATTTTTTATTTTTGCTGTCTTTTGTTTCTCTCCTTCCCCCTCCTTCTTCTTGAAGCCTTTAGAGGCTCGTTGGCGCTTTGTTCGCACATATTTGACGCGCTGTCCGCGCTCATTATACCTGGGGGCTTCTTTAACAGAAGCTTATTTGTACGGGCTTCATGACCAACACATGTGTCAAACTTCCGCATGTACCTTTTACTCACCATTATATGCATCGATATGACTTAAGTTTTGGCCAAGCTGGGTTGCCCTGCTCCTGTGCTTACCCCTACGTTCCCGATTGTTCGGCTAGGTGGTAAAGGGAGCACCTCTGCGATTGTTATCGCCGAGTCACCGGATGTGTACCTCAGACCGGGTGAAGCCGAAAGCTAAGCGTTCTTAAGGGAATATTCAGTCGGTGAACTGAAAGACGATTTTTAACTATTTATCCATCTGCCCCAGATGATTTTCTGCTTTCTTAGCAGTTTGGACATGCACTTTAGGGCATGCCTCCCAGGGAAAGGAACCCTTAATGGAACTATTCTCCCTGGAAGATGTTTCTTACTATCCATGTAATATAACATAACTAGTTGGGCACTTGTCTGATACAGCAATAATGACCCCTACGCCTTGTCTCCATGCATGCCCGGTTCTTACATAACTGCGAGGGCATTCGGACACACTCCGGACTATTGGATCCCGAGGTCGGGTTAAAAGGTCCGCTATGACAAACGATCTACAATCCGCTAGAAGACATTTTTCATGTCATATTCAATTACATAGTCAACTCGACTCATTGTATTCCTCCTCAATGCCATCTAATAGGCTATCTAATTTACAATCTTGCTTTGGGAATACTTGGCAGCCAATTCTACTTGGTCAGATACTAAGCTTACAGGATCTCCTTCCCATCGTGCCCCACAGATCCGACCTCGGCCATGTGGTTTGGGTCAGCCTTCGTGTACTGCGTCTTTACCATGGCCTGTGCCTCCTGGCGCCTTTGACGGCAGGCCGATATCTTCCATAGTCGGAAGCGCCACTGCGTTCCTTGAAGCCGCCTGCCAGCTCCCCAATGCCTTCAGCAGGAAGATAGATGGCCACAAGGCTCGACCGACGCCTTTCATCACCGCCAAACTTCGTTCGCAGTAGCCGACGCAGTTCGGGAAGAAGATCACCCAAAGAATCGGGCATCTCCTCCTCAGGTCGACCTGTGAGCAAACCTACATACATGTTTATGTTAGTCGCCTTCCTCTCCGAACTCTTTCAAAGTTCGCTCAAGCACTTAATGAAAATGCCGCGACGAAGCCGTCGATTCTCCTTTACGGAGTCAGACAACTGGGCACGAACATCCTTTAGTTCCTCACCCAGTTGGGTGTTGGCATCTTGGAGGTTATTTTTCTCCTGCTGCACCCTCGTAAGCACGCTCTCGCCAGCCTTTAGCTGGCGCAGGAGCTGTTGCTTGTCCGGATCTAGTCCGGCGCCATCTGCAATATTATTGTCAGATTTACACACCCGCCGCACTTCATAAACTATTTATCTTTTGAAGCATATATTACCAGAGGGGGTCTCTGTGGCTCCCCCTGAAGCGGCTAGTGCGGCCTCAAGTTGGGCCTTGCATTCTTCAAGCTCACAGGACAATCGGGTATTCTTTTTCGTAAGATCCTGCATAACAAATGATCCTTAAATCAATTATTCTAACTATTTTAAGTCTCGGGGCTCTTGGCATATATAATCACAAATTTCCTCACCAGATGTCCTTTACATACCGCCCGTGGCTCGCTAGACCATCTTGAGCGGCACGGAGGTGCGCATCTCCCGAATTGAAGGCATTCAAGGCCTCTTGGGAGAAACATGCGTCACGAAGAATTGTCCGGCGGCGCCTATGATTCATGGCGCTCTCCACCTCGGAGTTGGTGGCGGACAACCTGTCGGCATCCTCTATCGGAGGAGCATCCGACGTACGCCTCGTGCTCGCCTCCGCTTCTGGACCCGACTTTGGAGCCTGGCTGGCGGAGGTTCGATTGGCAACCTCTCTGGACTCAGTCCGGCGAGCGCTCTTTTTTACTGAAAAGAGCACCAGCTTAGTACGCCTTCCAGGAATCAATCCTGGGAATACGGTGACACGCCATACCGTTGCGGCGGAGTTTCGATCCGGACCACACTTCTTTTTAGCCTGCGGGGCCGTACTGCCCCTTGTTGGCTAGCCGCCGCGGGCTCGGCCTCCTGCCTCGAAGGCACCCCCTGCAAAACACCATTGGTATACGTGGTGATTAGAAGTAAAGCACGGGTGGGTCATGGTATCCGGACTTCGGTCACGGTTACCTGGGAGGCCGGAAATAATCCGGGGTAGTCGGCCGTAATGGCCACCAAAGCATTGTCGATGCTAAGTTGGTGGAACACACCGTCGATCAGCTCCACCTTTATATCCGGGTCCTCTTCGGAGGCCGGATCGAGGGACCGTTCCGGATCCTCGGGCTGTGGGGGCGGGCTGTGTATCTTCTCCACGGCCCGGCGCAGTTCCTGCGTAGAAACCATGAAATGAGATGTTTAATGTAACGCCCCGGATTCGATGCGCCAGGTGTCCGCCAGTTATTTGCCGTCCTTGCCATGTCATGTGCTTGCGTGTTGCACTTTGCCATGTCATCATCTGCATTTCATATCATGTCGTCGTGTACATCGCATTTGCATACGTTTTCGTCTCATGCATCCGAGCATTTTCCCCGTTGTCCGTTTTGCAATCCGGCACTCCTATGTCCCCCGGCGCCTCCTTTTACCTCTTTTCGTGTGCGGGTGTTAAACATTCTCGGAATGGACCGATATTTGCCAAGTGGCCTTGGTATACCACCGGTAGACCGCCTGTCAAGTTTCGTGCCATTTGGAGGTCGTTTGGTACTTCTACGGTTAACCGGGTAACCGCAAAAGCCTCTTTGTCTTACAGCCCAACACCCCTCCAAAGTGGCCCAAAACCCATCTAAACCCCCTCCATGCTCTCGGTCGTTCGATCACAATCGTGTGGGCGAAAACCGCACCTCATTTGGACTCTCCTAGCTCCCTCTACCTATAAATATGTGCCTCCCCCCGAAATTCGCGGTCTAATCCTACCCTAACCCTAGCCCCGCTCCTCTCCCCGCCACCGGACACGTCCGGCCCGAGCCGGACAAAGTCGCCGCCGCCGCCCGGCCAACCGCGCGCCTCCATGCGGCCCGCCAGGCCGCCCGGCCAGCTCATGCTCCGCCCAGCCCGCCGCCGCGCCTCCCATGGCGCGCCTCACGCCGCCCCGCCGCTCCGCCTCGCCACGCCCGCTTGCTGCCCCCTGCCGGCCATCTCCGTCGCCGCCCTCTGCCGCCGCCTGGCATGCCCCTTGCGCCGTCTCGCCCGCCTCCCTCGCCCGGCCTTGCGACCAGCGCCTCGCCGCCCCTCGCCGTCCTCCTCCGCGCCGGCCGAACCCTGACTCGCCGGAGCCGTCGCGTCGTTGCCGGATCTGGGGAATGGGATGAGATCCACCACTCTCCGAACCAAACGGCGCCCCGATCCCGGATCTCCTCGTCCCGGAACCCCTCCGTCCATTTTTCCCGGGGTGAGAAAAATCTGCCAAGTCCCTGTAGTTTTCATATTCTGGTGCCTACTTCAACATGCCATAACTTCATGCATACTGCTCCGTTTCGTGCGTGTAATATGTCAAATTGTTCGCCTCGACGATAATTCATTTCATTCCATTTCACCATGTTCATTTGAGCTCATCTTGATGCCTGAATCATCGTTGCAAGAGTGCTTCATGATGTTAATCTGCTGAAACTGTTATAACATGCTCATTTGTCATTTTTGCCATGATTGATGTGTGCATCCTATGAGGTTGATGCCAACATGAGTTTTGATCTATGTCATTCCATCTTTACATGGGTGCTATCCTTGTATTTTTGTGAGTCTTGTAGTGAGTGCGTCGAGCTTGTTAAGTAGGGTACTTGCTGTTGCTGTTTTGCTAGGCTGATTCTGTTATATTATGATGCTATATTAACCTGCTTCTACAAGTCATTCTATGCATAATCTGGAGATGTTCACTAAGGATGTTTTGTTTTAAATGTCTTTGTCTCTCCATCCGTGCCCTTTGTTGCAATTATAGGCTGCTGTAACTTGTTGTAATCTTGCTCTCAAATTGCTAAATAATGTTGCTGTCAGCCTGTTAACATTAAGTTCAATGTTTCCATGATTGTTGTTAGTGATCCATGCACTCTATGAACTTGATCTTGCCATGATTAGCTTCATAAACATGTCTTATTACTGTGAGTTGCCTTGTCATGCCATGGATTGCTCTGTGGTGAGTGGTATAAGCTCATCTAAATGCCTTCTTATTGTTGTTCCTGCCATGTTTGAATCTGTAATATAACTTGCCATGTTTACATGGGTGCCATCATATCTTATGATCCTTTTTGGCTCATGGTCAGTAAAGTACTTTTGTTCTATGCATTTAGTAATATCATTCCAGGCCTTTGGTTGCCATGTTAAGTTCCTGTAACATGTTGTTTGATAGATCTAAACATTGCAACCTGATGTTATTTCTGCAAAGTTTGAAACTGTTATTATTTGCAATCTTGCCATGTCCTTTTGAGCATGTTCTAGTGATTTTTGGAGATAGCTCAGTGTTCATGTTTTGTCATGCTTTACCTTTAAATCATTCCCATGCCTTTTGTTTTCTTGTTGAGGTCCTGTAGCATGTTGTTTTGATGCTTGCAAGATGCCTAGTTGCTGTTTTAGACAGCTTGTCCTTTAAACTTGTAGAGTGTATGTGTTGAACCGTTGCTCCGTTTTGAGTGTGCTCTATATGAAACTTGCTTGATTTTGCATGTAGTTTCATATTATCATGTTGCATCCTTGTTTTGAGGTGTTTGCTTGATGTTTGGACATTTTGCATCAATGCCATGTTTAACTTGTTTTGCTCATATCTTCTAGGCCGTAGCTCCGAATTAAATGAACTTTATATGTAAATTGACTAGAATTTCGTGTAGATCATCGTGGTGCATCTTAACTTGCTGTTTAACAACTTGAACATAAGTTTTATTCAGATCTGGAACAAATTCGAAATTTGCATATGAGGACTTACCGGAATTGTTCTATGTTGTTTCCGGCCTCATTTAAACTTGCTTTGATGTGCTGCTCTTGTTTGCATCATCTCTTGCCATGAGTAGTTTCATGTAGCATTGCCATGCATCATACTTGTTTGAGTATCATGCCTTGTTCATGTGTGGTGTGTTTACCTTGTTGTGTGCTTCTTCTCGATAGTTCCCGTTTTCGTTGCGATCGTGAGGATTCGTTCGTCTACGCTTGGTTCGTCTTCGTGGCTTCATCTTATTCATGGACTCGTTCTTCTTCCTCGCGGGATTTCAGGCAAGATGACCGCTACCTTGGATCTCATTACTATCATTGCTAGGCTAGTTGCTTCGTTCTTTCGCTATGCTGCGCTACCTATCTTTTGCTCTTCAAGCCTCCCAATTTGCCATGTCAGCCTCTAACCTTTTCACCCTTCCTAGCAAACCGTTGTTTGGCTATGTTACCGCTTTTGCTCAGCCCCTCTTATAGCGTTCCTAGTTGCAGGTGAAGATGAAGATTGCTCCATGTTGGATTATGTTTATGTTGGGATATCACAATATCTCTTATATTATTAATGCATCTATATACTTGGTAAAGGGTGGAAGGCTCGGCCTTATGCCTGGTCTTTTGTTCCACTCTTGCTGCCCTAGTTTCCGTCATATCGGTATTATGTTCCCGGATTTTGCGTCCCTAACGCGGTTGGGTGATTTATGGGACCCCTTGACAGTTCGCTTTGAATAAGACTCCTCCAAAGAAGGCCCAACCTTGGTTTTACCATTTGCCTCACCACCACCTACTTTCCCTTGGGAGTAATTAACCCAAGGGTCATCTTTATTCAGCCCCCGGCCAATGCTTGTCCAAGTGTTGGTCCAAACCAGAGCCACGTGCGGTGCCGCCCCTAGGCAACTTGGGGTATCGTCGGTTGCCGTACGTAGCGTTCATCCGGTGTTGCCCTGAGAACGAGATATGTGCAGCTCCTATCGGGATTGTCGATGCATCGGGCGGTCTTGCTGGTCTTGTTTTATTACTGTCGAAATGTCTTGTAGCCGGGATTCCGAGACTGATCGGGTCTTCCCGGGGAGAAGGAATATCCTTCGTTGATCGCGAGAGCTTATAATGGGCTAAGTTGGGACACCCCTGCAGGTATAAACTTTCGAGAGCCGTGCGCGGTTATGTGGCAGATGGGAATTTGTTAATATCCGGTTGTAGTAAACTTGAAGTAAACTCTTCTAAAATACACCAACCGTGTGCGTTACCGTGAGTGTCTCTTTTCGGGGCTGATCGAGAGGATAACACGGTTTCTGGGTTATGTCTGACGTAAGTAGGAGTTCAGGATCACTTCTTGATCATTACTAGTTGACGACCGTTCCGCTTGCTCTCTTCTCGCTCTTATTTGCGTATGTTAGCCACCATATATGCTTAGTCGCTGCTGCAACCTCACCACTTTACCCCCTTCCATTCCCTTTAAGCTTTGCTAGTCTTGATACCCATGGTAATGGGATTGCTGAGTCCTCGTGGCTCACAGATTACTACAACATCAGTGCAGGTACAGGTTATGCGATGATCATGACGCGAGAGCGATGTTTGCTTACTTTGGAGTTCTTCTTCTGCTTCTTCTTCGATCAGGGATAGGTTCCAGTCGGCACTGGGCTAGCAGTGGTGGATATTGTTTGAGTTTCTGTTTATGTTTCATCCGTAGTCGGATGTTGATCTTGTATATGATGTTGATGTATTCTTGTGGCATTTGTGCCTTATGTATGTATCCCCATCTATTATGTAATGTTGATGTAATGATATCCACCTTGCAAAAGCGTTTCAATATGCGGGTCTATCCTTGGTGGGACCGTCGACTTCCTTTTGGATAGGGTCGCATATTGGGCGTGACATTTAACCACGGGAACATGGATCGGACAGGCCATACTTCGAGGATTATTCGAAGAAAACCCGCTCAGTGGATTGACGCGGAGAATATCCTCCTCTTCCCCTTTGTACATGGTGGACAAGGTCTTCACCAGTTCGGTGACCGATCCCGGCCCTTTGCGGCCATGGCGGGTGGCATCGTCCTCCCCGCTGAAGTCCCACATGGGGTGGCCCCTATATTGGAGCGGCTGCACTCCTCATAATGCAGATTGCCATGACTCCAATCATGGTCAATCCGGCATGAGCCAAGAATCTCATTCAGCTCATCAAGTAAAAGACGCCCCGGTCATTTTCCTCCTGGGCTCATGGGGCGCCAGCTTAGGCGCTTCTTCAGAGGGGCGTTGCTAAACTCCGGAAGGCCGATCCGAACAGGATCCGGCAGTGGGACGTCCTCCATGTAAAACCATTCCGAAGGCCAGTCTTCGGACGCCTTCTTCGGGGTTTCGAATAGATATCCGGTCCCGGCGATGCGCTATAGTTCGGCTCCGCCCACTTGATATATTGACCCCTCATGAGAACGGGGTACTTGGCAGAATAATCTCTTCCACAGCGCAAAATGAGCCTCGATGCCCAAGAACAGTTTGCAAAGGGCCACGAAGCCCGCGATGTGCAAAATGGAGGCAGGCGTAAGGTGGTGCAACCGAGGCCGTAGAACTCCAAGAGCCCCGGAGAAAGCGGATGAATTGGAAATCCGAGTCCTCTTACTAGATAAGAGACAAAGCATACCCGCTCTCCTTTAGAGGGATCGGGGACACTCTCCGCTTGCTTTCCGCCCTTGTAGGTGGCAAGTCCGGCTAGAACCGGAACCATGAAGGCCGGGGGAAGAAATCCCTTGGTTTGGAGCATCACTAGCTCGCTATGCGGGACTGAGCATCTCTCCCAATTTCTAGGCTAAGGGCTGGGAGCGCGAGAGGAGGAGCCGCGTCGACTGTCCATGGTGGAATGGATTTTTGTCAAAGGCGCTCCGACGAAAGCTCGCGGAGGGGGATGGTGTGATTCAGATCTAGATCCTCGTCCCTTTTATAGACGGCTCATTTTGCGCAGCTAGGGGATAAGTGTAAAATACCACGGCTTTTCGCATTCATTCAAACACGTGGAAGATGGCCGTTATTGGGCGTGGAAGCCAAGGAGCGCGGCATTTATCGAAGCGGACACTATTCGACAAGTATATGGAATTTGGAGAAGAACCCGCCTTGCAATGCCGAAGACAATCTACGCTACCGGACTCATCGCCATTTGAAGCCTGGTTCGGGGCTACCGAGGAGTCCTGGATTAGGGGGTGTCTGGATAGCCGAACTATCACCGTTGGCCGGACTCCTAGACCATGAAGATACAAGATTGAAGACTTCGTCCCATGTCCGGATGGGACTTTCCTTGGCGTGGAAGGCAAGCTTGGCGATGCGGATATGTAGATCTCCTACCATTGTAACCGACTCTGTGTAACCCTAACCCTATCCGATGTCTATATAAACCGGAGGGTTTTAGTCCGTAGGACGAACAATCATACCATAGGCTAGCTTCTAGGGTTTTAGCCTCTCTGATCTCGTGGTAGATCTACTCTTGTACTACCCATATCATCAATATTAATCAAGCAGGAGTAGGGTATTACCTCCATCGAGAGGGCCCGAACCTGGGTAAAAACATCGTGTCCCTTGTCTCCTGTTACCATCCGCCTAGACGCACAGTTCGGGACCCCCTACCCGAGATCCGCCGGTTTTGACACCGACAACGACCAAGAACCAGCGCCCACCGGGCACTGGAAGGCCACCTTGTCATACGACATATACATGGTGGACATCCCAAAAGATGGGAATGGTGATGGAACAGCGGAGGATGACCCCTCCAAGAAACAGCGTAAGCGCCAGCGTCAGCGGCGCCGCTCTAAATCCCGCCACAGCAAAAACGGTGATTCCAGCATGGGAGACAATAACACCCCGGACAGTGCCGAAGACAACCCCCTCAAGCAGGATTCAGCAGAGGAGGATGGAGAAGCCAACCCTCATGAGAGAGCGGCAGAAAGAGAGGTAGAGGACGATAATTACATGCCTCCCTCCGAAGATGAGGCAAGCCTCGACGACGATGAATTCGTCGTGCCCGAGGATCCCGTCGAACAAGAGCGTTTCAAACGCAGGCTTATGGCCACGGCAAGCAGCCTCAAGAAAAAGCAGCAACAGCTTAGAGCTGACCAAGACTTGCTAGTCGACAAATGGATCAAGTCCTTGCGGCGAAGAGTATGAACTCGAGCGCCCTCCAAGAGCTACCAAACGCAGGCTTCTACCCCGATTAGAGGAGGAAGCACCCAAACCTACATCACCAGCGCATGATACGGCTGACCAGCCACCTCGTGGCCGCAACAGAGAGGCCTCTTGGCCCTCAACTCAAGCCGCACCCCGGCGCCGCTCAAAAAATACCAAGGCGTGGGGAAATTTGCCAGGCCTGCGAGATATATTGGAGGACAAGGCAAGGCAAACAAGATCGATCTACGGATCGGCGTGGGCGCCCACGACCGCGTGGCGATAACCGCCACGCCGGATATGGCAACTCTGGCGGGCGAACACGATGAGACAAAGCTCATTTGAGCTGCGTCGTGATATATCCCAATACGTAGGCGCCAAGACACCCACTATGCTTCACAGATGAAGTGATGGATCATCAAATCCCTGAGGGTTTCAAACCTGTAAACATTGAATCATACGATGGCACAACAGATCCTGCGGTTTGGATCGAGGACTATCTCCTTCACATCCACATGGCCCGTGGTGATGATCTACATGCCATCAAATACCTCCCACTCAAGCTTAAAGGACCAGCCCGACATTGGCTTAACAGCTTGCCAGCAGAGTCAATTGGTTTTTGGGAAGACCTGGAAGCCGCATTCCTCGACAATTTCTGGGGCACATATGTGCGACCACCGCACGCCGATGACCTAAGCCACATAATTCAGCAGCCAGAGGAATCGGCCAGACAATTCTGGACACGGTTCCTAACCAAGAAAAATCAAATCGTCGACTGTCCGGATGCAGAGGCCCTTGCGGCCTTCAAACACAACATCCGCGACGAGTGGCTTGCCCGGCACCTAGGACAGGAAAAGCCAAAATCCATGGCAGCCCTCACAACACTCTTGACCCGCTTTTGCGCGGGAGAGGACAGCTGGCTAGCTCATAGTAACAACATGACCAAGAGCCCTGGTAATTCAGATACCAAGGACAGCAATGGCAGGTCGCGTCGCAACAAGCACAAGCACCACATTAACGACAATAATGCTGAGGATACGGCAGTCAATGCCGGATTCAGAGGCTCTAAACCCGGTCAGCGGAAAAAGCCATTTAAAAGAAATACTCCAGGCCCGTCCAATTTGGACCGAATACTCGATCGCTCGTGCCAGATACACGGCACCCCCGAAAAACCAGCCAACCACACCAACAGGGATTGTTGGGTGTTCAAGCAGGCAGACAAGTTAAATGCTGAAAACAATGACAAGGGGCTGCATAGCGATGACGAGGAGGAGCCCGATCGCCCGAACAATAGAGGATGTAAGGGCTTCCCCCACAAGTGCGGACGGTGAACATGATATACGCAACCCACATACCCAAAAGGGAGCGGAAGCATGCACTAAGGGACGTATATGCGATGGAGCCAGCCGCCCCAAAGTTCAACCCGTGGTCTTCCGCCCGATCACTTTTGATTGAAGGACCACCCACTAGCATCCGCCATGGCGGATTCGCCGCATTGGTTCTAGACCCAATCATTGACGGATTTCATCTCACTAGAGTCCTAATGGACGGCGGCAAAGCATGAACCTGCTTTACCGAGGATACGGTCACGAAAAATGGGCATAGACCCATCAAGGATTAAACCCACGAAGACGACCTTTAAAGGCGTCATACCAGTGTAGAGGCCAACTGCTCGGTGCACGCTACACTTGAAGTGGTCTTCGGATCCCCGGATAACTTTCGAAGCGAGGAGTTAATCTTCGACATAGTCCCGTTCCGCAGCGGCTATCACGCACTCCTCGGACGAACCACATTTGCAAAGTTCAGTGCGGTGCCGCTCTACGCATATCTCAAGCTCAAGATGCCAGGTCCTCGAGGAGTCATTACGGTTAATGGAAACACCGAACGCTCTCTCCGGACAGAGGGGCATACGGCGGCCCTCGCGCGGAAGTACAAAGCAGCCTCTTAAGGCAATTCTCGAGTCCGGCTATTAAACGTCCGGACACCGTCAAGCGCGCCCGGAGTAACCTACAACAAGACCGCCTGGCACGTTCCGAGCATGCATAGAAATGCGGCCCAAACTCCAGCCCTCGCGAATTTGCGAAACTAGTACTACACGTACATAATTACGCTATGGAAATACCATGGGCATAGGGGGAGGGGCACGACCACGGCATGCCCAGAATGCGGCTCAACCGCACCAGGGGCTCCCGATTGTGTCATTCTTTTCTTTTCTTCTTTCTTTTTTACTTTCAGGACTCTGTTCTCACGAAGCCCTGTCCAGAAGTAGAATCGCCGAACACACGATGCAACAGCCAGGGAAGCAGAAAGCTAGGTCGAGTGTCCAGGTGGTCTCTATTACGAGCAGTATACCTGTTTTACATACCATCCTGCAACTTACCCCTGGAGGGGGACATGTTAAAAAGTCCCGTCCCTTGCTTATCGCACTATTTGTATCTTTCTGCTCTTACTGCAACCCTTTTGAATAAACAATACATAGCTTCTGCCTATTATTGAATTCCTTATATATATATATATAATTATATATATATATATATATATATATATGTTCAGTTATGACATTGTGCAACAAGTACACTTTGGTATGGGCAATACACGAGGGCTTAAGTACCCCACAATATGGTGTGATAAGTCCGAACACTTTCACAAGTGCGGCACCCGAACATATAGCATTATATGCATCGGCTCCGAATCATGTCTTGGGTCAATAGTTGGGTTTGCCGGCTCCCATGTTTTGGTACCTTATGTTCCGTTATATCGACTAAGGTAGCGCTGGGAGAACCATCTTGAAAGTGTGCCCCGGTTGAGCTGGGTTAAGCACCTCAGTGGAGAAAGCTAAAACTGACCGTCATGATATGGCGAGAGCCGGTCGCTGTTCGAGAGGTTTTCGAGTCCCTAAAGACTTATGCCGCTTAGAGCGAGGAGTCGGCATTGTACGGCCTAGGCATGGATAGCGCCCCGAAATCGGTCTTCCGAATACCAGGGGCTTCGCCGAAATTTGAAATTATAGAACTCTATGGCTAAGTGAGAGTGTTCAAGCATTATAGTCCGGTTGCCTTGTTCGTTGCGTTGAGTGCCTCCCTCGAAGGACCCAAGAATGGGAACAAGAGCGCTCAAGTTTATCCCGAACACCCCAGCACTCGTCGCATGGGGGCTGAAGCCGACGACTCACCATCTCTCAAATTTAATACACGGCCACACAGAAGGTAATATTTTAAATTCAAAAGTGTTGCTTAGCGCATATGAACAAGTTTTCAGCGTATAGGATAACAAATGCGAGTCTACTCAAAAATTACATCTTTGCAGCATTCACCTGCTATAAGGCGGGCACCCTTCAGGACGCCCTCATAATACATTTCAGGCTTGCGATGCTCCTTGCCCGGTGGTGGTCCGTCCGTCACAAGCTTCTCAGCGTCCATCTTGCCCCAGTGCACCTTACCACGAGCAAGGGCCCTATGGGCACCTTCGATGCAGACGGAGCGCTTGACGACTTCAACCCATGGACACGCGTCCACCAGCCGCCTCACCAGCCCGAAGTAGCTCCCAGGCATGGCTTCCTTAGGCCACAACCGAACTATGAGGCCCTTCATGGCCTGTTCGGCCACCTTATGGAGCTCGACCAGCTGCTTCAACTGGTCGCTTAACGGCATCGGGTGTCCGGCCTCAAGATCGAGACCGAGAACACCTTCTCCGTTGAGCTTCCCTCCTCGGCTCGGTAGAATGCGGCAGCATCGGACACACTGCAGGGCAGATCTGCGAATGCTCCTGGAGAGCTCCAGATTCGGGTAAGTAACAGATAATTCACTTTCACATGCTTGCTTTGCATAAAGAATGCCTTACCCGCCGCTATCCTCGTCATCGCCTCAATGTCCGGGAGGGCTTTTCGGGCTTCGGCCTTAGCGGCTTTGGTGCTCTCAAGGGCCGAGGCGAGCTCGGACTCTCGAGTCTTTGAGTCACGCTCCAAACTCTCGTGTTTCTCCACGAGAGCCTGGAGCTCTTGCCGCACCTCCGCCACCTGCGCCTCCTGCTTCTCTCGCTCGGTGTGCTCCGCGGCCGCATTGCTTTCGGCCTTGGACACCGCTTCCTTCAGGGTCGCCACCTCATTTGTGGCCCCTGCAGTATTCACGTTCCAGTCATTTTTTTGCAACCACATCTTTTAAACACTCCCATAAGGTATTACTTACCTTCCTTGTCCTCGAGCTGCTTTTTGGCAAGGCCGAGCTCGTTCTCGGACCACTCGAGGCTCTGCTTCAATGCATGAACCTCCAGCCAAGGTCTGGCAGAGGTCAAGCGCAGCCTGCAATCCCATATTGACATACTTATGTTAGACTCCTGCGTATATCTTTTAGATCCTCGCTCGGCTTTTTCTTTTCAACACCAAACTGAGCATCGGGGCTACCGTCTATGCGGTAATATTTTTTACATATCTTAAATACATACCTCAAAGCCTGTTAGAAGGCTGGCACGAGCTTCAGTCAGCCCGCTCTTGGCGGACTGAACTTTCTGGATCACCACACTCATAACAGTGCGGTGCTCCTCGTCGATGGAAGCGCTGTTTAGCGCCTCCATCAAATTATCCGGTGCCTCTGGTTGGACGGAGGTCGCCGGCGTCGCAGTCTTGCCCTTCTTACGAAGGGGTCGCCTGCCGGAACTCGGAACCACCAAGGTTCCGGTACGGAGTCCGGCATAGGGCCGGACTTAAAGCCCTTCGGGGTTTTATCCCCTTTGCGCCCGGAGTCCGGGAGGTCGCCTTGCGGCGCCTCCAGGGCCACCTCCTCCTGGCTGGGCCCCTTTTGGGATTCCACCTCAGCATCATCCGCGGCGGAGGAGACGAGGCGGTCGTAAGTGAGGTGCTATTCACATCCGACGACTCCAGGAGCCGCTTCGTCGGGCGTCGAGCCCATCCTTGGGCGGGCTGCATGGTTATATTCGGCGTTAGAAGATGCTGTGCGACAAATGGAACGCCATGAGTTATTCTGGTGTCCGGACACTTACGATTTCGCCAGGGGCTTGGTCCTCGGTGGCCACTCCTCTTCGTCGTCGTCGGCGTTGGTGGTGTAGTCCGGAGGAAGGGTCCTTCCCTTCTTGGACCCTCCGGCCTCCCCAGTTGGGGCGGCCTTCCTTTTCTTCTCTCCCCCCGCTGGGGGAGAGGCCTCTTTTTCCTCCTCCTCGTCTTCGCGGGAGGAGTCCGCCTCGGAGTCATTGGACGATGAGTCCGACAACACCTGGTGACGGGAACTCCTTCGAGTTCCCCTGGCCTTCTTCTTGGCCTTCTTCTCCGGCACCACGTAAGGTGCCGGAACCAGCAGCCCCGTCAATCGGGCGTCCGCTGGGTCTTCTGGCAACGGAGCGGACATCCAACCTGTCCGGACGTCTTCTCGCCAGTCTGTCAAAAGGTGAGGGAGTTTTAGATCCCGCATAGAGTCAAACTATGAAAAAAGAGTCCCGTAAAGGGTAAAATAGCTTATCTCGCTGGCTTGATGCCGCGAGCTGAATCCGCGATCTTCGGTAGCGGATGCGGGAGCCTCGGCGCCCTTGAACAACACCTTCCAGCCATTTTCGTACGTAGTGTCAAAGAGCCGGCTCAAGGTTCGGTGCTGTGCCGGATCAAACTCCAACAAGTTGAAGGCCCGTTGCTGGCATGGGAGGATCCGGCGGATGAGCATAACCTGGACTATGTTGACAAGCTTGAGCTTCTTGTCCGCCAGGTTTCGGACGCAGGTTTGGAGTCCGGTCAGCTCTTCTGAATTACCCCACGTCAGGCCCGTCTCTTTCCATGAGGCGAGCCATGTAGGGAAGCTAGATCAGAATTCGGGGGCCACTGCCCATTTAGAGTCACGCGGCTCAGTGATGTAGAACCACCCCGATTGCCACCCCTTTATGGTCTCCACGAAGGAGCCCTCGAGCCATAGGACGTTGGCCATCTTGCCCACCATGGCACCTCCGCACTCCGCTTGGCGGCTGCCCACTACCTTCGGCTTGACATTGAAGGTCTTCAACCATAAGCCGTGGGGCTGGATGCAGAGGAAGGCCTCGCACACGACGAGGAACGCCGAGATGTTGAGGATGAAATTCGGGGCCAGATCGTGGAAATCTAGGCCGTAGTAGAACATGAGCCCCCGGACAAATGGGTGAAGTGGAAAACCTAGTCCGCAGAGGAAGTGGGGGAGGAACACCACCCTCTCATGGGGTCTGGGGGTGGGGATGAGCTGCCCCTTGTCGGGGAGCCGATTCACGATGTCGTCGGACAAGTATCCGGCCTTTCGCAGCTTTTTGATGTGCGCCTCCGTGACGGAGGAGGCCATCCACTTGCCTCCCGCTCCGGACATAGTTGGAGAAGGTTGAGGTGGGATGTGCGGACTTGGGCGCTAGAGCTCAAGTCTTGGAAATGGATGAGCAAAGGAGGAAGAAGGCGTGTGTGAAAAAGTGGATCCTTATGCCCTTATATGGACGGACAAAGCTATGCGTCCCCACCGGCCTGATATAACTCGCTTATCTCCCAAGCGCTGTAATCAATGGCGCGGTTGGGTTACCCACACCCGTATTGATGAGAATCCCGGAATAAGAGGACATGATCTCTGCTTTGACAAGACGTGCCAAGGAAACCGCCTCGCTAAACGCTACCGAGGTGGGACAGTGAAAACGATTCGAATAAAGGCTTGGCCGTGGTGTGATGTCATCTTTGCGGAATACGTCGGTGATTGAGTTTGTGTAAATAGTATTCTCTCTCACGGTGGTATGTGGAACTTATTTTGTAGAGCGGGCACTATCCTTGTGTTCAAAATCTTCTATGAAGAATTCGAGGAGGAACCCGCCTTGCCATGCCGAAGACAATATGCGCGCCGGACTCGTCGTCATTGAAGCCTGGTTCGGGAGACTCTTGAGGGAGTCCTGGATTTGGGGGTGTCCGGATGGCCGGACTATAGCCTTTGGCCGGACTCCTGGACTATGAAGATACAATATTGAAGACTTCGTCTCGTGTCCGGATGGGACTTTCCTTGGCATGGAAGGCAAGCTTGGCGATACAGATATGTAGATCTCCTACTATTGTAACCGACTCCGTGTAACCCTAACCCTCTTCGGTGCCTATATAAACCGGAGGGTTTTAGTCCGTAGGACGAAAAACAATCATACCATAGGCTAGCTTCTAGGGTTTAGCCTCTCCGATATCGTGGTAGATCTACTCTTGTACTACCCATATCATCAATATTAATCAAGCAGGAGTAGGGTTTTACCTCCATCGAGAGGGCCCAACACAGGTAAAAACATCGTGTCCCTTGTCTCCGGTTACCATCCGCCTAGACGCACAGTTCGGGACCCCATACCCGAGATCCGCCGGTTTTGACACCGACAAGGAGCTTTGGTTATCGGCCAAACTCTCTGGCTAGGCGGTTTTCTTATGACCGCCTGTTCGGCCGCCGCGCCGACGATGACTTCTCGGGTCATCAAAAGCAATATTCACGTCAACTCGGAACTCGCCGAGCAGTTAGATCCGATGGAGCTCTCTTCTTTAAACGAGCTCTTGGATCGCATCGCCGCCCTGGGAGTCGCTACAGACTATGATCAGATTGAGCCTAAACCCGATCTGAGAGAGATTAACTCTCCCTAGGTCACCCATCACGTTGCTGTGGTGGAGGAACAATGCGGCGACCCTTCATCTATCTTAAGGACTAGCTATGTCCGGATTCCCGATCCCTCCAAGCCGGATACCCGCGGAGGGGAGGACGACACTCAAGACCTGAACTTAGATTCAGGCAACGCGCTAGATTCATTGGACAACATCCAAGAATCCAAGCCTCCGAGTTCGGAAACTCCTTGGCCCTAGAGCCTCAGATTGGGTGAGGTTTCGGATCTAATTGCACCCACCCACCCAAACATAGGCGATTTATCCAAAATTAGGCAAGAGCCCGAGGAAACAGTACATCATTACTGGGCCAGATTCCTCCTGGTTATGAACATGATAAAGGACTGCCGCGAGGAAGATGCAATTTCACTCTTCTGCAATAATTGCATGGACAAGGGAATCCTCAACGCCATAGGTCGCCGTGAAATCACACGCTTTGCTGACTTGGCGTCCATAGTACGAAAGTACTGTGCGATGGAAAGCGCCTGGAAAACCAAAGTAAGATTTTGGGACAATCCGGCCCTGAATACAAACCCCGTCCGAAATGAAAGGGTGCATTATTGCCAATCACCCGGGTTAAACACCAAAAAACAAAAACACCCTACGGGGCATGGAACCGTACTGGAGGGATGGCTCAACGGACCCTGTAAAATTCATAGTACAGAGGGCGCCACACCAACTCATAGCCTTAGAGCATGTTGGATACTCCGGCAGGTGGCCAAAAGTGGCGAAGAGCTTCTAACCCCAGCATCCACGGAGCACCAGCCCAGGGATACTAGTACGGTATTAACAGTCTTCGAGACTTCCGCATCAAACAATATGCGAAAACGAACACTCCGCAGCCTTGCCGAAGTCTACCAAGTAGCAACAATAAATCCATGGAGTGACACGGCTATTACCTTTAATGCCAGTGATGAACCTAAATTCCAAACAGCCCGAGCACCAGTAGCATTCGTCCTCAGTCCAATAGTGGACGGCTTTCGCCTTACCAAGGTACTCATGGGCGGTGGCAGCGGATTGAACCTCATCTATGAGGAAACCCTTTGAAAAATGGAAATAGACTGGAGCCGCATTGAGCAAAGTAGCACAACCTTTAGAGGAATAATACCCAGTCGGAAGCGTCTTTGCCGCAGGAAAAATCACACTGGATGTGGTGTTCGGCACGCCAGATAATTACAGGTGTGAGGAGGTCACGTTCCAAGTGGCCCCGTTCAGCAGCGGATATCACGCTCTATTAGGGCGAGCGGCATTCACAATTTTTCAAGCTATACCCCATTATGGGTACATGAAGCTCAAAATGCCCGGGCCCAACGGAATCATCACTCTTGCTAGTGACCCGGACATAGCACTCCGCGCCGAAAATAAGACAGCCGCACTAGCCCTCGAGGCACTATCTGAAGCCCTAGCAGCCGAGGAACTGACTGCGCTACGCTCCATGGTGAACAGGGACGATGTGATACTCGATAAAAGATCCAAGTCCACCTCCTTTAAATCAGCGGACGAAATAGTCAAATTCCAAGTCCACCCAACGGACCCTACAAAAACGGCCTCCATTGGGGCACGATTAAACCCTGATGTAGACGCCGCACTACGAGAATTTCTACGTGAAAATTGGGACATTTGTGCCTGGCACCCTTCAGACATGCCAGGAATCCCACGCCGGCTGGCTGAGCACAGCCTAAACATCCTATAAGGATTCAAGCCAGTCAAATAGGCTCTTCGGCGTTTCTCCGAACCTAAGAGACAAGCCATGGGAGAGGAGCTAGCCAAACTATTGGAGGCCTTATTCATCAGAGATATAAAAAAACCGGACTGGCTAGCAAACCTGGTGATGGTACCAAAGAAGGACAAATCCGTGCGCCTATGCGTCGATTTCAAGGACCTCAACAAGGCTTGCTCAAAGGATCCCTTCCCCCTCCCCCGCATCGATCAAATTATCGATGCTACCGTAGGACACGATTCGTTGTGTTTCTTCGACGAATACTCCGGCTACCATCAAATCAAGATGGCAGAGCCTGACCAAGCTGCAACGGCATTTATCACCCCAGAAGGCCCATTCTGCTTCAACACAATGCCTTTCGGGCTCAAAAACGCCGGCGCAACATATCAGCGCATGATTCAGACATGTCTGGCAAACCAGATCGGCAAAACAGTGGAGGCATACATAGATGATGTGGTCGTCAAAACCAAGCATGTCGAAACTCTAGTAGACGACTTGAGGCTCACATTCGATAATCTTCGAACAACATATGACATCAAGCTTAACCCATAAAAATGCGTTTTCGGCGTACCAACCGGAAAGCTCTTGGGCTTCATTGTATCCGGTAGAGGAATTGAAGCAAACCCAGCCAAGATCCGAGCTCTGTCACAATTGGATATCACAAAGGACCTCAAAAAAAAACAAAAATTGATCGATGCGTGGCGGCTCTAAGCCGCTTTATCTCCCGTTGGGAGAAAAGGCATTACCCTCTATCGCCTCCTCCGTACAAGACCGAACACTTCGAGTGGATTGGATGCATACTGCCGGACTCGAAGAAATAAAAGCCATATTGGCAACAAACCCGGTCCTGGCCGCGCCCAACATGGGCGAACCAATGCTATTATACATCGCCGGAACTCATTAAGTTGTAAGCGCGCTTCTCGTTATCGAACGAGAAGCGGACGGACACAAGTTTCCCCTTCAAAAACTAGTCTACTACGTGTCCCACTGTCCTCACTCCATGCAAGTCACGGTATCCGCATTATCAAAAGATCGCTTACGCAGTGTTTATGGCATCCCGGAAGCAGCGACGCTACTTTCAAGAGTGTTCGATAATAGTAGCCTCCGAAGTACCTCTTAACGACATTATAAACAACTGCGACACGACGGGCCGGATTGCCAAATGGGCAATTGAGCTCCTCCCATTCGACATAACCTATAAGCCACGGCGAGCCATTAAGTCACAAGTTTTGGCCGACTTCGTCGCCGAATGGACTGAAGCCGAACTCCCTGAAGAGTACGTCACATATTCCAACTGGATCATGCACTTCGATGGCTCCAAAATGTTGGCTGGTCTGGAGGCTGGCGTCGTTCTGACGTCCCCAACAGGAGATACAGTTCAATACGTACTCCAGATAATGTATACGGACTCCAACAACGCAGCCGAATACGAGGCCCTTCTACATGGTCTCCGGATGGCGCCTCCATGGGCATTCAACGCCTAGAGGTGCGCTGAGGATTCAATCTCGCGATATCCCAAATAAATGGAGACTTTGATGCCAAGGATCCGAAAATGGCAGCTTATCGCAACACCGTCCTAAAAATGTCAGCTCGGTTCGAAGGGCTTGAATTTCACCATATAGATCGAGAAAACAATCAGGCAACAGACGTCTTGGCATGCATTGGTGCAAAGCGCGATGCCGTCCCCCCAATATCTTCTTAGAGAGGCTCTTCAAGCCATCCGTAGTATGGGAAGGGGAGTCCGGAAGTAATAGCCCGGACCCAACAACACTGCCTAACACCGAACATTCTGACACAACTGGAGGCTCTGCCAACGAAGTAACATCTTCAGCCCACGTAATAACGGCAGTCATTGCCACGTGGACAGAACCATTCCTAGCCTACCTAACCAGGCAGGAACTTCCCGAGGACCAAAACGAGGCACGCTGCATAGTGCGGCGATCTAAAGCCTATAAAGTCCATGAGGGAGAGCTTTATAAGAAAAGCACGACCGGAGTCCTTCAAAGGTGTATCTCCGAAGAGGAAGGGCGGAATCTTCTGGCTGAAATTCATGCCGGACTCGGCGGGCACCACGCCGTAGCCCGGGCCCTCGTAGGCAAGGCCTTCCGTACATGATTTTATTGGCCAACGGCCCGGGCAGATGCTCAGGACTTAGTCCAAAGATGCGTCGGATGCCAGCTCTTTGCTAATCAGAGCCACATGCCACCCACCGCCCTCAAAACTATATCCATCACCGGCCCTTCATGCAGGGGCTTGACATGGTTGGACCCCTTAAAGGAGGGACCCACAAGCAAAAATACCCTCACCGTCATGGTGGATAAATTCACCAAATGGATAGAGGCCAAGCTCGTTAAGACCGCAGAATCCGGACCGGTGATAGACTTCATATCGTGGGGTCGACATTACACGTTCTGGCGTCCCCACAAAGATCATCACCGATGATGGCACGAACTTCACGGCCGATGAGGTCCAACTCGTGCAAAAACATGGGCATCAAGCTCGACTATGCTTCACCTATCACCCTCAAACTAACGGTCAAGTCGAGCGAGAAAATGGTCTAATCATGAGCGGCATCAAACCCAGATTAGTGCGGTCCCTCAAGGAATCTAACACGCACTGGGTAGAGGAGCTCGACTCCGTACTCTGGGGTTTGCGGACCACGCCGAATCGCACCACCGGATTCACACCATTCTTTATGGTATACGGCGCAGAGGCAGTTGTGCCCTGCGACATAATTCATGACTCACCTCGCGTGCGCATGTATGAAGAAAGAGAAGCCGAGCTCGATCGGCAGGACAGTTTGGACACCTTGGAGGAGGAGCGTGACGTGGCAAAAGCCTGATCCGCATTCTATCAACAGCAGGCTCGAAGATATCAAAGTAGAGAAGCACGGGCCAAAACTTACAATGTTGGCGAGTTAGTTCTACGCCTGCCGGACAAGAAAAAGGACAAACTCAAGCCCAAATGGGAAGGTCCCTTTATTATCGACCAAGTCCTGACCGGTGGAGCATATCGTATGCGAGATGCATCGGATAACCGACTCGAGCCGAACCCATGGAACGCAGACCGTCTCCGAAGATTCTACGCCTAGCGTCGGATTCTGAGTTCGTCTCCTTCCTCTGTCTATTTTTTACACATTAGCTGTCTTATATTCCTCTCCTTCTCCCTCCTTTTCTCTTACAACCTTTAAAGGCTCGTTCGCGCATTGTTCGCACACACTTGACGCGCTATCCGCGCTCATTATACCTGGAAGCTTCTTTAACAGAAGCTTATTTGTACGGCCTTCATTCCTAACACATGTGTAACGCTTCCGCATGTACCTTTTATTCACCATTATATGCAACGATATGACTTAAGTTTTGGCCAAGCTGGGTTGCCTGGCTCCTGTGCTTACCCCTACGTTCCCGATTGTTCGGCTAGGTGGTAAAGGGAGCACCTCTGCGATTATTCTTGCCGGGTCATCCGGATGTGTACCTCGGTAGGTGAAGCCGAAGCTAAGCGTTCTTAAGGGAATATTCGGTCGGTGAACTAAAGATGATTTCTCACTTATTTATTTATCTGCCCCTAGATGCTTTTCTGCTTTTTTTTGCAGTCAGGACATGCACTTTAAGGCATGCCTCCTGTGGAAAGGAACCCCTAACGGAACTATTCTCCCTGGAAGATGTTTCTTACTAACCATGTAATATAACATAACTAGTTGGGCACTTGTCTGTTCAAGCACTAATGACCCCTACGCCTGGTCTCCATGCATGCCCCAGTTCTTACATAACCGTGAGGGTATTCGGACACACTCCAGACTATAGGGTCCCGAGGTTGAAGCGAAATGGTCCGCCATGACAAACGATCTACAATCCGGCTAGAAGGCATTTTTACATGTCATCTTCAATTACATAGTCAATTTGACTGGGTGTATTCCTCCTCAATACCATCTAATAGGCTGTCTAGTTTACAGTCCTGTTGGGAATACTTTGCGACCAATTCTACTTGGCCGTACACTAAGCTCACAGGGATCTCCTTCCCATCGGGCCCCACAGGTCCGACCTCGGCCATGTGGTTTGGGTCAGCCGTACCGCTGCGTCTTCACCATGGCCCAGGCCTCCCTGGCGCCTTGACGGCAGGCCGATATCTTCCATAATCGGAAGCGCCGCCGCGCTCCCTTAAGCCTCTCTGCAAGCTCTCCAAGGCCTTCGAGCAGGGAGACAGATGGCCACAAGGCCTGGGCGACGCCTTCCATCACCTGCCGAACTCGTTCATGCAGTTGTAAGAGCTCGGGAAGAAGGTCACCCATAGAACCGGGCATTTCCTCTGCAGGACGACCTGTGAGCATACCTACAGACATAACTCTGTTAGTCGACTTCCTCGCTGAACTCTTTTTCAAAGTTCGTTCAAGCACTTACTAAAAATGCCGCGTCGAAGCCGTCGATTCTCCTTCATGGAGCCCGATAGCTGGGCATGAACATCCTTTAGTTCCTCGCCCAGCTGGGTGTTGGCATCTTGGAGATTATTCTTCTCCTGCCTCACCCTCGTAAGCACGCTCTCCCCGGCCTTTAACCAGCGCAAGAGTTGTTGCTTGTCCGGATCTACTCCGGTGCCATCTGCAATGATATTGTCAGGTTTACACGCACGCCACACTTCACAACATACTTATCTTTCGAAGCGTATATTACCAAAGGGGGTCTCCTTGGCCTCCCTTGCAGCGGCTAGTGCAGCCTCAAGTTGGGCTTTGCACTCTTCCAGCTCCTGGGACAGTTGGGTATTCTTTTTTGTAAGATCCTGCATAACAAATGATCATTAAATCAGTTATTCTAACTATTTTAAGTCTCGGGGCTACTGGTATATATAACCATCAAATTTTCTCACCCGTATGTCTTTCACATACTGCTCCATGGCTCTGGCTAGACCATTTTGAGCGGCACGGAGGTGCGCATCTCCCGAATTGAAGGCATCCAATGCCTCTTGGGAGAAACATGCGTCACGAAGAACTATCCGGCGACACCTGTGATTCATGGCACTCTCCACCTCGGAATTGGTGGCAGATAGTCCGTCGGCATCCTCTGTCGAAGGAGTGTCCGACGCACGCCTCGTGTTCGCCTCCGCTTCTGGACCTGGCTTTGGAGCCTGGCTGGTGGAGGCTCGATTGGCAACCTCTCCGGACATAGTCCGGTGAGTGCTCTTTTTTCTAAAGGGAGCACGAGCGTTAGCATATCTTCCGGGAATAAAACCTGGAATAAGATGGCGCGCCATACCGTCGCACCGGCGTCTCAATCCGGACCGCACTTCTTTTCATCCTGCTGGGCCTTGTTGCCCCTTGTTGGCTAGCCACCGCAGGCTCGACCTTCCGCCTCAAGGGCTCCCCCTACAAAACACCATTGATGTACGTTGATCAAAGATAAGCACGGATGGGTCATTTTCAAAGTATTGGGACTTCAGTCTCAGTTACCTGTTAGGCTGGAAATATTCCGGGGTAATTGGCCGTAATGGCGACCAAGGCATTGTCGATGCTTAGTTGGTAAAATACCCCATCGATCAGCTCCACGGATATGTCCGGCTCCTCTTGGGAGGCCGGATCGAGGGACCGTTCCGGATCCTCGGGTTGTGGAGGAGGGCTGTTTATATCCTTTACGGCCCGGCGCAATTCCTGCGTCGAAATCACAAGTTAAGGTACTTAACTATGGGAATATGGAGCGGATGGGCATAAAGAAGTGTCCGCTTACCCAGCTTGGAGGATCGTACATAGAAAATCCGCCCTGTGGATTGACGCGGAGGAACTCCTCCTCTTCTCCCTTGTACAATGCGGACAAGGCCTTCGTCATAGCAGCAACCGATCCCGGCCCCTTAAAGCCGCAGCGGGTGGCATTATCCTCCCCGTTGAAATCCCACATGGGGTGGCCCCTATACTGAAGCGGCTGCACCCCCCGCATAATGCATGTGGCCATGACCCCGATCATGGTTAGTCCGGAATGAGCTAATAATCTTATCCGGCTCATCAGGTAAAGGACGTCCCTGTCGTTTTCCTTCTGAGGGCTCCGTGGGCACCGGCTTAGGCGCTTCTTCAAAGGAGCATTATTGAACTCAGGAAGGCCGATCCGAACAGGGTCCGGCAGAGGGACATGTTCTATATAAAACCATTCTGAAGGCCAGTCTTTGGACGCCTTCTTTGGGGTTCCGGATAGATATCCGGTCTCGGCAATGTGCCATAGTTTGGCTCCACCCACTTGACATATCGACCCCTCCTGAGAACGGGGCACAAGGCAGAACAACTTCTTCCATAGCGTGAAATGAGCCTCGACGCCCAAGAACAGCTCGCAAAGGGCTACGAAGCCCGCAATAGGCAATATGGAGGCAAAGCGTGGGTTGTGCAGGCCGAGGTCAGAGAACTCCAGGAGCCCCCGGAGAAACGGATGAATTGGAAATCCGAGCCCTCTTATTAAATAAGGGACAAGGCTTACCCACTCTCCTTTGGAGGGATTGGGGACGCTCTCCGCCTGCTTTCCGCCATTATAGGTGGCGAGTCCGGCTCGAACCGGGACCATAAAGGCTGGGGGAAGAAATCCCTTGGTTTGGAGCGTCACTAGCTCGCAGTGTGGGACGGAACATCTCTCCCAATCTCCAAGCCGAGGGCTGGGAGGACGAGAGGTGGAGCTGCGTCGACTGGCCATGATGGAATGGATTTCTGTCGGATGCGCTCCGATGAATGCTCGCGAAGGGAAGATGGTGTGATTCGGATCTAAATCCTCGTATCTTTTATAAGGCAGCTTATTTGCGCAGCTAGGGGGGTGAAAGTAAAAACACCCTGGCTTTTCGCATTCGTTTGACACGTGGAAGACGGCCATTATTGGGCGTGGAAGCCAAGGAGCACAATATTCACGAGAAGCCGGACACTATTCAACAGGTACACAGAATTTGGAGAAGAACCCGCCTTGCAATGCCAAAGACAAATCTACGCGCCGGACACATCGTCATTGAAGCCTGGTTCGGGGGCTACTGAGGGAGTCCCTGATTAGGGGGTGTCCGGATAGCCGAACTATAACCTTTGGCCGGACTCCTGGACTATGAAGATACAAGATTGAAGACTTCGTCCCGTGTCCGGAAGGGACTTTCCTTGGCGTGGAAGGCAAGCTTGGCGATACGAATATGTAGATCTCCTCCCATTGTAACCGACTATGTGTAACCCTAGCCCTCTCCGATGTCTATATAAACCGGAGGGTTTTAGTCCGTAGGACGAACACCAATCATACCATAGGCTAGCTTCTAGGGTTTAGCCTCTCACGATCTCGTGGTAGATCTACTCTTGTACTACCCATATCATCAATATTAATCAAGCGAGAGTAGGGTTTTACCTCCATCGAGAGGGCCCGAACCTGGGTAAAAACATCGTGTCCCTTGTCTCCTGTTACCATCCGCCTAGACGCACAGTTCGGGACCCCCTACCCGAGATCCGTCGGTTTTGACACCGACAACGAGAGGCATACATTTTCTTCTCGTGGAGACACGGATTTAATTCTGTGAGAGACATCAAAAAGGAAAAATACGTGTTTTTTTTCTGCTTCCACAGGAGGCACATGTTTGTTTCTTGTGGAGGGACATGTTTGCTTCTGGAGGCGGCACAACTATGCCTCTTGAAAAAGAAGAAAGGAACATGTTTTTTTGTCTCTTGTGGAGAGTGGCGGAGCTTCATGGGGGCCAGCCTGGGCCATGACCCCCAGCTCAAAAAAAACATGTATATATCTTTTTGTATTAGACCTACTTTCATTAGAAATTAGCTGAAAGCAATTATGTTGCTCCTCCTCTAGTCCATGCCCCCCATGATTTCCTCCGGCATTTGCTTTTGCGAGAGGCATAGCTATGCCTCTCGGAAGAGGGAAAAACGCACGAGAGACACAAATTTACTTGCAAGAGAGAAAAACTGTACCTCTCGCAAAGGGATAAAAAGGAAAAAAAGTGTGCTATGGATTTTTCTACCGGGTTTTTCATGAAAAACAGTTTGTCAAAACCTATTAACATATATTATATAATTAATATATATTATTTCAAGGCAAACGACCAGAACCGACGATCGTATGGTCCAACCGGTCATAGGTCCAACTTGTCATAACCTAAACTGACATTCTCATAAGTTTGGTCACCAGTTTGGTTTTTAAACTATAGCGGGCAGGGAAATGCCCCGTTTACAAATACACAACTACTCCCTCTGTAAAGAAATGAGATAATTGCATCTATAGTCCTCGTACTCGCTGGTGACGTCCACTTCAGTCCTGGAACTTGCGTATTGCTCCAATATAGTCCCGTACCACGAAAATAAACGTCAATACGGTCCATGAGGTTGAAACGCCAGTCCTGGCTCTACACGTGCACTAAGTACAGCGTACTCCGCTGTATGCCACGTCAGCCCGGGACCCGCACGTCAAGTTGGACCCACTCGTCAGCTCGAGGCCCACCCGTTATTTTGCAAATTGCCCCCTATCTTTCTGTCTTCTCGTCTCTATCCCTCCCGTTCTCCCCCACCTCGAAACAGAGGAGTGCGAAACAGAGCGAAACCTAGCGGCGATGGGGTGCGGCGGCGGATGATCGGTGTTTCGGGCGCCCTCTGTTCGTAGTGCGCGCGGCGGCTGAAGCTAGTTGGATGGCTCCTGAAAGGAGTCGGCGCTGTTTGGTGGCGATGCAGGGCCCTCGAAGGCCGCCCGACGGCGAGGCGGCTCCAGCGTACGGTACGTCAGTATCCAGTGTCACTAGGTCGATTTGATGCACATTTGGGGTGAAAAAATGTTTCTTTGCTGTGATTAGGCCATTTTGCCCATGCTATTTCTATGAATATTTTGACTGGATGCAAAATTGCCGAAATTATTCTAGGGTTTCACTATGTTGAGGACACTAATTTGAAATTATTGATGTTCTCAATGTTTT
The DNA here is from genome assembly GCA_021605145.1 of Aegilops bicornis. Classification (NCBI taxonomy): domain Eukaryota; kingdom Viridiplantae; phylum Streptophyta; class Magnoliopsida; order Poales; family Poaceae; genus Aegilops; species Aegilops bicornis. Next base: position 522,816,861 of record CM038669.1, read on the forward strand.
TCAGAGAAAGAAAGTGCATTTTTCACTGTTGAGGTGATCCATGGAGGTTTTTTCTTTGGGAGTGGGCAGAATAGGTGCTACCTGAATGGCCATAAGGTTTGCTTTGATTACTGTCATCAGGACAGTGTCGTGGGTGTGAGTCTGACAGTAAGAGTAGGGGGCACATAGGAGGAGGCAAGTCCCTAGCTACAGCGAGGTTGTGCATGCAAGGTTTACGAGCTCAGGCCCTTCTCGGGGGAAGTAATAGCCCTACGTCTCAGTGCCCGGAGGCTTGTCGACTGGATTATGCGTGAGAGTTATAGGGGGTGCGAACCCTTGTGCCCGAGGAGGGGGGTAGCTTATATAGAGTGCGCCAGGCCCCTCCAGCCCTCAGTTACACAGGGTTCAATGTACGTTAAGGCAGGGGCGTTACTGGTAACGCCTGCTGTAAATGACTATTAATGATATTTAAGACTACGGAGTGAACGCCTGACCGTTGCCATACCAAGGTGAAGGTAGGTCTTCTGTGTTCCGAGTCATTCTTCTGTATGGTCGAGTGACTTATGTTGGCCGAGTGGAATATCTGGTCGAGTGGACTGCACTCCAAGGCATTTCAGTCGGTATCTTCTATTGGACTTTGAATGTCTTCGACTCTAGGGAAATGTCCTTGGGTAGGGCGTCTAGGTCAGGCCTATGACCCTACCCTAGGTACATGTCATCTTCATTAGCCCCCGAATGGATTGAGGTCCGAGTGAGGAAGGGTTGAAGTTGGTTCCGACTCGATTCTATGCTTCAGAGGCATTCCATCGAGGTCCGGAGATCGAACTGGAACTTTGACCCCGCATCAGTAGCCTTGATCGATTCTGATGTCGTCGAGTGAATTATGCTGGCGATCTTCGAGTGAGTTAGAGCGTGAAATCTTCTGCGCGATTGATTGCCCTGCAGTTCCCGAATCTCACGGGATTCAAAAATTTGGAGAAGCGCGCGGGACGGAGCGTGCCGAAGTAAACGGAGCGAGTAGACAGGGGCGCCTCGATCTCTGTGCCGCCTTTTTCGCCACGTATCGGGTGAGTGACTATTGCAGGATATGATAGGATTGCTTGGGCCCATGGGCCAGCCACTCGGAAGTAGGCCCATAAAAGGCGTCGAAGCCGATGCAACGAACAGTGCGCCTCATTCAATCTCTTCTTCCTCTGCTTATCCACTGCGTTCTCCTCTGCTCTCAACGCCTCTGCTCGTCTCGTGCGCATTCCGTCGCCATGGTGAAGGACAAGATGGCGGCCTTGGAGCATGCAAAGAAAGCGACGGCGGCGGCGAAGGGCAAGAAGACGGCTCGTGGGTCGTCGTCGCGGTCCAGTCTGCTGCCTGGATGGATCCAGGTGGACTGGATCCGCTCCACCGTCGAGCAGGAGGATCTGGAAAGGCTCGCTGCCGATGGCTTGATTGTTGTTGGATCTGGGAGGCTACCGGAGGGGGAATCTCAGCCCCAGCCGCGTGAGGGTGAGCATGTCCTCCTCACCACCCATGTCGATCGAGGTCTTTCCCTTCCCCCGCATCCGTTCTTTCAGGGTTTCTTGAACTTCTTCGGTGCTCAGATTCAACATTTCCTTCCAAACACAATCACGTATCTTGTTGCGTACATCTCATTGTGCGAAAACTTCCTAGGCTGCCAACCACACTGGGGTCTATTCAAACACATCTTCACATGCCATTCCCAAACGGTGATGAAAGCGAATCCGAATGATGAGAAGACGCATGTGATCAAAATGTGCGGGGGTTTAGGGATTCAGACTAGGGATAGAATCACTTTCCTCCTATGACCATTACCGAGTCAGTCAGAGGATGGCAGTCGACCTGGTTCTACTTCAAAGACATCCCGAGTCCCGGCCAGTCGACCGGCCTCCCTCCCTTCACCATGGAGAGACCTCGTCAACCTTCTTCACCGACCGTAGCCCCAGAAGAGAAGGGTGAGGTATTCCATTTGGTTGACACGGTCGTTAACTTAGTCCGAGAGGGCGTGACTGGTATGGATCTGTTGGAGGTGTTCCTCAGTCGACGTATCCAGCCTCTCCAAGATCGTGATCATCCAATGTGGATGTACTCTGGCACTGAAGACACCGCTCGGGTCCACCCAGAGGAGGTAGCCGAGGAGATGGTGGCTCAGTGGCTGAGGAGCATCACTGGGAACAAGGATAACCCCAGGGGGTCCAGGAGAGTTCTGCCATTCGATGCCGACCACGAGCCGGAAGAGGTCAGGTTTTAATTTCCGAGTGTTTCCTTCCTTTGATCCGCAATTGCTCTTAAATCCGATTGATACTTGTAACTTATTTCTTGCAGATATTCACCAAGATGTACTTGATGCCCAATGGGGAGCAGCACCAGGAGGGAGTGGAGAGCGAAGACGGAAGTGCCGACTGGCAATCTGAAGATGAAAGTGAGGAAGACAGTGAGGATTCTGGTAGCAGCGAGGAGCTCGACTCGCCGCCCCGCTCTGAGTAGCATTCCAAGCAGTGGAAGGATCCTGCGGGTGGGCGTGGCAAAGCGGTTCCGCCAAGTACGCAAGTCCCGAAGCGCAGTAGGACGTCCACTCCCGAGCTATCGGAGAAGGCTCCAAAGCATGCCAAAATTGCCGCATCCAAACCTCGGAAAGCCCTGCCTAGGATCAAGGTGGATGTGCCTGTCGCCTCAGTGTGAGTGTTTCTTCTTTTCGTTTTTGTTTTGATCGGGAACTTCTTTTCTTGTTTAACCAAGTGAAATTGGGAACTTTTAGTGCTGCTACCTCTGGGACGTCCATGGACATTGACAAGGAGCAGGATGACGTGGAAACCGTAGATGCGGCCACTTCTCGGGCAGGTACAGCTCCACAACCATGCTCTTACTTCGCCAACTGTACTGATGGTCGACTGAACTCTTACGGTCGAGTATTTTGCAGCGCCAACAAATGTTATTCAACTTCCAGATGATGACGATGATGAAGAAGTGCCACAAAGGAACACATGAAGAAGGGGCAGGACTCTGAGCAAGAAGGTGCCTGCCAGCAAAGTGTCTCACTCGACATCAGCATCAGAACCAACTTGGTGATCAAGTTCGGACATCTGTTTCTTTTGCTAATCCTTTGTTGACTGACCAGCCTTCGACGTTGACTGCTCAAGCCCCTTCTCCAACTGTGCAACTTCAAGCTTCAGCTCCTCCGGATACCTAGTCTGTTCCACCAACTCCTCTTTTTGTTGCTCATCACGTCCCGGAGGACCAAGTAGGCGCTGCCAAGGAAGCCATGATCCAAGCAGGCTTAATGATGGACCGAATGAAGGTGGTGTACGAAACCAGCAAGGCCGCCTATGATGCCAGCTCTGTGCTTCAAACCAACGTCCGAGTAAGTGGTATTGTAAGTTGATTTCCGATAGGCTTTCATCTTGATCTTTGCTTTGCGAAAACTGTTGCTTTATTATTCGTAAGATGTCTGTGGATGAGCATTTTGGAACCTTATGTGCATCTATCCTGAGTTTGCACCTTGTATTTGTACACCCACTGGGTGTTTCTCCTTTTCTTTGTAGTTCTTTCACTTGAGTCGACCAGGTCGTGTCGAGTGAACTCTTGAACTAGTGGGGGCACGCTGAGTGCACCCACTGGGTGTAGTCCCCGAGACTGCCGTTGAATGTTTGCTTCGGCGGGGGTCTTTTGCGAAATGTTTGTTTGTAGTACTTCCACTCGGTCTAGACAGGTTGTGCCGAGTGGGAACTGAACCAGTGGGGGCACGCTAAGTGCACCCACTGGGTGTAGTCCCCGAGACCGCGGTCGACTGCGGGAAGTCGGCGGCGGTCTGAGAACTGATGTTGTTGTTTGTTGTTGCTGTTTTTGCTCCTTCCACTCGCGCTGGGCGGACCATGTCGAGTGGGAAGTTGAACCAGTGGGGGCACGCCAAGTGCACCCACTGGGTGTAGTCCCCGAGACTACTATTGAATGTTTGATTCGGCAGTAGTCTTAGAATTCTTTTTGTCATAAAAATTTGACCTTGCATCTTATCACTCGGAAGTGACTGATCCTTGTTTCTGTCAATTGACTTGTCTTGTTGTTTACCGCAGAAATCTTGTGAGCTTGGAACCAAGTTTGCTGATTTGGAGAAGAAGTGGGTCTAACTCAATCTTGACCTGGAGTTGGCCAAGGAGAACCTGCAGTAGGCCAAGGATGAAGCAGTTGCCATGGGAGGTAACAATTTGTCGACTGCTCACCTTGTCATTTTTTCCTTTCATCTATTGAACCGAGTGATTCCTCTCGAACATATGTGCGTAGTGAAAATCATCAACTCCAAGATCGTTTGAAGATTGTTATTTCTTTAGACAAAATGAAGCAGGCTCTGGAGCAGAAAGACCTCGACCTTGCAGCAGCGCAGAAGACAGCGCAAGAGAAAGCTGAACTTGCTGACAAGAAGCTGGCTTCAGTCGGCAAGCTGGAAGAAGAGAACGCCAAATTGAAAACTGCCGTTGATGAAGCGAATAAGGAAGTCATGCAGCTGAAGGAGGAGAAGGTGGCCTTGGCTGACAAAGTTGATGTTCTCACTCGGAAGAGGGACAAACTGGAAAATTATCTCGGAGGTCTTTCCAAAAAGATGTTCCTCATGCTTGAAGGTACTTTATTTTATCCGACTGACTGCAGTAAACTTTTCCATTGTGTTGTTTGTTGATTCAACACCTTTCTGTACGCGCAGTTCTGTCAGAACATCTAGGAAGAAACTGGGTGGATCGAGACGAGTCTGGATCCCATCAATTCCCCTGTCAAAGATGAAGCTGTGATGAACGTGCTGCGACTGGAATCTCGCCTCGCCAGTGTCTTGGATTACATTGCTCGACTGAAGGTTGCGCTGTCCAAGATCGACAAGGAGTGATGGCCAGAGGATGTGCTTCTGAACGACCTCGAGTCACTGATGACTCGACTCAACAGCATCCCTGACCGAGTGCAGGCATGGAAGAAGTCAGTTGCCCGCTGTGGTGCTGACGTGGCTTTGTCACTAGTCCGCGTTCATTGCAAGGAAGTCAAAGAAGAGAAGGTGGCGGCTCTTAAGGTTGCCAACACCAAGAAGCTTCAATTCCAATCCTTCATGGAGACCTTCATCGACGCGGCTACTCGCATTGCAGATGGCATCGACCTGGACAGTTTTGTCGAGCCAGCAAGTCCTTCTCCTGCCGAATGAAAAACTTGATAACTTTAACCTCATTTGCCTCGAAATGCCGAGTGATTTTGTAATCGCTAAACTCTTTCGGGCTTGACGCCCGAGTACTTCCGCTGGTGGTTTCGAACTTTCATGAATTTTATCCAAACTTGGTTGCTTTATTGGGATGTACTTGCTCTGACTTTGCTACCTTCACATTTCCGAGTGAGAGGGTTGCTCTCCACTCAGAATAGACGTTGTACTTGTGGCGCAGTTTAGAGTGCAACGAGATGTTGTACTTGTGGCACAGCTCAGAGTGCAACCATATGTTGTACTCGTGGCGCAGCTCAGAGTGCAGCCATACGTTGTACTTGTGGCGCGGCTCAGAGTGCGCGACCAAGCTTCCGAGTGGGAAAGTTTCTCTTCACTCGTATTACGTTTTGTAACTTAGGCGAGTAAGGGACCACAGCTAAGCCCTCGAGTGAGAGGTTTTCTCTACACTCGAAGTATGTTTTGTAACTTAGGCGAGTGCGGGATTGCAGCTAAGCCTCTGAGTGAGAGGCTTGCTCTTCACTCGAAGTATTTTTGTAACTTAGGCAAGTACGGGGTCACAGCCAAGCCCCTGAGTGAGAGGGTTGCTCTTCACTCGGTGTATTTTTGTAACTTAGGCGAGTACGGGGTCACAACTAAGCCTCTAAGTGAGAGGGTTGCTCTTCACTCGGAGTATTTTTGTAACTTAGGCGAGTAAGGGTCGCAGCTAATCCCCCGAGTGAGAGGTTTGCTCTTCACTTAGAGTATGTTTTGTAACTTAGGCGAGTACGTGGTCGTATCTAATCCCCCGAGTGAGAGGGTTGCTCTTCACTCGGAGTATTTTCGTAACTTAGGCAAGTATGGGGTCGCAGCTAAGCCCCCGAGTGAGAGGTTTACTCTTCACTCGGAGTATGTTTTGTAACTTAGGTGAGTACGGGGTCGCAGCTAAGCCCCGAGTGAGAGGGTTGCTCTTCACTCGGAGTATTTTTGAAACTTGGTGAATCGGGTTCGCGGCTAAGCCCCCGAGTGAGAGAGTTGCTCTTCACTCGGAGTATTTTTGTAACTTAGGCGAGTACGGTGTCGCAGCTAAGACCCCAAGTGATAGGGTTTCTCTTCACCCAAAGTATTTTTGTAACTGCCCTCGAGTGAGAGGGTTGCTCTTCACTCGGAGTATTTTTGTAACTTAGGCGAGTACGGGGTCGCAGCTAAGCCCCCGAGTGAGAGGTTTGCACTTCACTCGGAGTATGTTTTGTAACTTACGCGAGTACGGGGTCACAACTAAGCCCCCGAGTGAGAGGGTTGCTCTTCACTCGGAGTATTTTTGAAACTTAGGCGAATCGGGTTCGCGGCTAACCCCCCGAGTGAGAGGGTTGCTCTTCACTCGGAGTATTTTTGTAACTTAGGTGAGTACGGGGTCGCAGCTAAGCCCCCGAGTGAGAGGGTTGCTCTTCACTCAGAGTATTTTTGCAACTTTGGCGAGTACGGGGTCGCAGCTAAGCCCCCGAGTGAGAGGGTTGCTCTTCACTCGGAATATTTTTGTAACTTAGGCGAGTACGGGGTCGTAGCTAAGCCCCCGAGTGAGCGGTTTGCTCTTCACTCGGAGTATGTTTTGTAACTTAGGCAAGTACGGGGTCGCAGCTAAGCCCCCAAGTGAGAGGGTTGCTCTTCACTAGGAGTATTTTTGTAACTTAGGCGAGTGCAGGGTTGCAGCTAAGCCCCCAAGTGAGAGGTTTTCTCTTCACTCGGAGTATGTTTTGTAACTTAGGCGAGTACGGGGTCGCAGCTAAGCCCCCGAGTGAGAGGTTTGCTCTTCACTTGGAGTATGTTTTGTAACTTAGGCGAGTACGGGGTCGCATCTAAGCCCCCAAGTGATAGGGTTGCTCTTCGCTCGGAGTATTTTTGAAACTTAGGCAAATCGGGTTCGCGGCTAAGACCCCGAGTGAGAGGGTTGCTCTTCACTTTTTGTAACTTAGGCGAGTACGGGGTCACTGAGGGAGTCCTGGACTAAGGGGTCCCCAGGCGTCCGGCCTGTTAGCCATGGGCCGGACTGATGGGCTGTGAAGATACGAAGACCGAAGACTCCACCCGTGTCCGGATGGGACTCTCCTTGGCGTGGAAGGCAAGCTTGGCGATCAAATATGTAGATTCCCTTGTCTGTAACCGACTTTGTGTAACCCTAGATCCCTCCGGTGTCTATATAAACCGGAGGGTTAGGTCTATAGGACTGAATACTCATTACCATATTAATACAGGCTAGACTTCTAGGTTTTAGCCATTACGATCACGTGGTAGATCAACTCTTGTAATACTCATATTCATCAAGATCAATCAAGCAGGAAGTAGGGTATTACCTCCATAGAGAGGGCCCGAACCTGGGTAAACATTGTGTCCCCCGTCTCCTATTACCATCGATCCTAGACGCACAGTTCAGGACCCCCTACCCGAGATCCGCCGGTTTTGACACCGACATTGGTGCTTTCATTGAGAGTTCACTGTGCCGTCGTCAAGAGGTTTGATGGCCCCTTCGATCATCTACAACGATGTTGTCCAAGGAGAAATCTTCCTCCCCGGACAGATCTTCGTATTCGGCAGCTTCGCACTGCGGGCCAACTCGCTTGGCCATCTGGAGCAGATTGAAAGCTACGCCCCTGGCCATCAGGTCAGATTCGGGAGCTTGAATTACGTCGCGGACGTCCTTGGGGACTTGATCTTCGACGGATGCGAGACTGCGGCAGCCGGCCCCTGTCACCTCGATGAGCATGGCTTAAATCTGTCATCGGACCACATCCAGGAGATAACTCCTGTAACTACTCTAGCCTTAGATCCGGCGCAAATCGCGCCATCTGAGGACGGGAAGCTCAACCCCGCCACGGAGGCCGCAGATTCCGCGGTGTTGGAGCCGCACACAGACTTAGCCTCATGTGATATCTGTGTCACCAGAACTCCGGACTCGTTTCCGGCTATAAGTCCCAAACCATGTACGTCCATGGACGCCGAGCTTGACCGGTTATCGGTCTTCGAATTCAGCGCCGCAGACATCTTCCAGCACTCGCCTTTCGGCGATATGCTAAACTCACTGACAAATCTGTCCGTGGCGGGTGACTCTCAGCCGAATTATATCCGGTTCAAACTGGAAGTTGATGACGGAGAATTTCGTTTCCCACCCACCACCCACTTCATAGCCACTGTCGAGGACTTAACCGACATGCTCGATTACAACTCCGAAGATGTTGATGGTATGGATGGCGATGCAGATGAGGAGCAAAGACAAAACCAGCCATTTACCGGACACTGGACGGCCACTTCTTCGTACAATGTGTACATGGTGGATACACCTAAAGCAAACAACAAAGAGGATTCCGTTGAGGATAAACCTGAGAAACAACCCAAATACGGGCGCCCGCGGCGCCGCTCTAAGTCGCGTCGTTCAAAAGATAGTAACACTGGCACCGGAAAAGATAATACTCCGGACGATGCCGGAAACAATGAAGACCTTGTTTGAATAACTTCCGAACCGGAGGAACTAGGAAATGGGCAATTTAGCCCTGACGAACAGGCCACAAATTACGACTCGGAGGACGATAATTATCTTCCACTCTCCGAGGATGAGGTGAGCTCGATCTCCTCCTGGGACAAGATGCACAAATGCTTCGTCGCCAATTTCCAGGGCACTCGCGACCGTCCTCTGACCGCGGGTGACCTATGCCGCGTCAAGCAACAACCAGGAGAGACCCTCCAGAAGTACATCCAACGCTTCAACAACGTTCGCCTCAAGATCCCCAAGGTGATGGACAAGGCCATCATCTCCGCGTTCTCTGATGGCGTTCGTGATGTCAAGATATAGGAGGAGCTCGCCATCCACGAGGAGCTCTGCACATCCCTGGAGCTGTTCAAACTGGCGACCCAGTGCGCAAGATCTGAGGAGGGGCGCCTCTCCTCCTTGAGCTCCCGGCTGCTGACCCGGAGGAGAAGAAAGCCAAGACACCAAGCGCGGCAGGGACCAACCTGAGTCATCCAAGAGCAGCCGGCCATTCTGCGCCTTCCATAACCTGCATAGCCACAACACCAGCGAATGTCAAGAGCTCAGGGCCATTCGAGAAGGACGCTTCGGTTGACGCCCCGAGCGCAACGACCGGGGCTACGGCAGAGGAGGAGGACGTGGTGGCGGATCCTGGGATGACCGTGGCCCGTGCCAGGAGTGGCGCGAACGGCCTCGTGAGGACTGCTGGCAGGATCAGCCTCGCGAGGGTGCCTGGAGGGATCAACCTCGTGAAGATCGCCCTCAGGGCAACGCCGGTCTTCCTCCACTACTGCCACCACCAAGAAGGAAAGACGACCACCATCAAGATGAGGGGGCTGGGGGCTTCCAGGAGCCGCGTGCTATCGCCTGCATCTTGGGCGGAGCTCAGGCCCCAGCCTCGCAGCGTATCTTCAAACAGTTTGGTCGTGAAGTGAATGCAGTCCTCCCCAGGCTCGAGGCCACGTGCCCACTCAGATGGTCCAAGTGCGCCATCACGTTCAGTTCGGCAAATCAGCTCAAGTGCGCGGCTACCGCTAGCGCCCTCCCGATGCTTTGTTCACCAGTCATCAGCAACGTCCAAGTCACCAAGACCCTCATCGACGGCGGCGTAGGGCTCAACATCCTGTCCGTCGACACATTTGACAACCTTCAAGTGCCCTACGACTAGCTTCAGCCCACCAAGCCTTTCTCAGGAATGACCGACGGCTTCACTACCCCGATCGGGCAGGTCCGACTACTAGTCTCCTTCGGAGAACACAACAACTACCGCACCGAGCTCATCGACTTCGACGTCGCACACATCCGTCTGCCATACAATGCCATCCTCGGGTATCCATCCCTGGCCAAGTTCATGGCGGTGACCCATCACAGCTACAACGTCCTCAAGATGCCAGGAAGCGGCAGAATCATCACAGTCCCTTATGAAGAAAGAGACGCGGTGTGCTCCCTAGAGCGCTCCTTCCATGTTGCAGCAATCGAGGACCCTGACAGCAAGGGCGAGTGCCCTCCTGAGGCCACCCCCAAGAAGAAAAAGCAGCTGCGCCGTGCAGGACCTCAGGAGGGTGGCGTCGCGAGCGGTACCTCGTCAGGATTAGCGCCTGCACCTGGGGCGCCTCCCTCCCTCACATAGGAAAGCGCGCCCGACGCCCTTCTCGAGCAGGGCTCGGGGGATCTCTTCTGGAGGGCCTCAGACCTTGCCAACATCACGAGGGAGGCGCTCGGGCACCGCTTGGAGGCGTGCTTCACGACACGTTTCCCTCAGGAGAACACAGTGCGAGGAGCACCCACCACTCAGGAGTTCGTCACCAGGACCACTCAGGAACTGCAAGACGCAAGGGCCATGCGCGACCGCCGCTCACCAGGCGCAGCTCCCCATCCAGGTGAGGATGCCGGGCTGCGCGTCTGCATCACGTCCCAGGGCTCAATAGGGCCGCATCTTAGGAGCTCTTCTGGCCTTCGCGCGTGGGACGCTGCGAGGGTCCATCGCACATCTACGTTCGCATGCCTTTCGGCCTGCCGAGCGTGGCGTCTGCCTACCAGCGCAACTTGCAGCGCGCCCTGGCATCCCAGGAGGCCAGACACCACACCGTCGTGATGGAGATGGAGACGGTCCTCAAGGAACCGCCTGGACCCCCAGAGCCTCCTGAGGCTCAGGGCCTCGGTGGCTCATGAGGAGCGACCCCTTCGCCGCGTACCTTCAGCTGCCCCAACATCACCGCATCAACAAAACCAGGTGGCATTTTACAAGTTTATTTAGCTAGGAGCACCCACCGGGCTGCATCATTCCCAGGCCGCGTGGGTCCGTACCTGTGGCATGTATCCTTTTTTTTATGTCTTTAGCTTACCTTGCTGGGGGCACCCCTCGGGCCGCATCATCCCCAAGCCGCTCGGGCTTGGCCCAGTGGCATGTATCCTTCCTACATTTACCTGAGCTAGTATGCTTTCCATGCTTAATCTATCTATGACTATCACCTGTTTGACTCTCACCTCCCACGGAGGCTACTCACGTTGGCACGACGCTTGAGCACGGGTCCGTCCCTGCAAGGTCGACAAATCTGAGCGGTCGAGCTCTGGCTCGCGGCACGCCCTGCGCACGTCACCTCACCAGGCCCTCAGTGCCTCCATCTCCTCGCGGAGCAACCAGCGGCGGACTGGCAACCATAATGGCAAACTGTGTTTCTCCTTGTGCTGGCTTGCAGGAATCTCATGAGAATGATAGCAGGCAGCGCCGCGAGCTCACTCTTCTCCCATGCAATCCGCTTGCGCGTTAAAAGGGGGGTTCCTGAGCATCACGACTCAGGAGCTCCTACTGGCTCTCTAGCCCTCACCCCCTGGCCTTGACCACGACATGCGACCTGGCATACCAGCGGCGGCTGAGCTCGCTCGAGGGCTGGGACCTGAGGACGCAGAGCATGAAGGAGAGCATGGAGAAGAGGGGGAGGCTCGCATGGACCTGACCTAGCTACGCATGAACATGGCGCATCTCAAGGAATCGGCCCCAGACCGCCAAGATAAGTCTCGCGCTCAGATCGGCTAAATCGTTGGAGCCTAGGGGTCACACTCGCCGCAGCCCTATTGTGGCAACGTCGCCTCCCTCTCTTACCTTACCACGACTGCTTGAGCGCTAAAGGGGACCTCCTGAGCATCGCGCCTCAAGAGCTCTTACTAGACCTCGGGCCGCTCACCTCCTGGCCTTGACCACGGCACGTGACCTGGCATACCAGCGACGACTGAAGCCTGTCTGGGGACCGGGACATGTTAGCGTAGAGCACCAAGTTGTCGCGAGGTCGAAAAGGGGAGACCGAGCTAAAGCAGGACTCGCGCTCGCAAATTTTCATAACAGGGATGATACCAACAGAAGACATTACAGACCCTTTACATGCCCCCACGGGGTACTTCATGATTTCTCGCAGGGAACATAAGATGAGAACTTAGGGGAATCCTAACTACACGCTTCCGCAGCCGACGCCATCATCAACAGTGGGCCACGGGAGGCCGGCGCCAACCCCATCCAGATCAGCGATGGCGGCGGCTGGATGCTGCAGCCTTGCTCCGGGCGCGGCGAGAGCTCAGGGGCACGTAGCTGTCATCGCTCGTCTCCGGATTCTCGTAGAGCTCAGGAGAACCGTTGGACTCCCAAGAGTCGCTGCTACTGGAGGAGCCGGAGGCCGGGTGCGCATCAACTCGGCGCTCCCCTCCAGGGCAGCACTCCAGGCGACGGCCCTCCGCATCGAAGACCTTGAAGAACAGCGTGGAAGCGCCGTCGTACGCGAAATGGATCGCGAGGGCGCCCTCCGCGCGGCAAACCCGCGCGAACTCACCCCAGCCGCGAGTCATGAAGATCTTGCCGGAGGAGACCGCTTCAACCTCTGCTCCAGTCACCAGAGCGTCGCAGTCAGCATGCTGCAACCAGAGCTCGAGGGGTCCCCTCAGCGGCATCACGTCGGAAAAGAACCACGAGAAGCGGATCCAAGTGCTTGGGGGCATCGCCGCCCACAGCACGAGCTCGCGAGAGGAGTCCGCAGCATGGATTCCAGGGGCGACGGCGCGTGTCGCCACGGCGCGGCGTTCGTGGTCGCGTCACAGGCGGCGCCGCTCATCGCTCCTTCCTCCTGAGCCCCCAGACTTGCCTGCCTGCGGCCCACGGCGTCGCTCTGCTAGTGGGCCCGTACGACCCGTCTTCACCAACAAGCATTCAAGACCCTCGCAAGGGGCCAAGCCTCGCGAGGCGGACGACGCAAGACCTCCTCAAGAGCGGCCTCAGCAGGTTGGCTCGCGAGGGGCGGAGAGATCAAGGCAAGGCAAACCTCACGAGGTTCTCGTGACGTGAGCCATGATGACCGAGACCAGGAGGGAGATGACCCACAAGTATAGGGGATCTATCGTAGTCCTTTCAATAAGTAAGAGTGTCGAACCCAACGAGGAGCAGAAGGAAATGATAAGCGGTTTTCAGCAAGGTATTCTCTGCAAGTACTAAAATAAGTGGTAACAGATAGTTTTGTGATAAGGTAAATTGTAACGAGCAACAAGTAACAAAAGTAAATAAGGTGCTGCAAGGTGGCCCAGTCCTTTTTGTAGCAAAGGACAAGCCGGAACAAACTCTTATAATAGGAAAAGCGCTCCCGAGGACACATGGGAATATCGTCAAGCTAGTTTTCATCACGTTCATATGATTCGCGTTCGGTACTTTGATAATTTGATATGTGGGTGGACCGGTGCTTGGGTGCTGTTATTACTTGAACAAGCATCCCACTTATGATTAACCTCTATTGCAAGCATCCGCAACTACAACAAAAGTATTAAGGTAAACCTAACCATAGCATGAAACAAGTGGATCCAAATCAGCCCCTTACGAAGCAACGCATAAACTAGGGGTTTAAGCTTCTGACACTCTAGCAACCCATCATCTACTTATTACTTCCCAATGCCTTCCTCTAGGCCCAAATAATGGTGAAGTGTTATGTAGTCGACATTCACGTAACACCACTAGAGGGTAGACAACATACATCTCATCAAAATATCGAACGAATACCAAATTCACATGACTACTAATAGCAAGACTTCTCCCTTGTCCTTAGGAACGAACGTAACTACTCACAAAGCATATTCATGTTCATAATCAGAGGGGTAATAATATGCATAAAGGATCTGAACATATGATCTTCCGCCAAATAAAACAACTAGCATCAACTACAAGGAGTAATCAACACTACTAGCAACCTACTAGCACCAATCCCGGACTTGGAGACAAGAATTGGATACAAGAGATGAACTAGGGTTTGGGGATGAGATGGTGCTGGTGAAGATGTTGATGGAGATTGCCCTCTCCCGATGAGAGGAGCATTGGTGATGATGATGGTGATGATTTCCACCTCCCAGAGGGAAGTGTCCTCGGCAGAACAGCTCCGTCGGAGCCCTAGATTGGTTCTGCCAAGGTTCCGCCTCGTGGCGGCGAAGTCTCGTCCCGAAAGGTTGCTTCTGATTTTTTCCTCATCGAAAGACTTCATATGGGAGAAGATGGGCATCGGAGAGCCACCAGGGGGCCCACGAGGTGAGGCGCCCGGGGCGCCCCACCCTCGTGAGCAAGGTGTGGGCCCCCTGGCCTTCATCTTTGGCGACGATTTTTCTTTATTTATTTTAAGATATTCCATGGAGTTTCAAGACTTTTGGAGTTGCACATAATAGGTCTCCAATATTTGCTCCTTTTCCAGCCCAGAATTCCAACTGCCGGCATTCTCCTCTTCATGTAAACCTTGTAAAATAAGAGAGAATAGCCATAAGTATTGTGACATAACGTGAAATAATAGCCCATAATGCGATAAATATCGGTATAAAAGCATGATGCAAAATGGACGTATCAACTCCCCCAAGCTTAGACCTCGCTTGTCCTCAAGCGAAAAGCCGATAACAATAAATATGTCCTCATGTTTAGAGGTAGATGCGTCGATAAAAATAAAATACGAACATGAAGGCATCATGATTATTCTCATAACAGCAACATATATAGATTTTTGTCATATGATGACTTATGTTCAAGTGTTGATCTTTTCACAATGCAAAAGTATGAATCAGAAACCTTATTGGGCACCGACAAATTATAACCTCAGTCATTGAAGCAATTGCAATTCATCATAACATCGGAAAGAGTCTATGTCAGAGCTTAAAAGCAAGTCCACATCTCAACTATCACTTAGTCCTTCATAATTGCTAGCACTCACGCCATACTTGTGGTTACGGAGTTTTAATCGGACACAGAGAAAGATAGGGGCTTATAGTTTTGCCCCACAACTTTTACCTCAAGGGTAATGTCAACAATAACAATTCATGCTCCCCTACATCCAATTAGATATATATATATATATATATATATATATATATATATATATCATGTGTTCTTATATATATATATATATATATATATATATATATATATATATATATATATATATATATATATCATGTGTTCTTTCCAACATGCCGGGCTTGCCAAAGGATAAAATGAAAAAGGAAAGGTGAAGATCACCGTGACTCTTGCATAAGGTAGAAGATAATAATAAAAGATAGGCCCTTCACAGAGGGAAGCAGAGGTTGCCATGCGCTTTTATGCACTACTAGGGAAAAGCCTAGCAGTAGTGCGGGTTTTAGGCCTATCAAGAGCGGGGCGTGAGCGCTCTTGATAAGGCGCCATACTAAAGCTTAGCAAAGCTGGACCCAGCCTGGACCGGTGCTAATATGATCTAGTAGTAGCGCTTCTCCAGAGCAGCGCTGCTGGTAATTAGTAGTAGCGCTCCTCCTTGCCCGCACTACTACTATTATTTAGTATTTTATTTCTTTTTAATTCCATGTTCTATTACATACACCTTTGCACACTTTTTCATACAACAGGAATTTAGAGACTGTTTTTACATCATAATGAGTAGGTGAAACAACCGTGGACTAGTTTCAAGTGGATGGACATCCACTTGAAACTAATCCGCGATTCTTTCACCCAATAATATAATAAATATCATATCATAGCATTAACAACTTATCATCCTAATACATCATTGTCATATAACACCTCCTCAAGATCATCGTTTTCATCAATGAGACATCACATAGCAAATTGGTCACTAGTCGTAATCACAAGTACTCCTCATCATGAACTCTAACACATTGTATCACATAATAAACATATTGTACCTAATAGGACCTACTACATTCTCTTAGGACCTACTATAATCTCTAAGGTAAAATAGCAAAAAACTAGATAGCCCCTGACTCTCCATTATGGAGAATGGAGATTATCCTGTCTCCAATTCTTGCCTTTCGCTTAATGTTACTTCCAAGAACCTCCTTGCGAATGTCCGAACATTTTTTCCATTCTTTTATTAGCATGTGTTCACCGGTTTTAGAAATCCGATATGCACAGGTGAGATCCGTAGGATGACCTGGCTGTATGTTCAGAACTTCAATGCGACCATTTTAATACATCAGATGAGGCACACAATCCATCGGGATTTTCTATTGAAAAACATAGTAATAACTTCGTAGTTAGCAATGATGTACTAGTTTTGGAAGTATGCAAAAGATGCACGGATGTCGTAATATGAAAAAATCTTACCAGGGTATCTCCATAGAAGTTATCGTGGTTCAACACGTGCACTAGTGGCACGTATCACCACAATTTGGAGGAGTTCGATAATAGGTATTGTAATTCTCAAAGAAAGTACAATAAGCAATCAGATGACTTTTCTCCTTATTAGTTATTTCGGAGCCATCAGTGTAGTGGGTTTTGTCTACCATCTTCTGCACATTCTTTGAAGATTCAAAATAAGCAGTCAATGGAAATAAGCTGTCAACTATTTTGAGATAAACAATATAAATTAGTTAATAACTATGTTTGAGAAACTCACATTGCGGTAGAATCGGAAGCGTGTCAACAAGGACCCAAATGTCCATATTGTCTTGCTCGATGTCAGGATCACCAAGATCCATGGTGACAATCATGCCCTCATAAAAACCATACATTTTGCAAAGTGCTTCCCAATTTTGGCAACCAAAATGGGTTACGCTCTGAGCATTGTATAGATTTACTTCAAAATCCATATCATGATGGGCCCTTAGGTGTATTTTCTTTGTTTCAAAATTTTCATGGTATTCAAAACCCATCCTCTCCAAGACATAGCGTCTTGCATGGCATGGGATAAGCTAGTCGAATTGTAAAAGATGAAAATTAGACGTTGAAATAGTTGAAGTCATGCTTAATTACGAAAAAAAAACTCTTGTCGTTGTTGCGTACCGTTTCAACATCGAAGGTCTCCTCGAGCTTAATCTTTGAAGCGCCGATCTTCGCCCAGCTCAACGAACTGTCGCACATACCTCGATCGTCAGGAACCAGCTGCACTCCGAGAGGCCGTAAATCGTCCGAGTACGACATTTCCTACGTTCATAATTCAAAGATTAAACTTGTACAATTAAATATATGTACTAAAAAGAATAGGCCTGAAAAATCCGGCATGACCTTTGCTAAAAAAGGACATATCGAGCGCCTGAAATTTGCCGGAACGGAAATTAATCAAAACTCCGGCAAAACATAGGCCACCGGAGGTGTAAACTGAACATGAACGGCCACTTGGCAACCACTATCCTATTTGAGCAACAAAAGATATACATGGATATTTGGCTGGTCTCACCTCGATGTCGGAGGGGGTCGGTGACGGGGACGACGACGGGGATGATGGAGGGGCTCCTTGATTTCTGCAAAAGCAAAATCCGTATAAGTTATCACTAATACATCCCGAATAATTGCTTAAACTAAAAACTAACAACAAATATGACATGTTCAACTAGTTTATTAATTCAACTAGTTCTTACTAAATATAAACTTACTATAAATAGAATATGTGGTTCAACTAGTTATATTAATTATCTTACTAAAAACTAGTTCTTTCTAAAAATAAAGTAGTTCAACTAGTTATATTAATTATCTTACTAAAAATACATTAGTTCTACTAATTCAACTAGTTCAACTAGTTCAACTAGTTTATTAATTTACTTACTAAACTAGTTCAACTACAACTAAAATATTTCAGATAAAACTACTTTTAATCATACTGCCCTAAATTTTCTTACTTATATTTTATTCAAAACACCTCCTTTTTGCAATAACTGATACAGGGGTGGGTGGGTGGAGAGTGGTGGGGAGCGGGCGGCCGGAGGAGGTGGGCGGGGGCGGCCGCAGGCGGAGGGAGGAGGGCACGGTGGGAGGAGGAGGGAGGAGGGCGCGGTGGGAGGAGGAGGCACGGAAGGAGGGAGTACCTCGGTGGCGTCGGACGATGGTGAGGTCGAGAGCGGCGCGGTGAGGTCGAGAGCGGAGGGGTGGGGAGGCGGCGGCGATGGTGAGGTCGAGAGCGGCGCGGGCGGCAACGGTGAGGTTGAGAGGCGGCCTCGAGGTGGCGGTGGTGAGGGCAGGCTCGGGCTCGGGCGGCGATAGAGGAGTAGGGGAACAGGGGAGGAGGACTTAGTGAAATTTTGAGCGGGGTTAAGTCGAGACTAGCGATGGCGCACTTTAGGAACAGCGCTATAGCTAATGTAGCTATAGCGCATTTTATCAAAACGCCATCGCTAAGTCTAAGCACGATAAAATACATTGGCCATCAATGATCTTTTTGTGTACAATCTGAATTGTCAATATGAGTCCACTCCGGTAGGAACCGGAGAGGACTCATATTGCGCCACAAATTTTACACATAGAGTTCTGTGAAGACCAACTGGTTGTGATAGTTTCGAGTAACATATTTAAGGTGGTAAACACCTGTTGGCGGAGCGAGGTGGGACTAAACTTGTGGGCTGATCGTAGCGATGGCGATTTTCTTAGAAGCCATTGCTGCTAACTTCTATAGCAGTGGCGCGGTTCTCTATAGGGCGCTACTGCTATAACTAGCTGGGTTGCGAGGTCATGGCAATTAGAGCAGAGCGCGGTTTCGCGTGGGAGCGCCATCGCTACTTTCCTTTCAAAGAAGCGTTTTATATCAAGCACTGCTGCTAATTAGCAGCAACGCCTTATTTTAAAGCGCGCTGCTGGTAAGATTCTGTGTATAGGCTTTTCCCTAGTAGTGATGGTTTGATGCACAAAATCTTAATGAAAAAGAACATCACTTTATATTGCCCCTTGTATGTGGAACTTTATTATGCAGTCCGTCGCTTTTATTACTTCCACAACAAGTTCGTACAAAGCTTATTTCTCTGCACTAATAAGTCATGCATATTTAGAAAGAAATTTTTATTGCTTGCACCGATGACAACTTACTTGAAGGATCTTACTCAATCCATAGGTAGATATGGTGGACTCTCATGGTAAAACTGGTTTTAAGGGTATTTGGAAGCACAAGTAGTATCTCTACTTGGTGCTGAGAATTTGGCTAGCATGAGGGGGAAAGGCAAGCTCAACATGTTAGAGGATCCATGACAACATACTTTATCTCGGATACAAGAAAACATAACTCATCACGTTGTCTTCCTTGTCCAACATCAACTCTTTAGCATGTTGTATTTTAATGAGTGCTCTCAATCATAAAAGAGGTCAATGATAATATATCAATATGTGAAACCTCTCTTTCCTTATTAGTTCCTATTAATTGAAACGATGATCAAAGCTATATTTGCCAACTCCCAACAACTTTTAATCATCATACTCTTTTTATGTGAAGTCCTTACTTTCAATAAGGTCAATATGAACTCTTTGTTTCTTTTTACTCTTTTTCTTTTATTCACCCAAGATCATGGCAAAATAATCAAGCCGTTGACTCAACACTAATCTTTATTATATATAGCTCACATACTCGATTACATAGAGGGATCATAAAGCAAAACTTCAAACATAGACCATGCCATGACTTTATTCTACTAAATTAAGATACTACTAATAAGATCGAACTAAGAAAAACGGTAAATATAAGAGTTGTGATTGTGATACGATGCAAGCACCTCCCCAAGCTTGGCAGTTGCCAAGGGGAGTGCCCATACCCATGTGATTATATCTCCTTCTTTGTCGGTGAAGGTGGAGGAGTTGTTGATGATGCAGGCTTCTCCCTTAATTTGCGCTTGAGGACGGCATTTTGATCCCTCAGATCATCAATCTCCCACTCCAGGGTTAATATCTTCTTGCATAGGTCCTGCTTACTTTCCTGCAAGAGACGAAAAGGGATAAACTCGAACTTTGTTTCTTTACCCTACCAGGGAGACTTGACTTTTTGAACTCCACATGCATGTCCCCAGGTTGAGGTAATGGGGCTTCATCTTCATCTGAGCTCGTCTCCTCCTTCTCCTTGGGTTCATAGTCCTCTTCTTCCTCCGTAGTCCAACCATCATGCTCCACATCTCCATAGACCTTAGGATTTGCTAGGTAATCATCCACATAGCTTTCTCCTTCCGAATCCTGGGATGACATGTTGATTTAATCTGCAGTAGGACAACTCAAACAAGAACAGAGGCTATTTGCGTGATATGGGAGTCAAAACCTTGGGGGGAATATATAACGAATTTTTACCGACCAAAATACGTATCGTGCAAGAAAATGGAGTCCGGAGAGCACACGAGGTGCTCACGAGGTAGGGGGGCGCGCCCAGGGGGGTAGGGAGCGCCCTCCACCCTCGTGAAGGCCTCGTGTCCATCCCGGACTGCCACTTATTTTTCTATTTTTCTAAATATTCCAAAACAGAGAAATATTGCCTTAAAAATTGTTTTGGAGTCGGTTTACTTACCATACCACATACCTATTCCTTTTCGGAGTCTGAAACGGTCTGGAAAGTGTCCCTTATGTATTCCTCCGGGGTTACGGTTTCAATAATATTGGTTTCAACATTTATGGGATTACCTGAGATATAATGTTTGATTCTTTGACCGTTTACCACCTTCGGATTTGTGCCTTCAAAGTTGTTGATTTTTATGGCACCGGAACGATAGACCTCCTCGATAACGTAGGGACCTTCCCATTTAGAGAGAAGTTTTCCTGCAAAAAATCTTAAACAAGAGTAGTATAGCAATACATAATCACCTACATTAAACTCACGCTTTTGTATCCTTTTGTCATGCCATATGTCGGTGTCAAAACCGGCGGATCTCGGGTAGGGGGTCCCGAACTGTGCGTTTAGGCGGATGGTAACAGGAGACAACGGACACGATGTTTTTACCCAGGTTCGGGCCCTCTTGATGGAGGTAAAACCCTACTCCTGCTTGATTAATATTGATGATATGGGTAGTACAAGAGTAGATCTACCACGAGATCAGAGAGGCTAAACCCTAGAAGCTAGCCTATGGTATGATTGTTGTTCGTCCTATGGACTAAAACCCTCCGGTTTATATAGGCACCGAAGAGGGTTAGGGTTACACAGAGTCGGTTACAATGGAAGGAGATCTACATATCCATATCGCCAAGCTTGCCTTCCACACCAAGGAAAGTCTCATCCGGACACGGGACAGAGTCTTCAATCTTGTATCTTCATAGTCCAGGAGTCCGGCTAAAGGTCATAGTCTGGCCATCCGGACACCCCCTAATCTAGGATTCCCTCAGTAGCCCCTGAACCAGGCTTCAATGACGACGAGTCCGACGCGCAGTTTGTCTTCGACATTGCAAGGAGGGTTCCTCCTCCGAATACTTCATAGAAGATTTTGAACACACGGATAGTGTCCGGCTCTGAAAAATGATTTCCACATAACACCGTAGAGAGAATAATATTTACACAAATCCAATCTGCTGATGTATTCCGCAGCGTGTCATCACACCACGGCCAAGCCTTTATTTGAATCGTTTTTACTGTCCCACCTCAGCGCGTTTAGCGAGGCGGTTTCCTTGGCACGTCTTGTCAAAGCAGAGATCGTGTCCCCTTATTCCGGGATTCTCATCAATATGGGCGTGGGTAACCCAATCGCGCCCGTTGGCACGTCTCCTCTATCGAAGGCGAGTCCCAAACGGTCACGGGGGAGGGCTCTTGGCATTCAACCTGTTTATAAAGAGACCAAGGCTCTACTCCTTTCTTTCAATCTCAATCGAATCCGCCCCTCGCCTCGAGTTCCAACACCCAAAGCTCCAGATTTAGGCGCTTCGGATCTTTGATGATGTCCGGCTCCGACCTTCAAGGCCGGTGGATGCCTTCCTCCGTTACGGAAGAAGACGTGCTAAAGATGAGAGATGCCAGATATTTAACCGGCGAAATCTCGCATAGGCTGCCTGCTCAAGGGCAGGTTATTCCCACTCCCAAGCCTGGTGAGAGCGTGGTGTTCGCGTCTCACTTCCTTCGGGGGTTAGGCTTCTCGGCTCCCCTTCGTGAGGGGGCTCATGTTTTATTATGGGTTAGAATTTCATGACTTGGATCCGAGTCCATACTCCACATCTCATCGCCATCGTAAATGTGCGAAGCCTTCCTCCGCATTACCCCTCACTTCGGATTGTGGCTCAAGACCTTCAAAGTAGAGCCGAGGATGATCAAGGGGCAGCAAGCGGAGTGCAGAGGGGCTGTTATAAGCAAGAATGCTGACGCTCCATGGCCCGAGGGCTCTTTTCAAGAGGAGTTCAGCTTATGGCAACGAGAGTGGTTTTATATCACTGGCGCCAGGCACCAAGTGGGTGGCGCCTCTGTCTTTCGCTCGGGTCCTCCCCCACGGCTGGCGTCATGGGTCAATAAAGGGCTGGACTGGGGGCCGTCCAAGGACGTGCCCTTGTTGCAGGGCCGCATTCAAGATCTCCTGGAAAGAGACATCAACCTGGCCGTAGTGGCACAGGTCATGTTGATTCGCCGCACTTTTCCCTGCAAACGCTGCCCCCTCCGCCTGTGGGAGTTTAATCCGGAGGGACCACGAGCTCTCCAACACTTTAAGGGCATGACGCCCATGGAGATGTATAAATTGTTCTTCGGATCACAAGCAATGTGTCCGGACTTGACCAAGGACGCAGGTCTAAGCTGCAATCGCCCGGATACTCAAGTAAGTAGCCCTGTACCCGGACACGCTATCCGTATATTTGTCATAAAATTGCCCTTAAAGGAGCTGTCCCTTTAAATAGGAGTGGATAGCGAAAGCAAAGCTGATCAGGTGTCCGGCCCCCCTCCCCGAGACCACGCCAGATCCCATGTTAACCAGGATGCTGGAGGTTGCGCCTTTGGAAGAAGGCGAAGGGGGGAACAAGGAAGATACCGTTTCCTCGAAGGAGGCTACCGGAAAGGAGGGATCGAGAATCCCTCCATCCAGGGAAAGAAGAGGACCGCCTCTGAAGACCCGGAGACCATGGTCTCAAAGCGGGGGAAGAGATCTTCGTCAGAGGGTCCTGCGCCGGGAAGTGCCTCGGCCGCACTGTGCCCTCAAGGGGATCAGCCCTCCAGCGAGGCGTAAGTAGAGAGGGGAGTTTCCAAATAAGAGACATCCCTATTTTATTCATGAGAAAGACAACTAAATTTTTACCTTGTAGTTCGGATCTCCTCCCTTCGCAGCAGAGCTCATCTTCAGGGGATCTTCTTCCGGAGATGATGGAGAGCGGAACGCCCCCTCCTGCCGTACCGCCTGGCGAGGCGGGCGACCCTGAGGTGTCGTCACGGAGGGTTTCTCCGAATCCGGCAGGGCCGGGCTCCCCAAAGCCCTCCGTGCCCGACCTTTGAAAAAGGCCATCAGATGAGTCCGGCACCGTCCGGTGCACGGTCGGAGGATTTGAAGGATCTGCTCGGGCGAGCGTCTATCTCAGAAGAACATCGTGCATTGATGGGCACGGTGATTGAAAGGATTTCATCCGCGGAAAGCGGGTTGCACGAGGCCGTCAGGAGTTTACTGATAGGTTTTGAGGTACGCGAAATGATGTACCTTTTGACAGTTCCACATATAAAAAGATGCACCCTGTATAGATAGTAGCCCCTGAGACTCGGAGCGTTGTCAAAGATGACAGCGCACCGAGGATCATAATCCTAGGTACAACATGTCGCTCTTCCTATGTAGGTGGCGAAGTGTCCGGTGGCTAGCCGGACTGATGAATATGCCGAGCTAAAGCGGCAACTTGATGTGGCGGATGCCGACATCGCGCTTGTCAACAAGCGGTTGGACGAGTCGCAAGGTATGAAATTTTCTCCGCGGACACCTGGTAAGGGGGCTTGATGACCTTGCCTTACAACATGTATGCTTGATGCAGATGGTGCCCCTGCCATGGAGAACCTTCAGGTGGAACTCGCCCGAGCCAATGAGCAGGCCAGAAAAAGTGATGCGGCTGCCTTGAAGGCGGCCGAAGAGCTGAAAGCCGAACAGGCTGCTCACTGCTAAAGCAGGAAGGAAATGGCCGAGATGGCGGTGAAGTTGAAGGATGCTGCCGACCGCTGCAAGCTTCTTGAAAAAGAAGATCAGGCGGAACAAAAGGACCTAGAGAAGGCCACTACCGAGGCCAAGGATGCTCGCTCTGCAATGAGAGCCATGAAGCAGGAGCTACGTCAGGCCGGAGATATCGCGGCTGGAAAGCCCTTTATGCTGCGGATGAAGTTCGGGGATCCTAAGTATGCTTAGTTGGACCAGCTGTGGAGTGCGGCGGATACTTATCTGGATTTGGCGGCAAGTGCTGCGGACGCGGCCGAACACTTCCGAGATCAAAAGGATCACGAAGTGGAAAAGCTTTTTTGGTCGCAGTTCCACAATCCAGAGCGCCCACTTCCATTATCCGAGCGATTGGCCGAATGGGCGGAGCTGAATAGGTTATCCGTACTCGCCATGAAGGAAGTCGTGAGTCATCTGTGGCCGGAGGGGCCTGAGCCGAAGAGTTATTTTGGTTTGGTGCAGCAGTTCCTTGGTGCGGTGCCCCATATCAATGCAATTAAGAGGTCAACATGCATAGAGGGTGCGCGGATGGCTCTAGCCCGTGTCAAGACATACTGGGCGGAGATGAAGACCACCGACGTTGCATCCCAAGATTCGGACGGGAGCCGAGTACCTGCCGACCACTATTTTCAGGAAGTTCTGCAGGGCGCTCGTTTAATAGAGACGCAGTGCTCGAAGGACATCATGTTCGAATAACATGTATAATTGTAAGACAATGTTTTGATGGAATATAAAAGCTTTTTATACTTGTGCCTGCAAGAATTAAAATACCTCCTGTGCGGCCGTTAATGTATATGTGTATATAACCTGAAAGATGGCAGTCTTCGGCTTCAGCCCCCACGCATATAATGCGGGGGTGTTCACAAAAGGCGCATTTTCACACTTGATCCAACGTCTTGGTCCTATAAAGGAGGTGATAGCGTGGCGAACTAGGCAATCGGACTATAATGCTTTATCACTTTCACTTAGCCATAGGAGTTTGACAAGGGGCTACTATATAGCCCCTAGGGGCACCGCCGCCGGCCGAATTGGGCGTGTGTACTGACGAAACGCCCTTGGTTAATGAGGAGGAATCCTAAAAGATTCCGGTGGGTCATCGAGTGGTTGACTAGTCTCAAGCTACATCATGATCGGTTTTGCTTTCTCTCGAGGTGCTAACCGGGCACAATCGCAGATAGTTCTCCGGTGCCGCCTTAGCCGATAGAAGCGAGAACATAAGGCAGCAAAACACAGGAGCCGGGCAAACCCAACATTTGACCAAAGACATGATTCGGAGCTGATGCATATAAGGCCAAACTCGCGACGCCGAACACTCCCTAAGGTATTCGGTCTTTACGAAAACAGGCTGAACAATGCCCTTATTAATAAGCCCCTGGTGTCCAGGTACGCGCAAAGTTCTGACGTGGCCGATGCCAAGACGCCAGCCTCCACCTCGGTTGTAGCAAGAAACCGGGGGATGTGTATCAACAAGAGACAGTAAAAAAGGTTTACGCAGGGTCTTAATCTGAAAAGAATCCTTGCAACGGGTCCCTACTGCACGTCTGCGCTGTGTCTCCGTTGTGCCGTATCCTGGACGGGTGTAGCACGTTGTTCATCTGTAAAAGAGAGGAACTTAGTTGAAAAATATCGTGCGAAAATATACGTTACATTAAATAAACAAAGTACATGTTTTTTTAAAAAATGAATAAAATTGAGCTTTATTGTCTCTTGTTGTACATGTGCCGAGCCCCTTGAACGGGGGTATGCGGCTAGTAAGCCCTTACGCCGGACTCGTCTAGCCATGTCCAGGGTCTGAACGACCTGTTTAGGTGCTTTGCCTCATCGAGGCCGGTTTAGTGTGTGGCTGTTAATGCAGCCGCACAATCTTCCGTGCTCGAGGAACACTCGATATTTCCCTTTAATGAGATGATGCCTCGTGGACCGGGCATTTTAAGTATAAGGGATGCATAATGCGGTATTGCGTTAAAGCGGGCGAAAGCTTCGCGTCCCAGTAGTGCTTCATAGCTGCTTGTAAATGGGGCGATGTGGAAGGTTAGCTTTTTGCGGCGGAAGTTGTCAGGTGAGCCGAACATAACTTCTAACAGGAGAGAGCCCGTACAATGGGCATCTGGCCTGGTGTCACCCCTTGAAAGGAAGTGTTGCTTTGGCGAATTGTTGTTGGGTCTATCCCCAGGTTATGGATTGTGTCCTGATATATCAGGTTTAAATCACTGCCGCCGTCCATTAGGACTTGTGTAAAGTGGAGTCCGTCAATTATCGGATCTAATACCAAGGCAGCCCGGCCTGCGTTCCGGATACTTCTAGAGTAATCCTGATGGTCAAAGGTGATTGGTTTTAACAACTAGTGGCGGGACTCCTCTGGGATAGGCCGTGTGGCGCGTATCTCTATGGGCGCCACTATTTTTTCCCTTTTTGTCACGTGAAGTGAATTTACTGTTTTGACTTCTTGTGGGAAGTTCTTTTGTTTTTCAGTGCTCTGCTTGTGGGGTTCGTTATCGTCCTCGCTTGGTGTGTCGAGCCCCTTGTGTTCGGCGTAGGGTTTGCCGGATTGCTTGAAGACCCAACAATCTCTGTGGGTGTCGCTTTGTGCTTCCCGGAGTACTGTGTATTTGACATATCTTGTCCAAGATTTTGTTTAAGTTAGCTAGCTCATCCCTATTATCCTTGGGGGGCAGCTTTTTCTGATTCTGCCCAGGGCTTTTGAATCCGGCGTTGACTGCCGTGCTCTTCGGGCTTTTTCCCTTGGTCCGGCGCTGGTCCTTGCTGCGTCGCGGTTTCCCGTTTCCATCCCTAACTTCGGATGTACTTGGGTCGCTGGTACTGCATCTTGCCAACCAGCTGTCCTCTCCTGCGCATAAGCGGTTATGAGGCTTGTTAGTGCGGCCATTGTTCTTGGCTTTTCTTGGCCGAGGTGTCTGGCGAGCCATTCGTCTCGGACGCTGTGTTTGAAAGCTGCTAAGGCTTCGGCATCCGGACAGTCAACTAACTGGTTCTTTTTAGTAAGAAATATGTTCCAGAGTTTCCGGGCCGACTCTCCGGGTTGTTGAGTTATGTGACTTAGATCATCTGCATCCGGAGGTCGGACATAAGTCCCTTGAAAATTTGCCCGAAAAGCATCCTCAAGCTCTTCCCAACTTCCGATGGTGTTTTCGGGAAGGCTTTTGAGCCAATGCCGGGCTGGCCCTTTGAGTTTGAGGGGTAAGTATTTTATGGCGTGGAGATCATCTCCTCTAGCCATGTGTATGTGGAGGATGTAATCCTCAATCCAGACTCCAGGGTCTGTTGTTCCATCGTATGCCTCTATGTTTACGGGCTTGAATCCACCGAAATTCATGATCCAGCACCTCATCGGTGAAACATAGGGGGTGTGCGGCGCCCCTATATCTGGACGTACCGCGATGTTCGGATATTTGATGTGTTGCATTGCTTACTAGAGCTTGCTTTCTTAGCCCATAGATAGATCTGGCTGGGCCATCATTTTGATGCGAATCCTTGTGCGGATCGCGTGCCGTCTTGTGTGCGGTGTCCTTTACCGCACTGTGTTGGCCATGGGGTCGTTTGTCCGACCGGGTGGCATCCTTATTATTTTTTGATTGCGGAGGCTCCAAGGCCTCATCATCAAATTCCGGCAATAATTTTCGCTTCGGATAGCTCTTTGTGCGGCGTATCGCCGTGATTTGTCTCATGTGTTGAGTACTTTTCTCCATCTAATTACGAGTGCATCTTCCGCTGTTTTGAGCTTCCGCTTCGCTTTTTCAGGCTACACGCAGTGGCGCAAACCTTTTTGGAGGTTCTTCTGCTCGACAACTTGTCCGGCGTGACGTCGCCCGCACTGTTGTCTTCGCCGGGACGGGTTGTTTATCCAAGTTGCCCTGTTCGGACGGTTGCTCGATGGCATGTTAAATGCGTCTGGCCGGTTCGCCTGCTCTATGGCTGGGTCTGTATGGCTGTTTTTTCTGTCGAGGTGGGGTTTGGAGCGGCGCTTACGCTGCTGCTTTGATTGCTTTTCCAGGGAACGGTCCCTCGTTGCGTTCCTTTCTTCCTCGTCATCGTTTCCTTTAGGTGTATCAACCATGTATACATCGTGAGATGGGGTGGTTGTCCAGTGGCATATAGGCGCTGGTTCCTATTCGTCTCCTACATCGTCGTCCATACCGTCGATGTCTTCGGAGTCAAAGTTAAGTATGTCGGTTAAATCATCGACAGTGCCTACAAAGTGGGTGGTGGGTGGGCATTGAATTTCTTCATCGTCCGCATCCCAATCTTCCTGACCATAGTCCGGTCGGGGCTCTCCTGATAAAGACAGAGACTTTAGTGAATTCAGAATGTCGCCGAAAGGAGAGTGCTGAAAGATGTCCGCGGCGGTGAACTCCATTATCGGCGCCCAATCAGATTCGATTGGCAGGGGCGCGGAAGGTTTGGAGTCCGGAAAGGAGTCCGGCACCTTGGAGTCACGAGTTTCGCAAAGGACAGGTATGGTGTTCGGCTCAATCGCCGTAGAGATTGCAGCCCCCGAGGCGGCGTCCAGCCACCCGTCCTCGATTGGCGCAGTCGGCTCCGAGCTAAGGGTCGGTGAGGGAGTCCTGGATTAGGGGGTGTCCGGATAGCCGGACTATAGCCTTTGGCCGGACTCCTGGACTTTGAAGATACAAGATTGAAGACTTCGTCCCGTGTCCGGATGGGACTTTCCTTGGCGTGGAAGGCAAGCTTGGCGATACGGATATGTAGATCTCCTACCATTGTAACCGACTCTGTGTAACCCTAACCCTCTTTGGTGCCTATATAAACCGGAGGGTTTTAGTCCATAGGACGAACAACAATCATACCATAGGCTAGCTTCTAGGGTTTAGCCTCTCTGATCTCGTGGTAGATCTACTCTTGTACTACCCATATCATCAATATTAATCAAGGAGGAGTAGGGTTTTACCTCCATCGAGAGGGCCCGAACCTGGGTAAAACATCGTGTCCCTTGTCTCCTGTTACCATCCGCCTAGACGCACAGTTCGGGACCCCCTACCCGAGATCCGCCGGTTTTGACACCGACATTGGTGCTTTCATTGAGAGTTCCTCTATGTCGTCATCTTTAGGCCCAATGGCTCCTCCGATCATCAACAACGATGCGCTCCAGGGTGAGACTTTTCTTCCCGGACAGATCTTCGTATTCGGCGGCTTTGCACTGCGGGCCAATTCACTTGGCTATCTGGAGCAGATTGGAAGCTACGCCCCTGGCCACTAGGTCAGATTTGGAAGTTTGAACTACACGGCTGACGTCCGCGGAGAATTGATCTTCGACGGGTTCGAGCCACAGCCAAGCGCGCCACACTGTCACGAGGGACATGATCTAGCTCTGTCGCCGAACAGTGTCCTGGAGGACGCACCAGTGTCCGCTCCGACCTTTAGCTCGGAGCCGACTGCGCGGATCAAGGACGGGTGGCTGGACACCGCCTCGGGGGCTGCAATCTCTACGGTGATTGAGCCGTACACCTACCCCGTCCTTTGCGAAGCTTGTAACTCCAAGGTGCCGGACTCCTCTCCGGACTCCGAGCCTTCCGCGCCCATAATCGAATCCGATTAGGCGCCGATCATGGAATTCACCGCGCGGACATCTTTTCAAGATTTAGCCCTTTGGCGACATCCTGAATTCACTACAGTCTCTCTCTTTATCATGAGAGCCCTGGCCGGATTATGGTCAGGAAGGTTGGGATGCGGACGACGAAGAAATTCAAAGCCCACCCACCACCCACTTCGTAGCCACTGTCGATGATTTAACCGACATGCTCGACTTCGACTCTGAAGACATCGACGGTATGGACGACGATGCAGGAGACGATCAAGAACCAGCGCCCACAAGGCACTGGAAGGCCACCTCGTCATATGACATATACATGGTGGACATCCCAAAAGATGGGAACGGCGATGGAACAGCGGAGGATGACCCCTCCAAAAACAGCCTAAGTACCGCGTCGGCACCGCTCTAAATCCCGCCACAAAGAAAACGGTGATTCCGCACAGAGACAATAACACCCGGACAGTCTTGAAGACAACCCCTCCAAAGCAGGACTCCGCGGGGAGGATGGAGAAGCTAGCCCTCATGAGAGAGCGGCAGAAAGAGAGGTAGAGGACGATAATTACATGCCTCCCTCCAAAGATGAGGCAAGCCTCGACGATGACGAATTCGTCGTGCCCGAGGATCCCATCGAACAAGAGCGTTTCAAACGCAGGCTCATGGCCACGGGAAGCAGCCTAAAGAAAAAGCAGCAACAACTTAGAGCTGACCAAGACTTGCCAGCTGACAGATGGACTGAAGTCCTTGCTGCCGAAGAGTATGAACTCGAGCGCCCCTCCAAGAGCTAACCCAAACGCAGGTTGGTACCCCGATTAGAGGAGGAAGCACCCAAACCTACATCACCAGTGCATGACACGGCTGACCGACCACCTCGTGGCCGCGACAGAGAGGCCTCTCGGCCCTCAACTCAAGCCGCACCCCGGCGCCGCTCAAAAAATACCAAGGCACGGGGAAACACGCCAGACCTGTGAGATATATTGGAGGACAAGGCAAGGCAAACAAGATCAATCTACGGATCGCGTGGGCGCCCCGCGACACGTGACGATAACCGTCACGCCAGATATGGCAACTCCGGCCGGGCCGAACACAGTAGACAAAGCTCATTTGAGCTGCGTCATGATATAGCCCAATACAGAGGCGCCACACACCCACTATGCTTCACAGATGGAGTGATGGATCATCAAATCCCTGAGGGTTTCAAACCCGGAAACATTGAATCATACGATGCCACAACAGATCCTGCAGTTTGGATCGAGGACTATCTCCTTCACATCCACATGGCCCGCGGCGATGATCTACACACCATCAAATAACTCCCACTCAAGCTTAAAGGACAAGCCCGACATTGGCTTAACAGCTTGCCAGCAGAGTAAATTGGTTGTTTGGAAGACCTTGAAGCCGCATTCCTCGACAATTTCCAGGGCACATATGTGCGACCACCAGACGCCGATGACCTAAGCCACATAATTCAGCAGCCAGAGGAATCGGCCAGACAATTCTGGACACGGTTCCTAACCAAGAAAATCAAATCTTCGATTGTCCAGATGCAGAGGCCCTTGCAGCCTTCAAAGACAACATCCGCGACGAGTGGCTTGCCCGGCACCTAGGACAGGAAAAGCCGAAATCCATGGCAGCCCTCACAACACTCATGACCCGCTTTTCCGCGGGAGAGGACAGCTGGCTAGCTCGCAGTAACAACATGACCAAGAGCCCTGGTGATTCGGATACCAAGGACAACAATGGCAGGTCGCGTCGCAACAAGCACAAGCGCTGCATTAACGGTGATAATGCTGAGGATACGACAGTCAATGCCGGATTCAGAGGCTCTAAACCCGGTCAGCAAAAAAGCCATTTAAAAGGAATACTCCGGGCCCGTCCAATTTGGACCGAATACTCGATCGCTCGTGCCAGATACATGGCACCCCCGAAAAACCAGCCAATCACACCAACAGGGATTGTTGGGTGTTCAAGCATGCAGGCAAGTTAATTGCCAAAAACAATGACAAGGGGCTGCATAGCGATGACGAGGAGGAGCCCCGGCTGCCGAACAATAGAGGACAGAAGGGCTTCCCCCCGCAAGTGCGTACGGTGAACATGATATACGCAACCCACATACCCAAAAGGGAGCGGAAGCCTGCACTAAGGGACGTATATGCGATGGAGCCAGTCGCCCCAAAGTTCAACCCGTGGTCTTCCTGCCCGATCACTTTTGATCGAAGGGACCACCCCACTAGCATCCGCCATGGTGGATTCGCCGCATTGGTTCTAGACCCAATCATTGATGGATTTCATCTCACTAGAGTCCTAATGGACGGCGGCAGCAGCCTGAACCTGCTTTATCAGGACACAGTGCACAAAATGGGCATAGACCCATCAAGGATTAAACCCAAGAAGACGACCTTTAAAGGCGTCATACCAGGTGTAGAGGCCAAATGTACAGGCTCAGTTACACTTGAAGTGGTCTTCGGATCCCGGATAACTTCCGAAGCGAGGAGTTAATCTTCGACATAGTCCCGCTCTGCAGCGGCTATCATGCATCGCTTCGGACGAACCGTGACGGTAAAGTTCAATGCGGTGCCGCACTACGCATATCTCAAGCTCAAGATGCCAGGTCCTCGAGGAGTCATTACGGTCAATGGAAACACCGAATGCTCTCTCCGGACGGAGGAGCATACGGCGGCCCTCGCGGCGGAAGTACAAAGCAGCGGCATTGTCCGGCCTAGGCGTGGATAGCGCCCCGAACTCGGTCTTCCGAATACTAGGGGCTTCGCCGAGATTTAAAATTATAGAATTCTATGGCCAAGTGAGAGTGTTCAAGCATTATAGTCCGGTTGCCTTGAGCGCCTCCCTCGAAGGACCCAAGAATGGGAACAAGAGCGCTCAAGTTTATCCCGAACACCCCAGCACTCGTGGCATGGGGGCTGAAGCCGACGACTCGCCATCTCTCAAATTTAATACACGGCCGCATAGAAGGTAATATTTTAAATTCAACGGTGTTGCTTAGCGCATATGAACAAGTTTTCAGCGTACAGGATAACAAATGCGAGTCTACTCAAATATTACATCTTTGGAACATTCATCCGCTATAAGGCGGGCACCCTTCAGGATGCCCTCATAATACATTTCAGGCTTGCGATGCTCCTTGCGTGGTGGTGGCCCGTCCGTCACAAGCTTCTCAGCGTCCGTCTTGCCCCAGTGCACCTTAGCAAGGGCAAGGGCCCTACAGGCACCTTCGATGCAGACGGAGCGCTTGACGACGTCAACCCATGGACAGGCGTCCACCAGCCGCCTCACCATCCCGAAGTTGCTCCCAGGCATGGCTTCCCTAGGCCACAGCCGAGCTATGAGGACCTTCATGGCATGTTCGGCCACCTTATGGAGCTCGACCAGCTGCTTCAACTGGTTGCTTAAGGGCACCGGGTGTCCGGCCTCGGCATACTGAGACCAGAACACCTTCTCCGTTGAGCTTCCCTCCTCGGCTCGGTAGAATGTGGCAGCATCAGACACACTGCGGGGCAGATCTGCAAATGCTCCTGGAGAGCTCCGGATTCAGGTATGTAACAGATAATTCACTTTCACATGCTTGCTTTGCATATAGAATGCCTTACCCGCCTCAATTTCCTGGAGCGCTTTTTGGGCTTCGGCCTTAGCGGCTTTGGCGCTCTTAAGAGCCGAGGCGAGCTCGGACTCTCGAGTCTTTGAGTCACGCTCCAAACTCTCGTGTTTTTCCACGAGAGCTTGGAGCTCTTGCCGC
This sequence comes from Aegilops bicornis, assembly GCA_021605145.1. Taxonomy (NCBI): domain Eukaryota; kingdom Viridiplantae; phylum Streptophyta; class Magnoliopsida; order Poales; family Poaceae; genus Aegilops; species Aegilops bicornis. Next base: position 522,850,180 of record CM038669.1, read on the forward strand.
ACCTCCGCCACCCGCGCCTCCTGTTTCTCCCGCTCGGTGCGCTCCGCGGCCGCATTGCTTTCGGCCTTGGACACCGCTTCCTTCAGGGTCGTTCGTGGCCCCTGCAGTATTCTCGTTATTCCTGTCATTTTTTTGCAACCACATCTTTTAAATACTCCCATAAGGTATTACTTACCTTCCTTGTCCTCGAGCCGCTTTTTGGCAAGTCCGAGCTCGTTCTCGGACCGCTTGAGGCTCTGCTTTAATGCATCAACCTCCGCCAAGGTAACAGAGGTCAAGAAATAAGAGCCTGCATTCCCATATTGACATACTTATGTTAGACTCTCACAGATATCTTTTTAGATCCTCAGTTCGGCTATTTCTTTCCGAACACCAAACTGAGCATCAGGGGCTACTGTCTATGCGGTAATATTTTTACATATCTTAAATACATACCTCAAAGCCTGTTAGTAGGCTGGCACAGGCTATAGTCAGCCCGCTCTTGGCGGACTGAACCTTCTGGATCACCACACTCATAACAGTGCGGTGCTCCTCGTTGATGGAAGCGCTTTTAAGCGCCTCCATTAAATCATCTGGTGCCTCCGGTTGGACCGAGGTCACCAGCGTCGCAGTCTTGCCCTTCTTACGAAGGGGTCGCCTGTCGGACTCCGGGACCACTGAAGGTTCCCGTACGGAGTCCGGCACAGGGACGGACTTGAAGCCCTTCGGGGTTTTATCCCCTTTGCGCCCGGAGTCCGGGAGGTCGCCTTGCGGCGCCTCCATGGCCACCTCCTCCTGGCTGGGCCCCTTTTGGGACTCCACCCCGGCGTCATCCGCGGCAGGAGGAGACGAGGCGGTCGGAAGTGAGGTGCTATTCACCTCCGACGAATCCAGGGAGCCGCTCGACGAATCGTCGAGCCCATCCTTGGGCGGGCTGCATGGTTATACTCGGCATTAGAAGATGCTGTGCGACAAATGGAACACCATGAGTTATTCTGGTGTCCGGACACTTACGATTTCGCCACGGGCTTGGTCCTTGGTGGCCACTCCTCTCCGCCGTCGTCGGAGTTGGTGGTGTAGTCCGGAGGGAGGGTCGTTCCCTTCTTGGACCCTCCGACCTACCCAGTTGGGGCGGCCTTCCTTTTCTTCTCCTTCACTGGGAGAGGCCTCTCTACCTCCTCCTCGTCTTGGCGGAGGAGTCCGCCTCGGAGTCATCGGACGATGAGTCCGACAACACCTGGCGCCGGGAACTCCTCCGAGTTCCCATGGCCTTCTTCTTGGCCTTCTTCTCCGGCACCACGTAAGGTGCCGGAACTAGCAGCTCCGTCAAGCGGGCGTCCGCTGGGTCTTCTGGCAAGGGAGCCGGATAGTTAACCTGTCCGGACGTCTTCAGCCAGTCATGTCAAAGGTAAGGGAGTTTTAGATCCCGCATAGAGTCAAACTATGAAAAAAGAGTCCCGTAAAGGGTAAAATAGCTTACCTCGCTGGCTTGATGCTGCGAGCTGAATCCGCGATCTTCGGTATCAGATGCGGGAGCCTCGACGCCCTTGAACAGCACCTTCCAGACATCTTCGTACGTAGTGTCGAAGAGCCGGCTCAAGGTTCGGTGCTGTGCCGGATCAAACTCCCACAAGTTGAAGTGCCGTTGCTGGCATGGGAGGATCCGGCGGATGAGCATAACCTGGACTATGTTGACAAGCTTGAGCTTCTTGTCCACCAGGTTTCAGACGCAGGTTTGGAGTCCGGTCAGCTCTTCCGAATTACCCCACGTCAGGACGTCTCTTTCCATGAGGTGAGCCGTGTAGGGAAGCCAGATCGGAATTCGGGGGCTGCTGCCCATTTTGGAGTCGCGGCTCGGTGATGTAGAACCACCCGATTGCCACCCCTTTATGGTCTCCACGAAGGAGCCCTCGAGCCATAGGATGTTGGCCATCTTGCCCACCATGGCACCTCCGCACTCCGCTTGGCGGCCAACCACTAACTTCGGCTTGACATTGAAGGTCTTCAGCCACAAGCCGAAGTGGGGCTGGATGCAGAGGAAGGCCTCGCACACGACGATGAACGCCGAGATGTTGAGGATGAAATTCGGGGCGGATCGTGGAAATCTAGGCCGTAGTAGAACATGAGCCCCCGGACAAATGGGTGAAGTGGAAACCCTAGTCCGTGGAGGAAGTGGGGGAGGAACACCACCCTCTCATGGGGCCTGGGGGTGGGGATGAGCTGCCCCTTGTTGGGGAGCCGATGCGCGATGTCGTCGGACAAGTATTCGGCCTTCCGCAGCTTTTTGATGTGCCCCTCCGTGACGGAGGAGGCCATCCACTTGCCTCCCGCTCTGGACATAGTTGGATAAGGTTGAGGTGGGACATGCGGACTTGGGCGCTGGAGCTCGAGTGCGCAGAAATGGGTAAGCGAAGGAGGGAGAAGGCGTGTGTGAAAAGGTGGATCCTTATCCCCTTATATGGATGAACAAAGCTATGCGTCCCCACTGGCCTGATAAAACTCGCTTATCTCCCAAGTGCCGTAATCAATGGCGCAGTTGGGTTACCCATGCCCGTATTGATGAGAATCCCGGAATAAGGGGACATGATCTCTGCTTTGACAAGACGTGCCAAGGAAACCGCCTTGCTAAACGCGCTGAGGTGGGACAGTAAAAACGATCCGAATAAAGGCTTGGCCGTGGTGTGATGTCACGCCGCGGAATACGTCAGCAGATTGAACTTGTGTAAATATTATTCTCTATGGTGCTATGTGGAACTTATTTTGCAGAGCCGGACACTATCCTTGTGTTCAAAATCTTCTATGAAGTATTCGGAGGAGGAACCCGCCTTGCAATGCCGAAGACAATATGCCCGCCGGACTCGTCATCATTGCAGCCTGGTTCGAGAGACTCTTGAGGAGTCTGGATTAGGGGTGTCCGGATAGCCGGACTCTGGACTTTGAAGATACAAGATTGAAGACTTCGTCCCGTGTCCGGATGGGACTTTCCTTGGCGTGGAAGGCAAGCTTGGCGTCTGAATATGTAGATCTCCTACCATTGTAACCGACTGTAACCCTAACCCTCTTGATTGCCTATATAAACCGGATGGTTTTAGTCCGTGAGGACGAACAACAATCATACCATAGGCTAGCTTCTAGGTTTTAGCCTCTCCGATCTCGTGGTAGATCTACTCTTGTACTACCCATATCATCAATATTAATCAAGCAGGAGTAGGGTTTTACCTCCGTCGAGAGGGCCCGAACCTGGGTAAAAACATCGTGTCCCTTGTCTCCTGTTACCATCCGCCTAGACGCACAGTTCGAGACCCCCTACCCGAAATCCGCCGGTTTTGACACCGACAGTCGGAGTGGACACTGTTCGGCCTCCAGGACACTGTTCGGCGGTAGAGCTAGATCATGCCCGTCGTAACAATGCAGCGCGCTTGGCTGTGGCTCGAACCCGCTGAATATTAAGTCTCCGCGGAAGTCGGCCGTGTAGTTCAAACTTCCAAATCTGACCTGATGGCCAGGGGCACAGCTTTCAATCTGCTCCAGATGGCCAAGCGAATTGGCCCGCAGTGCAAAGCCGCTGAATACGAAGATCTGTCCGGGGAGAAAAGTCACACCCTGGACCGCACCGTTGTTGATGATCGAAAGAGCCATCGGGCCTAAGGTGACGACACAGAGGAACTCTCAATGAAAGCACCAATGTCGGTGTCAAAACCGGCGGGTCTCGGGTAGGGGGTCCCGAACTGTGCGTCTAGGCGGATGGTAACACGAGACAAGGGACACGATGTTTTTACTGTGTTCGAGCCCTCTCGATGGAGGTAAAACCCTACTCTGCTTGATTAATATTGATGATATGGATAATACAAGAGTAGATCTACCACGAGATCGTAGAGGCTAAACCCTAGAAGCTATCCTATGGTATGATTGTTGTTCATCCCACGGATTAAAAACCTCCGGTTTATATAGACACCGGAGAGGGTTAGGGTTACATAGAGTCGGTTACAATGGAAGGAGATCTACATATCCGTATCGCCAAGCTTGCCTTCCACGCCAAGGAAAGTCCCATCCGGACATGGGACGAAGTCTTCAATCTTGTATCTTCATAGTCCAGGAGTCCGGCTAAAGGTCATAGTCCGGCCATCCGGACACCCCCTAATCCAGGACTCCCTCACCATCTTTTAACCTTTTCTTTAAATAACTTGGAATTTTCATAAGCTTGGGTTTTCCATTCATCAAGTGAGCTAATATCAAATAACCTCTTCTCACCGGCAAGTTTGAAATCATAGTTGAGCTCTTTAATAGCCCAATATGCCTTATGTTCAAGTTCGAGAGGTAAGTGACATGCTTTTCCATAAACCATTTTATACGGAGACATACCCATAGGATTCTTATATGCAGTTCTATAGGCCCATAATGCATCATCAAGTTTCTTGGACCAATACTTTCTAGACCTATTAATGTCTTTTGCAAAATTAATTTGAGCTCTCTATTACTCAATTCTACTTGACCACTAGACTGTGGGTGATAAGAAGATGCAATTCTATGATTAACGTCATATTTAGCAAGCATTTTATGGAAAGCACCATGAATAAAGTGTGAACCACCATCAGTCATTAAGTATCTAGGGACTCCAAACCTCGGAGAAATAACTTCCTTAAGCATTTAATAGAGGTGTTATGATCAACACTACTAGTTGGAATAGCTTCTACCCACTTAGTAACGTAATCAACAGAAACTAAAAAATGTGTATATCCATTAGAGGCAGGAAAAGGTCCCATATAATCAAAGCCCCAAACATCAAATGGTTCAATAACAAGTGAATAATTCATAGACATTTCTTGACGTCTACTAATATTACCAATTCTTTGACATTCATCACAAGACAAAACAAACTTACGGGCATCTTTGAAGAGAGTGTGCCAATAAAACCCGGATTGCAATACCTTATGTGCAGTTCTATCTCCATAAGCTTCGGAGTGACACTTGCGTAGGATCTGTTCCTGTTCATGCTCAGGCACACAACATCTAATAACACCATCTACTCCTTCTTTATAAAGATGTGGGTCATCCCAAAAGTAATGTTGCAAATCATAGAAGAACTTTTTCTTTTGTTGGTATGTGAAGCTAGGTGGTATAAATTTAGCAACAATATAATTAGCATAATCAGCATACCATGGAGTGCTACGAGAAGTGCTTATGACATTTAATTGTTCATCGGAAAGCTATCATCAATAGGTAGTGGGTCATCAAGAACATTCTCTAACCTAGATAAGTTATCCGCAACGGGTTCTCAGCTCCTTTTCTATCAACAATATGCAAATCAAATTCTTGCAGCAAGAGAACCCATCTAATAAGTCTAGGTTTAGCATCTTTCTTTTCCATAAGATATTTAATAGAAGCATGATCAGTGTGAATAGTTACTTTAGAATCAACAATATAGGGTCTGAATTTATCGCAAGCAAATACAACTGCTAAAAGTTCCTTTTCGGTAGTAGAATAATTTCTTTGAGCATTGTCTAGAGTCTTACTAGAATAATGGATAACATTTAATTTCTTATCAACTCTTTGTCCTAGAACAACACCTACAGCATAATCACTAGCATCACACATAATTTCAAAGGGTAAATTCCAATCAGGTGGCTGAACAATAGGTGCAGAGACTAATGCTTTCTTAAGTATTTCAAATGCTTCTACACAATCATCATCAAAGACAAAATGGTACATATTTTTGTAATAAATTAGTAAGAGGCCGAGAAATTTTTGAGAAGTCCTTAATGAACCTCCTATAAAATCCAGCGTGACCAAGGAAACTTCTTATACCTTTGATGTCCTTGGGACATGGCATCTTTTCAATAGCATCAACCTTGGCTTTATCAACTTCAATACCTCTTTCAGAAACTTTGTTCCCCAAGACAATACCTTCATTAACCATAAAGTGGCACTTTTCCCAATTCAAGACAAGATTAGTTTCTTCACATTTCTGCAGAACTCGATCAAGATTGCTCAAGCAATCATCAAAAGAGGAACCATAGACGGAAAAGTCGTCCATGAAAACCTCACAAATCTTTTCACAAAAATCAGAGAATATAGCCATCATGCATCTTTGGAAGGTAGCAGGTGCATTACATAAACCAAAAGGCATACGTCTATAAGCAAAAGTACCAAAAGGGCATGTAAAAGTAGTCTTCGATTGATCTTTAGCCGACACAGGTATTTGAGAGAAACCAGAATAACCATCTAGAAAGCAGTAATGTGTATGTTTGCATAATCTTTCTTGCATTTGATCAATAAAAGGTAAGGGGTAATGATCTTTCTTAGTAGCTTTATTTAATTTGCAGAAATCAATTACCATCCTATAACCTGTAATAATTCTTTGCGGAATCAATTCATCTTTATCATTAGGAACAACAGTAATACCTCCCTTCTTAGGGACACAATGGACATGACTTACCCACTGACTATCAACAACGGGATAAATTATACCTGCCTCAAGGAGCTTTAGTATTTCTTTTCTTACCACTTCCTTCATCTTAGGATTCAGCTTCGTTGATGATCACGAGCTGGTTTGGCATCTTCTTCCAAATTTTATGCTGACATAGAGTGGGGCTAATGCCCTTAAGATCATCAAGAGTATATCCAATAGCGGCACGGTGCTTCTTCAGAGTTTTCAATAATCTTTCTTCTTCATGCTCTGAAAGGTTAGCACTAATAATAACAAGATATATTTTCTTTTCATCAAGACAAGCATATTTAAGATTATCAGGCAACGGTTTAAGCTCGAACACGGGATCACCCTTGGGTGGAGGAGGATCCCCTAGGATTTCAACAGGCAATTGTGTTGCAGAATAGGTTCCTGTTTAAACAATACTTCATCTATTTCCCTTCTTTCATTCATGAACATTTCATTTTCATGGTCTAGCAAATAGTGTTCTAAAGGATCACTAGGAGGTACAGCAATAGAAGCAAGACCAATAATTTTATCCTTACTAGGCAATTCTTCTTCACGATGTTGTTTACTAAACTTAGAGAAATTAAACTCATGAACCATATCATCCAAGCCAATAGTAACAACATTCTTTTCGCAATCTATCTTAGCATTAACAGTACTCAAGAAGGGTCTACCAAATATAATGGGACAAAAGCTATCTTGTGGAGAACCAAGAACAAGAAAATCAGCGGGATATTTGGTTTTCCCACACAAGACTTCAACATCTCTAACAATTCCCACTGGTGAAATAGTATCTCTATTGGCAAGCTTAATTGTAACATCAATTTCTTCTTACTCAATAGGTGCAATATCATGCATAATTTCTTTGTATAAGTCAATGGGTATTGCACTAGCACTAGCACCCATATCACATAAGCCATGATAACAATGATCTCCTATTTTAACAGAAATAACAGGCACGCCTACCACAGGTCTATGTTTATCTTTAGCACAAGGTTTGGCAATTCTAGCAGTTTCACCACATAATTGAATAACATGCCCATGAATATTAACAGACAAGAGATCTTTAACAATAGCAATATTAGGTTCTACTTTAACTTGCTCAGGAGGTGTATAAGTTCTAATATTGCTTTTACGAATACTTGATTGAAGCTTTAGCATGATCCTTTACTCTAACAGGAAAGGTGGTTTCTCAACATAAGAGGTAGGAACAATAGGATCATTATAAGTGACAGTCTTTTCTTCAACTTTAATAGGTGCAGCTACTTTTACTTCTATGGGAGGATGATATTTAAACCACTTCTCCTTAGGAGATCAACATAAGTAGCAAAGATTCACGTAAAGAAGCTACTATCTCGTAATCAAGTCCATATTTAGTGCTAAACTTACGGAAAATATCGGTATCCATAAAAGATTTAACACAATCAAACTTAGGTGTCATACCTGACTCCTTACCTTCGTCGAGGTCCCAATCTTCAGAGTTGCATTTAATTCTATCCAATAAATTCCATTTGAATTCAATAGTCTTCATCATAAAAGAGCCAGCACAAGAAGTATCGAGCATGGTGTGATTGTTATCAGAAAGCTGGGCATAAAAACTTCGAATAATTATTTCTCTCGAGAGCTCATGATTGGGGCATGAATATAACATTGATTTAAGCCTCCCCCAAGCTTGAGCGATGCTTTCTCCTTCGCGAGGCCAAAAATTATATATATAATTGCGATCACGATGAACAAGATGCATATGATAATACTTTTGATGAAATTCCTATTTCAATCTTTTATAGTTCCATGATCTCATATCATCACATAGCCTATACCATATCAATGCGTCTCCCTTCAAACATAAAGGGAAAGCCTTCTTCTTAACAACATCATCGGGTGTACCTGCAAGCTTAAATAATCCACAAATTTCGTCCACATATATTAAATGCTCATCAGGATGCTTTGTTCCATCTCGTGTAAAAGGATTAGCTAGTAGTTTTTCCATCATACCCGAAGGAATTTCAAAGGGAGTTTCATTTTCAATAGGTTCAGTAGGTTGAGGAGCAACTCTTTGCTCTACTGGACGGGGTGAAGATACCCCGAACAATCCCCTCAGAGAATTACTTTCCATAGTAACAAGTGACAGAAAATTTCAGCACACTATATAAATTTCTCCTTACCAAATTCCACTTACCAAAGGCGCTACACTCCCCGGCAATGGCGCCAGAAAAGAGTCTTGCTGACCCACAAGTATAGGGGATCTATCGTAGTCCTTTCGATAAGTAAGAGTGTCGAACCCAACGAGGAGCGTATGAAATGATAAGCGGTTTTCAGCAAGGTATTCTCTGCAAGTACTGAAATAAGTGGTAACAAATAGTTTTGTGATAAGGTAAATTGTAACGAGCAACAAGTAACAAAATTAAATAAGGTGCAGCAAGGTGGCCCAATCCTTTTTGTAGCAAAGACAAGCCGGAACAAACTCTTATAATAGGAAAAGCGCTCCCGAGGACACATGGGAATATCGTCAAGCTAGTTTTGATCACGTTCATATGATTCGCGTTCGGTACTTTGATAATTTGATATGTGGGTGAACCGGTGCTTGGGTGCTGTTCTTGAACAAGCATCCCACTTATGATCAACCTCTATTGCAAGCATCCCCAACTACAACAAAATTAATAAGGTAAACCTAACCATAGCATGAAATAAGTGGATCCAAATCAGCCCCTTACGAAGAATTGCATAAACTAGGGTTTAAGCTTCTGTCACTCTAGCAACCCATCATCAACTTATTACTTCCTAATGCCTTCCTCTAGGCCCAAATAATGGTGAAGTGTTATGTAGTCGACGTTCACATAACACCACTAGAGGCTAGACAACATACATCTCATCAAAATATCGAATCTAATACCAAATTCACATGACTACTAATAGCAAGACTTCTCCCTTGTCCTCGAGGAACAAACGTAACTACTCACAAAGCATATTCATGTTCATAATCAGAGGGGTAATAATATGCATAAAGGATCTGAACATATGATCTTCCACCAAATAATCCAACTAGCATCAACTACAAGGAGTAATCAACACTACTAGCAACCTACTAGCACCAATCCCGGACTTGGAGACAAGAACTGGATACAAGAGATGAACTAGGGTTTGGGGATGAGATGGTGCTGGTGAAGATGTTGATGGAGATTGCCCTCTCCCGATGAGAGGAGCGTTGGTGATGATGATTGCGATGATTTCCCCCTCCCGGAGGGAAGTGTCCCCGGCAGAACAGCTCCGTCGGAGCCCTAGATTGGTTCCGCCAAGGTTCCGCCTCGTGGCGGCGGAGTCTCGTCTCGAAAGGTTGCTTCTGATTTTTTCCTCATTGAAAGACTTCATATGGGAGAAGATGGGAATCGCAGAGCCACCAGGGGCCCACGAGGTAGGGGGGCGCGCCCCGGGGGGGCGCCCCCACCCTCGTGAGCAGGGTGTGGGCCCCCTGGCCTTCATCTTTGGCGACGATTTTTCTTTATTTATTTTAAGATATTCCGTGGAGTTTCAGGACTTTTGGAGTTGCATAGAATAGGTCTCCAATATTTGCTCCTTTTCCAAATTTCTGTAATTCCAAATTTGCCGGCATTCTCCCTCTTCATGTAAACCTTTTAAAATAAGAGAGAATAGACATAAGTATTGTGACATAACGTGAAATAACAGCCCATAATGACATAAATATCGATATAAAAGCATGATGCAAAATGGACGTATCAGAGGGCGCCAGGCGGGCGCCAGCGCGCACAGTGTCCTTGTTTCCTCTTTGGCGCTAAGGGGGCAAGCGTAGGCGCGGAGTACCGAGGCATCAAGAAAAGGTTTCCATATCAGTGCAACGAGACCAAGACCAGGAGGACGGCAAGATGGAGGTCACCATGGAGCCCAAGGTGGCGTCACCACCAAAGCCTTTGGCAGGCGAAGACTACTTTTGTCAGGATAAGCTGTACTAGCTGCCCCCTTTCAAATTGGCCGTTGTTGGCTCCCTTCCCGCTCAATATTTGGGAAGAGGACCAGGTCCTCTATAAATAGGACTAGCCACCACAGTAGGAGGCAATGAAGCCTCAGGCATCTGATCTTGAGCCAAGCCCTAGCCACACACTGAGCACAAGAACACCTCAACCTCAGGAGGCTGTTCTTCCCCTTGTAACTGTCCATCCTCAACCCTAGAGGCAATCCACCACCACCACACTGGAGTAGGGTACTACACCACAACGGTGGCCCGAACCCGTATAAATCTTGTGTTCTTTGTGTTGTGAGTTCGTAGAGTTAGCCCTTGAGATCTTAGCAAAGCTAGGACGTGGATCGGTAGGGGGAGAACTTCCCGCGCACCCCAGAGTTCGAACCTTAAGGGTTTTGCCGGAACCCGAGATCCGACAAAGCAAGCCGGCAAGCTTAACACCAAACACAAGGGGAAGAGGTCATCGGTGATAGCAATGACGAGGGGACTCGCCAACCACATACTAGGGGTCAGAAGAAATTTCCCCCCAAAGTAAAAATAGTGAACATGGTATTCACGACACATAACTCTACAAGGGAGCAGGAGGAGCACTCTCTCCAGACTAGGAGTAATACTACGGCAACCTCAGCCGAATTACAAAGCGGTCTTATTAAACCACATACCCTGTCGGTCATTAAGCCACCGGTCTCCATTCAACAGGATCGACCAAATTCGGAGCGGGACTAGTAGTTCGGCTTCCGCTGTCCACCTCGTATACCTGCAAAATCTGTACCGCGCATACATAACTATGCACTTAAGATACCTTGGGCATCGACGGAAGCACAATACGGACGAGCCTGCAAGTGCTCCCATAACCTCTGTTTTTTTATCTAACTACTCTTTCTTTTTCATTATTCTTTACCTCAGGTGGCTCAAAGGATGGCCATTTATCGGACTCCATCGGGCTTCAGCCTCGCACATTCATCCAAGGGCCATTCTTGTCAAAGGAGTCCCCTAACCGAGGACATGCGACGCAGACGTGCGACAGGAGGCCCAAAATAACTTTTTGTAGACCACACTCTATATTTTGAGCCTGTAAGGTGCCTTTTTCCTCAGCCTCCAACCTTGGCATGTCAAATAGCCGGGGTCGTGGCATTTTTATAAACATAACGATTGGCATATCACTCAGGTCCCAGTTAACATAATTGGTATCCGGTATTCGCTTCTTCCTAAAGAACTGAATTTTGCTCCTTTGGTTGTTTCACACACCTTGGCATAACTTGCCAGGGGCTTGTGATAAGAACAAATGAGTTGCCGAAGAAGTCCGAACAGCTCTATAGCATACTTTAGCGTCGCGAGTTTGGCCTTATATGCATCAGCTCCGAATCATGTCTTGGGTCAATAGTTGGGTTGCCCAGCTCCTGTGCTTGCTACCTTATGTTCCGCTCTATCGGCTAAGGTAGCAAAGAGAGAACTACTTCAATTGTGCTTCCGGTTAATCTGGTCAAGCACCTCAGTAGAGAAAGACGAAAACTGACTGCCATGATGCGGCGAGAGCTGGTCAAGCACTCGACGGCTTATTGGGATCTGTCGCGGTTCCCTTCGTATTACATGAAGGAACTTTTCTTCTGGTCACATATGCAACACACCATATTTGGAATAAGCCGCGTGCATACCAGGGGCTATATCGTAGACCCACCATAAAACTCCTATGGCTAAGTGAAAGTGTTAATGCCCTATAGTACGATTGCCTGGTTCGCCGCATTGACACCTCCTTAATGGACCAAGACGTTGGGTTAAGAGTGTCAAATGCTTTTCCGAACAGCCCCGTATTTTTTACGAGGGGGCTGATGCCGACGACTGGAAATCTTTCATATTATGCAAATAGGCCGCACAGGAGGAATAAAAGTTTTCAGGCTAAACTAAAACAAAACTAGCGTTATCATAATATTATCTTTTACAAACTCCCACACAATTCACTCGAATATTACATCTTTCGAGCATTGACCCTCTATTAAGCGGGCACCTTCTAAGACATCCTCGAAATAGTGCTCTGGCGCGTGATGATCCTTGCCCTTGGGTGGATTCTTCGCTACAACCTCGGCGGCCTTCATATTCGCTCAGTATGTCTTGACACGGGCAAAGGCCATCGGTGCACCTATGCACGTTGATCGCTTCACAGCATCAATACGCGGCACAACGTCAGCAAGTCGCTGCACCAAACCAAAATAACTATCCGGAACTGGCTCGGTTGGCCACAGTCAGACCACGACATCCTTCTTGGCAGCACCGGACAGCCTGTGAAGCTCGGCCCATTGGTTCATCTGTTCGTTTAGCAAATGGGGCGCTTCGAGGCTCCGTTGCATATCTTTCTTGCGCTTGGTAAAACTGCGCCGCATCAGCAGCACTCTTCGACAAGTCCGATAACGCGTCTGGAGAACTCCACACTTGGTTAAGCGGGGCATAATTCGGATCGCCGAACTTAGTTTGCAATAAGAAGGGCTTACCAGCCGTGATCTCCCCAGCTTGTCGGATCTCCTCTCGGGCCGCTCTAGACTCGGACTGCACTTCTTTTGCCTCTCGTAAGGCGTTATCAAGATCAGCCGCTTTTGCTTTGTTATCCTTCTCGAGGAATTCGCAGCGGCTAGCGTCACCTTCTAGTTCATGCGTCATCTTGGAAATTTTCTCCTCGTCTTGACGTCGAGCAGCCTGTTCGGACTTCAATCCGGCCGATGCCTTTTTGGCAGCCGCATTACTAACCTAGGCCTGTTCCTTGGCCCGGAATAGTTCCGCCCGAAGAATTTCCACATTGGCAGCACCATCTACAGTTATGCACAAGTCAGCATACACTCCTTCACGTCCCGCTTATATCATAAGCAAGTGCGTATAATGAACCCCCAAAATACATAACTTGTGACTCATCAAGACGCCTGTTAATAAGCACGATGTCGTCACCCGCCATATGAAGCTTCCTTTCAAGCTCAGCGACTTCTGTAGTCCGGGCGGTCACTGAGGGGGAAATTGTCTGTGTTCCAACTTAATCACGTTATTCCCTGAGCATGTCTCTTTTTGATCCTCTGATCGCCTCCCTTGGGAAGCCAATCTGAGTCTCAGGGGCTACTACCTATATATAGGTGCATTTTGCGAATAAAACACAGTTGAAAATATTACATCACAAACCTCAAAGCCTCTTAACAGGCTCGTGAAGGCTTCATGCAATCCGCTCTTCACGGACAGAACCCTCTCAACAATCGTACCCATCAAGGTACGGTGTTCCTCTGAGATGGACGCTTGTCGCAGCATGATCGTCAACATGTACGGTGCTTCCAGATCTTCAGAAGTCACCGGGGGAACACGGCCTCCCTTTGAGGGAACCCGTTCGCTCTTCCCTACGATCATCTCCAGCTGTAAACCGGACAGTCCGGGGGCTTCATTGTTGGCCCTCGAACCCTGGGCGACTAGAGCATCACCTCCGGGTGATACCTTCTTTATCCCGCGCACTGCTTGCTGATCAGGAGAGACCCTCCGGGACGATACTTCACAGTCGTCCGCCTTATTGAGCGGAGAAGTTGGTGGAGGCGTTTCGCTCTCCATCATCTCCGGAAGAAGGTCCCCCGAGGAGGAAGATTGTTGAAGAGGACGGTGTGCGAACTGCAAAATATATTCCCAATGTTACCTTGGTAGCGGGAAAGGAACGAGATATGTTTAAGAATTCCCTTGTTCAACTTACGGGTTGGCCAGGGGCTCATCCTCACTGTGGAACTATGCGACAACGTCGTCTTCCAAGCCTGAGCCGCCTGAAGATGGCATCTTGCCTCGCTTGGGAGCCTTTTCCTCCTGATCTTCGGAGGCGGCCCTATTCTTACCTTGGGGAGAAGATGCCTTGACTTCTCCCTCACTTTTGTCTTCGGACGATGGAATTTTGATTCCCCCGGATGCTGTGCCTGGTATACCCTCAGGTGGGAGCCGCTTCGTGCCTCCCCACTTTCCGCTCTGTCCTCCTCTACATGCATCTGGAATGGTGCCGGGGCCAGCATCCTTGTTAGTACAGAATCTGCTAAGTCTTCGGGGAGGGGGGCCAAACACCTGATTCCCTCTGCTTTCTTTATCGAGCCCTGGGAAAAGGCAGTTTTGCTTTGTAAACATATTGTAGCACACTGAACTACAAAGTATTCAGGAGATAAGCGCTTACCTGGGTGGATGGATGGTTGCAGTCGAGACTTATGTCCTCGGTGGTGTCCGGCCACTGTTTTCGTTTCCCGAAGAACAACTTCCACATTCCTTCATGCGTCGTGCCGAAGAAGTGCTGAAGCGTTTGTCGTCCTTCCGGATTAAACTCCCACATACAGAGAGGCCGTCGTTGGCACGGCAATATCCGGCGAACTAGCATTACTTGGACCACGTTGATGAGATCGACGTCCTTCTCAATGAGACTTAGGATGTAGCTCTACAGAGTGCGCACTTCGTCAATTGATCCCCAGTCTAGCCCCTTATTAATCCACGACGCAAGCTGAGTCGGAGGGCTAGACCGAAACACAGGCGCGGTGGCCCACTTGGAACCCCGGGGCTCGGTGATGTAGAACCACTCCCGCTGCCATAAATTTGAAGATTCTGTAAAGGATCCTTTAAGCCAAGGGGCATTAGTAAGCTTGCTCACTGTGGCACAACCACACTCCTCCTGTGTCCCCTCGATCACCTATGGCTTCACATTGAAGGTCTTGAACCATAAGCCGAAGTGTGGAGGGATTCGGAGGAAGGCTTCACACGTGACGATAAATGATGATATGAGAAGGAAGGAGTTCGGGGCTAGATCGTGGAAATCTAGCCCGTGATAGAACATGAGCTGACGAACAAAGGGATTAAGAGAAAACGCTAAACCTCGGAGGAAGTGGGAGATAAACATGACCCTCTCAGCGGATCTAGGGGTGGGAATAACCTGCCCTTCAGTAGGGAGTCGGTGGAGGATTTCCGCGGTCAGATATCTGGCCGCCCGGAGCTTCGCGATATCCTCCTCTGTGACAGAAGAGGCCACCCACCAACCTTGAAGGCTGGAACCAGACATGATCGAGGTTCGTGGTAATTGAAACCCGGGTGTTGGAGCTCGAGGTGGGAAAGGCTGAAGAAGGAGCAAGCGCGGAGGAAAAGGGGCGGACCTGTACCCCTCTATAAAGGTTGTGAATATCAAAACGCCTCTTTGATACGTCTCCAACGTATCTACTTTTCCAAACACTTTTGCCCTTGTTTTGGACTCTAACTTGCATGATTCGAATGAAACTAACCCGGAATGACGCTGTTTTCAGCAGAACTACCATGATGTTCTTTTATGTGTAGAAAAGAAAAGTTCTCGGAATGTCCTGGAAATCCACGGAGGCACTTTTTGGAATTTATAAGAATTATTGGGCGAAAGAAATACACCAGGGGGCCCACAGCCTGTCCATGAGACCGGGGGGCGCGCCCCCTATATCGTGGGCCCCCTGGACCTCCCCCGACTCCATATATTCCATCTCGGGGAGAAAAAAATCAGAGAGAAAGTTTCATCGCGTTTCACGACACAGAGCCACCGCCAAGCCCTAATCTCTCTCGGGAGGGCTGATCTGGAGTCCGTTCGAGGCTCCGGAGAGGGGGATTCGTCGCCGTCGTCATCATCAACCATCCTACATCACCAATTTCATGATGCTCACCGCCGTGCGTGAGTAATTCCATCGTAGGCTTGCTAGACGGTGATGGGTTGGATGAGATTTACCATGTAATCAAGTTAGTTTTCTTAGGGTTTGATCCCTAGTATCCACTATGTTCTGAGATTGATGTTGCTGTGACTTTGCTATGCTTAATGCTTGTGACTAGGGCCCGAGTGCCATGATTTCAGATCTGAACCTATTATGTTTTCATGAATATATGTGTGTTCTTGATCCTATCTTGCAAGTCTATAGTCACCTATTATGTGTTATGATCCGACAACCCCAAAGTGAGAATAATCGGGATACTTCTCGGTGATGGCCGTAGTTTGAGGAGTTCATGTATTCACTATGTGTTAATGCTTTGTTCCGGTTCTCTATTAAAAGGAGACCATAATATCCCTTAGTTTCCGTAAGGACCCCGCTGCCACGGGAGGGTAGGACAAAAGATGTCATGCAAGTTCTTTTCCATAAGCCGCATTATGACTATTTACTAATACATGCCTACATTACATTGATGAATTGGAGCTAGTTCTATATCACCCTATGTTATAACTATTGCACGAGGAATCGCATCCGACATAATTATCCATCACTGATCCATTGCCTACGAGATTTTCATATATTGTTCTTCGCTTATTTACTTTTCTGTTGCTACTGTTACAACTACTACAAAAACCCAAAACATTTATCTTTACTTTTGCTACCATTACCTTTATTATCATACCACTTTTGCTACTAAACACTTTGCTGCAGATACTAAGTTATCCAGGTGTGGTTGAATTGACAACTCAACTGCTAATACTCAAGAATATTCTTTGGCTCCCCTTGTGTCGAATCAATAAATTTGGGTTGAATACTCTACCCTCGAAAGCTATTGCGATCCCCTATACTTGTGGGTTATCACTCCTCTCGGGCCTTAAAGCTTGCCTATTCCCAAGGAATCATGCCAAAGAGGCAGTTGGGTTACCCACGTCCGTGTTGATAAGAATCCCGTAATAAGGGGGACACGATATCTGCTTCGACAAGACGTACCAATGAAAACCACGCCTCGAAACGTGGAACGGCGGGACAAGAAACGGTTCGAGATAAAGACCGGGCAAGCATGGTATCGCGTGGCCGAAAGTTGTCAGCAGATTGGACTCATGAAATATTATATTCTCTACGACCGTATATGTGGTATGTATGTTGCAGACCCGGACACATCTCTCATCCGGAGACTGTCTTGAAGTTCAGGAAGGAGGAACCCGCCTTGCAATGCCGAAGACAATCATGCGTCTTACACTTCGTCATTGAAGCCTGGTTCAGGGGCTACTGAGGGAGTCCTGGACTAAGGGGTCCCCGGGCGTCCGGCCTGTTAGCCATGGGCTGGACTGATGGGCTGTGAAGATACAAAGACCGAAGACTCTTCCGAATGGGACTCTCCTTGGCGTGGAAGGCAAGCTTGGCGATCAAATATGTAGATTCCCTTCTCTGTAACCGTCTTTGTGTAACCCTAGATCCCTCTGGTGTCTATATAAACCGGAGGGTTAGGTCTATAGGACTGAATACTCATTACCATATTCATACATGCTAGACTTCTAGGGTTTAGCCATTACGATCTTGTGGTAGATCAACTCTTGTAATACTCATATTAATCAAGATCAATCAAGGAGGAAGTAGGGTATTACCTCCATAGAGAGGGCCCGAACCTGGGTAAACATTGTGTCTCCCGTCTCCTGTTACCATCGATCCTAGACGCACAGTTCGGGACCCCCTACCCGAGATCCGCCGGTTTTGACACCGACAATCGCAGCTAAGCCACCCACTGTGGGATTTGAGCACGCATTCTTATGCGAAAACAATCATTAAGAGACTGCAAAAATCATGTCTTTGATTAGAAAACTGAAGGATTCTTATTACAACTCATTGATCCGAGTGTTTAGGAATAAAAACGGCGGAGCAGATCCATATTCCACGAGCGTGGCTCGTCTTCTTTCTTGGCTATGTTGTAAAGGTGATCTGCCCCGTTGTGGAGCACCTTGGTGATGATGAAGGGCCCTTCCCAGACCGGAGCGAGCTTGTGAGGCCGTTTCTGGTGCACTCGGAGCACAAGGTCTCCTTCCTGAAATGCTCGGCCTCTGACATTTCGGGCATGGATTCGACGCATGTCCTGTTGATAGATGGTCGACCGGATCAGAGCCATTTCTTGTTCCTCCTCAAGGAGATCAACTGCGTCCTGGCATGCCTGTTCTGCTTCAGCTTCTGAGAAGAGTTCCACTCGGGGGGCATTGTGCAGCAAATCACTCGGAAGCACAGCTTCAGCACCATAGACCATGAAGAAAGGGGTTCGACCAGTCGACCGATTGGGAGTTGTTCTTGAAAGCACAAGTGCTCCCTGGGTGATTTTGGTAATTAATGTCAACATATCTCTTGTTGGACTAATGTTTCTACCAAGTATGTTTCAGATAAGTTCAACGATGGAGTGGCATGGACTAGAGGATGTGGAACCCCTTCAAGATGCTAAAGACAAAGGATTGGCTCACGCTCAAAGCTCAACACTATACGTTTTCTATTTTAGTGATCAATTATCACATTGAGTTCATAGGAAAGCCAATACTATTAAGAAGGGATGAGGTGTTGCTTAATGAGGTTCTTGCTCAAAGTGCTTAGTGATATGCTCCAAAGCCCTCCACTACTTTCTCACATACACATATGTCCCAAACAAAAAACTCCAACTCGGCCCCACCGAAATTTCATATCCGGAGCCACCGAGTTCAGTTGACATAGCCACTGCCAGAAACCCTAATCAATTCGGTCTCACCGATAGGGATCTCGGTCTCACCGAGATGGGATTGCAAACTCTCTATTGCGTATTGCAATAATTTCGGTCTCACAGGAATATGCAATCGGTCCCACCGAGATTGCAATGCAAACTCTCTGTCACCCCTTCGTAACATTTCAGTCTAACCGAGATGAGCGAATTGGTCCCACCGAGTTTGCCTGACCAACTCTCTGTTAGTCTATTACCAAAATCGGTCTCACCAAGTTTGTGTAATCGGTCTCACCGAGATTACGTTATGCCCTAACCCTAGCACATCGGTCCCACCGAGTTGATCCAGTCGGTCCCACCGAAAACCTAACAGTCACATTATGAACCAAATCGGTCTAATTGAGTTCTTTGAATCGGTCCTGCCGAGTTTGGTGATTTGTATGTAACAGTTAGATTTTGTGTGGAGGCTATATATACCCCTCCACCCACTCTTCATTCGTGGAGAGAGCCATCAGAACATGCCTACACTTCCAACACATATTTTCTGAGAGAGAACCACCTACACTTGTGTTGAGGTCAAGATATTCCATTCCAACCACATAAATCTTGATCTCTAGCCTTCCCCAAGTTGCTTTCCACTCAAATCTTCTTTCCACCAAGTACAAATCCTGTGAGAGAAAGTTGAGTGTTGGGGAGACTATCATTTGAAGCACAAGCGCAAGGAGTTCATCATCAACACACCATTTGTTACTTCTTGGAGAGTGGTGTCTCCTAGATTGGCTAGGTGTCACTTGGGAGCCTCCATCAAGATTGCGGAGTTGAACCAAGGAGTTTGTAAGGGCAAGGAGATCGCCTACTTCGTGAAGATCTACCCTAGTGAGGCACGTCCTTCGTGGGCGACGGCCATGGTGGAATATACAAGGTTGCTTCTTCGTGGACCCTTCGTGGGTGGAGCCCTCCATGGACTCGCGCAACCGTTACCCTTCGTGGGTTGAAGTCTCAATCAACGTGGATGTACGATAGCACCACCTATCGGAACCACGGATTAGAAATCTCCATGTCTCCAAATTGCGTCTGCACATTCCAATGCCATACCTTTACATTCTTGCAACTTGCATGCTTTACTTTCTGCTGCTCATATACTCTTTGTCATGCTTGCTTGATATGTATTGTGAATGCTTAAACTTGTGCTAAAACTCCACATCAACATAAAGACTTAAAAACTGCAACTTTTCTTGATTAGAGTCTAATCACCCCCCTCTAGACACCTCTTCTCAATCCTTTCAGTGCTCAATCCCCATAGGACAGATGGCAACTCAGTCACCCAAGCTCCAGCTGTGTGCTTGAGGCCGCGCATCAATCGGGGTTTCAACCCTTGTAGGATCAAGCCATTCGCTCTTTCTGCCTGCCCATTCGACTGCGGGTGAGCAACGGATGCGTAATCGACCCGAGTGCCCTGGGAAGCATAGAATGCTCTGAACTCATCAGAATCAAAGTTGGAGCCATTATCTGTGATAATGCTATGAGGGACTCCATATCGGAATATCAGCTCTCCGACGAAACTAATGGCAGTGCTTGAGTCAAGATTCTTGATAGGCTTTGCCTCGATCCATTTGGTAAACTTGTCAACTGCTATGAGCAAATGAGTGAAACCGCTTCTGCCGGTTTTGAAAGGTCCAACCATGTCCAACCCCCAAACTGCAAATGGCCAGACGGGTGGAATAGTCTTCAAGGCAGACGTAGGCTTGTGAGACATGTTTGAGTAGAACTGGCAGCCCTCGCACTTGCCGACTATATCTTTAGCCATCTCATTCGCACATGGCCAGTAAAACCCCGCTCGGTTTGCTTTGGCCATGATGGTCCGAGAGGACGCGTGGTGACCTCAGGTCCCCGAGTGAATCTCATTTAAGATCAGTCGACCTTCTTCTGGAGAGATGCAACGCTGAGCTACTCCGGTAACACTTTCTCTGTAAAGTTGTCCACTTATCACTGTGAAGGCTTTGGATCTGCAGACGATCTAGTGGGCCTCATCTTCATCCTCTAGGAGCTCCTGCCTGAGCAGATATGCATTATATGGCACCATCCAGTCAGGAGTGATCACTAAAACCTCCATGACCAAGTCAACTACAGCTGGGACTTCAATCTCAGTCAGTTTGGTTGAACTTATCGGTTGTGGGGGCTCCTCCGTAAAGGGATCTTATCGAACTGACGGGGTGTGGAGATGCTCCAAAAACACATTAATGGGAATGAGTTTCCGAGTGGAACCTATCTTCGTCAGATCATCAGCCGCTTGATTCTTGAGTCGGGGTATGTGGTGGAGCTCCAACCCTTCAAACTTCTTCTCTAACTTTCTCACAACATTGCAGTAACCAGTCATGGTTGGGCTCCTGATGTCCGACTCCTTCATTACCTGATTGACTACCAAATCTGAGTCGCTATAGACCATCAGGCGATGGACGCCAAGTGAGATGGCCATACGCAACCCATATAAAAGTGCCTCATACTCAGCTTAATTGTTTGAGGAGTCGAAGTGAATTTGAAGGACATAGCTAAGCTTGTCACCTCTTGGGGATACCAGGACCACTCCAGCACCAGAACCGTTCAACATCTTGGACCCATCAAAGAACATGGTCCAATGTTCCGGGTGATTTTGAGTCAGTTGCTGCTGTTCAATCCACTCGGCAAGGAAATCTACTATTGCTTGAGACTTGATTGCTTTCTTTCCTTCGAAATTGATATCCAAAGGAAGGAGTTCAATTGCCCACTTGGCCACTCGACCGGTTGCATCCCGATTGTTCAGAATTTCTGATAATGGAGCATCACTGATGACTGAAACCGAGTGGTCTGCGAAGTAATGTGCAACTTTCTTTGTGGTCAAATAAATCCCGTGGACAAGCTTCTGGTAATGCGGATACCTTTGCTTGGACGGAGTCAAGACTTCATAAATATAGTACACTAGGCATTGAACTTTGTAGGCTTTGCCCTCTTCTTCTCGCTCGACTGTGAGCACTGTGCTAACAACTTGTCTAGTGGCTGCGATATATAGCAGTAGAGGCTCTTTGCTAATTGGGGCAACAAGCACCGGCTGGGAAAAAAGCAGGGCTTTGAGCTCTACAAACGCTGCTTCGGCTTCATGGGTCCACTCGAACTTATCATACTTCTTGATCAGTCGGTAAAGAGGCAATGCCTTTTCATCGAGACGAGAGATGAATCGGTTCAATGCAGCCAAACAACCAGTAAGATTCTGAACATCATGCACACGCACAGGGCGTTTCATTCAGAGAATTGCTCCAACCTTTTCTAGGGTTGCGTTGATCCCTCGTTCGGAAATGAGGAAACCGAGTAACTTTCCGCCTGGGACTCCGAATGTGCACTTTGACGGATTGAGCTTGATATCATATCTTCTTAAGTTGGCAAAAATTTCAGCTAGGTCAGTCAATAGGCCGGAACCTTTGCGTGACTTGACCACGATATCATCTATGTACGCTTCCACGTTCCGACTGATTTGTGTGAGCAGGCACTTCTGAATCATGCGCATGAACGTGGCGCCAGCATTCTTGAGACCAAAGGGCACGGTAGCATAACAAAAACACGTGAATGGGGTTATGAAGGCTGTTTTTAGTTCATTAGGTCCATACAGTCGAATCTGATGG
The DNA here is from genome assembly GCA_021605145.1 of Aegilops bicornis. Classification (NCBI taxonomy): domain Eukaryota; kingdom Viridiplantae; phylum Streptophyta; class Magnoliopsida; order Poales; family Poaceae; genus Aegilops; species Aegilops bicornis. Next base: position 522,872,627 of record CM038669.1, read on the forward strand.
TACCCGGAATACGCATCCAAAAGGACAAACGCTCACATCCCGAAGTCGAGTCGACAATCTGGTAGATGCGGGGGAGAGGGAAGTGATCTTTCGGGCAGGCCCGATTGATGTGCATGAAATCTATACACATACGAAGTGAATCATCTTTCTTGGGGACCATGACAACATTGGCGAGCCACTTGGAGTGGTATATCTCACGGATGAACTCAGCTGCCAGAAGCCGAGCTACCTCTTCACAAATTGCCTTCCTCTTATCCACGGCGGACTGACGAAGATGTTCTTTAAAAGGTTTTGCTTTTGGGTCGACACGCAAACAATGCTCAGCCAGTCCCCTGGGTACACCTGGCATGTCAAATGGTTTCCATGCAAAGATGTCCCAATTCTCACGGAGGAACTGGATGAGCGCTTCTTCCTATTTGCTGTGGTGTTGTTGAGGTGTGGATCGGAGCAGCATTGGGATCAGTCGGGTGAACATGTACAGGCTTTGTCTCTTTGGTCGACTGAAACGCAGACTCTGAAGCCGGCTTCTTGGCTCACAACAAACCACTCGGATCTGCATTCTTTTGATATTCTTCCATCTCTACTATTGCCATCTGTTGATCAACAATCTTTGAGCCCTTCTGGAGGCACTCCTCCGCTCTTTGCCGATTCGTTATGACTGTGATCACGCCTTTGGGACCAGGCATCTTCAACTTGAGGTATACGTAACACGGTCGAGCCATGAAAGGAGCATATGTGGGCCTGCCCAGCATAGCATGGTAGGCACTGTGAAAATCCACCACCTCAAACGTCAACTTTTCCTTGTGGTAATTCTTTGAATCACCGAAAACCACATCAAGAGTGATCTGACTGAGTGAATCTGCTTTCTTTCCTGGGATGACTCCATGGAATCGCATGTTGCTCTCATTGAGCTTGGACATTGGGATGCCCATCCCTCGAAGGGTCTCAATATACAGAATGTTCAAGCCACTGCCACCATCCATCAAAACCTTGGTCAGTCGGGTGCCCCCAATGACTGGGTCGACCACCAGCACTTGCCGCCCGGGGGTAGCAACGTGCACTGGGTGATCAGACTGGTTGAATGTAATGGGAGTTTTTGACCACTTCAAATATGTCGTAGTTGCCGGAGCAACCATGTTCACCTCTCTATTGATAACTTTCAGTTGACTTTTGCTCTCGATGTCAGCAAAAAATCACCAAAGTAGCATTGACATTGGGGTAACCATCATCTCTCTCTTTATCCTCTTCCTTATCAGATTCCTTCTCCTCACTGGGATAACCCTCTCGGAAGCTCTGAATCAGGAACCGACCCTGTCGAGTGGTATGCTTGGCCAGAATCAAGTTACCCTCTTCATCTTTTTTAGTGTGTATGTGACACGGTAAGTCGAGAACATCGTTTCCCGACTGATCTTTTACTTTCTTAGGGATCCATGGCCCTTTAGGCTTTCCCTTGAACTTCCTTTGATTCAAAACTGCAGCCTCAGCAGGACCTGTGGGTTCAGCCTTGCGCTTCTGCTTCCGACTGGAATTTCCACCTCCGATGTCATGGGCGACTGGTTTACTCTTGCCACTGCGAAGTCGGTCTTCCTCTTCGCCATTGGCGCATAGAGTGGCTATTTCCATCATTCGGGCCAGGGACATGTCTCCTGACCGACCGAATTTCAAGTTGAGCTCTTTGTATCCGACGCCCTCTTTGAAGGCGCAAACTGCCTGGTGCTCTGACACATTTTCCACAGTATGATGAAGAGTATTCCATCTGTGGATGAAGTCTCTCAAAGTTTCGTTCTGCTTCTGAACAAAGTGCTGCAATTCAGTCAGCCCAGCAGGTCGCTTGCAAGTGCCCTTGAATGTTTTGATAAACACTCAGGCCAGCTCTTTCCAACTAAAAATATTTCCAGGGGCTAACTGATTCAACCAAGCTCTGGCTGAACCCTCAAGCATCAAGGGGAGGTGCTTCATGGCTACATCATCGTTGCCACCACCAATTTGCACTACCACTCGATAATCTTCTAGCCAAGTGTAGGGCTTCGACTCACCGGTGAACTTACTCACGCCCGTCGCCAACCTGAAGTTGAGAGGGATCTGAGCAGCTCGGATGGCTCTATTTAAACATTCAGGCCGAGAAACATGTACTCTGCTTCCACTCGGACGGTTTCTGTCTTGTCCTTCTCTATGTGCCCGGCCCCTGTCGACCAAACCTTGTACAAGGAGTGATCTCGCATCGAACCCAGGCTCTCTTGGGTCGACTGGAGCTCTCCGCTCTTCACCATACGGGCACCTGTCATCATACCGTCAGGGCGTGTACGATCTGCCCCTCGGAGGGGGCGTAGGCACTCGATGGTGGTCGTCACGGGCGTATAGATGATCATACTGTCCGCGGCCCCGATCAGGTACTAATCCTGGCGGTGCCCATGATCGTCACACCGCAGAGGCGATCTTGGACTATGAGCCGACTGAACTGTGTCCGCAACCACAGACCTGCTATGGATTCTGTTGCGCGACTAAGAAACAACCAAGTTTAGTTCACTCGGCGCTCGGAGCAGTGCTCAAATCCGCACCAAACCTCTACCACCTTCTGAACGAGATGGCTGAATCGACTCTGCTATACGGGCTGCCGCTGCAAGATTCTGGACTGGAGTGCGGTATACCTGAAGTTCAGGCGGAAACAATTGTCGTGGCCGTCGACTGGATTCGGGGATCTGCAGACGGGCACATTCCTTGAGTGAATGTTGAAGATTCTCCAGACAGGTGCGTTCAGCCAAGGTGGCCAGGCACGCAACCTCCAAGGCCCGACCCTCGAAGGTCTCCCCAATAATGGGGGTCTGGAGCGCCTCCACGTTGTGGCGATGCAGCTCTTCCCTCTGTTCCGAAGTGAGGGCTTGGGGTTCATACTCATCATGAACGTACGACGGGCCATCACCGTCGCCGCCGCCACCGCTGCGACGGAACCCGGGCGAGCTGCGACGGGTATCCACCATGAGGACTTCCGCCGCGAGGTTGCTACTTCCGCACTCGGAAAGAGTGTCCGCGGAACCAGTCAACAGATTGAATGGTCCGCAGAGAGATTCATCAGGCTCGATTGCCGAAACTTGAGAGGTGACTGACAGGCGAGTCACCACATGCTTCACCCACCGCTGGAGCCGCGATCGATTGAATCGCTTGCGGCGGTGTACAGCAGGGAGAACGGATGACACGGGAGCCGACCGATACTGGGTCGACGGTTGCCGCAGGAGGACGCCGCAGCCACTCACACAGAAGTGCGCAGCCCCGCGGATGGAAAGGGCCTCGACGTCAAGAGAGGCCTCTTGGAGCCAGGCGGAGTCGTCAGCGATGAAAACAAGCGCGCTGAGACGGATCTCACGGCCCAAAGCCAAACCACCGCTAGAAACCATGTTGATGGAGAACATAAAAACTGCAACCTCACCGGAAGTCACTAAGACGCCGGCCCCACGGTTGGACTGTCGTGGGTGTGAGTCTGACAGTAAGAGTAGGGGGTACGTAGGAGGAGGCAAGGCCTTCGCTACAACGAGGTTGTGCACGCAAAGTTTACGAGCTCAGGCCCTTCTCGGGGGAAGTAATAGCCCTATGTCTCGGTGCCCGGAGGCTTCTCGACTGGATTATGCGTGAGAGTTACAGCGGGTGCGAACCCTTCTGCCTGAGGAGGGGTGGGGGGTCGCTTATATAGAGTGTGCCAGGCCCCTCCAGCCCTCAGTTACACAGGTTTGAATGTATGTTAAGGCAGGGGCGTTACTGGTAACGCCTACTATAAATGACTATTAATGATCTTTAAGACTACAGAGTGAACGCCTGACCGTTGCCATACCAAGGTGACTATAGGTCTTCTGTGTTCTGAGTCATTCTTCTGTATGGTCGAGTGACTTATGTTGGTCTAGTGGAATTGGGATATCCAAGCGGAATATCTGGTCGAGTGGACTGCACTCCAGGGCATTTCAGTCGGTATCTTCTGTTGGACTTTGAATCTCCCCGACTCTAGGGCAGTGTCCTTTGGTAGGGCGTCTAGGTCAGGCCTATGACCCTACCGTAGGTACATGTCATCGTCAGACAGCGCCTATTTCAGAACGTTTGAAGAAATAGTTGAGGAATAATTGGGTTATAAATGTCGGGTAGAATTGACATCTATTGGTTGTCAGCTTAATGAAGGTGGTGCTAGGCTTTTGGCTAATGATACTGATGTGGATTGTATGTATCTAAAGCTAAATCTAGGGCACCGCTTTCAAATGATATACCTGGATCATTTAGATAGCCACATTTCTGGTGGAGGAGCAGAATGGGGTGATGTTGTGGCTAATCTAGTAGCACAAATCCCTCGTGTTTTCAGCTCAAGGAAGAAGGAAAGGAATGCAAGTGAGAATAAATATCCATGTGAGAGCAATGCTTCTTCTGGTGTTGTGGATGAAAGTGTTGAAACTGAGAGCACTCAGCAGTTCTTTGTGAAGTTGAGACCAAGGGGAAAGAAAACAGAAGAGGTGGAAGAACAATATGCAGACTCTGATTCCTCAGACAGTGATTATGCACCTAAGAAATTGGATAATGACTATGACTTGGAGGATGGAAATGATGATCTGTTGCAGGAGCAGTTGCAACCAATGCATGACAAGAAAGGGAAGAAGGTGGTTGAAGATTGCAAATCAGAAGATGAGGAATTAAATGCTCCAGATTCAGATGAGGATGATATGAAATTCAATTGCAAGTCTTTCACAGCAGCAAACATGCATGAACCTAAGTTCCATGCAGGGCAATTGTTCTCTTCTGTGGAGCTCTTGAGGAAAGCTGTGAGAGAGTATAGTTGCATAGAGAGAGAGTAAACATCACATTTCCAAAGAATGACAAAATCAGTCTTGCTGCAAAGTGTGAAAAGGGTTGCCCCTGGTATCTGTATGCATCATGGGATACTAGAACAAATTTCTATAATGGTGGAAACATTTAATGAGCAACATACTTGTGAGAAAAAGTGGCAAGTTGCGGCCTTTACAGCTAGGTACATTGCTCACAAATATGTAGACAAAATTAGGGCATGTGAAATTATCATTGAAGGCTTTTGCAGCTTTTGTGTAAGATGATTGAAACATGACAATTAAAAGGGTCAAGCTGGGGAGAGCTAGGAAGATTGCATATGATATCATATATGGAGATGAGATTGCACAATACAACTTGCTATGGGACTATGCAAATGAGCTGAGGAGACCAAACCCTGGAAGTACTCTCCTTCTTGGACTGTTAGAAGAGGGACAATTTCAGAAGTGCTACTTTTCTATTGATGCATGCAAGAGGGGGTTCTTATCTGCTTGCAGGCCTATCATTTTCCTTGATGGTTTCCACTTAAAGACACATTATGGAGGTGTTCTATTAAGTGTAGTAGGAATGGACCCCAATGATTGCATTATTCCTATTGCTCATGCAATGGTGCAGAGTGAGGACACCAAAGCTTGGAGGTGGTTTCTGAAAGAACAAGTGCTCCCTAGGCGGTTTTGATAATTAATGTCAACATATCTCTTGTTGGACTAACACTTTTATCTAGTATGTTTCAGATAAGTTCAACAATGGAGTGGCATGGACTAAAGGATGTGGGAACTCCTTCAAGATGCTAAGGACAAAGGATTGGCTCAAGCTTCAAGCTCAAGACTCTTCATTTTACATTTTAGTGATCCAAGATCACATTGAGTCTATAGGAAAAGCCAATACTATCAAGAAGGGATGAGGTGTTGCTTAATGAGCCTTTTGCTTCATGTGCTTAGTGATATGCTACAAAACCCTCCACTACTTCTCACATCCACATATGACCTAAACCTAAAGTCAAACTCGGCCCTACCGATTCTTTCTATCCAGCGCCACTGAGTTCAGATGTCATAGCCACTGCCACAAACTCTAAGCAAATCGGTTTCACCGATAGGGATCTCGGTCTCACCGAGATGGGATTGTAATCTCTCTGTGTATGTCCATTACCAAAATCGGTCTCACCGAGTTTGTGCAATCGGTACTACCAAGATTACAATGCAAACTTTCTGGTTAACTTATTACCCAAATCGGTCTCACCGAGTTTGAGTAATCGGTCTCACCGAGTTTGCCTGACCAACTCTCTGGTTAGCTAATTACCAAATTCGGTCTCACCGAGTTTGTGTAATCGGTCTCACCGAGATTACGTTATGCCCTAACCCTAACCATATCGGTCCTACCGAGATGCATTTCAGTCCCACCGAAAATCCTAACGGTCACTAGGTTTACTAAATCGGTCTGACCGAGTTTGATGATTCGGTCCCACCGAGTTTGGTAAATTGTGTGTAACGGTTAGATTTTGTGTGGAGGCTATATATACCCCTCCACCTCCTCTTCATTCGTGGAGAGAGCCACCGTACAAGCCTAAACTTCCGACATCCTATTTCTGAGAGAGAACTACCTACTCATGTGTTGAGGCCAAGATATTCCATTCCAACCATATGAATCTTGATCTCTAGCCTTCCCCAAGTTGCTTTCCACTCAAATCTTTTTTCCACCAAATCCAATCCTGTGAGAGAGAGTTGAGCGTTGGGGAGACTATCATTTGAAGCACAAGAGCAAGGAGTTCATCATCAACACACCATTTGTTACTTCTTGGAGAGTGGTGTCTCCTAGATTGGCTAGGTGTCACTTGGGAGCCTCCGACAAGATTGTGGAGTTGAACCAAGGACTTTGTAAGGGCAAGGAGATCGCCTACTTCATGAAGATCTACCGCTAGTGGGGCAAGTCCTTCGTGGGCGACGGCCATGGTGGGATAGACAAGGTTGCTACTTCGTGGACCCTTCGTGGGTGGAGCCCTCCGTGGACTCGCGCAACCGTTACCCTACGTGGGATGAAGTCTCCACCAACGTGTAAGTACGATAGCACCACCTATCGGAACCACGACAAAAACATCTGTGTCTCCAATTGCGTTTGATTTCTCCAAACCTTTCCCTTTACATTCTTGCAAGTTGCATGCTTTATTTTCCGCTGCCTACATACTCTTTGCATGCTTGCTTGTTATGTATTGAGAATGTTAAACTTGTGCCTAAATGTCACGCCCAATATGCGACCCTATCCAAAAGGAACTCGAAGGTCCCACCAAGGATAGACCCGCATATTGAAACGCTTTTGCAAGGTGGATATCATTACATCAACATTACATAATCGATGGGGACACATACATATGGCACAAATGCCACAAGAATACATCAACATCATATACAAGTCAACATCCGACTACGGATGAAACATAAACAGAAACTCAACGACATCCACCCTGCTAGCCCAGGCTACCGACCTGGAACCTATCCCCTGATCGAAGAAGCAGAAGAAGAACTCCAAAACAAGCAAACATCGCTCTCGCGTCATGAGCATCGCAAACCTGTACCTGCAACTGTTGGTGTAGTAATCTGTGAGCCACGAGGACTCAGCAATCCCATTACCATGGGTATCAAGACTAGCAAATCTTAAGTAGGAAAGGAAGGGATAAAGTGGTGAGGTTGCAGCAGCGACTAAGCATATATGGTGGCTAACCAACGCAAATGAGAGCGAGAAGAGAAACAAAGGAACGGTCGTCAACTAGTAATGATCAAGAAGTGATCCTGAACTCTTACTTACGCCGACATAACCCGAAACCGTGTTCTCCTCTTGATCAACCCGGAAAAGAGACACTCACGATTACGCTACGGTTGGTGTATTTTAGAAGAGTTTGCTTCAAGTTACTACAACCGGTTATTAACAAATTCCCATCTGCCACATAACCGCTGGCACGGCTCTCGAAAGTTTATACCTGCGAGGTATCCCAACTTAGCCCATGATAAGCTCTCGCGATCAACGAAGGATATTCCTTCTCCCGGGAAGACCCGATCAGTCTCGGAATCCCGGCTACAAGACATTTCGACAGCAATAAAACAAGACCCAGCAAAGCCGCCCGATGCGTGACAATCACGATATGAGCTGCACATATCTCGTTCTCAGGGCAACACCGGATAAGCGAAGCGTACAGGAACCGACGTAACCCATGTTGCCAAGGGCTGGTCCCGCACGGTGCTCTAGTTTGGACCAACACTTGGGGCTGAATAAAGATGACCCTTGGGTTAATTACTCCCAAGGGAAATATAGGTGGTGGTGAGGCAAATGGAAAACCAATGTTGGGCCTTGCTGGAGGAGTCTTATTCAAAGCGAACTGTCAAGGGGGTCCCATAAATCACCCGACCGCGTTAGGGACGCAAAATCCGGGAACATAATACCGATATGACGGAAACTAGGGCGGCAAGAGTGGAACAAAACACCAGGCATAAGGCCGAGCCTTCCACCCTTTACCAAGTATATAGATGCATTAATTAAATAAGATATATTGTGATATCCCAACAAGTAAACATGTTCCAGCAAGGAACAACATCTCCATGTTCCAACAAGGAACAAACTTCATCTTCACCTGCAACTAGCAACGCTATAAGAGGGCTGAGCAAAGCGGTAACATAGCCACACAACGGTTTGCATAGGAAGGGTGACAAAAGGTTAGAGGCTGACATGGCAATTTGGGATGGCTTGATAAACAGGTAATAGGTAGCGCAACATAGCGATAGAACGAAGCAACTATCATAGCAATGATAGTAATGAGATCCAAGGTAGCGGTCATCTTGCCTGAAATCCCGCTAGTAAGAAGAACGAGTCCATGAAGAAGACGAACGGATGAAGCCGAACCAAGCGTAGACGAACGAATCCTCACGATCGCAACTAAACAGGAACTAACAAGAAGAAACACACAACATGGTAAACACACCACACATATACAAGACATGATGCACAACAAGCATGATGCATGACAAGGCTAGATGAGGCTACTCATGGCAAGAGATGATGCAAACAAGAGCAACACATCAAAGCAAGTTTAAATGAGGCCTAAACAACATATAACAATTCCAGAAGTCCTCATATGCATATTTCGAAATTGTACCAGATCAGAATAAACCTTATATTCAAGTTGTTAAACAGCAGGTTAAGATGCACCATGATGATCTACACGAAATTCTAGTCAAGTTACATATAAAGTTCATTAGATTTGGAGCTACGGCCTAGAAGATATGAGCGAAACAAAGTTAAACATGGCATTGATGTAAAATGCATACAAACATCAAGCAAACACCTCAAAACAAGGATGCAACATGATAATATGAAACTACATGCAAAATCAAGCAAGTTTCATATAGAGCACACTCATGACGGAGCAACGGTTCAACACATACACACGTCATAACAACCAATCTGTCCAAAACAGCAACTAGGCATATTGCAAGCATCAAAACAATATGCTAAAGCACCTCAATATGAAAAAACAAGGCATGGGCATGATGTACAGGTAAAGCATGACAAAACATGAACACTGAGCTATCTCCAGAAATGACTAGAACATGCTCAAACACACATGGCAAGATTGCAAATATTAACAGTTTCAGACTTAAGCAGAAATAACATCAGGTTGCAATGTTTAGAGCTATCAAACAACATGCTACAGGAACTTAACATGGCAAACAAAGGCATGTAATGATACTACTAAATGCATAGAACAAAAGTCCCTTACTGACCATGAGCCAAAAAGGATCATAAAATATGATGGCATCCATGTAAACATGGCAAGTTATATTACAGATTCATACATGGCAGGAACAACAATAAGTAGGCATGTTGGTGAGCTTGAACCACTCACCACAGAGCAATACATGGCATGGCAAGGCAACTCACAATAATAAGACATGGCATAGAAGCTATACATGGCAAGAACAACATCATAGCATGCAAGTATCAACTACAACAACCTTGGAAAAATTGAATAACATGTAAACAATCAGCCAGGAAACATTTTATAGCAAAAGTAGAGCTCGATTGAATCAAGCTATGGCACTTTATAATTGCAAACAAAGCCAGGGATGGATAGATCAAGACATGTATAACAAAACATCCTTACTGAAGTATCTCAAAATAAGCATGGATCTCTCGGTAGCATCAAGTTAACATGGCATAAAAATATCAGCAGAACAGGGCTGAAATCAGCAACATCATGAAGCCTAGTTTGAATGCTTGTGCTAGTCACCACAGAGATCACAAAAATACATGGCATACACCCCTGTAAAGATGGCATGGCATATTAAAAAACACATGTAGGACTCATGTTCATAGGATGCACACATCAATCATGGAAAAAATGACAAAAATGGATGTTCTGATACGAATCTGAAACTAACATCACATAGCACTCTTGCAACAAAGATTCAGGCATTAAGATGAGCTTAAATGAAAATGATGCAATGAGATAAAGGATGTACTCGTCGAGGCAAACAATTTGACATATTATATGCACAAAACGGAGCTACGGATGCAGAGATATGATGCGATGAAAATGCATGAAAATTACTGTAGAAACGGGGACGTAGTGGATTTGGGGAGTCAACCTCTCGGCACGGATAACGAGGCAGGCGGATCCGGCCGAGCCCACGGATCCGGCGCGGGACGGAGGGGAGGCGACCGCGGAGCTCCTCCAATGAGCTCGAGCGACCAAGGCGGCGGGGGGCGAGGAGGGGCCGGCATGGCGGCCGAGGCCGCTTCGGGCGGCGGCTCGGGCGCGGGCGCGGCCGGGCGGCGCTGGCGGGCGCTGGCGCCTGGGCGGCGCTGCTCGGGAGCTCGCCCGGCGCGGGAGGCGGGCGATCGCCGGGAGGCGCGGAGGCGCAGGCGGGCGTCAAGGCCCGGGCGAGGCGGCGGTGGAGGCTGGGGCGCGGGGCGCGGACGGGGCGGCGCCTCATTGGCCGAGGCGAGGTGGTCGGCGGACGTGTCCGGCACGGGCGGACGTGTCCGGCTGCGGGAGGAAGAGGAAAGGCTAGGGTTCCTCCGCGAATTTCGGAGGGGGAGGTGTATATATAGGTAGAGGGAGCTAGGAGAGTCCAAATGAGGTGCGGTTTTCGGCCACGCTATCTTGATCGAACGACCGAGAGCATGGAGGGGAGTTAGATGGGTTTTGGGCCACTTTGAAAGGGTGTTGGGCTGCAAAGAGAAGGAGGCTTATGCGGTTACCCGGTTAACCGTTGTTGGAGTATCGAACGACCTCCAAATGGCACGAAACTTGACAGGCGGTCTACCGGTGCTATACAAAGGCCGCTTGACAAACCTCGGTCCATTCTGAGAACGTTTAACACCCGCACACGAAAAGAGGTAAAAGGGAGCGCCGGGGGACATAGGAGTGCCGGATTGCAAAACGGACAACGGGGAAAATGCTCGGATGCATGAGACGAACACGTATGCAAAATGAAATGCACATGATGACATGATATAAAATGCAGATGATGACATGGCAAAGAGCAACACGCAAGCAACTGACATGGAAACAACGACGAATAACTGGCGGACACCCGGCGCATCGAATCCGGGGCGTTACAACACTCCTCCACTAACAAGAGATCTCGTCCCGAGATCTTAGGACCGATATGGAAGAGAAAGAGGAAGAGGTGAAACAAGAACTCTAGAGAAGAAGCAAAGAATCGAGAGCACTCGAGAAGAAGACAGGAACGACGAGAATGACGAGAATCGAAAGCTCACGGAAACAGATAGACTATGAAACCACTCGTTCTAACCGGAGTGGTTATAATGAGAAAATAAACGAATAAGACTGAAAGGATTTAGGCAGCACACCGATTGAACAAGGAAATAATAGAACATGAGCTTCAGAAGATGGAATGACACTTGACGAGATAAACAATGCAATGCCTCCGGAATAATTGAAAGAATTTGAATGAAAAGAACTTAGAAAGAAGGATTGAGTGGAGTTGTTGAAAAAAATCAACAACGAGAGAATAAGCTTGTTGTGGACTTATGGATAACCTCTCAAAATTATGAGGTGATAACCAACCGCATAAGCGGAAATGATTGGATAGCTTAGAAGAACGAAGAAATGCAAAACTCCACTTCAAAAGAATATGGAGAATTAATTACACTTCAAGATGCGAGAAGAAAAGATACTTGAACTCCGCTAACAAGAATCTTGATGAACTCTTGAAGAATGAATTAAATCATGAAGAACCACCGTGAAGAACTCCGGTAATGAAAAGGATGATGAGATAGAATAAAGATGAAAGAATAAGATTAAAGCTTTGCGGTGATTTAGATGGAGCTTCGCGACGATAATGCGGAAACTTGGAACTCCGGAAAAGAAAAGATGAAAACACTTGGAAGTAGAATTTATTCCTCAAGAACAAACTCCGAAGGAAGGGATTAATCACTTCGAGGAAATAAGAATAAGATTTATTGTATGCTTATCCTTCATCAAATTAAATTGATGACAAGCAATGGATTTTGCATATTACTTATTCTTCTTGAAAAAGAATTAAGAAGTGACATATTGCAAACTTGAGAAGGTCTTCACGAACCACCGGTAGGATTGAAAAGAACGAATGAATTGATATGATAATCAAAGAAATGAAACTTGAACGAACCACCGTTAGAATTCGGAAATGAATGATGAAAGAGGAAGAATCATCGGGAAGAATTAGAAGAACAAATATGCTAGAGGGGATTTGGATGCAAAAGGACAAAGAGATCATGAGCTGATTAAAGAACACTTGAACGAGGCACCGGGATAATATTGAGACGAACGAAGGGGCACGGATATAGAATAATTGGAGAACGAATTTGAAAAACTTAGAATGGAGAGATATTCGAAAAGATGACCTCCGGATGATCGGAACAGAAAAGCAACTCTGAAATACTCCGGATGGGTAAGAAAAGAATCTCTAACAAAGCGGAATAATTCGAGAGGATAGCATGAAGCTAGAACCACGAATCTTCGGGAGAACGGACAAGATTTAGGGGAAAAAATTCTCTTCAATCTTCAAATGATGAGGAGAAACACCACCAAAATTAATGAGATACTCCGGTAGAATGAAAAGCAGAGAGGTTGATTCAACAATGAAATGGTTTGAAATCGATCTTGAAAAGGCATCTGACTGATGAAATTCATTCTTACGTCAAACTTCAAAAGGAATTTGAGAATAACTCCGGAATAATTAGAAGAGTCAGGTAAGATCCTGGGAAAAGACCTCTGGGTTAGGGCCCACTAAAGGAAAGAAACACCGTTGGAAAAGATTGTTGAAGAGATAGATGATGCACCGGAACGATTGAAATATTTGAATGAGGTGACAACCTCGAATTGATTGAATGCAAACACGAATCTCTTGAGATGTCTTCCGAACTCCGGATGGATAAACTGACGAGAGGAGAACGAGCAAGTAAAATACTTGAGCCGAGGAAAAGAATATGATCAACACCGAAAAACTTGAATTGAGTGCGCCGGAAAAAGAAAGGGATGAAGAATGACGAACAAGACGAGAATTCACCGGTTGAAATAATTGAGGGAAGACTAAAGAGGCTCCACACGAATGGTATTGATGGTCGGAAGAAACTCGAACTCCGGGAATAATAGGGTGGGAGGGCGGGAAAACAAAGGCAACTTGGAAGGGGAAATCGACGAATATCTTGAAGAGAAAACACCGATTGAGATCATTGAGGAAAGAAAGCAAAGACTTCGCATGAGTAGGATGGATACTCGATTATGGGCTCCGGTTCCGAGACGAAAAAGGGATGGGAGGGTGGGAAAAGAAAACACTGGGGATTTAACTCAAAGATGAAGAGGCTCGAGTCAACTTGATGAGAAATGCACCGGATAAAAGAGCTGAGGGCCAACGATCGGAAAACCAACTGCGTGAACCTAAAGAAAAATTTGAAGGGGAAGAGGAGTAGTTCAAAACACCTACGTCACGATTCCTCACCAGAGCGACGAAGGGGCAGAGGAGTAAAAGAATTCCTACTCTCCGATATCACTAAACTCCGAAAATAGTTTTCTTCTAGACTCAACAACGGCCAAACTACACGATCAATCAAGGGGGCTCCTAGGGTCGGTCGAGGCTCTGATACCAACTTGTCACGTCCAATATGCGACCCTATCCAAAAGGAACTCGAAGGTCCCACCAAGGATAGACCCGCATATTGAAACGCTTTTGCAAGGTGGATATCATTACATCAACATTACATAATCGATGGGGACACATACATAAGGCACAAATGCCACAAGAATACATCAACATCATATACAAGTCAACATCCGACTACGGATGAAACATAAACAGAAACTCAACGACATCCACCCTGCTAGCCCAGGCTGCCGACCTCCAACCTATCCCCTAATCGAGGAAGCAGAAGAAGAACTCCAAAACAAGCAAACATCGCTCTCGCGTCATGATCATCGCAAAACCTGTACCTGCAACTGTTGGTGTAGTAATCTGTGAGCCACGAGGACTCAGCAATCCCATTACCATGGGTATCAAGACTAGCAAAGCTTAAGTAGGAAAGGAAGGGATAAAGTGGTGAGGTTGCAGCAGCGACTAAGCATATATGGTGGCTAACCAACGCAAATGAGAGCGAGAAGAGAAACAAAGGAACGGTCGTCAACTAGTAATGATCAAGAAGTGATCCTGAACTCCTACTTACGTCAGACATAACCCGTAAAACCGTGTTCTCCTCTTGATCAACCCTCGAAAAGAGACACTCCGCAGTTCACGCACACGGTTGGTGTATTTTAGAAGAGTTTGCTTCAAGATTACTACAACCGGTTATTAACAAATTCCATCTCGCCACATAACCGCAGACACGGCTCTCGAAAGTTTATACCCTGCAGGGTGTCCCAACAGCCCATGATAAGCTCTCGCGATCAACGAAGGATATTCCTTCTCCCCGGGAAGACCCGATCAGTCTCGGAATCCCGGCTACAAGACATTTCGACAGCAATAAAACAAGACCAGCAAAGTCGCCCGATGCGCCGACAATCCCGATAGGAGCTGCACATATCTCGTTCTCAGGGCAACACCGGATAAGCGAAGCGTCTGAGAACCGACGTAACCCATGTTGCCAAGGGATGGTCCCGCACGATGCTCTAGTTTGGACCAACACTTTGACAAGCATTGGCCCGGGGGGCTGAATAAAGATGACCCTTGGGTTAATTACTCCCAAGGGAAATATAGGTGGTGGTGAGGCAAATGGAAAACCATTGTTGGGCCTTGCTGGAGGAGTCTTATTCAAAGCGAACTGTCAAGGGGTCCCATAAATCACCCGACCGCGTTAGGGACGCAAAATCCGGGAACATAATACCGATATGACGGAAACTAGGGCGGCAAGAGTGGAACAAAACACCAGGCATAAGGCCGAGCCTTCCACCCTTTACCAAGTATATAGATGCATTAATTAAATAAGATATATTGTGATATCCCAACAAGTAAACATGTTCCAGCAAGGAACAACATCTCCATGTTCCAACAAGGAACAAACTTCATCTTCACCTGCAACTAGCAACGCTATAAGAGGGGCTGAGCAAAGCGGTAACATAGCCACACAACGGTTTGCATAGGAAGGGTGACAAAAGGTTAGAGGCTGACATGGCAATTTGGGATGGCTTGATAAACAGGTAATAGGTAGCGCAGCATAGCGATAGAACGAAGCAACTATCATAGCAATGATAGTAATGAGATCCAAGGTAGCGGTCATCTTGCCTGAAATCCCGCTAGGAAGAAGAACGAGTCCATGAAGAAGACGAACGGATGAAGCCGAACCAAGCGTAGACGAACGAATCCTCACGATCGCAACTAAACAGGAACTAACAAGAAGAAGCACACAACATGGTAAACACACCACACATATACAAGACATGATGCACAACAAGCATGATGCATGACAAGGCTAGATGAGGCTACTCATGGCAAGAGATGATGCAAACAAGAGCAACACATCAAAGCAAGTTTAAATGAGGCCGGAAACAACATATAATAATTCCTGTAAGTCCTCATATGCATATTTCGAAATTGTACCAGATCTGAATAAACCTTATATTCAAGTTGTTAAACAGCAGGTTAAGATGCACCATGATGATCTACACGAAATTCTAGTCAAGTTAAGTTCATTAGATTTGGAGCTACGGCCTAGAAGATATGAGCAAAACAAAGTTAAACATGGCATTGATGTAAAATGCATACAAACATCAAGCAAACACCTCAAAATAAGGATGCAACATGATAATATGAAACTACATGCAAAATCAAGCAAGTTTCATATAGAGCACACTCAAGACGGAGCAACGGTTCAACACATACACACTATACGTCATAACAACAATCTGTCCAAAACAGCAACTAGGCATATTGCAAGCATCAAAACAATATGCTAAGGCAACCTCAATATGAAAACAAAAGGCATGGGCATGATGTAAAGGTAAAGCACGACAAAACATGAACACTGAGCTATCTCCAGAAATGATTAGAACAAGCTCAAACACACATGGCAAGATTGCAAATATTAACAGTTTCAGACTTAAGCAGAAATAACATCAGGTTGCAATGTTTAGAGCTATCAAACAACATGCTACAGGAACTTAACATGGCAAACAAAGGCATGGGATGATACTACTAAATGCATAGAACAAAAGTCCCGTACTGACCATGAGCCAAAAAGGATCATAAAATATGATGGCACCCATGTAAACATGGCAAGTTATATTACAGATTCATACATGGCAGGAACAACAATAAGTAGGCATGTTTGTGAGCTTGAACCACTCACCACAGAGCAATACATGGCATGTCAAGGCAACTCACAATAATAAGACATGGCATAGAAGCTATACATGGCAAGAAAAACATCATAGCATGCAAGTATCAACTACAACAACCTTGGAAAAATTGAATAACATGTAAACAATCTGCCAGGAAACATTTTATAGCAAAAGTAGAGCTCGATTGACTCAAGCTATGGCACTCCATAATTGCAAACAAGGTCATGGATGGATAGATCAAGACATGTATAACAAAACATCCTTATTTAAGTATCTCAAAATAAGCATGGATCTCTCGGTAGCATCAAATTAACATGGCATAAAAATATCAGCAGAACAGGGCTGAAATCAGCAACATTATGAAGCCTAGTTTGAATACTTGTGCTAGTCACCACAGAGATCACAAAAATACATGGCATACACCCCTGTAAATATGGCATGGCATATTACAAAACATATGTAGGATTCAAGTTCATAGGATGCACACATCAATCATGGCAAAAATGACAAAAATGCATGTTCTGATACGAATCTGAAACTAACATCACATAGCACTCTTGCAACGAAGATTCAGGCATGAAGATGAGCTTAAAATGAAAATGATGCAATGAGATGAAATGATGTACTCGTCGAGACGAACAATTTGTCATATTATATGCACAAAACGGAGCTACGGATGCAGAGATATGATGCGATGAAAATGCATGAAAATTACTGCAGAAACGGGGACTTAGTGGATTTGGGGGGGGGGGGGAGTCAACCTCTCGGCACGGATAACGAGGCAGGGCGGATCCGGCCGGAGCTTCGCCGGATCCGGCGCGGGGACGGAGGGGGAGGCGACCGGCGGAGCTCCTCCGGCGAGCTCCGGCGACCGAAGGCAGCGGGCCGGCGAGGAGGGCTGGGCAGCAGCCGAGGGGCGGCGAGGGGCGGCGGCTCGGGCGCTGGGCGCGGCGGCGGCCGGTGGCGACGGCGCCTGGGCGGCGCTGTTCGGGAGCTTCGCTGCCGGGCGCGTGAGGCGGGCGACCGCCGGAGGCGTGGAGGCGCAGGCGGCGGGCGGCCGGGCATCCGGCGAGGCAGCGGTGGAGGCTGGGCGCGGCGCGGTCGGGGCCTTGCCACAAGGCGCGGGCGGGCTCGGGCCAGCGGGCCCACGGCGACGCACGGTGGAGGGGCGCCCGGGGACACGTGGCGGCGCGAGAGGGCGCGGCGGCTGGAGCTGAGCGACGTGGCGGCGCCTCATTGGCCGAGGCGACGTGGTCGGGCGGATGTCCGGCGCAGGTGACGCGTCTACCGGCCATGGAGGAAGAGGAAAGGCTAGGGTTCATCCGCGAATTTCGGAGGGGGAGGTGTATATATAGGTAGAGGGAGCTAGGAGAGTCCAAATGAGGTGCGGTTTTCGGCCACGCGATCGTGATCGAACGACCGAGAGCATGGAGGGGAGTTAGATGGGTTTTGGGCCACTTTGAAAGGGTCTTGGTCTGCAAAGAGAAGGAGGCTTATGCGGTTACCCGGTTAACCGTTGGAGTATCAAACGACCTCCAAATGGCACGAAACTTGACAGGCGGTCTACCGGTGCTATACAAAGGCCGCTTGACAAACTTCGGTCCATTCCGAGAACGTTTAACACCCGCACACGAAAAGAGGTAAAAGGGAGCGCCGGGGGACATAGGAGTGCCGGTTTGCAAAACGGACAACGGGGAAAATGCTCGGATGCATGAGACGAACACGTATGCAAAATGAAATGCACATGATGACATGATATAAAATGCAGATGATGACATGGCAAAGAGCAACACGCAAGCAACTGACATGGCAACAACGACGAATAACTGGCGGACACCTGGCGCATCGAATCCGGGGCGTTACACTAAACTCCACTTAAACCGAAAAGAAGTTAAAAACTGCAACTTTGGTACTTAGTGTCTAATCACCCCCCTCTAGACACCTCTTCTCAAGATCCTACAAGTGGTATCAGAGCATTGGTCTCCATTGCCTTGGTTTAATCACCATTGGAGGAAGATGGATGAGTCTACTTTGGGGAGTCTTAGACATAGAGTGCCTATTCTTGATGGAGAGTATTTTCATGAGTGGAAAAATGATATGCTTGTGATTTTCAATAAATATCAATTGAACAAGTACATTGCTAGCCCTTGTGCACCTCATGTTGATCCTATGAATCCTACCCTTGATGAATCTATTGACACGACTAGAAATCTTAGAACTGTTAATCTTATCACTAGAGGCTTGCCTAGAAACTTGATTAGAATCTTGCCTACTTTTGAGTGTGCCTACACTATATGGAAATTCCTTGAGGAACGCTTTCGAAATTATTCCTTGAAAAATCTAGATGAGATTCTCTATAAGTCTATTGCCTTGAGTAAGATGAATACTAGTGATCCTATGTTTGGTGATCGTCTATTTGAACTCACCGACCTTATGCGTGCCAAAGGAGATGTTGGAATTATTGGTGATATTATTTCCGAAGCTATAAGAATTCATAAGCAAGATGTTTGTCAAACTTACTCTAATGAATTACCCTCTCTAGGATTTGATCCACCACATGACGATGTTGAACATGGATACTATGATGAGGATGATGATAGTGACTTCGATCTTGATGATGCAATGAGACATTTTGGTCTTATGGCAAATCTTTGGGGATATGTGTCAGGAGGAAAGGAATGGGTTCCTGACGGTGGATGTACCGATCACATGACCGGAGATAAATACATGTTTCGTGAGCTTGCTGAAAATGATAGTCCTCCAAAGTATGTCACTTTCGGTGACAACTCAAAGGGTAAGGTGGTTGGCCTTGGTAAGGTGGCCATCTCACATGATTGCTCCATTCAAAATGTCATGCTCGTTGAGTCTCTTGGCTACAACTTACTTTCAGTATCTAGACTTGCTGATTTCGGTTTAAATGTCCTATTTACTGAAGTAGATTGTCAAGTGTTTCGTCGAGACAACCATAAAATGGTATTTACCGGTATACGTAGAGGTGATCTTTACATTGTTGATTTCTCTAAAAAGGCACAACCTAAAACTTGCTTCATTGCTAAATCCTCAAAAGGTTGGTTATGGCATAGATGACTAGGTCATGTTGGCATGATAAACCTTGACAAGCTTATTAAAGGAAATCATATCCTTGGAGTTAACGATGTCATATTTGATAAGGATAGACTGTGTAGTGCTTGTCAAGCAGGTAAACAGGTCGGAGGAAGGCATCCCGTGAAGAACATCATGACCACAAGGAGGCCACTCGAGCTACTTTATATGGATCTCTTTGGTCCCAACGCTTACAAAAGCCTCGGTGGAAATTCTTTTGGTCTAGTTATAGTTGATGATTCTTCAAGATTTACGTGGGTGTTCTTTCTCGATGACAAATCGCAGGTCCAAAAGATCTTCAAAAACTTCTCTAGGAAGGCCCAAAACCAATTTGAAGTGAAGATCAAGAAGGTTCACAGCGACAACGGAACAGAGTTCAAGAACGCAAATGTGGACACCTTTCTTGACGAAGAAGGGATTTCACACGAGTTCTCGGCTACGTACACACCTCAACAAAATGGAGTTGTTGAGAGGAAGAACCGGACGCTCATTGAAATGGCGAGAATGATGCTTGATGAGTACAAGACACCGAAGCACTTTTGGGCAGAAGCGGTTGAGACAGCTTGTCATGCAACAAATCGCTTGTATCTTCACAAGCTACTCGGCAAGACGGCATACGAGCTCCTCGCCGGTAACAAACCCCAAGTTGGATACTTTCGAGTATTCGACTCAAAGTGCTACATTCTTGATAAGCATCATCGCTCAAAATTTGCTCCTAAGTCTCATGAAGGTTTCCTACTAGGTTATGGCTCAAACTCTCACACTTACCGTGTCTACAACAATTTCACCCGAAAGGTTGAAGAGACGGTAGATGTGAAGTTTGATGAATCTAACGGCTCGCAAGTAGAGCAATTGCCAATTGATGTAGGAGACAAAGACCCTTCGGAAGCAATCCAAGACTTGTCTATTGGCAAGGTCCGTCCAACGGAGGTGAAGGAGAGTACCTCGTCTATTCAAGTGGAAGCTTCTACTTCACGACAAGGTGAACCAAGAGTTGAAACGGAAGCATCCACAAGTGGAACACACCAAGATGAAGAAAACGAGGAAGAACATCACGAACGTCAGCAACCTCCTTCTCCACCTCGACAAGAAAACGCCAACGCCAACAATGAAGATGATCAAGATGAAGAAGATGTTCAACCAAGACCCAAGCAAATGCTTTCACGAGTTCGAGCAAGAATTGCTAAAGACCATCCCGTCGAGCAAATATACAATGATATTCAAACCGGGAGAATCACTCGCTCTAAAACTCGCTTAGCTAACTTTTGTGAAAACTATTCTTTCATCTCTAGCATTGAACCTATGAAGGTCGAAGAAGCATTGGAAGATCCAGATTGGATAAATGCTATGCATGAAGAGCTACACAACTTTGAGAGAAACCAAGTTTGGACATTGGTTCAGAAGCCCGGCAACAACCACAACATCATCGGTACCAAATGGGTGTTTTGCAACAAGCAAGATGAAGATGGACAAGTAGTTCGCAACAAAGCACGTCTCGTCGCCCAAGGCTACACACAAGTCGAAGGTATGGACTATGGTGAGACTTATGCTCCGTTGCTAGACTTGAGTCCATACGCATCTTACTTGCCTATGCTAATCACCATAATATCACTTTGTACCAAATGGAGATTAAAAGTGCTTTTCTAAATGGTGAAATAG
This sequence comes from Aegilops bicornis, assembly GCA_021605145.1. Taxonomy (NCBI): domain Eukaryota; kingdom Viridiplantae; phylum Streptophyta; class Magnoliopsida; order Poales; family Poaceae; genus Aegilops; species Aegilops bicornis. The sequence continues at coordinate 522,894,027 of CM038669.1, forward strand.
AGGAGGAAGTTTATGTCAAACAACCTCCCGACTTTGTTAGTCCTAAGAAACCAAATCATGTTTACAAACTTCACAAAGCCCTTTATGGTCTTAAACAAGCTCCTAGAGCTTGGTATAAATGCTTGACCAAGTTTCTTCTTGAAAAAGGCTTTGAAATTGGGAAGATTGATTCCACACTTTTTACTAAAAGGGTTAATGGAGAATTATTTGTATGCCAATTTTATGTTGATGATATCATATTTGGATCAACTAACCCTCAATTTAGTGAAAACTTTGGAAAGCTAATGTCGGAGAAGTTTGAGATGTCAATGATGAGTGAACTCAAATTCTTTCTTGGGTTGCAAATCAAGCAAACTAAGGAAGGTACTTTTGTCTCTCAAACGAAGTACACTAAGGACTTATTCAAGAAGTTCAATATGCAAGAATGCAAAGGTATGCCTACACCCATGCCTACTAGTGGACATCTTGATTTGACCAAAGATGGTAAACCGTTGATCAAAAGGTTTATCGCTCTATGATTGGATCATTGTTATACCTATGTGCTTCACGTCCCGATATTATGCTAAGTGTGTGCATGTGTGCAAGATATCAATCTGCTCCTAAAGAATGTCATCTTAAGGCCGTAAAAAGGATAGTGAGATACTTAATTCATACACCAAATTTTGGCATTTGGTATCCTAAGAGGGCCTCTTTCGATCTTGTTGGTATTCCGACTCGGACTATGCCGGAGACAAGGTTGATAGAAAGTCCACTTCGGGTACATGTCAAATTCTTGGTAGATCTCTTGTGTCTTGGTCCTCCAAGAAACAAAACTCGGTATCCTTATCTGCAGCCGAAGCGGAGTACATTGCCGCTGGTTCATGTTGTGCTCAATTACTTTGGATGACCCAAACTCTTAAAGATTATGGGATATATGTGAAACATGTTCCATTGCTTTGTGACAATGAAAGTGCTATCAAAATTGGTCATAATCCCGTACAACATTCTCGAACTAAGCATATTGAAGTTCGTCATCATTTCATTCGAGATCATGTTGCTAAGGGTGACATTAACCTTAAGCATGTTCGCACCGAAAAGCAATTAGTCGATATATTTACTAAACCACTTGATGAGAAAGTTTTTGCAGGTTGAGAGGAGAATTTAACATCATTGATGCTTCAAACTTGGAGTAGAAACTCCATTGGATACAGGCAAGACATGAGCCTATGACTAATCCATGATATCTCTCTTATGATGAAAATATTATATCTTGGATATATTTGTATCTTGCATGTTATCTAACCCATGTAGGTACTTGGTTGAATCAAATTCCATGAGATTGTAATCTACTCACATATTGAGCAATCTCTACATCACCAAGTCTCTACCCTATGGTGGTTGAATACAAGGAAGCACAGAATCATTCAAACATATCCTTTTGACAAACTCTATGATTGAGCTTCATGATTGTCATTTTGGATATACAAGTGCTCTTCCTTGCAAGAACTAACCCATGTAGGTAGATGGACTCAAAATTCCAAGTGGTGCTCCCAACTCTTGATGAGCTACATCAACCTTGAGCAACCCACACAAGTTCAATTACATGGAAAACACCACCAACCAAGGTATGTTATTCCATCTTAGAGAAGCTTTACTCCAAGTCATGAGCTAAAGCAACTCGACAAGATGTGAATACATCAAGATGCTTAAACGAAAAATGGTAACCCCATTTTGAGCTTAAACAATGAGTATGACCCATGATCAAGTGATCTCACTTGACTCCTAAGTCAATATACTCTAACATAGGTGACTTTGTCACCGACCATCTCTAGATGAAGTTCTCTCGTGTTCTTATTTGTGTGTTTGCATTTGTCTCATGCATATTTGTTTCCCCTTTCAAAAAAAAACTTCATCTAGATTTTTTTCTTTCTATTTGCTCTGCATTTTTCAGCATCCAATTCATTGCAAATCATTCAGTTAATTACTTGCAAATCTTTGTGAGACATTTCAAGTCTAGTGAGCTGAGGTGACAAATGTTTTCTCTGCGACGAACTCGATTTCACCGATTTGTTGTTTTCGGTCCAACCGAATCTTTTCGGTACAACCGAAGCATACCACTCGGTGCCACCGATTTCCCAACAGGAAAAACAATTTGCCACTTATTCTGTGTTTCTTTCAATCCAGCTCCACTCAATGAATCTTGTCCTCTACAAGCATCACAAATTTTTTCCAGTGCTTTGTGTTGTGACTCAAGGACCAAACCCATACACAACAACTTCCAGAAGACCCTTCTTGGAAATTGATGTCAAAGGGGGAGAGAGAGATCACATCAAAGCTTACCACTTAGAGATATCACATCAGAGAGAGTATTAAGAGGGAGAAAGAGATCTCCAGGGAGAGAGAATACTCAAGTAGACAGTATTTCTCAAGGATCCCAGATGCTTGGTATTCAAGAGGAGAGATGCCACATGTCTTTTTGGGGGAAAGACATGTTCATGTGTGCTTATTTGCTTTAAGCTCTGTTCATTTATATCTTTCAGCTCTGTTTTCAGCTCTGATTTTCTGTTCCCTATCTTCTCCCAATATCCCATGCTAGATTCAGGGGGAGCAAGAAATGTAAGGGAAAGGAATCATTCAAATTCCTTGCATATCTTTACTCTTGGGGACATGTCTTATCAAATGTGGTACTCAGTACTCACTCTCTACATGTCATCCCAGTCTTGGTATTCTTGTAGTTTCTTCTGTTTGCTCTAGCTAGTAGATGTACCTGTGTTATCTAACCTTGTTTGTGCAGGTTCATTTCACCCTAAGCCAACTCAAGACTACAAGGTAAGTATATGCATCATACTCATGTGTATGAGGAATTCTTGCTGATGTACATACTGTTTTGCAAGAAGGACTCATGAGCATGAAGGTATTTTCTTTAATATTCTTTGCTCTGATGAATATGGCCAAGATACATGTAACACATTGCCTACTCTATCATGGTTATGCTCTCACATGTTTCTATATTCCATATTCACATGATTGCATACATATAGGGGGAGCCTATACTTGTTACATGTCTTTCCGAAGCTTTACTTTGCTATTCTTTGTATCTTTATCCAAAGCTTTGATGTATGTTGCCATCAATTACCAAAAAGGGGGAGATTGAAAGCACAAGTCCTCCCTAGGTGGTTTTGGTAATTAATGTCAACATATCTCTGGTTGGACTAACACTTTTATCTATTATGTTTCAGATAAGTTCAACAATGGAGTGGCATGGACTAAAGGATGTGGGAACTCCTTCAAGATGCTAAGGACAAAGGATTGGCTCAAGCTTCAAGCTCAAGACTCTTCATTTTACATTTTAGTGATCCAAGATCACATTGAGTCTATAGGAAAAGCCAATACTATCAAGAAGGGATGAGGTGTTGCTTAATGAGCCTTTTGCTTCATGTGCTTAGTGATATGCTCCAAAACCCTCCACTACTTCTCACATCCACATATGACCTAAACCTAAAGTCAAACTCGGCCCTACCGATTCTTTCTATCCGGCGCCACCGAGTTCAGATGTCATAGCCACTACCACAAACCCTAAGCAAATCGGTTTCACCGATAAGAATATCGGTCTCACCGAGATGGGATTGTAATCTCTCTGTGTATGCCCATTACCAAAATCGGTCTCACCGAGTTTTTGCTATTGGTACTACCGATATTACAATGCAAACTTTCTGGTTAACATATTACCCAAATCGGTCTCACCGAGTTTGAGTAATCGGTCTCACCGAGTTTGCCTGACCAACTCTCTGGTTGCTAATCACCAAATTCGGTCTCACCGAGTTTGTGTAATCGGTCTCACCGAGATTACGTTATGCCCTAATGCTAACCATATCGGTCCTACCGAGATGCATTTCAGTCCCACCGAAAATCCTAACGGTCACTAGGTTTACTCAATCGGTCTGACCGAGTTTGATGATTCGGTCCCACCGAGTTTGGTAAATTGTGTGTAACGGTTAGATTTTGTGTGGAGGCTATATATACCCTTCCACCTCCTCTTCATTAGATGCGAGAGCCATCGTAACAAGCCTACACTTCCAGCATCCTATTTCTGAGAGAGAACTACCTACTCATGTGTTGAGGCCAAGATATTCCATTCCAACCATATGAATCTTGATCTCTAGCCTTCCCCAAGTTGCTTTCCACTCAAATCTTCTTTCCACCAAATCCAATCCTGTGTGAGAGAGTTGAGTGTTGGGTGGATTATCATTTGAAGCACAAGAGCAAGGAGTTCATCATCAACACACCATTTGTTACTTCTTGGAGAGTGGTGTCTCCTAGATTGGCTAGGTGTCACTTGGGAGCCTCCGACAAGATTGTGGAGTTGAACCAAGGAGTTTGTAAGGGCAAGGAGATCGCCTACTTCGTGAAGATCTACCGCTAGTGAGGCAAGTCCTTCGTGGGCGACGACCATGGTGGGATAGACAAGGTTGCTACTTCGTGGACCCTTCATGGGTGGAGCCCTCCATGGACTCGCGCAACCGTTACCCTACGTGGGTTGAAGTCTCCACCAACGTGGAAGTACGATAGCACCACCTATCGGAACCACGACAAAAACATCTATGTCTCCAATTGCGTTTGATTTCTCCAAACCCTTCCCTTTACATTCTTGCAAGTTTCATGCTTTATTTTCCGCTGCCTACATACTCTTTGCATTCTTGCTTGTTATGTATTGAGAATGTTAAACTTGTGCCTAAACTCCACTTAAACCTAAAGGAAGTTAAAAACTGCAACTTTGGTACTTAGTGTCTAATCACCCCCCCCTCTAGACACCTCTTCTCAAGATCCTATAGTTTCTAACTGCATTGAAGCAAGATTTAGGAATTGAGAACACTGAGTTTTGGACAATCATGTCAGACAAGCAAAAAGTATGTCTTTAATTTCTATCAAATAGTTGTGTGGTATATTTCTGTCAAATAATTTTGTTCCTATAATTTTGTGATATATTTCTATCAAATAATTTTGTTCCTATAATTCTGTGATATATTGCTGTCAAGTAATTGTGTGGTATATTCTGTCAAATAATTGTGTTCCTATAATTGTGTGATATATTTCTGTCAAATTATTGTGTGGTATATTTCTGTCAAATAATTTTGTTCCTTATGTTTAATATGTTTCATGCAGGGTTTAATAAAGGCAGTTAAAGAGTTGTTTCCTCTATCACCTCACAGATTTTGTGTGAGGCATTTGTGGCAGAATTTCAACAAGCACTTCAAAGGAGAAGCTTTGAAAAATCAACTATGGAAGTGTGCTAGGAGTACTACAGAGGCCCATGATTTAGGGAAAATATGAACCAGATGTTAGTGCTCAGCCAGGAGGCCCATGATTGGCTTGCAGAGTTGGACCCAAAAACATGGGTTAGGGCTTACCAGAATGATTTCCCCAAGTGTGATGTGCTGTTAAATAACAATTGTGAGGTGTTCAGCAGATATATTTTGGAGGCTAGGGAAATGCCAATCATAAGCATGATCTAAAGGATCAAATGGCAGAATATGGGAAGGAATTTTGCAAAGCAGCAGGAGAGTTTGAAGTGGCATGGTGCTATATGTCCAAAGATAAGAAAGAAACTAGAGAAGAGTGTAGAATTTTCTAGCACTTGTCAAGCTGCACCAGCTTTCAAAGGACTGTTTGTAGTGAATGATAGAGGAGTCACTACAAAAAAAAGACACATCCGTGAAATTTTGGGCCGAACAATTTTTTTTCTGTCATACATATGACACTTCTATGACGATAATTGTGACAAAACCCGGTATCATCATAGATGTGGTGGGCTCCTACTTCTATGACAAAAAATCATGACAGAAAATGGGCTTTTAAGTCTGGGCGGGCCGGAGACGCAGCTGCATGACATTCTTTGGGTCGTCCATGACGGAAAAAACCATGGTAGAAGTGAGGGGGAGGAAAATTTCGGGGAGTTGCCGGTTACGGTGGGAGGTCGGGGGCCGAGCGATGCACGTTTCTCACGTACACGTGCGAGGCGTTGGCTCTAACTGAACCCGAGCGAGGCGTGGGCTCTAACTGAACCCGAGCGATTGAACTGCAGGCTACGCGTTATTGAACCGAGCGATCGATCGATGGATGTTAACTGAACCCGATGGAGCGATTCCTTTCCTACTGCTGCTAACCGAAGCCGATCGATTGGATGAACAGTGAGTGTCATGGGGGGGGAGGGGGGGTTGGATGAACAGTGAGCGGTGGCGTTGCCTCTGGATGAACAGGACCCCGTGGTGTGGAGGGCTGGATGAGCAGTGAAGCGGTGGAGGTGTGGCCGTGGAGGGTGGTTGAACAGGACCCCGTGGTGTGGAGGGCTGGATGAACAGAGACGGTGGAGGGGTGCCCATGGAGGGTGGTTGAGCAGCTTGCGGTGGAGTAAGCGCGGTGGAGGTTGGATGAACATGAGCCCGCAGGCTGGAGGAGGTCGACGGTGGAGATGAACAGTATCCCGTGGAGTCCCGTTTTGCGGTACGCCACACCCCTCCCGATGAACAGGACCCCGTTTCGACCGTAGCGCTCCAACACAAGTCCGTTTCGTCCGTTTTGCGGTACGCCACACCCCTCCCGATGAACAGGGCCCCCATTTCGACCGTAGCGCTCCAACACAAGTCCGTTTTGTCCGTTTTGCGATACGCCACACCCCTCCTGATCAACAGGACCCCCGTTTCAATTGTAGGAGGTCCGTTTCCTCCGTTTTGCGGTACGCCACACCCCTCCCGACCAATAGGACCCCCGTTTCGACCGTCGGAGGTCCGTTTCCACCGTTTTGCGGTACGCCACACCCCTCCCGATCAACAGGACCCCGTTCCGAATGTAGGAGGTCTGTTTCCTCCGTTCTGTGGTACGCCAGACCTCGTTTCCATCGCCTGTTCCGTCCAAGCCCTCCCGATGAACACGACCACGCATTCGGTTCCCACGCGTTTCGTTGCCTCCCGATGAACACGACGCATTCCGTTGCCTCCCCATGAACACGACGCATTCCGTTGCCTCCCCATGAACACGACGACGACGTTGTTTCTCCGTTCTGACCCAGCCATGTACACGAGCCCTCGCCGTACGTATGCCCAGTAGGTGTTTGAGACCCCGCCCGTATGTACACATACATGGCCCTATTTTCTTTCTTGCACCCTGGCCGCTGTACGTACGTGTACATGCTACGTGCGCGCCTCTAGTACGACACGTGCGCGCCTCTACATCCACCAGTATATATGTACGTACCGTCACGACCAGAATGACAATGCTACATACGCCGACCGGTGGGTCCCGACCGCCGAGCACTTCCTTGCCTGCGAAGATGTAGTGGTGGGTCCCAGCAATGTCGGGGGCGAATCGTTTTTGCCCGGACGCACTTCCTTCCGTGCGAAGATGTAGCTGGTGGGTCCCAGCGATCGGGGCGAATCATTTTTTGCCGGACGCACTTCCTTGTGTGCGAAGGTGTAGCTGGTGGGTCCCAGCGGTGGGGAAAGCGTTTTTTCTGCGAAATACGGTGGCCCGTCCGGTGGGTCCCAGCTGTCGGTGGAGGAATAATTATTTTATGCGTGTAATGAGGAGGCACTTCCTTGCTGCGGCCGTGGACCCGGTATCGGCCTCTCCACGCGGTACTCTTCCGATGGAAGTCGGTCGTTGACCACATTGACCACGCCACGCCGAGAGCACCACGGCGGTGGACGAGGCGAGGCCTAGGAAGGGGACGACGGAGGCAGGAAGACTTGGCGCTTGTTTCCCACGAGGGGAGTACGACCTACGAGGGTTTACTGGTTCGTCTGCCGTCGCCGGAGAATAACAGCAGGTGTGGGTGAGTAGAGGGATGGCTAGGCCAGCGATGGGAGTACGGTGGGGCGGTGAGGCCTGCGCGGCAGCATAGCCGGCTGCGTGGAGGAGGGAGCAGGCAGTCCCGCCGGCGCTTGTTTGAGCGGCTATAACAGGAAAAGCAGAGATTGAAGAAGCACGACGGTCGTTGGATGGACATCCAACCATCAATGCTTGTGCGTCAACCTTTTTTTAGGAAAGCCTCAAATCAGTGGAAAACAGCATACAACCCATCTGCCATTATTTCTAATAATTTACAGCCCATTTGCTAATTATTAAGGTTTTTTTTTGGAACCCATATTCTTTTTGTTAGCATTACAGCCCATATTGTGGCCACGGTAAAAAAATTATACGAAATTTTGCATATTTTGGTGCGGTCCGAACTGTTTTTAATCCCGAAATTTCGACTCACATTCAAACTGATTTTAAAATCTTGAAATGAAAAAAATATATTTGATCTCCACGCATAAAAATTAATGTAATTTAAAATCTTGAAATGAAAAAAATATATTTGAAACTAATTGTCGGTTTGATGTGTTTTAAAAATGTACAGCCCATTTCTCATTACTGATGGGCTATTTTCTCGGCCAGCCGAATGAAAGCTCTCCTCGTCTTGAAAGATTTGCAGCCCAACAGGCCTGACAAAGCGACTTACTTGGCAAATCACAAAAAAACTGGGCTGTGGCCGTGGACCCAGTTGTCAGCCTCTCCACGTACAGTACTCTTCCGATGGAAGTCGTTCCTTGACCACGCCGCGCGGAGAGCACCACGGTGGTGGATGACGACGAGGCCTAGGGAGGGGATGACGTGGAGCCGGGGAAGATGCGACAATGGAAGCCCGCATGGAGAGAAGTATGAGGGTTCACTGGTTCGGCTGCGGTGTGAGGCTGCCATTGTCGCAGGGCCTGGCCAGGTGGGAATAGTAGCGGGCGGTGAGGCCTCCACGGCAACACAGCTGGCCACGGGAGGCAGGAACATGCGGCACGACCGGCGCTGCTTTGGGCAGCTGGAGCAAGAAGACCAGAGATTGAAGAAGAACTACGGCCGTTGGATAGACATCGTACGGTCACTGGAGCTAGAATCGTTCATATTGACTAAGTTGAGAAAGCCCTTCGTCCCCGTCAACTTAGTAGGCCCACAAGACAGCCTCCCACCAAGGTGGGTCCCAGCTAGCCGGGGGAGTATTCATTTTTTTGTGCGTAATAAGGAGGCACTTCCGGTGGGTCCGAGCTGACAGCGGGGGGAACGTTTTTTGCAAAATACGGTGGCACGTCCGATGGGTCCCACCAGTCAGGGGGAAATGATTTTTTCGCAAAATACTGTTGGCCCGTCCGGTGGGTCCCCGCTTTCAGGTGGAGGTATTTTCCGCGTAATAAGGAGGTACTTCCTTGCGGCTGCCATGGACCCAGCTGTTAGCCTCTCCACGTACAGTACTCTTCTGATGGAAGTCGGTCGTTGACCACATTGACCACGCCGCGCCGAGAGAACCACGGCTGTGGACGACGGCGAGGCCTAGGAAGGGAAAGACGCAGAGCCGGGCCACGGGAGGCAGGAGCAGGCGGTAGCACAGCCGGCCACGGGAGGTAGGAGCAGGCGGCATGACCGGCGCTGCTTTGGGCGGCTGGAGCAAGAAGACCAGAGGTTGAAGAAGCACTATGGCCGTTGGATGGACATCATACGATCACTGGAGTATTGACTAAGTTGACAAAGCCCTCCGTCCCCGTCAACTTAGTAGGCCCACAAGTCAGCCCAACAATATGGTCGGTCCCAGCTAGCAGGGGAGTATTCATTTTTTTTGGGCGTAATAAGGAGGCACTTCCTTGCGCGCGAAGATATAGCTGGCGGGTCCAACCTGTCAGCGGGGGGAACGTTTTTTTCACGAAATACAGAGGCCCTTCTGGTGGGTCCCAGCTGTCAGGTGGAGGAATCATTATTTTGCGCGTAATAAGGAGGCATTTCCTTGCGTGCGGCCGTGGACCCAGCTGTCAGCCTCTCCACGTACAGTCCACTTTCGATGGATGTCGTTCATTGACCATGTTGACCAGGCCGCGCCGAGAGCACCAGGGCGGCGGATGACAACGAGGCCTAGGAAGGGAACGACACGGAGCTGTGGAATACTCGGCGCTTGTTTCCCACGCGAGGAGTACGAGGGTTTACTTGGTTCGTCTGCCGTCACGGAGAATAACAACATGTGTGGGTGAGTGGAGGGATGGCTAGGCCAGCGATGGGAATGCAGTGGGGCCGTGAGGAGGCGCAGCATAGCCGGCCGCGGGAGGAGGGAGCGAGCAGTCCCGGTGCTTGTCTCGAGCGGCCGGAGCATGAAGGGCGGAGATTGAAGAAGACGACAGCCGTTGGATGGACATCCAACGATCCATCGCTCTCGTGTGTTGACTAAGTTGATGTATGCTATGCAAAGGCGTCAACCTTTTTTTATGAAAGCATACGCGTCAACCTGTAGTAGGCGCACAAGTCAGCCTCAAATCTATGGAAAACAGCATACGCCCATCCGCCATTATTTCTAATAATGTACAGCCCATTGCTAATTCTTAAGGTTTTTTGGAGCCCATCTTCTTTTTGTTAGCATTACACCCCATATTGTGGCCACGGTTAAAAAGTATACGAAATTTTGCATATTTCGATGCGGTCAACTGTTTTTAATCCAGAAATATAGATTCACATTCAAACTATTTTGAAAAATAATTTATATAAATATAAAATCCAAATAATTGTCCACGCATAAAAATCAATGGAATTTAAGATCTTGTAATGAAAAAAAATTGAAACTAATTCCCGGTGTGATGTGTTTTAAAATGTATCGCCATTTCTGGGCAAACCGAATGAAACTCTCATCGTCTTGAAAGATTTGCAGCCAAATAGGCCGATAAAGCAAGTAGGCCTTGTTTGGGTATTTCTTTTAAAAAAATAGAACTGGGCTAGCCATTTTCAACAAGAAAAAAACACAACTGGGCTCATGATGTGGTAAACATAAATAAAACCCTGGCTAGACGGGCCACAGCCCCCGCACAGCCCCGTTGTTACCCTGATCCTTCGCTAAAACTAGTATAAATAACAACTGCTTGTTCCTAAAAAAAATTGTGTGACTTGCTGGGTCCCTGGTGTCAGCCCCTTGTAGTGTAATTCTCTCGTTTATTGACTACGTTGACAATGGCGTGAGCCCCAGATGTCCAACCATTAGGAGGAACCATATTTTTTGGCTTGTACTATAGAGGCACTTGCTTGCGTCATCGCCATGACGCTGTTGGGTCCCTACCGTCATCCTCTCCACGCACAATCATATCCTTGTTCCTCTCGGTTGTTGTGATGTTGACAATGCAAGAGGGAGGTGCACACAAGACGGCGAAGCGAACCAAGGCCGCAAGGCGGAGGACGACGGCGAGGCCTCGAACGGAACGAACGGGAGCCGTTGAAGATGCGCCGGTCCAGTCGCAGGCGGAGGGGAGTACGAGGGTTGACTGGTTCGGGCATGGGTGCATGTTGGGGCTGACATCGCCGGAGAATAACAGGACGTGTGGGGAAATATAGGGAGGGACTGGCCAACGTTGGAGAATGCGTATGGTAGAGGCGGAGGCGCAGCCGACCATGGGAGGCGGGAGGCGGCGGAGCCGACGGGTGGTCTGCAGTTTGGTAATTTGGAGGAAGAAGAAGACAAGAGATAGAAGATACCTGACGGATGTTGGATGTCAATCCAACGGTGGTAGGCGTAATCGTTCTTGGTAGCTAGTAAGTCGACACCACCTTGGATAGGCTATTTCCTCGCGGGTCCCAAATGTCAGAATCCAAACTTTTCACGGTCATGCAGCCTTTCCTATGAAAATTTACAGCCCATTTTATGTGCTAGTTCGAAATAAGTTTGTGGGTGCTGGTGGGGGCTAATCACTTGGCTTTTGTAATGCACAATGAGCTCAAGCAGCCGGCGTGAGTGATGTTATTTCCCTTGGTTGTGATTTGTTACAATATTTCACTCTAAATTAGACGAATGGCAAGCCATTTGCCTTGTTTCAAAGAAAATATGATAGTCACAGCCGAGTTGAAAAGGGCAGGAACATCTAACTCCAGCTTACAAACTGTACAAAAGCACGAGGGTTGATTGTTCATCAGGTTTACAAAAAACCCAGATTGAAAAGGGCAACAACATCTAACTCCAGCACTATTTTTGGCAGTCACAATCAACTGGATCGGTCAGGTCCATAGAATGAACATCCTGGGTCGTAAAATTTACTGGATTATGACCACAATATGTTGTAAATAGAAGCCCGACACGTTCAGAAGCTCTTTTGCCCACCTGAAACTCCTTTTTTTGCTCTTTGACATACCCATCCGTCAAAACCATGCTGCTGATAAACTTAAGCCTGATGGACAATAGTAACCTCGCATTCAGCAGGAAGAATGTGACAAATCTTGTGTTTGCACGGTTGGCTACATATCGTTCTAGCGTTATTGTCTTCAATCGAATCTCATGAGAAGTGAGAAAATTCCGATGCTTATGAATCCACCGATTGGTTATAACTTTCTTAACCCGTCCTGTTGCCTAAATAAACATGAAGATTGAAAACAGTTAAGGTCTAAAAGAAGAGTGTCGAAAGAGCAACAGCTGAACGGTTAATTCTAGTACACTATATGCGGGCTTCCAATGTGCGTGAAATTATCACCTTTATATACAACTTCTCCAGACATGGAAAGCATCGCAGCAAGCTAATAATCTTGTTCAGATCAAAACTATTCATTTGGATATATAAGATCTTGACAGAATCCAGCACCATTGATATGCCATCCATGGAGAAACTCTTCATTGAGCATAGAACATAATATTAGTACAAAATGTGTACTCCAAGATGATATATAAATTATGCGCAGAAATTTAAAATGCAGCTTATGGTTACAAGTGTAGATGATAATATAAAGTACCAAGAACTGTGGAGCCAAACACCATATTGAAATGAGCACAGAGATCATGTATTACACCCAAGGTCTCCAGTTTAGGGCGCAGAGAGGACGGTTATTTGCAACGGTGAATAACTAGAATCAAGGATCAACCTTTGAAGTGAAGGGCATCTTGGATAATGAGCTGCCTTCCATCAAAAGAAATTCCAATTCTTACAAGGTTAGGCGACTTTATTTGGAGACAACCGATTCTAACTGTGAAAACAAGCACCAAGCACTCCAGTATAAGGCAAGCTGGAGTGGATGATGTTGTGCAATGAGGCCTCCGATATCTGAACCCACACAAGTGAAAGTTTCTTGAGAAATGGGAGTCGAAGGTTTAGTACCAGTTGTGCAGTAGGTAGCACAACACAAAGGTGGCGGTGTGGAGAGAGAGGAAAACCGCGAGATGGACATCGGTCTTTGAGGCACAAGTTCATGGTGTTCGGTATGTGGTATGTGATTTCCAGGGGAATAGTAGAACTCAACCAGCTGTAGTTCTGTGAATTCAGGGGATTTCAGCCAGGCGTCCACCGTGCAGGGCATGGTATGCTTGCTCAGATAGCATGACGGGATGAAGAGGCTTTGAACGGAGCCCTGGTGGGAGGAGATGATAGCTCTGGGGATTTCAAAATCACTGAAGAGAGATAGCTGACGACAGTCGAAATTAAGGGGCACGACACGTCATAGAGGGTGCCACCGAATTGAGAGGACTTGGGTGCGGCAGCAATCCTTGGTGGGGAGAAGCGAGATGATATCCCCAAGGATGGCGTCCGGGAGATAGCTGATGCAGTCCACCCGTGATTCTACAGGTTCCTGGGATCCAGTGGGGGCGGGGTCGCCGCTTCTCCCCGCGCTGCCGGGTGTGGGATCTACAACAGGCGTCGCCGCTGGCGGGAGCCTCATCTTCTTGGCGCTGGGGTCAGCCGACTCCATTTTCCTCGAGGGTGTCGCGTCGCGCTCACGGATTTGAGCAGAGTAACGAATGACGAGCCTAGTTGTAGTGCGAGCGAAGAAGAAGGGGAGCCGGGGGTTTTCTGTAGGAGTGAGGAAGAAGGGGAGCTGGGGTTTTCTGTCGGAGTGAGGTGAGGAATTTGGGGGTACGAGTGGGCGAGTGACGTGAGGTGGGTGGGAGCGAGGAGGAAGAAGAGCACCCAGGTTTTTTTTGTGGGGGAGGGGGGCGGTGTGCTGGGTGTGGGTAGCACCTTTTGAATTGATTTTACTATTTACTAGTGTGGATTGGCTGTTTTGTCTTGGGCCCAGAGAAACAATTACTACTAGTACAGTGGAGACACTCTACAGCTACCCAGAAAAACAATTACTACTAGTACAGTGGAGACACTACTGCTTCTGGCTCCTTGTCGGTGTCAAAACCGGCGGATCTTGGGTAGGGGGTCCCGAACTGTGCGTCTAGCCGGATGGTAACAGGAGACAAGGGACACGATGTTTTTACCCAGGTTCGGGCCCTCTCGATGGAGGTAAAACCCTACTCACTGCTTGATTAATATTGATGATATGGGTAGTACAAGAGTGGATCTACCACGAGATCGGAGAGGCTAAACCCTAGAAGCTAGCCTATGGTATGATTGTTGTTCGTCCCCACGGACTAAAACCCTCCGGTTTATATAGACACCGAATAGGGTTAGGGTTACCTGAGTCGGTTACAATGGTAGGAGATCTACACATCCGTATCGCCAAGCTTGCCTTCCACGCCAAGGAAAGTCCCATCCGGACACGGGACGAAGTCTTCAATCTTGTATCTTCATAATCCAGGAGTCCGGCCAAAGGTCATAGTCCGGCTATCCGGACACCCCCTAATCCGGGACTCCCTCAGTAGCCCCCGAACCAGGCTTCAATGACAACGAGTCCGGCGCGTAGATTGTCTTCGGCATTGCAAGGCGGGTTCTTCTCCAAATCCTGTGTCCCTGTTTGAATAGTGTCCGGCTTCTTGTAAACATCCGCTCCTTGGCTTCCACGCCCAATAATGGCCATCTTCCACGTGTTGAATGAATGCGAAAAGCCAGGGTATTTTTACATTTACCCCCCTAGCTGCGCAAATGAGCTGCCTATATAAGAGACGAGGATCTAGATCCAAATCACACCACCTTCCCTTCGCGAGCTTTCATCGGAGCGCATCTGACAGAAACCCATTCCATCATGGACAGTCGACGCGGCTCCTCCTCTCGCCCTCCTAGTCCTCAGCCTGGAGATTGGGAGAGATGCTCCGTCCCGCACAGCGAGTTAGTGACGCTCCAAACCAAGGGGTTTCTTCCCCCAGCCTTCATGGTTCCGGTTCGAGCCGGACTCGCCACCTATAAGGGCGGAAAACAAGCGGAGGCGTCCCAGTCCCTCCCGAGGAGAGCGGGTATGCCTTGTCCCTTATTTGATAAGAGGGCTCGGATTTCCAATTCATCCGTTTCTCCGGGGGCTCCTGGAGTTCTATGGCCTCTAGTTGCACAACCTTACGCCTGCCTCCATTCTGCATATTGCGGGCTTCGTGGCCCTTTGCGAGCTGTTTTTGGGCATCGAGGCTCATTTCGCGCTGTAGAAGAGGCTGTTCTGCCTCGTACCCCGTTCTCAGGAGGGGTCGATATATCAAGTGGGCGGAGCCGAACTATGGCGCATCGCCGGGACCGGATATCTATCCGGAACCCCGAAGAAGGCGTCCGAAGACTGGCCTTCGGAATGGTTTTATATAGAAGACGTCCCCCTGCCGGACCCTGTTCGGATCGGCCTCCCGGAGTTCAGTAATGCTCCTCTGAAGAAACGTCTAAGCTGGCGTCCTCGGAGCCCCCAGAGGGAGAATGACATGGACGTCCTTTACCTAATGAGCCGAATAAGGTTGTTGGCTCATTCCGGATTGACCATGATCGGCGTCATGGCCACATGCATTATGCGGGGAGTGCAGCCGCTCCAGTATAGGGGCCACCCCATGTGGGATTTCAACGGGGAGGATGATGCCACCCGTCATGGTCGTAAGGGGCCTGGATCGGTCGCCAATCTGATGAAGATCTTGTCCGCATTGTACAAAGGAGAAGAGGAAGAATTTCTTCGCGTCAATCCTCAGGACGGGTTTTGTATGAACAATCCTCCAAGCTGGGTAAGCGGACATTTCTTTATGCCCATCCGTTCCATATTCCCATAGTTAAGTACCTTATCGTGTGATCTTGTCGCAGGAATTGCGCCGGGCCGTAAAGGATATACACAGCCCACCTCCACAACCTGAGGATCCGGAATGGTCCCTCGATCCGGCCTCCCAAGAGGATCCAGACATATTTGTGGAGCTGATCGATGGGGTATTTTACCAACTGAGCATCGAAAATGCCTTGGTTGCCATTACGGCCGATTACCCCGGAATATTTCCAGCCTCACAGGTAATTGAGATCGAAGTCCCAATACTTTAGAAACGATCCCTCCGTGCTTATCTTTGACCACCGTATATCGATGGTGTTTTGCAGGAGCCCTTGAGGCGGAAGGCCGAACTCGCGTGGCCAGCCAACAAGGCAAGACGGCCCAGCAGGCTAAAACGAAGTGCGGTCCGGGCTGAAGCGCCGGCGCAACGGTATGGCGTGTCGCCTTATTCCCAGGTTTTATTCCGGAAGGCATACTAACGCTCGCGCTCTTTTCAGGAAAAAGAGCGCTCGCCTGACTATATCCGGAGAGGTTGCCAATCGAGCCTCCGCCAACCAGGCTTCAAAGCTAGGCCCAGAAGCGGAGGCGAACACTAGGCGTGCATCGGACGCTCCTCCGAAAGAGGATGCCGACAGATTGTCCGCCACCAACTCCGAGGTGGAGAGTGCCATGAATCATAGGGGCCGCCGGACAATTCTTCGTGACGCATGTTTCTCCCAAGAGGCATTGGATGCCTTCAATTCGGGAGATGCGCACCTCCGTGCCGCTCAAAATGGTCTAGCCAGAGCCACGGAGCAGTATGTGAAAGACATAAGGGTGAGAAAATTTGATGGTTATATATACCAGTAGCCCCCGAGACTTAAAATAGATATAATAACTGATTTAAGGATCATTTATTGTGCAGGATCTTACAGAAAAGAATACCCAATTGTCCCAGGAGCTTGAAGAGTGAAAGCCCAAATTGAGGCCGCACAAGCCGCGACAGGGGAAGCTAAGGAGACCCCCTCTGGTAACATACACTTTTAAAAGATAAGTATGTTATGAAGTGCGGCGTGTGTATAGATCTGACAATGACATTGCAGATGGCACCGGGGTAGATCTGGACAAGCAACAGCTCTTGCACCGGTTAAAGGCCGGCGAGAACGTGCTTACGAGGGTGAGGCAGGAGAAAAATAATCTCCAAGATGCCAACACCCAGCTGGGTGAGGAGCTAAAGGTTGTTCGTGCCCAGCTGTCTGACTCCATTAAGGAGAATCGGCAGCTTCGACGCGGCATTTTTAGTAAGTGCTTAAACGAACTTTTGAAAAACAGAGTTCAGCGAGGAAGTCGACTAACAGAGTTATGTCTGTAGGTATGCTCACAGGCCGTCTGCAGAGGAAATGCCCGGTTCTACGGGTGACCTTCTTCCCGAGCTCTTACAACTGCACGAACGAGTTCGACATGTGATGAAAGGCGTCGCCCAGGCCTTGTGGCATCTGTCTCCCTGCCTGAAGGCCTTGGGGAGCTTGCAGAGAGGCTCCAGGGAGCGCGGCGGCGCTTCCGATTATGGAAGATATCGGCCTGCCGTCAAGGCGCCAGGGAGGCCTGGGCCATGGTGAAGACGCGGTACACGAAGGCTGACCCATACCACATGGCTGAGGTCGGACCTGTGGGGCCCGACGGGAAGGAGATCCCTTTGAGCTTAGTATACGGCCAGGTAGAATTGGCATAAAGTATTCCCAGCAGGATCAGAACTAGACAGCTGTTAGATGGCATTGAAGAGGAATACAATCAGTCAAATTGACTATGTAATTTAAAGTGACATGTAAAATGCCTTCTAGCCGGATTGTAGATCGTTTGTCTTAGCGGACCTTTTTGCTTCAACCTCGGGACCCGATAGTCCGGAGTGTGTCTGAATACCCTCGCGGTTATATAAAAACCGGGGAACGCGTGGAGACCAGGCGTAGGGGTCATTAGTGCTTTATCAGACAAGTGCCCAACTAGTTATGTTATATTACATGGTTAGTAAGAAACATCTTCCAGGGAGAATAGTTTCGTTAGGGGTTCCTTTCACAGGAGGCATGCCCTAAAGTGCATGTCCATCACAAAAGCGAGAAAAACATGTGGGGCAGATAAATAAATAGGTAAGAAATCTTCTTTTAGTTCACCGACCGAATATTCTCTTAAGAACGCTTAGCTTTGGCTTCACCCAGTCTGAGGTACACATCCGGTGACCGGCAGTAACAATCGCAGAGGTGCTCCCTTTACCACCTAGCCGAACAATCGGGAACGTAGGGGTAAGCACGAGCCAGCAACCCAGCTTGGCCAAAATTTAAGTCATATCGATGCATATAATGGTGAATAAAAGGTACATGCGGAAGTGTGACACATGTATTGGGCATGAAGCCCTTATAATTAAGCTTCTGTGAAAGAAGCCCCCAGGTACAATGAGCGCAGATAGCGCGTCAAGGGTGTGCGAACAATGTGCTAACTAGCCTTCCAAGGCTTGAAAGAAAAAAGTAGGGAGAAGGAGAAAAATAGAAGACAGCTAAAATGTAAAATATGGACAGAGGAAGGAGACGAACTCAGAATCCGGCGCTAGGCGTAGAATCTTCGGAGACGTGTTGCGTTCCATGGGTTCGGCTCGAGTCGGTTATCCGATGCATCTCACAGAAGGTACGCTCCACCGGTCAGGACTTGGTCGATGATAAAGGGACCTTCCCATTTCGGCTTTAGTTTGTCCTTTTTCTTGTCCGGCAGGCGTAGAACTAGCTCGCCAACATTGTAAATTTTGGCCCGTACTTCTCTGCTTTGACATCTTCGAGCCTGCTGTTGATAGAATGCGGAACGGGCTTTTGCTACGTCACGCTCCTCCTCCAAGGCGTCCAAACTGTCCTGCCGATCGAGCTCGGCTTCTCTTTGTTCGTACATGCGCACGCAAGGTGAGTCATGAATTATGTCGTAGGGCAGAACTGCCTCTGTGCCGTAGACCATAAAGAATGGTGTGAATCCGGTCATGCAATTCGGAGTGGTCCGCAGCCCCCAGAGTACGGAGTCGAGCTCCTCTACCCAGTCCGTGTTAGATTCCTTGAGGGACCACACTAATCTGGGTTTGATGCCGCTCATAATTAGACCATTTGGTCGCTCAACTTGACCGTTAGTTTGAGGGTGATAGACTGAGGCGTAGTCGAGCTTAATGCCCATGTTTTTGCACCAGAGTTTGACCTCGTAAATTTCATGCCATTATCAATGATGATGCTGTGGGGGACACCGTAACGGTGTACGACCCCTGATATGAAGTCTATCACCGGTCCGGATTCGGCCGTCTTGACAGGCTTGGCCTCTATCCATTTGGTGAATTTATCCCCCATGACCAGTAGGTATTTTTGCTTGTGGGTTCCCCCTTTAAGGAGGCCGACCATGTCAAGCCCCCAGACCGCAAAGGGCCAGGTGATGGGTACAGTTTTGAGGGTGGTGGATGGCATGTGGCTCTGATTAGCAAAGAGCTGGCATCCGACGCATCGTTGGACTAAGTCCTGAGCATCTGCCCGGGCCGTCGGCCAATAAAATCCTGTACGGAAGGCCTTGCCTACAAGGGCCCGGGCTGCGGCATGGTGCCCGCCGAGTCAGGCATGTATTTCAGCCAGAAGATTCCGCCCTTCTTCTTCGGAGATACACCTTTGAAGGACTCCGGTTGTGCTTTTCTTTTAAAGCTCACCCTCATGCACTATGCAGCGGGCCTCGTTTTGGTCCTTGGGGAGTTCCTGCCTGGTTAGGTAGGCTAGGAATGATTCTATCCACGGGGCAATGACTTCCATTATTACGTGGGCTGAGGATGTTATTTCGTTGGTAGAACCACCAACTGTGTCAGAATGTTCGGTGTGGGGCAGTGCGGTTGGGTCCTGATTATTATTTCCGGACTCTTCCTCCCATAATACGGATGGCTTAAACAGCCTCTCTAGGAAAATGTTGGGGGGACAGCGTCGCGCTTTGCGCCGATGCATGCCAACACGTCTGCTGTCTGGTTGTTGTCCCGGGCTATATGGTGAAATTCGAGCCCCTCAAACCGAGCTGACATTTTTAGGACGACATTGCGATAGGCTGCCATTTTCGGATCCTTGGCATCAAAGTCTCCATTTATTTGTGATATCGCGAGGTTCGAATCCCCACACACCTCTAGGCGTTGAATTCCCATGGAGACTGCCATCCGGAGACCATGTAGAAGGGCCTCGTATTCGGCTGCGTGGTTGGAGTCTGTATACATTATCTGGAGTACGTATTGAACTGTATCTCCGGTTGGGGACGTCAGAACGACGCCAGCTCCCAGGCCAACCAACATTTTGGAGCCGTCGAAGTGCATTATCCAGTTGGAATATGCGCCGTACTCTTTAGGGAGTTCGGCTTCGGTCCATTCGACGACGAAGTCGGCCAAAACTTGCGACTTAATAGCTCTCTGTGGCTTATAGGTTATGTCAAACGGGAGGAGCTCAATGGCAGATTTGGCAATCCGGCCCGTCGTGTCACGGTTGTTTATAATGTCGTTAAGGGGTACTTCGGAGGCTACTGTTATTGAACACTCTTGAAAGTAGTGTCACAGCTTCCGGGATGCCATAAACACGACGTACGCTCTCTTTTGATAATGTGGGTACCGTGACTTGCATGGAGTTAGGACAGTGGACACGTAGTAAACTGGTTTTTGAAGAGGGAACTTGTGTCCATCCGCTTTCGCTCGTTAACGAGCACCGCGCTTACAACTTGATGAGTTGCCGCGATGTATAATAGCATTGGTTCGCCCATGTTGGGCGCGGCCAGGACCGGGTTTGTTGCCAATATGGCTTTTATTTCTTTGAGTCCGGCCGTGGCGGCATCCGTCCACTCGAAGTGTTCGGTGCATCGGAGGAGGCGATAAAGGGGTAATGCCTTTTCTCCCAAACGGGAGATGAAGCGGCTTAGAGCCGCCACGCATCCAGTCAATTTTTGTATTTGTTTGAGGTCTTTTGGGATATCCAATTGTGACAGAGCTCGGATATTGGCTGAGTTTGCTTCAATTCCTCTACCGGATACAATGAAGCCCAAGAGCTTTCCGGCTGGTACGCCGAAAACGCATTTTTCCGGGTTGAGCTTAATGTCATATGTTCGGAGATTATCGAATGTGAGCCTCAAGTCGTCTACTAGAGTTTCGACGTGCTTGCTTTTGACGACCGCATCATCTACGTATGCCTCCACTGTTTTGCCGATCTGGTTTTCCAGACATGTCTCAATCATGCACTGATATGTTGCACCGGCATTTTTGAGCCCGAAGGGCATTGTGTTGAAGCAGAATGGGCCGTATGGAGTGATGAATGCCGTTGCGGCTTGGTCAGGCTCTGCCATCTTAATTTGGTGGTAGCCGGATTATGCATTGAGGAAACACAATGAACCATGTCCTGCGGTAGCATCGATGATTTGATCGATGCGGGGGAGGGGGAAGGGATCCTTTGGGCAAGCCTTGTTGAGGTCCTTGAAATCGACGCATAGGAGCCAGGATTTGTCCTTCTTTGGTACCATCACCAGGTTTGCTAGCCAGTCCGGATGTTTTATATCTCTGATGAATCCGGCCTCCAATAGTTTGGCTAGCTCCTCTCCCATGGCCTGTCTCTTTGGTTTGGAGAAACGCCGAAGAGCCTGTTTGACTGGCTTGAATCCTTTTAGGATGTTTAGGCTGTGCTCGCCAGCCGGCGTGGGATTCTGGCATGTCCGAAGGGTGCCGAGCAAAATGTCCCAATTTTCGCGTAGGAATTCTATTAGTGCGGCGTCTACATCAGGATTTAATTGTGCCCCGATGGAGGCTGTTTTGGTAGGGTCTGTTGGATGGACTTGGAATTTGACTATTTCGTCCGCTGGTTTGAAGGAAGTGGATTTGGATCTCTTATCGAGTATCACATCGTCCCTATTCACCGTGGAGCGCAGCGCAGTGAGTTCCTCGGCCGCTAGGGCTTTGGATAGTGCCTCAAGGGCCGGCGGCTGTCTTATTTTCAGCGGAGTCTTTGTGTCCGGTCACTAGCAAGAGTAATGATTCCGTTGGGCCTGGGCACTTTGAGCTTCATGTACCCATAATGGGGTATAGCTTGGAAAATTGTGAATGCCTCTCGCCCTAATAGAGCGTGGTATCCGCTGCTGAACGGGGCTACTTGGAACGTGACTTCCTCGGACCTATAATTATCCGGCGTGTCGAACACCACATCCAGTGTGATTTTTCCTGTACAGCGTGCTTCCCGACTGGGGATTATTCCTCTAAAGATTGTGCTTCTTCGCTCAATGCGGCTCCAGTCTATCTCCATTTGTCGGAGGGTTTCCTCGTAAATGAGGTTCAATCCGCTGCCACCGTCCATGAGTACCTTGGTAAGGCGAAGGCCGTCCACTATCGGACTGAGGACCAATGCAGCTGGTGCTCGGGCTGTTCGGAATTTAGGTTCTTCACTGGCATTAAAGGTAATAGCCGTGTCACTCCATGGGTTTATTGTTTCTACTTGGTAGACTTCGGCGAGGCTACGGAGTGTTCGTTTTCGCATATTATTTGATGCGTAAGTCTCGAAGACTGTTAATACCGTACTGGTATCCTTGGGTTGGTGCTCTAGAGCTAGAAGCTCTTGGTCAGTTTTGGCCACCTGCCGTAGTATCCAACATGCTCTAAGGCTATGAGTTGGAGTGGCGCCCTCTGTATTATGAATTTTACAGGGTCCATTGAGCCATCCCTCCAGTACGGTTCCATGCCCTATAGAGGGTTTTTGCTTTTTGGTATTTAACCCAGGTGCCTGGCGATGATGCACCCTTTTATTTCGGACTGGGGTTGTATTCAAGGCCGGATTGTCCCAAAATCTTGATTCGGTTTTCCAGGCGCTTTCCATCGCACAGTACTTTCGTACTATGGACGCCAAGTCGGCAAAGCATGTGATGTGATGGTGACTTATTGCGTTTAGGTTCCCGTTGTCCGTGCAATTTCTGCAGAATAATGAGATTGCATCCTCCTCGCGGCAGTCCTTTATCCTGTCCATAACCAGGAGGAATCTGGCCCAGTAATGGTGTACTGTTTCTGCGAGCTCTTGCCAACTTTGAGATAGGTCGCTTATGTTTGGGTGGGCGGGTGGAATTAAATCCGAAACCGTGCCCAATCTCAGACTTAAGGGCCAAGGAGCTTCCGAACTTGGAAGCTTGGATTCTTGGATGTTGTCCAATGAATCTAGCCCGCTGCCTGACTTTAGGTTCAGGGCTTGAGTGACATCCTCTCCTCCGCGGGAATCCGGCATGGAGGGATTGGGAATCCGGACGTAGCTAGTCCTTAAGATATAAGAAGGGTCGCCGTATTGTTCCTCCACCACAGCAACGTGGTGGGTAACCTGGGGAGAGTTAATCTCTCTCAGATCGGGTTTAGGCCCAATCTGATCATAGTCTGTGGCGACTCCCAGGGCGGCGATGCGATCCAAGAGCTCGTTTAAGGAAGAGAGCTCCATCGGATCTAATTGCTCGGCGAGCTCCGAGTTAAAATGAAGATTGCTTTCGATGACCCGAGAAGTCATCGTCGGCGCGGCGGCTGAACAGGCGGTCATAAGAAAACCGCCTAGCCGGAGAGTTTGGTCGGGAGCCAAAACTTCTTTAGCAACAATCCCGTCTTTAAAGACGGGATGAGGCATCCTTCCTGACAGCGACGACACAGAGGAACTCTCAATGAAAGCACCAATGTCGGTGTCAAAACCGGCGGATCTCGGGTAGGGGGTCCCGAACTGTGCGTCTAGGAGGATGGTAACAAGAGAAAAGGGACACGATGTTTTTACCCAGGTTCGGGCCCTCTCGATGGAGGTAAAACCCTACTCCTGCTTGATTAATATTGATGATATGGGTAGTACAAGAGTGGATCTACCACGAGATCAGAGAGACTAAACCCTAGAAGCTAGCCTATGGTATGATTGTTGTTCATCTCACGGACTAAAACCCTCCGGTTTATATAGACACCGAATAGGGTTAGGGTTACACAGAGTCAGTTACAATGGTAGGAGATCTACACATCCGTATCGCCAAGCTTGCCTTCCACGCCAAGGAAAGTCCCATCCGGACACGGGGCGAAGTCTTCAATCTTGTATCTTCATAATCCAGGAGTCCGGCCAAAGGTCATAGTCCGGCTATCCGGACACCCCCTAATCCGGGACTCCCTCACTCCTCCTAGGTCATTGAAACGTCTCCCTCTACTGAATGCCATTATACTTTTGTTCACCGACATGTGGGCCATGCAGCGCGCGGGCTCAAATGCCATCCACCAAATTAGAAGGCGATGCAAAGTGAGAGTCACCACGGTCGTAGTGCGGCAGTAACGAGCCGTCATATCACAAAACCCCACCTCCCCGCAGTCTAAGTTTGACGGACGAAGCAACCATCATTTCACTCTTTGCTGAATCCCCTTCTCCCTCACCATCTTCAAGAAAGCCAACACTTTTCGCATCGCCTTGTTCTTCTCTCCCAACGAAGGGAAGGTAAGCGGATCCATTATGTTGGTATATTTTCGTTCAGAGAAAAAAAAGAACTTTTGCAAAGCAGTAACCGGTCCTCACTCTCTTTTTTGTTTCATTGTCATTGCGATTGTGTTTTCCTTTCAGTAGTCTCCTAGTATTCGTCAGTTTCATGATGGACCAAGGAGAACCAGGCAAAGATCTGCCGATATTGGAGCAGACGCGGGAGGCTGATCCCCACGAGACAGAGAGCTCCAAGAAGATGGTGGCAAGCACCGAGCCGGCCCCAGATACGCTCACGACCACTACTGAGATGGTCAACGCCCCGTTTGAGGTTACAGCCCCCGTGGCACTGCAGGAGCAGTTTTCCCCCTTCGAGGATGTGTCCCCCCTCCCCCCCGCTAAGCTGCCCAAGGTGATTTCCTTCTTTGCCGATCTCGATTGTGGTTTTTCATCTAAGTATGTGGTGATTTTTTTAGAAAAGGAAGTATGTGGTGATTAATAATGCAAAATTTTATTAGCTTCGATGCCATGCTATACATAGTGGTTTAAATAACTTGTGTTTCTTATACTGAAAAGTAATTCATAATTTGTTTATGTTTCAATTAGAGCCCTGATGCAGATAAGGATTGTGTGGTTGTGCATGTCACTCGCTATGAGGCGGACGACCTGAATATACGCACTGGGAAAACAGAGTTCTTAGGCTGTTGGATCCTGGAAGCCATTTGTGGTTATACCAACGAATAGGTGTATTGCAGCCTCACTGTTGTCAGGCATGTTGTCCAGGGTGTACTGAAGCACAAGAAGTTCAAAGCTACTCCTTCGTTTGTGAGGCATACTGTTCTTGTCAAGCTTACGCAGGAAGATGACGTGGCATGCCTCCACAAACAAGTTTATCAGTGGCAAGGCCACAAGGTTGTCTTCATGAAGGTTCACAGGATTGAGCTACTGCGGGACGTCCTCGATGATGTTCATGGCAAGGTCCGTCTTGTCTCCAGCCCAAATTAGATCGAGGCATGAAATAGTTGCCCCAACTAGTGTTTAGTAGTAGTTTGGATTGTGTCTAATTATCCGAACCTTGCCTGTTATCGACCCCTCTGGGGCTAGTACTCTGTTTGAATCTGTCTATGGGAACTGCTGCTACTTTTGTGTGCCCGTGAATCGTATAAGCAACTATGTATTTTGTTACAGTGGTTCATGCAGTTAATTGAGGCCACAATGTATTAAATTCCAAATGTTCAACGCTAGTCTAGCGCTCATGTGGAACACTCACATTAAACTCGTCTTCATAAAAATCTTGAAAAGCATAAGTTAAGCAGTTTTATACATCTCAATGATTCATAGAACATAACAAACATATACTAGTTCACAACAAAAGACAAAGTTGTGAGAAGGTTTACAAATTAGGAAAAAACAAGCAAGGCTTCTTCGAAAAGGGCCTCCCGGCAGCTTAAATTTCCTGGAGTTCACTCTGGTTTTTCTTGTTGCCACCATCCGTGGTTAGGTTCTCTCATTCCGTAATAACCAGTTATAATTGTGGTCTCACCTGGAATGCTGAACTGAACCATGCAGTGTACTGACCAGGTGAAATTCTTGTGCATTCCACTAAATTTAAGCACCGCTATTTGCAGAAATAAGCAGACCACAATGCCTCTTGTCCGCACACCTGTCCAAAAAACCGCCGTGCAGCCGTGCCAGCTAGTCCTCGGTCCATGGATGAACTGGTAGAAAGTGCATTCCGGACTAGGATGCATTTGTTTACGCTCGTCCCTGCACTGCAATCAGGAAGTAAAACGTATGAATCAACCGTTTAGATTGTGTATGTCATTCTACCTTAGTTACTACCAATGTAGGGATACCTTGAAGACAGGAGGTTAGACGACTCAAGAACGAGGATAGCCATCTCATTTTTGTAGCTTGTACTAAAAACTGAGGTGTGTGCTTTTGATTGCGCGGATAGAAACGATACGGAGACAAACATCCCGAAATGATATGGAGACAGACATCCCTGTTTGCGCAAATCCGAAATACGGTTATTTAAATAGTGACAAATATTAATACTTTCCCTCGTTTCCTCTTAGAACCAAGTCCTAGATTCATGCTACAGCTTCCCACTTTCTTCCCTGTTTGAACCAACGCTTTGAGTTGACTGTATGAACTAGCTTTACTTCTAATAATAGTAGAAGTCTAGGTGGCTTTGGAACAGCGGACGGAAGTAGAAAATGATCCACGCGAAGGGGGAAGAGCTGGGGTAGTAGAGCAAGGCAGGTTTCGAAGGAATATATACCTGAGGGTCGTCGGCATGTGGCAAAGACGGCGTCGGGGGGCCGCATCTTGGCCACAATACCGCAGGGAGGAAGAAGGGGTCGGAGGCCCTCCCGAGCCGGCGCTCTCTCGAAGAGAACGGCGCGACGACAGCATGAACGATGCACCTACACTCCCTGCCCCGGTCGAGGTTGTCCGGCCGGATTTGTGACCAGCCGTGAGCTGAGAGAGAGAGAGAGAGTGTGGCCACCTATGTCTTGCTTACATCTGGAGAGCATGAGAGAGTGAACGAGAGGAACCCTAGTAAAGCAAGCGCTGAGGCTCCTTCTTTTATATATAGTGGAGTGATTTTGTTGTACCAGCTTCAAAAAAAATGCGCTCCTACGTGTACCCGCGAGTGGGTGTGAGAGAACTAGTGTGTGCCTGCATCGCTTCTCTTTGTGAGAGTACAATATATACTGTGCCCAAAGAACGTTCGCCGCTAGAGTAATAATATAAGTGTGACGTGTGAGCTAAAATAAAATGTGCGTGCCGTCTTTTGTTTTTTAGAAGTTCTAAGGGTAGGGTGTGAAGAGAACATATGTGCGTGACGTCTACCTGCAGATAGACGATGGGTGCCACGTGCGAGTCTATGAGAGGACTCGGGAGAGTTGTGACTCGTGAGGGTGCGTCTGCGTGAGAGAGAGGGGGGCACGTATCAATGCAATGCATGTGTCCGTAAATCATTATCCGACAAACGTTCGCCACAAGCCTTTTCCCGATTTAACGCCAGAAGAACCGTTAGATCGGCATCCGACAAAGGTCAGTTTTGCCATGTCATTTAACGTAACAGCCACTCCTCCTACACACAAATCTTCCACGTGAGTGTTAGTAATCGCCGTATGCTCCCTCTGCTCAAATGCAGTGCATATAGCTTTATTGAAAATTAGAACCTCGCAAACTTTTACCGAGTTTTCGTGTACCAAATTGCACATGTAGAATACCCTGTATATATCATTTCATTCATCTTCGAGAGGTAACTATAAAGATGGGTGAGGAGTCTACAAAGAAAGACCATCGTATCACCTATAGCAATTTCAACTATCCTTTAGTGTCGAGGAATATCATAGGAACTCTATATGATATGATTTTTATAGGATTTTTTCCTTTAGAGCCAATTGGTTCATAGGAATAGATTCATATACTCTACATTTCAAAGGAAATAAACATGATATCATTTCTATAGCTTTAGAGCCACTTGGTTCATATGAATGGATTCCTATACTCCCTTAATTTCAAAGGAAAATAAACATTAGCGTATATTCAATAGAAAAGTTCCTATGATATGAACCAAATTACATCTCTTTACTAATCCCTCATCATAGGACTTGAGATACATGTCATCTCTAGATTCAATAGAAAAGTTCCTATGATGTGAACCAAATGACATCACTTTTCCAAACCCTACTCATAGGAATTGAGACCCTCCATGTCATCTCTTTCCCTACAATTTCCATGTATACATCTTCTATTCCTAAATAGATAGTACAACCCACTAGTAGCTTTTTTCCAAAACATGAAACTATGGCACAAGAACTATGTAGTGTGCCAATAACTTTGAAAGATGGTCGCTGGATGAAGCTAACTCGACAGTGCAGAGATGGGCAAATCCGAGCAGCACTAGCCGTTGGATATCATCAACATTCCACCAGATCTTCCACATGTACAATTTAGAAGACTCCATGGTTGAACTTAAGCATAATGCACAAACCTCAAAATACAAGCACTTCTCCTTTGTTCTAGAATCTTCTGTATCATAATTGATTATTTTTTCTAAATGAATTGCCATTATTTGTTTTTTACTTTATGATTTACAATGCACAACCCCATGAATCTTAAATTTTTTATAAAACTAATTGATTTTGAATGAGATGAACTATAAGAACTAAACAAACATCTACATCATGCATATATGACTCAAAGCTTTACATGCTATAGTGTGTATTTATTCATAATTTGGTTTCGAATCTCATGCGTTCAATACATGCGTACCTTACTAGTTTTGAGTAGAGTAGCAAATTTCACGCGGCCCCGGTATATCAAAATGCAGGGCCCATGCATCATTGCCTTTCGGTCGAACCTACGTCCACAATTTTTTGTACGTGCTATATCTCCACTGGTCCCCGAACCCAAAATGCTACCTCGTTCCCGTAAAACCAAGCAGCCCACATATATTTAAGGCATCGACTCGAACCCGTTTACTACGACGTGGCCCCGCACGCCGTAGTAATCCTACAAACCCTACCGCCGCACTCATCATCGGTTTTCTTCAAAAGGACGAGGGAGAAGCCGATTTGTAGTGGAGGCGCTTTCAAAAAGGATCTCAGAGTGGAGACCCCTACCCTAGGGCGCCCTAGGTAGCTGCCGCATACGCATCATTGTTTTCTCTTTTCTTTATGCTCTTGCGCCGCTAGAGTGAAATGATGGTTGCTTCGTCCATCCAAATTTTAATGCGGGAAAGGTGGGGCTTTGTGATTTGACCCCTCATCGCTCATTTTCTACTACCGTGGCGCTTCTGACCGGGTGCCTACAATTCCAACCGCTGCTCAATCTGTGATTTGGTGCATCGCACGTGGAACAAGACGATGGATGGGCCACATGTCCGTGAAAGGGGTCCTGTTAAGTGTGTCGCCATTTCAGATCTTGATCGACCTGCTTGAGTTGCTACGCCAACACGACAGGAGCAGCCTACCACTTGGTTTTGCTCCTTGGTGAATCCCAACTATATTGATCTAAAAAGATACATGCTAAACTACCCTCTCCGTCTCGGTTTTTTATTTGTAGGCATCTCGGTTTATAAGGCCTGCACGTAGTTCTAGGTCATCCATTTGACTAACTAAATATGAGTTACTATGTCACAAAAAGTATATCATTGGATTCTTATTGGTTGATATGTGAAGAAACAAGAAACGAGGTAGAAGTTAATGCACCACGCCTTAGTATTTTGGGATTATTTTGTTTTCGTAAGATGACTTACTCACCTAGACGGAGGGAGTAGTTGTATTTAAAAGTCGAGGGCGGGGCTTTTCCTGCGCTGTAGGCGGGGCAGTTCCGCCTAGTCGGTTCGATAGAGACGCGAGAAGACGAGTGAGTAGGCTGCTGCAAACGTAGGGATGTGTGATTTGATAGCGAGTTACTGCTGGACAGGCGGGGCCCCGTGATTTTACTTGCCATTATCATTTTAACTGCGGCGCTATGACCGGCGTGAGTCTCCGATTCCTGACCACCTCCATACAGGTGCCTCTCCCAATGCTCCACCATTTAGTAGTAGAGGCTGGCTCTTGCATGAGAGCCCACTTCTCCACTTTTTCCTTGCCTCTCTTTCCTCCACTATTGTACTTACTTGCTCCTACAGGTGCTTAAGCTTGCCACATAGGCATAAAGTCTAATGTGGCAAGTTAATCAAGAAGAGAGAGACTATTTTGGTGACCCAAGGAAGAAACGGTGCTAAGCACGTGTACCTAGGTGAAAAGAAATTTTTGAGTCTATAGCTAATTAAATGAAGCAAACTTAGCAACACCATTTCATTGGAAGAGGTCACTCCTTGGCAAATGCAATAAATACTAGTACTCCCTGTGTCCCATTATATAAGAACGTTTTTGACACTACACTAGTGTCAAAATCGTTCTTATATTATGGGATGGAGGGAGTACGAAGAAAGAGATAGAGAGGAGTAAAAATATACACTTTTAGCCAACCTTATAGCCAACCTTGTTGTAGTATGAGTGACTAAGTGATGACTATGTATGACATGCCAACATCGGATAGCCGAGCGCACCGTGTTAAATCTCCAAGGGCGCGACCCAGCGCGAAGACGATCGTGGTAAGGCGCGACCATGATACAGACTCTTTGGCAGCCCTTGGATCTGAGATCAAAGCGATTAGCATGCTAAGTTGCTGAAAATTTGCAGAATAACCTTTCAAGATAGGATATTCACCCATAGGTCTAGAATCACGCCATGCAACCGTTCGATCTCAGATCCAAGGGCTCTTGGAAGCCCGTATCATGGGAGAATGGAAAGCCACTACCCTGCCGTTCGCACGCTGGCAGTTCGCTCCTACTCATCCCCGCACGTCCTTTAATACTATGGCGGTTCGCTCCTAGTCGTCCCGTCCATTCACATTATGGCAGTTCCACTAATCCTAACCCTCCTCCCAAATCCATGGTGTCCCAAATCTCCCCGATCGGCGGTGAGTACAAGGTTAGAACCATCACCGGCGATGATTTCGACGTCATCTACACCCGTACTTCCGCGACGGAGAAAGGATGACTTTCTCGCTTCAGACGCATGTTCGAAAACTCACATGATGAGTGGGTCGCTGGGGTAGATGTTGAGTACACCACAGTCGTGGGACGAGAGAAGGATCTAAAGGACGAAGAAAGGAAGAAGCCCGCCGTGATCCAGGTTTGCGTACATAACGTTTGCTTGGTCTACCACATATGCCATGCCGACGTTGAGTGCCAGGATTTTAAGAACTTCCTCAAGGACAAAACAGTCAAATTCGTTACTGTAGACTTTAAGAACGACAAAGAAGTCCTGCGTCGGATAGGTCTCGTTGTAGGCAACCCCTTCGACCTCCAAAAGAATCAGCTGGTGCCCTCTCGTCAGCCTTCAATGCTGACCCTGGCAGGAGCCACGGTTCATCCTTCGTACGGTAAACTGGAGAAACCTCCATACACGTTTCATCGGCATGCATGGCAGCGGAATGTACTAGATATAGACCACATCCAGTACGCTGCAATGGATGGCTACCTTTGTTTCAATATCTACAAGGGTTGGATGAAGAGCAACAGCCAAGTTGGCGGTTCAAGCAAAGAAGTATCGTCCAAGAGGAAGAGGGACAAGGACGAAGTCGAGGACGTGGACGAGGACTCCGAGTAAGGTGGCGATGTCGTTGCTCATGGTGGTTCTAAACTTCTAATGCAAAGGTGTCACCGGATTAGTTGCATAGTTTAATTTCAAAGTGCTTAGTTTAATTTGAGGGGTGTGTTGTCTTTGAGCCCCCAATGAGAACTATGTTATGTTTCTTCTCGTTACTTTAACTCTTCAATATGTACATACTAGTACTAGTATTTCTTTAATAGAATTTTGCACCCCAATTAAGCACGTACTAGGTTTTTAATAGTACTATATGCATAATTTGGCGACGAGCGCTCTATATATGCACCACCTTTTTTTAATTTCAATTTTTGCTCCATGGCGCAATCCATCGATAGTGGAGTACTACTGTACAAAAGTATACATTTTTAAAAGGCTAGCATAATGTTCATCACATATATATAGCCGCTAAATTCTCAACCTAGAACGACGTGCATGCCATGTAGTAAACTGATACGGAGGAAGTATAGTAAAAATGAGGTGATTTTACCGAGCGATTGGCGGGGGAGCATGGCCTGTCATGCGGTCCCATGTGTCATGATGTACCAAGGCGATGCGCGTGTCCCTCTTGAGGCAGAAGCAATACTAGTATGGGTTTGAGATGATGTCGAACTGAAGTGTGAAATAATGGTTGCTTCGTCCGTCTGGAAAGGTGCGACATTGTGATTTGACGTCTCATTGCTCATTACTACTACTGGGCCGGTACGAGTGGGGTGCGTCCCCCCTGTTGTTCTGCATTGTTATTTGGTGCTTGACATGTCGACCTGGTTGCTATATATCCCACATGTCGGCGACAGGAAGTACATAATTCATGAAAGGGAGCGTCGACGGAGGAGTATACTACAGAATTCATGAAAGGGAGCGACTTAGTTTTGGAAAAATCTGTTTTTACGGAGTACGTACCCACTAGGGTTTATAGGGCTCATCTAACAAACATTTGTTTTTCCGTTTGATAAGTCTCAATTCTACTATACTAGTAGTAGTACCATTACATGTTGGATTTAAAGGTGCGTTAGATCACCCGACGCAAGCAGTGTCAAGAGGAAACTAACCAATGCATGTACAAGTTCATGGAAATTTAGTGGTCATTCATGCATTCGACCTAATTAATGCCTCGGTAAACATAGCTTCTTGAGAAAAACGAGAGTACTGTGCAAACTACGAAATTAATTTGACCACTCACCGTCTACCTTGGTTGGAGAGATTTTGAAATTGAGCCATAAACTAGAAAGGAGGGAGTAGTAACTTTTGTCTTGATTACTATTTGGGGCCTTGTATAGATGCAAAATTTATTTTTTTATAGTGGTCTTGTATAAGTAAATAGAGGGAGTACTAATCAAAGTACGTAGTAGGGACGAGGAGTAAACGGAGGGAGTAGTAAAATTTTCTCCTCGTCTTTGAGCCACCAGCGATGGGCGAGGGAGCGGGCATAAAGGCGTACAGTAGTAGTAAGCTTCACCTCATCCTTCGAGCCACCGCGCCCGTGGGTGGGGGAGATGGCGTACTAAGCAAGTTTCTCCTCGTTCTGCGAGTTGACATGACACATCAAAAGTACTCCAGTGTATAGAGCCTTGCCTCTAAGGTAGGCCCCACATGGTTTGCCTCTTTTTTTAATTTAACATAACGCGTCAAGTCGCAATTTGTTTGTTCACCCGTGGTAGACGATCCTCCCTCCACCAAGTGGACAACCAGTACACGTGCCAAATTACCATGTGGGTTGCCTTTTTCGTACAGAAATGAGCTCCACCATGTACCCGCGCGGGTGTGGTTGGGAAAGAGGCAGAGATGCGTGCGCCCGTCGTGCACCTCTTCTCTTCGTGCACGTCCCCCACCTGTGTGGGTGTGTGTGAGAGAGATACAAACCTAGACATAATGCGCAGTCCATCCCCATGCCTCCGCCCAGTCCGGCCACCAGTCACCACCACAGCACCATGCCCCACTCCTCCTCATCTTATCTCTCATATTTCTCCCTCCATTTTTATGTACAAGGGGCCACTATCAAAATTACAATTTGCAGATATACAAGGCCACTAACACTAATAGATGCAATATTAATGGTGTTTGCCTCGTGGTACTAGCAAAGGAGGACATTAATTATCCCTTGCATGCATGCGGGAGTTTGTAAAAAATGCATATTGATGTTCCGTGCAATGCACGGGCATCTTGCTAGTACATGAAAACAACACATGGCAAAATTCCACGGCAAACGAGGGATTTGAATCTGTTGGGAGGGGCTCTTTGGATCTTGCCCAGGGTAGCCAAAATATTGGCGACCCTTTTGTCCACCGGTGCCTTTGCCACCGATGAATGAGCAATGGCTCGGGTGCTCATGCTGTCATGCATCCTCCAGAGCGCACGTTGGAGACGAGCTCGCACGAGCTGTGTTTTTTTGTCCGACAACGCCGCCCAAGCCGCCCGCAGACTGACCGGTGACCCGCAAATTACGCCATCCAACCGTAGCCGCACACATTATGATAGCAACTCAACCAACCGGACGAAATTCACGCAAACACGTAGACAAACTGATATTTCATATAAACAACGACGGAAATCATATAAAATACCGGATTTTCACACAAACATGACGGATTTCATTACATTCAAATGAACTACGCGGTGGTAGTTCTGGACAGCACAGGTATATAATACCTGGCCTAAATGGTCGCCCGTCGATCGATTTGTGTTCCTCATGTCCGGCAGCACGATCACCGGACTGCCGGGAGCCCCGGAGGTATATGCTTTAGCGCAAAGGACGGCTCGCTTCCCCACTGCCCAACTGATATCATTGGCTGGTGTTGAATATGATGGTGGCCAGCACCGGTTCGAGTTCATCACCGGCCACTACTTCACCATGGCCGGCACCGGCTCGAGTTCATCCTAACATTCCCCTCTTCCGTGGAGCCCATGCGGGGTCGACGAAGGTCCTCGCAACAAAAGGATCCGGCAAGACACCTGTTGTGTACGTCGGCGTCGCCTCCACGGTGGCCTTCATGGGACCCAAACGGCGGCGGCCTCCCGTGTTCTACTTCTCCTCGATGATGGCGGCGGACGCGGAGGTGCTGGCCATCTACTCGTCGGTCTCCACGCACCCGGCTTCTGTCGCTGCTTGCATGGCGCGGCCGCCGGCATGGGAGTCTCGGCCACAGAAACGGGAGACGCGGTACGAGGCGGCGGCGTGGACGACAGCAACGACACCCGTGCGCCGCTCCTCGTCGAGCTGGCCTGGAGCGGCGAGTTGCTGAACCGCGCCCCGGCTTGGGGCGGCAACTGGCTCCATCGGGCGAGGGGAGGGAGGTGGATCAGCAAGCTGCATAGCTCGTATCCGGCGGGCTACCCAGCCGGCTTGGATGCGGAATAACTACTCTTCGTAAGCCATTGTAAGAGTGGACAAAATGGTGGAGGAGATAGGGGAGCGGCGGAGGTGTGCGATTCTTGGCCGACGTTTGGCCTCGTTTAAATAGGA
This sequence comes from Aegilops bicornis, assembly GCA_021605145.1. NCBI lineage: Eukaryota > Viridiplantae > Streptophyta > Magnoliopsida > Poales > Poaceae > Aegilops > Aegilops bicornis. The sequence goes on from CM038669.1 coordinate 522,929,027, forward strand.
GATTAAATAGACGGCGGACGGGAGGAGCTCGGCCGGCGTTGCGTTTAACACCGGCCCGGTCATGAACGGACGTGTGTCCAGAGTGGGTATCTCGGCTTCCACACAGGCGGGTTTCATGGAGGCGTTTGAATGCGGCACGGGGGCGTGTTCAGCCAGGCGTGCCGTGAGTGGCGCCCTCGACTTTGACCTAGGACACCGCGCCGTTCTTCCACTGACGTGTGGGCTCTTTGGGTGCATGGCCTGCATGTCAGTGACCCAACGCAGGCAGCGCACAGCAGAGGAACCTTTGGTGGGCCAGGGCGGTCAGAAGCGGGCATTTCATAAACCGATGATTGTTCATTGAGTGTGACGTCATCTTTTTCATGTAGTTAAGCCTACTATGTTCGATACATTGTGATTCATAAAGACCGATGCAAACATCAATGTTCTGCTTGTCACAGATAAGATTGATTAATACCCATAACAATCCATGTCCTTAACAAAGGGTGCATGCACGTAAAGGTTGAGCGTGTGTCTTGCGTCGTGTGTTGTGTGCATGCAGGCGTGCGAGTGTTGCGTGCGTGCAAGGGTGCGTTTCAGTGTTGCATGCATGGGTGCGTACGTGCGTGTGTTCGTGAGTGCATGTATGCGTGTCGGTGTTGCACGCCCGGCATGCGTGCGTGTGTATGTTATGTATGCGTGTCGGTGTTGCACGCCTACATGCGTGCGTGCGTAATGTGCGTCTTGGGTGAGGCTACATGTCACCGATCGACTTTTTCATCTACATGATCTTGAGATTTTATGAAGTCACCATAAGTGCCTCGTAGTCGAGTGGAACGTCTCCTCCCACTGAACGTACATCACCAGAAAATACTGAAATTAACACAAGATAAATACGAGCACCAAGACTTTAACCTTGGTGGGCTCGAGAAACCACTGTCCTCTAACCATCCAACCACATGTTGGTTAGCACGACAAAATGTATGTGGTGACCGTGATGAGCTTATTCTGAAGTCCAGTGACCATATCGTGCTTTCGCTTCAAATACAATGACCGTAAGTATCGTCAACAAAATACGGAGCACGCATCAAATGCAAAGTCCGTCAGTTTCATCAACAAAATATGAGACGTATCGTGAGCTAGATACCGTTGTATTATTGTATATGCTTATTTTCTTAGTGGCCGATTGCGTGTGTGGTGTGGTGGGCACATCATTTCTAGTTGTGGTGGGTCAACATGAAGACTCATGGGTCGGTTCCATCCTGCGCCACATATAGGTTGGACCGAGACGTATTATACAGAGACCCATGTGGAGGACTCGGCGTACGACACGAAGCTACCGGAGTCGCGGAGGACTCTATCCCCACTGGTGATAAGCCGACTATATATGATTTGTAACCCTATGCCCTTAGTATGTTATACAAGCTTGGGGGCTAGTTGGTCGATAGTATACACACACGCATTATGCCTGGTATTCACGTGTACTTTCTACACACCCCTATCACTAATATACAGTACCAGGAGTAGGCTCTTTCTTCAACTGCAAGGGTCCGATCCGAACTAGGGTAAAACTTTGCCTCGTATTACCATCCAGCCTAACAGCCGGGGATATCCTACCGAATGATATGATGAAATCATAGCTGCCAACTACTATTAGAGAGGTGTGTCGGGGGAAGGTGTGCGAGAGAGGCCTAAAGATAATGTGTGTGAGGGAGACACGTAGGGACATATATGTGCGTATAGAGGGCTAGTAGAGACCGTGCATGTGTATATATGCATGTGAGAGAAATAATTCCAACTGAGATTAGTGAAAAGAGTGGTACATAGTAGTCAGAAAGAGAGAGAGAGAGAGAGAGAGAGAGAGAGAAAGAGAGAGAGACAGAAAGAGCATGTGTGTGAGACACCCCGACACCCTGAGAGAGATTGCGAGCATGTGTGAAAGAGAAATACCGATGCATATAAAGTGTGTGCACTTATGCGTTAGATAGAGAGATATATAACACATTTGTGAGAACGGGGCGAGGCATAGTGCATCTACGTGTAAAAGGCGGTTCTACGTAAATTGAAATATAAATGGCATTATTATTTTTGGATGAGATCATGAATTTTGCAAAATTGCATATGGACGAAAATTGGTCTATCAGACACCCATACTCTATTGAATTCTAGCATGTGCATGTGTTTATTTCATATTATCGATCCATAGAGTGAGAGCGGTTTGAAATACAGGCAATGGATGCTTTTGCAATTCATATATAAACATTAATTAGTGCACTCCATGTTGTTAGTGTGAAGCACTTTATACATTTGTCACTTGCATGGATACATTCCAAATTGCTAGCTACGAAACAAAATACATGTCGAATTCAACATAAAGGGGTTTCAAGATTCAATTCATAGGAAGTGCATTCATCTATTTGAACCCGAGATAATGGCATTTGTAAATCAGATGTAAAAGGGGGCATCAATATTTGTTGTGAGTTTGAACATGCTATATATATTCATACGCATATCTAACTTTTTTTTGCAACCAAGGAGATTATTCCTGGAACCATGCATGAACTGAGGTAAGTTGCATATTTTTTAATATATACTCATGTACAATGTATATTAAAATGTACCCCCTCCATTCCAAAATAATCGTAGCTTTAGGATTTTCAAGAGTACAGATTTGTGAAGTTTGACAAATCCTGAAAGTTCAATTCAAGAGAACCGAAAACGTTAATGCTTCTGCTCCCAAATATTGAACGAAGCGGCAAATAGGCCTCTGGTCACCCAAAACCATGCGAGACTAATGTTTTGGTGGTAGGAAATTACTGTCCTGACTCTGGCCGTGTAGCCTATCGGCCCGATGTCCAAAGGTCTAAACCGGGTAGGTTTGTAACTTCACCAAGACGCCAGTCTCAACCGCCTCTGAGAAGCATTCATACGCCGTGGGCGCCTAAACACCCATGCGCTCGGCGAAATCTATCCCGCCCACATTTGGGACACCGACATGATCGTGTCCTACCCCAACCCGCAATATGTCCGAAATTTTAGATGCGGCAAAGTTTGTAACTTTCCCCAAATTTCAAACAAGCGTGTCTCAAACCGAAACATTGTTCCCCTTAGTTCCCCGCCTCCCTCCGCTTCCCCATTCATACTCCGTGGGCGCCAACGCCCTCTCCACCAGCCGCAAACCCCAGCCTCCTCCGTCCTCCACCCCATAGCGGCCAATCCACTGCCGCCTCCTCCATCACGCCGAGCCGGTACCGACGTCGTCATCCAACGCATAACCGCAATCAAACGCCCTCAAGGACTTAGCAATGAAGCCGAGGCGTAGCTGCCTCCACGACGCCGACGCCGACATGCGCCGCATTGCAACCACTCCGACCACGCCGTCCTGCGCCTCCGCTGCGGCTCCACTTTGTCACAAACCGTCCACCGCACTGAGTTGTTCCCCACGCCGTCGTTCGCCACCTCAGATCTGCTTCCCACACCGATGCATAGCCACCGCACCACACTCAACAACTTGGCCATGGGTTTGTCCAAGGCTGCACCGTCCTCCACAACTTCTGGTTTCCGGCGAACAACAGGATCGTCGGGAAAACAGAAGGACACAACACTGCCAGTAGAAAGAGGTACTCCTCTTGCCTTATTCGTGCAAATCTTACGTCTCCGCTCACACCGTATTCATCCCATGAAAGAAACTAGTTGATCGCTTCTTACTGCATCTTCTTCGTGATACTAAATGCACAAGGTTTCCTCCCTTTTACTATTTCACCTTTGCTAGAGGTCAAGAGTCTGCTTGGATTTCAATTTAGGGTCGGTCGAACCGCAATTAAAGATTTAACACCCGCTTAGGGCGCTGAAGCACCTAGTCCGCCTGTTCCCGGGAACCGCGGCGTCGGTGTCTATCATAGGGGTGTGGGTGCAGGAGGCTGCTTGCCCGATCTGGAGGTCGGCGGGCTTGAATGGATGGCCGGGCGGGGTGCCAAGCACGGCGGTGTAGTGAGGTCGAGAGGAGGGCGCAGGCAGGGGAGGAATACTGGGCCGATGGTCGCTGGTGTTTCGAGGAAGATCGTCAACACTGACTGGCTGGAGGTAGATGAAGGCGATCTGCCCGTTCTTTGTACATCGGACGGTGTAGAAAAAATGGCTGACCTATTTGCTTTCAGTCGACTGTTATTTTAATAGAATCCTGTAGTAATTGAGTGTGCCATGCATGTTGTAGAGCTATCATATGTCTCTCGTCATTTATTTCTCACCGACCTGCTATCTGCTACCTTTACACTGTACTAATTGTGCACACACTTCACCCATACTCACACTATTATTTTTTATGCATGGGTATTCCAGACTCTGACGCAGTTGTTGATGAATGCGTAAAAGAAAAGATGTAAGTCGCTCCAGTTGTAATTCAAGATAAGCACTAAGCATTTCAGCGCTCTAATGGGTGCGATGTCGTGATTGGAGAGAGTAAACGTAGCTCTGCGATTGATGATCTCAATTGCCACACACAACCATCCTGTGTGCTTGCTTTAACATCGCTATTTGTCAAATGTGGTTGCATGTTGCATATGGTGTCTAGCTTGTATTGCTTCCAATTTGGTTAAATTGCATCTGCTTACTTTACACATTATACCTTTGATGATGACATGCCTTCCCATTTTTGATACATACTACATCTGTCTATTAAACATGTTCGTACATCAAACTAATGCTCCTTTTTATCCCTCGTCAATCACTTATGATGAGACAGTCACCCGGGTGGGTTACTGTGAGACGCCCTACTCGTTTAAAGAGTGCAGTGTCATCCTCCCCACATGATTCTCAAGAAATAGCAACGCTAAATGAAGATAGTTAACATAGCTCTCTAGTTGATCACCGCAATTCCCCCACACCACCATCACAGGTGCTTGCTCTTACTTGGCAGTGTGATATGTGGTTGCATGTTGCATATGGTGTCTACCTTGTAATGCTTCTAATTAGGGTAAATTGCATCTGCTTAGTTAACACATTATACCTGTGAATATGACATGCCTTCCTGTTTTTGGTACATACTAAGTCTTTCTATTAACCATGTTCTTACATCAAACTACTTTTCTTGTGTATCCCTCATCAATGCTCCTAATTTGTTAAATTGCATCTCCTTAGCTTACACATTATACATGTGAATATGACAAGCCTTCCTATTTTTTGTACATACTACATCTGCCTATCACACCATGTTCTTACATCAAACTACTGTTCTTGTGTATCCTGCGTCTATCGTTTATGATGAGACAGTCACACACGTGGGTTAATATGAGACGCAATACTCTTATAAAGAATGCAATTTCATCCTCTCCACATGATTCTCAAGAAACAGCAAGCCTAAATGAAAATATTGAACGTTGCTCTGTACATGAAGACAACACTTCCCCTACACCACCATCACAGGTGCTTGCTCCAACTTCGCAGCAGTGATATGTGGTTACATGTTGCATACGGTGTCTAGCTTGTAATGCTTCTAATTAGGGTAAATTGCATCTGCTTAGTTTACACACTATACCTGTGAATATGACATGCCTTCCTATTTTTGGTACACACTACATCTATGTGTTAACCTTGTTCTTACATGAAACTACCTCTCTTTTATATCCTGCATCAATCACTTACGATGAGTCACCTTTATTCATTGCATATTGCATATTATTTCTAGCATGTTGCCATGTATTGCTTCTAATTTGGTCAAATACATTTGTTAGGGCACCCTTTTAATTTGGCGAGTGATATTGGTTTCATCTTTCATATGGTTTCTAGCTTGCATCAATTCTAACAAGTTCAAGCACCTTGTGCTTAGTTTACACTTTATACATCATACATGTCAATATGTCACGCCGTCCTATTTTTCATACATATTCCATCCTCCTATCATGCGGCTGCCTTACATGAAAGTAGTGTTTGTCAGTATCATGCATCAATAAGTTTGGAGGAGCAAATTTTATTCCTTTTTCTTGTGGGTTTGACTTAATAAGGAAATATCAAGAAAGAGGAAGGAAAAGAGTAAGGAAGGCGATGATGGTGGTCCTCTGCAGCAACGTAAACGGAGCATCTGTATCGATTCTCCTTGTACTGATAGTGCATTACATGGTCCAAGTCTCCGCTCCCCTACTCCACCATCCAAGGTGCTTGCTCTAACTTGGCAGTGTGATATCTGGTTGCATGTTGCATGTGGTGTCTAGCTCGTATTTCTCCTAATTAGTGTAAACTGCATCTGCTTAGCTTACACATGATACATGTGAATATGGCATGCTTTCCTGTTTTTGTTACATACTATATCTGTCTATCACACCATGTTCTTACATGAAACTACTCTTATTGTGTATCCTGCATCAGTCACTTATGATGGGACACCTTTAAGTTGGCAGTGTGATATTGGTTTGCGTCTTGAATATGATTTCTAGCATGTATTGCTTCTAGTTTGATGAACGCCACCTATGACGAGACAGTTTTAACTTGGCAGAGTGATATTGATTGCACCTTCCATGTGGTGTCTTGCAGTGTTTCTAATTTCTTGAAGTGCCTTCTGCTTAGTTACCACATCATAGGTGTGAATATGTCAAGCCGTCCATTTTTTCGTACATATTCCATCCTCGTATCATGACTTTGCCTTTCATCAGAGTAGTGTTCACAAGATTATCATGCATGAATGAGTTCTCAAGAGCGAATGCTATTCCTTTTTCTTGTCGATATGACCTCACAATGCAAAATCAATAAAGCTGAAGGAAATTGGCAAGGCATTGGATGATGGTGGTCCTTCCGAGCAACTGAAACAGAGGTTCTCTATAGATTCTACTCCGCCATCCTCCCAACAAGATTCGCAAGACAACGCAAGGCTAGACAGTCAACGTAGTTGTGTAGATGATGAGCACATCTCCCCTACTCCACCATCACAGGTGCTTGCTCTAACTTGGCACTATTATATGTGGTTGCATGTTGCGTATGATGTCTAGCTTGTATTGCTTCTAACTTTGTTGAATTGCATCTGCTTACTTTACACATAATGCCTGTGAATATGACATGTGTTCCTGTTTCTACATCAGACTACTATTCTTCCATATCCCGCATCAGTCACTTATGATAAGGCACCTTTAAGTCGCCACTTTGATATTGGTTGTGTCCTGCATATGATTTCTGGCATATACTGCTTCTAATTTGTTGAAACGCCATATAGTTTGAACTTGGCAGAGTGATATTGGTTGCATCTTTCATATGGTGTCTAGTTTGCAGTGCTTCTAATTTGTTGAAATGTCTTCTGCTTAGTTACCACATCATAGGTGTGAATATGTCACACCATCCTGTTTCTCATACATATTCCATCCTCGCATCATGTGTTTGCCTTTCATCCGAGTAGTGTTCGTCAGTATCATGCATGAATGAGTTCTGGAGAGCGAATTTTATTCCTTTTTCTTATCGGTTTGACTTCACAATGGAAAATCATTACAGCTGAAGGAAATTAGTCCCAAGATGGATGATGGTGGTCCTTGAGCAACTCAAACAGGGGTCTCTACAGATTCTACTCCGCCATCCTCCCAACAAGATTCGCAAGACAACACAAGGCTGGATAGTCAACGTAGGCTGTAGATGATGAGCACATCTCCCCTACTCCACCATCACAGTGCTTGCTCTAACTTGACACTATTATATGTGGTTGCATGTTGCGTATGATGTCTAGCTTGTATTGCTTCTAACTTGAATTGCATCTGCTTACTTTACACATAATGCACGTGAATATGACACGTGTTCCTGTTTCTAGAACATACGTGTACATGATGAGCACATCTCCCCACGCCACCATCACAGTGCTTGCTCTTACTTGGAACTGTTATACGTGGTTGCGTTTTCCGTATGATGTCAAGTTTGTATTGCTTCGATTATGTAGAATTGCATCTGCGTAGCTTACAACTTATACCGCAACGATCACTTACCCATAAGACACATTTAACTTGGGACTGTGATGTAGATTGCATCTTGCATTGTCTTCTAGCTTGTAATCGCTTCTAATTTCTTGAAATGGCACTTCGACGAGACACTTTTTACGATAGAGTGATATTGGTTGCATGTTCATATGGTGCCTAGCTTTCATTTCTTCTAATTTTGTTGAAATGCCTTCCGCTTACTGTTTTTCATACATATTCCATCCTCATATAAATGCGTGTGAATATGAAACGCTGTCTTTTTCAGATATGTTCCATCCTCCTATCCTGCGCTTGCGTTACATCAAAGTAGTGTTAAATGCAGATCATGCATCAACCAGTTATGCAGAGCTAATTTTATTCATCTTCTTGTGGTTTTGACTTCATAAGGCAATATCGGAAAATAGGAAGGAAAAGAGTAAGTTAGGGATGTTGTGGTACTCCGCACCACGCAAAACAGAGACTCTCTAGATTTGCCACTGCCATCGTAATGAAGTTGAAGTCCCAAGTCTACATGATGAGTTCATCTCCGCACTCCATCATCGCGGTGCTTGCTCTAAGTTGACGATGTGATAATTGGTTTCATGTTGCATATGTTGTCTAGCCTGTATTTCTTCTATTTTGATTAAATTGCACCTGCTAAGTTTATACGTTATACATGTGCATATGACATGGCTTTCTGTGTCTAGAATACACTGCATCTATCTATCATACCATGTTCTTACATCCAAGTACTGCTTGTGTATCCCGCATCAGTAACTCATGATTGGACGCCTTCAACATGGCAGTTTGATAGTGGTTGCATCTTGCATTGATTTCTATGTTGTACTGCTTCTAATTTTTCGAATTGCCACTTATGACAAGACACTTTTAACTTGGCAGAGTAATATTGGTTGCATCTTTCATATGGTGTCTAGCTTGCATTACTTCTATTTTCTTGAAAATCCTTCGCTTAGTTTGCACATCGTAGCTGTGAATATGTCATGTCGTCTGTTTTTCTTACATATTCCATCCTCATATGGTTGTCTTACATCAAAGTATTGCTTGTCTCAGATCATGCATCAATGAGTTATGAAGAGTGATTTTATTCTTTTGTGTTGTGGGTACAGCTTGACATGGCAAAGTCAAAAAAGAGCAAGGAAAATAATATAGTAGGGAGTGTTGTTACTCGTCGGGTGAAACGGAAAAGGTTCTGCCGTCGAGATTCTGCTGGTACTTATAGTGCAGTAGAAGGTCCAAGTCCACCGCCTAAATCTACAAACACAAGATCACCTACTCCACCAGCTGCAGATCCGCTTCAACCTGTACTAGCATCTCAACCGATTACTTGTTCGTTTGCTCGGGCGGCGGTTCCCAAGCTGCCTTCACACCTAACACTACTTCAAGCACTGTCGACACAACAGGACTTGGCAAGATCAGATGAACCTCATGAGCATCAACACCAAGACGGTACTGGCCGAGTCAAGTTGCGATTGCATGCTCCTTTGTATGTACTCTCACAGTTTTATGTACACTAACACTTTCCATATTCGTTGTTGAACTAGCACCACGGTGCAAGCGGAAACAGACATCAGGGATAATGCTTGACATATTAACAAAATCTAAAGGAGGAAGAATGGAGATCCATTTTGAGGCAGGTTTAAAAAGGCCACGTGATGCTAGAGAGTCAGCCAAATTAGTATCAGAGGCAGCCGTTGCCGTTAGGTGTCATGCGCGTATCCTCCCAACGTGGATCCAAAGACAGAATGAGAAAGACAATACCCAGCTTTAACACCTTCCTTGACCACTTATCCGTAAGTAATGTTACTCATCGCAATTAGTAATATTGTCTTGCTCTGTCCCATACTTTCTATCTTCCTCCTAATAGGACTCACATTCTTTTTTCAACAGATGAGGTTCAAGTTGGATCCGAAAGATGATGCAACTGAACAAGCATGCACTCATGTTTTTCAGTCTGCTCTGCGACAGTATCGCTACCACCTTAGAAAATCTCATTTTGAAGGCAAGGCTAAAAATGAAATCGCCCTAACATCTCCAGTGGAATATATTACAGATGAAGACTGGACAGCCCTCATTAAACACTGGTCTGATCCAAAGTATCAGGTAGGCTATATGTATTTGATCGTATCGACATATTGAACTTGTATTTATGTATGTGCCTTACAAGTGTATCTTCTTCTAGGCTAACTGTTTGAAGAACAAAACCAACCGTTCTAAAGTGAAATTCCAACAGACAATAGGATCTCGTAGCTATATTGCACACTGCGAGGCTTTTGTAAATAGCTGCTACTTCCTTCTTTTTTTGTGCCATATTATCATATCTATATTGACTTGTTCCAAATACAGAGGAAAGCCCGTGCGGACCAAAAAGAACCTGAACCGAATGCAGTGCAAATCTTCAAGGATTGCCACACCAGCAAGATGAAGGGCATGAACACACCAGTTCAAGCCGCTATTTGTAAGTCCTTACTCCTCCTGCCTTGAACTGATTGGTACTGTGATGCGTTCATTTAACTACTTGGTTTGCAGCCAATGTCAGTTACTCTGTTCACTTTTATACACAATTGTCTTAACGTATCATTTCACCTTACATGGTTTAAAAGAGATGAAGGATATTCTTTTGGTCTTTATCTGTAATCTAGTTGTTATGTTCACGTGCGCACACAATGATAAAATAGCCTGTTTGTTTTATATCTGTTTGCCCATGATATGAATGATGTCATACTATGTTCATCCTTCTTTAAACCATGTCTCTTTATCCTTAGATGTCAACGAATGTGAGGAAATAGACAATACAGATGGGCATGCTACATGGACATATGTTCCAAAGTGATTTTATTATGTAGTTGGCACTACAATACATGCTAATGTATTACAGTAGTTCACCAAAATAAGTTATGTATAAATGTTTAACCTACTTTGTTTGTTTTTATCTCATTAGTAACTTATCCGGTACACTAATCTACAAGTTCAAACTTTCAGGAAGCTATGGAACAAATGATTGAACAGCCACAACCACCTGAAGGTGACGAGGCTACTACAGGCACAATGTCACCTCTTGCTGCGATCGTCGGTATCTCTCCACTAACGATTGCAAAAGCACCTTCCTGCGTAATTCTGGGTTGGTTGTCAAGGTAACCTCGTCCAAATCGCCTACTTAACAAAATCTTCCTGCTAGACAGAGTGATATATCTGTGCTCCAGACACAAGTCCAGTCCCTAATGGGCGTTGTTTCGGAAACAAGAATAGTGGTTGAGAAATGTCGTCAAGATATGAATGGTTTTGAAACCGGACTATCGGACATTAACCCGTTGTTGAAGAAGAATGGCGGAAAAAGGTGGAGATCGTTGCTCCATCAGATTCTACAGCTGAAACATTAGCACTCAGGTCAAATGATCTGTGCTTCTATACATCTGATGGTGCTTTTATCTGGAAGGACTATAAACTTTATGCCAACAGGCCTTTTGTTGTATGATTGGAATTTATTTTGTTGTGATACAACATTTGTGATGCTGCCACATGCTGCAGTAATTACGACGCTATTTTTGTATAGTGTAGGTTTATCTTAGTAATGTATTCAGCCAAAAGCTTCGTAGGAGCCCAACATGCCAACATTCGTGGGCCCATTCCAATTGGGCTAAAAGCGATTACGGGCGAAATTGGCATGTAGCCCACTAAAATATCTCGGGCTTAAATTAGCATAAGCTTTCAAATTTTTCCGTAGGCATGTGCCGATAGTGGGCCTTTAACAGGCCTAAACATAATTTGGGCCCTTAGTAAAAATAAGGCGTTCTGGTGTAAATATCTCAGCCCATAAAAACATGGGCCTTTAATAGACCGAAAGTGAGATTGGGCCTGATTGTGCCAAATAACCCACTGGACTTAGCAGGCGAAATGGTGGCCCATTTACGATGCGGATATTTGACAGTCGAAATTGGACGGGCCGTAAATGCGCCGACCTAATACACGGGCCTTTAACAGTAGGAACTTTGGTCGGGCTAGATTATCGTCATTTTTATATGGGCCGTTAATGGGCCCGATATGACGTTGGGCCACATATGGCCCATGGTTTACGTCCGGCGTTAACAGGCCGAAAATGACAACAGGCCGAAAGTGGCCCAAATCTTTAGTGGGCCTCTAACAGGCCGATTGACAGACATGGACGAATATGACCCAAATCCTTCACGGTCGTTTATGGGCCGAAAGTTTTGATGTCCTGTAAATGGGCCCAAATGAAGCCGGACCTTTAACAGGCCAGAAATACACCGGGCCGTAATTCGGCCCAATTACTTAGCGGACTGTTAACGGGCCAGAAGTGACCATGGGCCGCATTGATGACAAGTTTAGACCAGGTCGTTGACGGGCCGATTTGACAGAGAATGTTGGGCCTTTAGATGGGCCGGCCCATTATGGTCTGCAGAATCTTGAGGGCCTTTAGCTGGGCCGGCCATTGTGGTCCGCAAAATCTTGTGGGCCTTTAGCTGGGCCGGCCCATTATGGTCCGCTAAATTTTGTGGGCCTTTAGCTGGGCCGGCCCATTATGGTCCGCTAAATCTTATGGGCCTTCGGTTGGGCTGGCCAATTTAAACTTTTTGGGCCACTTTTGGGCCGGTCCAGCTAAAGGCCCACAAGATTCTGTAGACCATAATGGTCGGCCCAGCTAAAGGCCAATGAGAATTTTCGGTATTGGTCGTGGCTGTTAACGGGTTATCGGATCCAAAATCCGACCCGATAGCTTAACGGTGTTCCGTTACGGTGGATGCCACGTGTCGGTCACCCTTGACGAAAGCACTTCTGTGACTTGGGATTTATCGTCATGGAAGTGGACACTTCTCTGATGATAATTTTGGTAATGTCATGGAACATTTCTACGACAGCACAGGTATGACTATCTTGATTCTGTCATAAATTTGTCATGGATGTACATGCATGACAAAAAAGCGACCTACTGTGACAAACACGTATCATCATGGAAGTGTATTTTTTTGTAGTGAGTTGATTTCAGTGTGGACACAAGGAGGGAAATGTGCAGTTGTAAAAGATGGGATTTGTCAGGTATACCTTGTTTTCATGGGGTTCTCTTCTCTTAGGTATGACAAAATTCCACCTGAGTCTAGGGTCAACTCATGTTACTCCATTGCAACTTATTGCAAAGCATATCAGCACATAATTATGCCTTGTAAAGATGTCAGTGAGTGGGCAAAGATGAAAGGCAGAAAAATCTTACCACCACCAATTCAGAAGAAGAAAGGAAGAAGGGCAAAAAACAGAAGACAACAACCAGAAGAGATGCAAGTAAAAAGAGGAGTGCAAATCACAAGGGCAGGTGCTGTCATACACTGTGGCTATTGTGGTGGTCCTGGCCATAACATAAATGGATGTTTGCACTGGAAGTTGGGACTTAAACCAAAGAAAAGAGAAAAAAACACAGAGTTAGAGTAGAGCCAGATGTGTCATCTTCTGATGAAGAAACTGTGGGCATTACTCAGGTAATGTGTGTACTTCTCCAAGCATTGGATGATTTCCAAATAGTAATGTGTGTACTTCTCATAGCATTGCATGATTTGTATATACTAATGTGTTACTTGCCAGCAGGAGATTAATCTTCAAACAGCTGGTGTCACTAACCAAGACCCACCATTGTATGAGCCAGAGATAATAACTGCTCTAACACATGAGGTATGTTCAACTATTTGGACAAGGTAATAGACTGTCAACATAATTTGCACACACTAACAGCTACCTAAACACTAATGCAGAGAGAGACAAGGCTTGTACAAGAAGCTGTGCAAGGGTCACTGCCTCAGAGTTCTTTCATACATGAGAAATCCCTCTCACAGCCTCCAGTTGAACACAGCACAACAACAAAAGGGGGAGATGTTCACAGGAAAAGAGAAGTGATAGCACTTGCCAGACTGAAGGCTGCAGCAGAGAGAAGGGAGATAGCAGATCAGGCCAAGTATGATGTAGCTATGGCAAAATTAAAGGAAGAGGAAGAGAAATTAATTTATCTGCTCAAAGGAGGAATGATGAACTACTTGCCAAGAAAAATGCTGCTGAGGAGAGAAAGAAAGTTGTTCTAGAACAGAAAAGACTTGCTGCTGAAGAGAAGAAAAAAGCTAGTGAGGAAAAGAAAAGAAAGGCCCTAGAGGAAAAACTTGCCAGAGCAGAAAAAAGAAGAGAAGCTATGGAGGAAAAGAAAAGAATTACAGAAGAGGCAAAAAGAATAAGAGCAGAAGAGAAAATGAAGATTGCTGAAGAGAAGAAGAGACTTTGTAGGGCTGCATATGATGCAGAGGAGGCAATATTTCTTATAAATCAAGCTGAAGGGTTTGAAAGAAGGCAATTGTTTCTACAAACACAGGAGGCATGAAGACAAGAAGCTTGGGAGCAGAAGAGAAATCAGTAGGAAGAAACAAGAATTGAGGCAGACTTGCAAGAGAAAAACAAGACTGAGGCCCAACAAGCAAGAGAGGCAAGGGCAGAGGAAGAGAGAATGATTGCATGTTAGTCCAAACCAACACAAATGAAGAGAAGTGCACCAACTTCAAGTACCAACAAGAAAGGATTTAAAAAACCTAGAAGACTGAACATGTTTGATGAACCGAGATAGGAAAAATGGTTTCATTTTGTGTTCTGCTTATGATCAGCTGTAGAACATCTTAATGAACATGTTCTGTTCACGATCCTGCTCCAGATCATGTCGTCAAGTCTTTTGTAATATGATATTAGTACTGGATTTAAAACCTCTCACTACAAAAAAAGACACGTCCGTGACATTTTGGGCCGAACTAAATTTTTTCTGTCATACTTATGACACTTCTATGACGATAATTGTGACAAAACCTGGTATCATCATAGATGTGGTGAGCTCCTACTTCTATGACAAAAAATCAAGACAGAAAATGGGCTTTTCATCCTAGGCGGGCCGGAGACACAGCTGCATGACATTGTTTAGGCCGCCCATGACGGAAAAAACCGTGGTAGAAGCGAGGGCGAGGAAAATATCGGGGTGTTCCCGGTTACGGTGGATGGTCGGGCCCGAGCGATGCGTGTTTCTCTCTTACACGCACGTGCGTGGGTGCGAGGCGTTGGGCTCTAACTGAACCCGAGCGATTGCTGCGCAGGCTTACGCGTTCATCGAACCCGGCGATCGATCGATGGCTGTTAACTGAACCCGATCGAGCGATTCCTTCGCTACTGTTGCTAACTGAAGCCGATCGATGATGCCTCTGGATGAATAGTGAGTGTTGCTGGGGGGGTTTGTATGAACAGTTCTCGGTAGGGGTGGATGAACAGGACCCCGTGGTTTTGCCTCTGGATGAACAGGACCCCGATCGATCGAGCCGGTTGGGGCTGGATGAACAGGACCCCGTGGAGGGCTGGATGAACAGGACCACCCCATGGAGGGCTGGATGAACAGAGAGCGGTGGAGGGCTAGATGAAGCGAAGCCCGTGGAGGGGTGGTTGAACAGAGCCCATGGAGAGGGCTAGTTGAGCGATGGCGGTGGAGTAGCGCGCGATGGAGGCTGGATGAACAGGACCCTGTGGATGAGCGGTCGCAGTGGGGGTGGAGGAGGTCGACGGTGGATGAGCGAGAGCCCGTGGAGGCTGGAGGGGGTCGACGATGGAGATGAACAGTATCCCGTGGAGTCTCGTTTTGCGGTATGCCACACCCCTCCTGATGAACAGGACCCCCGTTTCGACCATAGCGCTCCAACACAAGTCCGTTTCCTCTGTTTTGTGGTACGCCACACCCCTCCCGATCAACAGGACCCCTGTTTCGAACGTAGGAGGTCCGTTTCCTCCGTTTTGCAGTACGCCAAACCCCTCCCGATGAACAGGATCCTGTTTCGAACGTGGCCGGTCGAACACAAGGCTGTTTCCTCCGTTCTGCGGTACGCCAGGCCTCGTTTCCATCGGCTGTTCCGTCCAAGCCCTCCTGATGAACATGACGACGCATTCTGTTCTGACCCAGCCGGTTAGCTCCCCATGAACACGACGACGACGCAGTTTCTCCGTTCCGTCCCAGCCATGTACATGAGCCCTGGCCGTACATATGCGCGAGTAGGCGTTTGAGAACCTGCCCGTATGTACGTACGTGGCCATATTTTCTTTCTTGCACACTGGCCGTTGTACGTACATGTACACGCTATGTGCGCGCCTCTACTACGACACGTGCGCGCCTCTACATCGTATATTGGGATTCTTGATTCGTCTCCAACATATCTATAATTTTTGATTGTTCCATTCTATTATATTCTATTTTGGAAATTATTGGGCTTTATTATACACTTTTATATTATTTTTGGGACTAACCTATTAACCGGAGGCCCAGCCCAGAATTGTTGTCTTTTTTGCCTATTTCAGAGTTCCGCAGAAAAAGAATATCAAACGGAGTCCAAACGGAATGAAACCTTCGGGAATGTGATTTTTGGAACGAACGTGATCCAGAGGACTTGGACCCTACGTCAAGACTGTCGGATTTCAGGTTCCAGCAGACCCTTGAGGTTCGAACACTGGGGTGCGCGCGGAGATCCAACCCTCCACCGTCTCACATCTCGCCGAATCGCTGGGACCTAAACTACTAAACGGAACAGCACAAGAGACACGAGATTTATACTGGTTCAGGCCACCATTGTGGTGTAATACCCTACTCTAGTGTGTGGTGTGGTGGATTGCCTCTTGGGCTGATGAGGAACAATACAAGGGAGAACAGCCTCATGAAAGTGTCATTCTTGGCGGGTGTGATGAACTCCTAGGTGGTGTTCAGTCGCTCTAGCTACTGGTTTCTTGATGAGGATCCGGATCTGGATCCCCTCCCTTCTCTCCCTCTTCCAGATGCCTCTAGCTCTGGGTGTGGCTACTCCTATTTATAGGCGAAGGCCCTGGGCCTCTTCCCAAATATTGAGCGGGAAGGGCGCCAACAATTGGCCATTTTGAAGGGGAACAGCGGGTACACTTATCCTGACTGAAGTTGGTCCTCGCCTACCAAAGCCTCTCCGTGATGACGCCTTTGCTTGGGCTCCTGATGACTCCATTCCAGCCGTTGGGCTGGTCTTGGTCTTGTTGCACCGAAGCGGATGCCTTTGCTTGATGCTCTACTTTGTGCTTGCTCCCTTTGCACCAAAGAGGAAAGGAGGAGGGCAGCTGTGGCTGGCGCCCGACTGGCGCCCTGGGTCGTCATGGCTTGTGTCATGGGCACCTCGCGAGGTACCCTGCCTTGAACTCTACGCCTCCTCATGAGCCAGCCTGATGAGGTCGTGCCTGAGGAAGCTCCTTGTCGTCCGCCCCAGCAATCTGGCCCCTCGCGAGGGTCTTGAGCTTGCGTTGATGAAGATGGGCCGTCTTTGGGCCTCCTTTGAGCCACGCCGCAGCCGCAGGCAGTGCAAGTCTGGGACCCCGTTCCCGTAACGCCGATAGTAGCCCCCTGGCCCACGGCGCCCGAACTTGGCCGGCGAGGCGAAAGGTCAAGTCTGCGAAGCGTCGCGAGCCCCTAACAGCCGGCGGCCTTGGGCGGCAGCGTGGCGGTTGATTGACGCATGCGCACAGCTTCCCCGCGATGCCTCGGTAACCACCCGGATTCGACAAGTCCCTGCATGCAGAGTCGGTCATGATTACCGGTGATCGTGGAGGCCGACGGTTGGCCTTCGCCGGCTATAAGTACGGAACGGCGCGCGCCCTTCCAGTCTATCCTTCTACTTCTCCTCCTCCTCGTTTCGTCTGGTTGCCATGGCTCCGATCCGCCGGTTCTCCACGGAAGATAAGGGAAAGGCTCCTGAAGAGGATCCTGACCTGCTCCCCCCAAGAAGCGGCTTGCCCTCTGGTGTCAGGGCAAGAGTGCTCGCCAGGAGGCGCCCATGCCCTGGTGCGTGCGGCCGCCACCAGGCTTCCCTCTTCCCTTGTACGCGCACATTGACGGCTCTGAAGGAGGCGCCGCCGGGCGCCACGAGCGGCGCCGCCGACGCCGCCGACGGGTCACGAAGGTGTGCGTCTTCCCCCTGGAGTCCACGCCGAGGGCTCCTGCCGGGAGTTCGTGCTTCACGTCGCCATGCCTCCTAAGTCTTGGATTCGTCTTCCTTCTTTCTTCGCCTCTGTCGTCCGGTAGGGGGAACCCCTGGGACTCTACAGGCTGCAAGACGCCCGGCGGCACCCTCGCGACAAGGCAGGTCGCCGTGGTGCCCGGGCCGAGGTCTTCATGACTAGAGGCTGGGGCGAGGTCGCCCGGGTCTGCAGGACGAGGGGAGCCCTCACGATCCACCTGGAGTACGATGGTGCTTCGGTGGTGTCCTTCAAGGTCTTCGACGCGGAGGATCGTCGGCTGGAGTGCTGCCCCGGGAGAGGTGGTCGGGGTCCTGCTGCGGTGAGACAGAGGCCGGCCGACCACTCCCTTGGCAGTTCCTTAGGTGACGAAGGCGCCGGAGGATCCAGCGACTCCGTCGAGCTCTTCGCAACGCCGGAGACGAGCGACGACAGCTACGAGCCCCCAAGCCTGCGCCGTTCCCGGAGCAGGGCGGGCTCGTGAGGTCGTCGCCGCCCTGATCTCGATGGGGTTGGCGCCGGTGCCGGACGGCCCATTTTTGATGGTGGCATCTGCCGCGATGCCCCCTGTAGTTAGGATTCCTCAGGATTCGCGTCTTTTGTTCCTGCGAGGAGCCAAGAATGTACCCCGCGGGGGTTTGTAAGATGTTTGTAGCTTCGTTTGTCAATATAACCCTTTTTATGAGGCAGTGCGAGATGCTTATTCCGTCTTAGCTTAGTTTCCTCCTTTCAGACCTCGTGAGGGCTTGATGCTCTGCGCCGACAGGTCCCAGTCCCAAGGCGGCTTCAGCCGTCGCTGGTATGCTAGGTCACGATGCCGTGGTCAAGGCCAGGAGGTGAGTGGCCCGAGGTCCGGTAAGAGCCTCTCGAGTCGCGATGCTCGGGGGTCCCCTTGGCGCTCAAGCAGCCATCATTCGGTGAGAAAGGAGAGACATCGCTAACACGGAGTTGCATTGAGTGTGGGGATGGTGTTGCGATAACTAGTGTGTCCGGGGTGACTTATCTCGAGGGTCGAGGACAATGCTTCTGGTGCGGCGCTAGGTCCGTGCCTAGGGCCGGGCGAGAGATTGCGTGGCGAGGTCGTTTCGTGCTCCTTGGAGGGACCCTGCAGGTTCACCACAAAAGGAACAAGAGCTCGCCCGTGGCGATCGTTAGTCCTACCATTAGTTGCTTGGGAGGCGCGAGAGGCCTCGCGAGGTGTGTTAGAGGCGCCCGTGAGCCAGCAGGACTCACGGGCCCCTACCTCAAAGGCGGGTTGCGCCTGGCTCAGGCCTTATCTTCGAGTGTGTTCCTGCAAATTTGGCGGATGCCGGTGCTCTCGTCTTGGTCCCGGCTC
Source organism: Aegilops bicornis (assembly GCA_021605145.1). Classification (NCBI taxonomy): domain Eukaryota; kingdom Viridiplantae; phylum Streptophyta; class Magnoliopsida; order Poales; family Poaceae; genus Aegilops; species Aegilops bicornis. Next base: position 522,948,323 of record CM038669.1, read on the forward strand.
TCGGGCTGGTCTTAGCCGTCGGCCGCAAGCCAGTCCACGATGCCATGGACGAGACCAGAGGGTGAGGGCGGAGAGCCGGTAGGAGCCCCACAGTCGCGATGCTCGTGCACCCCCTTTAACGCTGCAAGCTGGGTTAGATGCAAGAACTCTCGTCCTCGGGTCCCGGCTCTCGGGCTGGTCTCACTGTCATTGGCAAGCCAGATCACGATGCCATGGACAAGACCAGAGGGTGAGGGCGGAGAGCCGGTAGGAGCCACTGAAGTCGCGATACTCAGGCACCCCCCTTTAACGCAAGAAGCTGGGTTAGATGACGAAACTCTCGTCCTCGGGTCCCAGCTCTCGGGCTGGTCTCGGCCCGTCAGCAGCAAGCCAGGTCGCGATGCCATGGACAAGACCAGAGGGTGAGGGGCCGAGAGCCGGTAGGAGCCCTGAGTCGCGATGCTCGTGCACCCCCTTTAACGTGCAAGATTTCGTCACCCGGAAAAGGCACCAAATAACAAGCATGGTGGAACGCGAGCATAATCCTAAGGAAAAGCGTAAGAAGGATACATGCACCGGGGACAGGCCGAGCGGCTTGGGGATGATGCAGCCCGAGGGGCGCCCCCAACAGGATAGGCTAATGACATGAAATAAAAGGGATACATGCCGCAGGGACGGACCCACGCGGCCTGGGAATAATGCAGCCCTGAAGGTGCTCCCAGCCGGAAATAAAACTTAAAGATGTCACCTGGTGATGTTGGGGATGAAGGGGTGTTGGTGTAGCAGACTCGGTGGGCTGCGGGAGCCGATCCTCACGAGCCCCCAGGCCCGGGGGCCTCGGGAGGACCCGGAGGCGCTGGTGGCTCCTCGGGAGCCATCTCCATCTCCGCCAGGGCTGCGGTGTGCCTGACCTCTCGAGCCTCCAGGATGGCCCTCATGAGATCTTTGGTGCGCAGCAGCCAGCGTTTGGCGAGCCGTGAGGCATGCGCACGTAAACGTGGGGCGGGCCTCGCAACGTCCCACTCGCGAGGGCCAGAGGCGCTCTTGAGATGCGGCTCGGTTGAGCCTGGTATGTCGATGCAGACACGCAGCCCACCATCCTCGCTGGATGGGGGCCACAGCTGGTAGGCGGCTGCCCCTCATGACCCTTGACTCCTGTAGCTCTGAATGGCCTTGGCAGACGAACTCCACGAGGTTCGGCCCTCCTTGCCTTGCTCACCTTGCGGGAAGCGTGCTTGAGCACGCCTCCACGTGGTGCCCAAGCGCCTCCCTCGTGGCCTTGGCGAGGTCGGCCCTCGAGGAGAGCCCCGAGCCTGGCACGAGGAGGCGCCGGCCTTTCCTATGCGATGGAAGGAGGCTCCCCCGGCACTGGGCGGGCCTGAGGGGCCTGCCTCTTGAGGAGCCGGGCAGTGGATGTCTTCTTCTTCTTGGGTGCGGCCTCGGGAGGCCTCCTGCTGCTGTGGTGCAGGTCTTCTAGCGATGCGGCTGAAAGGCTCGCTCCAGGAGCACTGCGTCTCTCTCTTCACAGGCACCGTGATGACTCCGCCGCTTCTGGCATCTTGAGGACGTTGTAGCCGTGGTAAGTTACGGCCATGAATTTGTGGCCGGGTACCCGAGGATGGCGTTGTACGGCGGCGAATCTTGCGACGTCGAAGTCGATGAGCTCGGTCTTGATGGTTGTCGCGAGCCCGAAGGTGACAGGAAGGCAGACCTGCCCGATCGGGACCGTGGAGCCGTCGGTGACTCGGAGAAAGGCTTGGTTGGCTGAAGCTGATCAGAAGGCACTTGAAGATTGTTGAATGTTTCCACGGACAGGCGTTGAGTCCTGCCCGCCCGTCGATGAGGGTCTTGGTGACCAGACGTTCGCGATGATTGGGGAACAAAGCATTGGGAGAACTCCGGGCGTGGCCGCCAAGACTTGAGCTGATCCGCTGAGCTGAACGTGATGGCGCACGCCGACCACCTGAGAGGGCGCGTGACCTCGAGCTTGGGGAGGACTGCATTCACTTCGCGGGCGAACTTCTTGAAAATGCGCTGAGAGGCTGGGGCTTGAGCTCCGCCCAGGATGCAGGCGATCGCACGCGGTTCCTGGAAGCCCCCAGCCCCCTCGTCCTGATGACGGTCCTCATTTCTCCTTGGCGGCGGCGGCAGTGGAGGGAGGCCTGCGTTCCCCTGCGGGCGATCCTCGCGAGGTTGATCCCTCCAGCCTCCCTCGCGAGGCGGGTCTTGCCAACGGTCCTCGCGAGGTTGGTCGCACCACCCTTGGCGCGGGCCGCGGTCTTCCCAGCGTCCTGCATTCCTTCCTCCTCCTCGGCCGTAGCCCCAGTCGTTGTGCTCGGGGCGTCTGCCGACTCTTCCTTCGCGTACGGCCCGGAGCTCTTGGCATTCATTGGTGTTGTGGGTGTGGAGATCGTGGTACACGCAGTATCGACTGCCCTTGGAGGACTCGGGCTGATCTCTGCCTCGCTTGGTGTCTGGTTCGGCCATGAAACGACAGCCCCTTGCGCTTCACGTCCTTGGCCTTGGACTTCTTTTCTTCGGGATCCACGGCAGGCAGCTCGAGAAGGGAGAGGCGCCCCTCCTCAGCCCTGGCGCACTTGGTCGGCTAGTTGAACAGCTCCAAGGAGGTGCACAGATCTTCATGCATCGCCAGCTCCTCCTTCATCTTGACGTTGCGCACGACGTCGGAGAAGGCAAAAATGATGGCCTCCTCCGTTACCCTGGGGATCTTGAGGCGTGCGTTGTTGAAGCGCTATATGTACTTTTGCAGGGTTTCCCCTGGCTGCTGCTTGATTCGGCGCATGTCGCTCACGGCGGGTGGCCGGTCGCGAGTACCCTGGAAGTTGGCGATGAAGCGGGTACACATCTCGGCCTAGGAAGAGATCGTGCACAGGGCGGTCCGGGAGCAGTGCGGGCTCCGTCCTTGAGCGCCATGGGAAACCAGTTCGCCATGACCTTTTCATCCCGTTGGCAGCCTCGATGCCCAGCTCGTGAGCTGGAGGAACTCCGTAGGGTCACCGTGCCGTCGTGGCGAGGAGGCAGGTCTGGCTTGAACTTGGCGGGCCACGCGACGCTGGCAGTGAAGGCGCTGACAGCCCGCCGTGGCAGCCTGGGGCCTCGGACGACAGAGAGCTTGGTCTTGCGGGCCTCCTGCGCGCCATGGGGGCAGCGAGGTCTGGACGTCTTGCGGGCGGGAGCGCTCGGCGGCTTCTTGTGGGCGAGAACTTCTTGACAGCTCTGCTCTTGCAAGGCGGCGCTGGCGGAGCGGGTTCCGCCAGGGCCGCCGCCTTGGGGCAGGCGCCTTCTTGAGGAGGAGGCGCCCGGGAGTTTCATCGCCAGCTGGGCGGAAAGTGCGGTGCAACGAGACGGACGGTGCGGGGCGCCTCTGCAGCGGACGAGCTCGGCGACTTCGGTCGAGCCATTTTTGTAGACGTCGTCGGCAGGCGGTAGCGCAGGAGCTCGTTTGCAGCGATGAGTGCAGCTCGGGCCTCCATGGCTGCACGGGCGCGCGTGGCGAAGAACCAGCGGGTGAGCGAAGGCGTGGCGGTGCGGCCGCCCCGCCTCATGGACGGGTGCTTTGGGGCGATGCTTGCTGCTCGTTCCCCGCCGGCGATGGCGGCGTTAACGGCAGTGACGGGAACGACGAGGGCGCCCGCCGACGGGAGCTGTTTGGGCGACATGGGAGGCGAGGGCGGCTCGGCGCTCGGCGCGAGCCCGACGGGCGTCAGACATGGTTGCGGTGGTCGGGGAAGAACGAGGCGACGAAAGGCAGATTCCGGCGCACCCCTACCTGGCATGCCAAATGTCGGATTTCGGGTTCCGACAGACCCTTGAGGTTCGAACACTGGGGTGCGCACGGAGATCCAACCTTCCACCGTCTCGCACCTCGCCGAATCGCTGGGACCTAAACTACTAAACGGAACAGCACAAGAGACACGAGATTTATCTTTGGTTCGAGGCCACCATTGTGGTGTAATACCCTACTCCAGTGTGTGGTGTGGTGGATTGCCTCTTGGGCTGATGAGGAACAATACAAGGGAGAACAGCCTCGCGAGGGTCTGTTCTTGGCGGGTGTGATGAACTGCTAGGTGGTGTTCAGTCGCTCTAGCTACTGGTTTCTTGATGAGGTTCCGGATCTGGATCCCCTCCCTTCTCTCCCTCTTCCAGATGCCTCTAGCTCTGGGTGTGGCTACTCCTATTTATAGGCGAAGGCCCTGGGCCTCTTCCCAAATATTGAGCGGGAAGGGCGCCAACAATTAGCCATTTTGAAGGGGAACAACGGGTACACTTATCCTGACTAAAGTTGGTCCTCGCCTGCCAAAGGCTCTGGTGATGACGCCTGCTTGGGCTCCACAATGACTCCATTCCAGCCGTTGGGCTGGTCTTGGTCTTGTTGCACCAAAACGGATGCCTTTGCTTGATGCTCTCGCCTGCGCTTGCTCCCTTTGCACCAAAGAGGAAAGGAGGACGCTGCGCAGGCTGGCGCCCGACTGGCGCCCTGGGTCGTCATGGCTTGCGTCATGGGCACCTCGCGAGGTACCCTGCGTTGAACTCTCCGCCTCCTCATGAGCCAGCCTGATGAGGCCGTGCCTGAGGAAGCTCCTTGTCGTCCTCCCCGCGAGGCTTGGCCCCTCGCGAGGGTCTTGAGCTTGCGTTGATGAAGATGGGCCGTGCTGGGCCTCCTTTGAGCCACGCCGCAGGCCGCAGGCAGGCAAGTCTGGGGACCCTTGTTCCCAGAATGCCGACAAAGACATCAACCAGGAAGACACGAGGTAGGGGGGCGCGCCTACCCCCCCTGGGCGCACCCTCCACCCTCGTGGGGACCACATTGCTCCATCGACGTACTTCTTCCTCCTATATATACCCACGTACCCCAAACTACCAGATACGGAGCCAAAAACCTAATTCCACCGCCGCAACCTTCTGTACCCGTGAGATCCCATCTTGGGGCCTTTTCCAGAGCTCCGCCGGAGGGGGCATCGATCACGGAGGGCTACTATATCAACACCATAACCTCTCCGATGATGTGTGAGTAGTTTACCTCAGACCTTCGAGTCCATAGTTATTAGCTAGATGGCTTCTTCTCTCTTTTTGGATCTCAATACAATGTTCTCCCCCTCTCTTGTGGAGATCTATTCGATGTAATCTTCTTTTTGCGGTGTGTTTGTTGGGGCCCGATGAATTGTGGGTTTATGATCAAGTTTAATTATGAACAATATTTGAATCTTCTCTGAATTCTTTTATGTATGATTGGTTATCTTTGCAAGTCTCTTCGAATTATCAGTTTGGTTTGGCCTACTAGATTGATCTTTCTTGCAATGGGAGAAGTGCTTAGCTTTGGGTTCAATCTTGCGGTGTCCTTTCCCAGTGACCGTAGGGGCAGCAAGGCACGTATTGTATTGTTGCCATCAAGGACAACAAGATGGGGTTAATATCATATTGCATGAATTTATCCCTCTACATCATGTCATCTTACTTAAAGCGTTACTATATTCTTTTGAACTTAATACTCTAGATGCATGCTGGATAGCGGTCGATGTGTGGAGTAATAGTAGTAGATGCAGGCAGGAGTCGGTCTACTTGTCTCGGACGTGATGCCTATATACATGATCATACCTAGATATTCTCATAACTATGCTCAATTCTGTCAATTGCTCAACAATAATTTGTTTACCCACCGTAATACTTATGCTCTCGAGAGAAGCCACTAGTGAAACCTATGGCCCCTGGGTCTATTTTCCATCATAGTTAATCTCCCGACAACAAGCTATTTCTGGCGCCGTTTTTATTTTGCTTTCTTTACTTTGCATCTTTATCATAAAAATACCAAGAATATTATCTTATCATATCTATCAGATCTCACTTTCGTAAGTGACCATGAAGGGATTGACAACCCCTTTATTGCATTGGTTGCGAGGATTTTATTTGTTTGTGTAGGTGCGAGGGACTCGTGCGTGGCCTCCCTCTTGGATTGATACCTTGGTTCTCAAAAACTGAGGGAAATACTTACGCTGCTTTACTACATCACCCTTTCCTCTTCAAGGGAAAACCAACGCAGTGCTCAAGAGGTAGCAAGAAGGATTTCTAGCGCCGTTGCCGGGGAGTCTACGCAAAAGTCAACATACCAAGTACCCATCACAAACCCTTATCTCCCGCATTACATTATTTGACATTTGCCTCTCGTTTTCCTCTCCCCCACTTCACCCTTGCCGTTTTATTCGCCCTCTCTCTTTTCTGTTTGCCTCCCTCTTTCTTTTTGCTCCTCGCACTTTCTACCATTATGTCTGAAATTGGGGAAACTATTGTCGATATGGACAATAGTATTAATATGAAAAATTCTGACGCTCCTGCTGAAGAACCCCCTATCTTACATACAAAAAATTCCGAATTGGTAGTGGTAATATTATTGGAAAAGGAGTTATCCAAGATTTGTTTACTTGTGCCAGTGCTTTGCCTTCTATGGGCAGTTCTATTCTTCATAGAACTAGTAGTATTGCAGACGCTATCGCCATGCTTGTAGTTGAACTTGAAAGGCAATTTATGCACATGCACCCTTGCATACAAAGGATTTTCCTAGAATTTTCTAATATTGAGCATTCTTCTGTTAAACATGCCGCTACCATCTTTTTGGCTCATGCGTTTAGATTTGTAATAAAAGAGGCCAAAGAAATCTTTGTCCACTATAGGGTGGACGCTGGCCGTCCCCCCATAGAGACTATCTTATTTGATCAAGAGGAACTAATGCGTTTTCAATCTCTGGAAAACATTAGAAAAAAGGTTCCTACCAATGTTCTGGTTGATAGTGTTGGGTAACGTAGTAATTTCAAAAATTTTCCTACGATCATGCAAGATCATGGTGATGCATAGCAACGAGATGAGAGTGTTGTCTACGTACCCTCGTAGACTAGCAACGGAAGCGTTGACGCAACGTAGAGGAAGTAGTCGTACTTCTTCACGATCCAACCGATCCAAGTACCGAACGTCGGCACCTCCGCGAGTTCTGCACACGTTCAGCTCGATGGCGTCCCTCGAACTCCGATCCAGCCGAGTGTTGAGGGAGAGTTTAAATCGACCTGACGGCGTGGTGGCGATGATGATGTTCCACCGGCGCGAGGCTTCGCCTAAGCTCCGCTACGGTATTCTCGAGGTGTAATATGGTGGAAGGGGCACCGCACACGGCTGAGATCGATCTCAATGATCAACTTCTGTGTCATGGGGTGCCCCTGCCCTGTATATAAAGGAGGGAAGGGAGGGCTGGCGGCCAAGGGAGGTGCGCCCAGGTGTCCTACTCCTACTAGGAGTAGGATTCCCCCAATCCTAGTCCAACTAGGTTTCCCCAAGTGGGAAGGGAGAGAGGCGCCCCTTCTCCTAGTCCTAATAGGACTAGGGAAGGGGGAAGGTCTTGACCAGCACTTGGGCCCCCTTTTCTCCTTTCCACTAAGGCCCATGTTGGCCCATTAGCATTCCGGGGGTTCCGTAACCTCCAGCTTAGTAAAATTCCCAATTTCACCGGAACACTTCCGATGTCCAAACATAGACTTCCAATATATGAATCTTTATGTCTCGACCATTTCGAGACTCCTCGTCACGTCCGTGATCTCATCCGGGACTCGAACAACCTTGATACAGAAACATCATAAAACTCATAGTAACTGCCATCAAGCGTTAAGCGTGCGGACCCTACGGGTTCGAGAACTATGTAGACATGACCGAGACACCTCTCCGGTCAATAACCAATAGCGGGACCTGGATGCCCATATTGGCTCCTACATATTCTCTGAAGATCTTTATCGGTCGGACCGCGCATAACAACATACGTTGTTCCCTTTGTCATCGGTATGTTACTTGCGAGATTCGATCGTCGGTATCCAATACCTAGTTCAATCTACGTTACCGGCAAGTCTCTTTACTCGTTTCGTAATACATCATCTCACAACTAACACATTAGTTGCAATGCTTGCAAGGCTTATGTGATGTGCATTACCGAGAGGGCCAGAGATACCTCTCCGAGCAATCGGAGTGACAAATCCTAATCTCGAAATATGCCAACCCAACATGTACCTTCGGAGACACACCTGTAATGTACCTTTATAATCACCCGATTACGTTGTGACGTTTGGTAGCACCCAAAGTGTTCCTCGTGCAAACGGGAGTTGCATAATCTCATAGTCATAGGAACATGTATAAGTCATGAAGAAAAGCACTAGCAACAAACTATACGATCAGGTGCTATGCTAATGGAATGGGTCATGTCAATCAGATCATTCAACCAATGATGTGATCCCGTTAATCAAATAACAACTCCTTGTTCATGGTTAGGAAACACAACCATCTTTGATTAACGAGCTAGTCAAGTAGAGGCATACTAGTGACACTCTGTAGGTTTATGTATTCACACATGTATTATGTTTCGTTAATACAATTCTAGCATGAATAATAAACATTTATCATGATATAAGGAAATAAATAATAACTTTATTATTGCCTCTAGGGCATATTTCCTTCGATCTCCCACTTGCACTAGAGTCAATAATCTAGATTACACAAGAATGATTCTAACACCCATGGAGTCTTGGTGCTGATCATGTTTTGCTCGTGGAAGAGGCTTAGTCAACGGGTCTGCAACATTCAGATCCGTATGTATCTTGCATATCTCTATGTCTCCCACTGGACCAAATCCGGATGGAGTTGAAGCGTCTTTTGATGTGCTTGGTTCTCTTGTGAAATCTGGATTCCTTTGCTAAGGCAATTGCACCAGTATTGTCACAAAAGATTTTCATTGGACCCGATACACTAGGTACAACACCTAGATCGGTTATGAACTCCTTCATCCAGACTCCTTCATTAGCTGCTTCCGAAGCAGCTATGTACTCAACTTCACATGTAGATCCCGCCACGACGCTTTGTTTGGAACTGCACCAACCGACAGCTCCTCCGTTTAATGTAAATACGTATCCGGTTTGCGATTTAGAATCGTCTCGGATCAGTGTCAAAAGCTTGCGTCGACGTAACCGTTCTGACAGAGTTCTTTGTCACCGCCATAAATGAGAAACATATCCTTAGTCCTTCTCAAGTACTTAAGGATGTTCTTGACCGCTGTCCAAAGGATCCACTCCTGGATTACTTTGGTACCTGCCTCGCCAAACTTACAAAGAAGGCACACATCAGGTCCGGTACACAGCATTGCATACATGATAGAGCCTATGGCATTTGAAGCATAGGAACATCTTTCATTTTCTCTCTATCTTCTGCGGTGGTCGGGCATTGAGTCTTACTCAACTTCACACCTTGTAGCACCGGCAAGAACCCTTTCTTTGCACGATCCATTTTGAACTTTTTCAAAACTTTATCAAGGTATGTGCTTTGTGAAAGTCCTATTAAGCGTCTTGATCTATCTCTATAGATCTTAATGCCCAATATGTAAGCAGCTTCACCGAGGTCTTTCATCGAAAAACTCTTATTCAAGTATCCCTTTATGCTATCCAGAATTCTATATCATTTCCGATCGATAATATGTCATCCACATATAATATCGGAAATGCTACAGAGCTCCCACTCACTTTCTTGTAAATACAAAGCTTCTCCAAAAGTCTCAGTATAAAACCAAATGCTTTGATCACACTATCAAAGCGTTTATTCCAACTCCGAGAGGCTTGCACCAGTCCATAAATGGATCATTTGGAGCTTGCACACTTTGTTAGCTCCCTTTGGATCGACAAAACCTTCGTTGCATCATATACATCTCTTCTTCCGTAAATCCATTCAGAATGCAGTTTTAACATCCATTTGCCAAATTTCATAATCATAAAATGCGGCAATTGCTAACATGATACAGACGGACTTAAGCATCGCTACGGGTGAGAAGGTCTCATCGTAGTCAATCCCTTGAACTTGTCGAAAACCTTTTGCAACAAGTCGAGCTTTATAGACGATAACATTACCATCGCCAGTCTTCTTCTTGAAGATCCATTTATTCTCAATTGCTTGCCGATCATCGGGCAAGTCAACCAAAGTCCACACTTTGTTCTCATACATGGATCCCATCTCAGATTTCATGGCCTCAAGCCATTTTGTGGAATCTGGGCTCACCATCGCTTCTTCATAGTTCGTAGGTTCATCATGTTCCAAAGAACATGACTTCGAGAATAGGATTACCGTACCACTCAGTGCGGATCTTGCTCTGGTTGATCTACGAGTTCTGTAGAAACTTGATCTCAAGTTTCATGATCATCATCATTAGCTTCTTCCCTATTTGGTGTAGGTGTCACGTAAACTGTTTTACGTGATGTACTACTTCTCAATAAGGGAGTAGATACAGCTTATCTCATCAAGTTCTACTTTCCTCCCACTCACTTCTTTTCGAGAGAAACTCCTTCTCCAAAAATTTCCGAATTTAGCAACAAAAATCTTGCCTTCGGATTTGTGATAGAAGGTGTACCCAACAGTCTCCTTTGGGTATCCTATGAAGACACATTTCTCCGATTTGGGTTCGAGCTTATCAGGTTGAAGCTTTTTCACATAAGCATCGCAGCCCCAAACTTTCAGAAACGACAACTTTGGTTTCTTGCCAAACCACAGTTCATAAGGCGTCGTCTCAACGGATTTAGATGGTGCCCTATTTAAAGTGAATGTAGCCGTCTCTAAAGCATAACCCCAAAAGCGATAGCGGTAAATCAGTAAGAGACATCATAGATCGCACCATATCTAATAAAATCACGATTCTGACGTTCGGACACACCATTACGTTGTGGTGTTCGGTGGCGTAAGTTGCGTAAACTATTCCGCATTGTTTCAAATGTAGGCCAAACTCGTAACTCAAATATTCTCCTCCACGATCAGATCGTAGAAACTTTATTTTCTTGTTACGATGATTTTCCACTTCACTCTGAAATTCTTTGAACTTTTCAAATGTTTCAGACTTGTGTTTCATTAAGTAGATATACCCATATCTGCTCAAATCATCTGTGAAGGTGAGAAAATAACGATATCCGCCATTTAGCCTCAACATTCATTGGACCACATACATCGGTATGTATGATTTCCAATAAATCTGTTGCTCTCTCCATAGTTCCGGAGAACGGCGTTTTAGTCATCTTGCCCATAAGGCACGGTTCGCAAGTACCAAGTGATTCATAATCAAGTGACTCCAAAAGTCCATCAAGATGGAGTTTCTTCATGCGCTTTACACCGATATGACCTAAACGGCGATTGCCACAAATAAGTTGCACTATCATTATCAACTCTACATCTTTTGGCTTCAACATTATGAATATGTGTATCACTACTATCGAGATTAAGTAAAACAAACCATTCTTCAATGGTGCATGACCATAAAAGATATTATTCATATAAATAGAACAACCATTATTCTCGATTTAAATGAATAACCGTCTCGCATCAAACAAGATCCAGATATAATGTTCATGCTCAACGCTGGTACTAAATAACAATTATTTAGGTCTAATACTAATCCGAAGGTAGATGTAGAGGTAGCGTGCCGATCGCGATCACATCGACTTTGGAACCATTTCCCACGCATCGTCACCTCGCCCCAGCCAATCTTCGCAATCCGTAGCCCCTGCTTTAGTTGCAAATATTAGCAGCAGAACCGATTATCAAATACCCAGTGCTCTGCAGTATTAGTAAGGTACACATCAATAACATGTATATCACATATACCTTTGTTAACCTTGCCATCCTTCTTATCCGCCAAATACTTGGGGCAGTTCCGCTTCCAAAGTGACCAGCCTGCTTGCAATAGAAGCACTCGGTTTCAGGCTTAGGACCAGACTTGGGTTTCTTCTCTTGATTAGCAACTTGCTTGCCGTTCTTTTTGAAGTTTCCTTTTTCTTTCCTTTGCCCTTTTTCTTGAAACTAGTGGTTTTGTTAACCATCAACACTTGATGCTCCTTTTGATTTCTACCTCCATGACTTTCGACATCGCGAAGAGCTCGGGCATTGTTTTGGTCATCCCTTGCATATTATAGTTCATCACGAAGCTCTTGTAGCTTGGTGGCGATGATTGGAGAATTCTGTCAATGACGCAATCATCCGGAAGATTAACTCCCGGTTGAATCAAGTGATTGTTATATCCAGACATTCGAGTATATGCTCACCGACAGAACCGTTCTCCTCCATCTTACAGCTATAGAACTTATTGGAGACTTCAGATCTCTCAATCCGGGCATTCGCTTGGAATATTAACTTCAACTCTGGAACATCTCATATGCTCCATGGTGTTCAAAACGACGTTGAAGTCCCGGTTCTAAGCCGTAAAGCATGGCACATCGAACTATAGAGTAGTCATCAGCTTTGCTTTGCCAGACGTTCACAACTTCCGGCGCAGCCCTTTGCATTCAGGCCTGGCACCTAACGGTGCTTCCAGGACGTAATTCTTCCGTGCAGCAATAAGGATAATCCTCAAGTTACGGACCCAGTCCGTGTAATTGCTGCCATCATCTTTCAACTTTGCTTTCTCAAGGAACGCATTAAAATTCAACGGAACAACAAAGACGAGCCATCTATCTACACATCATAGACAAGCAAGATACTATCAGTACTAAGTTCATGATAAATTTAAGTTCAATTAATCATATTACTTAAGAACTCCCACTTAGAAAAATATCCCTCCAATTCTCTAAGTGATTGCGTGATCCATATCAACTACACCATGACCCGATCATCACGTGTGATGGAGTAGTTTCAATGGTGAACATCAATATGTTGATCATATCTACTATATGATTCACGCTCGACCTTTCGGTCTCTGTGTTCGAGGTCATATCTTATATGCATAGCTCGTCAAGTATAACCTGAGTATTCTGCGTGTGCAACTGTTTTGCACCGTTGTATTTGAACGTAGAGCCTATCACACCCGATCATCACGTGGTGTCTCAAAGACGAAGAACTTTCATAGCGGTGCATACTTAGGGAGAACACTTCTTGATAATTTAGTAAGGGATCATCTTATAATGCTACCGTCAATCAAAGCAAGATAAGATGCATAAAGGATTAACATCACATGCAATCAATATAAGTGATATGATATGGCCATCATCATCTTGTGCTTGTGATCTCCATCTCCGAAGCACCGTCATGATCACCATCGTCACCGGCGCGACACCTTGATCTCCATCGTAGCATCGTTGTTGTCTCGCCAAACTTATGCTTCTACGACTATCGCTACCGCTTAGTGATAAAGTAAAGCATTACAGTATGCGATTGCATTGCATACAATAAAGCGACAACCATATGGCTCTCGCCGATTGCCGATAACTTCGGTTACAAAACATGATCATCTCATACAATAAAATTCAGCATCATGTCTAGACCATATCACATCACAACATGCCCTGCAAAAACAAGTTAGACGTCCTCTACTTTGTTGTTGCAAATTTTACGTGGCTGCTACGGGCTTAAGCAAGAACCAATCTCACCTACGCATCAAAACCACAACGATACTTCGTCAAATAGACTCCGTTTTAACCTTCTCAAGGACGGGCGTAGCCTTTTCGGTTCAACTAAAGTTGGAGAGACAGTCTTCCACAAGCCATCTATGTGCAAAGCACGCCGAGGGAACCGGTCTCGCGTAAAATGCAGCGTAAGGTTGGTCTGGATCGTCATCCAACAATACCGCTGAACCAAAGTATGACATGTCTTGGTAGGCAGTAAGACTAGTATAGTCCAAAACTCACATGTGTTCTACTCGTGCATATCATCAAACCATAAAAACCTGGCTCAGATACCACAGTTGGGGAACGTCGTAATTTAAAAAATTTTCCTACGATCACGCCAAGATCATGGTGATGCATAGCAACGAGATGAGAGTGTTGTCTCACGCATTCGTGAGACTAGCAACGGAAGCGTTGACGCAACGTAGAGGAAGTAGTCGTGCTTCTTCACGATCCAACCGATCCAAGTACCGAACGCACGACACCTCCGAGTTCTGCACACGCTCAGCTCGATGACGCCCCTCGAACTCCGATCCAGCCGAGTGTTGAGGGAGAGTTTCACAAGACGACGGCGTGGTGGCGATGATGATGTTCCACCGGCGCAGGCTTCGCCTAAGCTCCGCTCTGATATTCTCGAGGTGTAATATGGTGGAAGGGGCACCGCACGGCTAAGGATCGATCTCAATGATCAACTTCGTGTCATGGGGTGCCCCCTGCCTCAGAGATATAAAGGAGGGAAGGGAGGGGCTGGCCGGCCAAGGGAGGTGCGCCAGGGTGTCCTACTCCTACTAGGAGTAGGATTCCCCCAATCCTAGTCCAACTAGGTTTCCCAAGTGGGAAGGAAGAGAGGGGCGCCCCTTCTCCTAGTCCTAATAGGACTAGGGAAGGGGGAAAGGTGCGCCAGCACTTGGGCCCCCTTTCTCCTTTCCACTAAGGCCCATGTTGGCCCATTAGCATTCCGGGTTCCGTAACCTCCGGTACTTGGTAAAATTCCCAATTTCACCGGAACACTTCCGATGTCCAAACATAGACTTCCAATATATGAATCTTTATGTCTCGACCATTTCGAGACTCCTCGTCACGTCCGTGATCTCATCCGGGACTCGAACAACCTTCGGTACAGAAACATCATAAAAACTCATAGTAACTGAGCGTGCGGACCCTACGGGTTCGAGAACTATGTAGACATGACCGAGACACCTCTCCGGTCAATAACCAATAGCGGGACCTGGATGCCCATATTGGCTCCTACATATTCTACGAAGATCTTTATCGGTCGGACCGCATAACAACATACGTTGTTCCCTTTGTCATCGGTATGTTACTTGCCCGAGATTCGATCGTCGGTATCCAATACCTAGTTCAATCTCGTTACCGGCAAGTCTCTTTACTCGCTTCGTAATACATCATCTCACAACTAACACATTAGTTGCAATGCTTGCAAGGCTTATGTGATGTGCATTACCGAGAGGGCCGGAGATACCTCTCCGAGCAATCGGAGTGACAAATCCTAATCTCGAAATATGCCAACCCAACATGTACCTTCGGAGACACCTGTAATGTTCCTTTATAATCACCCAGTTACGTTGTGACTTTTGGTAGCACCAAAGTGTTCCTCGAGCAAACGGGAGTTGCATAAGCTCATAGTCATAGGAACATGAAAAAGTCATGAAGAAAAGCACTAGCAACAAACTATACGATCAGGAGCTATGCTAATGGAATGGGTCATGTCAATCAGATCATTCAACCAATGATGTGATCCCGTTAATCAAATAACAACTCCTTGTTCATGGTTAGGAAACACAACCATCTTTGATTAACGAGCTAGTCAAGTAGAGGCATACTAGTGACACTCTGTAGGTTTATGTATTCACACATGTATTATGTTTCCTGTTAATACAATTCTAGCATGAATAATAAACATTTATCATGATATAAGGAAATAAATAATAACTTTATTATTGCCTCTAGGGCATATTTCCTTCAGATAGAATTTCTGAACTTAATAATGATTTTGCTATTCGAAATAATGAGCTAGGATATTCTCTCGAGTATAGGCTCACAAAGTTCTGTTAGAAGAATGCTTATAATGATGAATTGTTTGTGCAATACGAAGGGCCGAAGGAGGAACCTATACCTACTAAAGTTGATCTTGGGGACTTTTGTCCCATTAAATTTAGCCCTTTTGATTACTTTTGCTTGCCTCAAAGAAAACTCGCTGCTGAACGTAGAGAATATGAAATGAGTTTTAATGATCTATCCTATTATTATGGCAATACCTAGATCTATCCTTGCTTTTATGCCTAGCTAGGGGCGTTAAACGATAGCGCTTGTTGGGAGGCAACCCAATTTTATTTTTAGTTTTTTGCTTTTTTCTTCTGTTTAGGAATAAATATTTGATCTAGCCTCTGGTTAGATGTGTTTTTATGTTTTAATTAGTGTTTGTGCCAATTTTAACCTATAGGACATTCTTGGATGATAGTTATTTGATCTTGCTGAAAATTCCAGAAACTTTCTTGTTCCAAAAATAATTGTTAAAAATCACCAGAACGTGATAAAATATTGATTCCAATTGATGCTGATCAATAAACAAATTTTCCAGGTCTTCCTATTTTGGCTGAATTTTTTGAGTTCCATAAGTTTGCGTTAGTTATAGGTTACTACAGACTGTTCTGTTTTTGACAGATTCTGTTTTTCGTGTATTGTTTGCTTATTTTGATGAATCCATGGCTAGTAAAATAGTTTATAAACCATAGAGAAGTTGAAATACAGTAGGTTTAACACCAATATAAATAAATAATTAGTTCATTACAGTAACTTGAAGTGGTGTTTTGTTTTCTTTCACAAACGGAGGTCACGAGATTTTCTGCTGAGTTTTGTGTTGTGAAGTTTTCAAGTTTTGGGTAAAAGATTTGATGGATTATGGAATAAGGAGTGGCAAGAGCCTAAGCTTGGGGGTGCCCATGGAACCCCAAGATAATATAAGGACACCTAAAAGCCAAATCTTGGGGATGCCCCGGAAGGCATCCCCTCTTTCGTCCGGGGCATCCCCTCTTTCGTCTACTTTCATCGGTAACTTTACTTGGAGCTATATTTTTATTCACCACATGATATGTGTTTTTCCTTAAGCGTCTTGTATTATTTGAGTCTTTGCTTTTTAGTTTTCCACAATCATCCTTGCTGTACACACCTTTTGAGAGACACACACATGATTCGGAAATTATTAGAATACTCTATGTGCTTCACTTATATCTTTTGAGTTATATAGTTTTTGCTCTAGTGCTTCACTTATATCTTTTAGAGCACGGTGGTGGATTCTTTTTATAGAAACTATTGTTCTCTCATGCTTCACTTAGATTATTTTGAGAGTCCTACAAAACAGCATGGTAATTTGCTTTAATTATGATAGGCATTCAAGATTAGTAAAAAAAATTCTTATGAGTGTGTTGAATACTATGAGAAGTTTGATGCTTGATAATTGTTTTGAGATATGGAGATGGTGATATTAGAGTCATGCTAGTTGAGTAGTTTTGAATTTGAGAAATACTTGTGTTAAAGTTTGTGATTCCCGTAGCATGCACGTATTGTGAACCGTTATGTGATGAAGTCGGAGCATGATCTATTTATTGATTGTCTTCCTTATGAGTGGCGGTCGGGGACAAGCGATGGTCTTTTCCTACCAATCTATCCCCCTAGGAGCATGGGCGTAATACTTTTCTTTGATAACTTGTAGATTTTTGCAATAAGTATATGAGTTCTTTATGACTAATGTTGAGTCCATGGATTATACGCACTTTTCTTCCTTCCACCATTGCTAGCCTCTCTAATACCGTGCACTTTTCGCCGGTATCATACACCCACCATATACCTTCCTCAAAACAACCACCATACCTACCTACCATGGCATTTCCATAGCCATTCCGAGATATATTGCCATGCAACTTACCACCGTTTCGATTACTATGGCATGCTCCATCATTGTCATATTGTTTCGCATGATCATGTAGTTGACATCGTATTTGTGGCAAAGCCACCGTTCATAATTCTTTCATACATGTCACTCTTGATTCATTGCATATCCCTACATCACGGAGGCATTCACATAGAGTCATATTTTGTTCTAAGTATTGAGTTGTAATTGTTGAGTTGTAAGTAAATAAAAGTGTGATGAACATCATTTTTTAGAGCATTGTCCCAAGTGAGAAAAGGATGATGGAGACTATGATTCCCCCACAAGTTGGGATGAGACTCCGGACTAAAAAAAAGAGAAAGGCCATAAAAAAGAAAAGGCCCAAAAAAATGATGAGAGAAAAAGAGAGACGGGACAATGTTACTATCCTTTACCACACTTGTGCCTCAAAGTAGCACCATGACCTTCATGATAGAGAGTCTCCTATGATATCACTATCATATACTAGTGGGAAATTTTCGTTATATAACTTGGCTTGTCTATTCCAATGATGGGCTTCCTCAAAATGCCCTAGGTCTTCGTGAGCAAGCGAGTTGGATGCACACCCACTTAGTTTCTTTTGTTGAGCTTTCATACACTTATAGCTCTAGTGCATCCGTTGCATGGCAATCCCTACTCACTCACATTGATATCTATTAATGGGCATCTCCATAGCCCGTTGATACGCCTAGTTGATGTGAGACTACCTTCTCCTTTTTTGTCTTCTCCACAACCACCATTCTATTCCACATATAGTGCTATGTCCATGGCTCACGCCATGTATTGCGTGAAGATTGAAAAAGTTTGAGAACATCAAAAGTATGAAACAATTGCTTGGCTTGTCATCGGGTTGTGCATGATTTAAATACTTTGTCTGGTGAAGATAGAGCATAGCCGCACTATATGATTTTGTACGGATAACTTTCTTTGGCCATGTTATTTTGAGAAGACATAATTGCTTAGTTAGTATGCTTGAAGTATTATTATTTTTATGTCAATATTAAACTTTTGTCTTGAATCTTTCGGATCTGAATATTCATACCACAACTAAGAGAATTACATTGAAATTATGCCAGGTAGCATTCCACATCAAAAATTCCGTTTTTATCATTTACCTACTCGAGGACGAGCATGAATTAAGCTTGGGGATGCTTGATACGTCTCCAACGTATCTATAATTTTTTATTGTTCCATGCTATATTATATTGTTTTGGACATTATTGGGCTTTATTATACACTTTTATATTATTTTTGGGACTAACCTATTAACCGGAGGCCCAGCCCAGGATTGCTGTTTTTTGCCTATTTCAGAGTTTCGCAGAAAAAGAATATCAAACGGAGTCCAAACGGAATTAAACCTTCGGGAATGTGATTTTTGGAACGAACGTGATCCAGAGGACTTGGACCCTACGCCAAGACATCAACCAGGAAGGCACGAGGTAGGGGGCGCGCTTACCCCCCTGGGCGCGCCCTCCACCCTCGTGGGGTCCACATTGCTCCACCGACGTACTTCTTCCTCCTATATATACCTACGTACCCCCAAACTACCAGATACGGAGCGAAAAACCTAATTCCACCGCCGCAACCTTCTGTACCCGTGAGATCCCATCATGGGGCCTTTTCCAGAGCTCCGCCGGAGGGGGCATCGATCACGGAGGGCTTCTACATCAACACCATAGCCTCTCCGATGATGTGTGAGTAGTTTACCTCAGACCTTCGGGTCCATAGTTATTAGCTAGATGGCTTCTTCTCTCTTTTTGGATCTCAATACAATATTCTCCCCCTCTCTTCTGGAGATCTATTCGATGTAATCTTGTTTTGCGGTGTGTTTGTTGAGATCGATGAAATGTGGCTTTATGATCAAGTTTATCTATGAGCAATATTTGAATCTTCTCTGAATTCTTTTATGTATGATTGGTTATCTTTGCAAGTCTCTTCGAATTATCAGTTTGGTTTGGCCTACTAGATTGATCTTTCTTGCAATGGGAGAAGTGCTTAGCTTTGGGTTCAATCTTGCGGTGTCCTTTCCTAGTGATAGTAGGGGAAGCAAGGCACGTATTGTATTGTTCCCATCGAGGATAACAAGATGGGGTTTATATCATATTGCATGAATTTATCCCTCTACATCATGTCATCTTACTTAAAGCGTTACTCTGTTCTTTTGAACTTAATACTCTAGATGCATGCTGGATAGCGGTCGATGTGTGGAGTAATAGTATTAGATGCAGGCAGGAGTGGGTCTACTTGTCTCGGACGTGATGCCTATATACATGATCATACCTAGATATTCTCATTACTATGCTCAATTCTGTCAATTGCTCAACAGTAATTTGTTTACCCACTGTAATACTTATGCTCTCGAGAGAAGCCACTAGTGAAACCTATGGCTCCCGGGTCTATTTTCCATCATATTTAATCTCCCGACAACAACCTATTTCTGGTGCCATTTTTATTTTGCTTTCTTTACTTTGCATCTTTATCACAAAAATACCAAAATATTATCTTATCATATCTATCAGATCTCACTTTCGTAAGTGACTGTGTAGGGATTGACAACCCCTTTATTGTGTTGGTTGCGAGGATTTTATTTATCTGTGTATGTGCGAGGGACTCGTGCGTGGCCTCCTACTGGATTCATACCTTGGTTTTAAAAAACTGAGGGAAATATTTACGCTGCTTTACTGCATCACCCTTTCCTCTTCAAGGGAAAACCAACACAATGCTCAAGAGGTAGCACCTCTCCACGTACAGTCCACTTCAGATGCATGTCGGTCGTTGACCACATTGACCAGGCCGCGCCGAGAGCACCAGGGCGGTGGACGACGGTGAGGCCTAGGAAGGGAACGACACGGAGGCAGGGAAGACTCGGCAGTTGTTTCCCACGCGGAGGGGAGTACGACTGTGTGAGGGTTTACTGGTTTGTTTGTCGTCGCTGGAGAATAACAGCAGGTGTGGGTGAGTAGAGGGATGGCTAGGACAACGATGGGAGTACGGTGGGGCAGTGAGGCCTGTGGCAAAGACAAACCGACCGCAGGAGGAGAGAGCAGTGTAGTCCCCACGACGCTTGTTTGAGCGGGCCGAGCAGTGAAGAGCAGAGATTGAAGAAGACGACGGCCGTTGGATGGACATCCAATACCGCTTAAAGGCCAACCTTTTTTAGGACAGCCTCAAATCTGTGGAAAACATCATACAACCCATCTGCCATTATTTCTAATAATTCACAGCCCATTTGCTAATTCTTAAGGTTTTTTTTGGAGCCCGTATTCTTTTTGTTAGCATTACAGCCCATATTGTGGCCACGGTTAAAAAATTATACGAAATTTTGCATATTTCAAAAGTCCGAACTGTTTTTAATCCCGAAATTTCGAGTCACATTCAAACTGATTTTAAAAATAAATTTATATCAATATAAAATCCTACAAATTGTCCATGCATAAAAATCAATGCAATTTAAAATCTCGAAATGAAAAAAATAAATTTGAAACTAATTGCTGGTTTGATGTGTGTTAAAAATGTACAACCCATTTCTCATTACTGATAGGCCATTTTCTCGGCCAGCTGAATGAAGCTCTTCTTATTGAAAGATTTGCAGCCCAACAGGCCTGACAAAGCGACTTACTTGGCAAATCACAAAAAAACTGGGCTGGTGGCCGTGGACCCAAATTGTCACCTCTCCATGTACAAGACTCTTCCGATGGAAGTCGGTCGTTGACCACATTGACCACGCCGCGCCGACAGCACCAAGGCGGTGGACGACGGCGAGGCCTAGGAAGGGGACAACGCAGAGTCGGGGAAGACGCGGCAGTGGATGCCCACGCAGAGAGGAGTACGAGGGTTCACTGTTTCGGCTGCGGTGTGAGGCTGCCATCGCTGCAGAATAATAGGGGGTGTGGGTGAGTGGAGGGATGGCCTGGCCAGCGGTGGGAGTAGTATGGGGGCGGTGAGGCCTCACGGCAACCTGACCCGGCCATGGGAGGCAGGAGCAGGCGCCACGACCGGCTGCTTTGGGCGGCTGGAGCAAGAAGACCAGAGGTTGAAGAAGCACTAAGGCCGTTGGATGGACATCGTACGGTCACTGGAGCTAGAATCGTTCATATTGACTAAGTTGACAAAGCCCTCCATCCCCGTCAACTTAGTAGGCCCACAAGTCAGCCTCCCATTGTGGTGGGTCCCAGCTGGCAGGGGGGTATTCATTTTTTTGTGCGCGATAAGGAGGCACTTCCTTGCGTGCGAAGATATAGTTGGTGGCTCTGACCTGTCAGCGGAGGGAACCTTTTTTTCGTGAAATACAGAGGCCCTTCCAGCGTGTGACGCCCAGATATTTAAGCTACATTAAACCTCTACTAATGATGCCATGTCACCTTGATTACTGTTGCTAATCTCGCGTTAGTTCGAAACCAGTTCGAATTCAAGATCAAAAACCAAGTCAAACGGTAAAAGTTTTCAAACATTAAAACTAAAATGTTCTATGAGTGGCCCATAATCCATAATAAATATTGGTGAAGAAAACACACTTTTATAAAATATTTAGATGCTCTAAAAAAGTAGAGCAGCAGCAAAAAATTAATTAATTGCCTTTTATAATTAATAAAATATTAAACTATTTTAATTGGGTGCCATAATTATTGAGGCAGTAGTATATTTATAAATGCAAATTTAGGTACTAGTGGTAAGTTTTATAAAACTAAATTCAAAAGGTAACTAAAATAAAAAAGTTAAGAAAAGAATAACTAAAAAGTAAAGGCAAAACAAAATGAAAAGGTTGGGGGAAAAGAAACCCCTCCCCGTATCCCCCTGGGCCTAGCCCACCGGGGGCAAAACCACCCCACCAGGCCCAGTCCACACCACAGTTGCCCCCCTCATCTCCAGCTACAGAAGCAGGGATGGGCGTGGCGCTCATCCGCCGGCGCCATTACCGGTGATGCACACACGTCGGCCATCCGCACCCCCATCCTGCCTACAAGACCTTCCCCGCGCCCCCCGGCGAACCCTAGCGCCATTCATTCCCTCCCCACGCCGCTTCCTTTCTCTCCCAAACGAATCCGAGTATAGCCGTCACCATGGATTTGCTGCTGGCATGACCACCGACCTCCCCTCGCCGCTCTATTGTGTCCAGCCGCTCCGCAGTGTTCCACTACGCCCTCTACGCCAACGAACGCGACCCGGGAGCCGTTACCGCGTCGAGATCGAGCCGTCTTTCACCTCTACATCGTTGTCCCCATCGCCGGAACCCGTCGCCGTCGAGCTCTCCCCCGAGCCCGCTTTGCACGTCTACAAGCTCACCTTGAGCATTTAGTACCTTCCCCTCTCTCTCCCGCGCGTATCCACCAGGCTAGTCGTTCCCCTGCTCGAGCCCGAAGCCGTCGTCCGCCATGGCCACAAGCTCGTCGTGGCTGTGCGCGCAGCCCAGCTCACCGCGGCCAAGCCTTGCCCCAGCCTCGCGCTCCGCTATGCCCGGCCGCGCCCGCGAGTGGTTGTGCCCGTCTGCTGCGGCTCACGCCGCTGCCTGCTTGATCGCTACTTCATCGCGCTGCTGCGCTTTGTTGCCTCTGCTCCCATCGCCGCTCCTTACTACTGCCAGGCCTCGCCCAGGCGCCTCGTGGCGCCCACCGCCGCTGCCTTCCACTACGCCCTGGGCAACAGTCGGCCCCGGGCGCCATTGCTAGTTTTGGCCGCCGGCGTTCCTCTATGAGGCCGCACGCGCGAGGCCGGCCAAAGCAGGTTGGCTCCCTGCCAATGGGGCCTGGCCCCCTATGAAGTTAAGGTTAATCCCCTATTAGCCCCAAAACACCCTGTTTAGATTATTAAGTTTAATTAATTTGTTAGTCTAGACCCTATGACATGTGGGCCCTGTTGTAAATTATAATAATCAGATAAATTAAAAATGCCTAAGTCTATTACACGAGGGACCCATGCACTATTCATCGGTTGACCCTACCAACAGCTGATCGTGGTTGCTGACTTTGACCTGGCCCCACATGTCATTGATCGTGGTCGGCACATCACTAGGTGAAAAGAGTATTTACTCTTTTCAATTCGAATTAATATAATCCAGTAATTTTAGAAATTCAAATAAACTTTGAAAAATCATAGAAAATAATCCGTAACTCAGATGAAGAAACTTTGTACATGAAAGTTGCTCAGAACGACGAGACGAATCCGGAAAGGCGGACCGTTCGTCCGCCACACATCCCTAACCTATCGAACCTGCAACATTTCACCTTCAGTTCATTTGTCTGAAAACGCGAAAACACCGGGGATTTCCCGGTTGTTTCCCCTTTCGCCGGTATCACCTACTACCGCGATTGGGCACGCCTAGCACCGCGCATTGTCATGAATTCCATCGTCATGCTTATGTTTGTATTATATGCGTTGTTTCTTCCCCCTCTTCTCTCCGATAGACTACGAGACCGACGCCGCTGCTGGTGCCCCGACCGACTACGCTGTTGACGACCCCTACTTGCCAGAGCAACCAGGCAAGCCCCCCCCTTGATCACCAGATATCTCTTATTCTTATCTATACTGCTTACATTAGAGTAGTGTAGCATGTTATTGTTTTTCGTTAATCCTATCCTGATGCATAGCCTGTCCTTGCTACTACTGTTGTTACCTTTACCTGCAAACCTACATCTTAGTATAGGATGCTAGTGTTTCGTCAGTGGCCCTACATTCTTGTCCGTCTGCCATGCTATACTATCGGGCCGTGATCACTACGGAGGTGATCACGGGTATATACTATATACTCTATACATGATACATGTGGTGACTAAAGTCGGGTCGGCTCGTGGAGCACCCACGAGTGATTCATGGATTGGGGGCTAAAAGGACCTTTGTCCCAACGGCCCTCTGTGTGGATCTTTGTATGAGCGAGGCAGGCAGGTTGAGACCGCCTAGGTGAGAGGTGGGTCTGCCTGGTCGGTGTCCGCTGTTACATCCTTAACACGCTTAACGAGATCTTGGTATTTGATCTGAGTCTGGCCATTTGGTCTATACGCACTAACCAACTACGTGGGAAAGATATGGGCACTCGACGTTGTGGTATCAGCCGAAGCCTTCGTGACGTCAGCGACTGAGCGGCGTGCGCCAAATTGGTCCTTGTAACGTGACTTCCTTTGTAATGGAGGTTGCTAGGTCTGCTTCCGGCCGCCCACGCAACATGCAGGTGTGCTAAGGGCGATGGGCCTAGACCCCTGTGCGCTTAGGTTTAGAACGGCGTGCTGACCTCTCTGTTGTCCTAGGTGGGGCTGCGACGTGTTGATCTTTCGCGACCGGTCATGACCCAGAAAAGTGTGTCCGGCCAAATGGGATCGAGCATGTTGGGTTATGTGGTGCACCCCTGCAGGGAAGTTTATCTATTCGAATAGTCGTGATCTTCGATAACAGGACGACTTGGAGTTGTACCTTGACCTTATGACAACTAGAACCGGATACTTAATAAAACACACCCTTCCAAGTGCCAGATACAACCCGGTGATCGCTCTCTAACAGGGCGGTGAGGAGGGGATTGCTGGGTAGGATTATGCTATGCGATGCTACTTGGAGGACTTCACCACTCTCTTCTACATGTCGCAAGACGGAGGCTGCTGTAAGCATAGTCTTGACATGATTAGTTATCCCCTCTTATTCTCGGCATTCTGCAGTTCACCCAATGATATGGCCCTTTACACATATACCCATGCATATGTAGTGTACCTCCTTGCTTGCAGTACTTTGGATGAGTACTCACGGTTGCTTTCTCCCCTTTTTCCCCTTTCCTTTCTTCTGGTTGTCGCAACCAGATGTCGGAGTCCAGGAGCCGACGCCACCATCGACGCATTTACTCCTACTACACCGGAGGTGCCTACTACTACGTGCATCCCACGACGATGATCGAGTAGTTAGGAGGATCCTGCAGGAGGCCTGCGCCTCTTCGATCTCAGATCCCAGTTTGTGCTAGCCTTCTTAAGGAAAACTTGTTTAACTTATGTCCGTACTCAGATATTGTTGCTTCCAATGACTGCCTATGATCAAGCACTTGTATTTGAGCCCTCTAGGCCCCTGGCTTGTATATGATGCTTGTATGACTTATTTATGTTTTATAGTTGTGTTGTGATATTTTCCCGTGAGTCCCTGATCTTGATCGTACACGTGCGTGCATGATTAGTGTACGATTGAATCAGGGATGTCACAAGTTGGTATCAGAGCCGGCTGCCTGTAGGAATCCCCTTTCCAACTCCTTGGCCGAAGTCGAGTCTAGACATTGCAAACTTTTACTAACATGGCTGTGTGTCTTACGGGCACACGTTGCCATTGGGTGGTAGTCGGATCTTTTATTTCTCGACCTATACTCTGGGACTCTTACATCTCTTCTATTCGGGTTAAACTATTTTACTAACTCTGACTCTAGTTTCTCAATAATACTTTCTCCCGGAGAGCCCCTTATTACAGATGATCGTCTGCTTCACCAGAAGAATCCGAAGATACTCTACGATGTTCTCTTAAGACTTTATGGCATCGCTTTTGCAATTCCCTTCCATCGATAAACCCCTATGGATAACCACGTATACTCGCCATTCATACAATGCTTCCCAGTTGATCTTGTTATTATAAGATATCCCGAAATTCTCTCTGTTGTTCCGAGAATCCTTGAGCTTACTGCCTTGCTGTTCTTTGCCACATGAATACCACTATGGATAATTTCTAGCACTCACTGGATATTTGCTCATCCCCAGTTGATTCATGTATTTCACAAAAGTATTCAAAATACTATTTGAACTTCCAAAAATCCTGAGTAGCCTATTGCTCTTGAAATTCTTACTTGCTTGCATTATGGATAATCCCATAAGTTTATAATCTTATTGGCATCCCTTGTCATTATCATTTTGAGTCCGTTGATTCAAAATGTTGCCAGTGCTCGCCATCCTCAATCAGATCATAGAATTCATCCTTCCAAATTTCGACGTCATTTTAAACATGAGCTGGT
The DNA here is from genome assembly GCA_021605145.1 of Aegilops bicornis. Lineage (NCBI taxonomy): Eukaryota > Viridiplantae > Streptophyta > Magnoliopsida > Poales > Poaceae > Aegilops > Aegilops bicornis. Next base: position 522,974,664 of record CM038669.1, read on the forward strand.
TATCAACCAATCAAATTGCCGTCGATTGTACCCCTAAGTCTATTCAACTTATCCATCCTTGATCAGAGCATTTGCTCCTGATCCCTTGATTTGAAAAACATAATTCCTTTGCTATTTAAACGTTGAATTATTCAGATGTTCTATAAACCGATGCATTTGCATTCTTTCTTCCTCTGATTGGGTATCGATACTCACATCAGCTCCATTGTGGATCGCCATATCCACTGTTGGATTATTATCTGACAGTGTCCATAATTAATCACTTTATGAGTTCTTTCTCCGATATATAATGCCTTCGGTAAATTGTATCCTCTCCTTTTGTCAACCATGCTCTACCTTCGAGCTTGTGTTATTTACTCTTTACGTTTGTGGTATATGTTCCTAAGATGCCTCGATGGGTTGAACCAACGCCTTCCCTGATCTGTTTGAACCCATAAGATTTCACGGGTCATACTTATCTGGTATTGCACCAGGTAAGACTTTCAATAACTAATGTCATTTTTGAAACACGAGAAGTGAATGAAAGGTTATGCATTAGAGAAGTGGGAGTCGACATTGAACTTTGTGTTCATGCCATGGACCCGATGTGGAACTTATCATGAAAGCTTCTTGTAATAATAATTGTTCCCTTGTTTTAAAATCATCTTGTATTTTGTTTTGGTCCTTTGCAATCGTGGTTTTAAACATGATTGTTCTTCTTTGATCCCATTTCGCGGACAAGTTTAAGCACTTGCATTTTGCAAGTCAATACACCAGTCCAACCTCTACCTTGATCTACCGTCGAGTATTACCCTCTGGTATCTCGAGAATATCTAAGAACTGTGTTGCATCTTATGAGTCTCCATCAGCTACTATTTCTCACTGATTCCAATTTTTCATGGGTTCTGAGTTAGTCGCTCAAGAACACCGGTAAGTGAACCGATTTTGCAACTTGATTCAATAACTCTAAGAAATTTTCGTTGCTTATGAGTTTAATAATCCTTCAAGTCATCCCAAGCCTGATTGGCTATATCATTATCATGCTAAATTTTAACTGTGCTACCTGGTCTTTATTCCCGGAGCACAACTTTTGACGATGAGCCAAGCTTACGTCGATCTTCCTCGTCTTATCATTTCGCCTTGAACATCAAGCTTGATTCCGAGTGTGTGTCGTATCCGTGGTTCCAATGACCCTTCGCTTCACCATTGTTTTTTTTCTTGATGTCGTCGCTGTTCGATTGCTTCTTCGTGAAATCTCTCGACAATTGTGTCGTGATCATCATCAACATTTTGAGCTCTTCCAGGATATCAATTGAATTCATGAAGAGAAATACCATCCTTGCCCTCGATGATTTGTATTATCATAGACCACTTTATTGCCTTCCATTCAACACAAACTTGTTCGTGTTTCATGTTATACCTTGAGATCCGTGCTATCCAGCAATTGTTCTTCCTTACCTTGGAGTATTACCATCTTTTATGTCGAGAATGTCGTGAGGATTACTCCACCTCTTAAGAATTCTTGGTATAGTGGTACTTCTCACCATCACCATTATTTCTTGGTCCCTGTGTTGTTTCTAACCGAAATACCGACAAATGGTCTATGATGTGTAAATTCTAAACTTCTAGCAACCCTATTGCTTTGAAGTTATTGGCCTATAGTTTCATTCTACGTCTATGGCTTATTGAATCATCATTCGAACATTGATCGTGCTACCTAGCCCATATTTCAGGTGCACAATTCAACCAATGTTTAACTGTGTATGTTTTCCTCGAGCATACATTATTAAGTCATTTGATCTAGCTAATTTTATCTCCTTGTTCACATAGTTGTGGAAATCCATCTTTTTGGAAATCCCAATGGATTATCGCTGAGTCAATCAGTCACCTCCTCACCTCTCCTTGATTTAATGGTGAACCCTTGTTCGGAACTCGCTTCCATAGTTCATTTCCCGAGAATCATATAATGTCGTCTCGTCAATTGTGTTGCACCTCTTCTTCTCAGGCATCTTGAGTCTGAGGTGTCCTGACACCAATCAGATTTGAAACTTGTCAGATATGCTGGTTGGAACATTTTCCAGAAGTCATAGCATTGATCTTTATATACCCCAGTAAGGTGATGACATGACTAGCACACCTGGCTGGAGGACCTATTGTAATAGTTTCCTTTTTGGCAAGGTTAGACATTCTTCCATGAGGAAATTGTAAGACTTATTATATAAGTTGTTCCTGATGGATCCTTTGTGTACCCAAAGTCTAATCTTTGCTTGAAGACCATGCCAATGCTATCTCTAATCATGTCTGTGGTACTCCGATTTTCAAAAAGAACATTTGAAGCCCAATGTTAAATGTTTCTTGCTCAATTATCCAAACACCGTTGTATGGGTAATGTCATGAAATTTCTCTCCCCTTACCTAAATGGTTTTCTACTTTCTATCCTATCATGGATATCATGCTCTGCTTAGCCTTGGGAAGGATATACCCCTGAAATATGTGTTTAAACACATTTTCCTTTCCATTGTTCTGTTAATCTGATAAACACCTTTTGCTTTCCATTGTTTTGTTTAACCTTTCTCGGTGATCATTATGGTCTAAGCAGATTAATTCTCGCTTATGTAAACCCCTTGGTGTACAATTTCACAAGAAGACCTGTTACTTTTGTTGATGACATTCCGGTAACCACCGGCGGACGAGAACTTTGCTCATCGTCCGCCTCGTTTCAACGAGCAGGAAAATGGTTCTCTTCGTCCCTCGCCCTTGGTACCGACATTGTTGCCGACATAACTGATAGGCTACTTTCTGACATGTCTTGCTATCATGACCGTGCAAGATGTCAACGCCCTTCCTACTTTTAACCACATGGTGGGCCCATAACCCACAGTTCCACAGGATCAAAACCTGACTCTCCTATACACCCCCTGTTCCCAAATTTATTCCTCTCGCGTGGACTCGTATGTAATTCATGAGCCGCCTTCCGATGAGATCATCAATTCTGCTATCGGACACAATAACTATTCCGTTGCTTTGAAACCCCTTCACCTTCTGACTAGGCATTGAACGATTGCCTGGATGCTTGAAACTTATTATTGTACCTTCGAACTTTATCTCGATGTGTGTTATTTGTTCAAACTCGAGAGGTACTCATATGCTCATTCATGGGTTAATCCCAGACTATTACCCTTATAGCATTCTGTCATTGTCGATCTGCCCGGTTACCTATTTCACTACAAAAAAAGACACATCCGTGACATTTTGGGCCGAACGAATTTTTTTTCTGTCATACATATGACACTTCTATGACGATAATTGTGACAGAACCCGGTATCATCATAGATGTGGTGGGATCCTACTTCTATGACAAAAAATCATGACAGAAAATGGGCTTTTCGTCCTGGGCGGGCCGGAGACGCAGATGCATGACATTCTTTGGGCCGTCCATGATGTAAAAAACCGTGGTAGAAGCGAGGGTAGGAAAATTTCGGGAGTTGCTCGTTATGGTGGGAGGTCGGGGCCGAAGCGATGCGCTGCTTTCTCGTACATGTACGCTGCTGCAGGTGTAAGGCGTTGGCTCTAATCGAACCCGAGCGAGGCGTTGGGTTTCTAATCGAACCCGAAGCGACAGACTTTGTAGGCTACGTGTTATCGAACCCGAGCGATCGATCGTTGGCTGTTAATCGAACCCGATGGAGCGATTCGCTTCGCTACGCTGCTAATCAAGCCGGTCGATTGGATGAACAAGTGGCGTTGCGGGGGGTTGGATGAATAGTGAGCGGTGGCGTTGCCTCGGATGAACAGACACCGTGGTGTGGAGGGCTGGATGAACAGAGAAGCGGTTGAGGAGTGGCCGTGGAGGGGTGGTTGAACAGGACCCCGTGGTGTGGAGGGCTGGATGAACAGTAGACGGTGGAGGGGTGCCCGTGGAGGGGTGGTTGAATAGTAGCCGGTGGAGTAGCGCGCTGTGGAGGCTGGATGTACAGGAGTCCGTGGAGGCTGGAGGAGGTCGACGGTAGCCCGTGGAGGCTGGAGGAGGTCGACGGTGGAGATGAACAGTGTCCCGTGGAGTCCCGTTTTGCGGTACGCCACACCCCTCCAGATGAACACGACCCCCTTTTCGACCGTAGGTGGTCTGTTTCCTCCGTTTTGCGGTATGCCACACCCCTCCCGATCAACAGGACCCCCGTTTCATCCATAGGAGGTCCGTTTCCTCCGTTTTGCGGTATGCCACACCCCTCCCGATCAATAGGACCCCCGTTTCGACCGTAGGAGGTCCGTTTCCTCCGTTGTGCGCTACGCAAGGCCTCGTTTCCATCGCCTGTTCCGTCCAAGCCAGTTGGCTCCCACGCGTTCCGTTGCCTCCCGATGAACACGACGCATTCCGTTGCCTCCCCATGAACACGACGCATTCCGTTGCCTCCACATGAACACGGCGCATTCCGTTGCCTCCCCATGAACACGAGCCCTCGCCAGTGCGCGTATGCGACTAGGCGTTCGAGACCCGCCAGATGTACACATACGTGGCCGAGATTTTCTTTCTTCCACCCTGCCGCGTTAATGACGTGTACATGCTACGTGCGCGCCTCTACTACGACAGGTGCGTGCCTCTACATTGACTAGTATGTACATACACGTTCGCGACCAGGATGACAACGCTACGTACGCTTCGACTAGGTGGGCCCCGACTGTCAGGCACTTCATTTCCTGCGAAGATGTAACTGGTGGGTCCCAGCAGTCAGGGGGGAGAATCATTTTTTTTTCGGACGCACTTCCTTGCGTGCGAAGGTGTAGCTGCTGGGTCCCAGCAGTCAGGGGGGGCGAATCGTTTTTTTTTGCCCGGATGCACTTCCTTGCGTGCGAAGGTGTAGCTCTTTGGGTCCCAGGTCGAATGCGGTAATTGGTTTTGCCCGGACGCACCTCCTTGCGTGCGAAGGTGTAGCCGGTGGGTCCCAGCAATGGGGCGAATCGTTTTTTTTCGGACGCACTTCCTTGCGTGCGAAGATGTAGCTGGTGGGTCCCAGCAGTCAGGGGGGCGAATCGTTTATTTTGACACACTTCCTTGCGTGCGAAGATGTAGCTCATGGGTCCCAGCAGTCAGGGGTGAATCATTTTTTTCGTGAAATACGGTGGCCCGTCCGATGGGTCCCCGCTGTCAGGTAGAGGAATAATTATTTTGCGCATAATAAGGAGGCACTTCCTTGCGGCTGCCGTGGACCCAGCTGTCAGCCTCTCCACGTACAGTCCACGTTCGATGGAAGTCGTTCCTTGACCACGTTGACCACGCCGCGCCGAGAGCACCACGGCGGTGGACGACGGCGAGGCCTAGGAAGGGGACGACGCGGAGCCGTGGAAGACGCGGCAGTGGATGCACACACGGAGAGGAGTACGAGGGTTCACTGCTCGCGGCTGCCGCCGCTGCAGAATAACAGGGGTGGGTGAGTGGAGGGATGGCTCGCCAGCGGTGGGAGTAGTAGGGCGGTGAGGCCTCCAAGCAAAGACAAACCCGCCACGGGAGGCGTGAGAAGCGGTACGACCAAAGACTTTGCTTTTGGCGGCTGGAGCAAGAAGACCAGAGGTTGAAGAAGCACGACGGCCGTTGGATGGACATCGTACGGTCATTGCGGCTAGAATCGTTTATTATTGACTAAGTTGACAAAGCCATTGGTACGTCAACTTAGTAGGCCCACAGGTCAGCTTCCGAAACAGTGCGCCCCATATGTCAGGGGGAGGAATCATTTTTTGGGCGGGTGAAGCTAGAATAAACGAGATTGAAGAAGAAGCACGGCATCCGTTGGATGGACATCCAACGGCCATTGCTGCTAGAACTGTGTGTTGACTATAAGTTGACAAAGCCTTGCATACGCGTCAACTCTGTTTTTTTAGGGGACGCATCAACTTAGTAAGGCCGTAAGTGTGGCAGAGAACTTATAGCCCATTTGCGATTTGTAAGAATGTGTAGCCCATTTTTTAATTCTAATGGAATTTACTACAGCCCATTTACAGTTTGTTAAAACTACAGCCCATTTCAACCAACCGTTCAAAACAGAATTCAACAAAATTTCCCACATTTTGATGGGATCCGAATATTCTTATCCCGAAATTTCTAGTCAGATTAAATACAATTTCAATATAAATTTATATTACGTAAAAATCCAACGAAACATTGCGCTCGCAACAATAAATGAAATTAAAATTTTAAATATTCCAAAAATAATATTTTATAAAGTAATCACTATTTGGTGCATTTTTTAATAGTTACTACCTAGTTTTTATAATTACATCCCATTTATTATTTCTTAAAGCCCATTTTCTTGTCAAGCCTAATGCATCCCTCCTAGGAAAGATTTGCAGCCCAGCGGGGCGGTGAATAACAACTTGACCTTGCTTGTGTATTCCTAAAAAAAGTATAGCTGGGCTAGCCATTTTCAGCTTGAAAAAAATTAATATCTGGGCTGGATATCTGGCCTGGGCTAGACGGGCCACAGCCCGCCCAGTTAATACCTGCAGCGATGTTTTTGTTGTTGTTCAGAGGAGAAAAATTAATATCTGGGGTAAACATCGAAAAAATCTGCAGTGCTCACCTCAAAAACACAAATACTGCTCGAGCTGCTTGGTCCCAGCTGTCGGCCGCTTCTTGTGCAATTCTCTCGTTTATTGACTAAAGTACATAGGTTGATAATGGTGTGGGACCGTGATGTCTGGAAACCAGGAGGAAGCAAAATAAATTATAGTTATATATATATAATAATAATAATAATAATAATAATAATAATAATAAGGAGACACTTGCGTACGTGAGGCTATGGACCTGGTGGGACCCCATTGTCATCCTATCCAAGTAAAGTCATCTCCTCGCCCACGCGCGCTTTCCGCCCGAAACAGTCAGCGCCGGCCGCCCCGCTTCCCGGTGCAGGCGATTGCTCCACCTTCAAACTACACAAGTGTTGTCCGTCCGTCCATCTGCCGCACACATTAGTGATACGCGGTTGCCGAGGCGGCTACTCCGGTGCCACACGTCCGTCCCTCCGCCCGCCCACCATTGCTATATAAACTGCTACCGCCATAGCCGCAGCCATCCGCATCATTCCCTTTCTCCTGTCCACACTACTACTGCCCACCATGGCTTCCTCGCGCTCCAGCGCTCTTCAGGACGGCCGGACGACGGACCACAAGGAGATGGCAGCCATTGCTGCCGACCGGCTGGCCGGCAGGCAGCCGGAGGACGACGACGTCCTAATGGAGAACATGGTAGTCGACAATCCGGCGCCAACCCCCTCCTCTGTGCCATCCTCGCCGGTGCATTGCACCATGACCATCGGCGAGGCCCGTGCCCAATATATGGATAGGGTGAGGCCGATGCGTGAGGAGCAGTTCCGGGAGGCGCAGGCCGACGCCGCCTACAACCACCATCTCCTCCAGGAGCACCTGCAGGCGGAGGAGCAGATCGCCGCGGAGCGGGCGGAGCAGGAGGCGCTGCTCGACTCGTACCGCTCCGCCCGCAAGGGCCGCCTCGAGCGCTGGCGGTACCGCATGCGGGTGGCGGAGGCTGCGGCCGCCTACAAAGAGGCTAGCAAAGAGGGCGATGAAGCGGGCGAGGCGCTGTTTGGCGAGATCGAGGACGAGGCAGAGGACAATGCCGGCTTCGACGAGTCACCGCTCCGCTGGCGTCGACGACGCCCTGCTCCACCGAGGCCCCGCGGCACCAACAACGAGGCGGAGGACACCGCCGGCTCCGCCGAGGCCCCGCCCCGCCAACAACGAGGCAGAGAACATCGTTGGCTCAGCCGAGGCCCCACCCTGCCATCAACGTGGGGGAGGATTTCCACCGCTCCGCTGAGGCGCCGCCCACCGGCAACGAGACAGAGGACATCGCCGGCTTCGTCGAGGCCCCGCCCCGCTGCCACCGAGGCCTCGCCACACAAAAAACGAGGAACAGTAGAACACGGTAGGTCGCCGCCGCTCGGGTCCAAGTAAGGCCACCACTGCTACCCTCCGGTTGAAGCCAAGCTAGGCGGGTTGACCATTGACGGCCGGTTAGCTTCTTGGCGGCGACATGGAGTCGGAGAGCTGTGCTGGAGAAGAACGCTGCTTCTACTTAACTGCTGGTGCAGTTGGCTGACTGACACGTGGGCCCAATAGGCCACAAGTCAGTTTCGCAACTGCACCTGCGGGTCACAGGTGGGTAGCTTCGGTTAATTAATTATACCTCCAACGCACCCCTTTTTAGTTTTTTTTCGAAAAGGAGGATGACCCCGGGCCTCTGCATCTGGGAGATGCATGCGGCCACAAACACCCCTTTTTAGTTGAAGAATGTATGAAATGTAATGAAATCCAGCATGTTTATATGAAATCCGACCGTGTATGAATGGATTTATTTCGGTTAGTTTGAATTCCTGTATCACTGGCATTGGATGAACATGCAAAACAATACGTACTAGCATTATTCCCAGATTGATCACCATGTTTGCAGAAGTTTCACATGTACTCCCTCCGGTCCTTTCTAGTCTGCATACAAGTTTTGTCTGCAGTCAAAGTATCTCTACTTTGACCAATCTTATACAAAAAAGTATGCACTTTCACAATGTGCGAAGTAAAAAGGAACAGAAAGAAAAGGAGTTTGAGCAGCTTTTTAGTGTTTCTGTACATTGCAATGAAACACACAGGCCTGGCAATTCATAGAGAACATTCAAAACAATCAATGATTATGCATCTCGGCGACTCACATGTCAGAGGCAATATTTACTTCACAACTAAAGAATAAAGAAAAAATTAATCGCCGCTGCTGAGAGCAAAGGGCGTCCCATTCGAAAATATCAAACGCATATCTTGCTAAAATCAATGAGCAAAATTTGACAAGGTTGTCCCATTCCAAAATATCAAATGCCTACGATTGTGGAATGGGCAGGGTTTGCCATCAGTTCAGACATTGACATGGCACCTCGTGCTAAATAAACCAGCTTTCTTTTTGTGCAGTTCCACCAAAATCAACCAAATTCGCGCGTAGCTTGTATGATTTTGCCCTTATATGTTGAAATGCCTTGAACTTATGGGCACCTCCTTTCTTGTGGTGGAAATGAATGATTCGATGTATTCATGAACATTTTGTGCAGTTCCCGCTGAAATCAAGCTGATCACCCCTGTTTGCACAAATACAAAAAAGTGATTAGTATAAAGCAAACTGTACTATGAATTGACAGTTTCAACAGGCACATACATGGTCCATGTAGAGCACACTTTTAGAAAAATGGAACTCACCGTAAAGAACCCTAGAACAACATTGTACTCGCAAGCATCACAAAGAAAAATGGAGATTTGTCGGTCCTTCCGAGCTAAAGTTAGTTTGGTCTTGTGGGGAGTAATGTAACCATCCTTCAACTGCTCCTTCTGATGAGAAGATAGACAGGGCTTCTTCATCCTGGCATAATCGAAACTAGTCACTTCACGTACTCCATATTCTTCTTCAGAGGAAGATGATCCCTGTTTGCTTGAAAAAGGAAAGGAAATATTTAAAACAGCACAGATGAAGCACTTCTCAAGGACAATACCACTTTTTCATGACAGTATCTAAATAGTAGCACAACACCAATAGAGATGACAAAGCTCAATCATATGGATGAAATCAGTGGGTGAGTACCAACATTTGTCAGGAGGCTGATTGTGTAGAGCATACAGATAAAGCACTTCTCCGGAACCATCTGTTGCTATCTACAGGGGTGGCCATGCTTACTATATACCCCTCGATTAGTTTAATGTTTCCAACATCTTCTTGTGCAGTTCCACTAAAATATATGGTATCTTCAAAGTAGAGATAATTACATATGGCATCAAATCAGTGGCAAAACGATTGCTCGTTCCAGCCATAGCAATAAATTAAGATGCAAAACTATATCATTACTTGTGTCATCACAGTTCCAGTGCTTCATTACAACACTGGGAGTTGATTTTTGTTTTTCTTCCGCTTGTTCTTCCCCTTCATCACTTGGTTCAATAACAGACAAGCTTCGCCTTCAATGTAAGATTTGGCATGTCAATTAGGGAGCAAAAGTATAATACTAAACTTAATTTTCTGATGAAAGTGGCAAAATACAGGCCGGCAGTTGTGAAATATCCTTATCTTACCTCAATGGGATATTACGGTGCACATAAAGATTGGAAGTCTTGTCTCCATTTGTGCAGTTCACTAAAATCAAGCAACATTATCGTACAAGTAGCACAACATATTAAAGGACACCGCAGAATCATGTGAAGGAAGGCTAATCTTGACCTCTCATGATGCGCCAATTCAAACAACTCACAAGAAGAAGATCTGAACCAAATTCGCCTTTAACGGATAGGAAGTAAGATCTCCTCTTGTGCAGTTCCACTAAGATCAAGCAATCAAGCAACATTGTCGATTGTGACATTTTGGTTGAACTGCACAAAACACTCTTAAAACAAAAGTGTTTTGTGCGGTGCAACAAAAGGTCACAATGGCAACGAGGTGAAGTAGATAACCCTGTTTACACGAGAGGTGCAAAGGAAACAATTAGTGGTCAATATCGGTGGATGACACGTAAGCCAACAAAAAGAAGCATCTACCTTATCTAAATGGGAAAGAAAGCAAGACAGTAGCATTTCTCAAATGGTGGCATTGATTAATATTAACATAGAGATTATATTAACAATAAAATTCGTTAAACATGTAATTTGTTTTTAACTGTGGCATTACATCAATTTTCCAGCGGCATTATTAAAGGGTGTTTGTTTACAGGGACATTTTGGTGTAGGGACTAAAAAAACTCCATGTCAGTCACATCTAAACCAAACAGGAGGGACTTTTCGGGACTAAAAGTGGGCATTTGGGACTAAAGAAAGAAGACCCCGAGGGAGTCTTTTTGGGACTTTTCCAACAATTGCCCCTGTCACGCATTGCACCTTGTTTCTATTAGTTCATTACTAGGGGTAACATGGTCTTTTATCATGTCATTTAATAACCTCTAGTCCATGTTTAGTCCCTGGAACCAAGTAGGTAGGGACAAGGGAGTTTTAACCAAACAGGCCTTAGATTAACAACAGCTAATGAGTTGCACGGGCGGTGGGCGCACCAGCACCATGTGCATCTACCGATGTACTGTGGTCATGCACAGTCTATTGCAACAAAAAACAAACAACCAAGGAGCATATTTGTGTTGGTCCCAGTTTTGTTATCTTTAGACACCTTTCCCTATCTGAGCGCAGCAAATCTAGTCCTGCTCAAACTCTACAGCTTTGTCCCTTCCTTTCCTTTTTGAACTAGTACTTTCGCCCCCTTCCTTTCCTCTTTGAACCACGTCCTAGATTTATGCGATACAACTTTCCCCACAAATTTCCCCCGTTCCTTTCCTCTTTGAACCACGTCCTAGATTCATGCTATACAACTTTCCCCCTTCATTTCCTCTTTGAACCACGTCCTAGATTCATGCTATATACAACTTTTCCCACTACTTTCCCCCACTCCTTTCCTCTTTGAACTACGTCCTAGATTCATGGTATACATACAGCTAGAGGAATGCATGTGGAGTAAGTAAAATATACCTTAAGGTTCTTGGGGTGTGGTTCGGTGGGCGACGGGACGACTGCGAAGAACAAGGGGTCGGAGGCCCTCCCGCGCCGCCGCTGGGTGGAAAGTGAACAACACTGTCGGTAGTGGATTCCCTCCCTCGCCGACGGCGACAGCGTTAAGCCTCCTTCCCTTCCCGGCGGACGGATCCTGCCGGCTCTTTGAGCAGCAGTGAGGGAAGAGAGAGGCCAACGAAGTCTTGTTTAGATCTGGAGAGGGCGAGAGAGTGTGAAGAGAGCAACTACAAGCGCTGAGGCTCCAGCGGGAGAGGGCGAGAGAGTGTGAAGAGAGCAACTACAAGCGCTGAGGCTCCAACATGTATATATATACTGGAGAGAGAGAGAGAGTGTGAAGCGTGCAAACCCTAGAAAACATTTTGACCAGTGAAAGAATCCTCCTGGCAAAAATTATGCTCAAGTGTAGTTATCGAATCCGAGACCTCAAGTTTGATGAGCGAACAGGCTAACCAGCTACACAACCCTCCCATTATGTTCAACGTGAGGAAAATAACCTTTTATACATTCCCGCATCCGTGTGATAGGCATGCCGTGTTTTTTGTGTGTGTGTGGGAGTCATTAGGATTTCAATCATAATCGTGTCATGTGGCTTTGGTGGTAAGACTATCCATAGTGGTGTAGAAATAATGCAGCCTTAGTCACCTTACCTCTCTCCACGTGATGCGTTGGGTCCCACCAGTCAGAGGGTGAAACAAACAAATTAATAAGAAAAATTAAAAGCGCCAGCAGAGTATCTTACTACCTCACACATCTCGCTACTGCTCGGGAAGACTGTCCAATTGATCCCTCTGTTTGCTCACGTACTATTTTAAGTGAATCCTTATTATAACATGCACACACATTTTGGGCACTTGTATTCGACTTAAGTCAGTGTGCCACCGTATCTCGTATACTTACTACTCCCTCCGTCTAGGTGTAATAAGTCACGTTAGAAGGTGCAACGGGACCAAGGTGCGTGCGTGTGCGTGTGTGTGTTTAACAGCATGTGTGTGTTAGAGGGTGCGACACATCGACCTACTCCTACAGAGATATGGTGTGTAGTGTACGATTTTAGCCGCGAGAGTTGGTGCATCCTCTCGTTTCCGGGCGTGTCCGGTAGGGACATGCGGACAACTGCCACGCCCGCTCCTCACCAGCCTGGCCCACCCAAAGCCCCTCCATCGCCCGCGCACGCTTCCCGCCCGAAACGGTCAGCGCCACTCCAAAGAATCGGTGCCGCATTCATGCCCGTGCAGAGCGGACGCGACCTCTCACTGGCACAAGAGTGATGGTTGCTTCGTCCGTCCAACTTACTGATGGGTCTATGTGATTTTACGGCTCATTGGTCTTTATTACTGAGGTGGTAGGACTGCTGGATGTCCCACGCTTTCGGCGAAAGGAGGTAGTAGATTACAATTTTCTCCATTCTTACAGCGGAGAAGTGCAAGAGCAGTGAAAACACGCAGGCTCAGTGATTACGTGGCCCACCTCACACAATCACCGCCCGACACCTAACTCTTTACATAGTACTCCCTCCATTCCTAAATATTACTAGATGAGTCCACGCGCGTTGCTGCGGAACAGCGGTATATCTCTCTGCGCAAAATTATCGATTTCATAGAACTAAAAAAAATCTATAACCGCATGACAAATGTGGTAGCCAAACTAAATAAACTCCCATCATCATTTAGATCATCCCACGTAAGGAAAAAAGATCAGCCAACTCCTCTTGCATAATGGGATTATATTTTTCTTTTGACATGTTAATGGGACTTAAAAGCTCACTTACATGCATGCTACCGGTGCATGCTTGCATGCAGACATGTTGATGTGATTTAAAACCTACTCACATGCATGTGCCACGGTATTTCTGCATGCTTGCATGTGGCTTAGTGCAGAGCCTCTCAACATCTGGATCAGACGGCTATTATGACTGATTTACTTCATCTAACGGCTACGTCAATTTTGATGATGTGGCTCAAGGAGAGGATAGAGAATTCCTAGTAGTGGGGGCTAGCTATTACTAATAGATAAGTCTTTGTAGAGATTCCACTAGGTGAACTACATACGGAACAAAGTGAATGAATCTACACTTAAAATGCATTGATATACATCCGCATGTGGTTAATGGTGAAATCTCTACAAAGACTTATATTTAGGAATGGAGGAAGTACTAGTATAGTACTAGTACATACTGTAATTTATCAGCAAGATAAATTTGTACAATGCTATGCAGCTTCCAGCTCCTGTTACATGTATCTTGCGTCCAAGGTTGCCCGTTGCAACATTTCATCAAATACAAAGGAGACTAACATGCATGCTATTCCATCTCAATGATTGTCAGATCATAGCAAATATGTACTCCCTCCGTTCCAAAATAAGTGTCATCTTTGTGCAAACTTTAGTACAAAGTTGTACTACTACTAAAGTTGACACTTATTTTGGAACAGAGGCAGCTAAAGAAAAAAACGATCCATGCAGTCCCTAGCCCTTGAACCGTTACCCTGACAGGCTTCAATTTGCTGGCAACGTTCGAGCTTCCTAATAAATGAAGTTTGCAACCTTTTGACCATCAGATCATTTTGTGCAGTTTCACCAAAATCGAGATGAGCATCCCTGTGGCAAAGAATTTGAAGAAGCATGATTAGAATAAGATTACTAGGACTAGTTGATGAGACATAAACTCATCACAAATACAGTACGTAGAAGCCAGTAGAGGTATCAGGTATGTGCGGGGCAAAGAAGTAGAGAAATATCCACAGGGAGTGATGTGGGCAGCTGGAGCAGTGGTGCAAGACGGCTGTAAAGGGAGTTGTACCTGAGGGACGTAGCTCAACCTTGAGGAGGGCGGCGGGAGGCGGCAACTGCCCACGTCGCGGCAGTGAGCAAGGGACGAAGGCAACCTCACCGGCTTTGTGAGAGAGAACGGCGGGGACCCCTGATCGGGACGTGCTGATAGTGGGTTTTCGCCGTCGGCGAGGGCCACCGCATCTACACTAAGCATCCACCTCTTCCCCAAGCGGACGTGATCCGCCGGGATGTTAGAGATGCGGCCACAGTCGTTTTGTGCGAGAGAGTATGAAGAGAGCAACCCCAGCAAGCAACCGTGTAGGCTGGCCCGTCCTGACTATGTATATAGTGGAGCGGTTTCCTTTTCTCTCCATATGAACCTATCATATTGCGTACGTGCCACTGAAGAAAAAATATATTTATAAATGACGCGGCACCTACTAACCTTGCGCTTGGCATCTCCAAAATATTAACCTTGCGATTGGCTCTTTGCCTCTTCGAAGTCGAGCAATAATGGTAGTGCGGTATATATCGCTACGGCTATATGAGACCGAATGAATTGCTGCACGTCCACCACGTGGGCGAGGTCGAGGGGTGAGGAGAGTGCTACTACATACGGAGCAAAATGAGTGAATGTACACTCTAAAATACGTCTATATACATCAGTGTTTGGAGTATGTACTAGTAGTTCATATTGAAATCTACTAAAGGACATATATATTCCAAACAATATGATATAATCTCTATAACCAAGGTAGTAGGGACGAGGAGTAAACAGAGGGAGTAGTAAAATTTTCTCCTTGTCCTGCGAGCCACCGCGCGCATGGGCGAGGGAGGAGCAAGCTTCACCTCATCCTGCGAGCCACCGCGCCCATGGGCGGGGGAGACGGCATACTAAGCAAGCTTCTCCTTGTTTTGCGAGTTGACGGGACACATCAAAAGTACTCCAGTGTATAGAGCCTTGCCTCTAAGGTAGTCCCCACATGGTTTGCCTCTTTTTTTAATTTAACATAACGCGTCAAGTCGCAATTTGTTTGTTCACCCGTGGTAGACAATCCTCCCTCCACCAAGTGGACAACCAGTACACGTGCCAAATTACCACGTGGGCTGCCTTTTTCGTACAGAAATGAGCTCCACCGTGTACCAGCAGGTGTGCTTGGGAAAGAGGCAGAATGCGTCGCCCGTGCATGCACCTCTTCTCTTCGTGCACGTCCCCCACCTACGTGGTTGTGTGTGAGAGATACAAACCACGTTCGTGAGTGATTTTTGTTTTGTGGTGGGGGGTGGGGGTGGGGTGGGGGGTTGATTTCGTGAATTATTTGTGGGAATATGTGTCGATGACATCTCAAACAAAATTTTGCAAGAAATGTGTGTGTGAAATGGAGGCCTATCCATATCATACATTGAGGGTTGGGAAATCCACGAGAAGAGAGGGAGGGGTCATAGCTATCGATAGAGTCGAAGAGAGGATCAAGTGGGTGGGTGCGAGATCGATGAAGAGAGCCATCGAAATTGTGTGTGTGTGTGTGTGTGTGTGTGCAAGTCAAAGATATAGGGCGACTGGCCTACCGGAATGTTAGAGGGCACATGTCAAGTTTGTGTGTGGCAGGGAGACATGACTAGAGCGCTTGATGTATCGGTGTGGGGGGGAGGGGGTGGGGGGAGGGGTAGGCAGAGGCCTAACTATAGAGGTAGAAAAACTCGTATATGTGTTGAGAAGGAGAGACCCAATTATGTCTTGAGGGAGATCGGTCGACATCCATACATAACTAAAGGACGGGAAATATGACGGGACAGAGAGAGAGAGAGAGGAGAGAGAGGGGTAGAGTGCTGGATGGGTGATGGAGTTGCTTCTCGGGGATGTTGGGAGAGGCCTAATAGACAAACTGATGGTGGAACTGCAATGTTATCAATAAGAGTGGGGATGTATTTTTGTGTGTGCCTGTGCGTGATAGATCTGTCGGGA
This sequence comes from Aegilops bicornis, assembly GCA_021605145.1. NCBI lineage: Eukaryota > Viridiplantae > Streptophyta > Magnoliopsida > Poales > Poaceae > Aegilops > Aegilops bicornis. Next base: position 522,990,967 of record CM038669.1, read on the forward strand.
CGTATCCATTGTTGATGAAGGGGAACCATGTGTTTGGTAAGCAAACCTAACTAGATCGGTAGATCAATTGTTGTTTGTCGGAGGAAAGGGAGAGACACAACTAATGAGGTAGATCGATCGATGTGTGGGTAAAAACGAGTTATAAGGCCCTAGCTGGATATATGTATAGCGAGAGATCGGTCGGTGTACGTCCATTTGTTAGAGGCAAATAAGGCCCAGCGAGACGGATAGACAGATAGAATGGAGCTAGGAGGTGGTGCGAGAGGCCCAACTACTAGCTAGATAGGGGGAGGAGTGTGCGGTTGTGAGATCGATGAAAAGAGGGGCAAGAGTTTACACGTGTGTCTGACCATATGAGAGACACGAGGCAAGGACACATAAAGGAGGAGATTGAAGCTGTGTGTGTATGCTGTAGGCAGGCATCGCTCGAGAGGTTTATCGATCAGTGTGTGTCGGAAAGGAGTTGTGGAGACTCTGGGAGAACGACCTAAAGAAAAAAATGAATGTGCCCGGTGGATAGAATGCCGAGGGAGGAGGAGGGCGAAGAGGGCGTGTGCATGCACGAGAGAAAGTTAGTGGTAGCTACAAAGGCTAGAGGATTGTGTGGGTGTAAGAGACTAACAAAGATCATAATTTGATATGAAAGCGGATTCATATATTTGAATAGGAGACGATAGTGTTTTAAACATTGCATGCATGAATATAGCAGTGATACACGTGTTGTGCACATGTTATACCATAATGTGATAATGCATGGCGTTTGCAACTCACAGCTAAATGTCGAACTATCTAAACCTACTATACATCAAATAATCTCACATTTTATTTGAATTTGTGATAGTGTGCGGCGTTTGCAGCTTACAACTAAATATCGAGCAATCTAAACAATACTATATATCAGACATTCTCACATTTTATTTGAATTTGTGGTAATGTGTGGTGTTTGCAACTCACATCTAAATACTTGTAGGCGTAGGGGGCGGGGCACCGTACATAATGTGATAAACACATTATACATATGAGACATGGTTTAGATTATGAAGATCTAGCTAGAGCTAGAAATGTAATGTGATTTGAAATCAAAATAAAGTGGATTCAAAAAATCTAGTTCGAGTTCATATAGTACACATAGTTCATATGTAACTCAAGACTAATCATGTGGTGTCTTTGTGAAGATAATACACACACGATGGTTTAACTTGACAATAATGATGATTGTAGATCTTATTAAAACAGAGAAACGAATTCAAATGCTTTGACTTCACAACAATCATTACTGTAGATCTTATTCAAACTTAGTTCATATTGAAGCGGTAGTATATACGTTTGGAATGCACTAAAACGTTCATTTGATTAGTAGGTTGCATGCATTATACACGTAGCGAAATATTTTAATTGAACATAACATGAATTCAAAGTTTTGAATCACATTTGTAGTGCACATTGATTTGGTACAGTACACGTTAGGCTTGTCCTGAAATTTCAACCCGCGCCTTGTTAGCCCGAAATATTTAAGATATATCTTTGTCTCATTGTGCTCCGACAACTCCCTCCATCTCAACCCGCGCCTTGCTATTCCGAAATTACAACGCGCGCGAAAACTCCCACCTCCTCTGAAATCCCAACACGCCAAATGCCCATGGTACCCCTGAACCGAAAGAACCGCCTCAAATCGGCGGGGGGTACTTTCGTAACTTACCCCACATTTCGGACAAGCACGTCTCTAAGCCATGGTTCCCCACTGCCATCCCATCCGCCCACCCATTCGTACACCGAGGCCGCGAAAACCGGCGACGAAACCCCACACCCTGCTCCGTCCGCCACCTAGCTGGAGCCTCTTCCCCGACAACGTCGTCCACAGCAACACCTCGACGTCCCTCATCCACCGTACCGAATGAGGATCCTCGTCGACCTCATCGTCCCGCCGGTTCAGCCACCCCGTCCTCCACCTCCAACGAGCTGCCCCGACGTTCCCCTCGTCTTTCACGCCACCTCCGTTCCCACACCGCCGTCTTCACCTGCACCACCGGAAGAGCATCATCATCACCGTTTCCTCGGATGAAGCTGCGGCCTAATCGGTGCCACCAAATAGGTTGTACACTAATCGCCGCATTTTCTTCTTTATTCAATCTCACGGTGCTGCCGGCGCTCGGTCCCGAGCCGACACGGCGCGGCTCCATCCACGGCGGCGTCGCCGGCCACTTCCTCCACGGTGTCGCTCCCTCGGCGGCGACGTCCACATCGATAGGAGCTGCTGCTGCTTTAGCTCTCACTCGGCTGCTGCTCGCTTCTTGCTCTCAGTCCCCTACAGTACGCTCTTGCTATTGCTCTTGCTCATGGCTGCTCTCGCTCTTGCTCTTGCTTGCGATGCTGCTCGATTTGGCTACACTTGATCGGTGAATCGACTTTTGGGTCGATCAATTTTCAAGGGTGGGCTCGCCAGGTGAAGGAAGAACCAGCCTTGTGAGGGGGAGGGCTCATGGGAGAGGTACCCCACTATCTATGTTAGGATTCGAGGATGGGCGGTGGTCGCCGGCGGTGGCGGGCGTTGGCGAAGCGGTGGCGTGGGGATCGCCAGAAAAAGCTCGGCACGGGGAGGGAGGGGCTAGAGGGATGGCAGGCGGCGGACCGGTGGTGGGGAGTGTTTTAGGGCGGGCGGGCGGTGCACCGCCACCAGCGGCGGGGTTCTTTGTTTGGCCGGTGGTGGCTGGCGGCTCAGGGGGTGGAGGTTGAAGATGAACCGCATGCCCTTGATTTCGTATCCAACGGCTGCAAAATCGACTGACCAGAGATGAAAAAGTTAGTCGACCGACGTGTAGCCTCACCTTGCTAGTGCGTTCAGTTTCGACAGCAAAATTCAGTTTCGACAGCAAAATTCAGTTTCAACAGTTAGGTTCAGTTTCGACAGTTAAGTTCAGTTTCAACAGTTAAGTTCTGTTTCGACAGTTAAGTTCAAAGATGGGCGGCTGATGTATTTTACATCTAGCACTTTGTGGTTATGTATTTTACGTCATGTATTGGAGATGCTATTAGAATTCCACTCAGGTTAACGTTGTTCATTGTCTCTCTTGTCCTGCTTCAGCCTCGGTGTCGTACAACTCATCGGAGCTGCTCCAACGACGAAGCCCTCCATCACAGCAGAGCAGTACCTCGGGCTCCATCTCCAGACGCCTAAGATCTTCTTCCCCTCCTCCGACAGCAAAGTCAGCCGGAGCATCCTCACCGGCCAACCCAATCACGCTGAGATCGACATGACTTTGCCAAAGAGGTTGTACACTTGTTGCATCTCTTTTTTACTCTACATGTTATATATATTGTCCACTGAGCACACGGATTTGTTCCTTTTGTGTCTCCTTGAAAGAAAAAATGTAGGAATTTTAATTTTCACTTGTCCTCCTTTTCAAATTCCTATTCATGAAGCACAAGACTAAGAGATAGTAGCATAATAGCATTATAACCGTACATTTTCTTGTGGTTTGACTTAATCTCACCATACTTCTTTGCATCCTGTGATTTCCAATTGTTGCGAATCAAACACCCAGATTGGCAGAAATCCTGTGTTTTTAAATTCTCTGTTTTGTATGTGCATTCCTATCGTATTCATGTCTATTTACTATCCCTTCATTGTTGGAATCCTCCAATTCAAACGAGCCCTTACAGAATTACTTCTCTTATAGATAGTTGTCAAAAAAATCTTGCGTGGTTTGTCCCGCTCCTGCTGTGCCGTCGTCCACCCCAGGTCAGCTGCTCCAACGATAGAAGGGTCCAGCACAGCAGGGATCCGGCCTCCGGACTGTCTTTCGCCGCCTCAGATCTTTCTTCCCCTTGTTGGCAGCCATGAAAACTGCATTACCATCATCAACCGAGCAGATGACCTCGAGGAATACACGGGTCCGCAAGAGAGGTCGCACTCTTTCGTGTGCGCTTCGTTATGCATCGCTTAATATTACATGCTACTTTATCGTCCTGTTCACCGATTAGACTCGAGTCGACTCCAAACTAATGGTCAAACTTGAGTTTTTAAATGCTTGTGGGGTACATATCGGGTCGCTATCAATAGTATCTATCTACTATCTGGTTAATCTCCGGTGTCTACTATGAGTTTCATGTTGGGTGGGAAACAAAGCAAGAAAGAAGCCATTATCTCAGATTTATTAACTGAAGCCATTATCTGCACCTTATTATTGGTTTTGGGTCTATCCACAGGTTGCTACCATCACTCTGGATTTCTACATGCACTCCTTACATAATCTCACTATGTTTTATTCCTATGCATGACAGTTATTGTAAACAATGGAACTGAACATGTAGAGCAAATAAGACGAGCCTTGCGTGGCAATATAATTTCATGCAGACGTCGCTCCATGGTAGGCGTAAAGGCAGCCCCCCCTCCACGCATTTGGGATTGTAATCGAGAGGAAGATATCTTATCTGAGGGGGATTCAGAAGGAGAAGATAACTCCTATTTACCCCCTGAGGTCTTCGCTCTAACTTGGCATGCTGATGTTGGTTATATCATGCATATGGTGTCTTGCATTGCTTACTTTATACATCAAATATGTCATCTTCTTAGTTTAGACATCCTTTGTGCAAATGCCATCTGTTTAGTTTATTCATCGTTTATGTGAATTATACAACGCCACCTTGTTTAGCCAGGCGTCATATGTGTGAATTTTGCAATGCCATCCTGCTTAGCCAGTCATCTTATATGTAAATTATATCAGGCCATCCTTATTTTTCGTTACATATTACATTTGTCAACAATGTTAGTACATTCAACTGCTCTTCGTGTGCATCAGCCATTTGACACGGTGATGGCAAATTTTGGAGTGAAAACAAGGTCCTCTGAGCAGACTATGCTATCTGACGAAGCGCATATCTCGCTGGTTATGGATAGCTCATCGGAGGAGGATTCAGAGACAGATGACCAGTCCTATCCCCCCCCCCCGAGGTGTATGCTCTAACTTGGTAGGGTTATGTTGCTCATATCGTGCGTATGGTGTCTCTCATTGCTATGCCATTTGATTAGTTTAGACATGCTTTGTGTGAATGTCACCTGTTCAGTGTGTAGTTACCATATATGTGAATTATGCATTGCCATCTTGTTGCAAGACATTATATGTGAATTATACAATGCTATCTTGTTGCAAAGGCATTATATATGTGAATTATGCAATGCCATGTTGTTTAGCCAATCATCATGTACGTGAATTATATCATGCTATCATTTTTTTGTATTACGTGTTCCATTTGTCGACAACGTTTGTATATTCAACTACTCTTCCTGTGCATCAGCCATATGAAGTGGTGATGGAAGTATCTGGAGTGAAAACAAGGTATTCGTGAGCAGACGATGCTACTCGCTGAAGCGAGACATCTTGGTGGCTCTGAGAGAGCTCCTCAGAGGAGGATTCAGAGACTGATGACCAGTTCTATTTCCCCCCTGAGGTCTATGCTCAAACTTGGCAGGGTTATATTACCCATGTCATGCATGTTGTCTTACATTGCTTAGTTTTTACATCTTATATAGATTGCCATCTGCTTACTTGCTTACTATATAAATCATATATTTGAATTATATCATGCCATCATGTTTACATAGTACATACACATCATCTATCTCGAATTATGGCATGGCAACCCATTTAATAAAAGATATCATATAGTTATATCATCTCATCCTGTTTAGTGTTTACGGTCATCATATTTAGAATTATGGCATTCTATCCATGAATGTATGTGAATTATGTCATGCCAACATATTTAATAAACACATTATATAGTTATGTCATGTCATCCTATTTACATAGTCTCATATTTTGAACTATGTCTTTCCATCTTTTTAGTTAGCCATCATAATGTGAAATTGTGTCATGCTATCCTGTTTAGTTAGCCATCATATATGTGAAATTGTGTCATGCTATCCTGTTTGGTTAGACAACATAAATATGAATTATTTCATGCCCACTTTTATTCCCCACTATCCATTGCACCTGTCTATCATACAATGTCTATACTTTCAATTACTTTTCTGGTTTATCAGCCATTTGAATTGGAGAGCGTGATGGCGATATCTAAGGGAGTAACAACACGGTCTTGAGAAAAGATAGTGCTACCAGTTGATGCAGATAGAACCACGGTTGTACTTGCCCAAGGACCAGATCCACCACACATAACCCGGACTCGCAGATTGTACCCCTACCCGGTTGGACGGAAGAACCAGCTACACCCCTTCTAACCCCAACCCGGGCAGATAGTAACCTGATTCAGCTGACACAAGACCGTCTCCACCACAGAGCACCCAAACACGAGCGCTTAGTAAGGGAACTGCAGTGCCCAAAGCACGAGGACCACCACTCGAATCCCAACTCAACAGCTTAAAGGAGAAGAAGATTTGTTCTCGGGTCAGGTTACGTAGCTATGGTTTATACTCCTTTGCTCTTGCATTCTTGTATTTACTCATACCAACTATTTTCAAATTTGAAGGATGGAATTGAAACTCCAATGGCGCATAGCAGTATGTTTTAAACCTGTTTCTTTAACTGGTTTGCTGTTGTAACCTACTCTATGTTGATTTCAGTTTCAATTGTATAAACAGTTATGTTCTCATGTCATGCACATTACAAGTGTTGTTACTGCTCTATAGTTACCCACACTTATATTCTGTCTATTCTGCCTTGTCTTGAACAAATATTATTAGAACTGTGTCTCTATCTTGATTTGGCAACAAAAACTAGAATGATATAGACCATAAAGTGACCATGGTACATAGATATATCTTTGTTTCATGCTGTTATCCTGTCCACTTTACTACTGAACTCATTTACCAAAATGAGTTTCATATACAACATGGTAAACATGTGATGTGTCTGCTTGTTTCTCTTTTAGAACGCGGACAAAATATTGGAGAATAGTACCACGTTATCCAATGGTAAAGGAAGTAATGCAGATAAGGTTCAATATAGTGAGATATCCCTGTTGGTCTCCAAGAAAGCTGATAAAAACTATCTTGACGACAGTGAGGGAACCCAAAAGTCCTGTCTTGATGTAGTGTTCGAGTTATCGCCACTCTGCTGGCACAAGCTCTTGAACTCATTGCATGAATCAGTTCATCGTCTTGAGTCTCAACTTCAAGTTGAAAGACATCGATCGGATGTCTTTGCGACAGAAGTGAAGGACCGATGAAGTCCCTGCAGAATTCAGATGTATATTTTTCTGGTGCAATAGTTACTGGAGGATTTAAGCGCCAAACAAGAGAAAGTTAATAAGCTTGCTAAGCATCTTGCCGTGATTATGGGTACCTGTGATATTGTTTATTGAGATCTTCCGAAGTGGTTTCAGTTCTGGATTTGTTTTCTTCTTGGCGTTTATTTATTTGGTCGCCAACTTTGACAACGATGTATATGATATGCTGCTTTGTTCCCTATATTTGCACTGGTGGCGAACTTTGATGCCCAGTGGATGCAATATGTGTAACAACCGTGATAGCCTAGCATAAGTTGCTTGCTTATTTATTTCCTTGTTGTCTTGTTTATTTATTTGCTTGTAGTCAGTGCAGTTCTTTTTAAAACTAGGCCACAATAACCATGGGCTAATATTTACTGTAGTGACACTGGGCCTCCTACGGGCCGTAGAAACAGTGGGCCTTCTACGGGCCGTAGAAACAGTAGACCTTCTATGGGCCGTAGAAACAATGGGCCTTCTACGGGCCGTAAAAACAATGGGCCTTCTACGGGCCGTAGAAACAATGGGGCTTCTACGGGCCGTATCATCAATGGGCCTTATACGGGTCGTATGACCATAACGGGCCATCGTTAATAGGCCGTATTTGATGACGCTATGAAAACGGCCCAACGTATTAATGGACCACAAACGGGCCGATGTAACCACGGGCTGAATTTGGCCCACAAGCAGAAAATGACAGTAACGGGCCGTAAGTAAACGAATGCCGGAAATAAGCCCAAGAATAAATGGGCTCTGAGAAGGCTGAAAGATAACATTTGCTGGAAACGGCCCAACTGTATAACGGTCCGTTAATGGGTATAAAGTGATATACTGTTCATTATGGGCCAGTTTCACCACGGGCCGTTAATGGGTGTAAAGTGATACACTGTTCATTGCGGGCCAGTTTCACCACGGGCCGTTAATAGGCCAAGAGTTACATAGGGCCTCATATGGGCCGAAAGACATCATGGGCCATACATGGGCCGGCGAAAAACGGCCGAATCATATTGGATGGCCGGATGACGCTCATCGCCTAGTTCAGATAGGGCGTAACGGGCCTTGGGTTAGCGGGCCATAAATGGGCTATATGCAAACAAGCCGTTAACAGGCTTTCCATGGGCTGGCCCGCCACCTTTTTACCAAGTCAAACGGGCCGGCCTTATCACAGGAATGGGCCTCTGTTGGGCCTGCCACGTGTCCACGTATCATAGGCGCCTTCTGTCCAATGAGTGGATGACATCTGTCCCAGCGATGAGTCGACACGTGTTTCCTCCAGCCAATGATGATTTTACACGTGGAAAATCCACATTGGTTGGGGCTGTTAACGGGTTATCGGATCCAAAACCCGACCCGATAGCCTAACGGCGTTCCGTTACGGTGGATGCCACGTGTCGGTCACCCTTGACGAAAGCACTTCTATGACGCATGATTTATCGTCATGGAAGTGGACACTTCCGTGATGATAATGTTGGTACTGGCATGGAACACTTCTACGACAGCACATGTATGACTATCTTGATTCTGTCATAAATTTGTCATGGATGTACATGCATGACAAAAAACGCGACCTACTGTGACAAACACGTATCATCACGGAAGTGTATTTTTTTGTAGTGTTTGTAAGTACGATGAAGATCCCGAAGAAAGGATGCCGACTTCATCATGATGACCTGAAGTAGAGAAATGAAGACATCAATGTATTGGACCGGCCTCTTCGAGAAGAGCAAGCCAGAATGAGAAGACCCGCTAGATTCGTTACCAAATCTCCCCCCTTTCACTGCCTCTTAAATCTCGGGGCAAGATTTCTTGTAGTGGAGGAGAATTGTGACGCCCAGATATTTAAACTACATTAAACCTCTGCTAATGATGCCACATCACCTCGAGTACTATTGCTAATCTCGGGTTAGTTCGAAACCGGTTCGAATTCAAGATCAAAAACCAAGTCAAACAGTAAAAGTTTTCAAATGTTAAAACTAAAATGTTCTATGAGTGACCCATAATTCATAATAAATATTGGTGAAGAAAACACACTTTTACAAAATATTTAGATGCTCTAAAAAAGTAGAGCAACAGCAAAAATAATTAATTAATTGCATTTTATAATTAATAAAATATTAAACTATTTTAATTGGGTGCCATAATTATTGAGGAAGTAGTATATTTATAAATGCAAATTTAGGTACTAGTGGTAAGTTTTATAAAACTAAATTCAAAAGGTAACTAAAATAAAAACAGTTAAGAAAAGAATAACTAAAAAGTAAAGGCAAAACAAAAGCGAAAAGGTTGGGGAAAAGAAACCTCCCTCAGATCCCCTGGCCTAGCCCACCGGGGCAAAACCACCACCGTGCCCGATCCACACCACACTTGCCCCCTCATCTCCAGCTACAGAAGCAGGGATGGGCGTGGCGCTCATCCGCCGGCGCCATTGTCGGCAATGCACACATGTCGGACATCCGCACCCCCACCCTACCTACAAGACCTACCCCGCGCCCCTCGGCGAACCCTAGCGCCATTCATTCCCTCCCCGCGCCGCTTCCCTTCTCTCCCACGCGAATCTGATTATAGCCGTCGCCATGGATTTCTTGCCCGGTATGACCACCGACCTCCCTCGCCCGCTCTCTATTGTGTCCACCGCTCCGCCAGATGTTCCACCACGCCCTCTCGCCAACGAACGCCGACCCGGAGCCGTCACCGCGTCGAGATCGAGCTGTCTTCCACCTCTACATCACCGTCCCCATCGCCGAACCCGTCGCCGTCGAGCTCTCCCCGAGTCAGCTTTGCACGCCTCTGTGCTCACCGTGAGCATCTAGTCCTTCCCTCTCTCTCTCTGCGTATCCACCACCGTAGTCGTTCCCTGCCGAGGCCGAAGTCGTTGCCGCCTTGGCCACGAAGCTCGTCGTGGCTGTCTGCAGCCCAGCTCACCGCGCCAAGCCTTGCCCGACTGGCGCTCCGCTATGCCCGGCCGCTCCAGCGAAGTTGTTGTGCCCGTCGCTGGCCATGTCCGCCGCTGCTCTGCTTGATCAAGCTACTCTGCCATCGCTGCTGCTTGTCTTTGCCTCTGCTCCCGCTGCCTCCTTCTGCTGCTATGGCCTCGCCCAGGCGCGCCTCAGGCGGCCTGCCCATCGCCGCATAGCCTTGCGCCGAAGCTGCCTTCCACTATGCCCAGCGCTGCAGCCATCCCGGGGCGCCGCTGCTAGTTTTGGCCGCCGGCGTTCCCCTATGTAGTTAAGGTTAATCCCCTATTAGCCCCAAAACCCCATGTTTAGATTATTAAGTTTAATTAATTTGTTAGTCTAGACCCTATGACATGTGGGCCCCGTTGTAAATTATAATAATCAGATAAATTAAAAATGCCTAAGTCTATCACACGCGGGACCCATGCACTATTCACTGGTTCACCCAGTCAGCAGTTGACTGTGCTGTTGACCTTGACCTGGCCCCACATGTCATTGACTGTGGCTGGCACATCACTAGGTGACAAGAGTATTTACTCTTTTCAATTCGAATTAATATAATCCAGTAATTTTAGAAATTCAAATAAACTTTGAAAAATCATAGGAAATAATCCGTAACTCAGATGAAGAAACTTTGTACATGAAAGTTGCTCAGAACGACGAGACGAATCCGGAAGCGCGGCCCGTTCGTCCGCCACACATCCCTAACCTATCGAACCTGCAACATTTCACCTTCGGTTCATCTATCCGAAAACGCGAAAACACCGGGGATACTTTCCCGGTTGTTTCCCCTTTCACCGGTATCACCTACTACCGCGATTGGGCACGCCTAGCACCGCGAATTGTCATGTCTTCCATCGTCATTCTTATGTTTGCATTATATTCATTGTTTCTTCCCCCTCTTCTCTCAGATAGACTACGAGACCGACGCCGCTGCTAGTGCCCCGACCGACTATGCTGTTGACGACCCCTTCTTGCCAGAGCAACCAGGCAAGCCCCCCCCCTGATCACCAGATATGGCCTATTCTTCTCTATACTGCTTGGATTAGAGTAGTGTAGCAGGTTACTATTTTCCGTTAATCCTATCCTGATGCATAGCCTGTCCTTGCTACTACTGTTGTTACCTTTACCTGCAAACCTACATGCTTAATATAGGAATCTAGTGTTTCATCAGTGGCCCTACATTCTTGTCTGTCTGCCATGCTATACTATCGGGCCGTGATCACTAGGGAGGTGATCACGAGTATATACTATATACTTTATACATGATATATGTGGTGACTAAAGTTGGGTCGGCTCGTGGAGCACCCGCGAGTGATTCATGGATTGGGGGCTGAAAGGACCTTTGTCCCAACGGCCCTCTGTGTGGATCTTTGTGGCGGAGCGACAGGGCAGGTTGAGACCGCCTAGGTGAGAGGTGGGCCTGGCCCTGGTCGGTGTCCGCGGTTACATCCTTAACACGCTTAACGAGATCTTGGTATTTGATCTGAGTCTGGCCATTTGGTCTATACGCACTAACCAATTACGTGGGAAAGATATGGGCACTCGGCGTCGTGGTATCAGCCGAAGCCTTCGTGACGTCAGCGACTGAGCGGCACGCGCCAGATTGGACCGCGTAACGTGAGTTCCTTTGTAATGGAGGTTGCTAGGTCTGCTTCCGGCCGCCCATGCAATGTGCAGGTGTTCTAAGGGCGATGGGCCCAGACCCCTGTGCGCTTAAGTTTAGACCGGTGTGCTAACCTCTCTGTTGGCCTAGGTGGGGCTGCGACGTGTTGATCTTCCGCGGCCGGGCATGACCCAGAAAAGTGTGTCCGGCCAAATGGGATCGAGCGTGTTGGGTTATGTGGTGCACCCCTGCAGGGAAGTTTATCTATTCGAATAGCCATGGTCTTCGGTAACAGGACAACTTGGAGTTGTACCTTGACCTTATGATAACTAGAATCGGATACTTAATAAAACACACCCTTCCAAGTTCTAGATACAACCCGACGATCGCTCTCTAATAGGGCGATGAGGAGGGGATTGCCGGGTAGGATTATGTTATGCGATGCTACTTGGAGGACTTCAGTCTACTCTCTTCTACATGCTGCAAGACGGAGGCTGCCAGAAGCGTAGTCTTCGACAAGATTAGTTATCCCCCTCTTATTCTGGCATTCTACAGTTCAGTCCACTGATGTGGCCCTTTACACATATACCCATGCATATGTAGTGTAGCTCCTTGCTTGTGAGTACTTTGGATGAGTACTCACGGTTGCTTTCTCCCCCCTTTTTCCCCCTTTTCTTTCTTTCTGGTTGTCGCAACCAGATGCTGGAGTCCAGGAGCTAGACGCCACCATCTACGACGACTCCTACTACACCGGAGGTGCCTACTACTACGCAGGCAGCCCGGCCGACGACGCACTGTGAGTAGTTAGGAGGATCCCAGGCAGGAGGCCTGCGACTCTTTTGATCTGTATCCCAGTTTGTACTAGCGTTCTTAAGGCAAAGTTGTTTAACTTATGTCTTAACTCAGATATTGTTGCTTCTGCTGACTCGTCTATGATCGAGCACTTCTATTCGAGCCCTCGAGGCCCATGGCTTGTATTATGATGCTTGTATGACTTATTTATGTTAGAGTTGTGTTGTGATATCTTCCCGTGAGTCCCTCATCTTGATCGTACACGTTTGCGTGCATGATTAGTGTATGATTGAATCGGGGGCGTCACACAGCGGGTCCCAGATGTCAGGTGGAGGAATCATTATTTTGCGCGTAATAAGGAGGCATTTCCTTGTGTGCGGCCGTGGACCCAGCTATCAGCCTCTCCACGTACAGTCCACTTCCGATGGATGTCGTTCATTGACCACGTTAACCACGCCGCGCCGAGAGCATCACGGTGGTGGATGACATTGAGGCCTACAAAGGGAACGACACAGAGCCGGGGAAGACACGACAGTGGCTGCCCACGTGGTGGAGAAATCTGACGGTTGACTGGTTCCGCCGTCACGAAAAAATAACAGGAGGTGTGGGTGAGTAGAGGGATAGACAGGCCGAGGATGCGAGTATATGATGGGGCCGTGGGCCTGCCGGCAAGACAGCCGGCCACGGGAGGCGGAGCAGCGGTTCGACGGCGCTGGTTTTGGCGGGCGCAGGTGAAGATCAGACATCGAAGAAGACGATCGCCGTTAGATTGACATCTAACGGTCTGACGCTGGTAGAGTCGATTGTTGACTAAGTTTCTTTTTTGATAAACCTTGTGTATGCATGAACTTAGTAGGCCCACAAGTCAGCCTCCAAATTTGTGGCAGACAACATAGATCCCATTTGCTATTTTTTAATAATTTGCAGCCCATTTGCTAATTCTTAAGTAATTTATTACAACCCATTTTCTGCCTAGGACCACGGTCAAAAAGTTCAACCTTATTTTGCATATTTCGGTGAAGTCTGAACTTTTTTAATCCCGAAATGATAAACAATTTTTAAGAACTCATTGATTTGCCAAAAAAATCATTTTATTTTTGTAAGCAAATAAGACATGGGTCAATTGAGTTGGTTTAAGGGAAAACCAGTGGTAAAAAAATCAGTGTTGGGAGGGAAAACAAAAACAAAATTAACGATGTAAATAAGAAAAGGGAATTTTATGTATTTTCAATATAATGATACGTGTATATGAACTAGTAAAACTATAGGTAGAGATTAGAAAATGGATGTAGGACATGCGTTTCAAGAGGAAAATAGAACTGGGTTGTGTGTTTGATTCAGTAAAAAAGTGCCTGCGGATGTTGTAAGACAAAATATAACTAACGCTGGTGGGCCAGAGGCCAGTAGATACCTGCTGGATCTTTGTGCCCCGTTGTTGTCATGGGCTGGGCCTGTTAAAAACAAAACCAAGCCTGGGCAGTCTACATACCAGTTGGAACTTGCTCGACCTGAAAAAACAATATACGTGTGAGGGACTCCTGGACTAGGGGGTGTCCGGATAGCCGAACTATCATCGCGGCCGGAGTCCAAGACTATGAAGATACAAGATTGAAGACTTCGTCTCGTGTCCGGATGGGACTTTCCTTGGCGTGGAAGGCAAGCTTGGCGATACGGATATGTAGATCTCCTACCATTGTAACCGACTCATGTAACCCTAACCTATCCGGTGTCTATATAAACCGGAGGGTTTTAGTCCGTGAGGGCGAACAACAATCATACCATAGGCTAGCTTCTAGGGTTTAGCCTCCTTGTTCTCGTGGTAGATCTACTCTTGTACTACCCATATCATCAATATTAATCAAGCAGGAGTAGGGTATTACCTCCATCAAGAGGGCCCGAACCTGGGTAAAAACATCGTGTCCCTTGTTTCCTGTTACCATCCGCCTAGACGCACGCGATTCGGGACCCCTACCCGAGATCCGCCCGGTTTTGACACCGACATTGGTGCTTTCATTGAGAGTTCCTCTGTGTCGTCACCGATAGGCCCGATGGCTCCTTCGATCATCAACAACGATGCGGTCCAAGCTGAGACTTTTCTCCCCGGATAGATCTTCGTATTCGGCGGCTTTGCACTGTGGGCCAATTCGCTTGGCCATCTGGAGCAGATCGAAAGCCACGCCCCTGGCCATCAGGTCAGATTTGGAAGCTTGAATTATACGGCCGACATCCGCGGAGACTTGATCTTCGACATATCCGAGCCACAGCCAAGCGCGCCGCACTGTCTCGATGGGCATGATCTAACTCTGCCGCCGAACAGTGTCCTGGAGGCCGCACTAGTGTCCGCTCCGAACATTCATTGTGAGCCGATCTCGCCGATCGAGGATGGTTGGTTGGACACCACCTCGGGGGCTGAAATATCTCTACGGCGATTAAGCCGAACACAATCCCTGTCCTTTGCGAAGACCGTGACTCCCAGGTGCCGGACTCCTCTCCGGACTCCGAACCCTCCGCGCCCCAGCCAATCGAATCCGATCGGGCGCCGGTCATGGAGTTCACTGCCGCGGACATCTTTCAGCACTCGCCCTTTGGCGACATCCTGAATTCACTAAAGTCTCTCTCTTTATCCGGAGAGCCATGGCCGGACTACGGTCAGGAAGGTTGGGATGCGGACGTCGAAGAAATTCAACGCCCACCCACCACCCACTTCGTAGCCACTGTCGAAAGCTTACACGACGTGCTCGATTTCGATTCCGAAGACATCGACGGTATGGACGACGATGTAGGAGACAACCATGAACCAGCGCCTATAGGGTGCTGGACAACCACCTCATCCCATGATGTATACATGGTGGATACACCTAAAGGAAATGAAGACGAGGAACAACGGGACGCTACGAAGGATAAATCCCTCGAGAAGCAGTCAAAACGGCAACGTAAATGCCGAACAAAGTCCCGCCTCAACAAAGACCCAGCCATAGAGTAGGGCGAACCGGTGGACGACGAAAATGCTATCAAGAAATCGTCCGAACAAGACAACTTGGATAAACAACCCGTCCCCGGCGAAGACAACAGTCTGGACGATCTCACGCCGGACCAATTGTTGGAACAGAATAACCTCCACAAAAGGCTCGTCGCCACTGCGCGTAGCCTGAAAAAGCAGAAGTGGAAGCTCAAAACAGCGGAAGATGCACTCAGAATCAGATGGAGCAGAGTATTCAACACCGCAGACAAATACGGCGACAGTCGCCGAACAAAGAGCTACCCAAAGAGAAAACTACTGCCCGAATTTGATGAGGAGGCCATAGAGCCCCCACAATCAAAATGTAAGAAGGCCACCCGGTCGGATGGACGACCCCACGGCAAAAAGAGAGCGGCAAATGGCGCCGCACACAAGCCGGTACGCGATCCGCATAAGGATTCACATCAAAAGAATGGCCCAGTTAGGTCCGTCTATGGGCCGAGAAAGCAAGCTCTTCAAAGCAATGCAACACGCCAAATATCCGAACATCACGGCACACCCAAATACAGGGGCTCCGCACATCCCCTATGTTTCACCGATGAGGTGATGGATCATGAATTTCCAGCGGGATTCAAACCCGTAAACATAGAGGCATACGACGGAACAACAGACCACGAGTGCGGATTGAGGATTACATCCTCCACATACACATGGCTAGAGGAGATGATCTCCACGCCATAAAATACTTACCCTCAAACTCAAAGGGCCAGCTCGGCATTGGCTTAAAAGCCTCCCGAAAATACCATTGGAAGCTGGGAAGAGCTCGAGGATGCGTTTGAAGGCAAATTTTTCGAGGGACCTATATGCGCCCTCCGGATGCGCAGACGATCTAAGTCACATAACTCAACAGCCCGGAGAGTCAGCCCGGAAATTCTGGAACATGTTCCTTACTAAAAAGAACCAAATAGTCGATAGTCCGGACGTCGAAGCCTTAGCAGCCTTCAAACACAACGTCCGAGACGAATGTCTCGCCAGACACCTCGGCCAAGAAAAGCCAAGAACAATGGCTGCATTAACAAGCCTCATGACCCGCTTTTGCGCGGGAGAGGATAGCTGGCTAGCAAGATGCAGCACCAGCGACCCAAGTACATCCGAAGTCAGGGATGGAAACGGGAAACAACGGCGCAACAAGGACCAGCGCCAGATTAAAGGGAACGGTCCAAAGAGCGTGGCAGTCAACGCCGGATTCAAAAGCTCACGGCAGAACAATAAAAAACTGCCCCTTAAGGACAATAGCGATGAGCTATCCAACTTAAACAAAATCTTGGACAAGATATGTCAAATCCACAAGACTCCGGAGGCTCGCAAACCATACCCACAGACATTGCCGGGTCTTCAAACAGTCCGGCAGACTCAACGCCCGAACACAAGGCTCGACACACCAAGTGAAGATGATGACGAGCACCACCAGCAGAGCCCCGGAAAACAAAAAGAATTTCCCACAAGAAGTTAAAACAGTAAACTCACTTCACATGATAAAAGGAAAAAACAGAGCGGCGCCCATTAAGACGCGCGCCGCACATACTACCCTAGCGGAGTACCAACACTGGTTGTCAAAACCAATCACATTCGACCATCATGACTATTCCGAAAGTATTCGGAATGCAGGATGTACTGCCTTGATATTGGATCCTATAATTGATGGATTCCAGTTTACACAAGTCCTCATGGATAGCGGCAGTGACATAAACCTGATATATCAGGACACAATCCGTAGGATGGGGATAGACCCAACCAAAATTCGCCATAGCAACACCTCCTTTAAAGGGGTAATGCCACGCCCAGATACCCATTGTACGGTCTCCCTACTGCTAGAAGTTGTGTTCGGTTCATCCGACAACTTCCGTCGCGAAAAGTTAGTCTTCCATGTCGCCCCATTTAAAAGTAGCCATCAAGCACTATTGGGACGCGAAGCTTTCGCCCGCTTTAACGCAATGCCGCATTATGCATCTCTTACACTTAAAATGCCCGGTCCACGTGGCATCATCTCATTAAAAGGGAGTATTAAGTGTTACTCGAGCACGGAAGAATGCGAGGCTGCCTTGACAGCCCCACACCGATCCGGCTCCTCTAACCAAAGCACCTGAATAGGTAATTCGAACCCCGGACACGGCTAGACGAGTCCGGCGCCTACTAGCGGCATGCCCACATACAAGGGGCTGCATGCATGTACAACAAGAGACAATAAAGCTCAATTTTATTCACTTCTTCGAATCGTACTCTGTTTATTTAATATAAAGTACATCTTTTGCATGATCCTTTTTCCTTTAAACTAAGTTCCTCTCTTTTACAGATGAACAACGTGCTACACCCATCCAGGATACGGCACAACGGAGACACAGGCGCAAACGTGCAGTAGGGACCCGTTGAAAGGATTCTTTTCAGATTAAGACCCTGCATAAACCTTTTTTACTGTCTCTTGTTGATATACATCCCCCGGTTTCTTACCATTAACGAGGAGGAGGCTGGCGTTTTGGCATTGGCCGCACCAAAAATTTTGCGCGTACCTGGACACCAGGGGCTTAGGGCATTACTCTGCCCGTTGTTATAAAGACTGAATACCTTAGGGAGTATTCGGCGTCTCGAGTTAGGCCTTATATGCATCAGCTCTGAATCATGTCTTTGGTCAAATGTTGGGTTTGCCGGCTCACATGTTTTGCTGCCTTACGCCCGCTTTATCGGCTAACGCGGCACTGTGGAGAACTTCATGATTGTGCCCGGTTGGCCGGGGAGCACCTCGAGAGAAAGCCGAAACTGTGTCATGATATAGCGAGAGACTGGTCAACCACTCGATGACTCACCGGAATGTTTAGAATTCCTCCGCATTAACGAAGGACTGCTTTTCGGTCAGGCACATACGCACCGAATTCGGGAGAGTGCGGTGCCCCGTGGGCTATATAGTAGCCCCACCATCGAACTCCTATGGCTAAGTGAAAGTGATAAAGCATTATAGTCCGGTTGCCTAGTTTGCTACGCTACCACCTCCTTAACAGGACCGAGACATTGGATTAAGTGTGAAAACGCTTCTTTATAACACCCCCCACTATGTGCGTGGGGGCTGAAGCCAAGGACTGCCATCTTTCAGGTTATATATACATATACATCAACGGCCGCACAGGGAGTAGTTTACTACTTGAATGCACAAGTATAAAAAAGCTCTTATATTATATTGAAACATTGTTTCCACAAATCATACATGTCATGTAAATATGATATCCTTCGAGCACTGCGTCTCTACTAAACGAGCGCCCTGCCGGACTTCCTCAAAATAGTGCTCGGCAGGTACTCGGCTTCTTTCCGAATCTTGGGACGCAACATCGGTGGCCTTCATCTCCGTCCAGTATGTCTTAACACGGGCCAGAGCCATCCGCGCTCCCTCAATGCACGCCGACCGCTTCATTGCATCGATACGCGGTACCGCACCAAGGAACTGCTGCACTAAGCCAAAATAACTCTTGGTGAGGTCCGCCTGGCCACAAATGAGTCATGACATGCTTCATGGCAAGTCCGGATAATCGGTTCAGCTCGGCCCATTCGTCCAACCGATCGGTCAACGGAAGAAGATGCTCCGTACTACGGAATTGCGACCAATATAGCTCTTCCCTTCTGTGCCCCTTCTGGCCTCGAAAGTGCTCAATCGTCGCGGCGCTTCGCCCGCTAAGTCCAGATAAGCATCCTCCGAACTCCACAACTTGTACAACTGAGCATACTGATCCGTATATTTCCTCCGCGGCGTAAGCGGTTTTCCGGCCGCAATAGACCCGGCCCGACTCAGCTCCTCCTTGGCCGCTCTCAAAGCGGACGGGCATCCTTGATTCGGCGGTGGCCTTTTTTCAGGCCCTCTTGCTCCGCTTGACGTTCTTTTCAAGAACCTCGCAGCGGTCGGTAGTATCCTTCAATTTTACGGCCATATCGGCCATTTCCTCTTTGCTTCGGCGATGAACAGCCCGTTGACTTCTAGCTCTTCGCCGCCCTTAAAGCGGCCGCATTACTATTTCTGGCTTGCTCTTTCGCTCGGGCGAGTTCCGCCCGCAGCTCCTCCACAGCAGCGACACCACCTGCATTAAGCATACAAGTAGTAAGGCATGGGCGTCAAGCTCCGTTACCAGGTGTACGCGTAGAAGTCGCATACCTCGTGACTCGTCAAACCGTTTATTGACCAGCGCGATGTCCGCATTCGCCTCGTCAAGTTGCCGCTTTAGTTCGGCATATTCATCAGTCCGGCTGGCCACCAGACGCCTCGCCACCTATTTAGGAACGGCGATATGTTATAACTGAGATTATGATCCTCGGCACGCTGTCAGTTTTGATAACATACCAAGTCTCAGGGGCTACTATCTATACAGGGCGCATTCTATATGCATAACTGTCAGAAGGTACATCATTTTTGCGTACCTCAAACCCCGTCAGTAAACTTCTGGCGGCTTCATGCAATCCGCTCTCAGTGGATGCAACTCTTTCAATTACTGTAGCCATTAGCGCACGGTGATCTTCTCGAGATAGCCGCCGCCCGGCAGATCCTTCAGCTCCTCCGATCAAGACGCCGGGCTTGGCACGGACCTTTCGGCCCCGCCGGACTTGGGGAAACCCTCCGCGACGACACCTCAGGGTCGTCCGCCTCGCATGAGGGTGCGACAGGTGGAGGCGTTTCGCTCTCCATCAGCTCCGGAAGAAGATCCCCTGAAGACGAGCTCTACTGAGAAGGGCTGAGATCCGAACTACAAGGTACAATTTTGGTAATCTTTACAAATAGATGCAGGGATGTTCCTTATTTAGAAGACCCCTTCCTTTTTACTTACGGCTCGCCGGAGGGCTGATCCCCTTGGGGAAACAGTGCGGTTGGGTTGCTTCCCAACGCCGGAATCTCTGACGAAGATTTCTTTCCCCTCTTTGAGGCCTTGACCTCCGGATCTTCCGAAGCAGTCCTCTTCTCTCCTTGGAGGGTGGGACTTTTGATCCCTCCTTCCTCAGAAGCCTCCTTCATGGAGGCAGTTGCTTCCCTGCTCCCCCATTCGCCTTCTTTAATAGGCGCGGCCTTCAACATCTTGGTCAGCATGGGACCGGCGTGGTCTCTGGGAGGGGAGCCGGATACCTTATTAACTTTGCCTTGGATATCCACTCCTGTTTAAGAAACGACTCCTTTAAAGGGCATACATATGATAAATGAATGAACGGCCTGTCCGGTTACAAGACTACTTACTTGATTATCTGGCAATTCTAGCTTAGTCCTGCGTCCTCAGTCAGGTCCAGACACTTCTCTTGTGATCCGAAGAACAGTTTATACATCTCCACGGGCGTCGTGCCCATAAAATGTTGGAGAGCTCGTGGTCCCTCCGGATTAAATTCCCACAGGCGGAGGGGCGACATTTGCAGGGCAGAAGGTGCCGGATCAACATAACCTGCGCCACTGCAACCAGATTGATCTCTCTTTCTTGGAGGTCTCGAATACGGCCCTGCAGCAAAGGAACATCCTTGGACGGCCCCCAGTCGAGCCCCTTGTTGACCCATGACGCCAGCCGCTGTGGTGGACCTGAGCGGAAGGCGGGGAGCACCACCCATTTGGTGCCCCTTGGAGCGGTGATATAAAACCACCCCCGTTGCCACAAACCAAGCTCCCCTTGAAAAGAGCCCTCGGGCCACGGAGCATCAGCACATTTGCTTATGATCGCCCCTCCGCACTCTGCTTGCTGCCCCTCAATCATCTTTGGCTCCACCTTGAAGGTCTTGAGCCACAATCCAAAGTGAGGGGTAATATCGAGGAAGGCCTCACATACGACAATGAATGACGAGATATGGAGGATGGACTCCGGATTCAAGTCATGGAAATCCAGCCCATAATAAAACATGAGCCCTCTGCACAAAGGGTTCCGCTGGAAGCCTAAACCCGAAAGGAAGTGAGACACGAACACCATGTTCTCGCCGGGCTCAGAGTGGGAATGACCTGCCCCGAGCGGGCAGCCTATCGAAATCTCGCCGTTAGATACCGGCATCTCGCAGCTTTAGCACATCTTCTTCGTGACGGAGGAAGACATCCATCGGTCGTCTTTGGTCGGAGCCGGACATCATCGAAGGTCCGAAGCGCCTAAATCTGAAGCTTTGGGTGTTAGAACTCGAAGCGCGAGGCGAACTCGATGGAGGGTGGAAAAAGAAGAGGGCCTTGGTCTCATTATAAAGAGGTTGAATACCAAGAGCCCTCCCCGTGGTCGATTAGGACTCGCCTTTGATAGAGGAGGCGTGGCGACGGGCACGATTGGGTTACCCACGTCCGTATTGATGGGAATCCCGGAATAAGGGGGCACGATCTATGCTTTGATAAGACGTGCCAGGAAAACCGCCTCGCTAAACGCTACCGAGGTGGAACAGTAAAAACGATTCATATAAAGGTCTGGTTGTGGTGTGATGTCACGCCCGGAATACGCCGCCAGATCTGTGCAAAAATTATTCTCTCTACGGTGGTATGTGGAACTTGTTTTGCAGAGCGGACACTATCCTGGTGTTCAAAACCTTCTATGAAGTATTCGGAGGAGGAACCCGCCTTGCAATGCCGAAGACAATATGCGCAGACTAAATGCCGTCATTGAAGCCTGGTTCGTGGGCTACCGAGGGAGTCCTGGACTAGGGGGTGTCCGGATAGCCGAACTATCATCGCGCCGGACTCCAAGACTATGAAGATACAAGATTGAAGACTTCGTCCGTGTCCGGATGGGACTTTCCTTGGCGTGGAAGGCAAGCTTGGCGTCTGGATATGTAGATCTCCTACCATTGTAACCGACTCTGGTAACCCTAACCTATCCGGTGTCTATATAAACTGGAGGGTTTTAGTCCGTAGGGACTAACAACAATCATACCATAGGCTAGCTTCTAGGGTTTAGCCTCCTTGATCTCGTGGTAGATCTACTCTTGTACTACCCATATCATCAATATTAATCAAGCAGGAGTAGGGTATTACCTCCATCGAGAGGGCCCGAACCTGGGTAAAAACATCGAGTCCCTTGTCTCCTGTTACCATCCGCCTAGACGCACAGTTCGGGACCCCCTACCCGAGATCCGCCGGTTTTGACACCGACAACGTGCTCAATAAACGAGAGAATTCTGCAAGTACAGACTGATAATTGGGATGCAGCAGGGATATTGTTTTTTCATCGGGATAATAAGAGCATGCACTTGTTTCACAAAATTTGGAGAACCGGGAATTCGAACGGCAGGTGCTTATGCTACCCATCAAATAAAAATCAGATGCCTGAAAATTCGTTTAGAAACAAATGATTCAGCTTTATATCCACGTCGACCCTCGGCATGATGGTTGGAAGCAAATGCCAAGTTCATACCAAAAGATCGTTAACAACAATACCAACTTGCGGACGACAAGGTAGAACAAGTACCAATACCAAACTAACTTATAATATTTTTACTCCAGGCCCTAGTGTTCGTCTGGTAGAAAATCTTGCAGAGGACCAGCTCCTGCTCCTTCTCTTGCTCCAGGTCCCCGAGGTGGTACTGGTGCATCACCCAGTTGGTCCTCTGCTGGTCGAAGTTCTTGTTGGTGTGCAGCACTAGAACCTTTTTGTTGCCTGTCTGCCGGCCATTTACCATCACCGGCAAGGTATTGCCGGTGTTGTGCCACATCGCGTGCATGCCGCACTCCGACTGTATCTTGCAACACGTCCATGTGCCCCTTTTGAAGGCCCTGGAATTGCGCTGGAAGAAATGCTTGCTTAGGCCACTCAGTGTGATACCTGCAGAATTGCTGAATACATGTTTTAGTGTACGTAGTTGGCATTTTCATAACATCTTTGGCATGTTGCAGTCACTTGTTTCACTTTTTATTAACTGTCAAATTGTAATTGCTTCACCAGGTCCGCGTCTAAAAAGAAGAATAGAGCTATAAACAAAGGAATATATTTGTGCAAGTAGACGGCCGATCAGTTTCTTACCTGGAAGTTTCTCAGGATTGGTGTAGCATATGTCGTGCTCGCTGTCGATGGTTGGTATGAACAACTCGATGAGAGGGTGAGATCTCGCGCTATCAACACACACTTTGGCCTCAAGGTGCTCGATCAGCTCCTGATCCGTGGGATCGAACTTGACACCAGCCGGCAGCACCGGCCAATCCTTCTTTGACTTGTATGGGTTAATTCCAGTTATATGGTACTCAATGTATGATCAATCGACTGTTTTAAGTGAATGATGAAATATTTCGACAGATAAGTGGTACTCCAAATCTGAAGTCCAAAATACCCGAACACGTCAGCGGGATTCTTGTGTCACCTCACGCGCAGCGTGTTGTCACGTCAATTCAATGTGTGGACATGATGAATAATTTGACCGACGTATACTAGTAATCAAGCTCGTACTACTTACTAGTCGTATTTAGTGTCACATTTTAACCATAGGTTTAACTAACAAGTACGCACTTGAAGCCTAAGTGATATATATATATATATATATATATATATATATATATATATATATATATATATATATATATATAGGGCATAGCATCTCCATCATCATTATTAGTACATCCTGCTCAGGTGAGTTAGGATGCACTTGATCCCGGAAAGGTATCTATCCTTCAAACCAGAGGAGTGCTTCGAACTAACAACAATACATAATATCCAACAAAATAGGGTCGTGCTACAGCAGCAGAATACATGGCTCAATCTACATATCAGTACGAATCAAGTTGTGCATATTTTCTCTTGGCATGAACCACGTCGCCGCATGTCGGGTTTGCAAAAGCCATCCATCGCATGGAAGCTTGATGCCTTTCACACACTGAACATTATCTGGCAACAAGCTGTGTCGATGAATCTTTGGGTATGGTGATTCATGAAACCCATGGTATGATGTGTAAAAATAGTCCCCCATGGCGAATGGAAGTTGCATAGCATGGTAATCATCGCCGGTGATATGATCGATGATTGGTTGGATGATCGGATAATTGAGCCCGACGAACATGGAGTGTTTGCCCAGGCTATAAACCTGCCTCCGGTTGAATACGCCTGGCCCAACGGAGGTGGGATCTTTCTCGAACACGAACCAGCCATAGCCATCAATGTCACGAACGCCCCAGGCTTTGTACTGCATGTAGTTTGATGAAATGGTTTGGTCAATTTGGTACGTGCAAATGAGCTTCAAATGACCACAGTCAGTTGAACGAGCGATAAACCACCACCCAATACTGGTATGATTCCAGGTCCTGAATCATGAAGGCCAGCGCATTTGCGTCTGCTGCAACAATTCAAATTGGAGACCAAAAGGACAAAATTGAACAATCATGTTCAGAGTATGTGTGGAATTAAGATTACTATAATAGTGACCCATATCATAGACAGAGAATTGCAATGTCGTGGTCATAATCATAACCCAAGTTAAAAAATAAGCCAATGGCTTTCATATTCTAGCAATATATCATGGTTCAAACATCATGTAACAATGAGAGGAAAACAGATATGACAGGGCCTACTCATATTCTACCATAGCACTTACTACAGTTATCATATCAACTCTAAGCAATAACATGCGTTGTTATAAAAATCCTGAAAACGAGAGTAACATATAGAAATCATGAGGTAATACTCATAATATCTATTCTAACAAACATTAGATACAAATTGTTCTCATATCAACTCTAACAATAACATGTGTGGTCATAAAAATCTAGGAATGAGAGGAACATATAGCAATGATGTGGTTATAGACATACTATATATTCTAAATTTGTAAGAATGAACAGGCAGTCGTATTCTTAAGGTAAAGATGAGATGGGATAGAACAATTACACGATGATAGATTCCACCAAGATAGGCAGCCAATCTGCATGCGTCGACCGCATAAACGATGCCATCATGCACTATAGCATCGCATGTAAGTGTTGGGTAAAGAGGATCGACGATGAGCCATTACCATGTATGGCGACCGGATTCCAGATAGACTAATCCCATGTTGAACACGGTAATGAGCTTGTAATCCATGTAGTCTTCTGATGGTGTGGACACTTCGCAGATTACAACCTTCAGCAAACAGAGGTCGAGCCAAAAGCTCGACGCATCTCGTGCGTAGTAGGCAGGAGTGTCCGGTGGGCCACGATGCTCGATGGCGGCGGTATCCAAAGATGGAAGGGTGATCTCTCGCTGGGTGTAGATATCCACGAGACGCTGCGGACTACCGGATTGGTGGGTGAGGACGATCCAGTTGGCCTCGATGCCCGCCCAGTAGTGGCCGTGCATGAAGGGCAGGTAGACGGGTAGTGGTAGCATGTCGAGTGGCACCACGACAACCTCCGTAGGATCGTCAAGTCGGTGTCTGGGCCACCTGCGAGGATCGGGCATCGCCAAAGGTGGTGTCTTGAAAAGAGCCACGGTTGCAGTGCATTTGTGCTGACGGTACAAAGACACCGAGCATGCGGCCAGACGAATGGTTCTGAGTAGGTCCATATGATCACAGATCTTCTCCAAGAGAACATCAGGGAGGGAATTCCAATCGCGGCTCTGCGTGTCAGTTGGTTCTGCCATTGAGGTTTTCGGTGCCTGCGAGCCAGTAGGGAAGTGGATTCGGGCGGGCAAGCGAACAAGCTTCTCCTCATGTGCCCGAGCAGTGAGCGGGGGGATATGGTATGCGCGAGCTACCAAGGAAGATAGCACGAGCGGGCGAGCAGTGAGCGGGGGGAAATGGTTTGCAGCCGACGAATGGGAAGAGAGGAGGAAGAAGAAGAGAGGAGGAAGAAGAGTGGAATACAGGGAAGAAAGTGCATTAAATCTCAATTCTACTACTACTACCAGGATATACCGTCCTTCGGAGTGTAAATAGTTACACCTATGACATGTGGGTCTACTACAAGAGGGCCCATATGTCAGTTAATGGAGGACATAAGCGTGCTCTACTGGCAAACATGATGGCAGTACTGTGTAAGGCTGATTTAGTAACACCAACACACTGGTTCAACTTATTAATTAAGTGTCCCATCTGCTGCTGCGTGTATTGTCACTTCACTGCGAAGACTAGTTGAATAGTTCTCTCTGACCGAGATGGGGAATAATGGATCGCGAAGACTTCCTTTCTACATTATCCGTATGCCTCTACGCTCACTTCACTCATTTTGCTCCGTACGTAGTCACTTGTTGAAATCTCTAGAAAGACAAATATTCCGTATTTGGGAACAGAGGGAGGATTTTACTCCGTATTTGGGAACAGAGTGAGGATTTTACTCCGTATTTGGGAACAGAGGGAGTATCACTGTCGGTGTCAAAACCGGCGGATCTCGGGTAGGGGGTCCCGAACTGTGCGTCTAGGCGGATGGTAACAGGAGACAAGGGACACAATGTTTTTACCCAGGTTCGGGCCCTCTCGATGGAGGTAATACCCTACTCCCGCTTGATTAATATTGATGATATGGGTAGTACAAGAGTAGATCTACCACGAGATCAAGGAGGCTAAACCCTAGAAGCTAGCCTATGGTATGATTGTTGTTCGTCCTACGGACTAAAACCCTCCGATTTATATAGACACCGGATAGGTTAGGGTTACACAGAGTCGGTTACAATGGTAGGAGATCTACATATCCGTATTGCCAAGCTTGCCTTCCATGCCAAGGAAAGTCCCATCCGGACACGGGACGAAGTCTTCAATCTTGTATCTTCATAGTCTTGGAGTCCGCCGTGACGATAGTCCGCTATCCGACACCCCTAGTCCGGACTCCTTAGTAGCCCTCGAACCAGGCTTCAATGATGATGAGTCCGTGGCGTTGATTGTCTTCGCATTGCGAGGCGGTTTCCTCCTCCGGAATACTTCATAGAAGGTTTTGAACACAAGGATAGTGTCCGCTCTGCAAAACAAGTTCCACATAACACCGTGAGAGAGAATAATTTTTGCACAGATCTGTGGACGTATTCCGCGGTGTGACATCACACCACGGCAAGGCCTTTATATGAATCGTTTTTACCGCTCCCACCTCAAAGCATGTTTAGCGAGGCGGTTTCCTTGGCACGCCTTATCAAAGCATAGATCGTGCCCCCTTATTCCGGGATTCTCATCAATACGGACGTGGGTAACCCATCCGCGCCATTGATTACGGGCGCTTGGGAAATAAGCGAGTTTTACCGGTGGTGGGGGACGATAGCTTCGGCTCCTGTCTATATAAGGATAAGGATCCACCTTTTCACCCACGCCTTCTTCCTCCTTTGCTTATCCATTTCCGCCAAGACTGGTGCTCCAGCGCCTAAGTCCGCGACATCCCACCTCAACCCTTCTCCAATCATGTCAGGAGCGGGAGGCAGGTGGATGGCCTCCCTCCACACGGAGGGGCACATCGCAAGACTGCGGGAGGCCGGATACTTGTCCGCAACATCGCCCACAGGCTTCCCGGACGAGGGGCAGCTCATTCCGACCCCTCGGCCCCGTGAGAGGGTGGTGTTTCTCCCCACTTCCTCTCAAGGGACTAGGTTTTCCTCTTCACCCATTTGTCCGGGGCTCATGTTCTACTACGGCCTGGACTTCCACGACCTGGCCTCAATTTCATCCTCAACATCTCGGCGTTTATCGTGGTGCGAGGCTTTCCTCCGTGCATCCAGCCCCACTTCGCTTATGGCTGAAGATCTTCAACGTCCGGCCAAGGTAGTGGGCGGCCGTCAAGCCGGAGTGCGGAGGCGCCCACGGTTGGCAAGATGGCCAAAGTCCCATGGCTCAAGGCGCCTTCGTGGAGACAATAAAGGTGGCAATCGGGTGGTTCTACATCACCGAGCCCCGCAACACCAAATGGGTGGCGGCCCCCAATTCAGATCTGGCTTCCCACACGGCTCTCGCCATGGAAAGAGACGGGCCTGATGTGGGGGAATTTTGACGAGACATCCGGACTTCAAACATGCGTCCAAACCTGGTGGCCAAGAATCTTAGGCTTGTCGACGTAATCCGTGTGATGCTCATCCGCCGGATTCTCCCATGCCAACAACGGGCTTTTCACTTGTGGAGTTCGATCCCAAGACAACACCAAACTTGAGCCGGCTCTTCGACACTACGCACGAAGACGCCTCGAAGGTGCTGTTCAAGGTCAGCCGAAGTTCCCATCCGCTACCAAAGATCGCGGATACAGGTCGCAGCGCCCAGCCGGCGAGAGGTAAGTTATTTTACCCTTCTACGGACTCTTTTTTCATAGATTGACTCTACGTGGGATCTAAAACTCCCTAATCTTTGACAGACTGGTTGAAGACGCCCGGACAGATTAACTGTCCGCCCCTTTTGCCGAAGACCAATGACGCCCATTGATTTGGAAGGTCCGGCCTCGGCCACCGTCACGTGGTGCCGGAGAAGAAGACTAAGAAGGAGGCCACGGGGAACTCGAAGGAGCTCCGATGCCAGGTGCCGTTAGATTCAAGCGGAATCTTCTCCAAGACGCAGGAGGAAGAAGAAGCTCCTCCCCCAGCGGGGGAGGCGAAGAAAAGGAAGGCCGCCCCGACTGGGGAGGCCGGAGGGTCCAAGAAGGGGAGAACCCTGCCTCCGGACTTCTCCACCAACGCCGATTTCGACGACGAGGAGGATTGGCCTACAAGGGCCAAGCCTCGCGAGATCGTAAGTGTCCCGATACCCATGGCTTTTTGTTATTGCAGAGTGTTCTCTAACGCCGAACAACTGCAGCCCGCCCAAGGGCGAAGTTCGCCGATTCATCGAAGGGTCCCTAGGCTCGCTTGAAATGGAGAGTACCTCGCTCCGACCGCCTCTCGTTTCATGTCATGGGCGACGCCAAGAAGCTGGGCCCCAAGGGGGGGCTTGGTCAAGAGGAGGTAGCACAGGAGGTGCCACAAGGCGACCTCCCGGACTCCAGTCTTGTGGGGCAAGATCCCCTCAGGCTCTAAGCCCGACCCTCGTCTGAATCCATGCCGGAACCATCACGCTGGTTCAAGGCTTGACAATGGATCCTTCGCAAGAAGGGTAAGAAGCCGGTGTCCTCCGGCCCAACCGGAGGCACCGGATAGTTTATATGAGGCGCTTAAAAGCGCTTCCATCAGGAGGAACACCGACCGCCATGAGTGCGGTGATCCGCATAGCTTCAGCCCACCAAGAGCGGGCTGACTGAAGCCTCTGTACTAGCCTTCTAACAAAGCTTTGAGGTAAGTTTTAGAATATGTAAAAATATAACCGCATAGACAAGAGCCCTCGATACTTAGTTCGATGTTCGGAAAGAAAAACCGACTAAGGATCTAAAAAGATATACGCAGGAGTCTAACATAAGTATGTCAATATGGGAATGCAAAGGCGGCCGACCTCTACCGTGACCGATCGGCCGAGGTCAATGTATTGAAGCGTAACCTCGAAGCGGTCCGAGAACGAGCTCGGACAAGCACAGAAGGAGATAGAGTACAAGGAAGGTAAGTAATACCTTTTTAAATAAATACCTTATTTAATAGTTTTTGGTTGCTAAAAATAACAGGAATAACATGGGCATCAGTAGGGCCACGAACGAGGTGGCGACCGAAAGCGAGAGAAAGGGAGGCGAAATGGGCGGAGGTGCGGCAAGAGCTCCAGGCTCTCGTGAAAAAACACGAGGGTTTGGAGCGTGACTCAAAGACCCGAGAGTCCGAGCTTGCCTCGGCTCTTGAGAGTGCCAAAGCTGCTAAGGCCGAGGCCCAAAAAGCCCTCCAAGAAATTGAAGCACTAAAGAAGATAGCGGCGGGTAAGGCATTCTTTATGCAAAGCAAGAATGTAAAAGTCAATTACCTGTTACTTACCCGGACTCGGAGATCTCCAGGAGCATTCGCAGATTTGCCCCGTAGTGCTCCTGATGCTGCCGCATTCTACCGCACCCAGGAGGGGAGCTCCACGGAGAAGGTGTTCTGGTCTCAGTATGCTGAGGCCGACCATCTGGTGCCCCTGAGCGACCAGCTGAAACGGTTGGTCGAGCTCCATAAGGTCGCCGAACAGGCCATGAAGGGCCTTATAGCGCGGCTGTGGCCATTGGAGGCCATGCCCGGGAGCTACTTCAGCTTGGTGCAGCGGCTGGTGGATGATGCCTGCCCGCGGCTTGAAGTCATCAAGCGCCTCCGTCTGTATTGAAGGTGTCCGTCGGGCCCCTTGCCGCAAGCTAAAGTGCACTGGGGCAAACCGGATGCGGAGAGGCTTGTGGACGGACGGGCCACCAAGGGCCATGAGCATCGTGACGCCTCAAATGTACTATGAGGGCCTCCTGAAGGGTGCCCGCCAAATAGCGGATGAGTGCTCCAAAGATGTAATTTTTGAATAAACTTGCATTTGTTATCCTGTACGCAGAAAACTTGTTCATATGCGCTAAGCAACGCTTATTAATTTAAAATATTACCTTCTGTGCGGCCGTTTATCAAATTTGGGAGATGGCAAGTCGTTGGCTTCGGCCCCTATGCCACGAGTGCTGGGGTGTTCGGGATAAACTTGAGCACTCTTGTTCCCATTCTTGGGTCCATCTAGGGAGGCGCTCAACACAACGAACAAGGCAACCGGACTTATAATGCTTGAACACTCTCACTTAGCCATAGAATTCTATAATTTTAAATTTCATGAAGCCCCTAGTATCCGTAAGACCGGAAGTTCGGGGCGCTTATCCACTCCTTGGCGGACAATTCCGGGTTCCTCGCCTAAGTGGCATAAGTCTTTAGGGACCAAAAAAACCTCTCGAACAGCGCATCGCTCTCGCCCTATCATGACGGCCAGTTTTAGCTTTCTCCACTGAGGTGCTCGACCCAAAGCATAATCGGGCACAATCGCAGTGGTTCTCCCGGTGCTACCTTAGCCGATATAGCGGAACGTAAGGTACCAAAACACGGGAGCCGGGCAAACCCAACTATTGACCCAAGACATGATTCGAAGCCAATTCATATAATGCTATAAGTTCGGGCTGCCGCACTTGTGAAAGTGTTCGGACTTATCACACCATAATTTTGGGATACTTAAGCCCCTGGTGTATTGGCCGTACCAAAGTGTACGGTTGCAACATGTCATGAAATGAACACATGTATATATAAATGAAGTAGAGCAATAATAAGCAAAAGCTGTGTATTGTTTATTCAAAATGTACTGCAATGGAAGCAGTAACGATACAAATAGTGCGATAAGCAAGGGATGGGACTATCTAACATGTCCCTCTCCGTGGGTAAGTCATGCTGGATGATATGTAAAACAGGTATAATGGTCGTAATAGAGACCACCAACACTCAACGTGGCTTTCCGCTTCCTCGGTCGTTGCATCGTGAGTTCGGCGATTCGAAAGTGGCTGGACAGGACTTCTCAAAGGACGGAGTCCTGAAAGTAAAAAAAAAAAAGGAAGAAAAAAAGAAAGAAAAAAGAAGTGACACAAACGGAGCCTCGGTGCGGTCGAGCCGCATTCTTGGCGTGTCGTTGTTCTTGCCCCTCCCCATATGCCCATGGTATCTCCAGAGCGTAATTATGTAACGCTGCGTAATACTACCTTCACAATTTCGCGAGGGCTGGGGTTGGGGCGGATTGCTACTCATGCTTGAATCGCGCCGGTGGTCTTGTTGCAGTTACTCCGCACGCTTGGCGGTGTCCGGACGCTTAGTGGCCGGACTCCGAGAATTGCCGTGAGAGGCTGCTTTGCACCTCCACCGCGAGGGCCGCCAGATGCTCCTCCGCTCGGAGAGAGCGTTCGGTGTTTCCATTGACCGTGATTACTCCTCGGGGCCCGCATCTTGAGCTTGAGGTATGTGTAGTGCGGCACCGCATTGAACTTTGCGAATGCGGTTCGTCCAGCAAAGTGTATGATAGCCGCCATGAATGGGACGATGTCGAAGATTAACTCTTCGCCCGGAAGTTATCCGGAGATCCGAAGACCACTTCGAGTGTGGTTGAGCCTATACAATTGGCCTCTACACCCGGTATGACGCCTTTAAAGGTAGTCTTTGTAGGTTTAATCCTTGAGGGGTCTATGCCCATCTTGCGCACTGTATCTTGATAAAGCATGTTCAGGCTGCTGCCGCCGTCCATCGGGACTCTGGTGAGGTGAAATCCGTCAATAATTGGGTCAAGAACCAATGCGCGGCCGCCGTGTGACGGATGCTAGTGGGGTGGTCCCTTCAATCGAAGGTGATCGGGCAGGAAGACCATGGGTTGAACTTTGGGGCGACTGGCTCCATCGCATATACGTCCCGTAGTGCATGCTTCCGCTCCCTTTTGGGTATTCGGGTTGCGTATATCATGTTCACCGTCCACACTTGTGTGGGAAAACCTTTCTGTCCTCTATTGTTCGGCGGCCGGGGCTCTTCCTCGTCATCGCTATGCAGCCCCTTGTCATTGAGTTCGGCACTTAACTTGCCTGCTTGCTTGAACACTGTCGGATTTCGGGTTCCGGCAGACCCTTAAGGTTCGAACTCTGGGGTGCGCGCGGAGATTCAACCCTCCACCGTCTCGTACCTCGCCGAATCGAAAGGACCTAAAACTACTCGAAAGAACAGCACAAGAGACACGAGATTTATACTAGTTTGGGCCACCGTTGTGGTGTAATACCCTACTCTAGTTTTTGGTGTGGTGGATTGCCTCTTGGGCTGATGAAGAATAGTACAGGGAAGAACAGCCTCGCGAGGGTCTGTTCTTGGTGGGTGTGATGAACTGCTAAGTGGTATCCCGTCGCTCTAGCTTGAGGATCGGGTCTCTATCTCTCTCTGGATTCCAAAATGCCGAATCTCTCTCTACTATGGTGGCTAGGTCTACTTATATAGACGAAGGCCCTGGGCCTCTTCCCAAATATTGAGCGGGAAGGGCGCCAGCAATTGGCCATTTTGAAAGGGAACAACGGGTACACTTATCCTGACTAAAGTTGGTCCTCGCCTGCCAAAGGCTCTGGTGATGACGCCTGCTTGGGCTCCATGATGACTCCCTTCCAGCCGTTGGGGCTGGTCTTGGTCTTGTTGGACCGAAACGGATGCCTTTGCTTGATGCTCTTGCCTGCGCTTGCTCCCTTTGCACCAAAGATGAAAGGAGGACGCTGCGTGGGTCAAGCGCCTGACATTGGCGCCTTTGGTCGCCACATGGCTATGCCATGGGCACCTCGCGAGGTACCACGCCTTGAACTTCCTCCGCCTGCCGTGAGCTAGCCGACGAGGCCGTGCTCGAGGAAGCTCCTTGTCGCCCGCCTTCATGAGGCTTGGCTCCTCGCGAGGGTCTTGAGTTTGAGTTGATGAAGATGGGTTGTCCGGCCTCCTTTGAGCCCACGCCGCGAGCCGCAGGCAGTGCAAGTCTCTGGGACCCCCTGCTCCGTAACGCCGACAGTAGCCCCCTGGCCCACGGGCGCCATAAACTTGGGCCGAGCAGAGGCGAGAGGGAAAGTGCGGTTGTCAGGGTTCTAACAGCTCATGGGCCTTGGGTGCCGCGTGGCGGTTGATTGGACGTGGGAGCCCGCTTCCCCACGACGCCTTTGGTAACCGCCTGGATTCGGACAGGTCCCTACATGCAGAGTTGGGCATGATGACTGGTGATCGTGGAGGCCGACGGTTGGCCTTCGCCGGCTATAAGTACGGAACGGCGCGCGCCCTTCCGATCTACCCCTCTGCTTCTCTTCTTCCTCGTCTCGTCTGGTTGCCATGGCTCCGATCCGTCGGTTCTGCAGGGAAGAGAAGGGAAAGATTTCTCAAGAGGATCCTGACCCGCTCCCCCCAAAGAAGAGGCTTGCCCTCCGTGTCGTGCCAGAGCTGCCAGCGCGAGGAGGCGCCGTGCCCTGATGCTGCAAGGGCCGCCACCAGGGTTTCCTCTTCCCTTGTAATGCCGCAAATTGGTGGCCCTCAAGGAGGCGACGCTGGGCGCCACGAGCGGCGCGCCATGGACGACGCCTCAAGGGTCACGCAGGTGTGCGTCTTCCCCTGGGAGTCCACGCCGAGGCTCCTGCTGGAGTTCGTGGCCGCGTTGCCGCGCCTCCCAAGTCTTGGATTTGTCTTCCTTCTTTCTTCGCCTCTGTCGTCCGGCAGGGGGAGCCCCTGGGACTCCGGTTGCAGCACGCCGGCTGCGGCACCCTCGCGACCGGGGCAGAGGTCGCAGTGGTTGCCCCGGGCGAGGTCTTCATGACTCGAGGCTGGGACGAGGTGGCCCGGGTCTGCAGGACGAGGGGTGCCCTCATGATCCACCTGGAGTACGACGGTGCTTCGGTGATATCCTTCAAGCTCTTCGACGCGGAGGGTCGTCGGCTGGAGTGCTGCCCCGGGAGAGGCGGTCGGGGCCCTGTTATGGTGAGACGGAGGCCGACCGACCACTCCCTTGGCAGCTTCTCAGGCGACGAAGGCGCCGGAGGATCCAGCGACTACCGAGCTCTTTCGCGATGCCGGAGACGAGCGACGGCAGCTATGAGCCCCCCGAGCCTCGCTACGCCGCTCCCGGGGCGAAGCCGAGCTCGTCAGTCGCCGCCACCCCGATCTGGATGGGGTTGGCTCCAACCGGGTGGCCCTAATCGTTGATGATGGCGCCCGCCATGTGGTCCCTCAGAGATAGGACTCCTTAGGATTCACGCCTTTTGTTCCTGCGAGGAGCCAAGAGTGTGTACTCATGGGGCTTGTAAGATATTTGTAGCTTCGCTTGTCAATATGATCCTTATTATGAGGCAATGCGGGATGCTCATTCCGCTTTTAGCTCAGTTTCTTCCTTTCGCACTCGTGAGGGCTTGGTGCTCTCATACCGATGTGTCCTGGGCCCCAAGGCGGCTTCACCTGTCAGCCGGTATGCCAGTCGCGATGTCGCGGGTCAAGGCCAGGAGGTGAACGGCCCGAGGTCCGTAAGAGCCTCTCCGAGTCGCGATGCTCGGGGGTCCCCCTTGGCGCTCAAGCAGCCATCATTCGGTGAGAAAGGAGAGCGACGTTGCTAACATGGAGTTGCATTGAGTGTGGGGATGGTGTTGCGATGACTAGTGTGTTCGGAGGGTGACTTATCTCGAGGGTCTGGAAAATGCTTCCTGGTGCGGCGCCAGGTCCGTGCCTTGGCCGGCGAGAGATTGCGTGGCGAGGTCGTTTCGTGCTCCTTGGAGGGGCCCTGCAGGTTCACCACAAAGGAACAGGAGCTCGCCGTGGCGATCGTTAGTCGTGCCATTAGTTGCCTTGGAGAGGCGCGAGAGGCCTCGCGAGGTGTGCTGGGGCACCCGTGAGCCAGCGCGGGACTCACGAGGCCCTACCTCAAGGCGGGTTGCGCCTGGCTCTGGGCCTTATCTTCGAGTGTGTTCCTGCAAATTTGGCTGTGATGCCGGTGCTCTCGTCTTCGGTCCCGGCCTCTTCTTGGTCTCGGGTCTCACTGTCAAGCCAGTGTCGCGATGCCATGGACAAGACCAGAGGGTGAGGGCCGGAGAGCCGGTAGGAGCCCCGAGTCGCGATGCTCGTGCACCCCCCTTTAACGCTGCTAAGCTAGGTTAGATGACGCAACTCTACGCCCTCGGTCCCGGCTCGGCTGGTCTCAACCGTCAGCCGGCAAGCCGTGTCGCGATGCCATGGACAAGACCCAGAGGGTGAGGGCCGAGAGCCGGTAGGAGCCTCAGTCGCGATGCTCGTGCACCCCCTTTAACGCCAAAGCCGGGTTGGATGGCGAACTTCACGTCCCTCGGGTCCCGGCTCTCGGGCTGGTCTCAAATTCGGGCAAGCCAGTGTCGTGGATGCCATGGACAAGACCAGAGGGTGAGGGCCGAGAGGTGGTAGGAGCCCTGATTCGCGATGCTCAGGCACCTCCCTTTAACGCGCAAGCTTTCGCCACCCAGGGAAAGGCACCAAATAACAAGCATGGTGGAACGAGAGCATAATCCTAAGGAAAACGCATGAAGGATACTTGCCGTTGGGACTGGCCCGAGCAGCTTGGGTTTGATGCAACCCGAGGGACGCCCCCAACAGGATAAGCTAAAGACATGAAATAAAAGGGATACATGCCGCAGGGACGGATCCATGCAGCCTGGGAATAATGCGGCCCTGAAGGCACTCCCAGCCGGAAATAAAACTTAAAGATGTCACCTGGTGACGTTGGGGATGAAGGGTTGTTGATGTAGCAGACTCAGTGGGCTGCGGAGCCGATCCTCACGAGCCCCGGGCCTGTGGGCCTCGGGGAGCTCCGGGAGGCTGGCGGCTCCTCATGGGCCATCTCCATCTCCGCCAGGCTGCAGCATGCCTGAACTCTTGAGTCTCCAGGATGGTCCTCATGAGACGCCGGGTGCGAAGAGCCGCTTGGCTTGCCATAAGGCATGCATACGTAGTCAGGCGGACCTCGCAACGCCCCACTCGCGAGAGGGCCGAGGCGCTCTTGAGATGCGGCCTGGTTGAGCCCTGGTATGTCGATGTAGATAAGCAGCCCACCATCCTCGCTCTGGATGGTGGGCCACAGCGGTAGGCGGCAGCTGCCCGTCATGACCCTTGACTCCTCAGAGCGCTCGAATGGCCTTTTGCTGATGAACTCTTGAGGGTTCTGCCTCTTGGTCTTGCTCACCTTTGCAGGAAACATGCTTCAAACACGCCTCCCACGTGGTGCCCAAGCGCCTCCCTCGAGACCTTGGCGAGGTCGGTGGCCCTCCCAGGAGAGCCCCAGCCCTGCTCGAGGAGGCGCCAGGCGCCGCTTTCCTATGCGATGGAAGGAGGCTCCCTCCTGGCCCGGTCACAGGGCTCGAGGGCCTGTCTCTTGAAGAGTCGGGCCGGTGGATGTCTTCTTCTTCTTGGGTGCGGCCTCGGGAGGCCTCCTCTTGTGGTGCTGGTCTTCCAGCGTCGTCCTCAAAAGCTCGCTTCCAGGGAGCACACTGCATCTCTCACTTCACGTGGCAACCGTGGATGACTCCGCCGCTTCCTCGCATCTTGAGGATGTTGTAGCCATGGTGGGTTACGGCCATGAATTTGGCCAACGCCGTACCCGAGGATGGCGCTAATGTGCAATGAATGTGGATGACATCAAAGTCGATGAGCTCGGTGTGGTAGTTGTCGCGGGCCCCAAAGGTGACAGGAAGGCGGACCTGCCCGATCGGGACCGTGGAGCCGTCGGTGACTCTGGAGAAAGGCTTGGTTGGCTGAAGCTGACTGTAAGGCACTTGAATATTGTTGAATGTATCCACGGACAAGACGTTGAGCCCTCGCCGTCCCGGCCGATGAGGGTCTTGGTGACTAGCACATTGTCGGCGATTGGGGAGCAAAGCATCGGGAGAACTCCGCTATGGCTGCGCACTTGAGCTGATCCATCGAAGCTGAACGTGATGGCGCACGCCGACCACCCGAGAGGGCGCATGGACTCGAAGCTTGGGAGGACTGCATTCACTTCACGTGCGTAACTGCTTGAAGATGCGGTGAGAGGTGGGGCTTGAGCTCCGCCAGATGCAAAGCGATCGCACACGCTTCCCTGAAGCCCCCATCCCCTCGGCCCCGATGACGGTCTTCGACGCCTTGGTGGCGGCGGCGGCAATGAGGGAGGATCATGCTCCTTGCGAACGATCCTCACGAGGTTGATCCTCCAGCCCCCTCGCGAGGTGGGTCTTGCCAGCGATCCTCGCGAGGTTGGTCGCGCCACCCTTGGCGCTGGCCGCGTCTTCGTGAGCGCCCCTGCATTCCTTCCTCCTCGGCCGTGGCCCGGCCGCGCCGGGCGTCTGCCGACCCTTCCTTCGCGCACGGCCCGGATCTCTTGACATTCATTGGTGTTGTGGGTGTGGAGGTCGTGGTACACACAGCCC
The DNA here is from genome assembly GCA_021605145.1 of Aegilops bicornis. Classification (NCBI taxonomy): domain Eukaryota; kingdom Viridiplantae; phylum Streptophyta; class Magnoliopsida; order Poales; family Poaceae; genus Aegilops; species Aegilops bicornis. The sequence continues at coordinate 523,029,204 of CM038669.1, forward strand.
GCTGCCCTTGGAGGACTCGGGCTGATCTCTGCCTCGCTTGGTGTCTCTGCTCACACGAAGTACGGTGCAGCCCCTTGCGCTTCACGTCCTTAGCTTTGGACTTCTTCTCTTGAGGTCCGGCGGTGCAACTCGAGGAGGGAGAGGCGCCTCCTCGAGCCTCGGGCGCACTTGGTCGCCAAGTTGAACAGCTCCGTGGAGGTGCGAGATCTTCATGCATCGCCAGCTCCTCCTTCATCTTGACGCCGCCAAGCACGCCTGGAGAAGGCGGAGATGATGGCCTCCTCCGTCACCACAGGGGATCTTGAGGCGCTGTTGTTGAAGCGCTGGATGTACTTTTGCGGTGGTTTCCCCGGCTGCTGCTTGATCCGGCGCATGTCGCCACGGCTGGGTGGCGATCGCGAAATACCTTGAAGTTGGCGATGAAGCCGGGTGCGCATCTCGGCCCAGGAAGGATCGTGCACTGGGGCCGATTCTGGGAGCCAGTGCGAGCTCCGTCATGAGCGCCATGGGAAACCAGTTCGCCATGACCTTTTCATCCCTGCTAAGCAGCCTCGATGCCCAGCTCGTAGAGCTGGAGGAACTCCGTAGGGTCAGCCGTGCCGTCGTAGCGTGGAGGCAGGTCTGGCTTGAACTTGGCGGGCCACACAACGCTGCGCAGCTCGTTGGTGAAGGCGCGGCAGCCCGCCGTAGCCGCGGGGGGCCTCGGACGGTAGAGAGCTTGGTCTTATGGGCCTCCCTACGCCGAGGCTAGGGGCAGCGCAGGGTCTTGACGTGCTGGAGCGGGGAGCGCTCGGGCAGCTTCTTGCGGGTAAGGAACTTCTTGGCAGCTCTGCTCTTGCTGCGCCGGCGCCTGGCGGAACGGGTTCCGCCCAGGGGCTGCGCGCCTTGGGGCCAGGGCGCCGTCTTGAAGGGGAACATCGGGTACACTTATCCTGACTAAAGTTGGTCCTCGCCTGCCAAAGGCTCTGGTGATGACGCCTGCTTGGGCTCCATGATGACTCCCTTCTAGCCTTGGGGCTGGTCTTGGTCTTGTTGCACCGAAACGGATGCCTTTGCTTGATGCTCTTGCCTGCGCTTGCTCCCTTTGCACCAAAAGAGAAAGGGAGGATTGCCGGCTGGCAGTCGGGCGCGACCGGGCGCCTCTTGGTGCGTCATGGCTTATGCCATGGGCACCTCATGAGGTACCACGCTTGAACTCTCTCCGGGCCTCGTGAGCCAGCTCGGGACGAGGCCGTGCCTGAGGAAGCTCCTAGTCGTCCTCCCCGCGAGGCTTGGCCCCTTGCGAGGTCTTGAGTTTGAGTTGATGAAGATGGGCTGTCCTGGGCCTCCATTGAACCACGCCGCAGGCCGCAGGCAGGCAAGTCTGGGGACCCCCGTTCCTAGAACACCGACAAACACCCAACAATCCCTGTTGGTGTGATTGGCTGGTTTTTCGGGGGTGCCATGTATTTGGCACAAGCGATCGAGTATGCGGTCCAAGTTGGATGGGCCCTGGGTATTTCTTTTGAATGGCTTATTCCGCTGACCGGGTTTAGAGCATCTGAATCCAGCATTGACATTCGTATCTTCAAGATATCGCCGCACGCTGGCGCTTTGTTCTTGTTATGACGCCGACCGCCATTGTCTGTCCTTGGTATCCGGACTATCAGGATATTTGGCCAAGTTGTTGCTTCGAGCTAGCCAATTGTCCTCTCCTGCACAAAAGCAAGTCATGAGGGTTGTGAGGGCTGCCATAGATTTCGGCTTTTCCTGTCCTAGGTGCCTGGCAAGCCACTCGTCGTAGATGTTACGTTTGAAGGCTGCAAGGGCCTCTGCATCCGGACAGTCAACGATCTGATTTTTCTTTGTTAGGAACCGAGTCCAGAATTGTCTGGCCGATTCTTCTGGCTGCTGAATTATGTGGCTAAGGTCATCGGCGTCTGGTGGTCGCAGAGACATATGTGCCCCGGAAGTTATCGAGGAATGCGGCTCTGTGTCCTCCCAACAACCAATTGATTCTGCTAGCAAGCTATTCAGCCGATGTCGAGCTGGTCCTTTAAGCTTGAGTGGGAGGTATTTGATGGCATGTAGATCATCACTGCTGGGCCATGTGGATATGGAGGAGATAATCCTCCATCCGCATCTGCTGGATCTGTGGGTACCATCGTATGATTCGATGTTTATGGGCTTGAAGCCCTCGGGAGATTTGATGATCCATTACTTCAACTGTGAAGAATAGTGGGTGTGCGGCGCCTCTGTATTGGTCTATATCACGACGTAGCTCATATGAGCTTTGTCTACTGTGTTCGGCCCGGCTGGTTTTGCTGTGTCCGGCGCGACGGTAATCATCCCACATTGCTGGGCGCCCACGCGATCCGTTGATCGATCTTGTATGTTTTGCCCTATCCTCCAATATATCTCGCAAGTCCGGCGCGTTTTCCCGTGCCTTGGTACTTTTTGAGCGGCGTTGTCGGCGTTCTGGGAACGGGGGTCCCCAGACTTGCCTGCCTGCGGCCTGCGGCGTGGCTCAAAGGAGGCCCAGGACGGCCCATCTTCACTAACACAAGCTCAAGACCCTCGCGGGGCGGACGACCAAGAGCTTCCTCAGGCACGGCCTCGTCAGGCTGGCTCACGAGGAGGCGGAGAATTCAAGGCGGGGTGCCTCGCGAGGTGCCCGTGACGTAAGCCATGACGACCACCAAGGCGCTGGGCCGGGCGCCAGCCAGCAGGCGTCCTCCTTTCCTCTTTGGTGCAAGGGGCAAGCGTAGGCAAGGGCATCAGGCAAAGGCATCCGCTTCGGTGCAACAAGACCAAGACCAGCCCCAACGGGCTGGAATGCGATCATCGTGGAGCCCAAGCAGGCATCATCACCAGAGCCTTTGGCGAGCGAGGACCAACTTTAGTCAGATAAGTGTACCCGTTGTTCCCCTTCAAAATGGCTAATTGTTGGCGCCTCTTCCCGCTCAATATTCGGGAAGAGGCCCAGGGCCTTCGCTTATAAATAGGGAAGCTGCACTCGAGGGGGGGACGATCGGACCGAGCAACAAAATCCAGAGAGAGAAACCTGCTCTCAAGCCCGAGCGACGGGGCACCACTTAGCAGTTCATCACACCCACCAAGAATGTAACCTCGAGAGACTGTTCTTCCCTGCATCGTTTTCTTCGCCGCCCTGCAGGCAATCCACACACCACAAACTAGAGTAGGGTATTACACCACAACGGTGGCCCGAACTAGTATAAATCTTGCGTATCTTGTGTTGTTCTTTTTAGTAGTTTAGATCCCTGCGATTCGGCGAGGTATGAGACGGTGGAGGGTTGGATCTCCGCGCGCACCCCAGAGTTCGAACCTTAAGGGTCTGCCGGAACCCGTGATCCGACATTTGGCACGCCAGGTAGGGGTGCGCCGGAGTCCGCCTTCTGCCACCTCGCGTCCCGTCGCATCGTCATCGCCATGACCGGCGACCAAGCGGGCAACCCGAGATCCATGGGCAGCGTGGGTTCGCCCATCGCAGAACCGCCGCCTCTAGCGACCCGTGCGTTCTGTGCAGCTCGCGTTCGGTGGCATCAAGGGGCCGCGGGTGGCGCGACAGTTCGACGGCGCTCACACTGCGACAGCGCGTCGGGCAAGAAGAGCCTCCAACCACGCCGCGACCACTTCATCCTACACCCGCCGGGAGCAAAGCGAACTCGAGGGCCGCTCCACAGTGGCTCGAGAGGCTGTTGCAGTGCAGGCTGCTCTTGGAGGCGGCATGACGTGCTCTTGGAGCGAGTGGCGGAGCTCCTGAAGCTTCGCGCCTCAAAGAAGGCTCACCTTCTGCACCCAACTCCCACCTCCGGCCGAGGGCGGCCCGCACGGGGGCTCCATGCGCGCCCGCGGGCTCCAAAGCTACTCCAAGACCGTGAAGCTGTTAAGCGCCCGGGAGCCGTTGGCGGGGTTGCCCCCGCTGCCCAGCTGGAGAAGAAAGGACTCGACGCAACTCCACGGCCCCTGGTGGACCGCCAAGGCCACCACTCCCCACAGCGCATTGGCAGAGCAAAGCAAGGCAGCACGCCAAGACTACGCAAGGTGGCCTTCGGGATGACGGCGCCGGAAGAATACGTGGCCCCACATGATGGACCAGGGGCACCCGCATGAGGGGGAACAAGACCCGCTCCTCAGCCCTATCTGGGGGGATGAGGCACCAGAAGCCGCGCTCTTCCAGGAGTCTCGAGATGGTCCCACTGGTCACGCCGGGGGCAACGATTATCGGGTACCGCTACTACCTTAAGAGCAAACATACGCTAACCATAGGTCACAGGAGGTACGGGTCGCCACGACGAACAGCTGCCCTGTTCCCGCAGTCTCCTACCCCCCGGGAGGGAGGCACAGGGGGCTGCCGGAGAGGCGAGATCCGACATCACCACCGCGCTGCTCGGAGTAAGCGTTCTCGTGGAGGTAGGCCTCTCTGCATTGGAGGTGCCTCGTGGCCTGCTCTCGGGCGGAGGACCCGTGGTCGCTGGGAATCATTGGCGACCGCTCTACCCCACCGCGGCGGCGCCGTGGTTTCCGGGTCGTCACAGGCATCTAGAGTGTGGCGCAAGGCGGGGCCCTCGTGCTGCCTATATGAAGCAAGGCCGGTACTGTGAAGAAGGCCCGCTGGCCCGTGAAGCTCGGCCGCCTCGCGACACTCTCACGTAATAATGAGTGGGCTGTACACGCCCCGAGTCTCAGGGTGCCGCCTCAGCCCCTGGGCTCCCTCCTACGCCCATTAGCGTGACTTAGCTCTACTGGTGAGAAGACGCCCAAGACTAGACTAGGTGCCTGACGCGGCCTTTTTTCTCGCTTTCATTTGGTTTTTCCTCTGCTGTCGCTTTCCCCTCGGATTTAAGTTGAATTTGAGCTTGAAGATTTATGCGTGTATTCGGGAAGGGTTCTTAGTCTCGCTCGAGCAAACCTCTCGCGTTTGATTTACAACTCCGCCTCCGCCGCCTCCTCAAGCGTGCCCCTCGCGAGCCGGGCCAGGCCAAGCTTGCAAGACAGCCCAAGCCTGTCCGCTGGCCCACTCCGGAGTGTTTTTTGCTGCAGGTCCTACGGATTCGATCGATATACACTCGGATTGCCGCAGTCTCCCGCAGGCTATATCGGGGCTCGTATGAAACTAAGGTAAACCATCAAACTAGTGCGTCGCCTAGCTTACCACTTGGCGCGGGTGTATGGGCGATGTAACACCTGCTAATACATAGAACACAAGTCTTACATGAGGGGCTCCCCCTCCCCAAAATGCTCTCACCTCCATCAGGCCAAACCCGAGTTCTTCTTGTGCAGGGTAACGGAACAAGGACAATACATAATCAGTCGGACAAATCCCCCCATGCATCCTCGGGAGCACCTCCCGAGCCGTGGCTGGCGTCAGCTGGCCTCGGGCTGCCGTTCAGCGTGATCGGCGGCGGCGCCCGGGCCGTTCACCACGCCGCCCTCATCGGCGGCCACGACCACGCTGTCGTCATCTGAAGCGAAGGCCCGGACGAGGGCATCCACGTTGTCTTCCACCCAGTGCGCTAGGTCGCCCCAAACGGCCTGGGGAATTGGGGCGATGGCCGCGTCAAAAATCGAAGTGAGGGTCCATGTCCCGAGATGGTCAAGACACGAGAGAAGGCGCGCCCGAGTAGCGCGCGACTCCTCTCCTCCACCAACCTGTCGGCCCCGACCGATCAAGCGCCCAGCCGCGCCACCACGCCGATGAAGAACCAAGGTTGCGGCGTAGTTGATCACAGGCGGCTGGCCTACCGCCGCCTGCAGATATTATCCAAGGCCACGTTAGCCCTTTCCCGAGTGTGGCGAGCATGGGGTGGTGCTCATGCTCCAAGACTCGGCCACTGACGCATCTCGTCTGCTGCTCAAGGCCAAGAACAACCTCAGCCTCCTCCACCCGCCGCGAAGAAGGAGCGCCGGCCCGAGAGGTGGTGGACTCCCTCTGCGCCCACATCAAGGGCGGCTCAAGAGCATCGCCCGCCGCATAGCCTCCTCCAGTTTGGTCCTCAAGGCAGCAGTCCTGCCTCAGCCTCGGCCTTGATCAACCCCAACCGCTCCTCAAACTTCGCTTTCGAGGTTCGAGCGCCCGCCACCACTCGGCGTCCGACCTCCTCCAGGACGCGGGCTTCCCGTGCAGCAACCTCATCCTCTGCCCGCGTCGCCAAGCTCCCTCGTCTCCAGCGCCAAGGCAGCGCTCGGCGGCCGAGCATCGGCCACTTGCCGCTTCGAGCTCTACCAATCGCCGAAGCCACCTTCATCGACGCCGAGGGTTGCCTCGTGCAGCTCCGCTTTGCTCCTCCAACGAGTGGCACCGGCTAGGGCTTCCCATGCCCGGCCTCCTCCGCCGCCTCTGCTACGCTGTCAGCTGCCCGAGCCTCTTCGATGGCCCGAGAACAGGCCTCTCGGGAGGCTGCCAGACACCTTGGCCTCCTCATCATCAAGCTCCGCACTGGGCGACGCCAAGGCGGCGGCGTCCTCCAGCTTCAAGGCCTCTGCAGCCAGCGCAGGCCCTCGGCCTCAAGGCGCTGCCTTCACAAAGAAGCTCTTCACCAAGAAGGCCCACTGCGTCGGCCGCCTTCAAGAAATCATGGCGGGCGCGACGCTCCCAAGGCCACAAGACGTCCTCCGCACCATCAGCCGCCCCGGACGGGCGCTGGGAGCCATGAATCAACACTCCCCCTCCGGGCAGGGGGCTGGGGGCTGGCACCCTCACGACGGCCGGGCGCGCCACGCCATGGGCCCGGCTCGAGCCAGCCTGCCCCATTTAGGGGCGCAGGAAGCGCCTCGACCAATCACCGCCCACGATTAGGGCGAGAAGCCCACGCATGCTAGCTATGCCTCGGGAAGGCTCACGAGGAAGGATCGTGAGGCGTGCAGGCCACGGGCGCCTCGACGGCTCACCTCCCCGGTCGCCCTCACCACAAGAGCTCCGCCTGCTTGGAGCACTCGAGGACCTGGGAGGGGCGGCCGGGAGGACGCCTCCTCACCCATCTCCATGAGCTCGGCAGAAGGGGCACTGCAGGCAAGGATCAAGACAAGCAATGTAAGAATCAAGAGCTGGAGAATAAGAAGGCTTACTCATCAAGAGCGAAGCACTTCCTGCGCTTCAAGACGACAAGGGTAGCCATCGCCTGTGGCCTCCTTCCTCCGGAGGGCCTCGAAGTTTACGCTGAAACGGCCCAAGATTTGGGCGCGGGATCAGCCTGCGGCAAGGGAGGAGCATCCAATGGCTTATGCTGTGGGCGTCACTGACGCGCGAGCTAGTCACCTCACCAGGGAAGCAGCAGGGGCTGGGCTCGCCATGGGCGCGGGCGGTTGCCGCCTCAGCCTGGAGCGGCATGAGCCTCGAGAGTTGCCCCTCACGAAGGCGTCGCCAGGCGTTGCTACCCCGGCGGGGACCTTTGCCTCTGGCTCAGACCTCCCTTCTCCACCGCTGAGGAGGAGCCGCCGACTGGAAGGGCTGTCACCACCACTGGATTCTCGCGAGGCCCTCAGAGACAATGGGCGCAGCCCCCATTCATCGAAGATAGGCATCCGGTTCACCAGATCACCCCTATTCCGGCAGCGGTACAAAGAAGGCCCCTTCATGCTGGATGCCACCGGGTTAGGATCGCCAACAGACCAGGAGCACCTTCCTTAGCGCTTCAAGGCCGTCGGGTCTTCTTCCGGAGCCTCATACGATCACCGGCTCGGCCAAGGCCCACATCCGTGGGAATGGCGTTGAGAGGAGCAATGCGGCGCGTCAGAACTCCTTCACCACCTTGGGCGCCACATCGCTAGCGACCTCGGGGAATGCGGGCGGCGCCAGACGAAGAAGAGCCGAGGGCTTGAAAGCGCCTCGCCCCAGCCAGAATTGGGGACAGCCGCGGTTGGCTCCGATAGCGGGGGCTGGGCACCCCCGCATCCACGTACAACCACCTCTCGCGGAACCCAGCCGCGGGCGGAGGCTGGCTGAAGTCAATCCCTGAGGCCGCGGTCTCGGGCGCAGCGATGAAGCTCACGCACGCCGAGCATTGAGCGGGGTCGACAATGCGCAGAGAAAAGAAGTGGCGCAGCAAGGCAACCGAGGGAAGGATGCCCATCATTGCCTCACAAACGAAGGCGAAGACTGAGAGAAGAGTAATGGAATCAGGACCCAGATGGATCATGTGGATCTGGTAGTGGGAAAGCACGGCATTGAAGAAATCAAAGAAAGGGGGAACCAGCCCCGCCTGTACGTCGGCCAAATAAATACCGGACCTCGTGACCGCTGTCATGTCGATGGCAGCAAGTGGGGCCTTGGGCCAGCCGTCCGTCCTCCCGCATTCATTAAAGGAAGTGGCGAGCCGAACCGACCTTGCCCAAGCCCTCCAGATTGATTATGATCGACGGGTCGATAAGGAAGGCCGGGCGTGGCGGCGAAGCGGGCGAAGGCACATGTTTTTCCCTTTCCCTTCTTCGCCGGAGCCATGGCGATCGAAAAGGGGAAGGGGAGATTTGAGATTGGATTGGAAATGGAAACCGGAGTTCGAGAGAGGGAAGGACCGGAGCGCCGCAAGCATAAGCAGAGAGGGGAACAGATCAAGTGCAGCAAAGGTGTCCGCCTAGCAAGGCACGTAAATAAGGAGGCGTGGGGAACAGTGCCCCGCCCAATCAACCGCCATCGTCGCCTAAGGTCAAGAAGCTGTTAGACGCCCATGACAACCGCACTTGCCCTTCGCCTCTCCGCTCGGCCAAGTTCGGCGCGCCAGGTGGGCCGGGCTACTCTTGTCGGCGTTTACAGGGAACGGGGTCCCAGACTTGCCTGCACTGCGACCTCTTGGCGTGGCTCAAAGGAGGCCCAGGGCGGCCCATTGTAACGCCTCGATGCGGCTATATCTCCCACGTGTCGGCACGACTTAGAGGCATAACCGCATTGAAAGCAATGTCGCAAGTGAGGTAATCTTCACACAACCCATGTAATACATAAGGAAAGAGATACATAGTTGGCTTACAATCGCCACTTCACGCAATACAAGAGTAAAGCATTACATCATACAGATACAATCAAGGTCCGACTACGGAACCAAAATAAAAGAAGACTACCCCACATGCTACACAGATCCCCGATCGTCCCAACTGGGCTCCACTACTGATCAACTGAAACGAAACAACACAATGAACAAGATCTTCATCGAGCTCCTCCTTGAGCTCGGATGCGTCACCTGCACGGTTTCATCGGCACCTGCAAACAGGTTTTGGAAGTATCTGTGAGTCACAGGGACTCAGCAATCTCACACCCGCGAGATCAAGACTATTTAAGCTTATGGGTAGGAGAAGGTAGTGAGGTGGAGCTGCAGCAAGCGACTAGCATATCTGGTGGCTACATTCGCAAAAGAGAGCGAGAAGAGAAGCAAGGCACGGTCGAACAACTATGATCAAGAAGTGATCCCGAAACTACTTACGCCAAACATAACTCCAACATCAGTGTTCACTTCTCGGACTCCGCCGAGAAGAGACCATCACGGTTACACACGCCGGTTGGTGTATTTTAATTAAGATCAACTTCGGGTTTTCTACAACCGACATTAACAAATTCCCATCTGCCTCATAACCGCGGCACGGCTTTGAAAGATAATACCGCAGGGGTGTCCCAACTTAACCCATTATAAGCTCTCACGGTCAACGAAGGATATTCCTTCTACCGAAGACCCGATCAGTCTCGGAATCCCGGACTACAAGACATTTCGACAAAGAATAAAACAAGACCAAGAAGTCACCGGATGTGCCGACAAATCCCGATAAGAGCTGCACATATCTCGTTCTCGTGGCACACCGGATGAGCGAAGCGTCTGAGAACCGGCGTAACCCAAGTTGCCAAGGAATGGTCCCAAGACGGTGCTCTAGTTTGGACCAACACTGAGGAGCACCGCCCGGGGTAAAATAAAGATGACCCTTGAGTCTGCAGAACCCAAGGGAAAAAGGCTTAGGTGGCAAATGGTAAAACCAAGGTTGGGCCTTGCTGGAGGAGTCTTATTCAAAGCAAACTGTCAAGGGGGTCACATAAATCACCCAACCGCCTTAGGGACGCAAAATCCGGGAACATAATACCGGTATGACGGAAACTAGGGCGGCAAGAGTGGAACAAAACACCAGGCATAAGGCCGAGCCTTCCACCCTTTACCAAGTATATAGATGCATTAATTAAATAATATATATTGTGATATCCCAACAAGTAAACATGTTCCAACAAGGAACAACATCTTAATGTTCCAACAAGGTAATAACTTCTTCTTCACCGCAACTAACAACGCTTATAAGAGGGGCTCAGCAAAGCGGTAAAATAGCCAAACAACGCTATGCAAGGAAAGGATGGTAAGGGGCTAGACATGGCAACATGGGAGGAATGATAAGCAAGTGATAGGCATCAGAGCATAGGCATAGCAAAAGAGCGAGCATCTAGCAAGCAAAGATAGAAGTGATTTCGAGGGTATGGTCATCTTGCCTGAAATCCCGCAAGGAAGAAGAACGAGTCCATGAAGAAGACAAACGGACGAAGTCGAATGAATCCTCACAACTCCGGAACGAAACCGAAGCTAACGAGAGAAGCAACCCGGAAAGAAGCAAACAACATAGTAAACAACCATCACATACACATGGCATGCTGCACAACCAAGTATGATGCATGTCCGGTTTAAATAGCATGGCATGGCAATATGCACAAACAAAACTACAAGTTAAATGGAGCTCAATATGCAACGAGTTGCATATTGACGAAACACCACATCAATTATTTAGTTCTCTCTCGGTTATGTACCCAACAATATTAAATGTTATTAAACATGGCAAGAGATGAAGCATAATTAAACTAGCTATTTAGGCAAGTTTAAGTGAGGCCGGGAACAACAAACAACAAATTCCGGAAAATCCCCACATGTTATTTAGCAATTTAAAGCAAACACAATTTTAAACATTTTAAATGTTATTATCATGATGCGGATGACATATGCAAGTTTATGCAATTTTATGAAAATGTTGACATGAGCATGTTATGAAGCATTTGGTCACCATGGCGGAACGAAAGGGTGCCACGGCGGCGAAACGAAAATGGTGCCACGGCAACATTCCGGTCTCGATAACTTGATTGAGATACCGATTCAAACGAGAAGTGTGCGGATGTGTAGAACACGCAAGAGATGGTGGGGTGCTCCCGACTACCGGGTTCCCACGGGTCGACGGCATGGCAAACGAGGAACGTGCAAAGAACAACTCGGACACGGTTTGAACATGAGTATCTCATACAACATGCATTCGGTCTATGGCGGTCGTTCTTGGCGGTTATACCTTCGAAGCGTGCATTTCGAGGCGGACGGGTTCGAAGTGGAAGTAGTTGTACATGGGTCGTCGTGGGAAGTAGTCGTTCTCGCGACGATGGTGGAAGTAGTGGTACACTTTCCGTAGATGTTCGGGTCATCGGTAGAGGTGCTTGGTGAAATCCACGGGATCCGTAGTTGTACATGGTCTTCGCGTTGTAGGGGTACTTGGCGTTTCCGGTTCGGTGGCCGTTCGGGCGCCGTATGTCGTGGTACTTGGTGTGCATCAACCGTCTGTTGACCAACGATGTACGAGGAGGCAGCAAGGCATGGCCGACTTGGTGTGCAACCAAAGATGGACTCCGGTGTGCAGGTTGACTTGGCCACGACAAAGGCAAAGAAGGCCAACTGGCAGCCAGCTGCGTCTTGGAGGGGAGCCCTATCGGACAGAGCAGCTCGCGAGGACATCGGCGGCTCGCGAGGCACCCACAGCAGCAGGACGAGGCATGAAAACCGGCAAAGACGGCAACCATGAAGGAGGCGACGTGGTCGTGGTGGCTCGGGCGAGAAGGCCATGAAGGTGAGGCGCTGGGCGGAGCGCCCAAAGAAGGCAGGGACTTGGCTGGGCTCGCTGGGGTCCGGCGTGTGGACGGGCACAACAGCGGGCGATGGTGTGGCGTACGACGGCGGCTCCGGCGATTCGCCCATGAATCAGACGAGGAGGCCATGGCCTCGGGCGCAGATGCAGGGGAACACCGACGCAGGTTGAGAGAGGAAGGCCAGAGATGGAGGAAGGAGAGGCCGGGCACGCTTGGCGGCGGGGTTGGCACGGCGAGACGGGTGGCATCGGGCGCGCAGGCGAGGAGAAGCCGGGCCAACGGGAAGGTGCAGAGGCGAGGCAAGGCGAAGCTCACCGAGGGCGCAAGGATGAGCGGGATCGGGCGCGGGTGGAGGAGGATTGGGGTCGAGCCGCGGCTTCGGGCGGGCGCGGTCGGGAGGAGGACGAGGGGATCGAGAGAGATGACGGCGCTGAGGGGAAGCGCGAGGAAGAGATCGAGTGGAGGGGGTCGGCTCCTTGGCGGCTAGGGTTACAGGAGTTGATGGGGGCAGCTGGGCTGTAAGGGGTTTAGTGGGCCGGCCTGGCCTAGTGGCTTGCGAGTGCTGGGCTTTCTCTCCCTCTCTTTCTTCTTTAACCGAAAAGATATATAGAGAAAGGCAAAAGAAGGGGGGTTAGGGAAAAGAGTTTGAGCAGAAGGACAATTTCCTGGACTCATAAAAATAAGCATGACCACAGAAAAATAGAAGTGGCAAGATTGTAGGAATTAAATTCAAATTCATTTGAATATAATTCAAATGGTCTTGAATTGGGACTAGGTTTGGTGTGGCCAAAAATGTTGAGATTTTTGATGGAGCTCTAAAATGATGAAAGAAATTATGGGCAAGGTTGGAGACCAAGAATTGAGATAACAACGACATGGGATATTTTGCAAGTGGGTTATGGTTAATTCCAAATAAATGGAATAATTTTATTATAGCACCCTAATAATATTGAGAGGCTTTAATATGTTATAAAGAGAAATCACAAGTGAATTCCCTCGATTTAAATGGATCAAAGATCCATGCCATTTATTTAGCTGAGTTTTAAAAATTAATTGACATGCTGGCATGATGACATGATGCAATGCAAAAATAAATAGAGCAAGCACAAATAAAAACACACGGAGGTCACAAAATATGGAAGTCTTCTGGATCGTCGGTCTTGGGGCGTCACACCCATCTTCACCAACACAAGCTCAAGACCCTCGCGAGGGGCCAAGCCTCGCGGGGCAGACGACCAAGAGCTTCCTCAGGCACGGCCTTGTCAGGCTGGCTCACGAGGAGGCGGAGAGTTAAAGGCGGGGTGCCTCGCGAGGTGCCCGTGACGTAAGCCATGACGACCAAGGGCGCCAGTCGGGCGCCAGCCCACGCAGCGTCCTCCTTTCCTCTTTGGTGCAAAGGGGGCAAGCGCAAGCAAGGGCATCAGGCAAAGGCATCCGTTTCGGTGCAAGAAGACCAAGACCAGCCCAACGGCTGGAATGCAGTCATCGTGGAGCCCAAGCAGGCGTCATCACCAGAGCCTTTGGCAGGCGAGGACCAACTTTAGTCAGGATAAGTGTACCCGCTGTTCCCCTTCAAAATGGCCAATTGTTGGCGCCCTTCCCGCTCAATATTCGGGAAGAGGCCCAGGGCCTTCGCTTATAAATAGGGGAAGCCACTTTTCGAGGGGGGGATGATCGGACCGAGCAATGGAATCGAGAGAGAGAGAGAAACCCGTTCCTCAAGCCAGAGCGACGGGCACCACTTAGCAGTTCATCACACCCACCAAGAACAGACCCTCATGAGGCTGTTCTTCCCCTATCGTTTCTTCGTCGGCCCTGCAGGCAATCCACACACCACAAACTAGAGTAGGGTATTACACCACAACGGTGGCGAACTAGTATAAATCTTGCGTCTCTTGTGTTGTTCTTGTTAGTAGTTTAGATCCCTGCGATTCGGCGAGGTACGAGACGGTGGAGGGTTGGATCTCCGCGCGCACCCCAGAGTTCGAACCTTAAGGGTCTGCCGGAACCCGTGGTCCGACAGGCGTCGGGGTGTGGCTTGAGCGGAGGGCCGAGATGCTTCTCTGTCGCGGCCACGAGGCGGCCGGTTTGCCATGTCGTGCGCCGGTGACTTGGGTGCTTCCTCCTCTAGTCGAGGCAACGACCTGCGTTTGGGGTAGCTTTTGGAGGGGCGTTCGAGTTCATACTCTTCGGCTGCAAGGACTTCAGTCCATCTGTCAGCTAGCAGGTCTTGATCAGCTCTAATTTGTTGCTGCTTTTTCTTGAGGCTACTTGCCGTGGCTATAAGCCTACGTTTGAAATGCTCCTGTTCGGCAGGATCCTCACGCATGACAAACTCGTCGTCGTCGAGGCTTGCCTCATCTTCGGAGGGAGGCGCATAATTATCGTCCTCAACCTCTTTTTTCCGCCAGTCGCTGCTCGGCTTGCTTCTCCCTCCTCCCGCCGAAGTCCTGCTTTGGAGGGGTTCTCTTCGCACCGTCCGGTGTTATTATCTCCCGTGCCGGAATCACCGTTTTTATTGTGGCGGGATTTAGAGCGGCGTCGCTGACGTTGGCGCTTTGGTTGTTTCTTAGAGGGGTCATCCTCCGTTGTTCCATCGCCGTTCCCATCTTTTGGGATGTCCACCATATATATGTCATATGACGAGGTGGCCTTCCAGTGCCCTGTAGGCGTTGGGTCTTGGTCGTCTCCGGCATCGTCGTCCATACCATCGATGTCTTCGGAGTCGTAATCTAGCATGTCGGTTAAATCATCGACAGTGGCTACCAAGTGGGTGGTGGGTGGGCGTTGAATTTCTTTGTCGTCCGCATCCCAACCTTCCTGTCCGTAGTCCGCCAGGCTCTCCGGATAAAGAGAGAGACTTTAGTGAATTCAGGATGTCGCCAAAGGCGAGTGCGAAAAGATGTTCTGTGACCGTGAACTCCATAACGGGCGCCCAATCGGATTCGATAGGCAAGGGCGCGGAGGGTTCGGAGTCCCGAGAGGAGTCCGCACGCCGGAGTCGAGGTCTTCGCAAGGACGATGAGATGGAGTTCGACTCGATCGCCGTAGAGAGATTGTAGCCCCGAGGCGGTGTCCAACCAATCGCCCTCGATCGGGAATCCGGCTCCGATTAAGGGTCGAGCGGATCTTGGTGCGGCCTCGAGGCAATCGCTCGCTGCGCAGCTAGATCATGCCCATCGAGGACAGGCGGGCGCGCTTGGCTGCGGCTCGAATCCGTCGAAGATCAAGTCTCCGCGGATATCGGCCGTATAGTTTAAACTTCCAAATCTGACCTGATGGCCAGGGGCGTAGCTTTCGATCTGCTCCAGATGGCCAAGCGAATTGGCCCGTAGTGCAAAGCCACCGAACACGAAGATCTGTCCGGGGAGAAAAGTCTCACCCTGGACCTCGTCGTTGTTGATGATCGAAGGAGCCATCGGGCCTATCGGTGACAACATAGAGGAACTCTCAATGAAAGCACCAATGTCGGTGTCAAAACCGGCGGATCTCGGGTAGGGGGTCCCGAATCGTATGCGTCTAGGCGGATGGTAACAGGAGACAAGGGACACAATGTTTTTACCCAGGTTTGGGCCCTCTCGATGGAGGTAGTACCCTACTCCTGCTTGATTAATATTGATGATATGGGTAGTACAAGAGTAGATCTACCACGAGATCAAGGAGGCTAAACCCTAGAAGCTAGCCTATGGTATGATTGTTGTTCTGTCCTACGGACTAAAACCCTCCGGTTTATATAGACACCGGATAGGTTAGGGTTACACAGAGTCGGTTACAATGGTAGGAGATCTACAAATACGTATCGCCAAGCTTGCCATCCAAGCCAAGGAAAGTCCCATCCGGACACGGGACAAAGTCTTAAATCTTGTATCTTCATAGTCTTGGAGTACGGCCGTGACGATAGTCCGGCTATCCGGACACCCCTAGTCCGGGACTCCCTCAATCACCATATGGAGGGAACAGAGGAAGCTTGAAATATGAACATGTCAATGGGAGGGAGTAAGCCCCATGCATGCATGCATGCATGCATGCAACATGCAACACTCACACATACACATGGACGCACGCAACACTCACGCACCCATGCGGCACACAACACACGACCCAACACACACGCTCACGCTCAAGTGCTCAACCTACTCCCTGCGTCTATGAAAGAATGTACATTTAGAGATTTACACATTGACCAGGGCAAAATTAACGCCCAAAAGTAGCAAACTTATGTGTGCATGCGACCATTGAGAGAAGAAGATTAAATGAAGGTCCTTGCATGCTGTAATTAAGGATAGACATGTAGCCTATACCTAGAGCACAAGTTGGTGCATTAGTCAATCAACATCGATTTAGATTAAAGGCTAAATGCACTGGAAGTGTAGATGTACTACACTCTTTGTTTTCTAGCTGATTTCTTTGCTCTGCCAACTGACAGGTGGGACCTAGAAACCAGGTGACAATTTAACCAGTCAACAAAGTGCCACATCAACTATGTGGCCGGTGAGTAGGGTGCAATACGGTGCTCTACGATGAGCTAGTGATCGTATAATCACCGCAAAACTATATATAGTGACCGTAAAGAGCGTATTATTACATACGTTGACCGCCAGTATATTTTTCTCGCTTCAAATTAAGCCATATTAACCGGAAAGGACGCAGTATGGACTAGTACTAGTACTGCTTTGATGTGTCCCGTCAACTCGCCGAACGAGGAGAAGCTTGCTTACTATACCTCTCCCTCGCCCACGCGCGCGGTGGTTCACGGGACGAGGAGAGGGCTTTGACTACAGCGCCCCTCCCTCTCCCTCTCCCTCGGCCTCGCCCTCGCGGTGGACGTGCAACAGTTCAATCGGTGTCAGATTGCCAGAAGCATAATGTGTACTGTAGTATCATCATTGTTGGACCTTCCGAAGAGGCGAAGAGCCAAGTGCAAGGTTCACACGAGTACGAACTGTTGAACCTCCCGAAGAGGCAAAGAGCCAAGCGCAAGGTTTTATGGAGTTGTCGTCCTAGTAGGAGCGTACTACAACTATAGCGAATGATGCTACTATATGATGCCGCCACGTCACGTATATCCAAAGCTATGCCACCTTTTTCTTCTAAAAGAGCGTGTTGGAGCCCGTGCAACAACCACACAAGTTGCACGTACACATAACACATTTACTAGTAATAAATTCTAAAGGACAAATGCCAGTATGCCACACAAGTTCATCTCCAATTCACGTGATAATTTTGTGCACGACTAGTCTACATATATTCACAGCGCTACCGTTCACAATTTACCGTACTCCACTTACACGTTATAGATGGGCTACATGTCCTCCTCCAGGTTCCAGTCCCAGGTGTTGTTTATGGATGGCATGATCCATAGCGCTGGGCAACGGGAATCATTGTCGTAGCTTTCTAGTCCGGTTCCACACGATGGAGACTCATCCAAGCTGAAGCGACATAAATCAGGGATAGCGTGTCCCAGCATGTCGTTCATCCGGCGGTGCGCACTGAAGACACAACCATGCTTCATGAACGGCAGGCCTTCCGTGCCATGCACGGAAGGTGGAATCCGCTTCACAATGGGTAGCTGTCCCCAATGAAAAGCGAGTACTCTCCAAGAGTGTTCCTCGGCACCCACGTAGCATCACGGGGGTCGAACTCGGCGCCGTTCATCTGGTACACGCGGCATCTCATATCTGGACACATGGTGATGTACATAGTCAAGGTCCATGCATAGTAATGTTGTGCTGAAATATGGCGGTCAGTAATACTGTGCCGCATATAGTACTACTCCGGTATAGAGGAAGTAAAATAACTGGCTTATTATATATAGCCACTCTTGGCTAGATAGTAAGACATGGAAAAACAAAAATGGTGTCAGCTAGTGGGTTCAAGTCTTCAAGGGCCTAGCTAGCTATACACGTCCTCCAAGGTAAAAAGTACTCCTACTAGTACGTAAGTAGAGTACTAGTACAACAATGAAAGAGAAGGCGAGAGGGTTAAAAAAATAGAATACCTGGGTAGATGGTGACGGTCCGGTCGTGGTAGATTGTGTGAACATGTTGCACATCAGTGGTACCATGGGTAACGACTGCTAAGATAGTTGATCCCAATATGCCAAAGTCAGCTACAAGGTTCCAGGTTAGACCGAATCGCGGATGCAAATGCACATCCAGGATCGGCGATCTTATTTTGATCGCGGGATGAATGGTCCCTGCAAAATAATGGAGTGCCGTTAGGGATCCAAATGATGGTTATGCATTCCGTTTGTAATCTCCCGTACCGTAGGATGGCAACCAGATGAAACAAGTCCCCTGGCTTGTCACCGCGAAGATGCGGCCTAGATGGCTCACGACGTCTTCGAACGTGTAGGGGTACAAATCTGCCGCCGCCAACATGCGCCAGCCTCTGCCCTTACTGCCTCTTGCATTGATGGCAATCCTTATGTCCAACACCGCGATGAGATAGTAATCATCGTAGCGGCATCATTTTATCGGCGGGTCCGCAATTTCTATCTTCTTCAATCTCATGTAGGCATCATCATACGTATTCAAGCCCGACCAGTCCGGAAGGCCGATCCCAATGGTGGAGAAGGGGTCTACCGGAACGGCCGCCTTCTTGTGGATGTTGTGCAAAATGATGGTGGTATCCGGCCGGAGGTATGCAAGCTAATCTTCGTTGGCACCGACCCAGACCTATACATAAGACGGTGGACAGCGGAGAAATTACGGGATGGAAATGGAATAACTAAGTACTACATGATCAAAGTCCATTACTGACCTGCTCATCGGACAAAATCCGACTACCTCTCAACGTCGGCAACTCTAGCGGAGTCAACGTGCAACCATGGCCAGGGAGCGGTGGACTATTCGAAGGATTGTCCCATAGAAGAACCTTCTCCTCGAGGACGCATGGAACACCAACAAGCATGGCCTTTTCCCAAGCCATTTTAAGCACCATCTTGAAAAAGTTGGTGCAGGAAGCACTGTCGGATCACGGGTTCCGGCAAAACCCTCAAGGTTTGAACACTGGGGTGCGCACGGAGATTTCCTCCCTACCGATCTACGCCCAAGCTCGCTAAGATCTCGCGGACGAACTCGACAAACTGGCAACACAAAGACACAAGATTTATACTGGTTTGGGCCACCGTTGTGGTGTAATACCCTACTCTAGTGTGGTGGTGGTGGATTGCCTTTTGTGCTGATGATGAACAGTACAAGGGGAAGAACAGCCTCCTGAGGTTGGGGTGCTCTTGTGTTCGGTGTGTGGCTAAGGATTGTCTCTCGATCAGATGAGATCAAGCTG
This sequence comes from Aegilops bicornis, assembly GCA_021605145.1. Taxonomy (NCBI): domain Eukaryota; kingdom Viridiplantae; phylum Streptophyta; class Magnoliopsida; order Poales; family Poaceae; genus Aegilops; species Aegilops bicornis. The sequence goes on from CM038669.1 coordinate 523,048,351, forward strand.
CCCCCTATTATGGTGGCTAGTTCTACTTATATAGGCCCTTGTCCTCTCCCCAAATATTGAGCGGGAAGGGAGCCAACAATGGCCAATTTGAAAGCGGATAGCTAGTATAGCTTATCCTGACAAAAGAGGTCTTCGCCTGCGGAAAGCTCTGGTGGTGACGCCATCTCGGGCTCCATGATGACCTCCGTCCTGCCGTCCGGCTGGTTGTAACACCCCGGATGTAACTTTCCATATTTGTAACTCCAACTCTTGCCATTTTCGGCATTGTGATATGATATTCCCTCCGTGGTTGGGTTTTTCTTCATTTTTGCATTTTTCCCATGTCATGCATTTCATATCATGTCATCATGTGCATCTCTTTTGCATACGTGTTCGTCTCATGATTCCGAGCATTTTCCCCGTTGTCCGTGTTGCAATCCCGCACTCCTATGTCCCCCGGCGTCCCCTTTTACATTTTTCCGTGAGCGGGTACTAAACTTTCTCGGAATGTACCGAAGTTTGTCAAGTGGCCTTGGTACACCACCGGTAGACCACCTGTCAAGTTTCGGGTCATTTGGAGCTCGTTTGGTACTCCAACGGTTATCCGCATATCCGCAAAGGCCTCTTTTAAGTTGCAGCCCAACACCCCTCCAAAACAGCCCAATAACCCATCTAAGTCACTTCCATGCTCTCCGTCGTCGGATCACGATCGTGTGGGCGAAAACTACACTCCATTTGGAGCTTCCTAGCTCCCTTTACCTATAAATATAGCTCCCTCCCCCGAAATCCGGACGAAACCCTAGCCCGCTCCTCTCTTCAAGGCCACGGACACGTCCGGTGGAGCCGGATGCGTCCGCCACCGCGCCATAGCCAACCAACGGCTGCCACGTGGGCACTCAGCGCCCGATTCGCCCGCCCGTGGCCGCCGCCGGGGCGAGAACCTCGGCTTCGCGCCCGTCCCGGCAGCGCCCAGCGGCCGCGCCTCGCTCAGCGTCGGCGCCGTCATCGCCGCCACCCGGCCGCCCGCCGCCGCCGCCGCGGCCAGCCGCCGCCGATGCCTCCGCCGCCTCGCCCGCTGTCGCTGTAAACCTCACGCCGCCTCGCCGCCTCGGCCGTCGCCTCCTCCGGCCCCGAGCTCTCCCGCTCCGGCGAACCTCGGAGTCCGCGCCGGATCGGATCTCAGATCCAAAATCCTCGGTTGACTTCTTCCCAAAATCGCTTGTCATTATTCTGTAATTAATTTGTTGCATTTTCATCATGCCATAACTTTGCACTTGTTGCTCCGTTTCGGGCGTTTAGCACACCAAATTGTTCGCCTCGAAGAGTAGATCATTTCATTTCATTGCATCATTTTCATTTGAGCTCATCTTGGTGCCCGAAATGCTGTTGGAAGAGAGCTATGTGATGTTAGTTTCTGTTTCTTAACAGAACATGCACTTTTGTCATTTTTGCCATGATTAATGTATGCATCCTATGAGCTTGAGTCCTACATGTGTTTTGTAATATGCCATGCCATCTTTACAGGGGTGTATGACATGTATTTTTGTGATCTCTTTGGTGACTAGCAGAAGCATGCAAACTAGGCTTCATGATGTTGCTGATTTCAGCCCCTGTTTTGCTGATATTTATATGCCATGTTAACTTGATGCTACCGAGAGATCCATGCATATTTTGAGATACTTCAGTAAGGATGTTTTGAACATATGGTTATGCTCTATCCATCCATGCCCTTGTTTGCAATTATGGACTGCCATAGCTTGAGTCAATCCAGCTCTACTTTTGCTATAAAATGTTTCCTGGCAGATTGTTTACATGTTATTCAATTTTGCCAAGGTTGTTGTAGTTGAGCCGTGTATGCTATGATGTTGTTCTTGCCATGTATATCTTCTATGCCATGTCTTCTTGATGTATGTATGCTTAGTTTATCATTTAATGCTCTGTAGTGAGTGCATCGAGCTCGCGAACATGCCTACTTGTTATCTGTTTTTGTCATGCCCTGCTGAATCATAACGAAACTTGATATGTTTACATGGGTGCTATTATATTTTATGTTCCCTTTTGGCTCATGGTCAGTAAGGGACTTTTGTTCTATGCTTTGATTAGATTCATGCCATGCCTTTTTTTGCTATTATAAGTTCCTGTAGCATGCTGTTTGCTTGCTCTGAATATTGCTTCCTGATGCTGATTCTGCCATGTTCAGTATTTTCATGAAGTCTGTGCAGCTAATGTGTGAATTAGCCGTAGCTCAGTGTTCAGTTTTTGTCAAGCATTTTGAGTAGATAACTGCCATATGCTTTTCTGGTACGTTTGGGTGCAGTAGCTTAATTTCTTGTTGCTTGCTAAGTGGTATCATGCTGTTAATGGCAGATTTGTGTCATTCTTGTTTTGCTTGTCATTTGCAAACCGTGCATCCGATTCCGGTGATCTTTATATCGATTTCAACCGAAATCATCTCACCTTTCCAGCGGCATACATGGTGTGCCAAGTTGATGCCTGGTTCATCATTTTCCTTCCGGAGCACGCATACGCATTGCATATCACATCTCGCATATCATGCCATGTTTTGCATCATGTTGCTTGTGCATTGCACCGTGATTTATTGTGGTTCCTTTGTTTGTGTTCTTGCTTTGGATAGAGCCGGGAGACGAGTACATGAACGAGGAACCTGTTGAGAACGCCTACGAGGATCAAGCTTTCGACAACTCTGAGAACTTTGCAGGCAAGATGACCATACCCTCGAAATCACTTCTATCTTTGCTTGCTAGATGCTCGCTCTTTTGCTATGCCTATGCTACGATGCCAATCACTTGCTTATCATGCCACCCATATTGCCATGTCAAACCTCTAACCATCCTTTCCTAGCAAACCGTTGATTGGCTATGTTACCGCTTTGCTCAGCCCCTCTTATAAGCGTTGCTAGTTGCAGTGAAGATGAAGTTTGTTCCTTGTTGGAACATGGAGATGTTGTTCCTTGTTGGAACATGTTTACTTGTTGGGGATATCAAAAAATATCTGCTATAAATTCATGAATATATATACTTGGATAAGCGTGGAAGGCACGGCCTTATGCCTGGTGTATTGTTCCACTCTTGCCACCAAAGTTTCAGTCATACCGGTGATATGTTCATTGATTTTGCGTTACTTACACCGATGGGTGATTTATGGGACCCCTTGACAGCTTCGCTTTTAATAAGACTCCTCCAAAGAAGGCCCAACATTGGTTTTACCATTTGCCACCTAAGCCTTTTTCCCCGGGTTTTCGCGAGCCCGAGGGTCATCTTTATTTACCCCCGGACCCGGTGCTCCTTCGAGTGCTGGCCCGAACCAGGTAGATCATGGGCCACCACGGGGCAACTCGAGGGCTGGTTTTACTCGTAGGCTGACCTATCCGGTGTGCCCTGAGAACGAGATATGTGCAGCTCCTATCGGGATTTGTCGGCACAGTCGGGTGGCTTTGCTGGTCTTGTTTTATTGCTGTCGAAATGTCTTGTAGTCCGGGATTCCGAGATTGATCGGGTCTTCCCAGTAGAAGGAATATCCTTCGTTGACCGTGAGAGCTTATAATGGGCTAATTTGGGACACCCCTGCAGGGTATTATCTTTCGAAAGCCGTGCCCGCGGTTATGAGGCAGATGGGAATTTGTTAATGTCCGGTTGTAGAAAACCTGAAGTTGGTCTTAATTAACACACATCAACCGCGTGTGTAACCGTGATGGTCTCTTCTCGGCGGAGTCCGGGAAGTGAACACGGTGTTGGAGTTATGCTTGACGTAAGTAGTTCAGGATCACTTCTTGATCGCTACTAGCTTCACGACCGTGCTTTGCTTCTCTTCTCGCTCTCTTTTGCGAAGGTAGCCACCATATATGCTAGTCGCTTGCTGCAGCTCCACCTCACAACTCTATCCTTCCTATAAGCTTAAATAGTCTTGATCTCGGGAGTGAGATTGCTGAGTCCCCGTGACTCACAGATTCTACCAAAACAGTTGCAGGTGTCGACGATGCCAGTGCAGATGATGCAATCGAGCTCAAGTGGGAGCTCGACGAGGAATGTGGTCGTTACTATGTGTCTTTTCCTGATGATCAGTAGTGGAGCCCAGTTGGGACGATCAGGGATCTGTGTAGCATTTGGGGTATCTTCTTTATTTTGGTTCCGTAGTCGGACCTTGAGTGTAATCTGAATGATGGATGTTTATTTATGTATTGTGTGAAGTGGCGTGTAAGCCAACTATGTATCTCTTTCCCTTATGTATTACATGGGTTGTGTGAAGATTACCTCACTTGCGACATTGCTTTCAATGCGGTTATGCCTCTAAGTCGTGCTTCGACACGTGGGAGATATAGCCACATCGAGGGCGTTACAAGTTGGTAATCAGAGCCTTCCCCGACTTAGGAGCCCCTCGCTTGATTGTTTGTGGCGTTGTTGAGTCGAACAAAAATGTTTTGAGTCTTAGGATTATATATATCGAGAGTAGGATTCTTTTTACTCCCAGTCCCTTCGTCGCTCTGGTGAGGTCTCCCGACGTGAAGTTTTGACTCTCCTCTCCTCAAATTTCACTAAAAAAAATTTAGGATCACGCGGGTATCTTGGGATCGTTCCGATGGTTTTGTGACGAGAACATTGTTCTTGGTGCCTCCTGACATTTAGGGGTTGTGGCAGTGTCCCGGGGAGTTGAGCTCTGAGGTGTTGTCGTCACAATTTTATCGTTGCAATTCTGGAATACACGAGATTTGCCGACATCGAAAATCTCTTTTGTGCGATTGTTGGTGAGATAACCCCGATAACCCAAAGATCTTGGGCGAGCTCGGGAGTATTGCCCGACTCAGATAACGGATGCTTTTCGAAGGTCGAGGTACACGATTTCGAAGGTTTCTTGGTTATGTGTTGACGGATGGATACATCTGGATCTAGGTATTGTTAGTTTGGGTGATATATTTTGTGTCCCCTGTATCCCCAACACCAGATTGCATAACCAGAAAGTTTCGGGAGTTTATAGGTGGGATTCAAGTAGCTCCTGGCATTTCTTCCCGCAGATATTTGGTTTGCGATTAGGTAATCCTTACCACTTATTGGTTCCAGTCGTACCTTGTTATTTTTTCATCAACCCTTAATCAAGTGGCTTCTCACCTTAATGGACGTGTGATGTTAGCTTTGGAATTCATTCGTTCATCCTTGTTCGAATGTTTATTGTGAAGACTATATGTTGCAATTTCTATCCGTTGATTCAACTTGTCTATCTGTCTATCAAAGTGCTAACGGATGTCACCCTCTTCAGGATGGCTCCGCCAACGCGTCTGAATCCGGATCGCAATGATGAGAGTCAGTCAAACCCTCCACCTCCACCTCCGCCTCCGGAGGCATGGCAAGCTATCATGGCAGCCACCAATGCCAATGCTCAGATGATTTTGCAACTCTTGCAAGAGCGTACCCAAGGGCAAGACAATCAAGGAAATCAAGGCCAAGGCAACAACCGATGCACTTTGCTAACCTCAATCAGTTCCTCGCTAATCAGCCGAAGTCTTTCGGGTTACGTGGCGAGGCCACAGACGCCGACGATTGGCTTGTGGACATCTGCAAACATTTTGAATGTAGCAATGTCGGACACTGAGGACTTTGTCAAGTTTGCTTCGTTTCAACTCAAGGACCAAGCTGCTGAGTGGTTCCGGAATACAAAGATTCCGGAGGAGGTCGTGTCATTACAGGATGAGTTCCGCCGAGACTTCAAAGCTCACCACATTCAAAAGTGTTGTTGAGAGCAAGCATGAGGAGTTCCGCAATCTCAAGCAAGGCAACATGTCTCTGTATCAATACAATATCCAGTTCGTAAACTTGCTCGCTTTGCTAAGCAAGACGTCCACGATGAAAAGAGTATGATCTATCAATTCAGAGGTGGTCTCGGAGAAGATCTGCAATTAGCTCTCGTGCTTTTTGAGCCGTAAAAGTATGATGAATTCTACAACATGGCACTGAAGCAAGAAGCTGCCCAGCTCAAATGTGAGGCTTCTAAGAAGAGAATCGGGGATGCAGTTCAGTCTTCTTCTTCCTCTCAAGTGGCAGCTAAGCAGCAGAAGTTCTACCTTCCTCCTCCGTTCCGTCAGCCTTATCAGCAGAAGAACTCAGGTGGTCGTGGATCTTCCCACCCGCCCAACCCAGGCTATCAGAACAAGTCTAATTCTCAAGCTCCAAGGTCAAATGCTCCTTATCACCGTCCGCTCTCAGAGGTGACTTGCAACAAATGTCAGCAGAAAGGTCACTATGCGAACAAGTGCTTCAAACAAAGGCGCCTTCCGCCTCCTCCTCCTGTGAGATCTTCCAGTAATGCAGTGGTCAAGCATAATCCCAAGTCTGCAAAGGTGAATGTGATGAATGCAGCTCAAGCGGAGGAATCTACTGATGTGATAATGGGTAATCTCTCAGTTAATGATATTCCTGCAAAAGTCTTATTTGATACTGGTGCATCGCATTCTTTCATCTCAAGACCTTTTGTGGCTATGCATGATTTGGTTACTCAAGCATTGCCGAAACCTTTGTCTATTGTTTCTCCAGCTAAGGAAATGACTTATCGAGTTTTGGTTCCGAATGTCGGTATCAAGATGGGCGACTATAAATTTCTGGCTAAACCAATTGTCCTTGGTGACTCGGATATTGATCTTATTCTTGGGATGGACTGGCTTTCTCAGCACAAAGCTCAGCTTGATTGTGCTGCCAGGGAAATTCAATTGACTCACTCTTCTGAGGATGTGATCATCTATGCAGCTCGTGATGAAACCATTCGGTTGTTTTCTCTCAATGAGAAGGGCGAATTGGACGCTATCTCGCAGATTCCAGTCGTTTGTGAGTACCAAGATGTCTTTCCAGAAGAGCTTCCAGGAATGCCTCCTCACCGGCCAGTTGAATTCGTTATCGATCTTGAGCCTGGCATTGAACCCGTTTGCAAGCGTCCATACAAGCTTGGACCTAATGAGCTGAAGGAATTGAAGAAGCAGCTCGATGAACAAGAGCGTCTGGGTTTGATCAGACCGAGTTCATCTCCTTGGGGCTGTGGTGTTCTTTTTGTCCAGAAGAAGGATGGCACGGACCGACTTTGCGTCGATTACCGTCCATTGAACAAGAAGACAATCAAGAACAAGTATCCACTTCCCAACATCAATGAGCTTTTCGAGCAACTCAAAGGTGCTAAAGTGTTCTCCAAGCTTGACCTTCGTATGGGTTATCATCAGATTCGCATTCGTGAACAAGATATTCCCAAGACAACATTCAGAACAAGCTTTGGTTCTTATGAATATACTGTCATGTCTTTCAGCATTGTCAATGCTCCTCCAACATTCTCTCGAATGATGAACTTCATCTTCAACCCCTACACCAATGAATTCGTCTTGGTCTATCTTGATGATATTTTGGTTTTCTCCAAGAATAAGAAGGATCATGCCAAACATTTGCGATTGGTGCTAGACAAGCTCGGAGAGCATCACTTCTATGCGACGTTTTCCAAATGTGAATTTTGGCTTGATGAAGTGCTTTATCTTGGTCACATCATCTCCGCCAAGGGCATCGCTGTTAATCCCGAGAAGGTGTTTGCAGTTGTGAATTGGGAACCTCCTCAGAATGTCAAGAAGCTTCGCAGTTTTCTTAGTCTTGCAAGCTATTGCCGAAGATTCGTTGAGAATCTCTCCAAGATTGCAAAGCCTCTTTCCAACCTCCTCCAGAAGCATGTGAAGTATGTCTGGTCTCCTGAGTGTGACGTTGCTTTCAACACCCTCAAACAGAAACTTGTCACAGCTCCTGTCTTAACTCCTCCTGATGAATCCAAGCCATTCGAAGTTTTCTGTGATGCTTCTCTTCAAGGTCTCGGTCTTTGTGTTAATGCAAGAGAAGAGAGTTTTGGCCTATACCTCTCGTCAAGCTCAAGCCCAACGAAAAGAACTACCCCACTCACGATCTTGAGTTGGCGGCAGTTGTCCATGCATTGATAACATGGAGACATCTCTTGTTGGGAAGGAAAGTGGACATTTTCACCGATCACAAGAGTCTCAAGTATATCTTCACTCAACCCAACCTCGACCTCGTGCGGACTCGATGGGTCGAAATGATTCAAGAGTACAACCCAAGTATTGAATATACTCCGGGCAAGGCCAATGTGATTGCAGATGCTTTGAGCAGGAAGGCTTATTGCAACAGCTTAATTCTCAAGCCTTTCCAACCGGATCTCTGTGAAGCTTTCCGCAAGCTGAATCTTCAAGTTGTTCCTCAAGGCTTTCTTGCCAACCTCATAGTCTCTCCTACTTTGGAAGATCAGATTCGTGAGGCTCAACTGCTGGATACCATGGTGAAAAAGGTGAAACGTGGTATCGACAAGGGCATTTCCAAGTACAAGTGCTTCCACATTGATGACAAAGACACTCTTTTCTTCGAGGACCGGATTGTGGTTCCTAAGGGTGATCTACGTAAAGTCATTATGAACGAGGCGCACAATTCCCTTCTATCCATTCATCCTGGAAGTACGAAGATGTACCATGACCTCAAGCAGTCATATTGGTGGACTCGAATGAAGCGAGAAATTGCTCAATTCGTGAATGAGTGTGATGTCTGCAGAAGAGTGAAAGTAGAACACCAAAGACCAGCTGGTCTCCTCCAACCTCTTGCTATTCCGTAATGGAAGTTTGATCATATTGAAATGGACTTCGTGACTGGATTTCCAAAGTCCAAGCGTGGAAATGATGCTATCTTCGTTGTCATTGACAAGCTTACTAAAGTGGCTCATTTTCTTCCTATCAAAGAATCTATCACAGCAGCTCAGTTCGCAGAGCTATACACCTCCAGGATTGTCTCCTTGCACGGCATTCCACAAGTGATATCTTCAGACCGTGGCAGCATCTTTACCTCCAAGTTTTGGGATTCTTTTCAGAAGGCCATGGGCACCAACATTCGTTTCGGCACAGCTTTCCATCCTCAAACAAGTGGCCAAGTCGAGCGAGTCAATCAAATCCTTGAAGATATGCTCGTGGCTTGTGTCATTTCCTTCGGTATGAAGTGGGAAGATTGTCTTCCATATGCCGAAGTTCTCCTACAACAACAGCTTCCAAGCGAGTTCGGGCAAGGCCCCATTCGAAATTCTCTATGGCGTAGTGCCGTACTCCTCTCAATTGGTCCGAGACAGGTGAACGCCAACTTCACAGCAACGACTTGATCACGTGAAGCCAAGAAATGTGCAAAGTCATTCGTGAGAATCTCAAAGCCGCAATCGCGCGGAAAGAGCTATTATGATGACAAGCACCGTGATGTGGCTTTTGAAATCGGAGACCATGTCTACCTCCGTCTCTCCAATGAAAGACACTCGTCCGCCCGGTATCAAAGGGAAGCTTGCCCCTAGATACGTGGGTCCTTTCAAGATCATTGGCAAAAGAGGCGATCTCGCCTATCAACTTGAGTTTCCTCCAACCGCAAACGTGCACGATGTGTTTCATGTGTCACAGCTTCGCAAGTGCTTCAAGACTCTGGCGCACTATCAACTTCGAAGAAATTGACCTCCAAGAAGATCTCTCTTATCATGAGCACCCCGTTGCTATTCTTGAAGAAACCGAGCGCAAGACTCGGAACAAGTCAATCAAATTCCTGAAAGTGAAGTGGTCACACCATTCCGATCGAGAAGCCACCTGGGAGCGCGAGGATCACCTCCATTCCGAATATCCGGAGTTCTTTCAGTCCTAGATCTCGGGACGAGATCCTCTTGTAGTGGTGGAGTGTTGTAACACCCCGGATGTAACTTTCCATATTTGTAACTCCAACTCTTGCCATTTTCAGCATTGTGATATGATATTCCCTCCGTGGTTGGGTTTTTCTTCATTTTTGCATTTTGCCCATGTCATGCATTTCATATCATGTCATCATGTGCATCTCTTTTGCATACGTGTTCGTCTCATGATTCCGATCATTTTTCCCGTTGTCCGTTTTGCAATCCGGCACTCCTATGTCCCCCGGCGTCCCCTTTTACATTTTTCCGTGAGCGGGTACTAAACTTTCTCGGAATGGACCGAGGTTTGTCAAGTGGCCTTGGTACACCACCGGTACACCACCTGTCAAGTTTCGGGTCATTCGGAGCTCGTTTGGTACTCCAACGGTTATCCGCATGTCCGCAAAGGCCTCTTTTAAGTTGCAGCCCAACACCCCTCCAAAACAGCACAATAACCCATCTATGTCACTTCCATGCTCTCCGTCGTCGGATCATGATCGTGTGGGCGAAAACTACACTCCATTTGGAGCTTCCTAGCTCCCTCTACCTATAAATATAGCTCCCTCCCCCGAAATCCGGACGAAACCCTAGCCCCGCTCCTCTCCGCGCCGCCGGACACGTCCGGCGGGCAGACGGTCGCCGCCGCGCCGCAGCCAACCAACGGCAGCCACATGGGCACCAGCGCCCGCGCCGCCCAGCGCCCGGCCACGGGGCCAGTGAGCCCTCCCAAAGCTTGGCGCCGCCCTGTCCCAGGCAGCGCCCGTTGGCCTCCTCTCCAGCGTCGCCGCCGTCCGTCACCGCCACCCAAAGCCGCCGCCCGTGGCCATGCAGCCCGCCGCCGCCGATCGCCTCACGCGCCTCACCCCGCCCGCGCCACGGCCTCAGCCGCCTCTCGCCGCCTCGGCCGTCGTCTCCTCCGGCCCCGAGCTCCCCCGCTCCGGCGAACCTTGGAGTCCGCGCCGGATCGGATCTCAGATCCAAAATCCTCGGGTGACTTCTTCCCCCGAAATCGCCTAAGTCATTAGTCTGTGATTAATTTGTTGCATTTTCATCATGCTATAGCTTTGCACCCGTGGCTCCGTTTCGGGCGTTTAGCATACCAAATTGTTCGTCTCGAAGATTAGATCATTTCATTCCATTGCATCAGTTTCATTTAAGCTGATCTTGATGCCATAAATGCTGTTGGAAGAGGGCTATGTGATGTTAGTTTCTGTTTCTTAACAGAACATGCACTTTTGTCATTTTTGCAATGATTGATGTGTGCATACTATTATCTTGAGTCCTACATGTGTTTTGTAATATGCCATTCCATCTGTACATGGATGTATGCCATGTATTTTTGTGATCTCTGTGGTGACTAGCACAAGCATGCAAACTAGGCTTCATGATGTTGCTGATTTCAGCCCCTGTTTTGCTGATATTTATATGCCATGTTAACTTGATGCTACCGAGAGATCCATGCATATTTTGAGATACTTCAGTAAGGATGTTCTGAACATATGGTTATGCTCTATCCATCCATGACCTTGTTTGCAATTATGGAGTGCCATAGCTTGAGTCAATCCAGCTCTACTTTTGCTATAAAATGTTTCCTGGCAGATTGTTTACATTTTATTCAATTTTGCCAAGGTTGTTGTAGTTGAGCCGTGTATGCTATGATGTTGTTCTTGCAATGTATATCTTCTATGCCATGTCTTCTTGATGTATGTTTGCTTAGTTTATCATGTAATGCTCTGTAGTGAGTGCATCGAGCTCGCGAACATGCCTACTTGTTATCTGTTTTTGTCATGCCCTGTTGCTGAATCTGTTAACGAAACTTGATATGTTTACATGGGTGCTATTATATTTTATGGTCCCTTTTGCCTCATGGTCATTAAGGGACTTTTGTTCTATGCTTTGATTAGATTCATGCCATGCCTTGTTTTGCTATTATAAGTTCCTGTAGCATGCTGTTTGCTTGCTCTGAACATTGCTTCCTGATGCTGATTCTGCCATGTTCAGTATTTTCATTAAGTCTGTGCAGCTGATATATTTTGCACTTTCGCCATGCTTGTTTGGACCTGTTAGTGTGTGAATTAGCCGTAGCTTAGTGTTCAGTTTTTGTCAAGCATCTTGAGTAGATTACTTCTATATGATTTTCTTGTACGTTTGGGTGCAGTAGCTTAATTTCTTGTTGCTTGCTAAGTGGTATCATGCTGTTAATGGCAGATTTGTGTCATTCTTGTTTTGCTTGTCATTTGCAAACCGTGCATCCGATTCCGGTGATCTTTATATCGATTTCAACCGAAATCATCTCACCTTTCCAGCGGCATACTTGGTTTGCCAAGTTGATGCCTGGTTCATCATTTTCCTTCCGAAGCACGCATACGCATTGCATATCACATCTCGCATATCATGCCATGTTTTGCATCATGTTGCTTGTGCATTGCACCGTGATTTATTGTGGTTCCTTTGTTTGTGTTCTTGCTTTGGGTAGAGCCGGGAGACGAGTACATGAACGAGGAACCTGTTGAGAACGCCTACGAGGATCAAGCTTTCGACAACTCGAGAACTTTGCGTGCAAGATGACCATACCCTCGAAATCACTTCTATCTTTGCTTGCTAGATGCTCGCTCTTTTGCTATGCCTATGCTACGATGCCTATCACTTGCTTATCATGCCACCCATATTGCCATGTCAAACCTCTAACCATCCTTACCTAGCAAACCGTTGATTGGCTATGTTACCGCTTTGCTCAGCCCCTCTTATAGCGTTGCTAGTTGCATGTGAAGATGAAGTTTGTTCCTTGTTGGAACATGGAGATGTTGTTCCTTGTTGGAACATGTTTACTTGTTGGGGATATCACAATATATCTGCTATAATTAATGCATCTATATACTTGGTAAAGGGTGGAAGGCTCGGCCTTATGCCTGGTGTTTTGTTCCACTCTTGCCACCCTAGTTTCCATCATACCGGTGTTATGTTCCTTGATTTCACGTTCCTTACACGGTTGGGTGATTTATGGGACCCCCTTGACAGTTCGCTTTGAATAAGACTCCTCCGGCAAGGCCCAACATTGGTTTTACCATTTTCCACCTAAGCCTTTTTCCCCCGGTTTTTCGCGTGCCCGCGGGTCATCTTTATTTACCCCCCCCCCCCCGGACTAGTGCTCCTTCGAGTGCTCGCCCGAACCGGCAGATCAAGGGGCCACCACGGGGCAACTCGAGGGCTGGTTTTACTCGTAGGCTGACCTATCCAGATGTGCCCTGAGAACGAGATATGTGCAGCTCCTATCGGGATTTGTCGGCACAATCGGGCGGCTTTGCTGGTCTTGTTTTATTGTCTGTCGAAATGTCTTGTAGTCCGGGATTCCGAGATCGATCGGGTCTTCCGGTAGAAGGAATATCCTTCGTTGACCGTGAGAGCTTATAATGGGCTAAGTTGGGACACCCCTGCAGGGTATTATCTTTCGAAAGTCGTGCCCGCGGTTATGAGGCAGATGGGAATTTGTTAATGTCCGGTTGTAGAAAACCTGAAGTTGGTCTTAATTAATACACATCAACCGCGTGTGTAACCGTGATGGTCTCTTCTCAGCGGAGTCCGGGAAGTGAACACGGTGTTGGAGTTATGCTTGACGTAAGTAGTTCAGGATCACTTCTTGATCGCTACTAGATTCACGACCGTGCTTTGCTTCTCTTCTCGCTCTCTTTTGCGAAGGTAGCCACCATATATGCTAGTCGCTTGCTGCAGCTCCACCTCACAACTTTGTCCTTCCTATAAGCTTAAATAGTCTTGATCTCATGGTGTGAGATTGCTTTGAGTCCCCGTGACTCACAGATTCTACCAAAAGAGTTGCAGGTGTCGACGATGCGGTCAGATGACGCAACCCGATCTCAAGTGGGAGTTCGACGAGGAACGTGGTCGTTACTATGTGTCTTTTCCTGATGATCAGTAGTGGAGCCCAGTTGGGACGATCGGGGATCTGTGTAGCATTTGGGGTATCTTCTTTATTTTGGTTCCGTAGTCGGACATTGAGTGTAATCTGAATGATGGATGTTTATTTATGTATTGTGTGAAGTGGCGCATCAGAAGCCAACTATGTATCTCTTTCCCTTATGTATTACATGGGTTGTGTGAAGATTACCTCACTTGCGACATTGCTTTCAATGCGGTTATGCCTCTAAGTCGTGCTTCGACACGTGGGAGATATAGCCGCATCGAGGGCGTTACACTGGTCTTGGTCTTGTTGCACTGATATGGAAACCTTTGCCTGATGCCTCGGTACTCCGCGCCTGCGCTGGCCTCCTTAGCACCAAAGAGGAAACAAGGACGTTGCGCGCGCTGGCGCCCGCTTGATCTTGATCGTCATGGCTCACGTCACGAGAGCCTCACGAGGTTTGCCCTGCCTTGATATCTCCGCTCCTCGCGAGGCAGCCTGGTGAGGCCGCTCCTGAGGAGGTCTCGCGTCGTCCGCCTCGTGAGGCTTGGCCCCTCGCGAGGGTCTTGAAAGCCTTGTTGACGAAGATGGGCCGTACTAGCGTGCAGCACAGCCACGCCATGGGCCGCAGGCAGGCAAGTCTGGGGATCCCCGTTCCCAGAACGCCGACAGTAGCCCCCGGGCCCAAGGTGCGCTCGGGCTTCGCTTCGCGGCGAAGCCAAAGGTCAAGCGCGGAGCGCCGCGGGCCCCAAAAGCCTGCGGCCCTGGTCGATGCGTGGCGGTTGATTGGATGCGGGCGTCTCCACTTCCCCATGCTGCCTTTGCATCCGCTTGGCTATGCGGCCCCCGCGACCTACACATTTATTCATCCATCGCCCATGCCTGGCTTCCCCAATCTCTCTGCTTTCCCGAGACTCTGCTCCTCCCCCCCCCACTCTGATCTGCGCCATTCCTGCTTCATCGCCATGACGCCGTAACGAGTAGACAAGGGGAAGAAGCCCCTGCCTTCGCCAAATGCGCCTCCGGCCTTCGAGCCTGCGCTCGGCCAATCCTTGGTGCTCAACAACGAGGCCATGGACAAGGTGCGCCCAATGCTCGCTTCCAGCTTCAACGAGTGGGGGAGATGGTGGCTTGGCCTGCGTCTCGCGCTCGCATCGCTCGGGCAGCCACCGAGATCCCAATCTTCATTGATGCCCTTTGGGCTTGCCTGATTCCTCCCTTCTCCGCCTTCTTCAATGCGGTGCTCGAGCATTATCAGATCCACATGTTGCATCTCGACCCTCAATCTGTGACTCTTCTTGCCGTCTTTGCCTTTGTGTGTGAAGCCATGGTGGGCATCGCTCTTTCGGTGGCCCTCTTCCGCCATTTCTTCTCATTGCATCTGACTGACCCTCGGTAGAGCTCGGGGTGCGTAAGCTTCCAGGCCGTGGCCGCGACATCGGGCGCGGGGATTGACTTTGAGCTTCCTTCATCTACGAGTGAGTTTCAGACACGATGGGTGTTTGCCGATTCCGGTGTGCTCAGCCCTCTGCTCCGCGCTCCGCCAGGGCCTACCATTTCCAACTCCGGTTGGGGTCACCAGAGGCTCGCGAGTCCCCATCTCGTTCCCATCAGGCTCAGGCTGAGGAGGTTGAAGGACCGCGGCGTGACTGCGCCTATGGTGGTGAAGGAGTTCGTCAAGCGCCGAGTTGCTCCGCTTCAGCGCCATTCCCGCCCGATGTGGGCCTTGCTCAGCAGTCAAGACCATATGAGGTTTTAGGGGGAGGGGCTTCCTCTTAAGACGCGGCAAACAGTGCTTGCGGTCCTGACATGAGCTCCTCTGCCGGATGACATGCCCAGGAAGAGCTGTCTGCTGTATCGCTGCGAGAACACCACTGAATTTGCCGAGAGCATGTGCTCCTTTGATGAGTGGGAACTGCGCCCGATCGGCCTGGTGGGGCCCCGCAAGAACCCTGTCGACGTGGTTCCCTTCCTCGCTGCCGGTGCCGAGCTCGCTCCAAGTGAGGGTGCAGGGGGGCGAGCTCCGACGGAGGTCGGTGGCCCAAGTGCTGAGGAGCACATGCCGCATGTGGACCTTGGAGCGTCGTCCTTGGGAGCTCGCTATTCCTCCCCTGGGGCGTTGTTCACTAAGACGACGCAGCATGCGGCCCCCGTGGTCAAAGCCCCGGAAGCCTCGGGAAGTCGGGGTGAGACGGCGCCCGACCGTTCACCGCAGCCGGGCACCCCTGAAGTTGTCCCTCCAAGCTCTTCCTTGGCCTCGCCCTGCGCTGGTCGCCATATCCAGCGCTTCGGTCGACTTTGCATGGACTTCGAGGAGCTCCGCAAGAGGAAAGGATCCCCGAGCGGCAAAAGCATTTTCGGGCCGCTGAAGCGAAGGAAGTACATCGCCGTTGACGTGTAAGTACCGTACCGCTATGGCTTCTTGTGTGCTGTTTCCATCTCCTGACATCAGTTCTTTAGGGCTACTTCCGCTGAGGCTGCTGCGCCTCCTGAGAAACAGCCTCCTCCTTCCTCGACTCCCCCATTGGACTTAAGCGCTCCGAGTCCACTTGCTGCCCCTGGAGCAGGGTTGGTTGAAGGGGCGCACTTGCCTTCGTGGCGCGCTGATCCTGTGACCTTGTCGTTCCTCCCCCACGACTTGGAATGGAGCTTGGCAGGCATGCCAGGACCCCTCCTCCTGTCATGGACAGTAGCTGGTTGGCTTCAGTCTTCGGTTCCCCTTCAAGCAGCAGGCCCCGACTGGCTAGGCCCCCCGCAAGGACTGGCTAGCGCCCGGGGCAGCACCAGCCCCCTGCTGAGAGGTGGTGCGCTGCTTGATGTCCCGCCTGCAGCCCCCGAGGTGAAGGACGAGGTGGCCTGCGCGTTAGAGTCTGAGCGCGGGCGAAGCGTCATTCGACATGAGCTCTTCCAGGAGGCGATGGGCGCGATGAGACGACTTGGTGAAGAACTCGCGGGTGTCGACTGGCGTCTTGAAGCTGAAGGTTTCGGCTGGCGGAGGAGTGGTGCAAGCTGAGAGTGGCCGTCAACCTGGGCCGCTACCAGCATGATCTTGACAATGCGAAGGTCGAGGCGTCCCTCAATGTTTCCGGCGAAGCTCGCTCCCGAGCCTTAGAGGAGGCTCGTGAGGCCGACCACCGCCGCGAGGCTGCGGAGAAGCGCGCGCGGGAGCTCCAGGCCTCGAGTGCATCCCTCGAGCAGCAGGTGGAGGCGCTTAGAGCTGCCCTTGCGTCGCTGAGGGGGACGCCCGCCAAGGAAGAAGAGGTCCGGAAGCGCGAGGAGGCGTTGGCTCTGGAAGCCGTGGAGCGCAGCCTCGAGCTCGAGCAGTTGGAGATGAGGGAACGCCAAATTGCCCAGGCAGAGGATGCCGTTGGGGCTCGCGAGGCCAGGGTCCAGGAGGAGGTCGACCATCGGGTGGCCGAGGTTCGCATGGAGCTTGAAGGTCGGTGCGACCTGCAGCTGAAGGCGGCGATGGTGCCGGCGAAGACGACGACGACGCGAGTGACGCATCCGAGGGCGACATAGCGAGTGACATATCTGGCTGATCTCATGTTCTCCTGTCGTTTTATCCTGTACTCAAAAACTTGGGCATGGTGCCTAAAGATTGTGAGAGCATTTTGAGAGGGGGAGTCCCTCATGCAAGCAGACCAACGCCTTTATTCTTTTGTGTCAAACCGAATGTGTACCTCTGTGAATTCATGATTCTGGCAGCGGGTTTGCCGCATCAGCTTGCCTTGGTCGTGGTGCGCCTCGAATAGGATCACGAGGTCTTGAGCTCCTGAGGAATTCCTGAAGGGCCCGCAGACTCACCCGAGTGGGCCTCGCGAGAATCAGGTGCCAATAACGGTATCGACGCACGTGCTACATGTGCTGCGCCTAGCCCCGCTCGTGAGGGGCCCGCGAGGGGGAGGCGATGATCGTGCGCTTCGTGACAAAGCAAGAACCGGACGGCAATAAATCACTCGAACGAGAAAAGGTACCCCCTGCGCGCATCAAAGAAAACTCAAGTTCAACTCAAATCCAAAACCAGAAAGCAATGCTACAGAAGAAGAGATCCAAAGCAAATGGCCGCGTCCGGCGCCTAGTCTAGTCTTCTGGTCTTCGAGTCTTCTCACCAGCGCGGAGCTAAGTGCTGCCACTAGGCGTGGGAGGGAGCCCTAGGGCCTGAGGCCGGCACCCCTGAGACTCCGGGGCGTGTACAGCCCCACTCATTATTACGTGAGAGTGTCACGGGCAGCGAGCTTCACAGGCACTGGGCCTTCTTCACAGGAACCGGCCTTGCTTCATATCGCCAGACGAGGGGCCCTCCTTGCGCCACTGAGGGAGTCCTGGATTAGGGGGTGTCCGGATAGCCAAACTATCACCGTTGGCCGGACTCCTGGACTATGAAGATACAAGATTGAAGACTTCGTCCCGTGTCCGGATGGGACTTTCCTTGGCGTGGAAGGCAAGCTTGGCGATACGGATATGTAGATCTCCTACCATTGTAACCGACTATGTGTAACCCTAACCCTATCCGGTGTCTATATAAACCGGAAGGTTTTAGTCCGTAGGACGAACAACAATCATACCATAGGCTAGCTTCTAGGGTTTAGCCTCTCTGATCTCGTGGTAGATCCACTCTTGTACTACCCATATCATCAATATTAATCAAGCAGGAGTAGGGTTTACCTCCATCGAGAGGGCCCGAACCTGGGTAAAAACATCGTGTCCCTTGTCTCCTGTTATCTTCTGCCTAGACGCACAGTTTGGGACCCCCTACCCGAGATCCGCCGGTTTTGACACCGACATTGGTGCTTTCATTGAGAGTTCCTATGTGTCGTCATCCTTAGGCCCGATGGCTCCTTCGATCATCAACAACGACGCGGTCTAGGGTGAGAATTTTCTCCCCGGACAGATCTTCGTATTCAGCGGCTTTGCACTGCGGGCCAATTCACTTGGCCATCTGGAGCAGATCGAAAGCTACGACCCTGGCCATCAGGTTAGATTTGGGAGTTTGAACTACACGGCCGCCATTCGCGGAGACTTGATCTTCGACGGATTCGAGCCACAGCCAAGCGCGCCTCACTGTCTCGATGGGCACGATCTAGCTCTGCCGCCGAAAAGTGCCTTGGAGGCCGCACCAGTGTCCGCTCCGACCCTTAGCTCTGAGCCGACTCCGCTGATCGAGGACGAGTGGTTGGACACCGCCTCGGGGGCTATGATCTCTACGGTGATTGAGCCGAACTCCATCCCTGTCCTTTGCGAAGACCGTGACTCCAAGGTGCCGGACTCCTCTCCGGACTCCAAACCCTCCGCGCCCCTGCCAATCGAATCCAATTGGGCGCCGGTCATGGAGTTCACTACCGCGGTCATCTTTCATCACTCGCCGTTTGGCGACATCCTGAATTCACTAAAGTCTCTCTCTTTATCTGGAGAGCCCTGGCCGGACTCACGGTCGGGAAGGTTGAGATGCAGACGACGAAGAAATTCAACGCCCACCCACCACCCACTTTGTAGCCACTGTCGATGATTTAACCGACATGCTCGACTTCGACTCCAAAGACATCGGCGGTATGGGCGGCGATGCTGAGACGACCAAGAACCAAGCGCCTCTGAGGGCACTGGAAGGCCACCTCGTCATACGACATATACATGGTGGACATCCCAAAAGATGGGAACGTCGATGGAATAGCGGAGGATGACCCCTCCAAGAAATAGCCCAAGCGCCCGCGTCAGCGGCGTGGCTCTAAATCCCGCCACAGCAAAAACGGTGATTCCGGCGTGGGAGATAATAACACCCCGGACAGTGCCGTAGACAACCCCCTCCAGCAGGATTCAGCACAGGTGGAGGGAGAAGCCAGCCCTCATGATAGAGCGGCAGACAGGGAGGTGGAGGACGATAATTATATGCCTCCCTCCGAAGATGAGGCAAGCCTCGGCGATGGCCAATTTGTCGTGCACGAGGATCCCGCCCGAGCAGGCGTTTCAAACGCAGGCTTATGGCCACGGCAAGCAGCCTCAAGAAAAAGCAGCAGCGGCTTAGAGCTGACCAAGACTTGCTAGCGACGGATGGACTGAAGTCCTTGCAGCGAAGAGTCTGAACTTCGAGCGCCCCTCAAGAGATACCCAAAAGCGCAGGCTGCTACCCCAATTAGAGGAAGCAGCACCCAAACATACATCACCAGCGCATGATGCGGCCAACCGGCCACCCCGTGGTCGCGACAGAGAGGCCTCTAGACCCTCCATTCAAGCCGTTCCCCGACGTCGCTCGAAAAGTACCAAGGCACGGGGAAACGCGCCAGACCTGCGAGATATATCGGAGGACAAGGCAAGGCAAAGAAGATCGATCTACGGATCGCGTGGGCGCCCGACGCGTGATGATAACCGTCACGCCGGATACAGCAATTCCGGCGGGCCGAACCACGATGAACAAAGCTCATTTGAGCTGCGTCGTGATATAGCTCAATCTGAGGCGCCGCACACCCACTATGCTTCCGCAGGGCCAGTAATGGATCATCAAATCCCCGAGGGTTTCAAACCCGTAAACATCGAATCATACGATGGCACAACATATCCTACGGTTTGGATCAAGGACTACCTCCTCCATATCCACATGGCCCGCGGTGATGATCTACACGCCATCAAATACCTCCCACTCAAGCTTAAAGGACCAGCTCGGCATCGGCTTAACAGCCTGCCAGCAGAATCAATTGGTTGTTGGGAGGACCTGGAAGCCGCATTCCTTGATAACTTCCAGGGCACATATGTGCGACCACCGACGCCGATGACCTCAGCCACATAATTCAGCAGCGGAAGAATCGGCGGACAATTACGGACCACGGTTCCTAACCAAGAAAAATCAAATCGTTGGTATCCGGATCACGAGGCCCTTGCAGCCTTCAAACATAACATCCATGACGAGTGGCTTGCCCGGCACCTAGGACAGGAAAAGCCGAAATCCATGGCAGCCCTCACAATGCTCATGACCCGCTTTTGCGCGGGAGAGGGCAGCTGGCTAGCTCGTAGTAACAACTTGACCAAAAACCCTGATAGTTCGGATACCAAGGACAGCAACGGCAGGTCGCGTTGCAACAAGCACAAGCGCTGCATCAACGGCGATGATGCTGAAGATACGGCAGTCAATGCCGGATTCAGAGGCTCTAAACCCGGTCAGCGGAAAAAGCCGTTCAAAAGAAATACTCAGGGCCCGTCCAATCTGGACCGAATACTCAGGGCTCTTGCCAAATACATTGCACCCCCGAAAAACCAGCCAACCACACCAACAGGGATTGTTGGGTCTTCAAACAGGCAGGCGAGTTAAATGCCAAACTCAATGACAAGGGGCTGCATAGCGATGACGAGGAGGAGCCCCGGCCACTAGACAATAGAGGACAGAAGGGCTTCCCCCCACAAGTGCGGACGGTGAACATGATATACGCAACCCACATACCCAAAAGGGAGCGGAAGCGTGCACTAAGGGACGTATGTGCGATGGAGCAAGTCGCCCCAAAGCTCAACCCATGGTCCTCCTGCCCGATCACCTTTGATTGAAGGGACCACCCCACTAGCATCCGCCATGGCGGATTCGCCGCATTGGTTCTTGACCCAATCATCGACGGATTTCACCTCACTAGAGTCCTGATGGACGGCGGTAGCAGCCTGAACCTGCTCTATCAGGATACAGTGCGCAAAATGGGCATAGACGCCTCAAGGATTAAAACAACAAAGTCGACGTTTAAAGGCGTCATACCAGGTGTAGAGGCCAATTGTATGCAGGCTCGATTACACTCGAAGTGGTCTTCGGATCCCGGATAACTTCGGCGAAGAATTAATCTTTGACATAGTCCCGTTCGGCGGCTATCACGCCTTTGCTTGGACGAACCGCATTTGCAAAGTTCAATGCGGTGCCGCACTACGCATACCTCAAGCTCAAGATGTCAGGCCCTCGAGGAGTAATCACGGTAAATGGAAACACCGAATGCTCTCTCCGAACGGAGGAGCATACGGCGGCCCTCACGGCGGAGGTGCAAAGCAGCCTCTCACAGCAATTCTCGAGTCCGGCTACTAAACGTCCGGGCACCATCAAGCGCGCCCGGAGTAATCTACAACAAGACCGCCTGGCACAATCCGAGCACGCGTAGAAATCTGGCCCCAACCCCAACCCTCGCGAAATTGCGAAGCCAGTACTACGCGTACATAACTACGCTCTGGAGATACCATGGGCATAAGGGGAGGGGCACGACCACGGCACGCCTAGAATGCGGCTCAACCGCACCAGGGGCTCCCGATTGTGTCATTACTTTTCTTTCTTCTTTTCTCTTACTTTCAGGATTCCATTTTCCAGAAGCCCTGTCCGGCACTAGAATTGCCGAACTCACGATGCAACAGCCAGTCGAGTGTCCAGGTGGTCTCTACTACGAGCATTATACCTGTTTTACATACCATCCCGCAGCTTACCCCTGGAGGGGGACATGTTAAATAGTCCCATCCCTTGATTATCGCACTATTTGTATCGTTCTGCTTTCATTGCAGTACCTTTTTGAATAAACAATACATAGCTTTTGCCTATTATTACACTCCTTTCTTTATCTATATATATGTTCATTCATGACATGTTGCACCCGTACACTTTGGTTGGAGTACCCCAAATATGGTGTGATAAGTCCGAACACTTTCACAAGTGCGGCACCCCGAACTTATAGCATTATATGCATCGGCTCCTAATCATGTCTTGGATCAATAGTTGGGTTTTCCCGGCTCCCATGTTTTGGTACCTTACGTTCCGTTATATCGGCTAAGGTAGCACTGGGAGAACCACTGCGATTGTGCCCCGGTTGAGCTGGGTTGAGCACCTAAGTGGAGAAAGCTAAAACTGACCGTCATGATAGGGCGAGAGCCGGTCGCTGTTCGAGAGGTTTTTTCGGGTCCCTAAAGACTTATGCCGCTTAGAGCAAGGAGTCGGCATTATCCGGCCAAGGCGTGGATAGCGCCCCGAACTCGGTCTTCCGAATACTAGGGGCTTCGCCGAAATTTAAAATTATAGAATTCTATGGCTAAGTGAGAGTGTTCAAGCACTATAAGTCCGGTTGCCTTGTTTGTTGCGTTGAGCGCCTCCCTCGAAGGACCCAAGAATGGGAATAAGAGCGCTCAAGTTTATCCCGAACACCCCAGCACTCGTGGCATGGGGGCTGAAGCCAACGACTTGCCATCTCTCAAATTTGATAAACAGCCTACGTAAGGTAATATTTTAAATTCACAAGCGTTGCTTAGCGCATATGAACAAGTTTTCAGCGTCTGAGGATAACAAATGCGAGTCTATTCAAAAATTACATCTTTGGAGCATTCACCCTCTATAAGGCGGGCACCCTTCAGGACGCCCTCATAGTACATTTCGGGCTTGCGATGCTCCTTGCCCTTTGGTGGTCCGTCCGTCACAAGCTTCTCAGCATCCAGCTTGCCCCATTGCACTTTAGCACGGGCAAGGGCCCGACGGGCACCTTCAATGCAGACGGAGCGCTTGATGACTTCAATCCATGGAAAGGCGTCCACCAGCTACCGCACTAGACCGAAGTAGCTCCCAGGCATGGCTTCCAATGGCCACAGCCGAATTATGAGGTCCTTCATGGCCTGTTCGGCGACCTTGTGGAGCTCGACCAGCTGCTTCAGCTGGTCGCTCAGGGGCATCGGATGTCCGGCCTCAGCATACTTAGACCAGAACACCTTTTACGTCGAGCTCCCCTCTTTGGCGCGGTAGAACGCGGCAGCATCAGACACACTACGGGGCAGATCTGCGAATGCTCCTGGAGAGCTCCGGATTCGGGTAAGTAATAGATAATTCACTTTCACATGCTTCCTTTGCATAAAGAATGCCTTACCCGCCGCTATCTTCTTTAATGACTCAATTTCCTGGAGGGCTTTTTGGGCTTGACCTTAGCGGCTTTGGCACTCTCAAGAGCCGAGGCGAGCTCGGACTCTCGAGTCTTCGAGTCACGCTCCAAACTCTCGTGTTTTTCCACGAGAGCCTGGAGCTCTTGCCGCACCTCCGCCACCCACGCCTCCTGCTTCTCTCGCTCGGTGCGCTCCGTGACCGCTTTGCTTTCGGCCGTGGATACCTGTTCCTTCAGGGTCGCCACCTCGTTCGTGGCCCCTACAATACCCACGTTAGTCCTGTCATTTCTGCAACCAAATCCTTTCTATAAGGTATTACTTTAATAAGATATTGCTTACCTTCCTTGTCCTCGAGCTGCTTCTTGGCAAGGCCGAGCTCGTTCTTGGACCGCTCGAGGCTCTGCTTTAATGCATTGACCTCCGCAGTCAGAGCGGCAGAGGTCAGCAACGCAGCCTGCACTCCCATATTGACATACTTATGTTAGACTCCTGTGTATATCTTTTTAGATCCTCAGTCTGCCTTTTCTTTCCGAACACCGAACTAAGCATCAGGGGCTACTGTCTATGCGGTAATATTTTTATATATTCTAAACTTACCTCAAAGCCTGTTAGAAGGCTGGTACAGGCTTCAGTCAGCCCGCTCTTGGCGGACTGAACTTTCTGGATCACCACACTCATAACAGTGCAGTGCTCCTCGTTGATGGAGGCGCCGTTAAGCGCCTCCAGCAAGCTATCCGGTGCCTCCGGATGGACGGAGGTCACCAACGTCGCCGACTTGCCCTTCTTACGAAGGGGCCGCTTGCCGGACTTCGGAACAACTGAAGGTTCCGGTACGGAGTCCGGCACAGGGCCGGACTTAGAGCCCTCTGGGGTCTCGCCCCCTTTGCGCCCGGAGTCCGGGAGGTCGCCTTCTTGGCGCCTCCAGGACCACCTCCTCCTGGTTGGGCCCCTTTTGGGACTCCACCGCGGTGTCGTCTGCGTCACGAGGAGAGGAGGCGGTCAGAAGTGAAGTGCTATTCACATCCGGCGAATCCAGGGAGCCGCTCGACGAAGCGGCGAGCCCGTCCTTGGGCGGGCTACATGGTTATACTCGGCGTTAGAAGACACTATGCGACAAATAAAAAGTCATGAGCTATTCCGGAGTCCGGACACTTACGATCTCACCAGGGGCTTGGCCCTTGTTGGCCACTCCTCCTCGTCATTGTCGGCGTTGGTGGAGAAGTCCGGAGGAAGGGTCCTTCCTTTCTTGGACCCTCCGGCCTCCCCAGTCGGGGCGACCTTCCTTTTCTTCTCTTCCCCCACTGGGGGAGAGGCTTCTTTTTCCTCCTCCTCTTCCTCAGGGGAAGATAACGCCTCATAGTCGTCGGATGATGTGTCCGACAAAACCTGGCGTCGAGCGCTCCTTCGAGTCCCCGTGGCCTCCTTCTTGGCCTTCTTCTCCAGAACCACGTGAGGTGCTGGAGCCAGCAGCCCTGTCAATCGGGCGTCTGCTGGGTTTCTAGCAAGGGGGTCGGACAGTTAATCTGTCCGGACGTCTTCAGCCAGTCCTGTCAAAGGTTAGGGAGTTTTAGATCCCGCATAGAGTCAAACTATGAAAAAAGAGTCCCATAAAGGGTAAAATAACTTACCTCGCTGGCTTGATGCTGCGAGCTGAATCCACGATCTTCGGTAGCGGTTGTGGGAGCCTCGGCCCCCTTGAACATCACCTTCCAAGCATCTTCGTACGTAGTGTCGAAGAGCCTTTTCAGAGTTTGGTGTTGTGCTGGATCGAACTCCCATAGTTTGAAGGCCCGTTGCTGGCAAGGGAGAATCCGGCGGATGAGCATCACCTGGATTACATTGACAAGCTTGAGATTCTTGTCCACCAGGTTTCGGACGCAGGTTTGGAGTCCGGACAGCACTTCCGAATCACCCCACGTCAGGCCCGTCTCTTTCCATGACGTGATCCGTGTGGGGGAGCCAGAGCGGAATTCGGGGGCCGCCGCCCATTGAGAGTTGCGCGGCTCGGTGATGTAGAACCACCCCGATTGCCACCCCTTTATGGTCTCCACAAAGGAGCCCTCGAGCCATAGGACTTTGGCCATCTTGACAACCATGGCACCTCCGCACTCCGGCTTGGCGGCCGCCCACTACCTTGACGACATTGAAGATCTTCAGCCATAAGCGAAGTGGGGCTGAATCTGAAGAAAGGCCTCGCACCGACAATAAACGCCGAGATGTTGAGGATGAAGTTCGGGCGGATCGTGGAAATCCAGGCCGTAGTAGAACATGAGCCCCCGGACAAATGGGTGAAGTGGAAAACCTAGTCCGCGGAGGAAGTGGGTGAGGAACACCACCCTCTCATGGGGCCTAGGGGTGGGAATAAGCTGCCCCACGTCGGGGAGCCGGTGTGCGATGTCGCTGGACAAGTATCCGGCCTTCCGCAGCTTTTTGACTTGTCCCTCCGTGACGGAGGAGACCATCCACTTGCCTCCCGCTCCGGACATGGCTGGAGAAGGTTGAGGAGGGATGTGCGGACTTGGGCGCTGGAGCTCGAGTGCGCGGAAATGGTTGAGCAAAGGAGGAAGAAGGCGTAGGTTAAAAGGTGGATCCTTATCCCCTTATATGGGCGCACGAAGCTATGCGTCCCCCGCCAGCCTGGTAAAACTCGCTTGTCTCCCAAGCGCCGTAATCAATGGCGCGGTTGGGTTACCCACGTCCGTATTGATGGGAATCCCGAAATAAGGGGGCACGATCTCCGCTTTGATAAGACGTGCCAAGGAAACCGCCTCGCTAAATGCGCTGAGGTGGAACAGTAAAAATGATTCATATAAAGGCCTGGCCATGGTGTGATGTCACGCCGCAGAATACGTCAGCAGATCTGTGCAAAGGTTATTCTCTCTACGGTGGTATGTGGAACTTGTTTTGCAGAGCCGGACACTATCCTTGTGTTCAAAATCTTCTATGAAGTATTCGGAGGAGGAACCCGCCTTGCAATGCCGAAGACGATATCTTGCGCCGGACTAAATCGTCATTGAAGCCTTGTTCAGAGACTCTTGAGGAGTCCTGGATTAGGGGCTGTCCGGATAGCGAACTATCACCGTTGGCGGACTCTGGACTATGAAGATACAAGATTGAAGACTTTGTCCCGTGTCCGGATGGGACTTTCCTTGGCGTGGAAGGCAAGCTTGGCGATACGGATATGTAGATCTCCTACCATTGTAACCGACTCTGTGTAACCCTAACCCTATCCGGTGTCTATATAAACCGGAGGGTTTTAGTCCGTAGGACGAACAACAACCATACCATAGTCTAGCTTCTAGGGTTTAGCCTCTCCGATCTCGTGGTAGATCCACTCTTGTACTACCCATATCATCAATATTAATCAAGCAGGAGTAGGGTTTTACCTCCATCGAGAGGGCCCGAACCTTGGGTAAAAACATCGTGTCCCTTGTCTCCTGTTACCATCCGCCTAGACGCACAGTTCGGGACCCCCTACCCGAGATCTGCCGGTTTTGACACCGACAGCCACCCTCGACCACCTTTGAGCCGACCGGCAACCTGGACGACACAAAGGGGGGAAAGGGGACGCCAGCGGTGCCCTCGGCGACCACGGGTCCTCTGCCGGGGGAAGGCTCGCCGGCACCTCCCCGGCAGAGGGCCTACCTCCGGGCGTTGCCTGGCTTTGCACGACGTGGGGAGGGGCCTTGCTCCTGGCTCCCTCCGTGCGGCCCCCAGCGTGCTTCCCCTGCTGCTGTGCCGGGGTCGTCGACCGATGCTGTGACCTGATTCACTTGCAGCCCATGGTTAGCGTAAGCATGCTCCTAAGAGATTAGCGGTACCCTGTAGTTGTTGTTGCTGGCGCGATCGTCGCTTCAACTTCTAGCATCCCTTCATCCCAATCTTCTCCGAGGGACGAGCCAGGGTCGTCCTCCGGCGTGTACTCATGGTCCATCATGCGGGGCACGTAGGCTTCCGGGGCCGTTACGGCGAACACCTCGCTGTAGTGCCCCACACTCCATGTTGCCCGGCCTAGCGCGGCGTCCTGAGGATGGTAGCGCGACAACTCACTGGGACCATGGCAGGCGACGCTCGTGCCCATGCTTGTCACGGGCGGTACAGGGGCGGTGGAGCCCCTGGCGCCGCCGGTCGTGCTGGTGTTGACGAAGCCCGCAGGCACACCTGAAGGCGCGTGGTTGCGGCGAGGTACGCCGTGAGATCCCGTAGTATCCTGAGAGGGAAGCAGATAATAGAAGGGCGGCGCTCCTGACGCCGCCGCATCTAGCAGTTCGGCGACGCGTTCCAGCAAGGCATCCCATCCACTCTCCATCAGTCGGCACTGCAGCAACTCCCGCGCCACCGTGAGCGCGGCCCGCATGTTCGCCTGCTCCCGCCGTGTCTGCGCCGCCATTGCCGCGGCGTGGCTTGCAGCCCTTGCAGCGGCTCGCACTTGTCTTGGAGTGAGGGCGGACGATGCCCCGCCGTGCCGCCCGCGCCCTGCGGCGTGACGGTGCTCGGGCCGCTTGGAGAACGGGGTTGAGGTCTTCATGGGCAGATGGCGCCGCCCGGGCTGGCCAGGCTGCCCAGCGGTCGGAGTCGGCCCTCGGGTCGCCGGACATCATGGCCGTGGAGCGTCGATGGGTCGATCGTTGGGAAAGAGGCTCCAGCGCACCCCTACCTGGTGCGCCAACTGTTGGATCATGGGTTCCAGCAAAATCCTCAAGGTTCGAACATTGGGGTGCGCGTGGAGATTTCCTCCCTACCGATCTACGTCAAAGCTTGCTAAGATCTAGCGGACGAACTCGACGAACTCGCAATACAAAGACACAAGATTTATACTGGTTTGGGCCACCGTTGTGGTGTAATACCCTACTCCAGTGTGGTGGTGGTGGATTGCCTCTTGGGCTGATGATGAACAGTACAAGGGGAAGAACAGCCTCCTGAGGTTGGGGTGCTCTTGTGTTCGGTGTGTGGCTAAGGATTGGCTCTTGATCAGATGAGATCAAGCTGCCCCCTATTGTGGAGGCTAGTTATACTTATATAGGCCCTGGTCCTCTCCCCAAATATTGAGCGGGAAGGGAGCCAACAACGGCCAATTTGAAAGGGGACATCTAGTACAGCTTATCCTGACAAAAGCGGTCTTTGCCTGTGGAAAGCTCTGGTGGTGACACCGTCTCGGGCTCCACGGTGACCTCCGTCCTACCGTCTGGCTGGTCTTGGTCTTGTTGCACTAATATGGAAACCTTTGCCTGATGCCTCGGTACTCCGCGCCTGTGCTAGCCTCCTTAGCACCAAAGAGGAAACAAGGACGTTGCGCGCGCTGGCGCCCGCCTGATCTTGATCGTCATGGCTCACGTCACGAGAGCCTCGCGAGGTTTGCCCTGCCTTGATATCTCCGCTCCTCGCGAGGCAGCCTGGTGAGGCCGCTCCCGAGGAGGTCTTGGGTCATCCACCTCGCGAGGCTTGGCCCCTCGCGAGGGTCTTGAAAGCCTTGTTGACGAAGATGGGTCGTATAGGCCTGTAGCACAGCCACGCCGTGGGCAGCAGGCAGGCAAGTCTGGGGACCCCATTCCCAGAACACCGACAAGCACCGAGCCTTGCGGCAGTGAGGACGTCGGAGTGGCGTGCGATTTCTCCCGGGGGATCGTCATCCAAGGTCTCCCAGCCCCGACGAGGAGGAGAACCGCCTGGCGAATCCATGGGAGCAACGACGAACTGCCTTCTCTTCGAGGGGAGGGGAACTGGCGAGGAGGAGATAAGAGCGTAGTAACCGCAGGGCCTCGTCCCTTCCAACTGTAGATCGTTCCTTAGAGAAGGGGTGAGGCTATTATTTACTACTAGTACTAGCATTATGGGACGTTATGGGATTGCATTATACTGTAAATAATAGCACTAGTAAGAAATTTTTGGCACTAGCTAGTAGGTTTTGGCATGGATGAAGAAATTTTTGGTATGGTTTTGCTATTTTTTGTACACGCCAACTAGTGTCAAAAAACATCTTACATTATCTGACAGAGGAGTACGTACTCGTACTGTAGCAGTACTAGTACTACTTTCTCAACTAGTAGTGCGATGTACTGTACTTCTAGTATAGTGCACCAATTTTGAACTCTTGAATCTCAGGGCCAAGGAGCTACAGTTGGAAGTGGAGGGTACTACTGTTCTCTAGAACCATCGCTGTACTATCAATGCAGGGAAAGTACACCTGCATAGTGGCATAGTGGGTACTCTCGGTGCTCTATTCAGCCGCTCCTCTCACGTAGCTGGCCTACTCAGCCGCTCCTCTCACGCACACACTAGCAGCCGGTTTATCAGCGATGTTTACTGCGGGGGCAGAACATTTGAGTTATTTGATACAACAAGACTAGGCTTTTCGCATCCATTTGTGGAGGTGTAATGGATCTCGTCGAACTTTGTTAGTAGTTCCTTCTTCATGAATGAGATGAAGCAAAGCTTTTGCCTCCGTTTCAAAAAAAATCAAGAGGAATTTCTTTTATAGTAGAGCCAATAACGGAGTGAAGTCCATGCATGCAACGCCACAAGCTATAGAGTAGTAGTAGAGCACTTTACGTACAAAGCCATATTGCACAGTTCCAATGCCGCACCAGGCTTTTCTGGCTCCTTGGGCTTAATTGGGAGGTGCTAGTTTAAATATGTTACTAGCTGACGAGGAAGCTGCAAGCGAGGTGCATCTAGGGCGAGCATGCGAGCCACGAGATGCTGGGAAGGAAAACCCGTTCACGTCGCTAGGCTATCTAGTGCACCCAGATTGTGGTGCCGCACGTCCGTTTGACTTCAAAACTCAAACTACCCATGTAAAATACTGGCTCTCGCAGCGAAGTTACTATTTAAAAAAAAAGGCCCCCGTGTGTTCAGCCGGGATCAAACCCACAAACCGAGGTATACACTCCCGCGACCACTAGTAGTACTCGTTGGACTACAACGCAACCTGGAATCGCCTTTTGTCTCTAGTAGTACATTGTTCCTTACAAGAAACCCCTAATAATGCAAGAAACCACTAATAATGCCAAGAAACTACTACCACTTGCATATGTGGCAGACTTAAGATAAGACTACCTTATCAACCATTGTACATGCTCTTACCAACCAGCCCTACCAATAAACGACTACTCTACAAAGTGTCGTTATAGGCACGTTTCAACCCATGGCCCTGTTTGGATACATTTGTTGTCAATCTAACCCTGCCATCCAAACACCACTTTGGTTAGAGTTAGTTCAGGGTTAGAATCTAACCTCTGACTTAGAGTATCCAAATAGGGCCCATGTCGCCCATTAAGTCAACGCCTTCTATTCGACCGGGCGTTATGACTTGTGGGACCTACATGTCAGTCTGCACAAAAATCCCCGAGTGACCTCCTACCTCCGGCCCATCCACCTAGTCATCCTCGGCCATGGGATGCAGCTACCGCCGCCGGCAGAAGGTGAGGTCAAACCGCCGGCGGTGCGGAGCCCATCTTGCGGCAGCCCGGATGCCAGCTCCGTCCGGCGCTCGCGGCCGCTAGCTAGCCAAGATATCTCCATCCAGCTGCTTGTCTGCAAGGTTTGCTAGCTAGATTGGCACGGCAGCGCGGCGGCTTGCTCGCACGCGCCGCGCTAAGGCCAGCCATCTGGCTCGAGCGAAGGCCAGCGCGGCGGCTTGCTCGCTCGTGAGTCATGCTTGGGCCAGCCTGCCAACCCGTGCGGAGGCCAGCGCGGCGTCCGGCCCGTCCGGCAGAGCGGCGGCCAACTCGCTCATCATCGGCGCCACTGACGAACACGCATCAGTATTGTTTGAAGTAATGTCTAGGAAAAATAATGATTTGAGGGGGAATAACATGATAGAAGGCCAGATGTGGGTCCCTCGTGTCAATGGTCAAACAAAATGTGTTGGTTTAAGCTGCCTCGTCAGCATGGACGTGTGGGCCAACCCTGTCATAAATGGGTTTAAACTAACCTAATCGATAGGTAGTAGTTTTTGGCGTGGATTAAGAAATTTTGGGTATGGTTTTGCTATTTTTTGTACAATAGATTCTTCCTAGGGCTGGTTGAAAGTGGTAGTTTTTTTGTTAAATACTCTACATATTGTAAGTAGGAGTGAAAGTTAAGCTTTGGGACCCAATAAGCAAGGCTATATAGTTACATAGTGCATATGTGTACATGATTGAAAGTAAATATCAATCATGAGTGACTAACATCTTGATGGAAAACTCGAAAATATGGAATACTAGGGAAAAAAATTCCATGGTTGGAAATACTAGCAATGTTCATGTGTGTCGCAACGAATCATAATTAGAATAATACTTATTCACAAACTTGATACAAAACACTCTAATTTTGATATACATATATCACTAGAGATATATTATGTTTCAGTTAGAATATATTCCTTGGGCTGTTTTGGTGAGGCCAGGGAGGGATGTGGTTGGTTTTAAGATACTAATTATGGGTTTTTATGAAAATTGGTAGACAAGTGGGATGTTTGTGAGAAAAGGCAACAACTTACCTCACAGTCGTTAGATGTAGATCTAATGGTCACAAATGACGGATGGCAGACACACCATCATCACCAACTTAGTCTTTTGTAGGAGTACTAGCAAGATCCGTGCATTACACGGAACATCAAGATGCATTTTTTTTATAAAACACTCGTTGTGATTGACCCATGCGGGAGTAATCCCATGTGTAAAAACTAATGATATCTCGAGAAATAGGAGATAAGGTGAAGAGGAGTGGGGCGTGGTGATGATTGGTGGTTGGACTAAGCGGAGGCATGGGGATTGACAATGCCGGCAGCGGCCACCAGGCCAGTTTGTTCCAGAGGCTTCCTTTCTTAATTGCTCAACAATGAGGTTGCTGGAGATAAGGATGAACGAGGGAAGGCCTTGTCTGCAAATGTGGAGAAGGGTGCGGGTATCTTTTAGTTTAATTTCCATCAGTCAGATATAGATCGGACAATCTATATTGCAAGATGGCACGCGTATCATCATCACCAACTCGGTTTTTTATAAGAGAAGAAATATAAGTATGGAGATACAAACGTATTATCGATACTTGTTTCCATAAACTAGCATCTACATTCTATTCAACGCCTTAGCATGTGAGGCCTTAGCACAATGACTTCTGACTGTGTAAAACAAAGGTTTTCCCGTCGCCGATAAGGAGGGGGTGACGGCGGCACACTTTTTGGCTTGCTCTAGTCCTAGTAGTCATACTAGGTGGTCTAAGCACGTGTAGATTTATTCTTTTTCACGTCTCATGTTCGCCGTACTGCCATGACTGTTGATGAATAGATGGTAATTTATTCACGGGGAAACCCTTGTTGAGCGTGTTTGCGAGAGAGAGAGAGACAGTGTGCGTGTCTAGAGACTGAGGCAATGATAACAGATTCTTTCTGTCTATGTGTGTGGAGGATAGAGAGAGACATGTACATGGGGCTTTGTGTTGTGTAACGTGGAGACACATATACATAATTAGAGAGTGAGTGTGCGAGATACACATGAGGACATGGGGAGAGATGAGGATGCAGATTAATGGGTCTTTGTGCGTGTCTGTGTGTGTTTGTGTGCGCGTTTGTGTGTGAGAGGGAGTGTGTGTATGTGGAGTAGAGAGACCACTAATGATGTAAACCTAGTATAAGGGAAGGGGGAATGGTGTGACATGTGTAGTAGCGGGATAGCACGGGTGCGGGCGGAAGGAGCAGACTATTTGGAAGAGACATCGATTGTGTGTGGGAGAGGGGTGTGAGAGCGAGCAAGAGAGAGAGAGAGAGCTAGCGACGGAGAGAGAGAGAGAGAGAGAGAGAGAGAGAGAGAGAGGAAGAGAGGGGCGAGAGAGGGGGCGTTTGTGTCCATAAATGGCGTATAGATAGGGAGACAATGTTGATGTTGTTTGAAATTGGCCTATGTACGGAGACGCAAGGGAAGCGAGTCATCGTGTGTGTGATAGGGACTTCATGAGAGATCTAGAATAGATGGTGTAGAGAACAATGTGCGAGATCGAGAACGATGATACATTAGGGAGCTATGGAAAGAGTCATGACATATATGTATACAGGGAGGAGCTGGGGCGGTTCCGCATGTGGGAGAGATAGAAAGATGAGAGTGGTGCACAAGGAGACAAAGTGTGCTTGTTTTGCATTGGGGTGGTGTGTGAGGTGAGTGTGCGAGAACCACATAACTAGGGAGATAGATGTTTGGGGGCGATGTTTTGTGTGTATGGGAAAGATACACTCTACATAGTGCGTGTGCTTGGGAAAGAGAGATGCCGGGAGACCTAGCTAGAGAGTGGGGGAAGAGATGTGTGCATGCCCAAGAGACAAAGTGATAGAGACCTATATTGGGGTCCAGATTTATAAGAGAGAGGGGTGTTAATGTGTTTGTGTGTTGGTGTTTGGGGGAGAGAACGACTTCTCTGTGTGTTTGTGGGTGTGTGGGGGGGGTGGGTGGGTGACAAGGGGTGGGGGCGGTGGGCGACGAGGGGGGGGGGGTTGGCTTCAGATAAAGAGTGAGGTGTCTATATTTGAGGGACTTTAGCGTAATTGAGATATACATGGTCAATAGTGTGTGCACTCAAGGTTGATCAATTTGTTTCACAGTTTGGACTATGAGATAACGATACTTTTGAACATGCGTGATATACTTTGATGTACCACAATTACAAACCTAAGATTGGAATTTTGGAATTCGACTCCATCATTAGCTTTTGTAATTCATTTAAACGGAGGTACATTTTTAAGACGGGATTTCATGATTTCAATTCATATATCAAACCTAGAGATATACACATACGGGCATGTTCAAACTTTATAATCATCCACTTTATTCATACACATGCACATTTTTGCTTTTGTCATCATATTTAGGATAAAAACGTTTGGAATTTCGACCATATGATTGTATTTTCTTGTAGTAGCTCAATGATCCATATTTGAATTGAATGGACAATCTAAGTTTCAAGTTGGAGACATTGATTTTCAAAACTTGCACTTTTTTGCGTGCAAAACAAACAAATTCTCGGCCATGATATCATAGTCGGCCGTAGAAGAGCGGAGTATAATTTCAGGCGCCAAAAGCTTTCAAACTTCCCGCTCACATCGAAATATCTCACGCCCGAAAGTTTAGCCCTACGATATTCTTGTTTTACCCCTGCCACATGAACAGAAAAGGGCTGCTTTGGTAACTCCATTGTTTTCCCCTCTTTGCCCCCAACATTCTTCCCCAGAGCCCCTCCCCCCCCCCCAACCACGGCAAGCCGCCGAATCTAGTCCTCCGCCGCAGCGGTGGACCTCACACCCCGACGGATCTACCTTCCGCACCTTGGAACCCCAACTGCCAACTCACCACTTCACCGGAGCCGCTTCAGCGACTGGCTTGTACACCGCTCCAGATCTCCTTGACCGCCATCATGGTCCACCGCACCGGATCTGCTTAACTGGCGCCCTCCTCGACCACAGTGTAGGACCTTCACTGACTCCCTCGTCCGTCCCTTCGCTGGCCCTTCATACAAGCCCTCGTCCGCCGCAACAGATCCGCCTCACCGTGAAGCATCAGACAATGCACCCGCCGAAGCCTTCATCCACTGCACCGGACCCGCTCCACGGACGTCATATTCAACTCCACCGGCCCCGCTTTACCGATGCCGCAGCCTCATCAGGTTATTTTGATTTGTACTCCTTCGGCTTTCTCTTTATCGTGCAACTGTTCACTTACCACATATGAGATTTCTTGTATGTTGACAAGCACTGCAACCTTTGCACCGGAGCCGCTTCAGCGACGGCGACAGCCGGCCCAAACTCAGCCGCAACACGAGCACCATCGACGATCCTTATCTATCAAGTATGCCAACGATACCCATACGCCGCCGAGAATCAGGTACTATTATCCAATGGCCGGCGCCTACGTTCACTTTCTTAGCATAAGCACCGCACCTTTGAATTTCTTCAGGGCATCATTCAGTTTTTCATGAGACGCGTTATTCTGCTTGCACCTGTAGGGCCATACTTCTGGCAGTGAACATGTTACATGTGCTAAATTACATACCAGTGCACATATAGTTAATATGATTTAGTTTTGTCCTAAGTATTAGTGTACTTCCTTGACATCACTGCCTACTATTTTACTTCTTGCATGCTATATTTATGATAATGGTGTTGTTCTGATGCCACCTGTTGGTTCCATCAGACTACTTCATGTTCTCTATGCTTAATTACACATCAGCAAACTAGCATGTGGTTCCGCTGATTTTTTTTTCGTTTTACCCTACATTTTCTGATGCTAGCTATTACATCACTACTACGAGCCTCTGTTCATTACTTTTTTGTGTGTTCTTGATCTTCCCAAGTTGCATGACTAATTTTATGATTCTATTAATTATGGAGCTGCCAACCCCATCAAGCAAAATATTTGTTCTTTTGGAGCTGGCACCTCGAACAAGCATAAAAATAGAGGGAAGTAGATATATTGTCGTGTATGCACACACCCTTCTTTCATTAGTTTAGATGAACCATTGATGATCAATTCGAACCAGTGCATGTGATTAAAATTAATTTTACCTAAATAGAGGGTGCAGAATAAACTACAACAAGTAGATTTGCAACCACGGGATGCTGACGATATCTTCAAAGAACATTGCAACAGCAGCGAGGCTTCACACCAACATATGGTAAGCCAGTGTGTTTTAGTACATGTGAAATGTAATGCGTGTGGGCTGCTTTCTTGGCTTGTGCCCTCAACCTGTAATCCTACAGAATAACAAATAGTTTAGTTGTCTGCTTTGCTGTATTGCTTGATTCGAATGCTTGTTTGTTACTTGTTACGCTATACCTGAGTTGGCCAATATGTCGCGATTACTTTGTACTATCGTAAAGAAATGCATGCCTAGTTCATTTGAGTCCTTAACTTTTCCTCTGAACTTGATCACAAGACTGTCTTCGTAGTTCATATGAGGCCACACTGTTAAGTGCTTTCTCAGATTATTTCAACTACTTAGATGCCTTGGCAACTTAAATATAGCGGTGGTACACTCCCTCTCAACTAGGGATGTCAACTGGGTCCCGTTTAATCCCGATTAAAGTCCACTAGTGGTATGATAGCAAAAACTAACTAGATGGGACTGGCGGATGTCGTTTATTTGCCACTTACATCCCTAGTTTCATCTTACCATTTTAATATGTTTTCTACTAATGCTGCTTTGAACCATTTAAATATAGCTTGCCATGCTCGGCAATAATTCGTATGCCGTTTACCATATAAGCTTACTGCCTGGATCATGCGATAACTATCTCTTACTTATGTCTAGCGGAAACCTTTCAGGATGCTGTTCACACTAGGACACAATGTACAACCCCAGAATCTATTTGTGGAAGCAGTGTGCCATCCATGTTACCAGATGGTAGCAGTTCAGAGGCAACACCGCCGGAGAGAAGTCTGAGCACAGATATTATAGTTCTTGAGGCTCTACTAGAGGCAGAAAGAGATGGTGTGGCCGCCATGAATGAGGTAATCTCGATCTTGAAGCTGGAAATTATTCAATTAGCTGCACGCTTTATGTAAGCAACCCAAGAATTGTAGGAAGTAAGAATGTTGCATTTGAGGAGGGAGGAGGTCCTGCTGCTTCTGCTATCTGAAGCCCAGGGTAATCCCAGTTCTTCTTTAGATAGCAGTAGAAATTGTCATTAGATTATTGTACTTGCATGTTGTGTCATGTCTCTGAATGGATTATGTTGTAAGACCCCCTATGTTGTCCATGTGTTTTAATGATCCGAATTTTTTAGGTGAGGTAATCCTCAGTACTTGTATGATTGGCATAAGGTGAACTATTTTTCGTGTGAGCATATTGTATTGGAGAACTGTTTGACTCAAAGTGTATCCAACCTACTGAATTCAAAGATCACGACATTTCTAAATCATAATCATATATAAAGATGGAATAAATCTTTGTTGTGGTTTTGAAGAAATAAATAACAAAACGTAGAATTATCTTGGATATTCGTAATCGAATAAAAATTGGATTTGGATTTATTTGCCAGGGCCCAGGGCAAACGTGAATGCTAATTCTCCCAAGTTTTAAACGAAGCGACTAAACACCCACTATCATTTGTGGGCTGTCCGAAGCAAGTGTTTGCGAGATGGAAATTGCTGTCTACCCCTGACACTTGACATCCTTATCGACCAGATTTACATTGCTGTCGATAGGGGTAGACTAGTAACTTCAATCAGACGTGACACGACGGCCTCTGAGCCCATTCAGACACGGTGGGCGCCAAATGTGGGCGGCAAAACACATTTGATTCAAGCTCGTTCGAAAGACATGTGTCTCTACCTCCATTTCCCCATTCATCCATGGTGGGCGGCAAAACAAACTCTCCTCGTCCGAAATCGATGTAGGCTATTATTTTAAATAGGGGCAGATGTGTAAATTCCCTCAGACGTGATACAACCACCCTACCTGTCAGCCCCGTACATACACCGTGGGTGCCAACCGTGGGCGGCAAAACACCCTCTCCTTGCCCGAAATCGTTACCGGCAAACATTTGGGAGATGCGAGATTACCGTCCTATCCCCAACCGACGTGATGTCCAAAATTTTAAACGGGGGATAAGTTCAGAACTTTCCCACATTTCGCATAAGCACGCCCCAAAGTTTGAGATCCCCGCTATGACAGCCTGGTTTTTGCCCCTCTTATTTGCTCGATTTTCATTTGGAGTTATTCCAATTTGGAATTTTTGAATCTTTTCATATGGACTTAAACACTTGGCTATCCTTGGCTTTCACCCAAGTGCTTCATTTCCCTCCCTAATCATCATTTCCCTTCTGATCCACCCCAAAATAATATTTGGAATATTTTTCTTAAAAGAAAAATATTCATTTTTCTCTCAAAAACCCTAGCTAGTTCAATATGCTCCAAAGCAACCCCAATTTTTATGGCCCAGAAAAATCTGAGATAATTCACAAACATTCTTTGAACCCTAGGACACCTTCTTGAGCAAAAATATTTCATCACTTTTTGGAATATTTTTGCTACAGAAAATATTTTCTGTTCTGGACAGAAATGGTGGTTTCTACAGCAACTACCATTTTACTTGCTCCATTGTGCCTGGATTTTCTTGTGCATCTTCACCTTAGTAGATCATGGCTAACCTCCAAAGCACAGCCCCCAACTCCCAGCCATTTGACCTCAGTAACCTCTCAAAGTTACTGATCAGAAACTTACTTGGCTTGTAAAAACTCCTCTACTGCACCTGAATCCAAACCAAAGCGTGGTAAACTTCAAAACCACCACGAACAACAAGCCATAAATGATTTTTGGACGTAGGCTGGCCTGAGGGAAGAGTTCGCGCGGTGACCACGCGTGTCCACCATGCCATGCCTGCGTGTCGACGCGCTCTGAGTGCCGCCGAGCACTCTGTTCGCGTGTGCTCGCTTCCCACGTCTGCCCGAGCGTGCCAAACTTCGCCACCATCCTTGTCTCAACGCCATTAACTCCCCCTGGCGCTCACCGACGCCGGAGCTCGCCGCAGCGAGCACGGGCACGGTCCGGCCAACACAACAGTGCAATGCACACTGTGCTCGTCGCCTTCTCCTCGCTCGTGTGCTCGTCCCCGTTCGCCAGCGCCGCGTGAGCTGCGCCGCCTTCTCCCCCTCTCGACGCCGCTGTCATTTGGGCGCCGTGGACAGGTGTCCACCGGAGGAGCCCGAATCCCCCCTCCCCCTCTCCGCTCGCCTATAAATGGAGCCGCCCCCAGCCTCCTCGAGCACCATCCACCACTCCCACCCACTCCTCTAGCACGTAGGCAACCGTAGCCCAGCCGGGCAGGCCGCGGGCCGCCGTCCCCAAGCTTCAGCTCGCTGGCGATCCCCTATGGTCGCCGTGGTAGCTCCAGCCCCTCTCAGACCAGGGCGACCCTTCTAGAGCCTCCGCCTCTCGTCGGTGAAGCTATTCCGACCTCTTGGAGCCCCTGGAGTTGCCTCTGCTCGCCGTCTTCCTCATCTCCGGTGACCACCTCGTTCTTCCTCCACTTACGAGGTTGATTCCGACGCTGTCCGACCACCCCTAGCTACGCTATGGGTACAGGGCAGGTGCGCCTCCGTCCCCTCTCTCAATCCCTCCCTCTCGTTTTGGCCAAGGAGCCCTCATCGCCGGCGAGAGCTCTGGCGAAGCCGCGACCCCCTCTGTTTCCTTCTCCCCCTCCTCCTCACCTGACTAGCGGGGTCCGCTAGTCAGCCACTCTATACGCGCGCGAAGCGGTACGAGTGGTGGCGCCCCTGGGCTTTACGCCTTCGACGTCACCCCTCCCCCCCCAGTTTGTTTTATTTTTATTCAAATTCATTTGAATTTACAGAAAGCTTCAAACAACCATAACTCTTCAACCATAAGTCCAAATGAATTGATTCTTTTTGCATTGTGTTCTTTGCAAAGAAATCTAGCAGCTCACCAAAAATGAGATTTTTCTGTGGTGCCTAGATTTTCTGGTGATTTTCAGAAGTGTTCTTGATATCTTCTTCTTGTATTTAAAATTAATTCCAGAGGGTGAGGCTTGTCTTGAGGATCACCAGAAGGCTTGTGAACCTCATCTGCACTAAGGCAAGCCACATCAACATTTTCGTGGTGTCATTTCAATATTTATGATTTTCTTACTTGAATGAAATGATTAATCCATGCATTTAAATAACTATTATGTTATTCATATTCTGTTAAGTGTTTGTTAGTTATTATGCTTGATTTACAGAATGTTTGAAACTAGCTTAGTTGGTAAAGAAGCTAAGATCTACTTGTGGTATTGATAAAATGATTTGTTATGCATATGAGTAATTACTTAAAGTTATTTTCTTGCACAAATAAAATAGTAAAATTTGCTAGAAAATATTATGTTAAGTGCTTGTTTAGCTATTTTTCTTGATTTACCGAATGTTTGAACCTAACTTTGTTGGTAAAGAAATTAGGATTTGCTTGTGGTGATGATAGTATAATTTTTGCTATGCATATGAGAAATTTATCGAAGTTATTTTCTTGCATGAGAAAAATAATGAAACTTGCTACAAAATATCTTGTTAAAGTGAGAGTTACCCTGACCAGGAAAGTAATATAAGTTGTTGATGTTTATGCTTAGTGTGAATATGGTTGACATCAGTCATTTTCGTTAATATGTGATGCATGTGTAGTATTGCATTTCATGGCATGCTATGACACCGGTCATTTTCATTTTAAGTTGAACCTGAATATAACTCAACTTGATATATCGCTGATCGGGTCATGGTGCCGCTGAATCGAAGTTTTTCGGTGCAACCACATTTGCCTTTGTGGGCAGGCCTTGATTCGGTCCATTGACATGCCTCTGGTCGGTGCCTCCAACTAGGGAAGGTTATGGGCATGCTTACCCTGGCCCGGTAAGCAGGCACAATCTTGTGTGCCCGTTGTTGAGATTATGGTATCGGGTCCCCGAGTGGGATCATTTTG
Organism: Aegilops bicornis; assembly: GCA_021605145.1. Classification (NCBI taxonomy): domain Eukaryota; kingdom Viridiplantae; phylum Streptophyta; class Magnoliopsida; order Poales; family Poaceae; genus Aegilops; species Aegilops bicornis. The sequence continues at coordinate 523,089,272 of CM038669.1, forward strand.
GCCACGACGGTGGTCGTTGTGTCTTTGGTAGACACGGGGCCACCCAGGACTAGCCCGTTGGGGATTGGGTCGGAGTGGCTGGGAGAGTGTCATGGCAATGGAGGGGTTTCGTCGGAATGCCGTTGGTCCACCCGAATGGGAGTGCGAGGCCATGGGTTCCGTTGTGTGAGTACAGTGTGCTACCTCTGCAGAGTGTACTAATCTATCGATAGCTGAGTCCACGGTCACGGACGCCTCATAGTAGGTCCCACTGTAACACCCCGGATGTAACTTTCCATATTTGTAACTCCAACTCTTGCCATTTTCGGCATTGTGATATGATATTCCCTCCGTGGTTGGGTTTTCTTCATTTTTGCATTTTGTCCATGTCATGCATTTCATATCATGTCATCATGTGCATCTCATTTGCATACGTGTTCGTCTCATGATTCCGAGCATTTTCCCCGTTGTCCGTTTTGCAATCCGGCACTCCTATGTCCCCCGACGCCCCTTCTACATTTTTTCCGTGAGCGGGTACTAAACTTTCGGAATGGACCGAGCCTTGCCAAGTGGCCTTGGTACACCACCGTAGACCACCTGTCAAGTTTCGGGTCATTTGGAGCTCGTTTGGTACTCCAACGGTTATCCGTGATATCCGCAAAGGCCTCTTTTAAGTTGCAGCCCAACACCCTCCAAAACAGCACAATAACCCATCTAGCTCCTTTTCCATGTCCATCGCCGTTCGATCACGATCGTGTGGGCGAAAACTACACCTCATTTGGAGCTTCCTAGCTCCTTCTACCTATAAAAACACCCCCTCCCCCGAAATCCCGGATCATTCCACCCCTAACCCTAGCCCCGCGCCTCTCCCCGCCGCCGGACGTGTCCGATTTGGGCCGGACACGTCCGCCCGCCGCGCCCGGACGAATCGGGCCGCGCCACGTGGCGCCAGCCCAGCCCGCCAGCCCTTGAGGGCCCGCTGAGCCCTCCGCGCCCATCCGGGCGTGCCTCCGCCCCGCCGCCCGGCCGTCATGCCGCTGCCTCACGCCGCCCGGCGCCCGCGCCGCCCAAACCGCCTCGGCCCGGCCCCTCCTCCTCCGGCCCGGCCTCTCCTCCCTCCTCCGGGGAGCCGCCGCCGGCCCCGCCTCGATCCGCGCGCGCCCGGATCCGATCCGATCTAGCGGTTGACTTTCTCCTCCCCCGATTCCCTCAGTCATATTTCTGTCAGTATTTCGTTGCATTTTCTTCATGCCATAACTTTGCACCCGTGGCTCCATTTCGGGCGTGTAGCATACCGAAATGTTCGACACGAAGAGTACATCATTTCATCGCATTGAATCATTTTCATTTGAGCTCATCTTGTTGCTCTAAATGCTGTTAGAAGAGGGCTATGTGATGTTAGTTTCAGATTCTTATCAGAACATGCACTTTTTTCATTTTTGCCATGATTGATGTGTGCACCCTATGAACTTGAGTCCTACATGTGTTTTGTAATATGCCATGCCATCTTTATAGGGGTGTATGCTATGTATTTTTGTGATCTCTGTGGTGACTAGCACAAGCATGCAAACTAGGCTTCATGATGTTGCTGATTTCAGCCTCGCTTTTCTTGATATTTTTATGCCATGTTAACTTGATGCTACCGAGAGATCCATGCTTATTTTGAGATACTTCAGTAAGGTTGTATTGAACATATGGTTATGCTCTATCCATCCATTCCCATGTTTGCAATTATGGAGTGCCATAGCTTGAGTCAATCGAGCTCTACTATGATGTTGTATTGAAAATATTTTCTGGAAGATTGTTTACATGTTATTCAATTTTGCCAAGGTTGTTGTAGTTGATCCGTGTATGCTATGATGTTGTTCTTGCCATGTATATCTTCTATGCCATGTCTTCTTGATGTAGGTATGCTTAGTTTGTCATGAAATGCTCTGTAGTGAGTGCATCGAGCTCGCGAACATGCCTACTTGTTATCTGTTTTTGTCATGCCCTGTTGCTGAATCTGTTAACGAAACTTGCTATGTTGACATGGGTGCTATTGCATTTTCTGATCCCTTTTGGCTCATGGTCAGTAAGGGACTTTTGTTCTATGCTTTGAGCAGATTCATTCCATGCCTTGTTTTGCTATTATAAGTTCCCGTAGCATGCTGTTTGCTTGCTCTGAACATTGCTTCCTGATGCTGATTCTGCCATATTCAGTATTTTCACCAAGTCTGTGAAGCTGATATATTTTGCACTTTTGCCATGCTTGTTTGGACCTGTTATGATGTGAATTAGCCGTAGCTCAGTGTTCATCTTTTGTCAAGCATCTTCAGTAGATCACTGCCATATGCTTTTCTCGTACGTTTGGGTGCAGTAGCTTATTTTATTTTGCTTGCTTAGTGGTATCATGCTGTTAATGGCAGATTTGTGTCATTCTTGTTTTGCTTGTCATTTGCAAACCGTGCATCCGATACCGGTGATCTTTATATCGATTTCAACCGAAATCATCTCACCTTTCCAGCGGCATACTTGGTTTGCCAAGTTGATGCCTGGTTCATCATTTTCCTTCCGGAGCACGCATACACATTGCATATCACATCTCGCATATCATGCCATGTACTGCATCATGTTGCTTGTGCATTGCACCGTGATTTATTGTGATTCCTTTGTTTGTGTTCTTGCTTTGGGTAGAGCCGGGAGACGAGTACGTGAACGAGGAACCTGTTGAGAACGCCTACGAGGATCAAACTTTCGACAACTCTGAGAACTTTGCAGGCAAGATGACCATACCCTCGAAATCATTTCTATCTTTGCTTGCTAGATGCTCGCTCTTTTGCTATGCCTATTCTACGATGACCATCACTTGCTATTTCATGCCACCCATATTGCCATGTCAAACCTCTAACCATCCTTTCCTAGCAAACCGTTGTTTGGCTATGTTACCGCTTTGCTCAGCCCCTCTTATAGCGTTGCTAGTTGCATGTGAAGATGAAGTTTGTTCCTTGTTGGAACATGGAGATGTTGTTCCTTGTTGGAACATGTTTACTTGTTGGGGATATCACAATATATCTGCTATAATTAATGCATCTATATACTTGGTAAAGGGTGGAAGGCTCGGCCTTATGCCTGGTGTTTTGTTCCACTCTTGCCACCCTAGTTTCCGTCATACCGGTGTTATGTTCCTTGATTTCGCATTCCTTACACGGTTGGGTGATTTATGGGACCACCTTGACAGTTCGCTTTGAATAAGACTCCTCCAGCAAGGCCCAACTTTGGTTTTACCATTTGCCACCTAAGCCTTTTTCCCCCGGGTTTTCGCGAGCCCGAGGGTCATCTTTATTTTAACCCCCCGGACCAGTGCTCCTTCGAGTGTTGGCCCGAACCGAGCCGCCTGCGGGGCCACCTCGGGGAAACTCGAGGCCTGGTTTTACTCGTAGCCTGTCTGATCCGGATGTGCCCTGAGAACGAGATATGTGCAGCTCCTATCGGGATTTGTCGGCACAATCGGGCGGCTTTGCTGGTCTTGTTTTATTCTTTGTCGAAATGTCTTGTAGTCCGGGATTCCGAGATCGATCGGGTCTTCCCGGTAGAAGGAATATCTTTCGTTGACCGTGAGAGCTTATTATGGGCTAAGTTGGGACACCCCTGCAGGGTATTATCTTTCGAAAGCCGTGCCCGCGGTTATGAGGCAGATGGGAATTTGTTAATGTCCGGTTGTAGAAAACCCGAAATTGACCTTAATTAATACACATCAACCGCGTGTGTAACCGTGATGGTCTCTTCTCGGCGGAGTCCGGGAAGTGAACACGGTGTTGAAGTTATGCTTGACGTAAGTAGTTCAGGATCACTTCTTGATCGCTACTAGCTTCACGACCGCGCTTTGCTTCTCTTCTCGCTCTCTTTCGCGAGTGTAGCCACCATATATGCTAGTCGCTTGCTGCAGGTCCACCTCACAACTATGTCCTTCCTATAAGCTGAAATAGTCTTGATCTTGCGGGTGTGAGATTGCTTAGTCCCCGTGACTCACAGATTCTACTAAAAGCGATTGCAGTGCCGACGATGCCGGTCACGGTGGCGCAACCGAGCTCAAGTGGGAGTTCGACGAGGAACGTGGTCGTTACTATGTGTCTTTTCCGGATGATCGAGTGGAGCCCGATTGGGAAGATCAGGGATCTGTGTAGCATTTGGGGTATCTTCTTTATTTTGGTTCCATAGTCGGACCTTGAGTGTAATCTGAATGATGGATGTTTATTTATGTATTGTGTGAAGTGGCGACTGTAAGCCAACTATATATCTCTTTCCCTTATGTATTACATGGGTTGTGCGAAGATTACCTCACTTGTGACATTGCTTTCAATGCGGTTATGCCTCTAAGTCGTGCTTCGACACGTGGGAGATATAGCCGCATCGAGGGCGTTACACCCACCATGAGTCGATGTTTAATAAATTTGCACACTAAGTTATAAACTTTGCACTGTTGATGATGGCGGAAAGGCCATCGAGATGTTTGAGACCAAATATTGGTCGTGGTTGTGATCGCCGTAGGGATCACGAGTTGCTCTTGTCAAGACCACGATGGTGATTTTTTGGTGATCCGTAAATGATCACGGTTGGTAAGTCCGTCCCGAGGGACGTTCGAGCATGATCACAGCATGTTGGACATATGGTGTTGCATTATTATTAATTGGTTAATTATCATGATATTGTTTGTCATTATGAATATGCCTGTTGTGAGCTTGCAAGTACATTCAATGTACTGACCTGGCGTATCATGCCAGATTTCAGGAAAGTCTCGATGGAAAGGAGTGATGTCCGGGTCTAGATCGTGTCCACATCGGTGTACTTGTGCTATGGAGCTTCCGCTACGACGTTGTTCCGCTGCCGCGTAGTTGTCATGATCGAGGCCCCTTTATGTTCACTAAATAATGTACATATTGTTCAGCCGCACCGTGCGTGCCGCTTGGCCTCGACATATGTTGTAATATAAACTTTGATCCGCTAGCATCAATAAAGCGGCTGTTTTCTGTACCAAGATGTTGTGTGTTGCCAGAAGACATGGTCTCTGGGCTGGCAATGCAGGGTAAACCGATCGCTCTGAGCACGGGTGCCACACCCTCCCCCTCCATTTCCCTATTCATACACCATCGGCGCCACGACAACCTCCCCACTGCGGCCAGCCTCCTCCGTCCGCCACCCCATCCTCCACCTTGCCGGAGCCGCTACCCCTACCCTGTCGTGATGGACGTCTCTCATCCACGACGCCGGACCAGGATCCTTTCATCGCATCGTCTCGCTTCATCGGCGCTGTCGTCCACTTTGTCGTCTCCGCTCCTACGACCGCCTCGTCCAGGGCAACAGGACTTATCCCCCGACCCGGCCGTCTGCCATCTAAAGTCTTCTTCCCCGCCGCCGACAGCCATCGCACCCGCAACACCCTCAACGTATCGTTAGGGCCTACACGGCGGCCGCAAGAGAGGTGGTACTCTTCCATATGTGCTTAAGTTATTGATCTCACCCGGAAAATAGATCTTAAATTGTTTACTGTACTTTTCTTGTATGTACCAAATCGTAGTGGCTAGTTGAATGCAAACATTGGTTGCGAAGTAGCTTTGTCCGGTTTGCACCCTCAGATCCGCCATGTCACGGTCACTATACTCGTAAAGCTTATGGTTTCCCCCCTTTATATTCACTACCATCATCATAGGTGCTTCACTGCTTCATGTCGTGCTAGCACTGCTCCTCAAGACCTCAATCCATCAAGCGAAACAACATGCCACTCATAATTCCAAAGCTTACGTGTTGAAATACGAATCTGATATGATGCTCATATTACTAAAACAGACAATGTTTAATTGGTCACCTAATCATCCTATATTCGTTTCGAAAAGCATGTGCACCACCCACTGGTCCAGCTAGTTCCAATTTCCTGATTTTACTCTTGATGCTTAGGGTTTTCCCGTTTATCTACTCTACTATGATCTGCGTAGGTGCTTTCTGTCATACTAGCATTACTCCACCCTTCAAGCTAAACAACACAACACTCAAAATTCCAAATCTTAGTTGTTCAAATATGATTGTGATATGATACTGATATTAGTTAACAAACACATTTAATTGGTTAGCTAAAGGTCCCACTTGAGTTTCCAAATGCATGTCGCGACACATAGAGAGACAGCAGAATTGCATTTCTTTGTCACTTGTAGACTGTACTTTCTTGTCCATACCAAATCTTAGTTGTTATTTCAAAGCAAATATCGGTTGCTAACTACCCTTTATGCGGTTTGCAGCTTCAGATCTGCCATCCCACTGCCACGGTCAACACTATACTCATCATGCTTACGGTTTCCCCATTTTATGATGACCACGATCAGCCTACGTGGTTCGTGTCGTCATAGCACTGCTCCACCCATTGAGCTAAACAAGCTTAGTTGTAAAAATTCAAATCTGATATTATGCTGATATTAGTAAAACTGAGAGATGTTTAATTGGTCAGCTAAATGTTCCTACTTTAGTTTCGAAATGCATGTGAGCCACATATGGAGTGACCGGAAGGAATAGTATTCCTCTGTGCGCTCTGGTTCATCATGGGTGGCCAACCGAAATTGTATAGAAAGACTTGTAATATCTTCAATCTGCTTGCTCTTCTGCTCTTCTTCAAGATGATCCTCTTCTCTTGCGGTCGACTGGTCAGGTCAAGTTATTCTCCCTTGGTATATTTTGAATCTGTCATGTCAGGTCGACTTGTTCTTCTTTACTATATGTTGAAGTTGTCATCTGCGAAGTATCATCACTTCTTGAGCTCTCATATTTTGAGTAGTAGGCCACATTATATTAATGCACACACCAAATTACAGCATGCATGGCACCTCTTAGAAGAATCGCAGAGATAGCACAAAGGGGTTTACAGGGAGGAAGTATTGGATTAGAATAACTTCTACATTACAAAGATAATCTCACTTGTTTTTATGTTTTCATGCATGTCAGGTATTGAACATTATTAGAATGAATATGAGAATGGGGGCACGAGAGGAATATTGCGGAACAATCCACTGGCTAACAAACTTGGCATGGTGGAGGATGGCCTATCTTATTCACCCATCAAGGTCCATGCTCTAACTTGGCAAGGTTGTATTGGTCGCACATATTTTGCATCTGACTTCTTGCATTACTTTTACTTGTTACACCATCTGCTTAGTTTAAGCATCATATATGAGTATATGCCATACCTATCCATTTTCTGTACCTATTCCATGTGTCGTCATACTATGTTTTTCTAGTCAAATGTTGTTCTTTCGTAATAGATGTCCAAAAGGAAGAGGGTGATTGCAGATCCTCAAGGAGTACAAACTAGGTATTTGGAAAAGGTAGTGATACCTGTTAAATCAGATAGATCGGCAGCCACGTAAAACACAGGCCCAATCAGTAAAAGACTTTATCCCTACTCTAGTGGCCAAACCCCTATTAGAACTGGCCGATGACCCAGTCAATCGCCTATGATATCAATTCAAAATTTGAACTCCTAATTTCTGCATGTGGCTTACCTTCTCTCTTGTATGAAAACTAATTTCAGATGAATCTCCTTTCTCAAAGGATCATAGGATCTCACGATAATACTGGGCTCTGCATTGCTCTTGTCAGTACCTCTTGCCCTTTGTCAGCATACTTACACTCATTGTTGTTTGATTATGTAGCATCACTGTAAATGTTCGCTTCTTTATCCTCCCTATGCTTGAAATTATAAGATCTATATTTACTCTTAGATAAATGTAGAATTAACGCAATGGTTATGAAGTTTTGGATTGCTCATGTAAGTACCCATTGTCATGTACTCCCTCTCTATCGAATTAATTGTTGATCAATTGGATGTATTTAGAACTTAATAGTGCTAGATACATCCATTTGGACGACGACTAATAACGGACGGTGGTGGTATTACTGTACATGCATCGCGAGATAGTTGATTGTCTAGCATTACTCTGCATCTTATCTGCCCTGCCCTCCACTTTCTCCAAATTATCATATCTACATTTACTCCTACCAAAATGCTGAACAAAGCCAATGCCACTGCACATGTTGATGTCTGCATTCCTCTTGTCAGTACCTTTTGCCTTGTAACGCTGTACTTAATTAATTGCTATTTGATTATGTATCATCAGTCTGCACCTGAGCTTCATTATCCTCTATTTCTTCCAATATTATTGGATCTATATTTACTCTTTGCAAAATATAGAATAATGGCAACGCTTATAAAGAATTTTCTTTGGGGAATTTATTGAATTATCTTTCCATCAACATGGAGAAGGGCTTTGTCCAGCCCGTGTTAACATGTAATGTAAGTTCATCCTTCTCAAGCCTTCAAACTTTGTTCTAGTATAGATTTGGATAGGCATCATTTGCTCCACTGCTGTTTACATCTGATTGGATGTTTGCAACAACTACCAGTTTTAAATTGTAGTTGTAAAAACATGTTCCTTATGTAGAACAGATCCATTTATTTGTTTATATAATTGTGAAACCTCTTACGTGTCTTCTTGTTTCTCTTTCAGAGTGATGTGTACTGGGGCCCGATCTTTCGATGAGAGAGAAATAACTACGATTTTGGGTGGGACTTGACCCTCACGATCCGGCTACCAACCGTACAGGGAGAACCGTACACGACGGATATCCACGGCAATCGCTGAACCAACTCCACGGTGTTATCGACCGAGCCAATGGCGTGATCGGCCTATCCATGAAGGATTTTTCCTGCAAGCAAATCGAAGAACATGCAATAAAATAATAGCCAAGCAATCTCAAAATTGTGAATATGCTAGATGGGTTTAATCTCACAAGATGGGGTTCCGATAGGATGTCTTACGGTCGCACTAGCCACTACGAGCGAATACAAATAAAAGTAACAATATAGCTAAACTTCTCTAAAAAAACCCGAGTCTAAACCCTAACCTAGACTAGCTATTTATTGAAGGAGTACAAACGCGGACGAGTACGTAGATGTGTTCCACCCGGTCTGCTAATCGAAGGAAAATGTCCATGAGTTGGACAAACGGCGAAGCTGCAGGCCCTGGCACGTCAGGAGACTTGGCGCAGCCCACAATCCCATGGCCCACATCGCTGCTATTGATCAATGGTTTAAAATCAAAAGTCCTTTGCTCCTTATGCACTCCACATGACATCAGTGATGGATGGGATGGTTCGGTGGGAATGCATGCAAGGATGATGGATGCATGCATGCAAGGATTACTCCATTTGATTTTAAAACAAAGTATTCCTTGCTTCTTTCGTTCTTTTATTCCTGAGTACAAGTAAATTGCAACATGAGTGTAATATCATATTTCTGTTAGTTAAATAATATGTCCAAAGGAACGAAAGTACCTGGTTAATAATTTTCCGTGTAATATTTGTAGACATTTCTATGATAGCTATGTCCACATCATCCTCCCTTCCTTGAAAACAAAGCCATCCTCGGCTTTTATTTATCTGGAACACATCATAGAGCAAAGCACAAATAGATGCAACGCATATAGGCCGGTCCAAAAGCGTTAGCGCATGAAGGTGTGATGATTTCTTAATAACACCATTATGAATATCATGATAAATTTTATCCCACGCATATTCTATATATGAATTATAGGGACTTAAATGAACTATATGGCCACAAGGTATGTGCAAATCAGAAGTTGAGACACTTTCCAATGAAAAATTTCCGTATCGTATAAAAGCATACTATGCATAGTATGATATGTTGATTTAGCTTTTCCATCATTTATTATTTCATCTGGGTTATAGGAAGCAAGTTAATGGTTTTTCCTTTAAACACAAGAGTGTACGAATTTGTTCTACCATGATGGGTAACCATATTATCATATTGCCAAGGTCAGCCTAACAATAAAGAACAAGCTTGCATAGGAACAACATCACAGTCAACAAAATCATGGTACGAACCAAGTGAAAAATGGACTCTCACACGACGCGTTACCTTCAACTTACCACGGTCGTTGAACCATTGAATGTAGTATGGATGGGGGTGTCTCGTAGTGGTGAGGCAAAGCTTCTCTACCATCTCTATACTCGCCAAATTATTACAGCTTCCACCATCAGTGATTACACGAACGGAATGCCCTTTGACAACAAACTTAGTTTGAAATAGATTATGGCGTTGAGGCATCTCGGCATCCCCCATCTGGGCACTAAGTACTCGCATGGTTACAAGGCTTGAGTATTTATCTGCCATATCAGCATTAATATGTATCTCCTCCGTGTCATCACCTACATTATTAGTGGCAAGCATAGCACGAGTATCTTCATCCAAATCACTAGCAGAGGAGTACTCACCATCTTCCCGCACAATGAATGTTCGTTTATTTGGGCAATCCTTCATCAAGTGCCCGCCACCTTTGCATATATGACACTTCATGTCCTTTGTGCGTCCAGATGAAGTGGTGGGTGCTATAGACATTGCTTTTGAAGCCTCGGATGATTGTGAAGCTGATTTTGAACTTGATGGGTGTGCACCATTGTTCAAGATAGGTGGTGTAGACTCAGTAGTGGATGGAACAGTAGGAGAGGGTGTCCATGATGAGCGACGACCTGCAGAAAAGTTACCTCGTCCCTTGTTGTGTCGTCCCTGTACTTCCCTTTCAGCTTTACAAGCAAAATGAAACAAACGAGTAATAGAGTCGTACTCCTTATAGTCCAAGATATCCTGAATATCATGATTCGAACCACCAAAAAATCTAGCCATCATAGCATCGTCGGTTTCAACTAATCCACATCGCACTAAGCTAGTTTGTAATTCTTGATAATAATCCTCTACAGAACTACTACCTTGTTTTAAATGTTGCAATTCATTCAGTTTGTCACGAGCATAATATGAAGGAACATAACGTTGTCGCATAGCTCGTTTTAAAGCATCCCAAGTAGAAGGTATATTATTTGCATTAATACAACAATATTCACTCCACCACATGGAAGCAAAGTTTGTAAATTCACTAGTGGCTGCCCTAACTCTTTGGTTCTCAGGAATATCATGACATGCAAAAAAAATTTCAACAGAAAGTTCCCAGTCAAGATAAACATCTGGATTATATTTACCATTGAAAGCAGGCATAGTAAATTTGATTTTGGCACTAGAGTTCTCATAATCTCTAACATCATACCTGGGTTGACCTCGTGCCATACCGTGACGGTTGAGACATTGTTGTTGATGAGCACGGTCATTGTGATGGTTGACCATTTGGTCGTCTTCGGTGTCACCAGAATAATCCTCGTAGTTGTCCCCATGTTTCTCGACGCGGGGAGGAATTTGTTGGTGCTGGTTTATGGTGGCGGTATCAGTGGCAGTAGCTGGGTGTTGTGGATGACCCATGGGCACACGCCGAGCTCGCGAAATAGCGGCAACACCCGCGGAGTTCCGAGGATCAACGTTGGTGTTGACGTGGGGTGCAGCATGCAACTCATCCAGACGTGACAAGATGTCCTGTAGATGTGTGTTGGCAACACCCTGTGCATCCTCGATGGCCTTGAGCCTCTCTTCGGCCGCAATTTGAGCACCCTCAAGTTGGGCGAGACGCTCGCTGGTGACTTTCACATCCGCGGTGAGACCCTCAAGTGTGGGTTGATCCTGTGCCATTGTTAGCGGAAGAGAAAAACACAGTGTATAAACCCTATCAACTAGTAGGTCATGGTGGAGAGAAAAAAATCACTCACACTCAAGCTTAGTATCAAATTCTTACTTGTTCTTACCAATGCAACAGGTGGTGATCGGCGCGTTGGTGTTGGCTTCAAACGACCGGTGAAGATTGGTTGGAGCGATAACCAGGAATCAGTAGAGCAGGGACCTGTACTTATTGGTAGGAAAAAGTGTAGCTTGTAAAAGGCTTCTCAACTCACAATATTGGTGGCACAATTTAGCAAAAAGCAATGTAAGTTGAATAATTTCTCAAACTCCTAACTAGTGCTGGTAGTCGACTAGCAAGAGAGAAAAATGATCTAAGCCCAGATACTGAATCAAATGTATGTGAAAAGTGATGAAAGTATGATAGATCTAAATAGCTATATAAAAGTGAGGTATAAACGCAGTGTATGGCAACACTCGAAAATAGATGATAGACAAAGGTGCGAGCAAGTACTAGCAAAAATAATGTCCGGAGTAGCAAATATAACAAAGTAGTCCAAAAGAGATGAGCCGGCCAGATTTTTTTCTTTCTCTTTTTTTACTTTCTTTTTCTTTCTCTTTTTTTTTGCTTTTTTCTGTCTTTTTTCTTGTCTTTTTTTTCTCTCAAGCCAAGTCCAAGCAAAAGGCACGTACACAAGATGAACCAGCAGAAATTGAAACAGGTGCTACTATCACTGGAAAGGCAAGTCAGATAAAAGAAATCACAACCTGTGATGCGCTACGTACATGCAAGATCATGTGAAGAAAACAAAAATCAAGAGCGGCGCTGCATGCATGCAATAGCAATCACGGGATGAAGAAAAGGGGGCACAGCAGGACACTCACGTGTTTAGGCGGAGTGTAGGCGGCAAAGGAGATGGACGTGGACGCCAGAAAGCAGCGGACAACAAGCATGTTAATTGATGGGACGCCGGGTTGCATGCATCCAAAAGTACTAGGATTTTTTAACCAAGAATCAGCAATAATTAGAAAGAAACCGATGCAATCTAACTTCTCCTATTTTTGTGGGATCTTTCTCGGATTGAGATCTAGCATAACAGCAAAGAGCACGAGGAAGGTCAAAAACAGGATCGATCTAGTAGATTATTTTACACCCTAACTAATCTAAACCAGCACTAATTTTAGGACGGATGCAACCAAAAATTCAACTACACAAATACTAGAGGAAAAAATTGCTAAAGGCTAAAAAGATAGGTGCAGCGGATGAAATTTTTTTGGCTTTTCTTGTGGGTTATAGGACAGAAAATAACTAATCTAATAATGTAAATCTCTCACCGATGAACCTGAAAACTGATACCACTTGATGTGTCTTTGGGGCCCGATCTTTCGATGAGAGAGAAATAACTATGATTTTGTGTGGGACTTGACCCTCACGATCCGGCTACCAATCGTACAGGGAGAACCGTACACGACTGATATCCACGACAATCACTGAACCAACTCCATGGCGTTATCGACCGAGCCAACAGCGTGATTGACCTATCCACGAAGGAGTTTTCCTGCAAGCAAATCGAAGAACATGCAAGAAAATAATAGCCAAGCAATCTAAAAATTGCGAATATGCTAGATGGGATTAATCCCACAAGATGGGGTTCCGATAGGATGTCTTACGGTCACACTAGCCGCTACGAGTGAAGACAAATAAAAGTAGCAATATAGCTAAACTTCTCTAAAAAACCGAGTCTAAACCCTAACCTAGACTAGCTATTTATTGAAGGAGTACAGATGCGGATTTAGCACGTAGACGTGTTCCACCCGGTCTGTTGATCGAAGGAAATTGTCCACGAGTTGGACAAATGCCGAAGCTGCAGGCCCTGGCACGTGAGGAGACTTGGCGCAACCCACAATCCCATGGCCCACATCGCTGATATTGATCAATGGTTTCAAATAAAAGTCCTTTGCTCCTTATGCACTCCACGTGACATCAGTGATGGATGGGATGGTTCGGTGGGCATGCATGCAAGGATGATGGAACGATGCATGCAAGGATTACATCATCTGATTTTAAAACAAAGTATTCCTTGCTTCTTCCGTTCTTTTATTCCCCGAGTACAAGTAAATTGCAACATGAGTGTAATATCATATTTCATTAGTTAAATAATATGTCCAAAGGAACGAAAGTACCTGGTTAATAATTTTCCGTGTAATATTTGTAGACATTTCTATGATAGCTATGTCCACATCACAGAGTCGTATCTCTTATGCCAGGCATAACTTTAGGAAAGATAGTGAGCCAAACCATCTTGAGGATGCGAGATGACCCCAAGGTCCTGTCTTGATGAGGACTGTGATTTGAAGCTACTCACCGTAGGTGTGAGACAACCTCTGCAGGCGCTGCCTCAATCGGTTCGACTTCTTCACCTCAACTTAAAGCGGAAAGGCTTGCTTCACTTTCAGCTCGACTTGAAGTCAAAGATGTAATGAAGATGTCGGGGATCGCCTTGCGCACTATGGTGCCATACAGCAAGGGAAGAAGCATCTATCATTGACACAACTGAGGTCTCATCAGCTTGTTCAATTGCTTGCAGGGCCCGAGCTTGCCAGGTCTAGTGCCTTCTGAAGTGCTCTCAGTTTTGTATATTCTTTTGTCGACGCGTTTATATGCACTGGTGGCGACCTTTGATGCCCAGTATATGTAATCCGTGGTCAAGTTTGCTTTATTATCACCGGTAGCGAACTTTGATTCCCAAAGGATGTAATATGCCGTAATTTCTTTATTGTATAGTGTAGGTTTATTCTTTGGTCGGTATGCTGTAATTTAGGCCAGAAGGTTCAGTGGATCTCAGTGTTGTCAGTCTTCAGGCCGGCCGTTACTCATATGGACCAAAACGTGGGCCTATAATCATCTTGGGCCACTAGCAGGTGTAAACCTATAGTAGCTTCCCGCCTTTAACAGGCCATGGGCTACATATTTACTGTAGTGACACTGGGCTTCCTACGGGCCATAGAAATAATGGGCCTTCTACGGGCCGTAGAAACAATTGGCCTTCTACGGGTCGTATCATCAATGGGCCTTAGACGGGTCGTATGATCGATTGGCTAAACATGGGCCAAAAACATACCGCATTATGGCCGTAAACGGCTAGAGTTGGAGTCATCTGTTCATGGGCCGACCATAATGGGCCGTCGTTAATAGGTTGTATTTGATGACTCTATGAAAATGGCCCAACGTATTAACGGGCCACAAACGGGCCGATCAGTAACCACGGGCTGAATTTGGCCCACAAGCGTAAAATGACAAGAACGGGCCGTAAGTAACCGAATCTTTGAAATGAGCCCAGAATAAATGGGCCCCGAGAAGGCCGAAAGATAACATGGGCTGCAAACGCCTAATGGATTAATGTGCCGTTAATGGGTATAAAGTGATACATTGTTCATTACGGGCCTGTTTCACCACGGGTCATTAATGGGCCAAGAGTTACAAAGGGCCTCATATGGGTCGAAAGACGTCATGGGCCATACATGTGGCGGAACTTACTATGGGCTGGAATCATATTGGACGGCCCAGATGACGCTACTGGGCCTAATTCGAATAGGTCGTAACGGGCCCTGGGTTAGTGAGTTCTAAATGGGCTATATGCGAACAGGCCGTTAACAGGCTTTCCGTGGGCCGGGCGGCCACCTTTTGACCAAGTCAAACGGGTCGGCCTTTTCACAGGAATGGGCCTCTGTTCGTCCATGCCACGTGTCGACATATTATAGGCGCCTTCGGTCCAATGAGTGGATGAAATCTGTCCCAACGATGAGTCGACACGTGTTTCCTCCAGCCAATGATGATTTTACACATGGAAAATCCCCATTGGTCGGGGCTGTTAGCGGGTTATCGGATCCAAACCCGGACCTGATAGCTTAACGGTGTTCCGTTATGGTGGATGCCACATGTCGGTCACCCTTGACAAAAGCACTTCTGTGACGCGCGATTTATCATCATGGAAGTGGACACTTCCGTGATGATAATTTTGGTAATGTCATGGAACACTTCTATGACAACATAGGTATGACTATCTTGATTCTGTCATAAAATTGTCATGGATGTACATGCATGAAAAAAAACGCGACCTATTGTGACAAACACGTATCATCACGGAAGTGTATTTTTTTGTAGTGTCAATTATGCACTGTAGTTTCTAAGATGCTCCAGATCATGTGGTTATGCTCTTTTGTAATATGTCATTACTCCTGGATCTATGACTTCTAAAGTGCTCTGTACTTTGTGAGATGCTCCAGAATATGTCATTACTCATGGATCTATAACTTCTAAAGTTTGTGAGATGCTCGGAATATATAATGAACTGTTGTGTATCACCTATATGATCTTGTAATGCTCTTGTGTGAGATGCAATCATAGTTTGTGAAATGCTCCAGAATATGTAATGAAGTGCTCTGTACAATGTGGTTGCTGGATGAGCTACAATACAATAACATGATGAACTACATTGCATTCTTATTCTGACAAACAAACAGTTAGCACCACATAATTTTATTTCATCATCATGAACTCATACATAGCTTCATACATAATATGAGAATTACTGCACATTACATACCAAGTTCATCCGTAGATAATATGTCAACTAAATATTACATACCAAGTTCACAAAAGGCCACTTGACATACCAAATTCACAAGCAGATAAGGCTCTTGGACATACCAAATTCATCTTTGGTTCGTAAACTACATAGACAAACCGACAAGTCCATAGCTAAACTACACATATAAACTAGATAGCTCAATAATCATAGATAGTGTTGTCCACTTTGCCAAGCAGCATGGTGAATTAGGTGCTTGGTCGATCCTCCCCTTCGTTAGTCACCATTCATACGGCGGGTCTTCATGACGAGAGGACCACGATCAAGAACCTCCTTCATGTGACAGATCACCGGATAGACAATTGTCTTCTTCTTCCTCAGCGACTATGGTCCATACTGACACGTGCTTTCACGCGCAACAAACTCTTCCAGAGACTATGGTGGCGGATCCATGCACAACGCAAACTTTGGCTACTTATTGGTAGGAAAAAGTGTATCTTGTGAAAGGCTTCTCAACTCACAATATTGGTGGCACAATTTAGCAAAAAGCAATGTAAGTTGAATAATTTCTCAAACTCCTAACTAGTGCTGGTAGTCGACTAGCAAGAGAGAAAAATGATCTAAGCCCAGATACTGAATCAAATGTATGTGAAAAGTGATGAAAGTATGATAGATCTAATAGCTATATAAAAGTGAGGTATAAACGCAGTGTATGGCAACACTCGAAAATAGATGATAGACAAAGGTGCGAGCAAGTACTAGCAAAAATAATGTCCGGAGTAGCAAACAGAACAAAGTAGTCCAAAAGAGATGAGCCGGCCAGATTTTTTTCTTTCTCTTTTTTTACTTTCTTTTTCTTTCTCTTTTTTTTTGCTTTTTTCTGTCTTTTTTTCTTGTCTTTTTTTTCTCTCAAGCCAAGTCCAAGCAAAAGGCACGTACACAAGATGAACCAGTAGAAATTGAAACAGGTGCTACTATCCTTTGGAAAGGCAAGTCAGATAAAAGAAATCACAACCTGTGATGCGCTACCTACATGCAAGATCATGTGAAGAAAACAAAAATCAAGAGCGGCGCTGCATGCATGCAATAGCAATCACTGGATGAAGAAAAGGGGGCACAGCAGGACAAACACGTGTTTAGGCGGAGTGTAGGCGGCAGTGGAGATGGACGTGGACGCCAGAAAGCAGCGGACAACAAGCATGTTAATTGATGGGACGCCGGGTTGCATGCATCCAAAAGTACTAGGATTTTTTAACCAAGAATCAGCAATAATTAGAAAGAAACCGATGCAATCTAACTTCTCCTATTTTTGTGGGATCTTTCTCGGATTGAGATCTAGCATAACAGCAAAGAGCACGAGGAAGGTCAAAAACAGGATCGATCTAGTAGATTATTTTACACCCTAACTAATCTAAACCAGCACTAATTTTAGGACGGATGCAACCAAAAATTCAACTACACAAATACTAGAGGCAAAAATTGCTAAAGGCTAAAAAGATAGGTGCAGCGGATGAACTAATCTAATTTTTTTGGCTTTTCTTGTGGGTTATAGGACAGAAAATAACTAATCTAATAATGTAAATCTCTCACCGATGAACCTGAAAACTGATACCACTTGATGTGTACTGGGGCCCGATCTTTCGATGAGAGAGAAATAACTATGATTTTGTGTGGGGCTTGACCCTCACGATCCGGCTACCAATCGTACAGGGAGAACCGTACACGACTGATATCCACGACAATCACTGAACCAACTCCATGGCGTTATCGTAGAGCCAACAGCGTGATTGACCTATCCACGAAGGATTTTTCCTGCAAGCAAATCGAAGAACATGCAAGAAAATAATAGCCAAGCAATCTAAAAATTGCGAATATGCTAGATGGGATTAATCTCACAAGATGGGGTTCCGATAGGATGTCTTACGGTCACACTAGCCGCTACGAGCGAAGACAAATAAAAGTAGCAATATAGCTAAACTTCTCTAAAAAACCGAGTCTAAACCCTAACCTAGACTAGCTATTTATTGAAGGAGTACAGATGCGGACGAGTACGTAGACGTGTTCCACCCGGTCCGCTGATCGAAGCAAATTGCCCACGAGTTGGACAAAGGCCGAAGCTGCAGGCCCTGGCACGTGAGGAGACTTGGCGCAACCCACAATCCCATGGCCCACATCGCTGATATTGATCAATGGTTTCAAATAAAAGTCCTTTGCTCCTTATGCACTCCACGTGACATCAGTGATGGATGGGATGGTTCGGTGGGCATGCATGCAAGGATGATGGAACGCATGCATGCAAGGATTACATCATCTGATTTTAAAACAAAGTATTCCTTGCTTCTTCCGTTCTTTTATTCCTGAGTACAAGTAAATTGCAACATGAGTGTAATCATATTTCTGTTAGTTAAATAATATGTCCAAAGGAACGAAAGTACCAGTTAATAATTTTCCGTGTAATATTTGTAGACATTTCTATGATAGCTATGTCCACATCACAGTCATTATCTCTTATGCCGTGCAGAACTTTAGGAAAGATAGTGAGCCAAACCATCTTGAGGACAGCGAGATGACCCCAAGGTCCTGTCTTGATGAGGACTGTGATTTGAAGCTACTCACCGTAGGTGTGAGACAACCTCTGTCGATCGTTGCCTCAATCAGTTCGACTTCTTCAGTCTCAACTTAAAGCGGAAAGGCTTGCTTCAGCTCAGCTCTGACTTGAAGTCAAAGATGTAATGAAGATGTCAGGGGACTGCCTTGCGCACTATGGTGCCATACAGCAAGGGAAGAAGCATCTATCATTGACACAACTGAGGTCTCATCAGCTTGTTCAATTGCTTGCAGGGCCCGAGCTTGCCAGGTCTAGTGCCTTCTGAAGTGCTCTCAGTTTTGTATATTCTTTTGTCGACGCGTTTATATGCAATCGGTGGCGACCTTTGATGCCCAAAGATATGTAATCCGTGGTCAAGTTTGCTTTATTATCACCGGTAGCGAACTTTGATTCCCGATGGATGTAATATGCCGTAATTTCTTTATTGTATAGTGTAGGTTTATTCTTTGGTCGGTATGCTGTAATTTAGGCCAGAAGGTTCAGTGGATCTCAGTGTTGTCAGTCTTCAGGCCAGCCGTTACTCATATGGACCAAAACGTGGGCCTATAATCATCTTGGGCCATTAGCAGGTCTAAACCTATAGTAGCTTCCCGCCTTTAACAGGCCATGGGCTACATATTTACTGTAGTGACACTGGGCTTCCTACGGGCCATAGAAATAATGGGCCTTCTACGGGCCGTAGAAACAATTGGCCTTCTACGGGTCGTATCATCAATGGGCCTTAGACGGGTCGTATGATCGATTGGCTAAACATGGGCCAAAAATATGTTTAGCATTATGGCCGTAAACGGCTAGAGTTGGAGTCATCTGTTCATGGGCCGACCATAATGGGCCGTCGTTAATAGGTTGTATTTGATGACTCTATGAAAATGGCCCAACGTATTAATGTGCCACAAACGGGCCGACTGTAACCACGGGCTGAATTTGGCCCACAAGCAGAAAATGACAGTAACGGGCCGTAAGTAACCGAATGCTGGAAATGAGCCCAAGAATAAATGGGCCCTGAGAAGGCCGAAAGATAACATGGGCTGCAAACGGCCCAATGGATTAATGTGCCGTTAATGGGTATAAAGTGATACATTGTTCATTACGGGCCTGTTTCACCACGGGTCATTAATGGGCCAAGAGTTACAAAGGGCCTCATATGGGTCGAAAGACGTCATGGGCCATACATGGGCCGGAACTTAAAATGGGCTGGAATCATATTGGACGGCCCAGATGACGCTACTGGGCCTAATTCGAATAGGTCATAACGGGCCCTGGGTTAGTGAGTTCTAAATGGGCTATATGCGAACAGGCCATTAACAGGCTTTCCGTGGGCCGGGCGGCCACCTTTTGACCAAGTCAAACGGGCCGGCCTTTTCACAGGAATGGGCCTCTGTTCGGCCATGCCACGTGTCGACGTATTATAGGCGCCTTCGGTCCAATGAGTGGATGACATCTGTCCCCAACGATGAGCCGACACGTGTTTCCTCCGACCAATGATGATTTTACACATGGAAAATCCCCATTGGTCGGGCTGTTAGCGGTTATCGGATCCAAAACCGGACTGATAGCTTAACGGTGTTCCGTTATGGTGGATGCCACGTGTCGGTCACCCTTGACAAAAGCACTTCGTGACGCTACGATTTATCATCATGGAAGTGGACACTTCCGTGATGATAATTTTGGTAATGTCATGGAACACTTCTCGACAACATAGGTATGACTATCTTGATTACATCGTAAAATTGTCATGGATGTACATGCATGAAAAAAAACGCGACCTATTGTGACAAACACGTATCATCACGGAAGTGTATTTTTTTGTAGTGTCAATTATGCACTGTAGTTTCTAAGATGCTCCAGATCATGTGGTTATGCTCTTTTGTAATATGTCATTACTCCTGGATCTATGACTTCTAAAGTGCTCAGACTTTGTGAGATGCTCCGAATATGTCATTACTCCCGGATCTATAACTTCTAAAGTTTGTGAGATGCTCCGAGAATATATAATGAACTGTTGTGTATCACCTATATGATCTTGTAATGCTCTTGTGTGAGATGCAATCAGAAGTTTGTGAAATGCTCCGAATATGTAATGAAGTGCTCGTACAATGTGGTTGCTTTGGATGAGCTACAATACAATAACATGATGAACTACATTGCATTCTTATTACGACAAACAAACAGTTAGCACCACATAATTTTATTTCATCATCATGAACTCATACATAGCTTCATACATAATATGAGAATTACTGCACATTACATACCAAGTTCATCCGTAGATAATATGTCAACTAAATATTACATACCAAGTTCACAAAAGGCCACTTGACATACCAAATTCACAAACAGATAAGGCTACTGGACATACCAAATTCATACTGGTTCAGAAACTACATAGACAAACTGACAAGTCCATAGCTAAACTACACATATAAACTAGATAGCTCAATAATCATAGATAGTGTTGTCCACTTTGCCAAGCACTGTGGTGAATTCGTGCTTGCGGGTCAGATCCTCCCCTTCGTTAGTCACCATTCATACGGCAGGTCTTCAAAGAAGCGAGAGGACCACGATCGGTAACCTCCTTCATGTGATGATCACTTTGGATAGACAATTGTCTTCTTCTTCCTCAGCGACGATGGTCCATACTGACACGTGATTTCACGCGCAACAAACTCTTCCAGAGACTATGGTGGCGGATCCATGCACAACACAAACTTTGGCTACTTATTGGTAAGAAAAAGTGTAGCTTGTGAAAGGCTTCTCAACTCACAATATTGGTGGCACAATTTAGCAAAAAGCAATGTAAGTTGAATAATTTCTCAAACTCCTAACTAGTCTTTGGTAGTCGACTAGCAAGAGAGAAAAATGATCTAAGCCCGGATCTTGAATCAAATGTATGTGAAAAGTGATGAAAGTATGATAGATCTAAATAGCTATATAAAAGTGAGGTATAAACGCAGGTATGGCAACACTCGAAAATAGATGATAGACAAAGGTGCGAGCAAGTACTAGCAAAAATAATGTCCTGAGTAGCAAATGTAACAAAGTAGTCCAAAAGAGATGAGCCGCCAGATTTTTTCTTTCTTTTTTTTACTTTCTTTTTCTTTCTCTTTTTTTTGCTTTTTTCTGTCTTTTTTTCTTGTCTTTTTTTTCTCTCAAGCCAAGTCCAAGCAAAAGGCACGTACACAAGATGAACCAGCAGAAATTGAAACAGGTGCTACTATCACTGGAAAGGCAAGTCAGATAAAAGAAATCACAACCTGTGATGCGCTACGTACATGCAAGATCATGTGAAGAAAACAAAAATCAAGAACGGCGCTGCATGCATGCAATAGCAATCTTGGATGAAGAAAAGGGGCATGATGGGACAAACACGTGTTTAGGCGGAGTGTAGGCGGCAGTGGAGATGGACGTGGACGCCGTAAAGCAGCGGACAACAAGCATGTTAATTGATGGGACGCCGGTTGCATGCATCCAAAAGTACTAGGATTTTTAACCAAGAATCAGCAATAATTAGAAAGAAACCGATGCAATCTAACTTCTCCTATTTTTGTGGGATCTTTCTCGGATTGAGATCTAGCATAACAAAGAAAGAGCACGAGGAAGGTCAAAACAGGATCGATCTAGTAGATTATTTTACACCCTAACTAATCTAAACCAGCACTAATTTTAGGACGGATGCAACCAAAAATTCAACTACACAAATACTAGAGGCAAAAATCGCTAAAGGCTAAAAAGATAGGTGCAGCGGATGAACTAATCTAATTTTTTTTGGCTTTTCTTGTGGGTTATAGGACAGAAAATAACTAATCTAATAATGTAAATCTCTCACCGATGAACCTGAAAACTGATACCACTTGATGTGTACTGGGGCCTGATCTTTCGATGAGAGAGAAATAACTATGATTTTGTGTGGGACTTGACCCTCACGATCCGGCTACCAATCGTACAGGGAGAACCGTACACGACTGATATCCACGAAAATCACTGAACCAACTCCATGGCGTTATCGACCGAGCCAACAGCGTGATTGACCTATCCACGAAGGATTTTTCCTGCAAGCAAATCGAAGAACATGCAAGAAAATAATATCCAAGCAATCTAAAAATTGCGAATATGCTAGATGGGATTAATCTCACAAGATGGGGTTCCGATAGGATGTCTTACGGTCACACTAGCCGCTACGAGCGAAGACAAATAAAAGTAGCAATATAGCTAAACTTCTCTAAAAAACCGAGTCTAAACCCTAACCTAGATTAGCTATTTATTGAAGGAGTACAGATGCGGACGAGTACGTAGACGTGTTCCACCCGGTCTGCTGATCGAAGGAAATTGTCCACGAGTTGGACAAAGGCCGAAGCTGCAGGCCCTGGCACGTGAGGAGACTTGGCGCAACCCACAATCCCATGGCCCACATCGCTGATATTGATCAATGGTTTCAAATAAAAGTCCTTTGCTCCTTATGCACTCCACGTGACATCGGTGATGGATGGGATGGTTCGTGGGCATGCATGCAAGGATGATGGAACGCATGCATGCAAGGATTACATCATCTGATTTTAAAACAAAGTATTCCTTGCTTCTTCCGTTCTTTTATTCCTGAGTACAAGTAAATTGCAACA
Organism: Aegilops bicornis; assembly: GCA_021605145.1. Lineage (NCBI taxonomy): Eukaryota > Viridiplantae > Streptophyta > Magnoliopsida > Poales > Poaceae > Aegilops > Aegilops bicornis. The sequence continues at coordinate 523,112,663 of CM038669.1, forward strand.
TGAGTGTAATATCATATTTCTGTTAGTTAAATAATATGTCCAAAGGAACGAAAGTACCTGGTTAATAATTTTCCGTGTAATATTTGTAGACATTTCTATGATAGCTATGTCCACATCACAGAGTCGTATCTCTTATGCCAGGCAGAACTTTAGGAAAGATAGTGAGCCAAACCATCTTGAGGACAGCGAGATGACCCCAAGGTCCTGTCTTGATGAGGACTGTGATTTGAAGCTACTCACCTGTAGGTGTGAGACAACCTCTGTGCAGTCGCTGCCTCAATCAGTTCGACTTCTTCAGTCTCAACTTAAAGCGGAAAGGCTTGCTTCAGCTCAGCTCTGACTTGAAGTCAAAGATGTAATGAAGATGTCAGGGGACTGCCTTGCGCACTATGGTGCTATACAGCAAGGGAAGAAGCATCTATCATTGACACAACCGAGGTCTCATCGACTTGTTCAATTGCTTGCAGGCCCGAGCTTGCCGTGTCTAGTGCCTTCCGAAGTGCTCTCGCTTTGTATATTCTTTTGTCGACGCGTTTATATGCAATCGGTGGCGACCTTTGATGCCCAGTATATGTAATCCGTGGTCAAGTTTGCTTTATTATCACCGGTAGCGAACTTTGATTCCCAGTGGATGTAATATGCCGTAATTTCTTTATTGTATAGTGTAGGTTTATTCTTTGGTCGGTATGCTGTAATTTAGGCCAGAAGGTTCAGTGGATCTCAGTGTTGTCAGTCTTCAGGCCGGCCGTTACTCATATGGACCAAAAGCATTGGGCCTATAATCATCTTGGGTCATTAGCGGTGTAAACCTATAGTAGCTTCCGCCTTTAACGTGCCATGGGCTACATATTTACCAGAGTGACACCGGGCTTCCTACGGGCCATAGAAATAATGGGCCTTCTACGGGTCAGAGAAACAATTGGCCTTCTACGGTCGTATCATCAATGGGCCTTAGACGGGTCGTATGATCGATTGGCTAAACATGGGCCAAAAACATATCAGATTATGGCCGTAAACGGCTAGAGTTGGAGTCATCTGTTCATGGGCCGACCATAATGGGTCGTCGTTAATAGGTTGTATTTGATGACTCTATGAAAATGGCCCAACGTATTAACGGGCCACAAACGGGCCGATTGTAACCACGGGCTGAATTTGGCCCACAAGCAGAAAATGACAGTAACGGGCCGTAAGTAACCGAATGCTGGAAATGAGCCCAAGAATAAATGGGCCCTGAGAAGGCCGAAAGATAACATGGGCTGCAAACGGCCCAATGGATTAATGTGCCGTTAATGGGTATAAAGTGATACATTGTTCATTACGGGTCTGTTTCACCACGGGTCATTAATGGGCCAAGAGTTACAAAGGGCCTCATATGGGCCGAAAGACGTCATGGGCCATACATGGGCCGGAACTTAAAATGGGTTGGAATCATATTGGACGGCCCAGATGACGCTACTGGGCCTAATTCGAATAGGTCGTAACGGGCCCTGGGTTAGTGAGTTCTAAATGGGCTATATGCGAACAGGCCGTTAACAGGCTTTCCGTGGGCCGGGCGGCCACCTTTTGACCAAGTCAAACGGGCCGGCCTTTTCACAGGAATGGGCCTCTGTTCGGCCATGCCACGTGTCGACATATTATAGGCGCCTTCGGTCCAATGAGTGGATGACATCTGTCCCAACGATGAGCTGACACGTGTTTCCTCCAGCCAATGATGATTTTACACATGGAAAATCCCCATTGGTCGGGGCTGTTAGCGGGTTATCGGATCCAAAACCGGACCTGATAGCTTAACGGTGTTCCGTTATGGTGGATGCCACGTGTCGGTCACCCTTGACAAAAGCACTTCTGTGACGCGCGATTTATCATCATGGAAGTGGACACTTCCGTGATGATAATTTTGGTAATGTCATGGAACACTTCTACGACAACATAGGTATGACTATCTTGATTCTGTCGTAAAATTGTCATGGATGTACATGCATGAAAAAAAAACGCGACCTATTGTGACAAACACGTATCATCACGGAAGTGTATTTTTTTTGTAGTGTCAATTATGCACTGTAGTTTCTAAGATGCTCCAGATCATGTGGTTATGCTCTTTTGTAATATGTCATTACTCCTGGATCTATGACTTCTAAAGTGCTCAGACTTTGTGAGATGCTCCGAATATGTCATTACTCATGGATCTATAACTTCTAAAGTTTGTGAGATGCTCCAGAATATATAATGAACTGTTGTGTATCACCTATATGATCTTGTAATGCTCTTGTGTGAGATGCACTGTAGTTTGTGAAATGCTCCAGAATATGTAATGAAGTGCTCAGACAACGTGGTTGCCGGATGAGCTACAATACAATAACATGATGAACTACATTGCATTCTTATTCTGACAAACAAACAGTTAGCACCACATAATTTTATTTCATCATCATGAACTCATACATAGCTTCATACATAATATGAGAATTACTGCACATTACATACCAAGTTCATCCGTAGATAATATGTCAACTAAATATTACATACCAAGTTCACAAAAGGCCACTTGACATACCAAATTCACAAACAGATAAGGCTCTTGGACATACCAAATTCATAATCGGTTCGTAAACTACATAGACAAACTGACAAGTCCATAGCTAAACTACACATATAAACTAGATAGCTCAATAATCATAGATAGTGTTGTCCACTTTGCCAAGCACTGTGGTGAATTCGTGCTTGCGGGTCAGATCCTCCCCTTCGTTAGTCAGCCATTCATACGGCAGGTCTTCAGCGAGCAGAGGACCACGATCAGTAACCTCCTTCATGTGACAGATCACTGGATAGACAATTGTCTTCTTCTTCCTCAGCGACGATGGTCCATACTGACACGTGCTTTCACGCGCAACAAACTCTTCCAGAGACTATGGTGGCGGATCCATGCACAACGCAAACTTTGGCTACTTATTGGTAGGAAAAAGTGTAGCTTGTGAAAGGCTTCTCAACTCACAATATTGGTGGCACAATTTAGCAAAAAGCAATGTAAGTTGAATAATTTCTCAAACTCCTAACTAGTGCTGGTAGTCGACTAGCAAGAGAGAAAAATGATCTAAGCCCAGACATCAATCAAATGTATGTGAAAAGTGATGAAAGTATGATAGATCTAAATAGCTATATAAAAGTGAGGTATAAACGCAGTGTATGGCAACACTCGAAAATAGATGATAGACAAAGGTGCGAGCAAGTACTAGCAAAAATAATGTCCGGAGTAGCAAACAGAACAAAGTAGTCCAAAAGAGATGAGCCGCCAGATTTTTTTTTTCTTTCTTTTACTTTCTTTCTTTTTCTTTTTTTTTGCTTTTTCTGTCTTTTTTCTTGTCTTTTTTCTCTCAAGCCAAGTCCAAGCAAAAGGCACGTACACAAGATGAACCAAGTAGAAATTGAAACAGGTGCTACTATCATCGGAAAGGCAAGTCGGATAAAAGAAATCACAACTTTGTGATGCGCTACGTACATGCAAGATCATGTGAAGAAAACAAAAATCAAGAGCGGCGCTGCATGCATGCAATAGCAATCACTGGATGAAGAAAAGGGGGCACAGCAGGACAAACACGTGTTTAGGCGGAGTGTAGGCGGCAGTGGAGATGGACGTGGACGCCAGAAAGCAGCGGACAACAAGCATGTTAATTGATGGGACGCCGGGTTGCATGCATCCAAAAGTACTAGGATTTTTTAACCAAGAATCAGCAATAATTAGAAAGAAACCGATGCAATCTAACTTCTCCTATTTTTGTGGGATCTTTCTCGGATTGAGATCTAGCATAACAAAGAAAGAGCACGAGGAAGGTCAAAACAGGATCGATCTAGTAGATTATTTTACACCCTAACTAATCTAAACCAAAGCACTAATTTTAGGACGGATGCAACCAAAATTCAACTACACAAATACTAGAGGAAAAAATTGCTAAAGGCTAAAAAGATAGGTGCAGCGGATGAAATTTTTGGCTTTTCTTGTGGGTTATAGGACAGAAAATAACTAATCTAATAATGTAAATCTCTCACCGATGAACCTGAAAACCGATACCACTTGATGTGTATCGGGGCCCGATCTTTCGATGAGAGAGAAATAACTATGATTTTGTGGGACTTGACCCTCACGATCCGCTACCAATCGTGACAGGAGAACCGTGACACGATCGATATCCACGACAATCATCGAACCAACTCCATGGCGTTATCGATCGAGCCAACAGCGTGATTGACCTATCCACGAAGGATTTTTCCTGCAAGCAAATCGAAGAACATGTAAGAAAATAATAGCCAAGCAATCTAAAAATTGCGAATATGCTAGATGGGATTAATCTCACAAGATGGGGTTCCGATAGGATGTCTTACGGTCAGACTAGCCGCTACGAGCGAAGACAAATAAAAGTAGCAATATAGCTAAACTTCTCTAAAAAACCGAGTCTAAACCCTAACCTAGACTAGCTATTTATTGAAGGAGTACAGATGCGGACGAGTACGTAGACGTGTTCCACCCGGTCTGCTGATCGAAGCTAAATTGCCCACGAGTTGGACAAAGGTCAAGCTGCAGGCCACCGCACGTGAGGAGACTTGGCGCAACCCACAATCCCATGGCCCACATCGCTGATATTGATCAATGGTTTCAAATAAAAGTCCTTTGCTCCTTATGCACTCCACGTGACATCAGTGATGGATGGGATGGTTCGGTGGGCATGCATGCAAGGATGATGGAACGCATGCATGCAAGGATTACATCATCTGATTTTAAAACAAAGTATTCCTTGCTTCTTCCGTTCTTTTATTCCTGAGTACAAGTAAATTGCAACATGAGTGTAATATCATATTTCTGTTAGTTAAATAATATGTCCAAAGGAACGAAAGTACCTGGTTAATAATTTTCCGTGTAATATTTGTAGACATTTCTAGGATAGCTATGTCCACATCACGTAGTCGTATCTCTTATGCCAAAGCGTAACTTTAGGAAAGATAGTGAGCCAAACCATCTTGAGGACAGCGAGATGACCCCAAGGTCCTGTCTTGATGAGGACTGTGATTTGGAGCTACTCACCAGTAGGTGTGAGACAACCTCTGTCGATCATTTGCCTCAATCAGTTCGACTTCTTCAGCCTCAACTTAAAGCGGAAAGGCTTGCTTCAGCTCAGCTCGACTTGAAGTCAAAGATGTAATGAAGATGTCAGGGGACTGCCTTGCGCACTATGGTGCCATACAGCAAGGGAAGAAGCATCTATCATTGACACAACTGAGGTCTCATCAGCTTGTTCAATTGCTTGCGGGGCCCGAGCTTGCCAGGTCTAGTGCCTTCTGAAGTGCTCTCGGTTTTGTATATTCTTTTGTCGACGCGTTTATATGCACTGGTGGCGACCTTTGATGCCCAGTATATGTAATCCGTGGTCAAGTTTGCTTTATTATCACCGGTAGCGAACTTTGATTCCCAGTGGATGTAATATGCCGTAATTTCTTTATTGTATAGTGTAGGTTTATTCTTTGGTCGGTATGCTGTAATTTAGGCCAGAAGGTTCAGTGGATCTCAGTGTTGTCAGTCTTTAGGCCGGCCGTTACTCATATGGACCAAAACGTGGGCCTATAATCATCTTGGGTCATTAGCAGGTGTAAACCTATAGTAGCTTCCCGCCTTTAACAGGCCATGGGCTACATATTTACTGTAGTGACACTGGGCTTCCTACGGGCCATAGAAATAATGGGCCTTCTACGTCAGAGAAACAATTGGCCTTCTACGGTCGTATCATCAATGGGCCTTAGACGGTCGTATGATCGATTGGCTAAACATGGGCCAAAAACATACCGCATTATGGCCGTAAACGGCTAGAGTTGGAGTCATCTGTTCATGGGCCGACCATAATGGGCCGTCGTTAATAGGTTGTATTTGATGACTCTATGAAAATGGCCCAACGTATTAACGGGCCACAAACGGGCCGACTGTAACCATGGGCTGAATTTGGCCCACAAGCAGAAAATGACAGTAACGGGCCGTAAGTAACCGAATGCTGGAAATGAGCCCAAGAATAAATGGGCCCGAGAAGGCCGAAAGATAACATGGGCTGCAAACGGCCCAATGGATTAATGTGCCGTTAATGGGTATAAAGTGATACATTGTTCATTACGGGCCTGTTTCACCACGGGTCATTAATGGGCCAAGAGTTACAAAGGGCCTCATATGGGCCGAAAGACGTCATGGGCCATACATGGGCCGGAACTTAAAATGGGTTGGAATCATATTGGACGGCCCAGATGACGCTACTGGGCCTAATTCGAATAGGTCGTAACGGGCCCTGGGTTAGTGAGTTCTAAATGGGCTATATGCGAGCAGTGCCGTTAACGAGGCTTCAGGTCGGGCGGCCACCTTTTGACCAAGTCAAACGGGTCGGCCTTTTCACAGGAATGGGCCTCTGTTCGTCCATGCCACGTGTCGACATATTATAGGCGCCTTCGGTCCAATGAGTGGATGACATCTGTCCCAACGATGAGCTGACACGTGTTTCCTCCAGCCAATGATGATTTTACACATGGAAAATCCCCATTGGTCGGGGCTGTTAGCGGGTTATCGGATCCAAAACCAGACCGGATAGCTTAACGGTGTTCCGTTATGGTGGATGCCACGTGTCGGTCACCCTTGACAAAAGCACTTCGCGGATCGCTACGATTTATCGTCATGGAAGTGGACACTTCTGTGATGATAATTTTGGTAATGTCATGGAACACTTCTACGACAGCACAGGTATGACTATCTTGATTCTGTCATAAATTTGTCATGGATGTACATGCATGAAAAAAACGCGACCTACTGTGACAAACACGTATCATCACGGAAGTGTATTTTTTTTGTAGTGCAATTATGCAATCAGTAGTTTCTAAGATGCTCCGCATCATGTGGTTATGCTCTTTTGTAATATGTCATTACTCCCGGATCTATGACTTCTAAAGTGCTCAGACTTTGTGAGATGCTCCAGAATATGTCATTACTCCTGGATCTATAACTTCTAAAGTTTGTGAGATGCTCCAGAATATATAATGAACTGTTGTGTATCACCTATATGATCTTGTAATGCTCTTGTGTGAGATGCACTGTAGTTTGTGAAATGCTCCAGAATATGTAATGAAGTGCTCATACAATGTGGTTCTTTGGATGAGCTACAATACAATAACATGATGAACTACATTGCATTCTTATTACGACAAACATACAGTTAGCACCACATAATTTTATTTCATCATCATGAACTCATACATAGCTTCATACATAATATGAGAATTACTGCACATTACATACCAAGTTCATCCGTAGATAATATGTCAACTAAATATTACATACCAAGTTCACAAAAGGCCACTTGACATACCAAATTCACAAACAGATAAGGCTACTGGACATACCAAATTCATACTGGTTCAGAAACTACATAGACAAACTGACAAGTCCATAGCTAAACTACACATATAAACTAGATAGCTCAATAATCATAGATAGTGTTGTCCACTTTGCCAAGCAACATGGTGAATTCGTGCTATGGTCGATCCTCCCTTCGTTAGTCAGCCATTCATACGGCAGGTCTTCAGCGAGCAGAGGACCACGATCAGTAACCTCCTTCATGTGACAGATCACTGGATAGACAATTGTCTTCTTCTTCCTCAGCGACGATGGTCCATACTGACACGTGCTTTCACGCGCAACAAACTCTTCCAGAGACTATGGTGGCGGATCCATGCACAACGCAAACTTTGGCTACTTATTGGTAGGAAAAAGTGTATCTTGTGAAAGGCTTCTCAACTCACAATATTGGTGGCACAATTTAGCAAAAAGCAATGTAAGTTGAATAATTTCTCAAACTCCTAACTAGTGCTGGTAGTCGACTAGCAAGAGAGAAAAATGATCTAAGCCCAGATACTGAATCAAATGTATGTGAAAAGTGATGAAAGTATGATAGATCTAAATAGCTATATAAAAGTGAGGTATAAACGCGATTGTATGGCAACACTCGAAAATAGATGATAGACAAAGGTGCGAGCAAGTACTAGCAAAAATAATGTCCTGAGTAGCAAAATGTAACAAAGTAGTCCAAAAGAGATCAGCCGCCAGATTTTTTTTTCTTTCTCTTTTTACTTTCTTTTCTTTCTCTTTTTTGCTTTTTTCTGTCTTTTTTCTTGTCTTTTTTCTCTCAAGCCAAGTCCAAGCAAAAGGCACGTACACAAGATGAACCAAGAGAAATTGAAACAGGTGCTACTATCACTGGAAAGGCAAGTCAGATAAAAGAAATCACAACCTGTGATGCGCTACGTACATGCAAGATCATGTGAAGAAAACAAAAATCAAGAGCGGCGCTGCATGCATGCAATAGCAATCACTGGATGAAGAAAAGGGGGCACAGCAGGACAAACACGTGTTTAGGCGGAGTGTAGGCGGCAGTGGAGATGGACGTGGACGCCAGAAAGCAGCGACAACAAGCATGTTAATTGATGGGACGCCGGGTTGCATGCATCCAAAAGTACTAGGATTTTTTAACCAAGAATCAGCAATAATTAGAAAGAAACCGATGCAATCTAACTTCTCCTATTTTTGTGGGATCTTTCTCGGATTGAGATCTAGCATAACAAAGAAAGAGCACGAGGAAGGTCAAAACAGGATCGATCTAGTAGATTATTTTACACCCTAACTAATCTAAACCAGCACTAATTTTAGGACGGATGCAACCAAAAATTCAACTACACAAATACTAGAGGAAAAAATTGCTAAAGGCTAAAAAGATAGGTGCAGCGGATGAAATTTTTTTGGCTTTTCTTGTGGGTTATAGGACAGAAAATAACTAATCTAATAATGTAAATCTCTCACCGATGAACCTGAAAACTGATACCACTTGATGTGTACTGGGGCCCGATCTTTCGATGAGAGAGAAATAACTATGATTTTGTGTGGGACTTGACCCTCACGATCCGGCTACCAATCGTACAGGGAGAACCGTACACGACTGATATCCACGACAATCACTGAACCAACTCCATGGCGTTATCGACCGAGCCAACAGCGTGATTGACCTATCCACGAAGGATTTTTCCTGCAAGCAAATCGAAGAACATGTAAGAAAATAATAGCCAAGCAATCTAAAAATTGCGAATATGCTAGATGGGATTAATCTCACAAGATGGGGTTCCGATAGGATGTCTTACGGTCACACTAGCCGCTACGAGCGAAGACAAATAAAAGTAGCAATATAGCTAAACTTCTCTAAAAAACCGAGTCTAAACCCTAACCTAGACTAGCTATTTATTGAAGGAGTACAGATGCGACGAGCACGTAGACGTGTTCCACCCGTCCGCCGATCGAAGCTAAATTGCCCACGAGTTGGACAAAGGTCAAGCTGCAGGCCCTGGCACGTGAGGAGACTTGGCGCAACCCACAATCCCATGGCCCACATCGCTGATATTGATCAATGGTTTCAAATAAAAGTCCTTTGCTCCTTATGCACTCCACGTGACATCAGTGATGGATGGGATGGTTCGGTGGGCATGCATGCAAGGATGATGGAACGATGCATGCAAGGATTACATCATCGATTTTAAAACAAAGTATTCCTTGCTTCTTCCGTTCTTTTATTCCCGAGTACAAGTAAATTGCAACATGAGTGTAATATCATATTTACATTAGTTAAATAATATGTCCAAAGGAACGAAAGTACCTGGTTAATAATTTTCCGTGTAATATTTGTAGACATTTCTAGGATAGCTATGTCCACATCACAGAGTCGTATCTCTTATGCCAGGCAGAACTTTAGGAAAGATAGTGAGCCAAACCATCTTGAGGACAGCGAGATGACCCCAAGGTCCTGTCTTGATGAGGACTGTGATTTGAAGCTACTCACCTGTAGGTGTGAGACAACCTCTGTGCAGTCGCTGCCTCAATCAGTTCGACTTCTTCAGTCTCAACTTAAAGCGGAAAGGCTTGCTTCAGCTCAGCTCTGACTTGAAGTCAAAGATGTAATGAAGATGTCAGGGGACTGCCTTGCGCACTATGGTGCCATACAGCAAGGGAAGAAGCATCTATCATTGACACAACTGAGGTCTCATCAGCTTGTTCAATTGCTTGCAGGGCCCGAGCTTGCTGTGTCTAGTGCCTTCAAGTGCTCTCGATTTTGTATATTATTTTGTCGACGCGTTTATATGCACTGGTGGCGACCTTTGATGCCCAGTATATGTAATCCGTGGTCAAGTTTGCTTTATTATCACCGGTAGCGAACTTTGATTCCCAGTGGATGTAATATGCCGTAATTTCTTTATTGTATAGTGTAGGTTTATTCTTTGGTCGGTATGCTGTAATTTAGGCCAGAAGGTTCAGTGGATCTCAGTGTTGTCAGTCTTGGGCGGCCGTTACTCATATGGACCAAAAGCATTGGGCCTATAATCATCTTGGGTCATTAGCGGTGTAAACCTATAGTAGCTTCCCCGCCTTTAATGTGCCATGGGCTACATATTTATCAGAGTGACACTTTGGGCTTCCTACGGGCCATAGAAATAATGGGCCTTCTACGGGCCGTAGAAACAACTGGCCTTCTACGGGTCGTATCATCAATGGGCCTTAGACGGGTCGTATGATCGATTGGCTAAACATGGGCCAAAAATATGTTTAGCATTATGGCCGTAAACGGCTAGAGTTGGAGTCATCTGTTCATGGGCCGACCATAATGGGCCGTCGTTAATAGGTTGTATTTGATGACTCTATGAAAATGGCCCAACGTATTAACGGGCCACAAACGGGCCGACTGTAACCACGGGCTGAATTTGGCCCACAAGCAGAAAATGACAGTAACGGGCCGTAAGTAACCGAATGCTGGAAATGAGCCCAAGAATAAATGGGCGCTGAGAAGGCCGAAGATAACATGGGCTGCAAACGCCCAATGGATTAATGTGCCGTTAATGGGTATAAAGTGATACATTGTTCATTATGGGCCTGTTTCACCACGGGTCATTAATGGGCCAAGAGTTACAAAGGGCCTCATATGGGCCGAAGACGTCATGGGCCATACATGGGCGGAACTTAAAATGGGTTGGAATCATATTGGACGGCCCAGATGACGCCATCGGGCCTAATTGAATAGGTCGAACGGGCCCTGGGTTAGTGAGTTCTAAATGGGCTATATGCGAACAGGCCGTTAACAGGCTTTCCGTGGGCCAGGCGGCCACCTTTTGACCAAGTCAAACGGGCCGGCCTTTTCACAGGAATGGGCCTCTGTTCGGCCATGCCACGTGTCGACATATTATAGGCGCCTTCGGTCCAATGAGTGGATGACATCTGTCCCAACGATGAGCTGACACGTGTTTCCTCCAGCCAATGATGATTTTACACATGGAAAATCCCCATTGGTCGGGGCTGTTAGCGGGTTATCGGATCCAAAACCAGACCGGATAGCTTAACGGTGTTCCGTTATGGTGGATGCCACGTGTCGGTCACCCTTGACAAAAGCACTTCTGTGACGCGCGATTTATCATCATGCAAGTGGACACTTCCGTGATGATAATTTTGGTAATGTCATGGAACACTTCTACGACAACATAGGTATGACTATCTTGATTCTGTCATAAAATTGTCATGGATGTACATGCATGAAAAAAAACGTGACCTATTGTGACAAACACGTATCATCACGGAAGTGTATTTTTTTTGTAGTGTCAATTATGCACTGTAGTTTCTAAGATGCTCCAGATCATGTGGTTATGCTCTTTTGTAATATGTCATTACTCCTGGATCTATGACTTCTAAAGTGCTCTGTACTTTGTGAGATGCTCCAGAATATGTCATTACTCCTGGATCTATAACTTCTAAAGTTTGTGAGATGCTCCAGAATATATAATGAACTGTTGTGTATCACCTATATGATCTTGTAATGCTCTTGTGTGAGATGCACTGTAGTTTGTGAAATGCTCCAGAATATGTAATGAAGTGCTCTGTACAATGTGGTTGCTGGATGAGCTACAATACAATAACATGATGAACTACATTGCATTCTTATTCTGACAAACAAACAGTTAGCACCACATAATTTTATTTCATCATCATGAACTCATACATAGCTTCATACATAATATGAGAATTACTGCACATTACATACCAAGTTCATCCGTAGATAATATGTCAACTAAATATTACATACCAAGTTCACAAAAGGCCACTTGACATACCAAATTCACAAGCAGATAAGGCTCTTTGGACATACCAAATTCATCTTGGTTCGTAAACTACATAGACAAACCGACAAGTCCATAGCTAAACTACACATATAAACTAGATAGCTCAATAATCATAGATAGTGTTGTCCACTTTGCCAAGCACCATGGTGAATTCGTGCTTATGGTCAGATCCTCCCTTCGTTAGTCAGCCATTCATACGGCAGGTCTTCAGCGAGCAGAGGACCACGATCAGTAACCTCCTTCATGTGACAGATCACTGGATAGACAATTGTCTTCTTCTTCCTCAGCGACGATGGTCCATACTGACACGTGCTTTTCACGTGCAACAAACTCTTCCAGAGACTATGGTGGCGGATCCATGCACAACGCAAACTTTGGCTCGGGTATCTCCATGTCAACCACCTTGCCAACTTTCGACGGGTCACGGAGCCACGCCATTACCTCAAGCTCATGCCGGTTCTTCGGCGGTATATTCTCAATCAGCTCGCCGCCCAAGTCCTTCAGTAGACCTTCGACTGAACGCCTCGACCATGCTTGGTCGGGAAGGCCTTCAAAACTTAACTTCGACTTGTACTCCAGGGCACCCGGACTACCGCGGATCTCTCTCACCCACCGCTCAAACTTAATCCACCGGCGGCGGCACTTGAGCTTCATCGATGATTGGAGCACCACCGTGCACTTCTCCTCTGTTGAGGAAAGCAACCACAAGTCATGTGAGGGGCACGCAACCTCGATGCTCACCTCCGCCGGCAGCATGCCGCATCACTCCTCGATGGCGGCCAGCAGCGCATCCGGCGTCACAACCTCCTCGCCATCACCAACCGCAGTGGCCAGCAGGACCAAACCGCGGTAGCGAGCCTGCACTGCATCCATGAATGGAGTGCGGGCGAGCAGGACATGGCTCCTCTCCGGTCGGAGACACGGCTCACCCCGACGCCAAACCTCCTGCGGATATGCCCTCGCAAGCAAACTACACCTCGATCCATCGCCGCCGATGAGCTACCACCGGCTTCGGTCGCCGCCTCGAGGGACATGGTGGTGGGGGTCACGCTCGCGACGCCCATCAGAGAGAAGCTAGCGATTGCGGGATGCGGGTGCGGGAATTGGGGAATTTTTTCCTCGACGAAACAGAGCAGCGCCTTATCCAGTACCACGGGTGGACCTCGAGCTGATGGGTGGGTCCAACCTGATGTGCGGATCCTGGGCTGACGTGGCATACAGCGGAGTACGATGTACGTAGTGCACGCGTAGAGCCAGGACTGGCGTTTCAACCTTAGGGACCGTATTGACGACGTATTTTCATGTACCGGGACTGTATTGGAGCAATACGCAAGTTCCAGGACTAAAGTGGACATCGCCAGCGAGTACGAGGACTGTAGATGCAATTATCTCATAAGAATAACGGGGACACGAGCCCACGACGGCTCATGACAGCAAGTGCCACGAGCCCATGACGGCTCCATCATCAGGTACATGTGGGGTGAACCTCTAGATGAGGAGGTATGTTTGCTCTTTGTTACCTTGTTTGAATCAGCATAATTTCACATCGAGACGCTGTTTCTTTCTAACAGGTATGATGAACACCGTGGGAATAAGGAGGATGCGACCTGTGATTGTCATGGACCTGGAGGTGACACTGATAAGGAAGGTGAGTTTACTACTGATCTGGAGTAGTATTACTACATTGCAAATCATGGGTTTAGTAGTTACTGCAGAAATATTGGGTAGTTGGTTCAGTTCGTCTTTTATGTTTATATGGTCTAACGATAATAGTGCTTTTCAGCAAAATTCAATCTATGAAGTAAATGCAGAAAAGCTTCTTTTCTATTGATAATACTGCCTATTGAGTATTCATTTGACATAGCGAATGCTTGGTCCAGCTGGAGATATATAGATACATGGTTTTATTTCACCATAATATATTTCCAACATGATTGTAAGTTGCAGCTTGTTAATTGTACGAGTGTGCAGGTGTGCGTTCTGTGGTTTCCTAAACCATGCAAAAAGGACAGTTCTTTGTAGAGTATGAAGGTGTTATTAGCTAGCACCATTTGGAACAAGTACAACAAATATTGGATCTGAAGTTCTCCGTGTTCTTATACGATTCTTTGAGAAAAAAGGCTGTTGATTAAGACCTACAAGAATCTCCAAGCAGTTTTAGATATTGTTTTCCTATTCAATACTTCTCTGGCACATCTGATTGGAGTTTTATTATACTGGTGTTGAGTAACATTATTCCATTATGAATCATTAATCCAGTAATTGATGGAAAATATTGGTCTTATTACACATAATCAATCCAGTCATAGGTTCCCGCGATGCGAAGCCGTATATCAGAGCTGCCGTCTCCAATCCATTTCCTTTGCCAGATTGTGCTATCCCCATTCTGGTCTTGCATCATCGCCACCGCCATCCGTTCGTGCCGCCACTTCCAACCATATTGTTGCATACTCCACCAAATCGAGGCTTGTTCCTTAGTCTCCTCCGCCTTCTCCTTGGCTCAGCCTTCTTCCTGTGGAACCTCTTCGTCCATGGCGGGGCGAACTACGCCAAAACTTGGTAAACACTTGTTCTGTTTCTGATTTATCTGCCAATAGAAAATTTAGGCCATACATCCATCTGTTAAAAAAAATCACTGCAACAATAGTTTTTTTATATATGCATCTTTAGATTTGCAGCCGGAGTGCTCTTCCTTTAAATATTCAGTAAGTTCTATGATCATACTTCAAAATTTATTCACACTGCCAGCTACTAAGACGTTGACGAAAATGGCATCATGAGGATAATGTTGTGCCATGTTATAATGGGGAATGTTGAGGTTGTACTTCCTTTGAATATTCAACAATTTCTATGATCTTACTTCAAAATTTATTCACACTGCCAGCTACTAAGACGTTGACGAAAATGGCATCATGAGGATAATGTTGTGCCATGTTATAATGGGGAATGTTGAGGTTGTACTTCCTTGATCAAAGCAATTCCAGCCAACCAGTGTATATATTGGCGTGTATGATCTTCAAAAGCCAAAGCACTATATCATATGGGATCCTAATGTGCACCGACATATCTATGTTGATATGTTGTTATTACCAAAGCATCTTCTATGGCCAATGTTACTACTACAACCAGTATTACAGTTCTTGCTTTTATCTTTCTTTCTGTGTGTTTCTTCTGTGTTGTTTACGGAAGCGGCCTAATTTGATATTAGTTTAGAACATTTGGTCAGAGAAGATAATACATCCATCATTTCTGAGATAAGAAAATCTATTTTCATAGACAGTATAATCAAGGTATGTTTATTATGTTAAACTGGTTATAATCATATATCAGCTTTGGTATGCATTTTGTCTTGAATGGGCAGCATGTAATGCCCCACACATACTGCTATATGTTTGGTATGTAATAGCTAGGTGTATTGATCACATGGAGGTAGTGCCATATCTCATTTCTGGGTTTTCCTTTTTTTAGTTCTACCCTACACTAGAATTTCAATATGAATTACCTAAGTGTGATTTATTATATGCAGTATCATACCTACTTAAGGAATTTGCATTTCAGTTATATCATGTGCCGTTTGTTGGGGAATGCAGTATTTCAAAAAAAATACTACGATCACGCAAGATCTATGTAGGAGATGCATAACAACAAGAGAGGAAGAGTGTGTCTACGTACTCTCGTAGACCGAAAGCAGAAGAGTTTAGTAACGCGGTTGATGTAGTCGAACGTCTTCACGATCCAACCAATCCAAGTACCGAACGTATGGCACCTCTGTGTTCCGCACACGTTCAGCACGATGACGTCCCTCGAGCTCTTGATCCAGTTGAGGACGAGGGAGAGTTTCGTCAGCACGACAGCGTGGTGACGATGTTGATGAAGTTACCGGCGCAGGGCTTCGCCTAAGCACACTACAACGATATGACAGAGGTGTGTAAATGTGGAGGGGGGCACCGCACACGTCTAAGACAAATCTTGGAGTGCCTTTGGGGTGCCCCTGCCCATGTAATAAAGGAGGGAGGGAGAGAGGCCGGCCCCCTAGGGGTGCACCAAGAGTATGGAGTCCTACTAGGACTTCCAAGTCCTAGTAGGAATCCCTTTCCTTTTCGGATTAGGAGAGAAGGAAAGAGGGAAGAGAGAGGGAGTAGGAAAGGGCAAGAGGCGCGCCGCCTTTTCCCCTAGTCCAATTCGGACCCATGTGGGGGTGCCACCTCCCCTTCGCCTGCCTCCTCTTTTCCCGTATGGCCCAATAAGGCCCATTACTTCTCTCGGTGAATTCCCGTAACTCTTCGGTACTCCGAAAAATACCCGAATCACTCAGAACCTTTCCGATGTCTTAATATAACCTTCCAATATATGAATCTTACCTCTCGACCATTTCGAGACTCCTTGTCATGTCCATGATCTCATCTGGGACTCCGAACAAACTTCGGTCATCAAATCACATAACTCATAATACAAATCGGCATCGAACGTTAAGCGTGTGGACCCAACGGGTTCAAGAACTATGTAGACATGACCGAGACACATCTCCGATCAATAACCAATAGCGGAACCTGGATGCTAATATTGGCTCCTACATATTCTACAAAGATCTTTATCGGTCAAACCGCATAACAACATACGTTGTTCCCTTTGTCATCGGTATGTTACTTTCCCGAGATTCGATCGTTGGTGTCGGGGGTTTCGTGCGACATATGCCAAAGGATGTCTTATCATGGTGGGGGAGAGTAATATGTTACCGATGCCTGGAAGCGGGATAAGGCGCAAACACGTACGCCGAGGCATCTTACCCAGGTTCGGGGCTCTCCTAGGAGATAACACCCCTATCCTGCTCTGCGGGGTCTCCGCATGATCACTATCTCAACAAGTAGCTACAAGCTTGCTCCTTGAGCTGTTTGGCTAGAGGAGGAAGAAGGGCAAGGCTAGCTCTACTCCTCTCTCTATGGATGTGTATGTGTTGTCTGGGGTCTAAACCCTTTGCATGGGTGGCCTGGGGGGTTTATATAGGCCTATCCCCCAGGGGTACAATGGTAATCCGGCTGGGTGTAGGACCCGGTCGTCAGTGTCTCTGGTTCCCAGTTTCTCCGCCGGCTGTTGGGGCCCACCGCCTGGTGGGTCTCGCCGGCTGCCGGGCTCTCGGCCAATAGGTAGGGCCCGCTGCCTGTGTGTCCCATCGGCGGCCCTGCACTGTAGCCTCGCCTCTGATGACGGAGGCCTCGTCGGGGGGAGCATGGCTACAGTCCCACCGCCTGGCGGGCGTTCACTGTAGCCACACACCGTCATATCTGGTTAATGGCGCACAGACTCCGAGGGACGGGGAGGGCCGCCTGCCGGGAGTCGGTCTCCCCTTGTGTCGACTGGTCAGGGGTCGCCGCCTTCCGGCTTCTCACGGACATGTAGGGCCTGCCGCCTGCAGGAGGTACTGACAACCATCGTGGGAGCATGGCTTCTTCTGCCATGGATGATGTCACAGGTTGTGTGGCAACAGTGTTGCGCCGGGCGTGGGATGTCCGCCGGGTACACTGCACTGTGACCACGCCCTGCCCTGGATTCGGTGGTGGCAGGCCGCACTATAGCCACGCCCTGTCTCGTCGTTGTTATGTGGGTGCAAACTTTGAGGGCACGAGGGGCCGCCTGCTAGGAGTCAGCCCACTTCTTGGCCACCCTCTAGGCTTCGCCGCCTTCTGGCAGCCGGCCGCCTGGACCAGCCGGCCCCAAGAAGGCGGTCCTTTGTCCTTGATGTTTGAGGGGCGCAGCCGGCCCCGATGTCTTGAAATACCATGGGGGGCTGATGAGGCTACCCGTGGTCATTTACTCCGACAGTAGTCCCCGAAGCTGCTGGGGCGCCGCGGCTGAAAAGGCGAAAAGCCTCAGCAGCTTCCTACTCCGAGTGGTCTGGCGGTCTTGCTTCGTCCGTCTTCAGGAGTGCCGACTGCTAGGAGCTGGCCGTGGCCAGGTAGGCAGCCTGGTGATTTTGAAATGTCGTGGTGGGGGCCAGGTGGCACGCCAGCGAGACGTCAGACTTGCCGCCCGGGCCGCCCGTTGCCCGCCACGCGCGCCCGGCCAGTCAGCCGCCTGCCACCACGCTGTGTGACGGAACGTCGCCGCAAGCTGGGGCCCATCACTACAGGGCCTCGGCACGCGCGCAGATCCTCTGTGGCCGAGGTGGACGGTTGGGCTTCTGTGGCAATTAATACACGCTTTTACTGGCGCGGTAATCGCAGGATCATGGGGGAGTGGGCGTAGTTAATCCCACAACCCCCCATTCTCGCCCCCTCGGCTCCGTCGCTGATGTCTACTACGCAACCTTCTTCTTGAAGACATTGTTGGGCCTCCAAGGGCAGAGGTTTGTAGGACAGTAGCAAATTTCCCTCAAGTGGATGACCTAAGGTTTATCAATCCGTGGGAGGCATAGGATGAAGATGGTCTCTCTCAAACAACCCTTCAACCAAATAACAAAGAGTCTCTTGTGTCCCCAACACACCCAATACAATTGTAAATTGTATAGGTGCACTAGTTCGGCGAAGAGATGGTAATACAAGTGCAATATGGATGGTAGATATAGGTTTTTGTAATCTGAAAATATTAGCAAGGTAGCTAATGATAAAAGTGAGCACAAACGGTATTGCAATGATAGGAAACAAGGCCTAGGGTTCATACTTTCACTAGTGCAAGTTCTCTCAACAATAATAACATAATTGGATCATATAACTATCCCTCAACATGCAACAAAGAGTCACTCCAAAGTCACTAATAGCGGAGAACAAACGAAGAGATTATGGTAGGGTACGAAACCACCTCAAAGTTATTCTTTCCGATCTATCCATTGGGCTATTACTATAAGTGTCACAGACAGCCCTAGAGTTCGTAGTAAAATAACACCTTAAGACACACATCAACCAAAACCCTAATGTCACCTAGATACTCCAATGTCACCTCAAGTATCCGTGGGTATGATTATACGATATGCATCACACAATCTTAGATTCATCTATTCAACCAACACATAGAACCTCAAAGAATGCCCCAATGTTTCTACCGGAGAGTCATGGCCAACGTGTGTGCCAACCCCTATGCATAAGTTCATGGGCGGAACCCGCAAGTTGATCACCAAAACATACATCAAGTGAATCAATAGAATAACCCATTGTCACCACGGTTATCCCACGCAAGACATACATCAAGTATTCTCAAATCATTAAAGACTCAATCCGATAAGATAACTTCAAAGGGAAAACTCAATCCATTACAAGAGAGTAGAGGGGGAGAAACATCATAAGATCCAACTATAATAGCAAAGCTCGCGATACATCAAGATCGTGTCAAATCAAGAACACAAGAGAGAGATCAAACACATAGCTACTAGTACATGCCCTCAGCCCCGAGGGTGAACTACTCCCTCCTCGTCATGGAGAGCGCCGGGATCATGAAGATGGCCACCGGTGAGGGTTCCCCCCTCCGGCAGGGTGCCGAAACAGGGTCCCGATTGGTTTTTGGTGGCTAGAGAGGCTTGTGGCGGCGGAACTCCTGATCTATTCTATTCCCCGATGGTTTTAGGGTGTATTGGTATATATAGGATGAAGAAATACATCAGGGGAGCCACGAGGGGCCCACGAGGGTGGAGGGCGCGCCCAGGGGGGTGGGCGCGCCCCCTGCCTCGTGCCTTCCTCGTTGATTCCCTGACGTGCACTCCAAGTCCCCTGGATTGCTTCCGTTCCAAAAATAACTTTTCCGAAGGTTTCATTCCATTTGGACTCTGTTTGATATTCCTTTCTGCACAAACATCAAACAAGGGAAAACAGAAACTGCACTCGCTCTGGGTTAATAGGTTAGTCCCAAAAATAATATAAAAGTGCATAGTAAAGCCCATTAAACATCCAAGATGGATAATATAATAGCATGAATACTTCATAAATTATAGATACGTTGGAGACGTATCAGCATCCCCAAGCTTAATTCCCGCTCGTCCTCGAGTAGGTAAATGATAAAAGAAATAATTTATGAAGTGTGAATGCTGGTAGGTGCATAAATTTGATCAATGATAATTTCAATCACCTTTTCTAGCATCATTATATGTAATAACAGTAGCTCAACTCATAGAACTTTGCATGATCAAGTAACAAACTATTCACATGTTAAAGTATAGATCATAAACCTTCTTGAAAACTAACAAACCGTGTTATTAGTCATCAAACAATTACAATTCATCTTATTTTCAGGAAGAGTCTATGTCGAGCTTTGATTTAGCAAACTCCACATACTCAACTATCATTTAGTCTTTCACAATTGCTAACACTCACGCGATATTTATGGGTTCAAAGTTTTAACCAGACACAGAGAAAGATAGGGGCTTATAGATTCGCCTCCCAACCTTTTACCTCATGGGTAATGTCAACAATAATAGTTCATGATGCCTTACATCCAATTGGATATATATATATATATATATATATATATATATATATATATATATATATATCGTAATCTTTCCAACACGGGTGCTTGCCAAAGGATAAAATGTAAAAAGGAAAGGTGAAGATCACCATGACTCTTGCATAAAAGTAAAAGATAGGCCCTTCGCAGAGGGAAGCAGAGGTTGCCATGCACTTTTATAGTTGGATGCACAAAATCTTAATGCGAGGAACGTCACTTTATATTGCCACTTGTGATAGGGACCTTTATTATGCAGTCCGTCGCTTTTATTTCTTCCATATCACAATGATCGTATAAAGCTTATTTTCTCCACACTAAAAGATCATACATATTTAGAGAGCAATTTTTATTGCATGCACCAATGACAACTTACTTGAAGGATCTTACTCAATCCATAGGTAGGTATGGTGGACTCTCATGGCAATACTGGTTTAAGGGATGTTCATGTTTGGAAGCACAATTAGTATCTCTACTTGGTGCAAGGAATTTGGCTAGCATGAGGGGGAAAAGCAAGCTCAACGTGTTGCGCGATCCAAGACAATATACTTTATTTCGGATATAAAAAAACATAACCCATTACGTTGTCTTCCTTGTACAACATCAACCTTTTATCATGTCATATTTTAATGAGTGCTCACAATTACAAAATATGTCTAAGATAGTATATTTATATGTGAAATCTCTCTTCCTTCAATATTCTTTCATGAATTGTTCAAGTGACCAATACAATGTTTGCTAACCTTCAAAATATTTACCACCTCTACTTCTTATATGTGAAGGCATTACTCCCCATGGGATACGCATATGAAACATATATAATTTCAGATTTATGACATTCAACCATTTACTCATAGGATATAAGTGAAGCACACGAGTAAATGACAAACTACTCCAAAAAGATATAAGTGACAATCAATGAGTAGTTAAATAATTATTTAGCTATGTGAGGACTCTCTCTCATTTAAGAATTTCAGATCTTGGTATATTAGTCAAACATCAAGCAAAACAAAATAAAGCAACATTTCAAGGATAGCACTCATCATGTGAAGAAGCAAAAACTTAGGCTCAACCGATACTAACCGATAATTGTCGAAGAAGAAAGTTGGGATGCCAACCGGGGCATCCCCAAGCTTAGACGCTTGAGACTTCTTGAAATATTATCTTGGGATGCCTTGGCCATCCCCAAGCTTGAGATTTTGTGTCTCCTTAATTCCTCTCATCTCACGATCTTCCTAAATCTCAAAAGCTTCATCCACACAAAACTCAACAAGGACTCATGAGATAAGTTAGTATAAACCAATGCAAAAACCTTATCCTACTATACTGTAACAAATCACTAAAATTATTATTCAACATTGCATACTAAATTCCTCTGCATATTTAATACTCCTATCCTAAAATAGAATCATTAAACAAGCAAACATTTGCAAACAATGCAAACATAACAGCAATCAGCCTAAACAGGACAGTCTGTAAAGAATGCAGCAAGATTCATACTTCCCTAGCTCCAAAAATTATGAAAGAAAATTCCCACTCTAGTAAATTTATCAGATCTTATTATGCAAAAGGTTTCAACATTTTATCACATTCTTACTTTTCTAGGGAATTTTTGCAACAGCGGTAAACTTTCTGTTTTGAATAAGCAACATGTATACTTGCAAAATAAGCATGGTAAAAGCTATCCTTGACATTTTTATTGAAAATAAAGATGCAAAAAATTATTATAAATAAAAGCAAGCAAAACTAAATAAAATAAAATGACGCTCCAAGAAAAACACATATCATGTGGTGAATAAAAATATAGCTCCAAGTAAAGTTACCGATGAACGAAGATGAAAGAGGGGATGCCATCTGGGGCATCCCCAAGCTTAGGCTTTTGGTTGTCCTTGAATATTACCTTGGGGTGCCTTGGGCATCCACAAGCTTAGGCTCTTGCCACTCCTTATTCCATAGTCCATCGAATCTTTACCCAAAACTTGAAAACTTCACAACACAAAACTTAACAGAAGATCTCATGAGCTCCGTTAGCGAAAGAAAACAAAACACCACTTCAAGGTGCTGTAATTAACTCATTATTTATTTGTATTGGTGTTAAATCTACTGTATTCCAACTTCTCTAAGGTTTATAAACTATTTTACAAGCCATAGATTCATCAAAATAAGCAAACAACACACAAAAACAGAATCTGTCAAAAACAGAATAGTATGTAGTAATCTGTATCAAACGTATACTTCTGTAACTCAAAAAATTCTAAAATCAATTGGTGGACCTGAGGAATTTGTCTAGTAATCATCTGCAAAAATAATAAACTAAATAGCACTTTCCAGTAAAACGTTTTAGCTAATCTCGTGATCGCTAAAGTTTCTGTTTTTTACAGCATGATCATAAAGACTTCACCCAAGTCTTCCTAAAGGTTCTACTTGGCACAAACACTAATTATAACATAAAAACAAATCTAACCATAGGCTAGATCAAATATTTATTTCTAAAGAGGATCAAAAGGCAAAGAACTAAAATAAAATTGGGTTGCCTCCCAACAAGCGCTAACGTTTAACGCCCCTAGCTAGGCATGATGATTTCAATGATGCTCACATAAGACATAAGAATTGAAACATAAAGAGAGCATCATGAAGAATATTACTATCACATTTAAGTCTAACACACTTCCTATGCATGGGGATTTTGTGAGCAAACAACTTATGGGAACAATAATCAACTAGCATAGGAAGGCAAAACTAGCATAACTTCAAAACTTTAAGCACATAGAGAGGAAACTTGATATTATTGCAATTCCTACAAGCATATATTCCTCCCTCATAATAATTTTCAGTAGCATCATGAATGAATTCAACAATATAACCAGCACCTAAAATATTCTTTTCATGATCTACTTGCATAGAAATTTTATTACTCTCCACATAAGCAAAATTCTTCTCATGAATAATAGTGGGAGCAAACTCAACAAAATAACTATCATGTGATTGAAAATTAAGATCAAGATGACAAGTTTCATGGTTATCTTTATTCTTTATAGCATACATGTCATCACAATAATCATTATAGATAGGAGGCATGCTTTCATCATAGTAATTTGCTCATCAGAACTTGGGGGACAAAAAATATCATCTTCATCAAACATAGAATCCCCAAGCTTGTGACTTTGCATATCATTAGCATCATGGGTATTCGAAGAATTCATACTAACAACATTGCAATCATGCTCATCATTCACATATTTTATGCCAAGCATTCTATGTAATTCTTCTTCTAGCACTTGAGCGCAATTTTCCTTTCCATCATTCTCACGAAAGATATTAAAATGATGAAGCGTATGAGACAAACTCAATTACATTTTTTTGTAGTTTTCTTTTATAGACTAAACTAGTGATAAAACAAGAAACAAAAAGATTCGATTGCAAGATCTAAAGATATACCTTCAAGCACTCACCTCCCCGGCAACAGCTTGAAACTGCTTGATGTCTACTACGCAACCTTCTTCTTGTAGACGTTGTTGGGACTCCAAGTGCAGAGGTTTGTAGGACAGTAGCAAATTTCCCTCAAGTGGATGACCTAAGGTTTATCAATCCGTGGGAGGCGTAGGATGAAGATGGTCTCTCTCAAACAACCCTTCAACCAAATAACAAAGAGTCTCTTGTGTCCCCAACACACCCAATACAATTGTAAATTGTATAGGTGCACTAGTTCGGCGAAGAGATGGTGATACAAGTGCAATATGGATGGTAGATATAGGTTTTGTAATCTGAAAATATAAAAACAGCAAGGTAACTAATGATAAAAGTGAGCACAAACGGTATTGCAATGATAGGAAACAAGGCCTAGGGTTCATACTTTCACTAGTGCAAGTTCTCTCAACAATAATAACATAATTGGATCATATAACTATCCCTCAACATGCAACAAAGAGTCACTCCAAAGTCACTAATAGCGGAGAACAAACGAAGAGATTATGGTAGGGTATGAAACCACCTCAAAGTTATTCTTTCTGATCTATCCATTGGGCTATTACTATAAGTGTCACAGACAGCCCTAGAGTTCGTAGTAAAATAACACCTTAAGACACACATCAACCAAAACCCTAATGTCACCTAGATACTCCAATGTCACCTCAAGTATCCGTGGGTATGATTATACGATATGCATCACACAATCTTAGATTCATCTATTCAACCAACACATAGAACCTCAAAGAATGCCCCAATGTTTCTACCGGAGAGTCAAGACGAAAACGTGTGCCAACCCCTATGCATAAGTTCATGGGCGGAACCCGCAAGTTGATCACCAAAACATACATCAAGTGAATCAATAGAATAACCCATTGTCACCACAGTTATCCCACGCAAGACATACATCAAGTGTTCTCAAATCATTAAAGACTCAATCCGATAAGATAACTTCAAAGGGAAAACTCAATCCATTACAAGAGAGTAGAGGGAGAGAAACATCATAAGATCCAACTATAATAGCAAAGCTCGCGATACATCAAGATCGTGCCAAATCAAGAACATGAGAGAGAGATCAAACACATAGCTACAGGTACATACCTTCAGCCCCGAGGGTGAACTACTCCCTCCTCGTCAAGGAGAGCGCCGGGATGATGAAGATGGCCACTGGTGAGGGTTCCCCCTCCGGCAGGGTGCCGGAACAGGGCCCTGATTGGTTTTTGGTGGCTACAGAGGCTTGCAGCGGTGGAACTCCCGATCTATTCTGTTCCCCGATGGTTTTAGGGTATATTGGTATATATAGGAGGAAGAAATACGTTAGGGGAGCCATGAGAGGCCCACGAGGGTGGAGGGCGCGCCCCCTGCCTCGTGGATTTTGTTGATTCCCTGGCGTGCACTCCAAGTCCCCTGGATTGCTTCCGTTCCAAAAATAACTTTTCTGAAGGTTTCATTCCGTTTGGACTCCGTTTGATATTCCTTTTCTACGAAACACTGAAACAAGGGAAAACAGAAACTGGCACTGGGCTCTAGGTTAATAGGTTAGTCCCAAAAATAATATAAAAGTGCATAGTAAAGCCCATTAAACATCCAAGATGGATAATATAATATCATGAATAATTCATAAATTATAGATACGTTGGAGACGTATCAGCCGCCTGGGGCTATAAGTAGGGGGAGGAGGGGGCGGCAGACGCACGCGCGCCCTCCTCTCCCTTTTCCTTTGCTATTCTTCTTCTTCTCCTTTCCGCTGCCGCGAAGTCTCTTCCTCTCGCCGAAGTGCTGCTGCAGCTCTCCGTCATCGGGCTTCTTCTCGCTGCAGCCTTCTTGCTTCACTGTGGTCCCGTCCGCTTGCCACCGCGCCACACCTCCGACGAGCTCTTTCGTCCATGGCGTGCTTACGGGCCAGCGACTGGGACGATTCCAATGTCCATGAGGATCACCTCTCTTTCCTTCATCAAACATGGCGGCTGCCTTGGGAGACGAAAGTGAAGGTGTGTGTCCCCCCCCCCCCCCCGAGGCAGAAATCTCGCCGGTGCCAGAGGACGACGAATGCATCGTCTTCCGGTCCCATTTTCTTCGCGGCTTCGGCCTTCCGGCGAGTGGCTTCTTCCACTCCTTCATCATTTCTATCGAGTCCAGCCGCACCACCTCACTCCAAACTCTGTGGTGCTGCTGGCCGCCTTCGTCACCATGTGCGAAGGCTACCTTGGTACTCTCCCCACTCTCGAGCTCTGGGGGGTGCTTCTACCTCAAGCTCGGCACCGCCGCCAAGGGCACGGCGGCCCAGTGCGGAGCCTGCATGGAGGTACAGCGTCTGGGTGCCGGGAACCGCTTCCTGCCTGTCTCTCAGCTGCAGTCGGCGAAGCTGTGGCAGATGTCCTACTTTTATGTCAAGAATATTCATCCGACGAGGGACTACATCAACTTGTCGGCTTACGTAGTCGGCCCACCTGCTGAGCGGCGCGCCAACTGGCAGTACAAGCCGAGCTCCCTATCGGCCGCCTCCTCCGCCGCCCTCACGCGACTTCAGGTGATGACGGAGTCGGAGGGCCTCAAGGGCTCGGACTTGCCGGCCGCCTACTTGGCGTGCCGGGTGCTTCCCCTCCAAGCCCGGCCCCAAATTATCAGCAGCATGAGCAGGCACCAGGACCCGTGCCGGATATGCACGTGGGAGCTGCCGGATGTGGAAGTGGTCCGGCTGGTGAACTACTTCTCCAACTGCAAGCTGTAGGAGAAGGAGTGGCAGTTTGGCAAGCGGCCATACGATCGCATGCATTCGTCGCGTGTGGTGAGTCTTGTAATCATTTCTTTCTTGATCGTTCGAGTTCTTCTTTGCCGTCTGATCAGTCAGCCAAGGCGCAGGTCTTCTCCACCCAGTCGGCCGCCAACGCTCTAGACTCGGGCCATCAATACATGCCGGATCGGTCAAGAAGCGATGTGGACGACCCCGACTTGGGGGAGGCCGCCATGGAGGAGGACGACACCACGAGTGGCGATGGTGGAGCAAGCGGCTCAGGAGGAGGAAGCGGCCTCGAGGACTGGCTGAATGACGACGAGGGGGAGAACAATCTGCGCCGTATGCACAACGCCGACAAGGCGGGCACGAGCTCTTCAGCTGCGTCGACTGCACCAGGCGGCGCACCAAAGCGCTGATCCAGCTCGTTGCTGTTCGGCAGCCGGGCGAAGAAGCCCAAGAACATGGCCGCCGCAACCAGGCGGCAGGAGGCCGCCTTGAAGGCGGCCCAATTTCAGAGGGCCCAGAAGCAACCCCCGACGGTATCTTCGTAAGTGTTTCGATCTCTCTTGCGTTTTCCTTTCTTACTTCTTGCAGGACTCCTTATTTCTTCTTGTGTTGCTCGAATAGGGCTCCGCTGTCTCTTGATCGGGCCTCGTCCGCCTCGGTGATTGGGGCAGCGGGCGGCTCTGCAGAACCCCGCCATGTGGATCTGCTCGCCGACCTCCAGGAGGCGACGAAGAGGAACACGCGGGAGGCACGCGAGGAGCGGGAGAAGGCGGAGCGGGAGAAGGTAGACACGGCCAAGGCAGCGCAGGAGGAAGCTGACGCGGCGGCCAAGGCTCAGGCCAATGCCGCGGCCAAGGAGCAGGCGGACGTGGCCGCCAAGGCGCAGGAGGATGAGGCAACCCGCGGCCGGGCTCCACAACTCATCATCCCACTGCGAGCCGTGCCACCAGTGCCGGAGAGCCAGGCGTCGACTAGAGGAGCCGATCACGACCAGCCGGCCCTCGAGAGGGGAGGAGGCGACCCCGTCATCTCGGAGGCGGAGGTGATTCCTCGCGTGCCAACTGCTGATGCCTAGGGCAGTCGGCCTGAAGCACCGCCGGTGCCGCCAGCTGGTGGTGAGTTGGTGGTGCGCCCGAATCCCGCAATCTGCACTCCGGTGCGCTGGTGTGCGGCGAAGGCAACCTCAGCGCCACAGCCGTAGGAGATCGGTACCGCTAGCGTGGCCTCGCCGGAGTGGATGCCTGGGGGCGGGACGGCTGTTTTGAACACGGCCGCGCAGGACGTCCGGGTCTGGCTCCAGGCCCAGGCTACTGCTCTCCAGCAATACACACAGGAGTTCCTAGCGACGCGGGCGGCCGTTCGGGTATGCTTCTTGTTTCTTGTTTTTGAGTCTTGTAATCTTCCGTGGGGGCACGCCAGCGCACCCACTAGGTGTAGTCCACGAGTTCCGGGCCGGCTGCTGAGCAGGCGGCCTGGAACTTCCAGGTAGGTTTCAAGTGCTAACTCGTTTTCTCTTTTATTGTCTTCGTTGCAGGATTATCACAACATCCGTACGGCCGCCTTCAACTCCCACGTCCAGTAGCTGGCCAAGCGGAACGCTGACTTGGTCGTAAGCCGGAGTAAGCACTCCGTCTTTTCTCTCGCTGGGGTGCATCAGCGCACCCGCTGGGTGTAGTCCCCGAGATTCTGGCTGACTGCTGAGCAGTCGGCCCGGATCTCCCGGCAACCACTTTGTCTTCTTTGTTGAAGCTGATGTTCTTTCTTTCTTATCCTTGCAGAGGCAGCCGCCGCGCTGCGGTAATGCCTGGGCGAGTTTGAGACCGAGCTGCGCACTAAGGAGGTGGCGCACAGTAAGGCGGCCCAGGAGTGCGACCGCTTGGTCAAGGAGCTGGCGGACCAGGCAGATCGGCACAAGGCGGAGCTTCAGAAACTGAAAGACAGCGAAGCCAGCCTCCAGGTCAAGTTCGAGACCGAGCGCTCGGGCTGGGCCAAGAAGGAGAAAGCTCTGACCAACGGCTACAGCGAGATTGAAGACATGATCGATGGTAAGTTACTTCTCCTTTTCTTTCAGCCGCGGACTGTTATATGAGCCGGCTTCTGGCTTCAGACTTCTTTTCTCTTCTAGTGCAGAGTTCTTTCCTGGTCATGCTATTGCCGCTAGCCAGGCCATCGATGCTCGCCGTGATGAGCGATGACAGGCTGGTGCAAAAGTCGCACCCAACACGCCCCGGACCCTCGGCGAGCAGCTCCTCGCCATCCAAGCTCGCCTCCAGCTGGCCCATCGGATGCTTCGCCGTCTACAGCGCATCGGGGCCCAAATGCTGACCGCCCTCTGGCCGAATGCTCAGATCCCACACACCCCCAGCCGGACTGCCGAGTGGCTGGAAGTAGCAGTCGGTCGCCTCGAGGCTTGGAAGGGCTCTGCAACTCGCGCTGGTGCTCGGAGGGCCTTGGAGTTCGCCAAGGCCTGGTATCCTGGGCTTAACTTGGCCCAGCTGGCCACCTTTCGGCAGTAAGCTAGACCGGAGTTGGTGGTGGTGGACCGCGAACTCACCCAACGCGCGGCGGCAATCGCCGAGTACACCAACACTGGTGACTTCAACCCCAAGCTGGACGAACGGGGCGCCGAGGTGCTGGCCGACTGGTTCGGGCTGAACCCAGAGGACGGCGAGGACTCAGCGGAGGAAATCGCTTCCAGCAATGAAGGCGAAGACGAGGAGGGCGAAGATGGTGAAGACGACGCGCCGGAAGACGGAGCGGACGGCCAGAACCAGCGCGATCGAGCCTCAAGCAATGAGCCACGTGTGAGTGCGCCGACTGCTACTGAAGCTGACCAGACCGAGATCCGCCAGACGACCACTCCACCAGCCGGGACCACCGACTCCACCAATCTGACGGACCCACCTGCTGCTCCTCTGGCCTAGGCGGCCAGTTTTATCTTATCTTTTCCTGCTTGTCCAATCTTTTGAACAAGTATGTTAAATTCACACAATTCCACCCACTGGGGGTGTAGTCAAACTTGTTGAATTATGGCCATGAGCCTTGCTATGTTTAAATTAATTTTATCTGCACAAGTTGTGCTTTGCCGGGTTCTAACTTGTCTTGCTTTTCTGCTCTTTTGGTTGTTTCCTTTACCGCCTTCCCTTGGCTGCCACCCTGCCAGCCAAACAGCCGCTCTGCGATCTGTGGCTGGGTCAGGGACTTGCCATTTTGCGAAGGCAAGTACTTTGGCCGCTTAGAACATAGCACGTTTTAAGTCAGAAGCCGTCCGGCCATTTTTCATGTGAGTACCATTTCCCGTCTTTAATTCCTGCCGGCTGGACAGTCGCTAAGCGAGCTGCGGCTTATGGCAAGATAGGGCTTAGATGCCGGCACACTACTTGTTCGACTGTAGGTAGCATCAACATAGTACAAGGCGGCAAGCCCCCAGGCCAACTGTTCGAACCCGGTACCGGGCGAAGGAATGAAATAACATATTCACAGGCATAAAACTTATCATATAGATAAAAGGGGTAGTCCCCGAGTGCTCCTCGAGGGACCCAATGTCTTTTCTCTTAATATAAAAGGTGGCGTGATACATACTGCGTTCAACTGTAAAACCGTCGGAGGATATTTGCGTCCCATGGGCGCTCTGTTTCTTTGCCGGAATCGTCCCTCTTGCGTGCCCTGTGCTTCTGTGCGTCAATAAGGTAGTAGGAGTCGTTGCCCAGGGCTTTGCTGATGATGAAGGGCCCTTCCCAAGGGGCCGAGAGCTTGTGTTGGCCGGCTGTTTGCTGGATCAGCCGGAACACAAGGTCTCCCTCTTGGGAGGATCTTGGCTTGACCTTCCGACTATGGTAGCAGCACAGGCTCTGCTGGTAGATGGTGGACCGGTTGAGTGCCAACAGTTGGCCCTCTTCCAGCAGATCAGTGTTGTCTTCTCGCGCCTCCTTTGCTTCCGCCTCCGTGTAGATGGTGACGCGAGGCGAGTTAAACTCGATGTCTATTGGGATGACGGCCTCAGCCCCGTAGACGAGGAAGAAGGGAGTGAAGCTAGTTGACTTGTTTGGCGTGGTTCGGAGGCTCCAGAGGACGACCAGTCGGGGCTTGATGCCGGACAAGATGAGGCCATTTGCTCGCTCGACTTGGCCATTTGACTGCGGATGGGCAACGGACGCTAAGTCCAGTCAGATGCCCTGCTCGCGCAGAAATGGGCCAAGGCGCCTTTTGCAAAGTTGGTGCCGTTGTTGGTGATGATGCTGTGTGGTATACCGTACCGTACGGTGATATCAGTGATGAAGGTCACAACAGTCGGACCATTCAGCTTCTTGATTGGCTTTGCTTCAATCCACTTGGTGAATTTTTCCATGACGACAAGCAAATGAGTCATGCCGCCGTGCGCTGTCTTAAATGGCCCCACCATGTCCAGCCCCCAAACAGCAAAAGGCCAAGTGAGGGGATGGTCTTGAGTGCAGAAGCCGGCAGATGTTGCTTGGAGCTGAATTTCTGGCACCCCTTGCATTTCTTGACTAAATCCTTGGCATCATCCAAAGAAGTTGGCCAGAAGAAGCCATGGCGGAAAGCTTTGGCGACAAGGAATCTGGAGGCCGCGTGGTGGCTGCATTCACCTTCATGGATATCTTTGAGGATTGCTTTGCCCTTGTCTAGCTCTACGCAGCGCTGGAAGACACAAGTGACGCTGCACCTAACAAGTTCTCTGTTGACGATGGTGTATGCTGCTGCTCGACGTTGCACCTGTCGGGCAAAGATCTCGTCAGCTGGTAGCTCTCCGCTCACTGGGAAGTTGAGGATGGGCTGCGCCCATGATGGTGCTTGGACTTCATCCACTGTCATTCCGGCCACTGAAACCAGGGCGGTTGGGTTGGGAGGCGGCGGGTTGAGTCGACCGCCGCTTGTTGCGTTGTTGAAGTCCCCGGGCCGACTGCTGCAGCCCCCGGGCCGGGCTCTGAAGTCCCCGGGCCGGGTGCGACTGCCACAGTCCCCGAGCCGCCTGCCGAAGTCCCCGAGCCGACTGCTGCAGCCCTCGTGCCAGGTTCTGAAGTCCCCGGGCCAGGTGCGACTACTGCATTCCTCGAGCCGCCTGCCGAAGTCCCCGGGCTGACTGCTGCAGCCCCCGAGTCAGATCCGACTACTACGGGGGCGGCCGGCACGAAGATGGATTCTGATTCCGGTGAAGGCTTGATTGATGTCTTTAGGAGGCATTGAAGGGAGACGCCGACTGATATGGCTTGGAGGGTGGAGCCGATCCGTACTAGGGCATCTGCTTGCTCGTTGTCGGCCCGTGGCACGTGAAGGAACTCGCACTCGTCAAAATATCCGCTGATCTACTGGACGAGGAAGCGGTAGCTCGCCATGTTTGCATCCTTGGTGTCCCAGTCGCCAGATGACTGTTGGACCACCAACTCTGAGTCGCCGTAGCACAGGATCCGGCGGATGTCGATCTCTTTGGCCAGCCGGAGTCCATGTACTAGTGCCTCGTACTCGGCCACGTTGTTGGAGGTGGCAAAGTGAATTTGCAATGTGTATCTGAGCTTGTCGCCTTTGGGAGAGGTGAGGACGATGCTGGCTCCCAGACCGGTGCGCATCTTCGAGCCATCAAAGTGCATCCACCAATGAGTGGAATCTGGCGCTAGCGGTAGGTACTGGGTCTCGGCCCAGTCGACGAGGAAGTCGGCCAGTGCTTGGGACTTGATGGCGGTGCGTGGCTGGTAGAAGATGGTGTAGGGGGCCAACTCGATGGCCCATTTGGACACTCGGCCTGATGCATCTCTGTTTCCTATGATCTCAGCAAGCGGTGCGGTGCAGACAACCATGATGGGGTGCTCTTGAAAATATGGCTTGAGCTTCTTGGCGGCAAAGTGCACGCCGTAGCACATCTTCTGGTAATGTGGGTAGTTCTGCTTTGAGGCTAATAGCACCTCGCTGAAATAGTACACAGGCATCTGGACCGGCTGTGCCTTGCCATCTTCTGGGCGCTCTACCACAATGACAGTGCTGACCACCCGGCTGTTGGCGGCGATGTAGAGGAACATAGGCTCTTTAGCAGTCGGAGCCGCCAGGACAGGCGGCATGGTCAACATCTTCTTCGGCTGGAGAAAGGCTTCGTCCGCCTTGTCGTTCCACTCGAAGTGAGTGGTTTTCTTCATTAGCTGGTACAGGGGAAGAGCCTTCTCACCCAGCCGACTGATAAAGCGGCTGATGGATGCCAAACAGCCGGTGAACTTCTAGACGTCTCGTAGTCGGATGGGTCTCTCCATCCTCTCGATGGCCTTGATCTGCACAGGGTTGCACTAAATGCCGCGTTCTGAGACCTGGAAGCCAAGAAGCTGGACGGCTGGTACTCCGAAGACGCACTTCTCTAGGTTGAGCTTGATTTGAAATCGGTGCAGATTATCAAAGGTTTCCTTAAGATCTTCCAGGAGGGTACCGCTCTTCTCCGTCTTCACCACAATATCGTCTACATAGACGTGGGCATTTCTGCTGAGTTGCTTGAGGAGGCACTTCTGCATGCAACGCTGAAACGTGGCACCGGCATTTCTCAAGCCGAATGTCATGGTCGCAGCGTATAGGCTCCGAATGGTGTGATGAAGGCGGTCTTCAGGCGGTCGGCTGGGTTCAACTTGATCTGGTGATATCCTGAGTAGGCATCCAAAAAACTCAACAGCTCGCATCTGGCTGTGGAGTCTATCACTTGGTCTATCCGTGGCAAAGCAAACGGATCTTTGGGGCAGGCTTTGTTGAGACTGGTATAATCAATGCACATGCGTCACTTGTTGTTCTTCTTCAGTACAAGGACTGGATTGGCAAGCCATTCTGGAAAAAAATACTTCCATAATAAAGCCGGCCTAGAAGCCGGGCTATCTCTTCACCAACAATTCTTCTCTTTTCCTCCGACAGGCGGCGGAGGGGTTTCTTGAATGGTTTCGCATCAGATCTGACATGTAACTTGTGCTCGGCAAAATCCGTGGGAACACCCGGCATGTCTTTGGGAGACCATGCAAAGATGTCCTGATTCTCACGGAGGAAATCGACGAGCTCGCTTTCCTATTTGCTATCAAGATTAGCCCCTATGACAGCGTGCCTCTCTGGGTGCTCGGGGTCCAAGGGAATCTTCTTTGTTTCTTTGGCCGGCTGGAAGGAGCCCTAAGTCTCTGACTTCATGGGGTCTGGCGATAGATCCGGTTGCTTGCTGGCCATGGCCACAGCCCGGTCAAGGAGCTTCCTCTCGGCAGCAATCACAAGGGACTCGGCCAGCCGACTGCTAGCTGCGGCATAGGCGGCCGACTTCTTGTATTCTCGGGCTACGGTGATGATGCCCTTGGTTCCTGGCATCTTCATCTTGAGGTAGGCGTAATGTGGTACCGCCATGAACTTGGCCAAGGCTGGTCGGCCAAGAAGTGCATGGTAGGGGCTCTCTAGGTCAACCGCCTCAAACCAAACTGCTTCGCGGTGGAAGTGATCTTTGTCTCCGTAGAGGACATCTATCTTGATCTTGCCGATTGGTGAGCAGGAAAGGCCAGGCACAATGCCGTGGAAGACAGTCCGGCTGGGCTGGAGCTGCCTTTCTTTAATGCACAACTTCTCCATGGTATCCCGGTAAAGGATGTTGATGCTGCTACCGCCATCTATCAGGACTCGGGAGAAGCGAGCAGCTCGCCTCTCTGTTGCAAAGGTGGCATCCAACACCAGGACGTAAGAACCAGGAGAAGGCATCACCTCCGGGTGGTCAGCTCGGCTCCAGCTGATGGGCTTCTCGGACCAGTGCATGAACTCTGGGGCTTCTGAGGCGACAACATTCACCTCTCAATGCTGCTGATGCCGGCTATGCTTGTCGTCGGCCGCACTGATGAAGACGACATAAGCTCCATGTTCTTCAGGGAATTCGTCCTGGATGGCCCCGACTGCTGGACGGGCCACCGGCTGCTGGGGAGGCGGAGCCGGCTGGCCAGCAGGCAGAGGGGGCAGCAGTCCTTCACCCTTGGAGATTCGGGTGAGCCAATGGCACTTCCGGGTGGTGTGATTGGATGGCTTCGCACCACTATGGACTTGCATGGAGCATCAAGGGTTTGCTCATAGGAGAAGGCGGGCAACCAAGATGGCTTGCCGCCCTTCTAGCACTTGGGGCCGGGTTGCCCCTCTGGCTGCTGGTCTTCGACTGTCGCCACCTGCCGGCTGGTAGAAGCTAGTTTTGGGGCCTTGCGCTTGTTGTTGTTCTGCTGCTGGCGCCGACGGGAGTCACCAGCTAGCTTTCTAGGAGCCGGAGGGAGCACCTTCCCGGACGCATCCACCTGAAGCTCCGACTTCATGGAGGAGTCGGCAGTGGCGTACTTGTCTGCTATGATCAGCAGTTTCTCGAGTGTAGCCAGCTCATTGCAGAGGAGTCGGTGCTTGAGTAGGGTGCCTTCTCTGCACCCGGCGGTGAAGTATTCTATGGCTTGCACCTCGTCCACCCCTTCGTAGCAGTTGCGCAGTTCGGCTCACCGCGTCAGGTAGTCGCGAGTGGATTCGGTACGGCCTTGGACGCACAGAGAAAGCTGGCGAGGCTTGGGCGGCCGCTTGTAGGTGCTGGTGAAGTTGCGGATGAAGACTTCTGTGAAATCTACCCAATTGTTGATGCTGTAGGGCTTGAGGCTGTTCAGCCAAGTCCAGGCCGTGCCCTAAAGCATGAGGGGTACATACTTCACGGCAACACGCTTGTTGCCGTTTGCTATGTTGACTGCGATGGAGTAGTCGACCAGCCAATCTTCTGGCTTCACAGAGCCGTTGTACTTGGGCGTGTCTCATGGGAGCGAGAACCCTGTGGGGAAGGGCTCGTCGCGAATGCGGGGGCCAAAACAACGCGGACCGATTGCATCTTCTTCTTCTAACGCCAGGGACCGAGCCAGGCGGTCGATTCGATGGCAGGCATCATTTTCTCCAATTCCTTCACGGCGGCCCAGCTGGCCGCTGAGCGTCGGGTGCTCAACAGGCGGCGGGGAAGCATACCACTCCCTGCGAGGAGGAGGAGGATGATCATCCCGCCGCTCCACTGCTCGAGGGCAGCCATTTTGGTCGTGCTCGATGGTGATGCGCATAGGCTGCGGCTAGCAGCTGGCTCTTTGTCTCTTCGATCGCGGGCGCCGCCTGCTGTCGGCGTCCGGGAGGTCGCGCCTTGGTCTCGGCGGGAGGGGGGATTTTTTTCATGCGCGCCGGGCTCTTCCACGCGGCGGCCGCCCTCCTGCTGTGCGGTGGCCGCGTCGAGGAGCTGCTGGACTCGTGCCGTCATGAGACGCTGCTCGTCACCCTCTAGGTGATCCAGCTCGTCTGCTGCCGCCTAGGCAGCGCGTAGGTTCTCCATGGATGTGGCGTAGACTGGGCGGTCGGCCCCCAGCATGCTGGCGATGGCCGCGCCTCGTAGTCGGACGGTGCCCACGCAGCTAGGCTCACCAGCAGCCGGCGTGCCACAGACAGCGCGGTCGATCTCGCACTGATAGGCCTCAGTGAGGCCCCTCATGGTGGCCATCTTCTTAGCGCTCTCGATAAGTGCGACGCGGCAAGCCTCCAGCGTCTCGTCGTTGGCGTCTGCCGCGATGGGCGCGAACAAGTCCCGCAATGCCGCCTGCAGCGAGTCTTGGGAGGCCCCACCAGAGGCTCCGTCGTGGCTGATGACGAGCACCTCCGTGACGGTGCTGCCACCACTGTCCGTGCGAGGGAGTGGGTCGTCGATGACCACTACGTTGGGTGCCAAAAGGGTTCCCGTCCAGAACAGATCTCTGGACGACGGTGCACCTAGCCCCATGGTGGGCGCCAAATGTCGGGGGTTTCGTGCGACATATGCTAAAAAATGGCTTATCATGGTGGGGGAGAGGAAGACGTCGCCGGTGCCTGGAAGCGGGATAAGGCGCAAACACGTACGCCGATGTATCTTACCCAGGTTCGGGGCTCTCCTAGGAGATAACACCCCTAGTCCTGCTCTGGGGTCTCCGCATGATCACTATCTCAACAAGTAGCTACAAGCTTGCTCCTTGAGCTGTTTGGCTAGAGGAGGAAGAAGGGCAAGGCTAGCTCTACTCCTCTCTCTATGGATGTGTATGTGTTGTCTGGGGTCTGAAAACTTTGCATGAGTGGCCTGGGGGGTTTATATAGGCCTACCCCCTAGGGGTACATTGGTAATCCGGCCGGGTGTAGGACCCGGTCATCAGTGTCTCCGGTTGCCGGTTTCTCCGCCGGCTGCTGGGGACCACCGCCTGGTGGGTCCCGCCGGCTGCCGAGCTCTCGGCCGACAGGTAGGGCCCACCGCATGTGGGTCCCGTCAGCGGCCCTGCACTGTAGCCTCGCCTCTGATGATGGAGGCCTCATCGGGGGAAGCATGGCTACAGTCCCACCGCCTGGCAGGCGCTCACTGTAGCCACACCCCATCTTATCTGGTTAATGGCGCACAGACTCCGAGGGAGGGGCAGGGCCGCCTGCCGGGAGTCGGCCTCCCCTTGTGCCGACTGATCAGGGCTCGCTGCCTTCTGGCTTCTCATGGACAGGTAGGGCTCACCACCTGCGGGCCGTCCCGAAAGCCCGTCGTGGGAGCATGGCTTCTTCTGCCATGGATGATGTCACAGGTAGCATGGCAACAGTGTTGCGCTAGGCGTGGGATGTCTGCCGGGTACACTACACCGTGGCCATGCCCTGCCCTGGATTCGGGGGTGGCAGGCCGCACTGTAGCCACGCCATGTCCCGTCGTTGTTATGAGGGTGCAAACTTTGAGGGCACGAGGGGCCGCCTACTAGGAGTCGGCCGCTCTGGCGGCCGCCTACTAGCAGTCGGCCCACTTCCTGGCCTCCCTCTAGGCTTCGCCGCCTTCTGGCAGTCGGCCGCTTGGACTAGCCGACCGCTTGACTAGCCGGCCCCAAGAAGGCGGTCCTTTATCCTTGATGTTTGAGGGGCGCAGTCGGCCCCAATGTCTTGAAATACCATGGGGGGCTGATGAGGCTACCCGTGGTCATTTACTCCGACAGTCAGTATCATCATACCTAGTTCAATCTCGTTACCGGAAAGTCTCTTTACTCATTCCGTAATGCATCATCCCGTAACTAACTCATTAGTTATATTGCTTGCAAGGCTTATAGTGATGAGCATTACCGAGAGGGCCCAGAGATACCTCTCCAAAACTTGGAGTGACAAATCCTAATCGCGATCTATGCCAACCCAACAAACACCTTCAGAGACACCTATAGAGCATCTTTATATCACCCAGTTGCGTTGTGACGTTTGATAGCACACAAGGTGTTCCTCCGGTATTCGGGAGTTGCATAATCTCATAGTCAGAGGAACGTGTATAACTCATGAAGAAAGAAGTAGCAATAAAACTAAACGATTAATATGCTAAGCTAACGAATGGGTCATGTCCATCACATCATTCTCCTAATGATGTGATCCCGTTCATCAAATGACAACACATGTCTATGGTTAGGAAACTTAACCATCTTTGATTAACGAGCTAGTCAAGTAGAGGCATACTAGGGACACTTTGTTTTGTCTATGTATTCACACATGTGTCAAGTTTCCGGTTAATACAATTCTAGCATGAATAATAAACATTTATCATGATATAAGAAAAATATAAATAACAACTTTATTATTGCCTCTAGGGAGTATTTCCTTCAGTCTCCCACTTGCACTAGAGTCAATAATCTAGTTCACATTGCCATGTGATTTAACACCAATAGTTCACATCACCATGTGATTAACACCCACAGTTCACATCGCCATGTGACCAACACTCAAAGGGTTTACTAGAGTCAATAATCTAGTTCACGTCGCTATGTGATTAACACCCAAGAGTAATAAGGTGTGATCATGTTTTGCTTGTGAGAGAAGTTTTAGTCTACGGTTCTGCACATTCAGATCTGTATGTATTTTGCAAATTTCTATGTCTACAATGCTCTGCATGGAGCTACTCTAGCTAATTGCTCCCACTTTTAATATGTATCTAGATCGAGACTCAGAGTCATCCAGATCGGTGTCAAAGCTTGCATCGACGCAACTCTTTACGATGAACTCTTTATCACCTCCATAGCCGATAAATATTTCCTTAGTCCTCTAAGGATAACTTTGACCGTTGTCTAGTGATCCACTCCTGGATTACTATCGTACCCCTTTACCAAACTCATGGTAACGTACACAATAGGTCTAGTACACAGCATAGCATACTTCATAGAACCTGTGACTGAGGCATAGGAAATGACTTTCATTCGCTTTCTATTTTATGTCGTGGTCGAGTTTTGAGTCTTACTCAACTTCACACCTTGCAACATAGGCAAGAACTCCTTCTTTGACTGTTCCATCTTGAACTAATTCAAAATCTTGTCAAGGTATATACTCATTGAAAATCTTATCAAGCGTCTTGATCTATCTCTATAGATCTTGATGCTCAATATGTAAGCAGCTTCACCGAGGTATTTCTTTTGAAAAACTCCTTTCAAAAACTCTTTATGCTTTCTAGAAAATTCTACATCATTTCCGATCAACAATATGTCATTCACATATACTTATCAGAAAGGTTGTAGTGCTCCCACTAACTTTCTTGTAAATACAAAGCTTCACCGCAAGTCTCAGATAAAACTATATGCTTTGATCAACTCATCAAAGCGTATATTCCAACTCCGAGATGCTTGCACCAGTCCATAGATGGATCGCTGGAGCTTGCACTTTTTGTTAGCACCTTTCGGATTGACAAAACCTTCTAGGTGCATCATATACAAGTCTTCTTTAATAAATCTATTAAGGAATGTAGTTTTGATTTGCCAGATTTCATAAAATGTGGCAATGGCTAACATGATTCGGACAGACTTAAGCATCGATACTAGTGAGAAAATCTCATCGTAGTCAACACCTTTAAACTTGTCGAAAACCTTTTGCGACAATTCGAGCTTTGTAGATGGTAACACTACCATTAGCGTTTGTCTTCCTCTTGAAGATCCATTTAGTCTCAATGGCTTGCCGATCATCGGACAAGTCTACTAAAGTCCGTACTTTGTTCTCATACATGCATCCCATCTCCGATTTCATAGCCTCAAGCCTTTTTGCGGAATCTGGGCTCATCATCGCTTCCTCATAGTTCATAGGTTTATCATGTTCTAGTAACATGACTTCCAGAACAGTATTCCCGTATCACACTGGTGCGGAACGTACTCTGGTTGACCTACGAGGTCCGGTAGTAACTTGATCTGAAGTTTCATGATCGTCATCATTAACTTCCTCACTAATTGGTGTAGGCATCACTGGAACTGATTTCTGTGATGAACTACTTTCCAATTTGGGAGAAGGTACAATTACCTCATCAAGTTCTACTTTCCTCCTAGTCACTTCTTTCGAGAGAAACTCCTTCTCTAGAAAGGATCCATTTTTAGCAACAAATATCTTGCCTTCGGATCTGTGATAGAAGGTGTACCCAACAGTTTCTTTTTGGGTACCCTATGAAGAGGCAATTCTCTAATTTGGGTTCGAGCTTATCAGGTTGAAGCTTTTTCACATAAGCATAAAATCCCCAAACTTTAAGAAACGACAGCTTAGGTTTCTTGCCAAACCACAGTTCATACGGTGTCATCTCAACGGATTTAGATGGTGCCCTATTTAAAGTGAATGCAGCTATCTCTAATGCATAACCCCAAAATTATAGTGGTAAATCCGTAAGAGACATCATAGTTCGCACCATATCTAATAAAGTACAGTTACGACGTTCGGACACACCATTTCGCTGTGGTGTTCCAGGTGGCATGAGTTGTGAAACTATTCCACATTGTTTTAAATGAAGGCCAAACTCGTAACTCAAATATTCGCCTCCGCGATCAGATCGTTGAGACTTTATTTTCTTGTTATGATGATTCTCCACTTCACTCTGAAATTCTTTGAACTTTTCAAATATTTCAGACTTGTGTTTCATTAAGTAGATATACCCATATCTGCTCAAATCATCTTTGAAGGTCAGAAAATAACGATACCCGCCACGAGCCTCAACACTCATCGGACCGCATACATCAGTATGTATTATTTCCAATAAGTCAGTTGCTCGCTCCATTGTTTCGGAGAACGGAGTCTTAGTCATCTTGCCCATGAGGCATGGTTTGCAAGCATCAAGTGATTCCAAAAGCTCATCAGCATGGAGTTTCTTCATGCACTTTACACCAATATGACCTAAATGGAGGTGCCACAAATAATTTGCACTATCATTATTAACTTTGCATCTTTTGGCTTCCATATTATGAATATGTGCATCACACGGTCGAGATTCAATAAACCATTCACATTGGGTGTATGACCATTGAAGGTTTTATTCATGTAAACAGAATAACAATTATTCTCTGACTTAAATGAATAACTGTATTGCAATAAACATGATCTAATCATATTCATGCTCAACGCAAACACCAAATAACATTTATTTAGGTTCAACACTAATCCCGAAGGTAGAGGGAGTGTGCGATGGTGATCGTATCAACCTTGGAATCACTTCCAACACACATCATCACTTCGCACATAACTAGTCTCTATTCATTTTGCAACTCCTGTTTTGA
The DNA here is from genome assembly GCA_021605145.1 of Aegilops bicornis. Lineage (NCBI taxonomy): Eukaryota > Viridiplantae > Streptophyta > Magnoliopsida > Poales > Poaceae > Aegilops > Aegilops bicornis. The sequence continues at coordinate 523,154,066 of CM038669.1, forward strand.
GTTACTAATCTTAGCAACTAAACCGGTATCAAGTACCCAGGGGTTACTATGAACACTATTAAAGTACACATCAATAACATGTATATCACATATACCTTTGTTCACTTTGCATCCTTCTTATCCGCCAAGTACTTGGGGGGTAGTTCCAATTTCAGTGACCATTTCCTCTACAGTAAAAGCACTCAGTTTCAGGCTTGGGTTCAGCTTTGGGCTTCTTCATGGGAGTGACAACTTGCTTGTCATTCTTCTTTAAGTTCCCTTTGTTTTCCTTTGCCCTTTTCTTGAAACTAGTGGTTTTTTTAACCATCAACAATTAATGCTCTTTCTTGATTTCTACCTTCGTCCATTTCAGCATCACGAAGAGCTCGGGAATCGTTTTCGTCACCCCTTGCATATTATAGTTCATCACGAAGTTCCAGTAACTTGGTGACAGTGACTAGAGAACTTTGTCAATCACTATCTTATCTGGAAGATTAACTCCCACTTGATTCACGAAATTGTAGTACTCAGACATTCTGAGCACATGCTCATTGGTTGAGCTATTCTCCTCCATCTTGTATGCAAAGTACTTGTCAAAGGTCTCATACCTCTCGACTCGGGCATGAGTCTGAAATACTAATTTCAGCACTTGGAACATCTCATATGCTCTGTGGCGTTCAAAACGTTTTTGAATCCCGGTTCTAAGCTGTAGAGCATGGTGCACTAAACTATCAAGTAGTCATCATACCGAGCTTTGTCAAACGTTCATAATGTCTGCATCTGCTCCTGCAATAGGTTCGTGATGTCTACCACACAACCTTCTTCTTGTAGACGTTGTTGGGCCTCCAAGTGCAGAGGTTTGTAGGACAGTAGCAAATTTCCCTCAATTGGATGACCTAAGTTTTATCAATCTGTGGGAGGCGTAGGATGAAGCTGGTCTCTCTCAAGCAACCCTGTAACCAAATAACAAAGAGTCTCTTGTGTCCCCAACACACCCAATACAATGGTAAATTGTATAGGTGCACTAGTTTGGCGAAGAGATGGTGATACAAGTGCAATATGGATGGTAGATATAGGTTTTGGTAATCTGAAAATATAAAAACAGCAAGGTAACTAATGATAAACGTGAGCACAAACAATATTGCAATGCATTGAAACAAGGCCTAGGGTTCATACTTTCACTAGTGGAAGTTCTCTCAACAATAATAACATAATTGGATCATATAACTATCCCTCAACATGCAACAAAGAGTCACTCCAAAGTCACTAATAGCAGAGAACAAATGAAGAGATTATGGTAGGGTACGAAACCACCTCAAAGTTATTCTTTCTGATCAATCTATTCAAGAGCCCGTAGTAAAATAACACGAAGCTATTCTTTCCGTTCGATCTATCATAGAGTTCGTACTAGAATAACACCTTAAGACACAAATCAACCAAAACCCTAATGTCACCTAGATACTCCAATGTCACCTCAAGTATTCGTGGGTATGACTATACGATATGCATCACACAATCTCAGATTCATCTATTCAACCAACAAAAAGAACTTCAAAGAGTGCCCCAAAGTTTCTACCGGAGAGTCAAGACGAAAACGCGTGCCAAACCCTATGCATAAGTTCACAATGTTACGGAACCCACAAGTTGATCACCAAAACATACATCAAATAGATCACGTGAATATCCCATTGTCACCACAGATAAGCACATGCAAGACATACATCAAGTGTTCTAAAATCCTTATAGACTCAATCCGATAAGATAACTTCAAAGGGAAAACTCAATCGATTACAAGAGAGTAGAGGGGGAGAAACATCATGAGATCCAACTATAATAGCAAAGCTCACGATACATCAAGATCGTGCCAAATCAAGAACACGAGAGAGAGAGAGAGAGAGAGAGATCAAACACATAGCTACTGGTACATACCCTCAGCCCCGAGGGTGAACTACTCCCTCCTCGTCATGGAGAGTGTCGGGATGATGAAGATGGCCACCGGTGAGGGATCCCCCCCTCCGGCAGGGTGCCGGAACGGGTCTAGATTGGTTTTCGGTGGCTACAGAGGCTTGCGACAGCGGAACTCCCGATTTTCTGGGGATTTCGGTATATATAAGAAGTTTTGGCGTCGGGAACAAGTCAGGGGGGTCTCCGAGGCGGCCACGAGGTAGGGGGCGTGCCCCCACCCTCGTGGGTGCCTCGGGACTCTTCTGGTCCATCTCCGATGCTCTGTGGGCTTCTTCTGGTCCAAAAATAATATCCGTCAATTTTCAGGTCAATTGGACTCCGTTTGGTTTTCCTTTTCTACGATACTCATAAACAAGGAAAAGCAGAAACTGGCACTGGGCTCTAGGTTAATAGGTTAGTCCCAAAAATCATATAAAATAGCATATAAATGCATATAAAACATCCAATATTGATAATATAATAGCATGGAAAAAAATTATAGATACGTTGGAGACGTATCAAGCATCCCCAAGCTTAATTCCTGCTCGTCGTTGAGTAGGTAAATGATAAAAACAGAATTTTTGATGTGGAATGCTTCCTAACATAATCTTCAATGTAATTTTCTTTATTGTGGCATGAATGTTTAGATCCAAAAGATTCAAGATAAAAGTTTAATATTGACATAAAAATTATAATACTTCAAGCATACTAACTAAGCAATTATGTCTTCTCAAAATAACATGGCCAAAGAAAGTTCATCCCTACAAAATCATATAGTTTGGTCATGCTCCATTTTCGGCACACAAGAATGCTCTCATCATGCACAACCCCGATGAAAAGCCAAGAAATTGTTTCATACTTTAGTAATCTCAAACTTTTTCAACCTTCACGCAATACATGAGCGTGAGCCATGGATATAACACTATGGGTGGAATAGGATATAATGATGGGGGTTATGTGGAGAAGACAAAAAGGGAGAAAGTCTCACATTAACGCGGCTAATCAACGGGCTAGGGAGATGCCCATCAATTGATGTCAATGCAAGGAGTAGGGATTGTCATGCAACAGATGCACTAGAGCTATAAATGTATGAAAGCTCAACAAAAGAAACTAAGTGGGTGTGCATCCAACTTGCTTGTTCACGAAGACCTAGAGCCTTTGAGGAAGACCATCGTTGGAATATACAAGCCAAGTTCTATAATGAAAATTCCCACTGGTATATGAAAGTGAAAAGATAAGAGACTCTCTATCATGAAGATCATGGTGCTACTTTGAAGCATAAGTGTGGAAAAAAGGATAGTAGCATTGTCCCTTTTATTTTCTTCTTTTTTTCCTATTTTTTTATTTTTTATTTTGCCTTTCTCTTTTTTGGGGGCCTTTCTTTTTTTTCTTTTTTTTGGGACAATGCTCTATTAATGATGATCATCACACTTCTATTTATTTACAACTCAATGATTACAACTCGATACTAGAACAAAATATGACTCTATATGAGTGCCTCCGGCGGTGTACCGGGATGGGCAATGAAACAAGAGTGACATGTATGAAAAATTATGCATGGTGGCTTTGACACAAATACGATGTCAACTACATGATCATGCAAGGCAATATGACAATGATGAAGCATGTCATAATAAATGAAATGGTGGAAAGTTGCATGGCAATATATATCAGAATGGCTATGGAAATGCCATAATAGGTAGGTATGGTGGCTGTTTTGAGGAAGATATAAGCAGGTTTATGTTTGATAGAGCGTATCATATCACGGGGGTTGGATGCACCGGCGAAGTTTGGACCAACTCTCAAGGTGAGAAAGGGCAATGCACGGCACCGAAGTGGCTAGCAATGATGGAAGGGTGAGAGTGCGTATGATCCATGGACTCAACATTAGTCATAAAGAACTCACATACCTATTGCAAAAATCTACAAGTCATCAAAAACCAAGCACTACGCACATGCTCCTAGGGGGATAGATTGGTAGGAAAAGACCATCGCTCGTCCCCGACCGCCACTCATAAGGATGACAATCAAAGAACACCTCATGTTTCAAATTTGTTACACAATGGTTACCATACTTGCATGCTACGGGACTTGCAAACTTCAACACAAGTATTTCTCAAATTCAAAATTACTCAACTAGAACAACTCTAATATCACCATCTTCATATCTCAAAACAATCATCAAGTATCAAACTTCTCATAGTATTCAATGCGCTCTATATGAAGGTTTTTATTATACCCATATTGGATGCCTATCATATTAGGACTAAATTCATAACCAAAGCAAATTACCATGCTGTTTAGGACTCTCAAAATAATATAAGTGAAGCATGAGATATCAACAATTTCTACAAAATAAAACCACCGTCGTGCTCTAAAAGGATATAAGTGAAGCACTAGAGCAAATGACAAACTACTCCGAAAGATATAAGTGAAGATCAATGAGTAGTCGAATAATTATTCAACTATGTGAAGATTCTCTAACATTTAAAAATTTCATATCTTGGTTTTTTATTCAAACAGCAAGCAAAACAAAATAAAATAAAATGACGCTCCAAGCAAAACACATATCATGTGGTGAATAAAAATATAGCTCCAAGTAAAGTTACCGATGAACGAAGACGAAAGAGGGGATGCCATCCGGGGCATCCCCAAGCTTAGGCTCTTGGTTGTCCTTGAATATTACCTTGGGGTGACTTGGTCATCCCCAAGCTTAGGCTCTTGCCACTACTTATTCCATAGTCCATCGAATCTTTACCCAAAACTTGAAAACTTCACAACACAAAACTTAACAGAAAACTCGTAAGCTCCGTTAGTATAAGAAAATAAATCACCACTTAGGTACTGTTGTGAACTCATTATAAATTCATATTGGTGTAATATCTGCTGTATTCAAACTTCTCTATGGTTCATACCCTCCGATACTACTCATATATTCATCAAAATAAGCAAACAACACATAGAAAACAGAATCTGTCAAAAACAGAACAGCTTGTAGTAATCTGTATCAAACGTAAACTTCTGGAACTCGAAAAATTCTGAAATAAATTGGTGTACCTGAGGAATTTGTCTATTAATCATCTGAAAAAATAATCAACCTAAAATCACTCTCCAGTAAAAAATTTCAGCTAATCTCGTGAGCGCAAAAGTTTCTGTTTTTTACAGCAAGATCGCATAGACTTCACCCAAGTCTTCCCAAAGGTTCTACTTGGCACAAACACTAATTAAAACATAGAACCACATCTAACCAGAGGCTAGATAGATTTTTTATTACTAAACAGGAGCAAAAAGCAAAGAACAAAAATAAAATTGGGTTGCCTCCCAACAAGCGCTTACGTTTAACGCCCCTAGTTAGGCATGATGATTTCAATGATGCTCACATAAAAGATAAGAGTTGAAACATAAAGAGAGCATCATGAAGAATATTACTAGAAAATTTAAGTCTAACCCACTTCCTATGCATAGGGATTTTGTGAGCAAACAACTTATGGGAACAATAATCAACTAGCATAAGAAGGCAAAACAAGCATAACTTCAAGATTTTCAACACATAGAGAGGAAACTTGATATTATTGCAACTCCTACAAGCATATATTCCTCCCTCATAATAATTTTCAGTAGCATCATGAATAAATTCAACAATATAACCATCACATAAAGCATTCTTTTCATGATCTAGAAGCATAGAAAATTTACTACTCTCCACATAAGCAAAATTCTTCTCATTCGGAATAGTGGGAGTGTCATAAGAAACTCGAATACTATAAATTGTTTCCACATTAAAAGAGTAATGTTCAGAAAAAGGGTAATCATAATCATGACAATTTTTATAAATATAATCACCACTACTTTTTATAGCATAAGTGTCATCACAATAATCATCATAAGTAGCAACTTTGTTCTCATCATAATCAATTGAAACCTCTTCCAAGATAGTGGAATCATTACTAAATAAAGTCGTGACCTCTCCAAATCCACTTTCATAATTGTCACAATCAGATTCAACACCTTCCAAAATAGTGGGATCATTACTTCCTAAAGTTGACACTCTTCCAAACCCACTTTCATCAATATAATCATCATAAATAGGAGGCATGCTATCATTGATGAAGTCATGTACCTAGGGTATGGTCATGGACCTGTCTATGGTGCCCTCTCCAAGGACATATCCTAAACAAAACACCTTTCAGTCGACCTGGAAGGATTCCACTCGACGGACCTGAAGACACTCGACCACCAGCCAACCACTCGACCGCCAGAAGATCTACAGTCAGTCTGCACGCAAACGGTCAGTCATTAAGTGGTTTTATGGTCATCATAGCACTTTATGTGGGACGTTACCAGTAACTCCCTCTGTTAATGTACCTTAATCCCTACATAACTGAGGGTTGGAGCGGTCTGGCAAACTCTATATAAGCCACCCCCCCTCCTCAGTGTAAAGGGTTCGCACCCCTGTAACTTATACGCACATAATACAGTCGACCGCCTCCGATACGTAGGGCTGTTACTTCCTCCGAGAAGGGCCTGAACTCGTAAACATCTTGCGTATACAACTACTCCATAGCTAGGATCTTGCCTCTCCATACCTACCCCCCATTCTACTGTCAGACTTAGAACCACGACAGTTGGCGCCCACCGTGGGGCAGGTGTCTTAGCGACTTGTTGGAGAAGTTGCATTTTTCCGATCCCATTCATCATGGTTTCAGGCGGAGTTTTGGTTGAGGGGTCATGAGATCCATCTCGGCGTGCTCACGTTCATCGCCGACGACTCCGCTTGGTTGCAGGAGGCTCCACTCGACGTTGACGCACTCCCCGTCCGCGGGGCAACGCACTTTCGCGCGTGCGTCCGCGGCGTCCTCCTGCGGCAGCCGTTGACCCAGTATCGGTCGGCTCCTGTGCCGTCCTCCCTCCCAGTCTCGCGCCGGCGCAAGCGCTCCAGTCGATCGAGGCTTCAGCGGTGGGTGAGGCACGCGGTGGCCCGCCAGTCGGCACTCCCCAAGTCGCGGCAATCGAGCCCGACGAATCTCTCTACGGCTTGTTCGATCTGTCGACTGGCTCCGCGGAGACTGCATCCGAGTGCGACAGCAGCGATCCAGCGGCGGAGGTTCTGATGGTCGGCGGACCACACAGTCCTCCTGGTTTTCCCCGCGCTGACGGAGGCGTTGGCGGAGGCGAGCCGGCGCAGGTTCACGAAGAGTACCAGCCCGAGCCCCTCACTTCGCTGCAGAGGGAGGAGCTTCGCCGCCGAAACATGGATGCGCTTCACACTCCTATCGTTGGAGAAACCCCCAAGGCTCGTGCCTTAGAAGATGCGTGTTTGGCCAACTTGGCTGAGCGCACTCGACTGGAAAATCTCCAGCGAGTGCTCGACGAACGAGCGCAACAACGGGTCCCGTCGTCCAGTCGACGTCAACTCTTTCCACAACCGACTCAGGTATACCGAACTCCCATTCAGAATCTAGCAGTTGCAGCCCGTATAGCAGAGTCCATTCAGCCTTCCCAGTCGGAGGCTGGCAGAGGCTTACTCCAGATCAGAGATTTGCTCCGGGCAGCAGGAGATCAAAATTCAGTCAGATCGCGATCACGGAACAGGATTCACAGCAGATCCGTCACTGCGAATACAGTCCAGTCAGCACATAGTCCAAGATCGCCCCCGAGGCATGAGGGACATGGAGGCCGGCATGATTAGTATGAGGACCGATTCGATCGTGATGATCGACGTCGAGTGCCCACTCCTCCCCTTTGGGGTGGGTCATATGCGCCTCGATAGCAAGATGACACACGCCAGCACAGTGTTGGGCGAAGGATTCCAGTCGACCCCAGGGAACCAGGCTTTGATGCGAGATCCGTCATCATTCAAGGTCTGGTCGACAGGAACAGAGCTAACCGAGAAGGCCATGACAGAAATGTGCCCATCAGCGGCAGAGTCCACGTCTCAGGACCAGAGTGTTTTAGCAGAGCCATCAGAGCTGTGATGATTCCTCCCAACTTCAGGTTGGCGACTGGAGTTAGTAAGTTCACCGGTGAGTCCAAGCCGGATACTTGGCTTGAAGACTACTGAGTGGCTATTCAGATTGGCAGCGGCAACGATGAAGTGGCCATGAAACACCTGCCTCTTATGTTGGAGGGCTCAGCCAGAGTGTGGTTGAATCAGCTAGCACCCAGCAGCATTTACACTTGGGAAGATCTCGCCCGAGTGTTTGTCAGGACATTTGAAGGAACTTGCAAGCGGCCAGCAGGATTGACAGAGTTGCAGTCGTGTGTGCAGAAGTCGAATGAAACTCCGAGGATTACATCCAGAGATGGATTACTTTGCACCACACAAGAGAGAATGTATCGATCATCGAGCGATCTGTGCCTTCAAGTAAGGCGTTAAGAACAGAGAGTTGAGTTTGAAATTCGGTCGGACCGGAGATATGACCCTGAGTCGAATGATGGAGATTTCCACCAAGTACGCCAATGGTGAAGAAGAGGATCGGCTCCGGAGTGGCAAGTACAAGTCAGCCGCTAATGAAACCGGGGGAGGGAACTCCGATGGAAAGCGAAGCGGAAAGCCGAACCAGCTGCTCTGGAGAAGCCTTGGCCGTGACTCGAGGAAAGTTCAAGGGAAGCCAAGGGCCTTGGAACCCCAAGAAAGTGATAGACCAAGATGGAAATGATGTGTTGGACTTGCCATGTCACATTCACACGAAGAAAGATGAAGAGGGTAAACTCATTTACCCAAAGCATACCACTCGACAGTGTCGGCTCTTGATTCAGCAGTTCCACGGGAAGCAGCCCAAGGACAAGGAAAAGGAGTCGGACAAAGTTGAGGACAAGGAAGATAGTGACGGTGGATACCCCCAGGTCAATTCCACTCTGATGATTTTTGCTGACGTTGAAAGCAAAAGTCGATTGAAAGTTATCAACCGAGAAGTGAATATGGTCGCTCCAGCGACACCCAGTTATCTGAAATGGTCGCAGACCGCCATCACGTTCGACCAGTCTGATCACCCGACACACATAGCCACCCCCAGGAGGCAGGCGTTGGTGGTCGACCCAGTTGTTGAAGGCACTCGACTAACTAAAGTTTTGATGGATGGTGGCAGTGGCCTGAACATACTGTATGCAGAAACGTTGAAAGGGATGGGCATTCCGATGTCCTGACTCAGCACCGGTAACATGAGCTTCCATGGGGTCATTCCTGGAAAGAAGGCTGAGTCACTCGACCAAATTGCCCTCGATGTGGTTTTTGGTGACTACAAGAATTTTCGTAAGGAAAGGTTGACCTTTGAGGTCGTGGATTTCCAGAGTGCTTATCACGCTATCCTGGGGAGGCCGGCATATGCGCGTTTCATGGCTTGACCATGTTATGTATACCTCAAACTGAAGATGCCAGGTCCCAAAGGTGTGATCACCGCCACCGCAATCGGAAGAAAGCGAAGAGTGTTTTCAGAAGGCTCTAAGATCGCTGATGCTCGGATGGCGATGGTAGAGCTGCAAGAGTACCGTAAAACTGCAGACCCGAGTGATTTGTTGCGAGCCAAGAAGCCCGCCCGGAGTCAGCGTTTGATCGTCCGGGGAAGACGAAACCGATTCATATTCACCCGGTGATCCCAATGCTGCTCCGACTCACATCTCAACAACACTTTCGACTCCAAATAGGAAGAAGCGCTCATCCGGTTCCTCCATGAGAATCGGGACATCTTTGCATGGAAGCCTGCTGACATGCCGAGTGTTCCCAGGGGACTGGCTGAGCATCGTCTACGAGTCGACTCAAAAGTTAAACCTGTCAAAGAACATCTTCGACGGTCCGCCGTCCAGAAGAGAAAGGCCGTTGGCGAGGAGGTGGCTCGGCTCTTAGCAGCAGAGTTTATCCGAGAGATTTACCACTCCGAGTGGCTCGCCAATGTTGTCATGGTCCCTAAGAAGGACAAGTCACTTTGCATGTGCATCAACTTCAAACATATCAATCAGGCCTGCCCAAAAGATCATTTTCCTCTCCCTCGCATCGACCAAATAGTCGACTCGACTGCGGGATGTGAGCAGTTGTCTTTCTTAGACGCCTATTTCGGGTACCATCAGATCCGTCTGTATGGACCCGACGAGATTAAAACAGCTTTCATCACTCCATTCGGGTGCTTCTGTTATGTCACCATTCCATTCGGCCTCAAGAATGCCGGAGCCACGTTCATGAGGATGATTCAGAAGTGTTTACTCACTCAAACCAGTCGGAATGTGGAAGCATACATGGATGACATTGTGGTCAAGTCACGGAAAGGTTCCGACCTGTTGACTGACCTTGCTGAAACATTTGCCAATCTCAGGAGGTATGATATCAAGCTTAATCCACCAAAGTGCACATTCGGAGTTCCTGGCAGAAGGTTACTCGGTTTTCTTGTTTCCGAACGAGGAATCGACGCCAACCTAGAAAAAGTTGGCACTATACTCCGAATGAAACGCCTACGGCGTGTGCGATGTCCGGCTTCTTTGGATGCTTGGCCGCTTTAAGTCGATTCATCTCTCGCCTCGGTGAAAAGGCATTGCCTCTTTACCGACTGATGAAGAAGTCAGACAAATTCGAGTGGACTCCCGAAGCTGATGCAGCGTTTGCAGAGCTCAAAGCTCTGCGCTCTACCCAGCTGGTGCTTGCTGCCCCAATCAGCAAGGAGCCGTTGCTGCTTTACATTGCATCCACAGGACAAGTCGTCAGTACAGTACTTATGGTCGAGCGGGAATAGGAAGGAAAGGCCTTCAAAGTTCAGCGCCCAGTATATTATCTTTCTGAAGTATTAACCCCATCAAAGCAAAGATACCCTCATTATCAGAAGCTTGTGTATGGGATTTATATGACCGCGAAGAAAGTTGATCATTACTTCTCTGATCATTCCATTACAGTCGTCAGCGACGCCCCATTATCAGAGATTTTGCACAACAAAGATGCAACTGGTCGAGTGGCGAAATGGGCGATTGAACTCCTTCCCCTTGATATCAAGTTTGACGCAAAGAAAGCCATCAAGTCCCAGGCAGTAGCAGATTTCATCGCCGAGTGGATCAAACAGCAATTACCGACTCAAGTTCACTCGGAGCACTGGACCATGTTCTTTGACGGTTCCAAGATGTTGAATGGTTACGTGTCTTTGGGGTAGTGTTGGTTCCCCGAGGAGATAAGCTCGGATATGTGCTCCAGATTCACTTTGATTCTTCCAATAATGAAGTAGAATCTGAAGCACCTGTTGTATGGGTTGCGTATGGCCATTTCACTGGCGTCCGTCAGCCTCCTGGTCTACGGCGACTCAGATTTAGTGGTTAATAAAGTGATGAAGGAGTGGGACGTCAGAAGTCCAGCCATGACTGGTTATTGCAATGCAGTGAGGAAGCTAGAGAAGAAGTTTGAGGGGTTAGAGCTTCATCATATACCCCGACTGAAAAATCAAGCTGCTCATGATTTGGCGAAAATAGGGTCCAAGAGGGAACCCATTCCCAGTGATGTGTTTTTGGAGCACATCCACACGCCGTCGATTCAAGAGGATCCTTTCACTGAAGAAGCCCCACAGCCAAAAAGTGCCACTGGTCCGACTGAAGTTGAGGTCCCAGCTGTGGTCGACTTGGTCATGGAAGTCGTGGTCATCACTCCCGGCTGGACGGTGCCGTACATCGCGTATATCCTAAGGAAAGAGCTCCCGGAGAACGAAGAAGAGGCTCGACAGATCGTCCGCCGATCCAAGGCCTTTACTGTGATCAAGGGACAGTTATCTGAGAAAGCGCCTTGATCGAGTCGGCAAGAAATGCATAACGCCGTAAGAAGGTCGATAATTCTTGATGATATCCACTCGGGGACCTGTGGTCACCATGCGTCCTCTCGGACCATTGTGGCTAAAGCATACCGAGCAGGATTTTACTGGCCAAAAGCAAATGAAATGGCAAAGGAAATAGTCGACAAGTGTGAAGGATGTCAGTTCTACTCCAATATGTCACACAAACCCGCCTTAGCTTTGAAGACCATTCCACTCGTCTGGCCTTTCGCTGTTTGGGGGTTGGATATGATTGGGCCACTGAGAACTGGCAGAAGCAGTTTCACTCATTTGCTAGTGGCAGTCGACAACTTTACAAAGTGGATCGAAGCTAAACCTATCAAGAACCTCGATGCGTGCACTGCTATCAGTTTCATCCGAGAGTTGATATTCAGATATGGAGTTCCGCATAGCATCATCACTGACAATGGGTCAAACTTCGATTCCGACAAGTTCAAAGCCTTTTGCGCCTCTCAGGGCACGCGAGTCGACTATGCTTCAGTTGCTCACCCCCAGTCGAATGGACAAGCAGAACGAGCAAATGGTCTAATTCTCAAAGGACTGAAACCTCGGCTGATGCGTGATCTCAAGCATCCAGTAGGAGCGTGGGTTGACGAACTTCCGTCGGTTCTTTGGGGATTGAGGACCACTCCTAATCGGTCGACTGGGAGAACTCCATTCTTTCTGGTCTATGGAGCTGAAGCAGTTCTGCCAATTGACCTGCTTCACAATGCACCCCGAGTCGAACTCTACTCTGAAGATGAAGCGGAGAGAGAGATGGCCCTGATCCGCTCGACCATCTATCAGCAAGACTTGCGTCGATTTCATGCTAGAAATGTGACGAGCCGAACCTTTCAAGAAGGAGACTTGGTCCTCCGAGTGGATCAACAGAAACCACACAAGCTCGCTCCCACTTGGGAAGGTCCCTTCATCGTCACCAGAGTTCTCCACAATGGAGCATACCATCTTTACAACGTCGATCGCCTCGATTGATGAGCCTCGAGCTTGGAATCTTGAGCTGCTCCGCCCCTTTTACACTTAAGTACTCACTCGGGTGAGATGTAATAAAAGTACTTCAGAGTTTGTTTATCAAAGACAAGAATGTTATAATTTTCCCGTGATTGTTATTACTTTTTGTTTACATAAGAAATTTCCCCAGTGGGTGGCTTAGCCAGCGAACCCGTTTCACCTAAGTTTGTAAAAAATCCTGCCGAGTGGAGAGCCAGCCTCCCACTCGGGGCTTAGCCGCGAATCCGTTTCGCCTAATTATCTTAAAATACTAACGAGTGGTGAGCCAGCCTCCCACACGGAGGCTAAGCTGTAGTCAAAGTACTCGCCTAAGTATCTAAAATCCTCTGAGTGGTGAGCCAGCCTCCCACTCGGGGCTTAGCTTCTGATCCAAGTACTCGCCTAAGTTTGAAAATCCCTACCGAGTGAGGAGCCAGCCTCCCACTCGGGGGCTTAGGTGCAGTCCAAGTACTCGCCTAAGTATTTAATACAATGTGTGCTTTGCAAGGATGACGAGGTACAGGTCGACTGCTGCCTTCCCCTTCAGAGTTACGACACAAAAATCCTCCTCGGAGGCTTAGCTGCAGTCCAGTACTTGCCTAAGTTTGAAAAATCCTACCGAGTGGAGAGCAAACCTCCCACTCGGGGGCTTAGCAGCAGTCCAGTACTCGCCTAAGTTTGAAAAATTCTATCGAGTGTAGAGCAAACCTCCCACTCGGGGGCTTAGCAAGAGTCCAAGATTACTACTAAGTTTTAAAAATCCTACCGAGTGGAGAGAAAACCTCCCACTAGGGGTCTTAGTAGCAGTCCAGTACTCGCCTAAGTTTAAAAAATCCTACTGAGTGGAGAGCAAACCTCCTACTCGGGGGCTTAGCAGCAGTCCACTACTCGCCTAAGTATCCGAAAATCCTAACGAGTGGAGAGCAACCCTCCCACTCGGGGGCTTAGCTGCAGTCAAGTACTCGCCTAAGTACGAAATCCATTCCAATCCGCAAGGACGACGAGGTGCAGGTCGACTGTTACCTTCTCCTTCGGAGTTACGCCACAAGTACAACGTGCGCTCCATCCCGATCCGCATAAAGGCGGCGAGGTCTTGGTCATTTGTTACCTTCTCCTTCGGAGCTGCGCCACAAGTACAACGTCGCTCCATCCCGATCCATAAGGACGACGAGGTGCAGGTCGATTGTTACCTTCTCCTTCGAGCTACGCCACAAGTACAATGTGCGCTCCATCCCGATCCGCAAGAACTGACGAGGTGCAGGTCGATTGTTACCTTCTCCTTCGAGCTGCGCCCGCCAAGTACAACGTGCGCTCCATCCCGATCCGCAAGGACGATGAGGTGCAGGTCGACTGTTACCTTCTCCTTCGGAGCTGCGCCATAAGAAAAATCCGAACGCCATCCCTGCCTGCAAGAACAACGAAGTCTAGGTCGACTGGATTTTCCACCTCAGAGCTGCATCTCAAACATTGAAGCATAATCCGAGTGAAGAACAAAGTTTACTCGAAGGCAAACAAAAGCATATTTCGATGATAAGTAAAGTTCGGATAACATCCTAAGGATGCAGAAGTACCCAGACCTCAAGCCTGTTAAAGTTTATCGGTTACAGGATCACTCGGCATGCCGAGGCAAATTTAAGACGAATCATAGAAGTTTTTTACTCCTCAGGTGGAGGACTGGAAGGTGCGACGAACTGGTCCAGGTCGATCCCATCAGCGATTCGGGTGGCAGCACCAATGAAAGTCTCCATGAAAGATCGGAAGTCGTACTTCTTGGTATTGGCAACTTTGATAGACGCCAGCCTTTCCTCTCGCGCCTCCTTGCAGTGAACGCGGACCAGGGACAGAGCGACATCCGCACCACATCTGGTAGAAGACTTCTTCCATTCCTGCACTCGACTTCGAACGTCATTCAGTCGAGTCATTAAAGACTCAAGGTCATTCTGAAGTGTTTCGCCTGGCCAGAGTGTTGAGTCGATCCGCGACACCGCAACCTTCAGTCGAGCGAGGTAGTCCACCATAGCAGCAACACGAGACTCGGTCGGAGCACATTCATGGCAGCTTCATCCTTCACGGGGAGTTAATGGGGTCGAGCTTGTCTCCACTCGACTAGTCTCTTCCTCAAAGTTCTGACAGAATTTTGCAAACACAACTCGAGTTCAAGCTATTGGTTCTATGATGAGTCAGTGATAACAAGTCAGTCGGATAAGAAGAATTACCTTCAAGCATGAGGAATAACTTCTTGGCAAGCCCTCCCAGATAAGCCTCTAAATCATTCCTCTTCCCTTGATTCGCCAGCCTTGTCGCTCGAGCTATCTTGTCGTTCTTCATCGGCTAACCTCCTTGTTGGCGCGTCGAGAGCAACTTTCAGTTAGCGTTCTCTTCTTCAAGTTTTCCGACTGAAGACAGCTTTTCTTCTGCGAGCTTGGTTTTGTCCAAAGCCGTTTTCTGCGCCTCGGCAAGGTCATGATCCTTCTTCTTCAGAGCCTCCTCCATTTTTTCTGCAAAATGACAGTGAGATCAGAATTAGGAAGGGACAGAAAGACAAAGACAGTCGTCAAGATCTCACCCGCCATACCTTTTGCTTCGTCTCTCGCCTTCTGCAAGTTCTCCTGAGCAAGCTTCAAGTCAAGGTTGAGCTGGATCTGTTTGTTTTCCAATTCAATATAGCGAGCCACAAGCTCGCAGGATTTCTGCAAAGAATCAATTGGCAGACATCAAAGATAGGTTACTTCGAGTGACTAAGAAAAATCATTGCGTTTCTAAGACTACGGCCGAATCAAAATATTCGACGGTAGTCTCGGGGACTACACCCGGTGGGTGCACTTAGCGTGCCCCCACCGATCCCTCTTGACTTCGGTTCGATCGATCGTACCGGAAGAGACAAAAAAGAGTTCTTGAGACTACGGTCATTTGCCGCGGTCCGCCATAGTCTCGGGGACTACACCCGGTGGGTGCACTCGGCGTGCCCCCACGGTTTCAAGATTCCATTCAACATGGTCCGACCGGACCGAGTGAAGAAGTTATCAAAGAAATATAAAGTATAAAGACTACGGTCGACTGCCCGGTGATCCACCATAGTCTCGGGACTACACCCAGTGGGTGCACTCGGCGATGCCCCACCGGTCCAAAAATTCAGTCGACACACCCGGTGGGTGTACAGATCTGAGGATCTTGAGAACGAAGAGTTTTCAGGTAGCATATCCTAACAGAACAAGTGGTGATCAACTAACCTGGACGTTGCTCTGAAGAGCTGAGCTGGCGTCGTAGGCCGCCTGGCTGGCCTCCCGGACCACCTTCACTTGCTCCATCATGATCCCCGCCTGGCTATAGCCTCCTTGGCAGCACCCACTTGATCCTCTGGGACGTGGTGTGTGGCGAAAAGGGAGGGTGGATCAGCAGTCGACGATGAAGGCCGGACACTCGTCAGCGGCACAGTGAAAGACACGGAAGTCCGAGTGGTGTTGTCACCCTCATGAACCCGCACCTCGAGCGATGCAACTGAGCGATCTTGCCGGCGGCGCCTTCTTAGTCCTCCTCCGCCTCAACGGCGCCTCATCATCATCATCAGGGAGATCAATGACATGAGGAGGGACTACAGGAAAGATTCAAAGTTAAAAACAGAAATCCAATCGACCAAAAGCAAAATCACAGCGATCATACCAAGGTTAGAGGTAACAGCATCTTCCATCTCCTGGTCTTCGTTCCTGACTAAGGTCTCGGAGGTGGCAGCGCTGCAGATTTCAGAAAATCAGTTGAGCAGTCAACAAGTCGACCAAAAGTATGTCCACGCTGAACAAGAAAACAAAAGTTCTGTTGTACCCGGAAATAGTGGGGATAGCCATCTTCATCTTAGGCAAAACCTTTGTCGGCTTTGATGGCGTCGCTCGAGGTTGCTTTGGCGCTTTCTCAGTCGGTGCCGGAGAGGTCTTCCGAGGATGTTTCGTTGACTGCCCGACAGGAGTGATAGCCTTGCCACGCTCGACCGCAGGGTCATGCATGAGCTTGGACCGCCTTTCCATGCGAGGAGGGTCGACTTCTTCCTCCTCTTCCTCCTCCTCCTCTTCGTCGGAGCCGTCGTCATCTTCGTCCTCCGCACCGTCAGATTGCCATTCCTCCTGGCTTTCACCCCCGCTCCCTTCCTCCTCCTCAACTGGTTCTTGCGCCCCGTTGGGCATCGAGTACATCTCAATGGTGACCTGGAAGACAATAAACAAGACAAAAGTCAATCGACCGATTCAAAGCAAACAAGATGGAGAAAGCAGGATAACAATCAAAGATGCAGGAATCGACCTTGTCTACTTCGTAGGACTGGTCGAGTGGCGGGATCCTCCTGGCCCCTCGAGGGTTGTCCTTGTTTCATGTGATGCCCCCAAGACATCTTTCCAGCATGGCATCCTCTATTTCCTCCGGGTGGATCCGAGTGGTGTCCTCAGTGCCGGAGTACAACCACATCGGATGGTCTCGGGCTTGAAGCGGTTGGATGCATCATCGAAGGAAGACCTCCAAGAGATCCATTCCTGTTACCCCGTCTCGAATGAAATTTGGACAACTCGTTAAACCAACACCTTCACTGTGCCTTCTCTTCCGGGATCACTTTCAAAGAAGATGGCTTGCTCACTCGGTCCATGGAAAAGCGAGGGAGTCCGATCGCCTACAGCGTTAGCTGGTCCTTGCAGTAGAACCAAGTCGACTGCCATCCACGGACTGACTCGGGTAAGATCATGGCCGGAAAAGAGCTTTTTCCTCTCATTTGGACCCCAAGACCCCCACACATCTAAATCACTTGACTTCTCTCATCACTCGGATTGGCCTTTTTCACCGTTTGGGAGTGACAAGTGAAAATGTGCTTGAAAAGGCCCCAATGAGGCCGGCAACCCAAGAAATTCTCACACAGCGACACAAAAGCAGCAAGATACACGATGGAGTTGGGAGTGAAGTGGTGGAGTTGTGCCCCAAAGATGTTCAGAAATCCCCGAAAGAAAGGGTGAGGCGGCAGAGAAAACCCGCAGTCGACATGGGTGGCCAAGAGAACGCACTCACCCTCCAGAGGTTCTGGCGTCCACTCCTTACCCGGGAGCCGCGCCGTTCCATGGAGGATCCTCCCTTCATTGGCCATGTCGTCGAGGTCCTTCTGGCTGATCGTCGAGCGGATCCAGTCGCCCTGGATCCAGCCCTGTGGCAAGCCGACCCTCGATGAGGATCCGCCCCGACTGGTCGCTCTTCCCTTCGCCTTCGCCGACACCTTCTTCGCCCGCTCCAAAGCCGCCGTCTTGTCCTTCACCATTGTCACCGACAAGACGCGCACGGAGCAGCAACGCGAAGGAGGAATCGCACGCGGTGGATGAATCTGGAGAAGGGAGGAGGAAAGGGGAACGCACTCTTCAAAAACCCCCGTCTGAGGCCTTATATGAGGTTGCTTCCGAGTGACTGACTGGTAGGCCCGGACGATCCTGTCAAATCCCGCAACAGTCTCCCGCGTGATACGTGGCAAAAAAGGCGGCGTGGAGATCGAGGCGTCCCTGCCTTATCCCGTCCGATTACTGTGGCTTCCTCCGCACCGCTCGTTTCCAGAAAATTCAAATCCCGCTAAATCCGCGCGCCACAGAGCAAATCGTCAGACAGAAGATTTCCTCCATCCTGTCACTCGGAGTTCACCAAGTACAAAAAACACTCGATAGATACAAAGAACAGATCAAGGCGACTGAAAAAGAAGTTGAAGACGTCACTTAAGCTTATTGATCCAGGACAAGACGTGCTCATTACACGAAAAGTGGGTCGGAAGAATTCTCAACTCCTTCCCCACTCAAACCTGGATCCATTCGGGGGCTACTGATGAAGTCATGTCCCTAGGGTAGTGTCATGGACCTGTCTAAGGTGCCCTCCCAAAGGACATCTCCTAAAGAAAACACCTTTCAGTCGACCTAGAAGGATTCCACTCGACAGACCTGAAGACACTCGACCACGAGCCAACCACTCGACCGCCAGAAGATCTACTGATCGATGCACGCATAAGCGGTCGGTCATTAAGTGGTTTTATGGTCATCATAGCACTTTATGTGGGGCGTTACGATAACTCCCTCTCGTAATGTACCTTAATCCCTACATAATCGAAATTTGGAGGGTGCAGCGAACTCTATAAGCCACCCCCTCCTCGGTGTAAAGGGTTCGCACCACTGTAACTTATACGCACATAATCTGATCGACCGCCTCCGGGCTCCGAGGCGTGGGGCTGTTACTTCCTCGAGAAGGGCCTGAACTTCGTAAACATCTTGCGTATACAACTACTCCATAACTAGGATCTTGCCTCTCCATACCTACCCCCCATTCTACTGTCAGACTTAGAACCACGACAATCATCATAATAAATTTGCATATCAAAACTTGGGAGGTTAAAAATATCATCTTCATAAATCATAGCATCTCCAAGCTTGGGACCAACATTAATTGCAGCAAATATATTCTCAAACATGTCATTCTCATCAAACATAGCATCCCCAAACTTGGGCCTTTTCATATTATAAGCATAATCACTCTCATCATTAATAGCATGGATAGCACCAATAGTATAGCAATTATCATCATAACAATCAGTAATAGGAGCAACATCATTTGGGAGGGATTGTTGGAAATATGCCCTAGAGGCAATAATAAAAGTATTATTATTATATTTCCTTGTTCATGATAATTGTCTTTTATTCATGCTATAATTGTATTATCCGGAAATCGTAATACACGTGTGAATACATAGACCACAATATGTCCCTAGTGAGCCTCTAGTTGACTAGCTCGTTGATCAAGCTGATAGTCATGGTTTCACGACTATGGACATTAGATGTCGATTGATAACGGGATCACATCATTAGGAGAATGATGTGATGGACAAGACAATCCTAAGCATAGCACAGGATCGTGTAGTTCGTTTTGCTAGAGCTTTTCCAATGTCAAGTATCTTTTCCTTTGACCATGAGATCGTGTAACTCCCGGATACCGTAAGAGTGCTTTGGGTGTACCAAAGCGTCCAACGTAACTGGGTGACTATA
Organism: Aegilops bicornis; assembly: GCA_021605145.1. Taxonomy (NCBI): domain Eukaryota; kingdom Viridiplantae; phylum Streptophyta; class Magnoliopsida; order Poales; family Poaceae; genus Aegilops; species Aegilops bicornis. Next base: position 523,173,810 of record CM038669.1, read on the forward strand.
AAGGTGCACTACAGGTATCTCCGAAAGTATCTGTTGGGTTGACACGGATCGAGACTGGGATTTGTCACTCCGTATGATGGAGAGGTATCTCTGGGCCCACTCGGTAATGCATCATCATAATGAGCTCAAAGTGACCAAGTGTCTCGTCACGGGATCTTGCATTACGGTACGAGTAAAGTGACTTGCCGGTAACGAGATTGAACGAGGTATTGGGATACCGACGATCGAATCTCAGGCAAGTAAAATACCGATTGACAAAGGGAATAGTATACGGGGTTGATCAGGGATGGCGCCCGCAGGGTATGGGTATGGGTGGAGCCATCCCATACCCTTACCCGTCCACCCTGAACTTACCCATCACCCATACCCATACCCGTCAAGGGTACAATTTTTTCCCATACCCGTCACCCGAGAGGGTATATGGGTACCCGTGGGTAAAAATACATGCGTTTACAACACATCACTTGAGTAGAAAATAGTTGTAAAAAGCAACATATAATCATAAATATTAATAGCAACACATTTTAAACAACAATGTACAACAACATATTGTAACAACAACACATTCTTATAAACGAAAATACTTGCCTATAAAGCGACACATTAAAATGTTAAACACTAACACATAATCATAAATAATAACACATAGGCATACACTTTAAGTTCACAAAATCATGATAAATTATAGAGATAATTTGACTACACATTATAGTTTTTACCTAAGCGTGATTAGGAGGGAAAATTAATACATTAGGATATTGAAGGAAACCCACTTGTGAACATTTTACATGGGTACATGGGTACGCGGGCATGGGTTATACGATACCATACCCGTACCCTCTCTACCCGATGGATATGATAATTTCCCATTTAAGTACCCATGGGTAAAATTTTGTCCCATACCCTTACCCTAATAGGGTTTTTACCCGCAGGGTACGCGGGTAATGGGTACCCATTGCCATCCCTAGGGTTGATTGAATCCTCGACATCGTGGTTCATCCGATGATATCATCGAGGAGCATGTGGGAGCCAACATGGGTATCTAGATCCCGTTGTTGGTTATTGCCCGAGAGCCGTCTCGGTCATGTCTGCATGTCTCCCGAACCCGTAGGGTCTACACATAAGGTTCGGTGGCGCTTAGGGTTGTATGAATATGAGTATGCAGCAAGCAGAATGTTGTTTGGAGTCCGGATGAGATCACGGGCGTCACGAGGAGTTCGGAATGGTCCGGAGGTAAAGATTTATATATGGGAAGTCTTATTTTGGTGCGTCGGAAAAGTTTAGCACTTTATCGGTATTGTACAGGGAGTGCCGAAAGGGGTCCGGGGTCCACTGGGGGTCCACCTGCCCGGGGGCCACATGGGCTGTAGGGGTGCGCCTTGGCCTATATGGGCCAAGGGCACCAAACCCAAGAGGCCCATGCGCCAAGGAGACTTGGGGAGGGGAGAGTCCTAAAAGGGGAAGGCACCTCCGAGGTGCCTTGGGGAGGATGGACTCCTTCCCCCCCTTGGCCGGACCCTTCCTTGGAGGAAGGGGCAAGGCTGCGCCCTCCCCCCTCTCTCTTGCACCTATATAAAGGGATGGGAGGGAGGGTGGCCGCACCCTGAAAGCCTGGCGCCTCCCTCCTCCCTGCAACACCTCTTCCTCCTCCCGTAGTTGCTTAGCGAAGCCCTACCGGAGTTCTGCTGCATCCACCACCACGCCGTCGTGCTGCTGGATCATCATCAACCTCTCCTTCCCCCTTGCTGGATCAAGAAGGAGGAGGCGTCATCCGCTCCGTCGTGTGTTGAGCAGCGGAGGTGTTGTCCGTTCAGCACTAGGTCATCGGTGATCTGAATCACGGCGAGTACGACTCCATCATCCCGTTCCATTGAGCGCTTCCGCCTGTGATCTACAAGTGGTATGTAGATGCAATCACTCTCCCATGACTCGTTGCTTAGATGAACTCATAGATGGATCTTGTTGAAACCGTAGGAAAAATTTTAATTTTCTGCAACGTTCCCTAACAGGGATACCTTTTTACCTTTGCTTCTTCGTCTTTTCTTTTTCTTCTTCACATCCTGTGTGGGTTTAATCCTCTTTTTGGATCTCCTTATTAATGAGATTGGTTGAATAGAAGGCTCCTCCTCGTTACCCGATTCATCATAAGAAATAATAGGAGGATATTGGGAAATCTCTTCCCTTTCATTAGTATTATCTTCATCTTCTATTTGTTTTCTTGTCTTTATGTAATTGGCAATATAAGGATTTTCAATGCAATTCACGGCACAATACATAAAAATTTCCTCTAGATCAAAATCAAGAACTTTATCAACGACAAATTCTGGCATATCCTTAGTTATACGTTTCATTTCTTCATAACCCAAAAGAAACTAAGTTCATTATGATGTGCAAGGGAAATCAAGTCATCACAATTTTTGGACACGATACGATCATGAAACAATTTGCATTGGATATTTAAATGACCACGTTCCTTGCAAAGTTCACAAGGATGATTAAGAAAATTTAATTTTTCAGCACAAACATCCAGCCTTTCTTGCAACCATTTGGTTTCTAAATACTTATGCCTCTTGCAAAATCCATCTTCCCTATTTGGTGTGTACTTGCAAACTCTATGCACTCCACAAAAGTTGGCATGCTTATAAGAGACATTTTCATCATGACTAGTGCAATCATCATTAGTACTATGGATATTCAAAGAGTTCATACTAACATAATTGCAATCATGCTCATCATTCAAAGATTTAGTGCCAAAAAATTTAGTGCATTCTTCTTCTAACATTTTGGCACAATTATTGGAATCCTTATTTTCATGAAAGATATTAAAAAGATGAAGCATATGAGGCACCCTCAATTCCATTTTTTTCTAGTTTTCTTTTATAAACTAAACTAGTGATAAAACAAGAAACTAAAAGATTCGATTGCAAGATCTAAAGATATACCTTCAAGCACTCACCTCCCCGGCAACAATGACGAGAAAAGAGCTTGATGTCTACTACACAACCTTCTTCTTGTAGACGTTGTTGGGCCTCCAAGTGCAGAGGTTTGTAGGACAGATGAAAATTTCCCTCAAGTGGATGACCTAAGGTTTATCAATCCGTGGGAGGCGTAGGATGAAGATGGTCTCTCCCAAGCAACCCTACAACCAAATAACAAAGAGTCTCTTGTGTCCCCAACACACCCAATACAATGGTAAATTGTATAGGTGCACTAGTTCGGCGAAGAGATGGTGATACAAGTGCAATATGGATGGAAGATATAGGTTTTTGTAATCTGAAAATATAAAAACAGCAAGGTAACTATTGTTAAAAGTGAGCACAAACAATATTGCTATGCGTTGAAACAAGGCCTAGGGTTCATACTTTCACTAGTGCAAGTTCTCTCAACAATAATAACATAATTAGATCATATAACTATCCCTCAACATGCAACAAAGAGTCACTCCAAAGTCACTAATAGCGGAGAACAAAGCGAAGAGATTATGGTAGATGCAGAAACCACCTCAAAGTTATTCTTTCTGATCAATCTATTCAAGAGTCCGTAGTAAATAACACGAAGCTATTCTTTCCGTTCGATCTATCATAGAGTTCGTACTAGAATAACACCTTAAGACACAAATCAACCAAAACCCTAATGTCACCTAGATACTCCAATGTCACCTCAAGTATCGTGGGTATGATTATCTGATATGCATCACACAATCTCAGATTCATCTATTCAACCAACACAAAGAACTTCAAAGAGTGCCCCAAAGTTTCTACCGGAGAGTCAAGACGAAAACGTGTGCCAACCCTATGCATAAGTTCACAATGTTACGAAACCCACAAGTTGATCACCAAAACATACATCAAGTAGATCTCGTGAATACCCCATTGTCACCACAGATAAGCACATGCAAGACATACATCAAGTGTTCTCAAATCCTTAAAGACTTAATCCGATAAGATAACTTCAAAGGGAAAACTCAATCCATTACAAGAGAGTAGAGGGGGAGAAACATCATGAGATCCAACTAGAATAGCAAAGCTCGTGATACATCAAGATCGTGCCAAATCAAGAACACGAGAGAGAGATCAAACACATAGCTACTGGTACATACCCTCAGCCCCGAGGGTGAACTACTCCCTCCTCGTCATGGAGAGCTCCCGGGATGATGAAGATGGCCACGGTGAGGATCCCCCCTCCGTGAGTGCCGAGCAGGTCTAGATTGGTTTTTGGTGGCTACAGAGGCTTGCGGCGGTGGAACTCCCGAGCTAGGTTATGTTCTGGGGATTTCTGTATATATAAGAGGTTTTGGCGTCGGGAACAAGTCAGGGGGGTCTCCGAGGTGGCCATGAGGTAGGGGCGCACCCAGGGGGTAGGGCGCGCCCCCACCCTCGTGGGTGCCTTGGGACTCTTCTGGTCCATCTCCGATGCTCCGTGGGCTTCTTCTGGTCCAAAAATAATCTCCGTCAATTTTCAGGTCAATTGGACTACGTTTGGTTTTCCTTTTCTACGATACTCGAAAACAAGGAAAAAACAGAAACTGGCACTGGGGTTAATAGGTTAGTCCCAAAAATCATATAAAATAGCATATTAATGCATATAAAACATCCAAGATTGATAATATAATAGCATGGAACAATCAAAAATTATAGATACGTTGGAGACGTATCAGTACGTCACCTAGCTGTGCATCAAGGACATAATTCTTCTGTGCGGAAATGAGGAAAATCCTCAGATCACGGACCAAGTCCACATCTTTGCTACTATCATATTTCAACTTATTTTTCTCTAGGAACATATCAAAAATAAACGGGGAGTTACATCGCGAGCTATTGATCTACAACATAATTTGCAAATACTATCAAGAATAAGTGCATGATAAATTAAGTTCAATTAATCATATTACTTAAGAACTCCCACTTAGATAGACATCCCTCTAGTCATCTAAATGATCACGTGATCCACATCAACTAAACCATGTCCGATCATCACGTGAGATGGAGTAGTTTTCAATGGTGAAAATCACTATGTTGATCGTATCTACTATATTATTCACGTTGGACCTTACAGCCTCAGTGTTCCGAGGCCATATCTACATATGCTAGGCTCGTCAAGTTTAACCCGAGTGTTTTGCATGTGCAAAACTTGCTTGCACCCATTGTATGTGAATGTAGAGCTTATCACACCCGATCATCACGTGGTGTCTCAGCACGACGAACTATAGCAACGGTGCATACTCAGGGAGAACACTTATACCTTGAAATTTAGTGAGGGATCATCTTATAATGGTACCGCTGTACTAAGCAAAATAAGATGCATAAAGGATAACATCACGTGCAATCAAAATATGTGACATGATATGGCCATCATCATCTTGTGCCTTTGATCACCATCTCCAAAGCACCGTCATGATCTCCATTGTCACCGGCTTGACACCTTGATCTCCATCGTAGCATCATTTGTCGTCTCGCCAACTATTGCTTCTGCGACTAACGCTACCGCTTAGTGATAAAGTAAAGCAATTACATGGCGATTGCATTTCATACAATAAGCGACAACCATAAGGCTCCTGCCAGTTGCCGATAACTTTTACAAAACATGATCATCTCATACAACAATTTATATCTCATCACGTCTTGACCATATAACATCACAACATGCCCTGCAAAAACAAGTTCGTCCTCTACTTTGTTGTTGCAAGTTTTACGTGGCTGCTACGGGCTTCTAGCAAGAACCGTTCTTACCTACGCATCAAAACCACAACGATTTTCCGTCAAGTGTGCTGTTTTAACCTTCAACAAGGACTGGCCGTAGTCAAACTCGATTCAACTAAAGTTGGAGAAACAGACACTCAGCCACCTGTGTGCGAAGCACGTTGGTAGAACCAGTCTCATGAACGCGGTCATGTAATGTCAGTCCGGGCCGCTTCATCCAACAATACCGCCGAATCAAAGTAAGACGTTGGTGGTAAGCAGTATGACTATTATCGCCCACAACTCATTGTGTTCTACTCGTGCATATAACATCTACGCATTGACCTGGCTCGGATGCCACTGTTGGGGAACGCAGTATTTCAAAAAAAAATCCTACGATCCCGCAAGATCTATCTAGGAGATGCATAGCAACGAGAGGGGAAGAGTGTGTCTACGTACCCTCGTAGACCGAAAGCGGAAGCGCTTAGTAACGCGGTTGATGTAGTCGAACGTCTTCACGATCCAACCGATCCAAGTACCGAACATACAACACATCCATGTTCAGCACACGTTCATCACGATGACGTCCCTCGAGCTCTTGATCCAGTTGAGCACAAGTTGGAGAAACAGACACTCAGCCACCTGTGTTTCTTTTGTGCTTGCTCTATTTATTGTTGCATTCATCATGTCATCATGCCATCATCTCATAAATCTTTTGCAACTCAACTAAATAAATGGCATGGATCTTTGATCCATTTAAATCGAGGGAATTCACATGGTGATTCTCTTTAAAACATATCCTCTCGATATTTAGAGAGCTATAGTAAATATTCCAATTATTTGGATTCACCGCAAACACACTTACAAAATATCCTAATGCCTTTGTTGTCTTAATTCTTGATCTCCAACTTTGCCATTTATTCTTTCATCATTTTCCGTAGCTCCACCAAAAATCTCAATATTTTTGGACACTTATAAATCCTTTTCCTTGTTCAAACCATTTGAATTAAATTCAAATGACTTTGAATTTAATTATTGCAATCTTTCCACACCATTTTTCTTGGAACAAGCTCATTTTATGAGTCCAAGAAAAATACCCTCTACTCAAGCTCCACCCCTAACCTCTCTTTCTTTTCCTTCTTATCTTTGTTTTGTTTTTGTTTATTTATTTTTAGAGTGAGAGAGGGCCCAGCAGGCCATCTAGGCCCACCTAACCCTCCTAAACCCTAGCCCGAACCCCCTGCTCGATCCCCTCAGCATCTCTCCCTCGATCCCTCCTCCTCATTCCCTCGCGCCGCCACCACGCATCGCACCAGGGAGAGGAGATTCCCACGCTCCTCCCTCCTCTTGCTCGCTACCTCCTCCCTCACCTGCGGCGTCCTCCTCGTCGCCCCGCGCCTCCCCGAGAGCCACCTCCGCCTCGACTAAGCGCCGCCCCTTAAATCGTCGCTTAGGCGTCTCAGGCCCTCCTCTGCATTGACCTCCCCTGCGCCCAAGCCCGCCACCGCCTGCTACCTCGCCTCCCCAACCCGAGCTGGCCGGATCCGGCCATCTTCGACACCTTGGATCGCTGGTCATGGGCGCCTCTGCTCCATTGCGGAGCTGCTCCTTTGCGGCGCCACCCGAGCCCCAAGCGTCGCCTGCTTCCTCCCACGCCGTCTGCCTCGCCTCGGTTTTCCGCGACCTGCTCGCGCCATCCTTCCCCCCTGCGCCAAGTCCGTCCGCCGTGCCACCATGCTCCATGTCGCCCTCGCCTCGTCGGCTTCTTCTCCGACCAGATGCGCCCGAGGAGCTCCCCGAGCGAGCGAGCTCGCCCGTGGCCCCTGCGTTCCTCGCGCTCGAGCGCCTTCCATGGCCTCCGCCACCCGCACCTGCTCGCGGGCGCCCTTTGCCGGCACCTTGGCGGTCACTAGCCCCTTCAGCGCCCTTTGCTCGCCGCCTCCACAACCAACGAACCAGGAACGCCAAGGCCATCTTGAGATTTTCGCCAAGTACCGGAGATCGATGAATGGTTCATCTACGTGCGTGTGTGACCATCTTGACAAGGACCCGTGTACGACTACACAGCGAACCGTGAAGTTCCACAAGATAACGTGTACCACCGTCGTCGCCCGAAGGCGTTGGATTAAATCAAGTACCTCTCCAAAAGCGAGCGTGTACAACTACTTCCACTACCGTCAGCGAGCGTCTACTTCCACTACGGCGCAGTACAACTACTTCCACTACGACCCGCGAGTACCACTACTTCCCTCGACGAGATCGAACCACTCCGAAATGCACGCTTTGAAGGTATAACCCCGAGACGACCGCCCGTGAACGAATGCATGTGTTGTATGAGATGCTCATGTTTGCACCGTGTCCGAGAGAGGTCTTTGCACGTTCCGTGTTTGCCATGTCGTCGACCCGTGGGAACCCGGTATCCGGGATCACTCCCCATCTCTTGCGTGTTCTACACATCCGCACACTTCTCGTTTGCATCGGTATCTCAATCAAGTTATCGAGATCGATATGTTGCCGTGGCATCATTTTTGAATTCATTGCCGTGGCACCCCTTTCGTTCCGCCACGGTGAAAAATGCTTCATAACATGCTCATGTCAACATTTTCATAAAATTGCTTAAAACTTGTATATGTCATCCGCATAATGATAACAACATTTAAATGTTTAAAATTGTTGTTGCATTAATTTGCTAAATGCATATGGGGATTTACCGGATTTGTTGTTTGTTATATCCGGCCCCATTTAAATTGTTTAGATGGTATAGTTTTGTTATACTTCACCACTTTCCATGTTACTCAACATTTAATATTGTTGGGTACATAAACGAGAGAACTAAATAACTCGAATGTGGTGTTTCGTCAATATGCAACTCGTTGCATATTGAGCTCCACTTAATTTGTGGTATTGTTTGTGCACTTTGCCATGCAATGCATATTTAAACCGGACATGCATCATACTTGTTTGTGCATCATGCCATGTGTATGTGGTGGTTGTTTACTATGTTGTTTGTTTCTTTCCGGGTTGCTTCTCTCGTTAGCTTGGTTTAGATTCGAGTTGTGAGGATTAGGTCCAGGCTACGTCCGTTTGTCTTCTTCATGGACTCGTTCTTCTTCCTTGCGGGTTTTCGAGCAAGATGACCATACCCTCGAAATCACTTCTATCTTTGCTTGCTAGATGCTCGCTCTTTTGCTATGCCTATGCTACGATGCCTACCACTTGCTATATCATGCATCCCATGTTGCCATGTCAAGCCTCTAACCATCCTTTCCTAGCAAACTGTTGTTTGGCTATGTTACCGCTTTGCTCAGCCTCTCTTATAGCATTGTTAGTTGCAGGTGAAGATGAAGTTTGTTCCTTGTTGGAACATGGAGATGTTGTTCCTTGTTGGAACATGTTCCCTTGTTGGGATATCACAATATATCTTATTTAATTAATGCATCTATATACTTGGTAAAGGGTGGAAGGCTCGGCCTTATGCACAGTGTTTTGTTCCACTCTTGCCGCCTCTAGTTTCCGTCATATCGGTATTATGTTCCCGGATTTTGCGTCCCTAACGCGGTTGGGTGATTTATGGGACCCCCTTGACAGTTCGCTTTGAATAAGACTTCTCCAAAGAAGGCCCAACCTTGGTTTTACCATTTGACTACCTACCACATATACCCCTTCCTTGGGTTCTGCAGACGGAAGGGTCATCTTTATTTTAGCCCCCGGGCCGGTGCTCCTCCGAGTGTTGGTCCGAACCGAAGCAACTGCAGGCCACCACGGGAAACTTCGAGGCTTGGTTTTACTCGTAGCTTGACTTATCCGGTGTGCCACGAGAACGAGGTATGTGCGACTCCTATCGGGATTTGTCGGCACATCAGGCGGCTTTGCTGGTCTTGTTTTATTCTTTGTCGAAATGTCTTGTAGCCGGGATTCCGAGACTGATCGGGTCTTCCCGGGGAGAAGGAATATCCTTCGTTGATCGCGAGAGCTTATCATGGGCTAAGTTGGGACACCCCTGCAGGGTATTATCTTTCGAAAGCCGTGCCCACGGTTATGAGGCAGATGGGAATTTGTTAATGTTCGGTTGTAGAAAACCCAAAGTTGATCTTAATTAAAATACACCAACCGTGTGTGTAACCGTGATGGTCTCTTCTCGGCGGAGTCCGGGAAGTGAACACGGTGTTGGAGTTATGTTTGACGTAAGTAGTTTCAGGATCACTTCTTGATCATAGTTGTTCGACCGTGCCTTGCTTCTCTTCTCGCTCTGTTTTGCGTATGGTAGCCACCATATATGCTAGTCGCTTGCTGCAGCTCCACCTCACTACCTTCTCCTACCCATAAGCTTAAATAGTCTTGATCTCGCGGGTGTGAGATTGCTGAGTCCCCGTGACTCACAGATACTTCCAAAACCAGTTTGCAGGTGCCGATAAAACCGTGCAGGTGAAGCATTCGAGCTCAAGGAGGAGCTCGATGAAGATCTTGTTCATTGTGTTGTTTCGTTTCAGTTGATCGGTAGTGGAGCCCAGTTGGGACGATCGGGGATCTGTGTAGCATTTGGGGTAGTCTTCATTTATTTTGGTTCCGTAGTCGGACCTTGATTGTATCTGTATGGTGTAATGCTTTACTCATGTATTGTGTGAAGTGGCGATTGTAAGCCAACTATGTATCTCTTTCCTTATGTATTACATGGGTTGTGTGAAGATTACCTCACTTGCGACATTGCTTTCAATGCGGCTATGCCTCTAAGTCGTGCTTCGACACGTGGGAGATATAGCCGCATCGAGGGCGTTATAAGTTGGTAATCAGAGCCATACCCGACTTAGGAGCCCCTGCTTGATTGAATCGCTGACTTTGTTGAGTCTAGAAAAAAAATGTTTTGAGTCTTAGGATTTTATATATCGGAGAGTAGGATTCTTTTTACTCCTTAGTCCCTTCGTCGCTCTGGTGACGCATCCTGACGTAGAGTTTTGACTCTTTCTCTTCTCAAATTTCACTAAAAAAAATTTAGGATCACGCGGGTATCTTGGAATCGTTCCGATGGTTTTGTGACGAGAACATTGTTCTTGGTGCCTCGACATTTAGGGGTTGTGGCGGTGTCCGGGGAGTTGAGCTCCGAGGTGTTGTCGTCACAATTTTATCGTTGCAGTTCTGGAATACCTGAGCTTTGCCGACATCGAAAAACTCTTTTATGCAGTTGTTGGTGAGATAACCTCGATAACCCAGTACTGGGGCGAGCTCGAGAGTATTGCCATGACTCGTATAACGGATGCTTTTCGAGGTTGAGGTAAACGATTTCCGAAGGTTTCTTGGTTATGTGTTGAAGGATGGATACAATTTGGATCTAGGTATTGTTAGTTTGGGTGATATATTTTGTGTCCCCTGTATCCCCAACACCAGATTGCATAACCAGAAAGTTTCAGGAGTTCATAAGTGGGAATTCAAGTATCACGTAGGATATCTTTCCAACAGACACATGATATGATATGGGATCTATCATATGGTTGTTTCTGGCTTATTCTGCAAGCCAAATCCTTTGTTTTGTTTTGTTTTGTTTTGTGGTATTCGAGTTGCTTCAATGCCAAGTGTTGATTCCATACCTTATTCCAAACGGTGTTCTCATATTTCTATGTGGATGCTAATCCTTCTTGTTCATCAAGGTCGTCTTTTCAATCCTTTCCAACCGTGTGCTTCTCTCCAATTAAATCCGATCATTCCAACATTCGCAAGATCAATTCTAAGCTTTTTCTCAACGGTGTTCATTTCATCCGACCCAAGTTGCCTTTGTTTTCCCGCCCTCCCACCCTTTTTCTTCAAGGACTCAGATTTCTTAATCAAGTAGCCATTTTATTGAGTGAAGTTTCTTCATTCTTTTCCATTAATGTTTTATCCGGTGATTTCTCATGAAGACGCTAAGGAAGTTTCAACCTTATCATTGTTCCATTCTAATTTTCTTCTCCGGTGGATTCAATTCAAGCTTTGTCGATCATATCTTTCCCTCATTTCAAGTGCTTTCTCATGCCAGTGCCCCCCCCCCCTAATCATTCACCTCTCGTTATTCATTTGTTCCGGAGTGCTGAAGATATCTCTGAAGATTCGTGTTTCCACTCTGCATCAATTCTAGCTATTTCGAGGTCTTACCTTATTCAGCCATTTAATTCAACCGGTGCAATCTCTCTTTTCAAACAATCGTTCAACGGTGTTTCTTTTGAGTGGGCCCTAACCCACAGGTCTTTTCCCAGGATCTTACCTGACTCTTCTAATTTATCCGGAGTGATTCTCAAATTCTTTCAAAGTTTGACGTAAGAATGAATTATCATCAGTCAAATGTCTTTCTCCAAGATCTTTCATATTCTTTTCCTGGTTGGCTCAATCTTTCTATTCTTCATTATTCGGAGTGTCTCAATAATTCATGGTGGTTCTCATCATCATTCTCAACATTTGAAGACCAAAGAAGAGTTTCTCTTAAATCTTGCTCCATTCTCTTCAAGATTCATGGTTCTAGTTTGATGCCATCCTCTCATAATGGTTTTAGATTGTGAGAATTCTTTTCACCCATCTGGAGCAATTCAGGAGTCTTTTCAGTTTGATTCTTCGGAGCCCATCATCTCAGAATTTTTCATTCCAGCTTTCAGCTCTCGTTCTCCAAATCATACCCGTGCATCATTCAAGTATTATCTAATCAGCTCGGGATCTCTGCGTTCACTTGTATCTAAATTCTCTCAAGTATCTTGGTTCATTTTCTAATTCTTCCCGGTGTTTCTTTATCTTTTCTTCGTTCATTTTCAATTCTTATGGTGGTTCGTTCAAGAGTTCTCTTCCTTCGTTATTATATAGATTCATTCGTTCTTCCCAAATCCTACCGGCGGATCGTTAAAGACCTTCCCAAGTTTGCGCCATATCTATCTTAATCCTCTCCACGAGAATAAGTAGTATGCCAAATCCATTGCTTGCCATCAATTTAATTGGTGAAGGATCAGCATAATGTAATTCTTATTCTTGTTCCATCGAGTAAATTCAATTCCTTATTTCGGAGGTTCATCAAAATTATTGATTTCATTTGTTCATATTTCTTTCCGGAGTTCCAAGTTTTCTCGGTTATATCATTTCAAAGCTTCATCTTGTCACTGCAAGGCTTCACCTTGTGTTGTCAACTTCTCTTTCTTTCTATCATCCTTTTATTTACCGGAGTTCTTCATGGAGGCTCTACATGGTGGTTCGTCAAGGATTCATTTATTTCTCGATTTGTCCTTCAAGTTTTTCTCGAAGTTAAGATCCGCCAAGCTATACTCAAAAATTAACATGGTGCTCAACACATGTTTTGTTTTGAGGAGTTCAAGCATTCTTCATCTTGCATTCCGAAGTGCAATTCTTTCTACCTTATCTCTTGAGATGGTGTTATGTCACTCTTGGCAATTTCTCTTCGTGTTTCAAGGTTCACATGTTGTCAAGAATGAGATATTTTAAATCCACCAATCTCTTCGTTGGAGTCATCTTGTGTCATGTTTCACCTAAAGCCTTCCCTAAGGAATGTTGCTATTGTGGTGCTTATCAATGATCCAAGTTTTCTCCTATTCTCTCGGCGAATCAAGTTTTCATCTCCGTGTTGCTCTCAAGCAATCAATTGTTTTTCGTTAGTGGCAGAATTTCACCTCAAGTGTTGAGATGTTTCCATAAGCCCACTACAAGCTTATTCTTTTCGTTGTTGGTTTTCCAACAACTCCGTTCTCTTCTTCTTGTAAGGGTGCTTTCCAAGCTCATTTGTGGTAGAAGTTGGCATTTTCTTCTCTTTTCTTTTCTTCCCAACCATCTAGCTTCTATTCTTTAGTTCCGGAGGCAGTGTGTTGTTGATTTCATCAAGTATCACCCCATCTTCTCAAGTTCATGATTCTAATTCCTTCCATTTACAGTCGGAGTGCTGCCAAAATTATATCATTCTTATTCATTCTTATCTCGTTTCAACCAGAGTGGTTCCAATTCCTTCTTGTCCATTGTAATCGTCATTCATAGCTTTGCAACCCCAAGGTTCACATGGTGTTCCTTGTTTCTATTTTCTCTTTGGAATGCTCTCAATTTCGTTCAACTCTATTGTGTTATTCTTCCAAGTTTTCAACCTTTCGAGGTTCATTGGTTTCACTCGTTTGTCAAAGAAGCAACTTTGTCTTACCTCTTTCTCTTCCGCTTCTCTCCGGCGCCATCCTAGATCTCGGGACGAGATCCTCTCGTAGTGGTGGAGTGTTGTGACGCCCCGAGACCGATGCTCGAGAAGACTTCTAGTTATTCCGAGTTTCGCCGTGTGTTTCTTTTGTGCTTGCTCTATTTATTGTTGCATTCATCATGTCATCATGCCATCATCTCATAAATCTTTTGCAACTCAACTAAATAAATGGCATGGATCTTTGATCCATTTAAATCGAGGAATTCACATGGTGATTCTCTTTAAAACATATCCTCTCGATATTTAGAGAGCTATAGTAAATATTCCAATTATTTGGATTCACCGCAAACACACTTACAAAATATCCTAATGCCTTTGTTGTCTTAATTCTTGATCTCCAACTTTGCCATTTATTCTTTCATCATTTTCCGGAGCTCCACCAAAAATCTCAACATTTTTGGACACTTCTAAATCCTTGTCCTTGTTCAAACCATTTGAATTAAATTCAAATGACTTTGAATTTAATTATTGCAATCTTGCCCACACCATTTTTCTTGGAACAAGCTCATTTTTATGAGTCCGAGAAAAATACCCTCCTACTCAAGCTCCACCCCTAACCTCTCTTTCTTTTCCTTCTTATCTTTGTTTTGTTTTTGTTTATTTATTTTTAGAGTGAGAGAGAGCCCAGCAGGCCATCTAGGCCCACCTAACCCTCCTAAACCCTAGCCCGAACCCCCCGCCTGATCCCTCGGCATCTCTCCCTCGATCCCTCCTCCTCATTCCTCACGCCGCCACCACGCATTGCACCAGGAGAGGAGATCCCCACGCTCCTCCCTCCTCTTGCTCGCTACCTCCTCCCTCACTGCAGGCGTCCTCCTCGTCGCCCTCGCCTCCCAGAGCCACCTCCGCCTCGACTAGCACCGCCCCTTAGTCGTCCGCTTCCGCGTCTCCGACCCTCCTCTCAGATCGACCTCCCTCGCCAAGCCCCGCCACCGGCCTGCTACCTCGCCTCCCCAACCCGAGCTGGCCCGGATCCGCCCATCTTCGACACCTCGGATCGCTGGTCATGGACGCCTCTGATCCATCGCCGGAGCTGCTCCTTTTGCCGAGCGCCACCCCGAGCCCCAAGCGTCGCCCCTGCTTCCTCCCACGCCGTCCCTGCCTCGCCTCGGTTTTCCCGCGACCCCGCTCCGCGCCATCCTTCCCCCCTGCGCCAAGTCCGTCCGCCGTGCCACCATGCTCCATGTCGCCCTCGCCTCGTCGGCTTCTTCTCCGACCAGATGCGCCCGAGGAGCTCCTGACAGGAAGCGAGCTTCGCCCGTAGCCCCTGTGTTCTCGCGCTCGGCGCCTTCCATAGCCTCCGCCACCCGCATCTGCCATGCGGCGCCATCGCCAGCGCCTTGGCGGTCACTAGCCCCTTTGCGCCACTGCTCCGCACTGCCTCCACAACCAACGAACCAGGAACGCCAAGGCCATCTTTGAGATTTTCGCCAAGTACCAGGAGATCGATGAATGGTTCATCTACGTGCTTGTGTGACCATCTTGACAAGGACCCGTGTGCGACTACACAACGAACCGTGAAGTTCCACAAGATAACGTGTACCACTGCCGTCGCCCGAAGGCGTTGGATTCGTCAAGTACCTCTACAAAGCGAGCGTGTACAACTACTTCCACTACCGTCAGCGAGCGTCTACTTCCACTACGGCACGAGTACAACTACTTCCACTACGACCCGCGAGTACCACTACTTCCCTCGACTTGATCGAACCACTCCGAAATGCACGCTTTGAAGGTATAACCCCGAGACGACCGCCCGTGAACGAAGGCATGTGTTGTATGAGATGCTCGTGTTTGCACCGTGTCCGAGAGAGGTCTTTGCACGTTCCGCGTTTGCCATGCCGTCGACCCGTGGGAACCCGGTATCCGGGATCACTCCCCATCTCTTGCGTGTTCTACACATCCGCACACTTCTCGTTTGCATCGGTATCTCAATCAAGTTATCGAGATCGATATGTTGCCGTGGCATCATTTTTGAATTCATTACCGTGGCACCCCTTTCGTTCCGCCACGGTGAAAAATGCTTCATAACATGCTCATGTCAACATTTTCATAAAATTGCTTAAAACTTGTATATGTCATCCGCATCATGATAACAACATTTAAATGTTTAAAATTGTTGTTGCATTAATTTGCTAAATGCATATGGGGATTTACCGGATTTGTTGTTTGTTATATCTGGCCCCATTTAAATTGTTTAGATGGTATAGTTTTGTTATGCTTCACCACTTGCCATGTTAATCAACATTTAATATTGTTGGGTACATAAACGAGAGAGAACTAAATAACTCGAATGTGGTGTTTCGTCAATATGCAACTCGTTGCATATTGAGCTCCACTTAATTTTTGGTATTGTTTGTGCACTTTGCCATGCAATGCATATTTAAACCGGACATGCATCATACTTGTTTGTGCATCATGCCATGTGTATGTGGTGGTTGTTTACTATGTTGTTTGTTTCTTTCCGGGTTGCTTCTCTCGTTAGCTTCGGTTTAGATTACGAGTTGTGAGGATTCGTCCGACTACGTCCGTTGTCTTCTTCATGGACTCGTTCTTCTTCCTTGCGGGATTTCAGGCAAGATGACCATACCCTCGAAATCACTTCTATCTTTGCTTGCTAGATGCTCGCTCTTTTGCTATGCCTATGCTACGATGCCTACCACTTGCTATATCATGCATCTCATGTTGCCATGTCAAGCCTCTAACCATCCTTTCCTAGCAAACTGTTGTTTGGCTATGTTACCGCTTTGCTCAGCCTCTCTTATAGCGTTGTTAGTTGCAGGTGAAGATAAAGTTTGTTCCTTGTTGGAACATGGAGATGTTGTTCCTTGTTGGAACATGTTCCCTTGTTGGGATATCACAATATATCTTATTTAATTAATGCATCTATATACTTGGTAAAGGGTGGAAGGCTCGGCCTTATGCCCAGTGTTTTGTTCCTCTTGCCGCCCTAGTTTCCGTCATATCGGTATTATGTTCCCGGATTTTGCATCCCTAACGCGGTTGGGTGATTTATGGGACCCCCTTGACAGTTCGCTTTGAATAAGACTTCTCCGTAAGGCCCAACCTTGGTTTTACCATTTGACTACCTACCACATATACCCCTTCCCTTGGGTTCTCTGAGACTCAAGGGTCATCTTTATTTTAGCCCCCGGGCCGGTGCTCCTCCAGTGTTGGTCCGAACCGAGCAACTGCAGAGGCCACCACGGGAAACTTCGAGGCTTGGTTTTACTCGTAGCTTGACTTATCCGGTGTGCCCCGAGAACAAGGTACGTCGACTCCTATCGGGATTTGTCGGCACATCGGGCGGCTTTGCTGGTCTTGTTTTATTCTTTGTCGAAATGTCTTTTAGCCGGGATTCGAGACTGATCGGGTCTTCCGGAGAGAAGGAATATCCTTCGTTGATCGCGAGAGCTTATCATGGGCTAAGTTGGGACACCCTGCGGTATTATCTTTTGAAAGTCGTGCCCATGGTTATGAGGCAGATGGGAATTTGTTAATGTCCGGTTGTAGAAAACCCGAAGTTGATCTTAATTAAAATACACGAACCGCGTGTGTAACGTGATGGTCTCTTCTCGGTGGTCCGGAAGTGAACACGATGTTGGAGTTATGTTTGGCGTAAGTAGTTTCAGGATCACTTCTTGATCATAGTTGTTCGACCGTGCCTTGCTTCTCTTCTCGCTCTGTTTTGCGTGTATGGTAGCCACCATATATGCTAGTCGCTTGTCGCAGCTCCACCTCACTACCTTCTCCTACCCATAAGCTTAAATAGTCTTGATCTCGCGGGTGTGAGATTGCCGAGTCCCGTGACTCACGGATACTTCCAAAACCAGTTTGCGGTGCCGATGAAACCGTGCAGGTGGCGCATCCGAGCTCAAGGAGGAGCTCGATGAAGATCTTGTTCATTGTGTTGTTTCGTTTGAGTTGATTAGTAGTGGAGCCAGTTGGGGACGATCGGGGATCTGTGTAGCATTTGGGGTAGTCTTCATTTATTTTGGTTCCGTAGTCGGACCTTGATTGTATCTGTATGGTGTAATGCTTTACTCATGTATTGTGTGAAGTGGCGATTGTAAGCCAACTATGTATCTCTTTCCCTTATGTATTACATGGGTTGTGTGAAGATTACCTCACTTGCGACATTGCTTTCAATGCGGCTATGCCTCTAAGTCGTGCTTCGACACGTGGGAGATATAGCCGCATCGAGGGCGTTATAGCACCGCAAACGGCTAAGACAAATCTTGGAGTGCATTTGGGGTGCCCCCTGCCCACGTATATAAAGGAGGCAGGGAGAGAGGCCGGCCCCCTAGGGGCGCGCCAAGAGTATGGAGTCCTACTAGGACTTCCATGTCCTAGTTGGAATCCCTTTCCTTTTCGGAGTAGGAGAGAAGGAAAGAGGGAAAGAGAGAGGGAGTAGGAAAGGGCAAGGGGGGCGCCGCCCCCTTCCCCTAGTCCAATTCGGACCCATGGGGGGCGCTACCTCCCCTTGGCCTACATCCTCTTTTCCTGTATGGCCCAATAAGGCCCATTACTTCTCCCGGTGAATTCCCGTAACTCCCCGGTACTCCAAAAAATACCTGAATCACTCGGAACCTTTTCGATGTCCGAATATAGCCTTCCAATATATGAATCTTGACCTCTCGGCCATTTTGACACTCCTCGTCATGTCCGTGATCTCATCCGGTACTTCAAACGAACTTCGGTCATCAAATCACATAACTCATAATACAAATCGTCATCAAACATTAAGCATGCGGACCCTACGGGTTCGAGAACTATGTAGACATGACCGAGACACATCTCCGGTCAATAACCAATAGCGGAACCTGGATGCTCATATTGGCTCCTACATATTCTACAAAGATCTTTATCGGTCAAACCGCATAACGACATACGTTGTTCCCTTTGTTATCGGTATGTTACTTGCCCGAGATTCGATCGTCGGTATCATCATACCTAGTTCAATCTCGTTACCGGCAAGTCTCTTTACTCATTACGTAATGCATCATCCCATAACTAACTCATTAGTTACATTGCTTACAAGGCTTATAGTGATGAGCATTACCGATAGGGCCCAGAGATACCTATCTGAAACTCAGAGTGACAAATCCTAATCTCGATCTATGCCAACCCAACAAACACCTTCAGAGACACCTCTAGAGCATCTTTATAATCACCCAATTAAATTGTGACGTTTGATAGCACACAATGTGTTCCTTCAGTATTCGGGAGTTGCATAATCCCATAGTCAGAGGAACATGTATAAGTCATGAAGAAAGCAGTAGCAATAAAACTGAACGATCAATATGCTAAGCTAACGAATGGGTCATGTCCATCACATCATTCTCCTAATGATGTGATCCCGTTCATCAAATGACAACACATGTCTATGGTTAGGAAACTTAACCATCTTTGATTAACGAGCTAGTCAAGTAGAGGCATAATAGGGACACTTTGTTTTGTCTATGTATTCACACATGTATCAAGTTCCCGGTTAATACAATTCTAGCATGAATAATAAACATTTATCATGATATAAGGAAATATAAAATAACAACTTTATTATTGCCTCTAGGGCATATTTCCTTCACCGTTGTCTACCATATTCTGGCCATTGGCTTTCTTTTATAAAAAAATGATTACGCTTAGATTTTGAAATTGTTCTAGCGATGCTTGCTTATTAAATTCTTCCTTAGTAAACTTTAGTATGTTCTAAAAAAATTATGTGTACTCACAACTTAGTGTCCCCTGCTAAAAAGATCTCCCATCTTCTTTGATTATTGCAATAGATCACCTGAGCTAACAGAATAGTGGATTATCAAACTTCCAAAAGTACAGTACTTAAGCATCTGTAGGTCAACGAAGTTGCTTTCTTGATTCTTTCAAATACATGCTACCAGCCTACCACATGCTAGATTTGGGCTCTATTTTGATTTCAGTATGATCATGAGAGAAAATAAGCCATTTAAATTGAGTGCATGCAAATATTTTGTTTCTCGTTCTGAGCTTCTGTCACATCGATGAACAGTGGATATGGAATAGAAAACGTAACCAGCTTTCCCCAGGTGAAGAATTGTCTACAAATGCGAGCCTCGGGTACATCCTCCTCAAGTTACTTATATCGCTAAAAGACCCGATCCATTCAGTTGTTCTCCATTTATCCCTGAAGATAGCAAAGCATGCTTTATTTTGTTTACAAAAAACTGTTGCAGAATCAGTTTAATTTTGTTGGTGGGCAATGCCTCTATATTACCGGGTACATACATAGCCTCTATATTACCTGAACAATTACCGAAGGGTTTAGTAGTAGGAGCAATTTTATCTGGAGTACCTTGTACGTAGAATGAGCTGTCCACTGCATAGACTGTTGTTTCTTTCAATTTTGGTTCCATAACATATTTCTGGTTTTATGTTTAAAATGATGTCAGAACTAGAAATTGGGCCCATATATCTGTTATTGAAACTGAAGGTTCACCATTAACAATGGTATATCGTTCCCAAATCTCCTGTTTAAATTAGATGATGGTCGACTCCACTGCAATCTTAAGTATGTTGTCTACTGGATACATGGTTGATGATCTTACATAAGGGTAAGTCTGCACTCTGCACAGGTTCAACGTTTTTGATAAAATGACTTTTGTATTTAATGGTAAATGCAGCTTACTTAAGAAATACGATCTATTTTGTGTACCGGTGGCCCATGTCTAGCTCTGATGTTCAAATGTACAAAATCTGCACACATTCGATCCCGTACAATCAATAATATTTGTTCATGAGTTCATTAGTGATGTTCCTTGCGTATCTTAGTGTTTCTATGACTACTCATTGCCCACCATTAAATATCCAATATTGGATGTTTGCTATGTAAGATAACTTTGTTGATTTTTGCTGATGTTGCTGCTTCTATTGGATGCCTGTTGTTAGTTATATCCAGTAAGTGATGTTTGCTTTGTAAGACAACTTGTCGATTTGTGTTGCTTCTGCTGCTCCTGCTACTTCTGTTGGATGCCTGTCGCCAAGATGAGTGTCGTGTGTTGTGGTCTGGAAGTGCTATTGACTGAAGAATAGCTCATGGAACTTGGTAATTCACAAGTCCACTCCTTGATATACTAGCTTTTTGTTGCCTATGGTTGTCATAAACATGTGCAAGTGCAGATGTGCAAGCAACATTCACCAAGTGCATGTTTGGAGTCTTGATCTAGAATTAATTTTCTTAACATTATCCACTAATATCTTCTCAATTTAATCTGCATCATTACTCTAAATGCTCGTTCAAGTTTTGTACAGTATCTTTGAAATTTGTGTGAACTCCATTCTCATTTCTCAGGGGCGCTGCAATGATACGAATGAAAGCCTTTTTATTTGCAAGTTGATAGACTACACCTTGATACATATAGTTAGAAGGCACTGACCTATTCTGCTGATATTGTAGCATGTTCATTTGGATTAGTGAGATACACATACTCTCTTTCCTTCTCTAATATGTCACTTTGAGTGTGTTACTTTGCATTTTCCATTGGTAATACAAAAGTATTAAAACTTAATTGATTTTCTTTTTTTTGTGGGTAAAAAAATTAATTGATTTTCATTTTACAATATGGCATTTGTTCTTTGAGTGCAGAGATTCAAAGATGATTAGTACTCAGTTTTCATGGTCATTAAATTCGAGTGCTCAGTGCATGCTATTCTAAGCTTAATCAAATAACTATGAGTAATCTCTCCCTAATCTCTCCCTATATATATATAATAATAATAATAAAGCACGGATTGAGTCTCTCGGGTTCACCGTCGTGGCGTTTTTACACAAAGGCCCCTGTGGTTTTTAGGAGTTAACCCGCAATCACGTCCCAAATAACGGTTCGTTCGTTGGAAAAAAGGAAAGGTCACCCGCACGCCTACGCATCGCCCCATGGCTTGCTGGACACGCTGCGGGCCACGCCGTCGGGCGCTGCCTCGTCCGCGCGCTGTCAAGGCCGCCGTCGACTCGGTGCTTGCGCTCACGGCACGCGGGCAGTCGCGCTGGAGCCGCACCATCCTGCTGGCCGGCGCCGCGTCCTGCCGCCACCGCGTGCTCATCAAGGCAGGCGGGAAGATCCAACACTACCGCCACCCGCAGGCGCGCGCCGCGGCCGCTGCGTCCAAGGCCATCGCCCGAAGGAGGCAGTTTGTCCATTTACCCCTCAGCCCCCGAATCCACCCTCGCCTCCTCGAGCCGCTTCCGACCCATACGCTGCGGTCCTGCGCCACTGCCTGTAGATGGAGCGGAAGCGGCTGCGGTCGGCCATGGATAGCACGAGGCAGTGTATGCCGGGTGCTCGATGAATAGCTTGACGGGCAGAGATGGGGACGAGCAGGCAAGGTTGCTAGGGGAGGATGTGCCACGGGGGCATGTGAGGTCCTGCACGGGAGGCAAGATTGGCGAGGGACGCAGGGCCGCACGGAGATGTGAGGTCGCCAGGGGGAGGGCTCAAGGAGTTCGCTGGCAGTCGGGAGGGGTGTCGACTGTCGACCCTGATGTAGGAGGGTGCAGGCGATGCAGATGAGTGGGCAGCATGCAAGGCGTGGAAGATTGCAGCTGCTCTCGGTTGGAAAAGAGAGACATAGAGAGGAGGAAATTGTCCTGTTGCGGACTGATTTGCTATCGCATCAGCTGTTGAAGTAGTGCAAGCCATGGCTTAGAGACCAAGTAACATAGATTCATTGAGAGAGAAATATTGCTTTGGCATGATGCTGCTGCTTTTCGAGTACTGCTATATGTTACTGATGTCTGCTAGATGTTGAGAGGAGAGCCTGTGAGACTGGTGATTTATGTTGTAACTAACTAATTTTGTTTCACTGAATTTTCTCCTTTTTGTTCTCACTTCAGTTGACTCTTTTGATTTGTTCATTCATTTGTATCTGTTTTAAAAGAAGTTCATAGAGAGTTTTTTTAACACAGTTCATAGAGAGTTGTTGCTGAAGAAAATCAGAGAAGTAGGGATGAACGTCATCTATATGAAGCAGATTTGGTGGGTTTATTTGTTTGTTCTCAACTGTCATTCGGTCCGTAAGTGTGATGATTCATTTAATTTCATTTTGGTTCTGCAATCCACAATGGTGAGCTCAACTGTAGTTGTGCTTGTAGAATTTATTTGGTGCAGGTATAATTGTATAAATACCTTCGGTACCTTGCAATACCATGGAATTTCTTGAACATTGATTGACGCCATGATTCATGTGTTTCTAGAGGGAGCACTAGCAGAGGGAGGCGGTTGAAATGCTAGAAGAAATCATGCTAGGTGAAGCAACCACCGCAGAAGAAAAAATGCAATAGCAAAAAGAAAAAGAAAAAGTAGAGAAGATGCATCATTGTAGTGAGAGGAAAAGATAGAGAGAGTGTGGCAGAGAAAAGACTGCCGCATCCCCATGGCGCATCAGCCAATTTTTTTTTCTTGTGCAAAAAAAATAAAAATGCTACTCATATTGTGGTTAGACCTATCTGTGGATTAAGAAAAAAAAACTAGGAGGTACTATGCAAGGTATCATAATAAATAGCAAGACAATGTTGTTGTATTGAAATTTTTGAATAATCCCAGTGTTTCAAAATTACAATTCTTGGGTAGGAAGAGCTCAAATGACTTATACTTACAAACATCGATAATTTTCTCCAGCTTAACTCTACAAAATCACCAACAGTACATAGTCAAAAATGACCGGAACTTCTTGTCGGACGACTACTGCCAATCCGAACGCTTATGTCCTCGTGCCTCTAGGAGGATCTCGACCCGGTCCACCGTTGGTGAGTATCACTAGCGTTGACCCAGACGCTTCTATCACAAATTTTATCTTCAATATCAAATATGATATGTCTCATTTTCAGATTAAAAACATCGGCCTGCCCACGTATCTGGTGGAGCCGGCAAAATAATGAATAACTTATTGGTAAACAAAGAGGCGGTGAACAACACCGAGAGGTGGGAATGGGAGAGGAACTTTAGTGCTTACCACAAAATATTTAAAAGCATTCATCACCTTTGCCTTGTGGCAACGCACGGGCATTAACTATTCGTTAATTGTGTCTCTGATTTTTTTCTCAGTCACTGAAACTGCCCCTGAAGTTGAAGTAAATTACCTATCCCGCCACCCGTAATTAAAAATAAACTCTTCATTAATTATTTCTCTGAATTTCTCATCTGCCATCGAAAATGCCCCTAAAGTCGAACTAAATTAGCCACCTCAGCACCCATAAAAGTAAAAAAAATAGAGTTCCTTCCTTCTAATTATGCGTACGTCATAGAGCCCTCCAGTTTTTATACATCGTGAGACCGTCCTTTTCTTTTTCCTTCTCATGCACATCTGTACTTCAAAAATATACACGCATCAAGAATCAAGTTCAACATTGATCAATTGTGAGCATGTTAGAATGCACGTGTCTTACGTCCACATGCGCGCCGGCTGGTGCACAAATATTCAAATGCGTGTATATACATACCCCATAAAAAATACGTCTATATACACATAGTGAATATTTGGAACTTGATTTGAAGACTATAATTTTATTATCCCGTTGCAACGCACGGGCGAAAGGAAATAAAAGAAGAAAAGTCAGTCTTCACTCAGGAAAGGAAAGAAATTAAAAGGGGGAATAAATATAGCCTTGCCTCAAGAAGGAAAATAATTAAATGAAGGAATAAAGTCCGCTTTATCTCCGAAAGGAAAGAAATAAAAAGAGGAAAATTCCCCTTGTGCCTGACGAAGGAAAAGGTATTAAAAGAATGGAGGAATAAATTTAGCCTTACCTCAGGAAAAAAGATTAGTTCGTCTTGCCTCCGAAAAGAAAGGAATAAGAAAAATGCCCCTCATGCCTGTTAAGGAGAAAAAAGCTTGGGCGTGCATACCTTGCACTCCAAATCCAATTATCCAATTACTCATAAAAAGTGCTCATCTTTAATTGTTTTTGTGTCATTTATGCATCTTAAAATATTTGTGTAGTGCTAACAAAAGTGTTCATTTATCAAAATAATGTTTCTATAATTTACAAAATACTAACTCTTTTCTCAAAATGAAAAAACATGTAACTCTAAAAAGTGTTCTCATGCTTAAAAATATATTCGCAATTTAAAAAATATTCACTCTCTTAAAAATATTATGTGATTTAAAAAGTGTTTGTGTTTAAAATAGAATGTTGATGCATTTAAAAAAAATACCATTTTAAACCGAGAGGGCGTAAGAGGGATGGTGTATGAACTAGGCGTAGGACATAGCTCGGGAAGGACACCTGTCATGCCTAGCTCGACGATATTAGTTTTAAATCTATTAGACGTTGACTTGCGATGGCGTGGTTTAGTGACAGGTATGAGTGCGGTGGCCGAAATTATCACCTTGGGATTGACCACGTTAGGACACACTGCGATCACTTGGACACCGTGACATGATCGGTGAAGGTTGGAAGAAGAATAAGCGACAACACGGATGAGACACTATGTTCAGATAGATAACATAGACCTACAAAGGGGTTTTGAGTCGTGCTTATTGTGACAGGAGTGTGATTTTTACTCCCGTTGCAACGCACGGGCATGTTTGCTAGTAATAATAAAACACGGATAATAAAGAGAATTAGGTTTCTGTCGTACGTCAGAAAAAATACCCTTAAAGTTAGCAAAAATTACTCACCAATGCCACCCGTAAGTGGCAAAAAACGGTTCACGCATTGCACTGTTGCTTCTGGTTTATATAACCCGAGATCCCCTAATATAACATGAAGATACGCTGAGCGCAGTGGCCAGCGCCGCACGTCTCCACTACGGAGACCCGGGTTCGATCCCCACTCCCCTCCTTTTTTCTCTCGCAAGCGCGCCTACTCTTCCCGCACACGGTAATGGGCCGGCCCATTTGCAGGTTCCAACGTCCCTGTTTTCTATTTCATTTTTTGCCTTTTACGTTCTTATTTCTGTTTTAATTTTTTCTCGCAAGCGCGCCTACTCTTCCCGCACACGATAATGGGCCGGCCCATTTGCAGGTTCCAACGACCCTGTTTTCTATTTCATTTTTTGCCTTTTACGTTCTTATTTCTGTTTTAATTTTTTTTCTTCTTTAAATTTATTCGTGCATTTCCAAAAAAAGAAAATTTTCAAAAAAAAAAGTCTTGAAACACATAAACTGTTTGTGAATTAAAAAACATTCGGAAAATCATAAAATGATCATGATTTCTAAAAATAAAAAATGTTCATGATTTTTTAAAAATATCCAGTATTCAAAATATATTAGGGAATTTAAAAAATGTCTATTAAAGATTGGAATATGTTCGCAAAAATTAAAATAGATCCATAAATAATGAACATAACGAACCGTCAGAGGAGATCTGTAGGGTCGCTTCATGATTGTATTCAGTCCCTCGATTTGGATAAAAAAGTTTTCCATGTCTTGTACAACGCTGAGCCCTCGAAAATTGACACAATTTTCTATGGGTTAATTTTTATAAGCTATATAAAAATGACTAAATTTTATTTTGCCTTCGTACACAGCTATATTTTTTTGGTACCACATTACTGATTATTATTAACACCGCTACGCTAGGTCAAGGTGAGGCACTCACTCATCAGTCTAGCTCATGCAGTGTCCATCAATGCAGTTTGATCACCGACATTTTTTTCGTTATGGCGGCGTTAGAAAATCAAGTCGTGATGAGACCATCACATTTTTTTAAATGACTTTTTAAAAGTCCCTTATCTCGTCATGACATCACCCAGACATACTTTATGAAGTTACATTCTAAAAGTCCTTATCTCATCCTGGCATTTGGTTCAGATTTTTTTTATATCTATCGTACGTGCATAATCTAATAGCTTTTCTCCCCTTGCAACGCACGGGCATATTTGCTAGTCTCTCCCTAATAATAAAGCACGGATTGGGTCTCCGGGTTCACCGTCACAATGCGCTTTCTTCTTCCCATGAATTTACGCTTTCAGTATTTTTTAAAACACATCCATATTTTTTCCAAAATCCAATTCCAAGGTGGTACTAATCTATCTATATATATCATAATTCTTTCTGCAAGTTATTATAGTCACGTATGCCCGTCCTTTCACGTTCTTTCGGACTATTACAGCAGCCCATATATGTTTCCAGCCAACCAGCCCACGTTTTCTTAGTTTGTGGATCCATTAAGAGGACGTAGTGTGTAGGGCACCACCGTCGCTGTCGCCGTGTATGTTTGGGACATAATCATTATACGAGAACTATTCCAATACGAAGTCATGAGTGCCCGACCCGGATTTCACACAGAATTTCATTGTTAAAAGATGAAAGGCTCGACCGGAAATCCAGCTAAATTGCGCCTCTCGCCGGCCCCGCTGTCCCACGCACAGTCGTAAGCACTCCCTCCACGCGTTCCACGAGCCATGCACCAAGCGCCATCGTGGACGACTCGAGCGACCGGCCACCGACCACCACGTTCAATCTGCAGCCCAACCCGCCACCAAGCGCACGCCGCTGTCCCGATCTCCTCCGTCGCCTCTCTTCCCCGACGCCACCAGCTCGACTCGCAAATGCCATGGCGCCCGCTGCCTACCTTCGCTCGCCCACGCATCGCGGAAGAAGACCATGCATGGCAGGCACCATGAACCGAGTCGGCCTGCCGCCAGGACCAAAGCCCGCGAAGGGAGCCAGCATGTTTGTTGCGGAGCACGATGGCGCCGCGCCGGGGAACGACAGAGCTCGGGTTGGAGATCCGGGTGGTAGAAGTCGGAGAGGACCAGCCATGGCTGCCAGTGACAAGGAGCTTTCCGCGTCGGCGAAGGGGCGCGATCGGAGAAGCCCACCGCCCAGATCACTACGCCATGTCGTCGCCGCCGGCTATCTCCACAACGAAACCACCCCGCCTCGATTCCCAGCTTGCAGGCATGTGCGGATGTGCCCAACCACGGGCAGAACAATCACGCGACAGCACGCGTCATCTTCCTTGGCGCTGATTATACTGGCTTCTCGGTTTCTTTTGTACGTGTGCGTCATAACCGTGTGCAGTTTTGTATGTGGCTCATGTACGTGCGTGCGCGTGCTAAGTTGCTAATATGCTCGGCGGCATTCCGCAGAGACCGCAGGCCATCTACACGGCGGCCGTCATCTCGCCAGAGTCTATGGCGACTGCTCTCCTTGTCGTTCATCTATGATGGCGATGCTGTCTCTACCTTCTCCAGTCTTGCAGTACGAGGAAGCACCCAGGTACCGTGGTACGTGTGTGACTGTGCTAATAGCTATATCTATACCAAATTCATGTATTATACAGGAGAACTCCAGTTCCTTTGTCTCTTTTCTTTAATTTTTCTGTAGTTTATTTTGTATTTCTGGACATCAATGAAAAAAATTCAACGACTCCATCTATAAAACAAACCGACCCCTTAATTTATTTTTCTCAGTTAATTTTGTTTTTCATCAACTTAGCAATGGTTCCACCCAAATCCTTCTAAGAAAGCAGTCCGTTTAATTTCATTCTAATTTTTTAATTCTTCTTTAGGTCAACAAAGGAGTCCCCTGCAAAAAAGAAAAAAACAAGGAGTCCACAAAAAAAATAGAGGAAAAAATTGTGTCCACACAAATTTCACTTGGAAACCGTGTAAGCTTCCTTTAATTAGTTCATAGCTCAGTTTTCCTCAGTTTGTTATGAACTTCTGTTATTTATGGCATATAGATGAACTAAATGACTAGATTCTGGTGGGCAGGCATAGGATAAAGGCCACGGTGCAGAAGTTGCACCATGATTGATATGCTCAGTTTCAGGCTTAAATTTAGCTTTTATGTAGCATGGTAAATTGTGGTCACTATATATATGCTATATCCTCAAAATTGTGTTCTTCTGGTTTTCAAAATTGCATGGACTAGGATTATATTCTGGTACTGTTGGAAGTGGAAAGATATAAACCAAGTATAAGAAATCTGAAGTAAAGAGAGATCCAATGAATTAAAAGATATTGGAGTTAATGGCGATTATTGTGTATTTGATACATAACGATCTATTCAGACAATCTTCGGCCCAGTAACCGAATCCTTGGTACCACAGCTCTCCACGCAAATGGATACGTTAGGTAATTCTTTCCAATAACATTCTTCGATTGAAGGGAGGGATGCCTTTTCTCAACAGCGATTCAAACAGTCCCTGAAGTTAAAGGAAATTGCTCACCATACCATCGATAAGTAGGGAAAAAAACATCGATCCTCCCGTACGCCACTTAGCATGCCGCTGCCCGAGGTAGCTTATTGTTTTTATACTTACAAAAAGTTTTTTGAGTCATAAATAATTTTGTATCCGTTGCAACGCACGGGTCCTTTTGCTAGTAATCTATCCCTAATAATAAAGCACGGTTTGACTCCGTGGGTTCATCGTCACAATACGTTTCCGTCCAGTCGTAATACACTTTTACGATTTGTATAGACAAAATCGTTATAAACGAGGTGGTACTAATAGCATATTCGTCCGACCTGATTCGTTTTCCATATCGCTGGAGTTTGCACCGCCTGGGCCGAGCTCGTGCGCCACCCACCTATCCTGGCCCATTTAAGACACATCGAAGCAAAAATATTGCTGGCGCAAAGAATCGAACACACAACCTCATGCTGAATAACTAGCGTCACTACCATTGGACTAGCGGTGGTGGGTTGATCGTTAGCAGCGTTGCTGCGGATAAGGGAGCTGTCTCGGGGATTTTGTTGCACCGCTGCTGGATCTGCTATGAAGAAGGGAGCTCTCTAGGTAAGGGTTTTTGGTTCTTGTAATAATAAAACACGGATTGACTTTATCGGGTTCACCGTCACAATACGCTTCTTTCCATGAATTTACGCTTTTAATTTAAATTTAAAACATATAGATGAGGTGGTACTAATTCTGAAACGAGGCGACGTGCATCAAACGTTGGTGGGTCTGCGTTATTGGGCCTGTAAAAACTTAAGTATGTATCCCGCCCGGTTCCGTCACGTGGCCCGTAACAGATGCTGATTCCTGATCTGACCAAACATGTCTCCTGCTCAAGATCGATATAAAAAGCCAGCCCCTCGCAACCGGGCCTGGCACAACACGCGATGTATGCCGGCGCTCGCACGGCCGCCCAAGTAGGCGCCATGATTTGGGCGACGAAGTTGGCCACGACTGGCGCCACCGGGTGCGCACCGCTCGTGCTCTACGCCGTGCCGTCCAAGACGCTGCTGCTGGGCATGGGCTTCTTCTACCTCCGTCGCCCCAGGTTCCGCGACGACATGCCCTCCGCCGGCTTTAACTTCTTCTGCCGCCTGTCGTCGCTCTCCGACCACTACTAGAAAAAGAGCTATAAATGGGATTGACACTAATGACGCACCAGACAGTTGGTGCGTCATTAGTATATACTAATGACGCATCACCTGCTGATACGCCATTAGAGTTGAAACTACTAATGGCGCATCAGGCGAAGGGTGCGCCATTAGTATCAAAATTTTTTTTTTGAACTAGTCACCGTCTAAATACTAATGGCAAGATTCAGATAAAGTGCGTAATTATTATTTTTAAATACTAATGACGCACCCTTCCGAATGTGCGCCACTAATGTTGTTTTTTTTATTATATTTTTTATTCCTTTTTTTGCAATACTACTAATGGCGCACTGATCAACCGTGCGACATTAGTATTTTTTTTTGCAAAACTACTAATGGCGCACCGCCAAAGTCTTGCCATTAGTAACTGGATTACTAATGACGCATTTAGTCTTCAGTCGCCATTAGTAAGTGGACAGCAACTAGATATTTTGGACAGCCTCTTCTACCCACACTCACTTTCTCCTCACTTCATTCTCTCCACCTCCTCCTTGTCTCGGGTGCCTCCTCTTTTTCACCTCATTTTCACCATAGATTCATTCAAATTAAGTGGTTAAATTACCTTGTTTTAATAGGTAAATAAGGGGGAAAGCTATATTTATGTTGTTCTCCCTACAACAACGTGCACATGCACTTTTTATGGCCTAGCTAGATCTATGTATGTTCGTGGTGTTGCATATGTTTGTGGTGTTGCATATGTGTTTGTGTTTGGAGGTGTACCGGTATTTGAAATGTGATAGTTACCAATATTTTGCCGGAATGTTGATTCATTTCCGTTTAGTGAGAATTTTGGCATTAAGCATTCTTTTTGTCCTATTTTTAGGGAAAGTCATGCCAAATTTTTGTTTGGTTCTAAAATATCGTTTTGCTCTACCGCATTGACCATGGTCCGCATACGATGACCGAAGGCATCGTGAATAGGTTTTTGAGGTCCGCGAAGGCCGAGATGCTTCAAAAGAACGAGGCGGAGATAAGATGTCCGTGTCGAAGATGCAAGTCAAGAGCCTTATTGCGGACCCGGATTCCGGCAGGTGCGGGACCACCGCTCTTGCGTGGTTTCATGGATGGCTATCGGTGGCAAGGTGATGAAGATGACTACGAAGTCGTCCATGGGGGGCGGGCAAGAAATGAGGAAGGGCAGCAAGACAACCACCGCGGCTCGGGCGGGCGAGAAGACGAAGAATTCCCAGGAGATGATCACGACGGTGATCTTGTACACAAATCATCATGTAGAAGATGCAGGACATGATGATGAGGAAGATGCGGAGCAGGCGGCGGGCATGATCATGAAGATGATGATCTTGCGGAGCGACGACGCTGGACCATCAATGGGCTGGGTGCGGGACCCTCATATTCAAGAGCTGCTTCTCAAGCGACGGATAACGCCAGAGCTGCCGCCCGAGAGAAAGCCAAGATGGATCAACTTGAGTTAGACGCGGTTACTCCATTGTATGAAGGATGCAGGCCGAGGATACCCGCTGAAAGTAACGCTCATGGCTCGAGATGAAGGTAAAACACAAAATGGCGGCGCGTAGCTTCGGCGAGAACATGTCATTACGCACGAACGTTTTCCCAAGGGGAACAAGTGCCCGACCAGTTTGGAGGAGGCGAAGAAAATCGTGTGTCCTCTCGATTTACCGCACGTGAAATACCATGTGTGCATGAACAATTGCATCATTTATCGGGAACGAGCACGTGGAGTCTACCATATGTCCGGTGTCTTGGCGTCACTCGATACAAGAAGAGGAAGAAAGCTCCTCGAAAAGTGGTGTGGTACTTTCCGATCACTCCTCGTCTGCAGCGGTATTTCGCGGACCCTAAGGTAGCAAAGCTCCTGCGTTAGCGCCGGATAGGGAGGAGAAGAAGCGAGAAGATGACGCAAATGATCCGGAGATAGATAAAAAGACAAGATCTTTGAGTCACCCTAAGGATGCGAGCGGTGGCAAGCGTTGAACTTCAAGACTTCGGAATTTGGGAACGATCCAAGGAACATCATCTTTGGGCGCGAGCACCGATGGAGTCAATCCGTTTGGCAGCCGGAGAAGCACACATAGCACTGGCTGTGTTTGTGTGGATGTACAACCTTCCCCGGTTGTGCATGAAGAGGAAGTACATTCACATGAGTATGCTAATTGAAGGGCGAAACAACCAGGAACGACATCAATCAGACCGGGCTGCTGAAAGAGGAGCCGGAGAGAAAGAATATTTCCCTATGAGAGCCGTGACCGCTCACGACGGTGCACGACTATCTCGATTACGGATATCTCGTGGGGCGGGTAGTCCACGGATTTTACGGATGCGTAAGGTGCATGGATGACACAACGTATCGCCAGCTAGATAGAGATCTCGGGTCTTGAAAACCGTGTTCATGGGACATCGAAGGTGGCTTCGGCGATGACCCGTGGAGGAAACGCAAGGATCATTCGATGGTGAAACCGAACCCCACGCCCGATGTACGAGGAGCGGCGAGAAATAGACAAGCTGTTGAAAAATTGGAAAGACTGCCCACCGCCGAAAGAAGCAAAAAGGCGCCAGAGCCGGAAAGAAGCGAAAGGCGCGAGCAGCTCTTGAAGGTATGGAAAACAAGGTCTGCTTTTACGGGACTTGCCGTCTTTGGAAGATCCACCGTGTGCCTCACGACCTTGATGTCATGCATATCACGAAGAACGTGTGCGAGTCCGCGGTACCTGCTCAACATGCCGTAGAGGACCAAAGATGGGTCGAAAGCAAGGCGGAACTTGAAATCAATGGGCATCGTGAGAGCTTCACGCTAATGATGATGATGATAATGATGATGAGGCGAAGCAGACACGTAAAGTCGTCGCCAAAGGCAAAAAGGCCAAGAAGACCGGAAATGACTACCCTCCAGCGTGCTTCACTCTAAGTCGAGGAGGAGATCGAGCAGTTTTTCACCTGCCTCCTAGGAGTAAAACTTCCTTACGATTCTGGGAAGATAAGCGAGATACCTAGACCCAGTGACGAAGTTCGTGGGATGAAGTCTCACGACCGTATCACGTCTTGATGACGCAGAATACTTCCAGTTGCAATCCGTGGGATCATGGACACGCCGCGTCTGCGGAAACGCTATTTGGCCTATGCAACTTCTTCGACGTCATCTCTCGGAAGTCGATTGGCGTGAGGCAACTCGAAGGCTACGAGGAAGAGATCGTGGTGATACTATGCGAGCTTGAGATGTACTTCTCGCCCGCATTCTTCGACGTTATGGTGCATCTGCTGGTCCATATAGTGGAGGATATCATCCAAGCTGGGTAACGTTCCTACACGGCATGATGCCGTTCGAAAGGATGAATGGTGTCATCAAAGGATACGTTCGCAACATGTCACGTCGAAGGAAGCATAGCCATGGGCTTTCGACCGAAGAGTGCATCTCCTCTTTGCATGAATTATCTAGGCATCGAGAACCCGTTGGTCTGCCCGTCAACAGCACCTCGGCAGGCTCATTTGGATGGGGTTACCGTGAGGGTCGTCGCGAAATGCATGTCGACTTCGAGGGTCGACTCGCCGACTTTGAAAGAGCAAACCTAGTCGCGCTACAACACATAGACGTGGTCGATCCTTGGGTGGTAGAGCACAAAACCTTTATCAAGAAGACATACAATGACCGAGGCCAACAGAGGACGGACGGAGATATACTCAAAGAGCACAACTCATGTTTCACGCGTTGGTTCAAGCAGAAGCTTCTGTCGTACCCTTTACATGAGGATTCTTCCGCGGAAGAACAACTCATATTCGCCTTGTCACAGGTATGCCGAGCACAACCTCGATGACCTATGAGGCGTCACGATATCAACGGCTACACATTCTACACCGAGGCCAAGGACATGAAGAGCGATGGTTATCGAACTCCGGAGTAACGATGGAATCCTACACCGTAACGACAAGGACAGATACTACGGAAGGATCGAGGAGATCTGGGAGCTGAGCTACTGGAGAGAAGGTCCCAATGTTCCGTGTCGGATGGGCCAAGAACGTCATAAAAGAAGACCGGTATTTCACCACCATGGTTATACCCGAAGCCAAATCAAGACCCGCATAAGCGTCACCCATGAAAAATGAGCCATGGGTCTTGGCTTCCCAAGTGGACCAATGCTTCTTCATTACCGACCCGCCAAAGCCCGGTCGTGTTGTCGTGAGGAGAGGCAAAAGGAAGATCATCGGAATGGATGGAGTAGCCAATGAGCAAGACTTGACAAGTACGGCGACCGAGGATCGAACATGACGACGATGATGAAGTAGCAGCATACACCACAAGAAGAAGCAGGACCACCCTACCTAAAGGACGTCCGTTCCATAGAAGAACTCCATTTGCGAAAAAGAAGGGCAAGAAGATTGTGAAGAGATAGCTAGCTAAGATCGATTGTATTTAAATCGTAGACTTCATTTCTCGATTGTATTTCATGGGCACTTTTTGAACTATCATGAATATTTTTTAATTTCATGGACACTCGATCTCGATCCCCCTCCATCTCGATCGCTATCCCACCTCGCCAGACCCGGTCCACCGTCCGCCGCCGCCGACCCCCCGCACCCCTCCCCTACTCAACCGCCGCCGCCGACCCCCCGCACCCCCCGCACCCTCCCCCGCTCCACCGGCATGCATTACTGTTTGATGATATTTTAAAAAAATTATTACTGTCTTATAAAAAAAATATTACTATTATGATTTAAACAAGTTTGAACATATTTAAACACAAATAAGTATCAAACAGCATTTTAAATGCATAAAAAAATCGTGGAGCCTGGGAATCGAACCCAGGACCTCTTGGTGTGAGAACTAGCTGCTGACCAGTCGAGCTAGTAGAGAAGACTTGATGTGTATCAGGTCAGGTTGTAGATAACCCTGTTGGCTCGAAAGGTAAGTAAAAAAATACTAATGGCGCTTTGGGTGAGGTGCGCCATTAGCATGTATGTACTTATGGCGCACCGAGGGGTGGTGCGCCATTAGTATTGTGCCGCCCCTACTGTATCGATCCCCTCTCTCTCCCTCGCCCTCGCGCGATCCCTTCCTTCCCTCTCCTCTCCGGCGCCGCCGCCCGACACCAGCGCCGCCCGTCCACACCACTGTCGCCAGCCACCACCACCGTCGCCCGCCGCCCGCCGGCCCGACACCAGCGTCGCCCGTCCACCACTGCCGCCCGCCGCCCGACACCACTGTCGCCCGCCGCCCTCGGCCTTCGCCCGACACCTGCCGCCCGTCCACACCACTGTCGCCTAGCCGCCGACACCGTCGCCCCGCCGCCTCGTCCGCCCGACACCAGCGCCGCCCCGTCCACACCACCGTCGCCAGCGCCGCCCCGACACCACCGTCGCCCCGCCGCCCCGACACCAGCGCCGCCCCGTCCACACCACCGTCGCCAGCGCCGCCCAGATCGGCTTCTTCTTCTTCAACTTCGCAGAATCGTCGTTTTGATGGTAAAATTCCGCACCTTGTTTGGTCTATTTTGATGGTAAAATTCTAGTCACATATTATTTGGTGAACCTTTCTCTTGAGTTCATGGACAAAGTTGCCCCAGTGTTCATTGTTTCCTTTAGTAGATCTTTTAATCTTCTTAAATCCACATGATGGTTGTGAAACTGCTGCAGATGACTACATAACCGCAGTATAACTTCAAAATCAAACATGATTTTAAGCTAACTATTTCTATTGTCAGCCCACCATCCTTCTCTACAATGTTTAGTTATGTTGATGATTGTTATTCTGTACCTTTAGTGATTATTATGGAGTTGAATTTTCCTAATCAAGTTGTCCTTGCATATCAGTGTGTTAAGAAGCTTATAACCATAGCAGTTGAATAGGTCGTGCCCCAATAATTCTCAGAGTATCTTGCCAAACTAAATTGTAGAACAATCAGATCATTATTGTCCTTTCAATGATTTAGACTACTTATATGTGATATCTTTGAAGAGAATAAGCGCTGAAAGCGTGCTTGCATTTTCTATAGCTGGTTCATTGTGTTACACAGTGCTTTCATTATTGTACATGATGCTCGCTGTTTAATTCTAAAGTGGTTATTGTTTTGATTACTCTTGAAAGATCTGTTCGAAGGAAAAATAAACTTCTGATTTGTTGAAATTCTGCTTTTTGCAAAGAAAAGTGAAACTACAAGTAACTTGTGGCAGCTATTTAGCGATAAACTTTATAAACTGGACTGTTTAGGGGTGCTCTGAAATAATAATATCAGAAATGTTATAGGAAGTTTTCTAATAACCTTTGTTGTACGTATATTATCATCACAAGAGAGTTAATATTTTCTTTTGGTCCTCCCTGGCAGGTACGTGTTGCTGATGGAGCTCATTTGACTGAATTGGCTAGTCCACATTTTGAGGGGCTGCAGTTGAATAATACAACTCCTTTTGGTAAGGATGTTAGGCACGATGGACATGGTTTGGTCAAGTGCAAATTGAAATGGGAATTGGGTAGGCAGTTAGGCATGATGGCTGGTTGTTGCCGCCTGTTTATTTTAGTCGAGGACCATGTCTGATTGCTTGCACGCATAACACTCACTCAAGAATATGATTCTTTTACCAAGTCAAATGTTACATTGTGAGGGCGACTAGTTCTGCTCTAGCTGGCATAAACACATCAATGTGGTGCTACCAGCTCTCGAACCGACAAGAAAATTGGTTAACTGTACATACATAACATGTCACGGTGGCAATTCATATGCTTAAATTGGTTAAATTGGTTAAATTTTTTCATAAACCTGAACAAGTGGTTGAGCCTAAGACATGCTCTCTTATGCAAAATTGCTGAATGCCCATGGGTACAATGTAGGTGTCGCCGAGCACCACCACCACCCGGACCTCGTCAGCCTCCTCCTCCCTGCGTGGTGAGCACAAAGCAAACTGTTCTTTCGCCATTTTCTTCAACATTTGTCACAGATTTCCTCCTGGCCATTTCAAACTATGATATACAAAATGAGTCTCAATGTAGTCTCCGGGTCTTTTACAACTCTTTAATATAATTTTGTAGATTCCTCCCACTGGACTTGATTAAAATATATGAATATGATTAAAATATGATTACCGCTTTGCCAATAGATTCTTGCTCCCTTCACCTGCCTTCTTGTATGATTACTGCTTTGCCAATAGATTACTAGGTTGTTTCACGATGTAGGGTTCAGTGTTTCCTCGTCACCATGCATGTTATTATATATGAAAAGAAGGCTCTTTGTCTATGCAGAGTATGTGTACAAAGTTGTGAATTAACAAAAGAATTCTGTACTTATTTTGCTGCACTCCACTGTGCTTATAGTTGGACAAAGCACTTGGATAATTGGGCTTGGTCATCATCAGCAGCATCACACATGCAATTTGTTTTAGTGTTTGTTTCATAACATATGTGGACCCATATATCAATGACTGATATTCTCTAATGCATAAACTTTGATCAATTTTGAGTAATTGCTTAGAGGGATGATCAAGTTGGCAGCAAATGTATGGTAGATTGGACATGAACTGTCTTTGGGAGACTACAATAGAAGCACCACTTTGTGTGCAAACATAGAAAAAAAATCAACGACAGCCGTCAAATCTTGGGTGAATGTCTCTGATGGATCCTGTGTGAGCTGGTGGAGTGATTTGTTTTCTACATAAAGCTCTTTAGTCAGGCTAGTTTTTGTTGGGGAACGTAGTAATTTCAAAAAATTTCCTACGCACACGCAAGATCATGGTGATGCATAGCAACGAGAGGGGAGAGTGTTGTCTACGTACCCTCGTAGACCGAAGCGGAAGCGATCTGGCGTAGAGGAAGTAGTCGTGCGTTCTCCTCGCGATCCAACCGATCCCAGCGCCGTTACTCCGGCGCCTCCGAGTTCTTGGCACACGTTCAGCTCGGTGGCGCTCCTCGAGCTCCGATCCGGCAAAGCTCGGAGAGAGAGTTTAAATCGGCCACGGCGGCGTGGTGGCGATCTTGATGTTCTACCGACGCAGGCTTCGCCTAAGCACCGCTACGATATGACCGAGGTGGAATATGGTGGAGGGGGCACCGCATGCGGCTAAGAGATCCAAGAGATCAATTGTTGTATCTTTGGTGCTAGCCATGCCCCTCTATTTATATGTTGAGCCCGGGGTCGAAACTTGGAGCAAAAGCCTCCTCAAAGTCGGTTTTGCCCGAAGGCAAGAGTCCCACTCGGACTCCAGGACCAAACGCCACAATCCTTGGCGTCGGCCCAGACGCCATGGGCCTCGGCGTCGGCCGGGGCGACGCCGTAGGTCTCCGGCGTTTGGCCCCGGCCTCCGCATAAAACTCCTTTTGCACCGACCTAAAGCCTCATGGGCTTGACCCTTTAGCCTAAACATATCATCCAATATATGAATCTTTACGTCTCGACCATTTCGAGACTCCTCGTCATGTCCCCGATCTCATCCGGGACTCGAACTCCTTCGGTACATCAAAATACACAAAACTCATAATATAACCGTCGCCGAAACCTTAAGCGTCACGGACCCTACGGTTCGAGAACAATGTAGACATGACCGAGACACGTCTCCGGTCAATAACCAATAAGCGGGACCTGGATGCCCATATTGGCTCCTACATATTCTCTGAAGATCTTTATCGGTCAGACCGCATAACAACATACGTTGTTCCCTTTGTCATCGGTATGTTACTTGCCCGAGATTCGATCGTCGGTATCCAATACCTAGTTCAATCTCGTTACTGGCAAGTCTCTTTACTCGTTCCGTAATACATCATCTCAAAGCTAACTCATTAGTTGTAATGCTTGCAAGGCTTAGTGATGTGCATTACCGAGAGGGCCCAGAGATACCTCTCCGACAATCGGAGTGACAAATCCTAATCTCGAAATACGCCAACCCAACATCTGCCTTTGGAGACACCTGTAGTACTCCTTTATAATCACCCGATTCGTTGTGGCGTTTGGTAGTACCCAAAGTGTTCCTCCGTAAACGGGAGTTGCATAATCTCATAGTTACAGGAACATGTATAAGTCATGAAGAAAGCAATAGCAACATACTAAGCGATCAAGTGCTAGGCTAACGGAATGGGTCATGTCAATCAGATCATTCAACTAATGATGTGATCCCGTTAATCAAATGACAACTCATGTCTATGGTTAGGAAACATAACCATCTTGATTAACGAGCTAGTCAAGTAGAGGCATACTAGTGACACTCTGTTTGTTTATATATTCACACATGTATTATGTTTCCGGTTAATACAATTCTAGCATGAATAATAAACATTTATCATGATATAAGGAAATAAATAATAACTTTATTATTGCCTCTAGGGCATATTTCCTTCAGTCTCCCACTTGCACTAGAGTCAATAATCTAGTTCACATCGCCATGTGATTTAACAGCAATAGTTCACATCACCATGTGATTAACACCCATAGTTCACATCGATATGTGATCAACACCCAAAGGGTTTACTAGAGTCAGTAATCTAGTTCACATTGCTATGTGATTAACACCCAAAGAGTACTAAGGTGTGATCATGTTTTGCTTGTGAGATAATTTTAGTCAACGGGTCTGTCACATTCAGATCCGTAAGTATTTCTAATTTCTATGTCAACAATGCTGCGCAAGGAGCTATTCTAGCTAATTGCTCCCACTTTCAATATGTATCTAGATCGAGACTTAGAGTCATCCGGATCGGTGTCAAAACTTGCATCGACGTAACCCTTCTGACAGAACCTTTTGTCACTTCCATAATTGAGAAACATATCCTTATTCCACTAAGGGTAATTTTGACCGCTGTCCAAGCGATCTACTCCTAGATCACTATTGTACTCCTTGCCAAACTTAGTGTAGGGTATACAATAGATCTGGTACACAGCATGGCATACTTTATAGAACCTATGGCCAAGGCATAGGGAATGACTTTCATTCTCTTTCTATCTTCTGCCGTGGTCGGGTTTTGGGTCTTACTCAATTTCACACCTTGTAACACAGGCAAGAACTCTTTCTTTGACTGTTCCATTTTGAACTACTTCAAAGTCTTGTCAAGGTATGTACTCATTGAAAAAACTTATCAAGCGTCTTGATCTATCTCTATAGATCTTGATGCTCAATATGTAAGCAGCTTCACCGAGGTCTTTCTTTGAAAAACTCCTTTCAAACACTCCTTTATGCTTTGCAGAATAATTCTACATTATTTCCGATCTACAATATGTCATTCACATATACTTATCGGAAATGTTGTAGTGCTCCCACTCACTTTCTAGTAATTACAGGCTTCACCGCAAGTCTCAGTAAAACTATATGCTATGATCAACTTATCAAAGCATGTATTCCAACTCTGAGATGCTTGCACCAGTCCATTGATGGATCATTTGGAGCTTGCACATTTTGTTAGCTCCTTTAGGATTGACAAAACCTTCCGTTGCATCATATACAACTCTTCTTTAATAAATCCATTAAAGAATGTAGTTTTGACATCCATTTGCCAGATTTCATAAAATGTGGCAATTGCTAACATGATTCGGACAGACTTAAGCATCGCTACAGCTTGAGAAAATCTCATTGTAGTCAACACCTTGAACTTGTCGAAAACCTTTTGTGACAAGTCGAGCTTTGTAGATAGTAACACTACTATCGGTGTCCGTCTTCCTCTTGAAGATCCATTTATTTAACATGGCTTGCTGATCATCGAGCAAGTCAATCAAAGTCCATACTTTTGTTCTCATACATGGATCATATCTCAGATTTTATGGCCTCAAGCCATTTCATGGAATCTGGGCTCATCATCGCTTCCTCATAGTTCGTAGGTTCATCATGGTCTAGTAACATGACCTCCAGAATGGGATTACCGTACCACTCTGGTGCGGATCTCACTCTGGTTGACCTACGAGGTTCGGTAGTAACTTGATCTGAAGTTACATGATCATCATCATTAGCTTCCTCACTAATAGGTGTAGTAGTCACGAGGAACTGATTTCTGTGATAAACTACTTTCCAATAAGGGAGAAGGTACAATTACCTCATCAAGTTCTACTTTCCTCCCACTCACTTCTTTCGGGAGAAACTCCTTCTCTAGAAAGGATCCATTCTTGGCAACGAATGTCTTGCCTTTCGGATCTGTGATAGAAGGTGTACCCAACATTTTGGGTATCCTATGAAGACGCATTTCTCCGATTTGGGTTCGAGCTTATCAGATGAAACTTTTCACATAAGCATCGCAACTCCAAACTTCAAGAAACAACAACTTTGGTTTCTTGCCAAACCACGTTCATACGGTGTCGTCTCAACGGATTTAGATGGTGCCCTTTTTAACGTGAATGCAGCTGTCTCTAATGCATAGCCCCAAAACTATAACGGTAAATCGGCAAGAAACATCATAGATCGCACCATATCAAATAAAGTGCGGTTCTGACGTTCGGACACACCATAACATTGTGGTGTTCGGTGGCGTGAGCTGTGAAACTATTCTACATTATTTTAATTGAAGACCAAACTTCGTAACTCAATTATTCGTCTTTGCGATTAGATTGCGTAAACTTTATTTTCTTGTTACGATGATTTTTCCACTTCACTCTGAAATTCTTTGAACTTTTCAACTATTTCAGACTTATGTTTCATCAAGTAGATATACCCATATCTGCTCAAGTCATCTTGTGAAAGTCAGAAAATAACGATACTTGCCACGAGCATCAACACTCATTCGATCGCATACATCGGTATGTATTATTTCCAATAAGTCAAGAGCTTGTTCCATTGTTCCGGAGAATGGAGTTTTAGTCATCTTGCCCAAACGGCACGGTTCGCAAGC
Organism: Aegilops bicornis; assembly: GCA_021605145.1. Taxonomy (NCBI): domain Eukaryota; kingdom Viridiplantae; phylum Streptophyta; class Magnoliopsida; order Poales; family Poaceae; genus Aegilops; species Aegilops bicornis. Next base: position 523,215,754 of record CM038669.1, read on the forward strand.
ATCAAATGATTCATAATCAAGTGATTCCAAAAGTCCATCGGCATGGAGTTTTCTTCATGCGCTTTACACCAATATGACCTAAGCGGCGATTGCCACAAATAAGTTGCACTATCATTATTAACTTTGCATCTTTTGGTTTCAATATTATGAATATGTGTATCACTATGATCGAGATCCAATGAATCATTTTCATTGGGTGTGTAACCATATAAGGTTTTATTCATGTAAATGTAACAACAATTTATTCTCTTACTTAAATGAATAACCGTATTGCAATAAACATGATCAAATCATACTTATGCTCAACACCAAATAACACTTATTTAGGTTCCATACTAATCCCGAAAGTATAGGGAGTGTGCGATGATGATCATATCAATCTTGGAACTACTTCCAACACTCATCTTCACTTCCCCTTCAACTAGTTTCTGTTCATTCTGCAACTCCGTTTCAAGTTACTACTCTTAGCAACCGAACCGGTATCAAATACCGAGGGGTTGCTACGAACACTAGTAAAATACACATCAATAATCTGTATCTCATATATACCTTTGTTCACTTTGCCATCCTTCTTATCCGCCAAATACTTGGGGTAGTTCCGCTTCTAGTGACTAGTTCCATTGCAGCAAAAGCACTTAGTCTCAGGCTTAGGTCCAGACTTGGGTTTCTTCACTCGAGAAGCAACTTGCTTGCTGTTCTTCTTGAAGTTCCCCTTCTTCCCTTTGCCCTTTTCCTTGAGACTAGTGGTCTTGTCAATCATCAACACTTGATGCTCTTTCTTGATTTCTACCTTCGTCGATTTCAACATCACGAAGAGCTCGGGAATCGTTTTCGTCATCCCTTGCATACTATAGTTCATCACGAAGTTCTAGTAACTTAGTGTTGGTGACTAGAGAATTCTGTCAATCACTATCTTATCCGGAAGATTAACTCCCACTTGATTCAAGCGATTGAAGTACCCGGACAATCTGAGAACATGCTCACTAGTTGAGCGATTCTCTTCCATCTTTTAGCTATAGAACTTGTTGGAGATTTCATATCTCTCAACTCGGTATTTGCTTGAAATATTAACTTCAATTCCTGGAACATCTCATATGGTCCATGACGTTCAAAACGTCTTTGAAGTCCCGATTCTAAGCTGTTAAGTATGGTGCACTAAACTATCAAGTAGTCATCATATTGAGCTAGCCAAACGTTCATAACGTCTACATTTGCTCCTCGCAATAGGTCCGCTACCTAGCGGTGCATTAAGGACATAATTCTTCCAGCAGCAATGAGGATAAACCTCAGATCACGGATCCAATCCGCATCATTGCTACTAACATTTTTCAATACAATTTTCTCTAGGAACACATATAAAAACATAGGGAAGCAACAACGCGAGCTATTGATCTACAACATAATTTGCAAAATACTACCGGGACTAAGTTCATGATAAATTAAAGTTCAATTAATCATATTACTTAAGAACTCCCACTTAGATAGACATCTCTCTAGTCATCTAAGTGATCACGTGATCCAAATCAACTAAACCATAACCGATCATCACGTGAGATGGAGTAGTTTTCAATGGTGAACATCTTATGTTGATCATATCCACTATATGATTCACGCTCGACCTTTTCGGTCTCCGTGTTCGAGGCCATATCTGCATATGCTAGGCTCGTCAAGTATAACTTTGAGTATTCTGCGTGTGCAAAACTGGCTTGCACCCGTTGTAGATGGACGTGGAGCTTATCACACCCGATCATCACGTGGTGTCTCGGCACGACGAACTTTGGCAACGGTGCATACTCGGGAGAACACTACTTGATAATTTTAGTGAGAGATCATCTTAAAATGCTACCGTCAATCAAAGCAAAATAAGATGCATAAAGGATAAACATCACATGCAATCAATATAAGTGATATGATATGGCCATCATCATCTTGTGCTTGTGATCTCCATCTCCGAAGCACCGTCGTGATCACCATCGTCACCGGCGCGACACCTTGATCTCCATCGTAGCATCGTTGTCGTTTACGCCATCTATTGCTTCTTCGACTATCGCTACCGCTTAGTGATAAAGTAAAGCAATTACAGGGCGTTTGCATTTCATACAATAAAGCGACAACCATATGGCTCTAGCCAGTTGCCGATAACTTCGGTTACAAAACATGATCATCTCATACAATAAAATATAGCATCACGTCTTGACCATATCACATCACAACATGCCCTGCAAAAACAAGTTAGACGTCCTCTACTTTGTTGTTGCAAATTTTACGTGGCTGCTACGGGCTTAAGCAAGAACCAATCTTACCTACGCATCAAGACCACAACGATACTTCGTCAAATAGACTCCGTTTAACCTTCTCAAGGACCGGGCGTAGCCACACTCAGTTCAACTAAAGTGAGAGAGACAGACACCCGCCAGCCACCTTTAAGCACGAGTACTGTGAACGGTGAAACCAGTCTCGCGTAAGCGTCTGGCGTAATGTCGGTCCGGGCCGCTTCATCTCACAATACCGCTGAACCAAAGTATGACATGTCTTTGGTAGGCGGTATGACTTGTATCGCCCACAACTCACTTGTGTTCTACTCGTGCAAAACATCAAACCATAAAAACCTAGGCTCGGATGCCACCGTTGGGGAACGTAGTAATTTCAAAAATTTCCCTCGCACACGCAAGATCATGGTGATGCATAGCAACGAGAGGGGAGAGTGTTGTCTACGTACCCTCGTGAACCCGGCGGAAGCGATCACAACGTAGAGGAAGTAGTCGACGTTCTCCTCGCGATCCAACCGATCCCAGCGCCGTTACTCGGCGCCCGAAGTTCTTGGCACACGTTCAGCTCGGTGGCGCTCCTCGAGCTCCGATCCAGCAAAGCTCCGGGAGAGAGAGTTTAAATCGGCCTGACGGGCGTGGTGGCGATCTTGATGTTCTACCGGACGCAGGCTTCGCCTAAGCACCGCTACGATATGACCGAGGTGGAATATGGTGGAGGGGCACCGCACACGGCTAAGAGATCCAAGAGATCAATTGTTGTATCTTTGGTGCTAGCCACGCCTCTATTTATATGTTGAGCCCCGGTCGAAACTTGGAGCAAAAGCCTCCTCAAAGTCGGTTTTGCCCGAAAGGCAAGAGTCCCACTCGGACTCCAGGACCAAACGCCACAATCCTTGGCGTCTGCCCAGACGCCATGGGCCTCGGCGTCACCCAGGCCGACGCCAGGTCTCCGGCGTTTGGCCCCCTGGCCTCCGCAAAACTCCTTTTGCACCGACCTAAAGCCTCATGGGCTTGACCCTTTGGCCTAAACATATCATCCAATATATGAATCTTTACGTCTCGACCATTTCGAGACTCCTCGTCATGTCCCCGATCTCATCCGGGACTCCGAACTCCTTCGGTACATCAAAATACACAAAACTCATAATATAACCGTCATCGAAACCTTAAGCGTGCGGACCCTACGGTTCGAGAACAATGTAGACATGACCGAGACACGTCTCCGGTCAATAACCAATAGCGGGACCTGGATGCCCATATTGGCTCCTACATATTCTCCGAAGATCTTTATCGGTCGGACCGCATAACAACATACGTTGTTCCCTTTGTCATCGGTATGTTACTTGCCCGAGATTCGATCGTCGGTATCCAATACCTAGTTCAATCTCAAGCATCGCAAGTCTCTTTACTCGTTCCGTAATACATCATCTCAAAGCTAACTCATTAGTTGTAATGCTTGCAAGGCTTAGTGATGTGCATTACCGAGAGGGCCCAGAGATACCTCTCCGACAATCGGAGTGACAAATCCTAATCTCGAAATACGCCAACCCAACATCTGCCTTTGGAGACACCTGTAGTACTCCTTTATAATCACCCGATTCGTTGTGACGTTTGGTAGTACCCAAAGTGTTCCTCCGGTAAACGGGAGTTGCATAATCTCATAGTTACAGGAACATGTATAAGTCATGAAGAAAGCAATAGCAACATACTAAACGATCAAGTGCTAGGCTAACGGAATGGATCATGTCAATCAGATCATTCAACTAATGATGTGATCCCGTTAATCAAATGACAACTCATGTCTATGGTTAGGAAACATAACCATCTTCGATTAACGAGCTAGTCAAGTAGAGGCATACTAGTGACACTCTGTTTGTTTATATATTCACACATGTATTATGTTTCCGGTTAATACAATTCTAGCATGAATAATAAACATTTATCATGATATAAGGAAATAAATAATAACTTTATTATTGCCTCTAGGGCATATTTCCTTCAGTTTTCGTGAAATACACATGAAGCTTCACCAGCTCCTGTGGGTGTGGGATCCATGTGACATGTGACATTGCATCCATGTCCACTTGGGATAATGATTTTGCAGGTACCCCGAGAGGCCCTTGAGTTTGCCGGAATGTCGATTAACTTCCGTTCCGGCAAATTGGGTACTCCATATGTCCTATTTTCAGCAAAGGTCATGCTGAAATTTTCCGTGAATTTTAGCATGACTTTGCTAAAAATAGGACATATGGGGTACTTGTGACTAATGCATGGGCCAGGTATCTTAGTAGTTAATTAAGTAGGATCAAGTGCCCGGCGTACTTGTGACTAATGCATGGCTTTTAGGGTGCCTCGGTGTCGATAAAAACCGAAATGATGAAAGCTTAGGCTTTTAGGGTGCCTCGGCGTCGAAAAACCCTCAATGATAAAAGCTTAGATTTTAGGATGCCTCGGTGTCGACAAACCCTAAATGATGAGACCATGATCTTGTTCCTTGACAATAACCAACTTTTGACCAAACTTTGTTTCTATTTAGAGAGAAACATGGCCCACAACGATGAGGCCGGGGTTGGCGGCAAGGCATTAGGAGCTGTCCCGGAGATGGAGGAACAACCTCACTTGTATGAGGACGCCGCCTACCCCACCGATCCCGAGACCAGCGATGGTACCGCCAAGGATGACCCCATGATGCCACCACCGATGGTGCCGCCGAGGATGCCACCATCGATGATGGCGGCGCGCGCCTGAGATGGCAGCCAATGTAAGAGGCAACGGAAGGACCAGCGCCCGACCGTGCTCCACACCCTCAAGGAGGAAGTTCTTGAAGTGGACTCCGGCGGGAATCCAACGGCGCCCGAGCGAATAGTCAAGGGTACTCGCTTCAGCTCGGGTGCATTCTCCGGAGCACCGTCTCGATCAACACCGAGAACACGAGGCATCCTGACCGAGGGAATTTGCGCAACCTCCTCTTCACGAAGCTGCACGAGCGATACAAGTTCCCGCTGCTTTTGAAAACACAAGCCTCAAAGGGAATAAAGTGAACAATGCTGCCCTCACGAAGATGAGCAAGGCCCTGTCTACTTGGAAAAGCAATGTGAAGAGAATGATCGAGAAAGGTGAGAGTTATGAGAAGATCAAGGAGAAAATCCTTCGATCACCGAAGATGACTACAACGACTTCAAGATCAATTGCTCGAGCACCGCAAACTCCCAATCAAGTCGATTGGGGAAAGAAATGCGGGAGCTGAACTTAGGGGAACACACACTCGGTCCCGGCGGTTACTGAGTGGCGGAGCCTATATGGGACAAGGAGGACGCGGGCGTGCCGAGCAAAGGCCTACCGCCTCTTCGATAAATACGGTGACAAGCGGACCAGGAACTTTGTCGGGGCCCGGTACAAGAAGGACCCGAAAACAAAGGAGCTTACCACGGATCCGAAGACCGAGGCGCTTGAGGTTGTTACAGTAAGGAATACCACCCCGGGTAATTAGCTCCATATGGTTGCATTCTAATTAATGAAGCCAAATTTCTAAATGGTTCACATTCCTTCCGCAGCGATCGAAAGCAGATGGCGGGGTCGACTAAGAGCAACCCTTGGGACACCACTCTAAATAGGGCGTTGAATGTAATGAAGAACAAGGATAAGCTCGATGGCCGGCGTCGGTGGTCGTGGTGGCGGCAAAACTTGTCCACAAAATGGGGTCATACTATACCTTTGGTGTGCGGAAGGAGAAAAAGACCAGCTCGGAAAGCCGGGCTCGCGAGGTTCAAGAACTCAAAGGCACAGTGGCGCGGATTCGGAGATTGTCCAAGAGCAAGTGCAACAACAACTCGGAGCGGCGATCACCGCCATTGTGCCTACCTTGATCCAGGGGTTGAGTCGTGGATTGCGGCGGCCAACAGGGCCGCCCGATTCCTAGCTTCACGGCCAGCAACTTCGCGAGAATGCGATGGCGGGCCATTGGTGTCTCCGGCGAGAGCGGCATTGGTGTCTCCGACGCCGCACGGAGCTTAATGCACCCGGGTATGCGCGGTCGGCACCTCTGCAGCAAGCGGCCCCTCCGTCAAATCAGCCTGCGCCCGCCGTTGGCGGTGCCTCGACATTAGCCGAGCTCGGCGCCATCATCACGGTAACTAATTAAGCCTCTCTCGGTCGAGGACTTCATCTCCTTGCCTTTGGTAGGCATCCCCGACGTCCTACATGTTTTCGCAGGCGCCGCCGACATTCCGTGCACTCTCACGCGCCGTGAACAATGAGTTGGTCGATGTCGCCAAGGCAAAATCGGAACCGGGCAACCCCTTGTTCCACGATACCCGGATGCCACCCAACTTGTTTAGGGTTGAACTTGTTGGTGCTGCCAGGCTGCGACGAAGTTGTTACCTCCGATTCGACCCGTCGGGGCGGCGATGATGACGTGATGACCCTCGGCGCTGCTGGTGGCCCTGCTTTGGCGAAGAGCGGATTCGTTTGGGGGCGGGGACACCACCCCAAAGACAACACCGCCCGGTCGTGCCGTCGCCAAGTCGGCCCCATGGCAAGACCGCCCGCCAGCGGTGCGGACATCCCTATGCTCTTGGATCCAAACATGCATATGGCACGGGATCGAGCAACGACGACGACGACGATACATTTGCCAACGTCGATCAAGATTTTGCCGATCATGGAGTGCGGTGGCGACTTCATGGGGCCTCCTTCTCAAGAACCCAACCCAATAAAAGGCGTGCGCGATCTAGCTGGTACCGCGGAGAAGCCAAGTTACCAACAGGCGTCGTCTGCGTTCAGCTCTCGAGAGCGCCTCCATTTGCCGACTTCACCGAGCCTCGAGATAGGCGAGGTGCGAAATATTATCAGCCCCAACACACTCAAGAAGGCGGTCGATGGCGTAACTCGGTCCCATTACAGGAGAAGAAGAAGGCACGCAAAAGAAAGACTAACAAGGGTGCAGGCCAGCCGGCACCGAGTACGATCCGTGCTCAGGACGGGCCACCTCCACCTGAGGATATCTCGAGGAGGGTGCATGTTGCGGGTAGGGCGATGCTACCGAGCAAGTATGCTCAATGCTGCAACCGATTGCTATCTGCGGAGTCTGCATGATGTTGTTCTTTCTTTGGAGAAGCGGCGTCTCGAGAGAAGGATGTGGCATACCGGTTTTCGTGGCCAAGGTGCGGAGGGCAAGGGCTTTGTGGATAACTCCATCGGGCGTCACGATCGTCCTGCGGTTTGATGACATCCACGCTATGTTGAACCTTCATCCGCTGCACTACACCTTCGTTCGGCTATTTTATTTGAGTATGGAGATGCGGATCATTCGCGACAAGACCCGGACATCGTGATAGTCGACCCCTTCTACATGCGTGCCAAGATCTTGGGCAGCGCTGGGGACCCGGCAAGTCGCGAGTTCTTACCTCGAAGGCGTCATTCGACAAACCAAGATAAGGATAACTTCCTCGTGCCTTACTTTCCGAGTAAGTCCTCCCTCAACCGCCCGTAACATATGAATTCTTAGATTTCGATCGTTTTCTTTTAACATTCCGTGTTTTCTGCGGTGACACATTGCACGCTCATCCTCCTAAGCCCCAAATATTCCATGGCCACGTATTTCGACCCGACCGTCGATCGACGTAGACTACACAAATGTCAAGAAGGTTCTTGATGATGTTCTCCCGGCTCACGCCCAATCTGGAGGCACCTTCACCGGGCCTATTCGTAAATGCGGCAAGCACGTGTTCTCCCACAATACGATGTTACGCTGCGTCAAGTAGCCGCTGGCGGTCGAAGGGTGCCTACTACGCCATCCATCACATGCGAGGCGATCGTGCGGGACCATCATCAACCTTCGCTGCGAGTAAACTCAAAGATTGGGCGCGGCGTGTCGGCAATCCGGGGCGGACATCGGACAAGAATTCTTTCGCATCCGATCGGAGTTTGCGAAATCATCCATCAAGATGTCCTTCGTACCTCGGAGCAGTTCTACCTCGAAATCAACCGTCCAACGGTGACATCGACACAATGCTACAAATGCGGTGACAACGCCCATTCTTTCATGACTCCCACGATAGACGGCGGCTTCATCCACGCTCCGGTCCCTTGAGTCGAGTCGAAAGCGGTGATGCTATGTCTAGTTACGAAACATCGATTGGCTCATGTTGTAATTAAACTTTAATGAACTTGTAGTATGTCTCTTTGGTTTTGAGAGTCGTTCAACTTATATGTAATCGATGCTATTAATGTCTTGATTTTATCTTCCGATCGTTTTGTTGCATAATTATATATTGCTTATGTATTGTCTCGTGAATTGGTACTAACGTTTACGTTTGGCTAGTGCATAGCGATGCCGTCGTATGTCGTGTACAAGGGTAAGGTTCCCGGAGTCTCTGACGGCGGGAGGAGTGTCGGAGACAGGTTCACCGATTCAGCGGTAACAGTTACAAAGGGTACACCACTAGGGCGAGGCGAATCTAGATACGCCCGCTATCTAGCGGGAGAGGGAGGGCGTTGGAGGAACCGGATGAAGGCGAAGTTTCATCGTGATGATGCTCATCGTGTTGACCGCATCTCTCTTCTATGTGATGGTAGTTTAGATGATCGATATCGACTTGTAATGTGAAGACAAACTCGCTACTCGCGGTCTCGAGAGTTGTAATATAATGTTCTATCTTTGTTCGGTCTTTTCAATTCGGAGACTAATATGATTAATTGTATTCAGAGACTAATATGATGAATAGTATTCAGAGACTAATCTTCTATTGTATTCAATGAATCTGTTGTTGTTGTGTGCTGTCTATATTTTGTCCAATTATACATTTTATAACCTGTGCAAAAAACAGAAAATATTCATACTAATGACGCATCACATCATTAAACAGTGCGCCATTAGTATGCCGAAGTTACTAATGGCGCATCTTGCCGTTGTGCGCCATTAGTACGCCAAAGCACCTGGGTATATGGCCCCTGGGAGGCATACTAATGGCGCTGTTGTATTGTATATCTGTCTGGCGTCAGGTGGTGCGCCATTAATCTGTAGAATCTTAATGACGCGTACCACTAATGCACCATTAATGGTCAAATTAGATGCGCCATTACTAGGCCTTTTTCCTAGTAGTGGACCGTGTGCTCTAGCTAGGATCGATCGATCGTTGTATCTCTTTGAGGTTTTACTATTGCTGTACTGTGATCCACTGCTGCTTGGTGGGATCGTTGTCTGAGATCGCCGTGTCACGAGGTTCTGCAACCCGCGAGACGAGGCCGCACGTATCGTGGACTGCGGCAGCGGGGCTGTCTATGGCACGGACCGGCAGTTCGAGGGGCGTGCAGTGACTGCTCCCCTCTGTCTCCATGTCTACCTGCTTCGTTGAGGGAGATGACGAGCCTGAGCGAAGGCGCTCAATCATTGTGTATATCCAGATTAGCAAGAAGCCAACAACAGGGGATTGTATAAGTCTAAATGGCCGCCTGCTACTCAAGCTCATCCCCTGCCTCTTCGCTCCTCCACCATGGGGTAATCAATCACTCAAAACTCACAGGTACATCTTATTCTGATCTATCCTATGCATGCGTGCGTGTGGGTGAGGAGCTGCCCTTTTCTGACTTGCATGACAAGTTCTGCAGCTGCATATGATTTCTTCAGGACCATCAGCATGGATGTTCAGGTATGGATTTCTTTTTGGCCATCCACACTTACGCCAATATATATGCATGCAGATAACAATTATATTAAGATGTGTCTGTGTGTTATCATACAATTCTACCACTACATTGGACGAGGATGAGATGATTGGGCTAAAGGCTTGGCACCATATTTATTGCCAGACAAGATAAGTTATCCACATTACTTCCTGCCTGGTCTGCTTGGAATATAGGAAGTATGTGTACTTTCTATACTATGAGCATACGTTTTCTTAATCAAATATGTATCATTGCATTTTCAGCCATGCATGTGAATGCTTAGGAAGACACAACATAAATAGTTCAGTTTTGTTGTTGTTCAATTCTATTTAACAGATGCAGACCCACACATAAATTCAATTTTTTTACTGACACTTTTCTACAAAGAATGCTTTCCATTAATATTTCTCCTTAATAATTTATTTTCCCCTTGGCATCCATCCACCTGATCGAATCTGATAAATTGATCTTGACTACCAAGCTGTCTAATGTAATTGATGAAGGACATGGCATTAGCAGGAGTCAACATACTGTGCGAACGGTGAGCAAACAGATATTTCTTTTTTTTGCCCCACTGCTGCTCAGTGAATCATCAATTTTGTTTCAATATGGTTACAACCAGCCATCAAAGCAGAAGATAGGTGGATTGTTGAAAAAGATTAGTGGTCTGCGATTCACTTTTGGACACGAGTACATCCGTGTGAGCATCTTCAACCTGCTCTATTTATCAGCTCACAACGCATGGTTTATGTCTGTCTGATTACTCAAGTTGCGGCCGATGATGATAGCGTTCTATCGCTTACCCTTCTGGGGGCATCGTCTTGGAGCAAGTGCTGGCTGGAGGGATGGTGGAGCGGTGTTTCATCTCACACTTTGATGGCGGCAGAGATCGATGGCATGGCGCTGTGGAGACTCAGCGTCCGATGTGTGGAGATGGGCTCGCGCAGGAGGAGGTTGATGTCTGGCGTCATGGTGACGTCGATGGCTGAGTGGCCAGACAAGGTAGAAGCCTCAATATGATCTGAAGACCTGTGGAAGATGGCGGAGATGACACACGAGTGCGTCTGACCGGATTGTGCCCAGACCGGTATGTGCCTCGGTGGGGCCTCCGAATGAGTTTGACTTCGGCTTTTGATGTTAGGCTTAGGTGAGTGGTTTGGGTAGTGGCCCAGCTAGCACCCCTTCATCATTTTAGATAGGAGTAGCGGCATATGTTGCCAAGATGGTGGATTCAGGCACATTGTTGTAATACTTTGTAAGGTCCTCGAGAATAATCAATAAAGTAGCCGTATGCATCTCCCAGATGCAGAGGCCGGGGGTCATCCTCCTTTTCTAAAAAAAAAACAAATAACAGAAAGTTAAATACTCAGAGGTCGACTCTACCATGAAATTTTAACCTCTTACTGCAAATGTGATAAAATTTGTACTGCATTACATGCATAAAAATAGAGCCACCATGTGAACCATGTAGTTCTTTTCTAAAGACTACTTTTATTGTTTTTCTTCTTTCCACCACTACTCTGAATATTTTGATATACTGAATAATACGTGTCTCGATTCCAGACTTTCTGTCTCAGTGGTAACAGCTAATCAAAGTTTTGGTAGCTTAAAAATAAATTTATATTATTTTTCAATTTAACTAAAAAATTGCTAGCATAGAGGCATGGCAAATTTGGCTTGCTTTGTACTATAACAATTTTTTAGGCATCAATTTAGATGTGTTCTGTTCTGGTAGGAGGGTGTAGGGATAATTTTTTCTGTTGCAAGGCACATTATGGGATTGCTAAAGGTGTGTGCTAGAGTGTGACGATCAGGCTCATTACCTGAGATTGATTGTGTTCGTCATGAATAGTGGACAACATGACCACGATGGCGAGGAGAGTGGTAACACCGATGGGTCGCTTGGAACATGCGATGATTTATTTTTTTCCGTTGCAACGCACGAGCATATGAGAGTGAGGACATGCATAGGGTTGCTTCCTACTGGTACATAACTATTTTCTTTCTACAGGTACTATGTTGATTCTTCATAGATCTCGTCTTCATGAGACTAGAGAAGGGGTATACGTTAGGAAGAAGGGGAGATGAGGTGAGTTTCTGAAGTTCACCATCCAATCCAAATATCACAAAAGGTGAGCATTACTATTCAAAGGGTTGACTAATTAATTAACCTCTTAATCTATTTTTACAGGAATTAACGAGATAGTATATGGGCTGAATAATTTTGAACTAGCTACTATTTCTAAATGGAGTGCCATGTTCAAATAGAGGAAGTGAAGTTGTGGTGGGTTCTGAGCCATGCTTCAGGATAGGGGTGTACCATATTATTTTTCTCCCGTTGCAACGCACGGGCTTTTTTGCTAGTCACAACAATGTAAATTGTAGGTCAATGAATACTTAGTCACTACTATGTAAATTGTAGCTCAAAGGATACTCCATTTGTAAATGTGTCAAAACTTCCTTTTAAAATTCATATCCTTAGGTTCAAAGCATTTGAGTTGTAAGCATAGGTCAGTTGCTATATGACTTTGTGAGAAAAACACTATTCATCTTTGTACAGATGAATCATAATGACTGCATCCTCCGACATCTGAATCAACCGCTGCTCCCTCGCTGACTACGTCAACGGGCTCATTGGCATGACGCACTAGAGCACTGACATCACCATCTCTAGGTTGTTCTTTTTTCTATTGTCTATCCCTCCTAAGAGCCTCACATGATTGGTTTCTCTCAAAAAACCTCACTGGTTATTCAATCATTGTGATGTGCTGATAATAAATAGTTGTGCATGTGTATTTGGTTTCTTTCCTTTCCACATCCATAGGTTTTCATACTGATTTGTGTTTTTCCCTTTCCATTTGAAGTTCTGACTCATGTATCTATGTATTTGGCTGCAGGTCATCGCTACTACCTCGCCGAAGTCACTCGCGAGTACGTAACTTTACCAAGAAAATATGCTTTTCATCAATTTTGCAGCCTACATTACAAAGTTCAAAGTTTGTATCCTCGAATAAATATCTTCGTGAGTAAGTGATGGCTCTTGGTTCATCTACTTTGTAGTTATGACCTTTGGGTGTCTCTCTATTTTAGATTGTGGATTAATCTTGTGATCTATCAAAACAAAATTGGCCTGACAGAGGTGCATCAGGGTGACCATCCACCATTGCTTCTTTGACAGCACACTGCAGAGGCACCCACACCCGCAGTTCACCAAGGTCTACATCTCCAACAGCTACACCAGGGACTTGGGCATATACACCATCTGCGCCAGCGTCAAAGCTCGGGTAACTCATCAACTCATACGTTTTGAAACAATCAATTTCTAATGAATCAGTACCTGCATTTGTAGATTGTATCCCAGTGTAACACGTACGAAGGACTGTATCAGTGCTTGAATAATGACGTTACAGAGTTACAAGTTCTGTGCAATTCACAAAATGAGAGCGGCAATCTTTGCAAGGATACAACAAATCATTACACTACTGTTGTGGACTACCTAAAAATCACCTGATGAGTGCAACAAACAAATTCAAACAAGTTCTTACCATGCGGACAGAGGTCAGGTAAAATTAGTAAATGCTTTCCTGATTCAAATAGTTTGTCACCATGTTTTCTATTTCTTTGGATATTGTCTTCATTATAAATGGTGTACTCATCGTTTTTCTTTCTAAATGTGCAAAATTTGAAGGTTCGTTCGAACAAGAGGCAAATGTTCTGCTCCTCGGCTGCAAAAGATGCATTAAATATATTCATTCGTCAATGGCCCCTTGTTCCGAGAGAGGCATCCAACGCTGCACCCCAGCACAGTGGGCCAGTGACTCTGCAACTGCTCTGTTGTTTCAGAGGTACTATTGCAAGCACCAAGGTCTCCTTTTTATTTTGAAATCGTGTGCTTAAGTTGGTTTGTCGTGGATGTTGTTGTTTCTTGTTGCTTCCTCTGTTCGTTCTGGACTGTACCCAAGTATGAGAAGGGAAGGGAGAACTTCAGGTTTCTTCATTTAAGATGGTTCATTTTTTTTGAAAGGTTCAACTTCCTCTGTTGGTTTGTTCTAGATTCTAGAGATCTAAAGGTTCAACTTGCAATGGTTTCTATATAATACATTAATACTTAAGTGCTCACAATGGTCAAGAAGAATGATGGTGCGCCATGTTACCGCTTCTTGCCATTCAACTTCTCCATGAACATCATCTACATTCGTGTTACAGAGATAAACAAGAGAGTTATACATCATTTTGTTGCACTCACTGAACTTACTCTACAATACTCCCTCTGTTTTTATCTACTTCGCGTATTAGCTTTGGTCAAAGTCAAACTTTACAAAGTTTGACCAAGTTTAGAGAAAATAATATAAACATTTACCATAACAAATCTATATGTATTTTGGGAGAAGTATGTGTATTATTTAAGATCATCTTGTATGTAGGTAGTTCTTGTTTCATCAGGTTCTCATTATTTGCATCAACCATAAGTTTACATTTTGCAAATGACAGTAACAAAAATATTATGACGCAAATTCAGGTGATGACCAATCAAGACGCTGTTGATGATACCAATGACACTAGAGGGACGGACAGGCAATTGTGAAGCATCCGACAGAGCAGCCGGTGAACAGGAGTAGCAAAGACGGCATCTCTTGCGTCGATGTAAACGTTTGCTGCTAGCAGAGCTTCAGCCGATGAACAGGAGGAGCAGAGAGAACAACTGCTTGTTATTTGTTAGATATAGTGTTTAATTTGGTTAGGAATAATCCACCACCCAAGGGGATCAAAGGCCTCTAAAATATTGTTGTTTGTTCAAAGGTTATTTGTTTTGTTATCAGTTGTAATTTCTATTGCAAGTTCCTTGCTTCTATGTTCATGTTTGTCAGCAACTAGAGAAAAAAAAAGGGTGAAAAGGTCGCTTGTCAATTTGACAACGCACAAACTTTCTCTCAGGAGGCGCCACCGGGTGGCGCCCCAACCCCTAGTATGCATTGAATGGTACTCACTGTGTTCACAAATGTAAAAAGTTTTGGCAGTTTAATACTCCCTGCGTAAAGAAATATAAAAACATTTACATCATTATTTTAGTGATCTAAATACTTTTACATTTCTTTACAGAGGGATCATCTTTTTTCCGCATATAACTTTTATTTCATTGACTAAATTGATAATCTAGGAATACACGTGAGCCTTATAAACAGAAAAGAACAGAGTAGTAGATTCCCAACTGGGTGCCGTGTGAAGGAGGCTAAAAGCTTAAGAAATGCACCAGCGTGTAAACCATTGTCACAAGTTCATATCATGGTTCTGTCAGCAAACAAATGGTAGACCGAAACAGATATGCAAATCCAAATATTACCAAAACACAACCACGAACTAGGATACATAACGCATACAGCAAGTGATCTCGTCAGTTGCAAAATAGCAGCAACTTTTTGTAGGACCTACTTGCTGCTGCCCTACCAGTCCCATTACATTTCATCACTCAAATCTAGTAAGGCAAAGAAAAGAGAAACATGGTACGTCTACATCTGCCTAGGTGACTGATGCATCTAAATACTGCCACCACCGACAGAACAGATGTAGTTCCACTTTTCTTATGCCTGATGACTCATGTCAACTCTACAGCCTACCAGCTCGACGTACTCCTTTTTATTCCTGTGACAAACCACCAAATTAATTTGATGTCAATAAAGGATGAGGCCGATGATAATGCATTAAAAGCAACACAGGTTTCAGCTGGACGATCATAACAAGCTACGAGCAACAGAGGTTGCATGTGTATTAGCACAGCTTCCTACAGACAAGAATGCATTTACAAGTTCAACAACTGCAACAACTTTTGGTTTCTATTTTCCGGCAATGGAAATCTGAAAAACTTGTATTGGGCGAGACCTATGTAGAAAACAACCAAATACTAGACTAATTAAGGCCTATGTGAAAGACTCAGGGATTAACTAAATAATATAATGCCAACCGGTTGCCATGTTAAGGGAACTTAGAAATGCCAGCTCTCAACAAACAGTAAATTCATGTCATGATGAACATGAAATAAATTGCCAAAACGTAGGAGCAATATTAATAACAAGGTTATCAAAAGATTAACACATAATACATGACACCTCAAATATATGATAACACTCATGACGGGATAATAGGTCACATTACTACAATGATGTTGATGTCACTCGTTACAAGGCTGTTAGGTAAATTACTGATTAACTGAACTTTCAATTCAGGACAGTCAATCATTTCTTCTGTAAGAGCTGTCAATGTCAACCACTACTGCTCTGCAATCAGTGCGCACAGATGTGACAACTAACAAGTAAATCTTGTGCAGATTTCAGGACCTAATTAGACACCAAAACTGTGAAAACGACACAAAGAAAAATAATAATATCCATGAATCATATTATGTGTGTGTACTAGGAAACTAGAGGAGATCAAGAGTGGGTTGGAGATAACCACTAAGGGCAGTCCACCCATAGATTACAAAACTGAATGAGCCTTAGTTGATTGCAGCTTCTCATGTTATATAATACATAGTTCGTGTACCTTCTACAAAAGACTAAGCAATCAGCTCTCTGTTACACCTATTTTGTAACAAACGCAGAGCATCCTTGTGAGCTGTTCTCCCAGAGAAAAACAGTTTTAACTTAACTCTGCAAAAACATCGACAACTAAGTAACTACACTTTCAGATACTGTTGTTAACCTACCACTGTTCAAACTAGAAAAGAAATGCTGCAGACATAGCGCAAGCAACATAAGGGCACAGAACTGAGACAAATCAAACAATAAAACAGGGGGATCACAAATATAGGAGTACCTTGTTCACAGTAGGAGAGTCCGTTGCAAAGTATTTTTAGTAGTAAAGTGAACCTGACAGAAAATTATAGTCAGCACGTATGTGTTTCATCATTTCTAGATAATATCCAAACGGTCAGTAAATGCCATACCTTGCCACCAATCACCTCTGGTAGCCAGGGAGCCATCCACATTATCCTCCTTATACTGGATTGGACATATAGGAAACATTCAAAACATTAGTAATATATAATCAACTAGGGGATGGATTATTTGCAATGCAATTTCAATGTACATTTCTGGATGATTCATCGGCTTGCTTGTGTGGAGAGCTGTCATAGAAGTCCCGGCCACCGTAATGCACAGACGAGCCAAAATAAGGCGACTCCGAGGACTCGTTTGGATAAAACTGTTTTCCATCTTTATATGCAACACGGCCATTAGTAGGGCTGCCTTGGGATTTGGCATCTGGAGTACAAATTGAAAATTACACAGTTAGTTCACTGCTGTATCACATATCAATCAATTACCCAAATTCCCAGTCAAGCTAAGATGACTATCAACATCAGTAGAAGAACTCATACAGCTAATGCTTTACAATACTTCCTTTTTTTTGTACGGTGTTCACAAATTTAACATTATATGCCCAGCAATGCAGGGAATAGAAAGGATATCCCACAACTACCTGCAATGCCCCCACCGCTCTGCCCTTTGGGGTTCTGCTTGTTCAGTATCGTGTACAGGTCCATCTGCCTGGCGTCTCTTGGATTTGCCTTTCAGGTCAAACAAAAGCAGCAGCGTCATCAGAGGTATTCCCAAACAGATGTTTATCCAACAGCAAACATACAGAACCCGCCGATCACGAAACTTGCCCCGAAATTAGTAACCACATGACGAACTCAAGAGGAAAAGAATCGGGCAGGAGATAACGAGGTATCAAAATCGCCGAATCACATCCCCAATTCACGACTAACAGATCGTAAAGGCGGCGTGAAGAAACGGTACCGCAGGCGACGCCGACGCGGGGAAGACGGAGCTGAAGTATCCGTTGGCCGCCGGCGGCGCGGCTCCGGCAGCCGAGGGGGCGGGCGGAAACCTCTTCTTGGCGTCCATGCTGGCGGCGGTTTAGGAGACGAACAAAAGGGGGGAGAAGGAGAAGGATAGGGCACGTGAGTTGGTCGTTATTGGCGGCGGCGCGGGTCGGAGGGGAGGGAGGAGCTCGCACTTGCCTCGTGGCGCTCTGCTCCGGCCTCCATCTGCCCCTGCCTCTTATAAAGGCTCCGGGAAGAGTCCTGCTCTGCTATTTCGGAAGATACAGAAGGGCTGCACGGGAAGAGTGCCATTTGCTTTCGTAGGCAGCATTTTTTTTTGAGAGCCTCTTTGATTCACAATATTGCAAACAGAGTAATAGAAGAAATGTAATAGTATTAGAATGACATGCCAATTGGATTTCTATAGGATTCGAGTTTGTTTGATTATATCACGAGAAAAACAAATTTGTTTCCAAGAGGTTAGGGTGGACGCTAGAATTTCTATAAAATTTGGTACAAATGAATCCTTAGGAAAAAATGCATGTAGGACTCAATCCTACGAATCAAACGACAAATGTAGGAAAAATTCTTAAGAATTATAATCCTTCAAAAATCATATGAAAATCCTTTGAATTAAAGAGGCCCTGAAGATGCTCGTAGGCAGCATTGGGACTATCGGCAATCTGAATTCTACCTCGATCATATAATCCCATCTAGGATTACAACATGTTGTTTTCCGCAACAACCATTTGGTTTGATAAAGAGAATTTGAGGAGTGGTTACAAACCATTACATAATCAAAGTTCTGAAGTTTTTTACATATTATTATACATTTGGACTTTTAAAGATTTAATTAAATGGGTTCTAAAATTCCAATTATTGGAATTTGAAGTTCCACTATTAGATATCAAATTTGAAATTGTGTTTTCAAATATTTATAGTTGAAACTTTATAGTTAAACAACTTTACTAAATCCAGAGTTTTGAATATAAGAATATGAAGTGTTTGAACTTTTGAAATATCATAGTTCAAATATTTGAAAACAAAAAACTATTGATATTTCGATATTTAAGTTGGGTCATAAAGCTCAACAACAAAGATCCATTCCCTTGCCTGTTACCACAGTTTTCTAAGGGAAAACTATTTCTTCGGTTTATGCTAAACTTAGTTAATGTATCAAGATTAGTAATTCCAAAAGATTGTACCATCAAATGTATGTCTGGATATTTCTGAATTCCGCTGTGACTCCACACGACTCTGGACGTCTACCATAGATGCCGCTATAGTCCAAACATCAGAGAAATTTGATCCGGCATCTAATTAGTGCCACAAGAATGGCAAATGAATTGTGAAGTCTGATTTGGTTACCAAGTCCTCCACTACCATGCTTCGCCCAAATTTTGCATTTTTTCAGAAGTGGAGTCACCCCACAGGTGACAAACTATCATGAACTTACAAGCGCCCTAAAAATGGAGTTGCCCATGCTCTCAGAGGTGGGTTTGATGTGGGCCATTTTATTGCCTTGACCTATATATTGGTTATTCGTGTCCTTTGTCCATGGTGTTTTGGATCGATTGCCATCGTATCATTGCGGCACAAATTCTGAGAAAGGGGGAATACTGGCGCTCAGGGCGCACCCGTAGGGTGTTTGTCTACCCTTCCTCGCCCTAGTGTGTTGGCGTTTGGGGGTACCTCCAGAATGTTGTACAAAATAGTTGTGGTGTTGCCTTACCTTTAGGGGTGTCGAGGTCCGATGTCCCCCTTGCGCGTCATCGACCAGACGACATTTTTACCGCCTTGGCCTACATCTCAGTTGCTCGTGTTATTCATCTGAGATGTCCCGGACCACGTGTTGTTGTGCGGCATCTGGGGGTGGGGGGAGGCCGACGCCTATGTGGTGTTGCCTATGCTTCCTTGCGCCTATGGGGTATTGTGCAGAGTAGGTGTGGTTGAGGGTGGGTGCGCACCGGTGGGGATTGAACAATGATGCGGGTGGAAGAGGAGGCAAAAAGGGGCGAGAAATTTTTACTCCGTGGCCGATCGACTGAGTATATTTAAGAGTCACGCTCGTCGTGGAGTAAATTGTTTTCTCCACTAACGGTATTAGGGGTTCAATTAGTTTTTGTTTTCTTTTTGCGAAGGAAAACTCAATTTCTCTTCTCTAACGCTTTATTGGGATAGGGAATTGGTTAGAGATGCCCTTAGCAATGGATTAAGGTCAATTTTGTTGAATTGTGTAGAGAGGAGGATTTGCAATACAATGATGTTGTATTGATAGGGTGCTGGAGCACGTTTATACATTACAAGGGAAGGCCTCTACCTCAACTACACAAGACTAGGAGGTGGCCCACAACTACCACAACTCCAATACACGTGCAATAGAAAATATATACTCAACCCCCCCCCCCCTGTAGTCGAAGCATCACTGGAGACACAGAGACTGGACCGAAACTCCTCGAAGGCGGGAGTAGGCAATCCCTTAGTCATCACATCAGCAAACTGTTGCGTCGTCGGCACGTGGAGAACCTGAACACAACCAAGGGCAACCTGCTCGCGCACGAAGTGAATATCGAGCTCAATATGCTTCGTCTGTCGATGGTCCACCGGGTTGGCGGAGAGGTAGACCGCGCTGACGTTATCGCAGTACACAAGAGTGGCCTTGTGAACATCACAAAGCAACTCCTGGAGCAGCTGACGTATCCAAGAGCACTCGGCCACGGCATTAGCCACGACGCGATACTCTGCCTCGGCACTGGAGCGGGAGACGGTGGGCTGCCGCTTCGATGACCAAGATATCAACGAGGGCCCAAGGTAGACGCAGTAGCCTGACATAGAGCGTCGCGTGTCGGGGGAGCCAGCCCAGTCAGCATCCGAGTAGGCCACAAGGTCGGGGGAGGCGGAGGCCGTTAGGGTGAATCCCAAGGACATGGTGCCGCGTATGTAACGGAGAATACGCTTCACCAGAGTCCAGTGAGAGTCACGCGGGGCATGCATATGGAGGCACACCTGTTGAACAACGTATTGCAGGTCGGGGCGAGTCAGCGTCAAGTACTGTAAAGCATCAACGATAGATCGATAAAATGCTCCATCGGACGCGAGAGACCCCTCCAGAGCAGAGACCTTTGCCTTCGTGCTGACGGGGGTGGGCACCGGCTTGCAATTAAGCATACCGGCACGCTCAAGGAGCTCGTGGGCGTACTTCTACTGATGCAGAAAGAAACGTTAGCCCGGCGGATCACCTCAATGCCGAGAAAGTAGTGCAGGGGCCCCAAGTCCTTGAGGGCGAACTCATCACGAAGACAAGCAGTGAGCCGCTGAAAGAGATCGGGGGCGGACGCCATGAGGATGATGTCGTCGACGTAGATTAGCAGATATGCGGTGTTATCTCCCTGATGATACACAAAGAGTGAGGCATCGGAGCGAGTGGACCTAAAGCCCAGAGACTGCAGGAAGGCTGCGATACGCTAGTACCAAGCTCGAGGCACCTGCTTCAACCCATAAAGAGAGGGGAGAGCAAGCACACGAAGTCGGGGTGCTCGGCATCGACGAAACCAGTAGGCTACTCCCAGAACACCTGCTCAGCGAGATGACCGTGCGAGAAGGCGTTGGAAATGTCCAACTGATGCACAGGCCAGGCGCGCGAGACGGCCAGCTGAAGGACGGCGCGAATCATGCCCGGTTTCACAACCGGGGCGAAGGTGTCAGTGAAGTCCATGCCCGCGCGCTGCCGAAAGCCACGAACCACCCATCGAGCCTTGTAGCGCTCGAGAGAACCGTCCGGGCGAGTCTTGTGGCGAAACACCCACTTGCCAAAGATGATGTTGGCACGGAGGGGTCACGGAACAAGCTGCCACGTGCGGTTGCGCTGTAGGGCGTCGAACTCCTCCTGCATCGCAGCCAGCCAATGGGGATCTCGAAGGGGGGCACGAGCGGAGGTGGGGATGGGTGATGGCGTCAATGTCGAGGCATCGCACGCATACTCATCATAGGAGTAGCGCGTGCTCGGCTGATGCACTCCTGTACGGGCACGGGTGACCGTGCCGGCAAGGGCGGCGGGTGCCGCGGCAGCGGGGACCACAACGGTGGCTGAGGGAGTCCTGGATTAGGGGGTCCTCGGACAGCCGGACTATATCCTTTGGCCGGACTATTGGACTATGAAGATACAAGATTGAAGACTTCGTCCCGTGTCCGGATGGGACTCTCCTTGGCGTGGAAGGCAAGCTTGGCAATACGGATATGTATATCTCCTCCCTTGTAACCGACTCTGTGTAACCCTATCCTTCTCCGGTATCTATATAAACCGGAGGGTTTAGTCCGTAGAACAACAATGATACCATAGGCTAGCTTCTAGGGTTTTAGCCTCTACGATCTCGTGGTAGATCAACTCTTGTAATACTCATATCATTAAGATCAATCAAGCAGGAAGTAGGGTATTACCTCCATCGAGGGGCCCGTGCACAGGTAAACATCGTGTCCCCCACCTCCTGTTACCATCCGCCTTAGACGCACAGTTCGGGACCCCCTACCCGAGATCCACCAGTTTTGACACCGACATTGGTGCTTTCAATGAGAGTTCCACTGTGTCGTCACCGTAAGGCTTGATGGCTCCTTCAATCATCAGCAACGATGCGATCCAGGGTGAGGTTTTCCTCCCTGAACAGATCTTCGTATTTGGCGTTTGGAGGCTTCGTCTTTGCGGGCCAATTAAGCAGCCATCTGGAAGCAGATCGAAAGCTACGCCCGCCATCGAGTCGATTTGGAAACTTGAACTACACTGCCGACATCCGCGGAGACTTGATCTTCGGCGGATTCGAGCCCATGTCAAGTGCGCTGCACGATCACGACGAGCATGATTTAGCTCTACCGTCGGACTGTGTTCGGGAAATCACACCTGCAACTACTCCGACCCTCAATCCGGAACAAATTGCGCCATCTGTGGATGGGTGGATGGACCCCGCCACAGAGGCCGCACACTCAGTGGCGATAGTGCTGAATACTGGCTTCATCTCCTACGAGACCTGTGTTGCCGAACCGTCGGATTCGTCCCCGGCCACGGACTCCGAGCCGCTCGTGTCCGTGTCCATAAAATCCGATTGGGCACCGATCATGGAGTTTACCTCCGCGGATATCTTTCAGCACTCGCCTTTTGGCGACGTACTAAACTCATTGAAGTCTCTCTCCCTGTCAGGAGACCTTGGCCGAACTATGTCCGGCTAGAATGGGATGCGGACGACGAAGAAATTCGCGCCACCCACCACCCACTTAGTAGCCACTATCGATGATTTAACCGACATGCTCGATTTCGACTCCGAAGACATCGACGGCATGGACGTCGATGTAGGAGAGGAACAAGAACCATCACCCATAGGGCGCTGGACAGCCACTTCGTCAAATGACATATACATGGTGGATACACCCAAAGAAAACAATGACGAGGAACGGAAGGATGCAGCGAAGGATAGCTCCCTCGAGAAGCAACCAAAGCGCCGGCGTAGGCGCCGCTCCAAATCCCGCCTCGGCAAAAACAACGATAACAACGCAAGAGAAAATAACACCCCGGTCGACTCCAGAGGAAACGACGACCACATTGACCCAGCGATAGAGCAGGATGAACCAGCAAACGGCGAACATAGTACGGATCCGCTGTCCGAACACGGCGACGCCGAGGATAAAGCTCATCAACCTCCCTCCGGAGAGGAAAACAGTCCGGACGAGGATGCACACATCATCCCGGAAAGGCACTTGGAACAAAAGAACCTCCACAGAAGGCTTATTGCCACCGCGAGTAGTCTGAAGAAGCAGAAGCAAAGGCTTAAGGCCGCGCAGAATACGCTCAACAGTAGATGGAACAAAGTGCTCGACAATGAAGAAAAGTATGGTGGTAGTTACCACACAAAGAGATATCCAAAGCGGAAGTTGTTGCCTGAATTTGATGATGAGGCCTTAGAGCCCACACAGCCGAAAAACAAAACGGTCGACCGGTCGGATCAACCACCTCGTGGCCGTGATAGAGCGGCTAAAAAGGTCGCACATACGTCAGCACATGATTCACGTGAGGACTTGCATCAGAAGACCGGCGTGACCAGATCCATCTACAGATCAAGGAAACGCGCTCCAGCGCACAACCAAAACCGAACACTACAACCGTCGAGCATGCCATGACAGATACAAATACGAGGTGCCGCACACCCCTATGTTTCACCGATGAGGTGCTTTGGACCACGAATTTCGGAAGGATTCAAACCGGTGAATATAGAGGCGTCTGTGGAACCCACGGACCACAGGGTCCGGATTGAGGACTTTATCCTCCATATCCATATGGTTCGCGGAGGCGATCTCCACGCCATCAAGTACTTGCCCCTCAATTTGAAAGGACCAGCTCGGCCTTTGGTGAAGAGCCTCCCTGAAAACTCAATTGGAAGTTGGGAGGAGCTTGAGGATGCTTTTAGGGCTAATTTTCAAGGGACCTATGTCCAGACCTCCGGATCTGAGACGATTTAAGTCATATAATTCAATAGCCCAGAGAGTCAACCCGAAAGCTTTGGAACAGATTTCTCACTAAGAAGAACCAAATCGTCGACTGTCGGGACGCCGAAGCCTTAGCAGCTTTCAAACACAGCGTCCGAGATGAATGGATCGCCAGACACCTCGGCCAAGAAAAACCGAGAACAATGGCAGCCCTGACAAGCCTCATGACCCGCTTTTCTTGGCGAAGATAGTCAGCTAGCCCGTAGTAGCACCAGCGACCCAGGTACATCCGAAGTCAGGGATGACAATGGAAAACCACGACGCAGTAAAAGCAAGCATCAAAATGAAGAAGATATCCCAAATAACACGGCGGTAAACGCCGGATTCAGGGGCTCTCGACCGGGTCAGCGGAAAAAGCCTTTCAAAGGCAGCAGAGATGGACCGTCCAGCCTAAAAAACATTCTAGACAAATTATGTCAGATTCATGGCACCCCCGATAAACCTGCAAATCACACCCACAGAGAATGTTGGGTGTTCAAGCAGGCCGGTAAGCTAAACGCCGAACACAAGGGGAGGGAGACACCAAGTGAAGACGAGGACGAGCCTCGCCCAGAAAGCAGGGGGACAGAAAAAATTCCCACCAGAGGTCAAAACAGTGAACATGATCCACGTGACGAAGAGGAGAAGTAGACACGCACTCCGAGACACACGCGCCGTAGAGCCCGTCACCCCTAAGTTCAACCCCTGGTTGGCCCGCCCGCTCACTTTTGATCACATGGATCACCTGACAAGTATCCGGCACGGAGGAGCGGCTGCCTTGATGTTAGACCCAATAATAAATGGATACCATCTCACACGAGTCCTTATGGACGGCGGCAGTAGTCTTAGTCTGATATATCAGGACACAGTCCACAAAATGGGGATAGACCCGACAAAAATCAGCCACAGTAATAATACCTTCAAGGGAGTAATACCAGGCCCAGAGGCCCGCTGCACGGGCTCTCTAGTACTAGAGGTTGTATTCGGTTCTCCCGACAACTTCCGAAGAAAAAAGTTAACCTTTGACATTGCTCCATTCTGAAGTGGCTATCAAGCACTACTTGGAAGAGCAGCTTTTGCTCGTTTTAATGCAGTACCGCATTACCCTTCTCTCAAGCTCAAGATGCCCGGTCCACGTGGCATCATCACAATTAGCGGAAATATTGAACGTTCCTTACGCGCGGAAGAATGTGCGGCGGCTTTAACAGCCGAACACTAAACGACCTCTCCAACCAGAATAAATGATCGGTCGTCAAGACCGCGGACACGGCTAGACGAGTTCGGTGCATCACTAGCTATAACAGCTTAGATAAACCCAAGATTGGTTTGATGATTATACCCCCATAGGCGGTACCAGGGGCTTCCCGCGTGTAAACAGGGCTACTTCGGCTCAACTTTACTTATCTTGAATTTTAATGGTTTATTGAGAATAACCAATTTTTCGCACGACAACTTTCACCTAAGTTCCTCTCTGTTATAGATGACAATCGTGCTACACCCTTCCAGGATACGGCACAACAGAGACACAGGCACAGACGTGCAGCAGGGACCCGCTCAAATACCTTAGGGAGTGTAAAGACCGAATACCTTAGGGAGTGTTCGGCGTCGCGAGTTTTGCCTTATATGTATCAGCTTCGAATCATGTCTTTGGTCAAATGTTGGGTTTGCCCGGCTCCCATGTTTTGCTACCTTACGTTCCGCTCTATCGGTTAAGGTGGCACCAGGAGAACTACTGTGATTGTGCCCTGGTTCATCCGGATGAGCACCTCAGTAAAGAAAGCCGAAAACTAACTGTCATGATAAAGCGCGAGACTGGTCAACCACTCGATGACCTAGCGGAATCTTCGGGGTTCCTCCGCATTAACGAAGGGCCGGTTTTCTCGGCCATGTACGTACGCGTACCGTATTCGGATAGCAGCGGAAATACCAGGGGCTATATAGTAGCCCCACTGTCAAACTCCTATGGTTAAGTGAAAGTGTTAAAGCAATATAGTCCGATTGCCTCGTTAAGTGCTACCACCTCCTTAATGGACCAAGGCGTTGGATCAAGTGTGAAGGCGCGCTTTTACTTTTACCCCGCATTATATGCGTGGGGCTGAAGCCGACATTACTGCAAACTTTCAGGATATTTTATATATATATATATATATATATATATATATATATATATATATATACATATAAACGACCGCACAGGAGGCATAATAATACTTTCAGGCAAAAGTATAAACACAGCCTTTATAATCCAAATAACATTGTTCTTACAATTGAGATACATGTCACTAGAACATGATATGCTTTGAGCATTGAGCCTCTATTACACGAGCGCCTTCTAAGAATTCCTCAAAATAGTGCTCGGCCGATACCCGGCCTACCGCCGAACTCTGGGATGCAATAGTGGTGGCTTCCATCTCTGCCCAGTACGTCTTGACACGGGCAAGAGCCATCCGCGCACCCTCTATGCACGCCGACCTCTTCACAGCGTCGATATGCGGCACAACACCAAGGAATTGTTGCACTAGGCCAAAATAGCTATTCGGCCTCGGTCCCTCCGGCCAAAGGTGATCCACGACAGACCTCATAGCAAGTCCGGACAACCTATGGAGCTCGGCCCACTCGGCCATTTGTTCATTTAACAGCAGCGGGCGCGTTGGAGTGCGGAACTGTGAACAGAACAACCCTTCCACTACATGATCCTTCAGATCTTTGGAAAACTTGGTCGCATCAGCGGCATTCGCTGCTAAATCCAAGTACGCGTTTGCATAACTCCATAATTTATCTAGAGGGGCATACTTCGGGTCTCCAAACCTCGTCCGCAACAAAAAGGGCTTCCCAGCCGCAATATCTCCGGCTTGACGGAGTTCCTCCTTCACCGCTCTAATCTGCGAGCGGGTTTCCTTGGCCGCTTCCATGACCTGCTTCAGTTCCGCCGCCTTCGCTTGGCTTTCCTTTTTAAGAAGCTCATACCGGCCGGCGGGATCTTTCAGCTCAATAGCCATCTCGGCTATTTTCTCTTTGCTCTGGCAATGGGCAGCCTGTTTGGCTCTTAGATCTTCGACCGCCTTTAGGGCGGCCGCATCACCCTTCCCGGCTTGTTCCTTGGCTCGGGCAAGTTCAGCCCGAAGGGTCTCCACGGCGACAGCTCCATCTGCAGTCACAGCATATTACATATACTAGCATCATGCTCCTCTTAATATGTATTGATCCTAGGAGAATACATACCCTGTGCCTCGTCAAGCCGCTTGTTTACAAGTACAATGTCGGCATCTGCCGCATCAAGTTGCCGCTTCAGTTCGGCAAACTCACCAGTCTGGCCAGCCACCGGACCCGTAGCCACCTGCACATGAAAGCAGCACGGTTATTACCTGGGACTATGATCCTCTATTTGTCGTCTTTTTCGATAGCAACCAGAGTCTCAGGGGCTACTATCTACATAGGCCACACCTAGCGTGTGCGGTATCGTCCAAAAAATATATATTACTTCAGGTACCTCAAAGCCTTTCAGCAGAATCATAAAAGCTTCATGCAACCCGCTTTCGGCGGATGAAATCCTCTCAACCACCGTGCCCATTAGAGCACGATGTGTTTCTGAGACAGCCGCTTGCTCCAGAAGATTCATCAGTGCATTCGATCGCACACCGTACGGTTTCGGACTCTTTCTGTGGCTCTCCTTAGGAGCCGAATACCCTGGACTTCGGTCGGCCGAAGGTTTACCTTCTGGCCTTGGCGGATCAGGAGAAAATCCTCCGTGACGACACCTCAGGGTCGCCCGCTTCACGAGGCGGGGAGGTGTTTCGCTCTCCATCATCTCCGGAAGAAGATCCCCCGAAGAGGAACTCTGTCGAGAAGGGCTACAATCCGAACTACAAGACGCACGCCTCGGTTATCGTTCTCGGAAACGAAGCAGGATATATTTACTATAAAGTACTTTCGTTCACTTACAGCTCGGTAGAGGGCTGGTCCCCTGGCGGGTACTGTGCGGTAAGGATGCCCTCCGGGGTAGGACCCTCCGACAAAGGATTCTTCCCTCGCTTAGAGACCATTACTTCCAAGTCTTCGAAGGCGGTCCTCTTCCTTCCCTGGGGAGAGGGAATTTTAGATTCTTCCCCCTGGTTATCCTCCTTCGCGGAGGCACTAATTCCCCCGGTTTGGATGCATAGTGAGTGAGGCTCGCTCTCGGCCTCTTTGTTCCTCCCTTTACCTTCCCCTGATGGCGTTTGATAAGGCACAAGCTCAAGCATCCTGGCTAGTACAGGATCCAGTGAGCCCTCGGGAAGGGGGGCCGGACACCTGATCATCTTTGCCTTTTTTATCCAGTCCTGGTCAAAAGGTGACTTTTCAGAATGATGTTGTGGTAAATTAAAAAACAACGTTTTCGGCCACGGAATTACTTACTTGAGTGTCTGGGCGATTGCAGTTCAGACCCGCATCCTCGGAGGTGTCCGGACACTCTATTTGTGATCCAAAGAATGATCTATACATCTCTTCGAGCGTCACACCGAAGATGTGCTGAATAGTCCGCGGTCCTTCCGGGTTGAACTCCCACATACGGAGAGGTCGACATTTGCAAGGCAGGGCTCGACGAACTAGCATTACCTTAAAAAGGCTGACATCTCTCTCGTGGAGATCTAGGATGCGACTCTGCAATATCGGCACATCATTTATCGCCCCAGTCCGCCCTTGTTGACCCATGACGCCTTGATTGTGGCGGGGTGGCGAGAGGAAGGCAGCGGCTACCCACTTAGTACCGGGAGCTGTGATATAAAACCACTCCCGTTGCTATAAACTGGACACCTCCGGGAAGGAACCCTTTGGCCATGGAACATCGGCGCCTTTGCTTATTACGGCACCTCCGCACTCTGCGTGTAGCCCCTCAATCATCTTCAGCTTCACATTGAAGGTCTTGAGCCATAAGCCAAAGTGTGGGGTAATGCGGAGGAAGGCTTCACACACGACGATGAACGACGAGATGTGAAGGATGGAATCCGGAGCCAGATCATGGAAATCGAGCCCGTAGTAGAACACGAGCCCTCTGACAAAGGGATCTAGACTGGAACCTAGCCCTCGGAGGAAGTGGGAGACGAATACAACACTCTCGCTAGGTTCGGGTGTGGGAATGACCTGCCCTCGAGCAGGCAGCCTGTACGAGATTTCGTCGGTCAAATACCTAGCTTCTCTTAGCTTCTGGATGTCCTCCTCTGTGATGGAGGAGGGCACCCATCGACTTTGAAGGTTGGATCCGGACATGATTGTAGGTCCGAAGCGCCTAGCCTGAGACTTGGGTGTTGGAACTCGAGGTGGGGGAAGGATTCAATTGAGCGCGAGAAGAAGGGGACAGGCCTAGGCCTCTTTATAAAGAGGATGAATATCAAGTGTCCTCCGTGTGGCCGCTTGGGACTTGCCTAAAATCGAGGAGTCATACCAACAGGCACGATTGGGTTACCCATACCCGTATTGATGAGAATCCCGTGAAAAAAGGGACACGATCTCTGCTTCGACAGGACGTGCCAATAAAAATCGCCCATAACACGTGCGATGGCAGGCTCGGAAAAGCAGTTCGTCATGACCGGACCACGGCGATCGTCACATTATGAAAAGCTGTCGGCAGATTGGATTTGTGGGAATATTATTCTCTCTACGGTGGTATGTGGAATTTGTTTTGCAGAGCCGGACACTGTCTTTGTGTTCAAAATCTTCTATGGAGTATCCAGAGGAGGAACCCGCCTTGCAATGCCGAAGACAATCTGCGCGCCGGACTCATCGTCATTGAAGCACAGTGCGAGGGGAGCTCTTGAGGGAGTCTTGGATTAGGGGGTCCTCGGACAGCCGAACTATATCCTTTGGCCAGACTGTTGGAATATGAAGATACAAGATTGAAGACTTCGTCCCGTGTCCGGATGGGACTCTCCTTGGCGTGGAAGGCAAGCTTGGCAATACCCATATGTAGATATCCTCCCTTGTAACCGACTCTGTGTAACCCTAGCCCCCTCCGCTGTCAATATAAACCGGAGGGTTTAGTCCATAGAACAACAATCATACCATAGGCTAGCTTCTAGGGTTTTAGCCTCTACGATCTCCTGGTAGATCAACTCTTGTAATACTCATATCATCAAGATCAATCAAGCAGGAAGTAGGGTATTACCTCCATCGAGAGGGCCCAAACCTGGGTAAACATCGTGTCCCCCGCCTCCTGTTACCATCCGCCTTAGACGCATAGTCCGAGACCCCCTATCTGAGATCCGCCAGTTTTCATGAAGGAAATATGTCCTAGAGGCAATAATAAAAGTTATTATTTATTTCCTTATATCATGATAAATGTTTATTATTCATGCTAGAATTGTATTAACCGGAAACATGATACATGTGTGAATACATAGACAAACTTAATGTCACTAGTATGCCTCTACTTGACTAGCTCATTAATCAAAGATGGTTATGTTTCCTAACCATAGACATGAGTTGTCATTTGATTAACGGGATCACATCATTAGGAGAATGATGTGATTGACATGACCCATTCCGTTAAGCTTAGCACTTGATCGTTTAGTATGTTGCTATTGCTTTCTTCATGACTTATACATGTTCCTACAACTATGAGATTATGCAACCCCATTTATCGGAGGAACACTTTGTGTGCTACCAAAGCAGCGTAACGTGAATCTGGGTGATTATAAAGGAGCTCTACAGGTGTCTCCAAAGGTACATGTTGAGTTGGCGTATTTCGAGATTAGGTTTTGTCACTCCAATCATCTGAGAGGTATCTCTGGGCCCTCTCGGTACTGCACATCACTATAAGCCTTGCAAGCAATGTAGCTAATGAGTTAGTTACGGAATGATGCATTACATAACGAGTAAAGAGACTTGCCGGTAACGATATTGAACTAGGTATTGGATACCGACGATCGAATCTCGCGCAAGTAACATACCGATGACAAAGGGAACAACGTATGTTGTTATGCGGTTTGACCGATAAAAGATCTTCGTAGAATATGTAGGAGCCAATATCAGCATCCAGGTTCTGCTATTGGTTATTGACCGGAAACATGTCTCGGTCATGTCTACATAGTTCTCGAACCCGTAGGGTCCGCACGCTTAAGGTTTCGATGACAGTTATATTATGAGTTTATGAGTTTTGATGTACCGAAGGAGTTCGGAGTCCCGGATGAGATCGGGGACATGACGAGGAGTCTCGAAATGGTCGAGACGTAAAGATCGATATATTGGACGACTATATTCGGACACCGGAAAGGTTCTGAGTGATTCGGGTATTTTTTGGAGTACCCGAGAGTTACGGGAATTCGTATTGGGCCTTAATGGGCCATACGGGAAAGGAGAGAAAGGCCCCAAAGGGTGGCCGCACCCCTCCCCATGGACTAGTCCTAATTGGACTAGGGAGGCGCCCCTTCCTTCCTTCTCCTTCTCCCTTCCCTTTCCTTCTCTCCTACTCCTTCTACTTGGAAGGGCTCCTAGTTCTACTAGGAAGGGGAATCCTACTCCCGGTGGGAGTAGGACTCCCTAGGCGCGCCATAGAGAGGGCCGGCCTCCCCTCCTCCACTCCTTTATGCTCTGAGGAGGGGGCACCCCTTGGAGACACAACAATTGATCCTTGAGATCTCTTAGCCGTGTGCGGTGCCCCCCTCCATCATAGTCCTCGATAATATTGTAGCGGTGCTTAGGCGAAGCCCTGCGACGGTAGAACATCAAGATCGTCCTGCACGCCGTCGTCTTGTGAAACTCATCCCCGACACTTTGCTGGATCGGAGTCCGGGGATCGTCATGGAGCTGAACGTGTGCTAAAACTCGGAGGTGCCGTAGTTTCGGTGCTTGATAGGTCGGGCCGTGAAGACGTACGACTACATCAACCGCGTTGTTATAACGCTTCCGCTTTCGGTCTACGAGGGTACATGGACAACACTCTCCCCTCTTGTTGCTATGCATCACCATGATCTTGCGTGTGCGTAGGAATTTTTTTGAAATTACTACGTTCCCCAACAGTGGCATCCGAGCCTGGTTTTATGCGTAGATGTTATATGCACGAGTAGAACACAAGTGAGTTGTGGGCGATACAAGTCATATTGCTTACCAACATGTCATACTTTGGTTCGGCGGTATTGTTGGATGAAGCGGCCCGGACCGACATTACGCCAGACGCTTACGCCGAGACTGGTTCTACCGACGTGCTTTGCATACAGGTGGCTGGCGGGTGTCTGTTTCTCCAACTTTAGTTGAACCGAGTGTGGCTACTCCCGGTCCTTGAGAAGGTTAAAACAACACCAACTTGACAAACTATCGTTGTGGTTTTTCATGCGTAGATAAGAACGGTTCTTGCTAAGCCCGTAGCAGCCACGTAAAATTTGCACCAACAAAGTAGAGGACGTCTAATTTATTTTTGCAGGGCATGTTGTGACGTGATATGGTCAAGACCTGATGATATATTTTATTGTATGAGATGATCATGTTTTGTAACCGAGTTATCGGCAATCAAGGCGAGAGCCATATGGTTGTCGCTTTATTGTATGAAATGCAAGCGCCCTGTAATTGCTTTACTTTATCACTAAGCGGTAGCGATAGTCGTAGAAGCAATAGGTGGCGAAACGACAATGATGCTACGATGGAGATCAAGGTGTCGCGCCGGTGACGATAGTGATCATGACAGTTCTTCGGAGATGGAGATCACAAGCACAAGATGATGATGGCCATATCATATCACTTATATTGATTGCATGTGATGTTTATCCTTTATGCATCTTATCTTGCTTTGATTGACGGTAGCATTTTAAGATGATCTCTCACTAATTATCAAGAAGTGTTCTCCACGAGTATGCACCGTTGTGAAAGTTCTTCGTCTTTGAGACACCACGTGATGATCGGGTGTGATAGGCTCTACGTTCAAATACAACGGGTGCAAAACAGTTGCACTCGCGGAATACTCGAGTTAAACTTGTGAGCCTAGCATATACAGATATGGCCTCGGAACACGGAGACCGAAAGGTCGAGCGTGAATCATATAGTAGATATGATCAACATAGTGATGTTCACCATTGAAACTACTCCATCTCACGTGATGATCGGACATGGTTTAGTTGATTTGGATCACGTGATCACTTAGATGACTAGAGAGATGTCTGTCTAAGTCGGAGTTCTTAAGTAATATGATTAATTGAACTTAAATTTATCATGAACTTAGTCCTAGTAGTGTTTTGCAAATTATGTTGTAGAACTCGCGTTGTTGCTTTCACATGTTTATTTTGATATGTTCCTAGAGAAAATTGTGTTGAAAGATGTTAGTAGCAATGATGCGGATTGGATCCGTGATCTGAGGTTTATCCTCATTGCTGCATAGAAGAATTATGTCCTTAATGCACCGCTAGGTGACAGACCTATTGCAAGAGCAGATGCAGACGTTATGAACGTTTGGCTAGCTCAATATGATGACTACTTGATAGTTTAGTGCACCATTCTTAAAAGGCTTAGAATCGGGACTTCAAAGACGTTTTGAACGTCATGGACCATATGAGATGTTCCAGGAGTTGAAGTTAATATTTCAAGCAAATACCCGAGTTGAGAGATATGAAGTCTCCAACAAGTTCTATAGCTAAAAGATGGAGGAGAGTCGCTCAACTAGTGAGCATGTGCTCAGATTGTCTGGGTACTACAATCACTTGAATCAAGTGGGAGTTAATCTTCCAGATAAGATAGTGATTGACAGAGTTCTCTAGTCACCATCACCAAGTTACTAGAACTTCGTGATGAACTATAGTATGCAAGGGATGACGAAAATGATTCCCGAGCTCTTACGTGATCTTTGAAACCAACGAAGGTAGAAATCAAGAAAGAGCATCAAGTGTTGATGATTGACAAGACCACTAGTTTCAAGAATAGGGCAAAGGGAAAGAAAGGGAACTTCATGTAGAATGGCAAGCAAGTTGTCACTCCTTGAAGAAGCCCAAAAGCTGGACCAAAGCTCTGGCCCGAGTGCTTCTACTGCAGAGGAAATGATCACTAGAAGCGGAAATGCCCTGAATATTTGGTAGATAAGAAGGGTGGCAAAGTGAACAAGGTATATTTGATATACAGATTATTGATGTGTACCTTACTAATGTTTATAGTAGCCCCTGAGTATTTGATACTTGTTCGGTTGCTAAGATTAGCAACTCGAAATAGGAGTTCTGAGAATAAACAGAGACTAGTTGAAAGGGAAGTGACGATGAGTGTTGGAAGTAGTTCCAAGATTGATATGATCATCATCGCACACTCCCTATACTTTCGGGATTAGTGTTTAACCTAAATAAATTTTATTTGGCGTTTGCGTTGAGCATGAATATGATTTGACCATGTTTATTGCGATACGGTTATTCATTTAAAGTCAGAGAATAATTGTTATTCTGTTTACATGAATAAAACCTTCAATGGTCATACACCCAACGAAAATAGTTTGTTGGATCTCGATTGTAGTAATACACATATTCATAATATTAATGCCAAAAGATGCAAAGTTAATAATGATAGTGCAACTAATTTGTGGCACTGCCGTTTGGGTCATATCGGTGTAAAGCGCATGAAGAAACTCCATAAAGATGGATTTTTGGAATCACTTGGTTATGAATCATTTGATGCTTGCGAACCGTGCCTTTTTGGCAAGATGACTAAAACTCCGTTCTCCGGAACAATGGAACGAGCTACTGACTTGTTGGAAATAATACATACCGATGTATGCGGTCCAATGAGTATTGATGCTCGTGGCGAGTATCGTTATTCTCTGACCTTCACAAATGATTTGAGCTGATATGAGTATATCTACTTAATGAAACACAAGTCTGAAACATTTGAAAAGCTCAAATAATTTCAGAGTGAAGTGGAGAATCATCGTAACAAGAAAATAAAGTTTCTACAATCTGATCGTAGAGGAGAATATTTGAGTTACGAGTTTGGCCTTCAGTTAAAACAATGTGAAATAGTTTCACTACTCACACCACCTGGAACACCACAGTGTAATGGTGTGTCCGAACGTCGTAATCGTACTTTACTAGATATGATGCGATCTATGATGTCTCTTACTGATTTACCGCTATCGTTTTGGGGTTATGCATTAGAGATAGCTACATTCACTTTAAATAGGGCACCATCTAAATCCGTTGAGACGACACCGTATGAACTATGGTTTAGCAGTAAACCTAGGTTGTCGTTTCTTAAAGTTTGGAGTTGCGATGCTTATGTGAAAAAGGTTTCAACCTGATAAGCTCAAACCCAAATCGGAGAAGTGCGTCTTCATAGAATACCCAAAGGAATCTGTTGGGTACACCTTCTATCACAGATCCGAAGGCAAAACATTAGTTGCTAAGAATGGATCCTTTCTAGAGAAGGAGTTTCTCTCGAAAGAAGTGAGTGGGAGGAAAGTAGAGCTTGATAAGGTAATTTGTACCTTCTCCGAATTAGGAAGTAGTTCATCACAGAAATCAGTTCCAGTGATGCCTACACCAATTAGTGACGAAGCTAATGATGATGATCATGAAACTTCAGATTAAGTTACTACAAAACCTCATAGGTCTTCCAAAGTACAGTCCGCACTGCAGTGAATGCGGTAATCCTGTTACGGAAGTCATGTTACTAGACCATGATGAACCTACGAACTATGAGGAAGCGATGATGAGCCCAGATTCCGCGAAATGGCTTGAGGTCATGAAATCTGAGATGGGATCCATGTATGAGAACAAAGTGTGGACTTTGGTGGAATTGCCCGATGATCGGCAAACCATATTGTATAAATGGATTTTCAAGAGGAAGACATACGCTGATAGTAGTGTTACTATCTACAAAGCTCCACTTGTCACAAAAAAAATTTCGACAAGTTCAAGGTGTTGACTACAATGAGATTTTCTCAACTGTAGCGATGCTTAAATCTGTCCGAATCATGTTAGGAATTGCCACATTTTATGAAATCTGGCAAAGGGATGTCAAAACTGCATTTCTTAATGGTTTTCTTAAAGAAGAGTTGTATATGATGCAACCAGAAGGTTTTGTCAATCCTAAAGGTGCTAACAAAATGTGCAAGCTCCAAGAATCCATCTATGGACTGGTGCAAGCATCTCGTAGTTGGAATATACGCTTTGATCAGTTGATCAAAGCATATAGTTTTATACAAGACTTGCGGTGAAGCCTGTATTTACAATAAAGTGAGTGGGAGCACTACCGCCTTTTCGATAAATATATGTGAGTAGCATATTGTTGATCGTAAATGATGTAGAATTTTTCGGAAAGCATAAAAGAGTATTTTAAAGGAGTTCTTTAAAAGAAAGACCTCAGTAAAGCTACTTACATATTGAGCATCAAGATCTATTGAGATAGATCAAGACGCGTGATAAGTTTTTCAATAAATACACACCTTGTCAAGTTTTTGAAGTAGTTCAAAATGGAACAGTCAAAGAAAGAGTTCTTGCCTGTGTTGCAAAGGTGTGAAATTGAGTAAGACTCAAATCCCGACCACGGCAGAAAATAGAAAAGAGAACGAAAATCATTCCCTATGCCTCAGTCATAGGTTCTATAAAGTATGCTATGCTATGTATCAGACCTATTGTATACCTTGCTCTGAATTTGGCAAGGGAGTACAATAGTGATCTAGGAGTAGATCACTAAACATTGGTCAAGAATATCTTTAGTGAGGACTAAGGAAATATTTCTCGATTATGGAGGTGATAAAAGAGCCCGTCGTAAAGAGTTACATCGGTGCAAGCTTTTACACCGATCCAGATGACTCTAAATCTCAATCTGGATACATATCGAAAATGGGAGTAACTAGCTAGATTAGCTCCGTGCAGAGCATTGTAGACATAGAATATTTGCAAAATACATACGGCTCTGAATGTGACAGACCCGTTGACTAAGCTTCTCTCATGAGCAAAACATGATCTCACGTTAGTACTCTTTGGGTGTTAATTACATAAGCGAAGTGAACTAGATTATTAACTCTAATAGACCCTTTCGGTGTTGGTCACATGACGATGTGAACTATGGGTGTTAATCATATACATATATGAATATTGGTGTTAAATCACATGGCGATGTGAACTAGATTATTGACTCTAGTGCAAGTGGGAGACTGAAGGAAATATGCCCTAGAGGCAATAATAAAAGTTATTATTTATTTCCTTATATCATGATAAATGTTTATTATTCATGCTAGAATTGTATTAACCGGAAATATGATACATGTGTGAATACATAGACAAACTTAATGTCACTAGTATGCCCCTACTTGACTAGCTCATTAATCAAAGATGGTTATGTTTCCTAACAATAGACATGAGTTGTCATTTGATTAACGGGATCACATCATTAGGAGAATGCTGTGATTGACATGACCCATTCCGTTAGCTTAGCACTTGATCGTTTAGTATGTTGCTATTGCTTTCTTCATGACTTATACATGTTCCTACAACTATGAGATTATGCAACTCCCGTTTATCGGAGGAACATTTTGTGTGCTACCAAACGTCACAACGTAACTGGGTGATTATAAAGGAGCTCTACAGGTGTCTCCAATGGTACATGTTGAGTTGGCATATTTCGAGATTAGGTTTTGTCACTTCGATCGTCGGAGAGGTATCTCTGGGACCTCTCGGTAATGCACATCACTATAAGCCTTGCAAGCAATGTAGCTAATGAGTTAGTTACGAAATGATGCATTACATAACGAGTAAAGAGACTTGCCGGTAACGAGATTGAACTAGGTATTGGATACCGACGATCGAATCTCGGGCAAGTAACATACCGATGACAAAGGGAACAACGTATGTTGTTATGCGGTTTGACCGATAAAAGATCTTCGTAGAATATGTAGGAGCCAATATGAGCATCCAGGTTCCGCTGTTGGTTATTGACCGGAAACGTGTCTCGGTCATGTCTACATAGTTCTCGAACCCGTAGGGTCCGCACGCTTAAGGTTTCGATGGCGATGCTTATATTATGAGTTTATGAGTTTTGATGTACCGAAGGAGTTCGGAGTCCCGGATGAGATCGGGGACATGACGAGGAGTCTCGAAATGGTCGAGACGTAAAGATCGATATATTGGACGACTATATTCGGACATCAGAAAGGTTCCGAGTGATTCGGGTATTTTTCAGAGTACCTTAGAGTTACGGGAATTCGTATTGGGCCTTAATGGGCCATACGGGAAAGGAGAGAAAGGCCCCAAAGGGTGACCGCACCCCTCCCCATGGACTAGTCCTAATTGGCCTAGGGAGGGGGGGGGGTGGCGTCCCCTTCCTTCCTTCTCCTTCTCCCTTCCCTTTCCTTCTCTCCTACTCCTTCTACTTGGAAGGGCTCCTAGTTCTACTAGGAAAGGGGGAATCCTACTCCCGGTGGGAGTAGGACTCCCCTAGGGCGCGCCATAGAAAGAGGGCCGGCCCTCCCCCTCCTCCACTCCTTTATATACCGGGGGGGGGGGCACCCCTTGGAAACACAACAATTGATCCTTGAGATCTCTCAGCCGTGTGCGGTGCCCCCCTCCACAACAGTCCTCAATAATATTGTAGCGGTGCTTAGGCGAAGCCCTGCGACGGTAGAACATCAAGATCGCCACCACGCCGTCGTGCTGACGGAACTCATCCCCGACACTTTGCCGGATCGGAGTCCGGGGATCGTCATCGAGCTGAACGTGTGCTAAAACTCGGAGGTGCCATAGTTTCGGTGCTTGATCGGTCGGGCCGTGAAGACGTACGACTACATCAACCGCGTTGTTATAACGCTTCCGCTTTCGATCTACGAGGGTACATGGACAACACTCTCCCCTCTCGTTGCTGTGCATCACCATGATCTTGCGTGTGCGTAGGAATTTTTTTTAAATTACTATGTTCCCCAACATTTCACACCGACAGCGGCGGGGGCCGCGGCCATAACGGAGGCGCCCACGGCGGCGGGGGCCGCATCATCAGGGGCGGGGCCTGCGGTGTCAGAGGCGGGGGCCGTGGCATCAGGAGCCGCGACAAGGTTGCCGAGCCAGCCATGAGGCGGCGACGGGCGAGGTCGAGGTCGAGCCCATCGCAGGAGTAGCGGCGCCGGCCGGGGTGGCGGGTGGGGTGCCCGCTGGCTCGACCTCGGGCGATGGAGCTGGGGACCCGGGGGCCCGGCCGGACTCAACCTCGGGTTAGGGAGTCGAAAACCCGGGAGGGGCGGCAGAAGGCGCCGTGCCGGGGGGTGCCGCCGCGCATCGCACCTGGTAGGGGGCGTGGGGGCCGGAGCTGAAGGAGCCGCGGCCGGAGGAACCTGAAAAAAAGGGAACACCGTCTCGACGAAGTACACGTGCCTCGAGGTGTAAACATGATGAGTGACAGGATCATAGCACCGGTAACCTTTGGTGTTGGGAGGGTAGAGGAAGATGCATGGGACGGAGCGGGGTGCAAGCTTGTGTGGCGTGGTGGACGTGGTGCTAGGATAACAGAGACACCCAAATATGCGAAGACCATCATCGGACGGTGGTGTACCGAAAATAAGGTGGTGAGGGGCGTAGTTCCACCGGGGACGACACGAACGAATGTTGACTAAGAGAGAGGCGGGGCATCGGGACAGAACCGAGAGGGAACGTTAGCGTGAAAGAGCAACGTACGAACGCAGTCATTAAGAGTGCAGAGAATGCGCTCGGCACGGCCGTTCTACTGTGAAGTGTAGGGGCAAGTCAGAAGGAAGGTGGTGTCGTGAGAGGCGAGAAGTGAGCAAAGAGCGACGTTGTCAAACTCTTTTCTGTTATTAGTTTGGAGTGCAAGTATGGGGCGACCGAACTGAGTGGTGACGTAGGAATAAAAGGTGATGAGTGTGTCTAAAGCATCAAATTTACGACGAGGAGGAAAAGACCACACATAATGAGAATAATCATCTAAAATCACCAAATAGTATAGATAGCCCGTGTTACTCGCAATGGGAGACGTCCAAACATCACTATGAATCAACTGAAATGGAAAAGTGGAAACTGACGTAGACGCACTAAAGGGAAGACGGACGTGCTTGCCCAAACGACAAGCCTCACAAGTATGCTCGTCGAGCTTATTACATGAGAAAGAAAAACTCCTAAGAACCTGACGCAAAACGATGGGGTTGGGGTGGCCCAAGTGAGCATGCCAAAGGTCGACGCCGGCAGAGAGAGCGACGGGTGTGGTAGTGTAGGCGCCGGCATGCACGGGATAAAGCTCGTCAGGGCTATCACATCGGTGAAGCACCAGGGTACGGGCGTCCTTCACAGAAAAACCAACACAGTAAAATTCAACAGTAAGAGGATTCTCATGAGTAAGACGACGAACAGAGACTAAGCTAGTGACTAAGTCATGTGAAATAGGAATGTTAGACATAGTGAATGGTGTGGAACTAGAGGGAAAACTAGTGCTACCAACATGGGTGATGGGTAAAGAGGAACCGTTGCAAACGGTGATGCAAGTGGGAGTGTGAACGGGAGTGGAGGAGGAAAGGTTACCGGGATGAGCTATCATGTGCGCAGTACCACCCGAGTCCATGTACCAGTTTCCTCCACCGCCATAGTTGCTCAGCGACGGCGCCGAGCGTAGGACGGCCAGGAGGGCTGGGTCCCACGATGCAGGTGCCGGCGGTGGTAGCTGGCCTCCATAGGGCAGTGCCTGGGCGGGCGCGCCATAGCCACCGAGGGGTGGTGGCGCGACCGGGCACCGTAGGGCTGGTAGAGGGCGCTGATGAACGCCTGGTGGCCCGCTGGAAGGGGGCCAAGGAGACACGGTGCAGGAGCTCGCGGGACGGGCATATGATAGGTGTGGACGATGCCCGTCCACGGGTTTTCCCGGTGGCCCACGGCGGAGGCGGCTGCCGAGCAGGCGCCCCACCTGGCGCCTGCCATCGCTACTGCTGCCGGCTGCTCTTGGCGGCCGCCGCCACCCCGCCGGTTGCGCCATCCCCCCCCCACCTTGCGGCTGCTGGGGAGGCGCGGAGGGCGCGGGAGGCAGCGAGTAGTAGCCGGCGGGCGTGGGCTGACAGGGGGCGGCCGAAGGAGCAGGGCCACCATGGGTGGTACCGGCGGCGAGGGCGGTGTGTTGGACCCGTTGCTTCAGCTTTGTCATCCGGCGCTCCTCAAGTTTGAGGTACGCAACAACACACTAGAAAGTGGGTTGCGGTAGGAGGGTGAGGTTGAACGCCGCGTTGCCGAAGTGCTCATTGAGACCGGCGGTGAGAGTGCTCAGCATGAGGTCGTCAGAGACCTTAGCGCCGATGTCGTGAAGCTCGTCGGCGAGCATCTTGAGCCTCATGCAGTACTCGTCGATGGTGGAGTTGTCCTGGTGACAGCCAAAGAACTCCTACTGCAAGAAAACAAGGCGCTGAAGTTTATTGTCGGTGAAGAGCGCGTTGATCTTGCCCCACACGATGCAGGAGTCGTCGTCCTCGGCGACGACCGTGTGGAAGATGTTCTTCGAGACCGTATGGTAGAACAAACGGATGATCGTGGCCTCGATGGCGGACCACTCGGGTTGTCACGCATGTACGCGTTGTCCACAGAACTGTCGATGTGCTCATTCTCAAAGTAAGTGGACCCCTCAAAATGCCAAGGACAAAAGGATTGGCTCAAGCTCAAAGCACAAGACTCTACTTTTTCATCTTAGTGATCCAAGATCACATTGAGTCCATAGGAAAAGCCAATACTATCAAGAGGGGGTGAGGTGTTTTTTAATGAGTTTCTTGCTCAAAATTCTTAGTGATATGCTCCAAAAACCCTAAACTACTTTCTCATATCCACATATGTCTCAAACCAAAAGTCAAACTTGGCCCCACCGAAACTTTCTATCCGGCACCACCGAGTTCACTTGAGATAGCCACTGCCAGAAACCCTAGTCTTTTCGTTCTCACCGATAGGGATCTCGGTCTCACCGAGATGGGATTGTAATCTCTCTATTTCCCTTCGTAACGTTTTGGTCAAACCGAGATGAGCAGTCGTTCTCACCGATATTGCAATGCAAACTCTCTGTTTCCCTTTCGTAATGTTTCGGTCCAACCGAGATGAGCAAATCGGTCGCATCGAGTTTGCCTGACCAACTCTCTGGTTAGTCTATTACCAAAATCAGTCTCACCAAGTTTGTGTAATCAGTCTCACCAAGATTACGTTATGCCCTAACCCTAACGAAATCGGTCCCACCGAGTTGACATGTCGGTCCCACCGAAAATCCTAACGTTCACATTTTGAACTAAATCGGTCCGACTGAGTTTCATGATTCGGTCCCACCGAGTTTGGTAAATTGTGTATAATGGTTAGATTTTGTGTGGAGGCTATATATACCCCTCCACCCACTCTTCATTCGTGGAGAGAGCCATCAGAACATGCCTACACTTCCAACATACATTTTCTGAGAGAGAACCACCTACACTTGTGTTGAGGTCAAGATATTCCAT
The DNA here is from genome assembly GCA_021605145.1 of Aegilops bicornis. Classification (NCBI taxonomy): domain Eukaryota; kingdom Viridiplantae; phylum Streptophyta; class Magnoliopsida; order Poales; family Poaceae; genus Aegilops; species Aegilops bicornis. The sequence goes on from CM038669.1 coordinate 523,258,409, forward strand.
TCCAACCACATAAATCTTGATCTCTAGCCTTCCCCAAGTTGCTTTCCAGTCAAGATTGTGGAGTTGAACCAAGGAGTTTGTAAGGGCAAGGAGATCGCCTACTTCGTGAAGATCTACCCGAGTGAGGCAAGTCCTTCGTGGGCGATGGCCATGGTGGAATAGACAAGGTTGCTTCTTCGTGGACCCTTCGTGGGTGGAGCCCTCCGTGGACTCGCACAACCGTTAACCTTCGTGGGTTGAAGTCTCCATCAACGTGGATGTACGATAGCACCACCTATCGGAACCACAGATAAAAATCTCTGTGTCAACATTGCGTTTGCTCCCTCAAACTCCTCCCTTTACCTTCATATGCAATTGTTTTACATTCCGCTGCTATACTCTTAGAATTGCATGTGTAGGTTGATTGCTTGACTTGTGCAAAGTTGCTAAGATCTGCCAAGAACTAAAATTGGGAAAAGGCTAGATTTTTATTTGGTCAAGTAGTCTAATCACCCCCCTCTAGACATACTTTTGGTCCTACAAGTGGTATCAGAGCTTTGGTCTCCATTTGCTTTGATTTCCATAGCTTTTGGTGGTCATAGCCTTGGTTTCACAACCTAGGAGAGTATGGCGTCTAGCGAGGAAATTACCACCGTAGAGGTCCTTACTTTGATGGTACAAATTTTGCTAGTTGGAAGCATAAGATGAAAATGCATATTCTTGGACATAACCTGGCCGTTTGGGCTATTGTGTGTATTGGCTTGCAAGGTGAATTCTTTGATTTGGACAACCAAACCGTGAAGCTACCGCGGAAGAGTTGAAGATGCTGCAATACAATGGTCAAGCTTGTGATATTCTCTTCAATGGATTGTGCCCCGAAGAATTCAACAAAATCAGCCGTCTTGAGAATGCAAAGGAAATTTGGGATACTTTGATTGATATGCACGAAGGTACCGACTCCGTCAAGGAATCCAAATTGGATGTGCTTCAAAGTCAACTTGACAAGTTCAAAATGAAGGATGGTGAAGGCGTCGCTGAAATGTACTCTAGGCTTGCTGTCATCACAAACGAGATTGCCGGCTTATGAAGTGAAGAGATGACCGATAGATTCATCATCAAGAAGATCCTAAGAGCCTTGGATGGAAAATATGATACCGTGTGCACATTGATCCAAATGATGCCCAATTACAAAGATCTCAAGCCAATGGAAGTCATTGGAAGAATTGTTGCTCATGAGACGTCACTCAAGGATAAGGAAGAGCTCCACAACAAGTCAAGTGGTTCTTACAAAGCCTCATGTGAAGCTCCCACATCATCAAGTGACAAGCAAACCTTCAATGAAGAATTGAGTCTAATGGTGAAGAACTTCAACAAGTTCTACAAGAGAAGGAGTAAGGAAAGAAGCTCCAAGTCAAGATCCTACAATGACAAGAGATCTTCAAGTCGCGAAAGAAATTGCTACAATTTTGGAAGACCCGGACACTACTCCAATGAGTGTATGGCTCCCTACAAAAGAAGAGAAGATTCTCCCAAAAGAAGGAGTAGAAGATAAGAATCACCACCAAGAGAAAGAAGGAGTAGAGATGATCGTTATGAACGAAGACCCTCTCGGAGAAGCAAGGATTCGGAAAGGAAGGAGAAGTCATCAAGGAGCTACACAAAAGGAAGACATCAAGCTCATGTTGGTGTATGGGTATCCGGTTCCGACTCCGACAATCACTCCGAAAGAAGTTATCACTCCGACTCCGAATATACTCAAGATGAAGGTGTTGCCGGACTAGCACTTGGACAACCAACTCCTACGACATATTTGACTCACCAAATGAAGGAATTGGGAGATGCTTCATGGCTAAAGGTCCAAAGGTAACACACCCCGAGTATGTTGATTTAAATAGTGATGAAGATGATTTGCTAGGATATGATGATTTACTTGTTGACAACTCTAGTTATGAAAACTATGATGCTATTAAACATGCTAATCAAGATAAAATGAATGACGATGATAAGAAGGAGATTGAGCGTCTAACTAAAGAACTAAACACTCTTAAGTTAGCTCATGAAACTACCTTGGAAAATCATCGAGAACTTTTAAAGACTCATGATAAGCTACACTTTGAAAAGCTCAACCTTGAGCAAGAACATGAGTTTTTAAAGGAAATCAATGATGATCTTCGTAAGAAAAGTTCTTCTTACATTGCCAAGCGTTTACTCTTGTCTACTTACATGCCACAAGTTAAATCTAGCAACAAGAACAAGAAATATTCTTCATATAGTAGTAACAACAATCATGCTAAATCCAATGTTGTTGATTCTAGTAGTTCTCTTGATTCCACTAATGATTCTCTTAGCCAAGTTACACTTGAGCAAGAAAATAGCTTATTGAAGGGAATTATAGAGAAAGGTGTTTACAAGAGCCTTGCCGGAAGTAAGCAATTTGAGGAAATTGTACGCAAGCAAGGAAGGCACCGAAAGAACCAAGGAATTGGTTTTGAACGAAAGTTCAATGCCAATGGAGTTGAGTGGGAAGAAGATCAATACCCCAAGACGAAGTTTGTTTCTCAACAAGAGAAGTATGATCCTACTTCTTTCCAAGGAACACAAGCTCAAGATGATCTTCCACCACAAGACCACAAGCAAAAAAGCAAGGACAAGCTTCAGGAGATCGATGCATTTGAAGAAGCACCTAAGGCCTTGGTCAAGTGGGTTCCCAAGACTACATCAAGTTCCACTTCATCAAGTACGACCACAACTCCAAGGATTCCCATCAAGATGGTGTGGATCCCTAAGAATAAGAACTAGAGAGTTCTTGAGGGTGACTCCGCCAACATACTTCACTCTTATCATTTTGGCAAGGACAAGTGCAAACATCTTCCATATCTTGCACTAGTTCATGGAGTCACAGACCCTCTTGTTGGTAAGACAAGGGACAAGGTAACCTAATGCTTTCATGGACATCATCTTGTGTATACATCACTCTATGTCTATGGATATCCTTGCTTGTTCCTTGTGGGACTAACCCGTGTAGGTATTGAAAGTGCAACTCACTCCAATGGATTGCTCCGAATGATCTACATCAACATTGAGCATCCACATCTTCATTACCTACATGAAGTCATCATCGATTTAAACCCAAGGTTAGTTCATCCCTCTTAGGGGGATATCACATCTAGGGGAGCTTTACTATAAGAATTGAGCTAAAGCAACTCTAATGGTGTGAGCACAACAATGCTTTACGTAAAAGTGGTAACCCCACTTGTGCTTAAACGATGAGTATGACCTATGATCAAATGTTCTCATTTGACTCCTAAGTCAATATACTCATATGTAGATGACCTAGTCATCGTCAATTGCTTGATAGATGCTAGAGTGTTTGTGCATGCTTTGTCACATATTTTATTTGCCATTTTATTGTGTGAGCATGTTGGATGCATATTTTTCTCATTCGAGGACATCCATTTGTTGCTTTGATTGTTTGGCTTTTTCTCTTTTGCCAAATGGATGGACAAGAATGCGTAAGAACTCCCCCTAGCTATCTACGCTTTCCTCGTCTCAAACTCTATTCATGCTACATCACAAAGTTTGATCAAGTCAGATTCGAACCACTCTGTGTGAGGAGCACTCAGTGTCCCCGATTCGGCATAGACTTAAACTGCCAAAACCTCTTTGTGCATTTCGGTCTGACTGACTCATCCTTTTCGGTCCTACCGAGATCACTTAGTTGATCTAGGTTTTCAATCTCGGTGCAACCGATTAGATCCTTTCGGTCACACCGAGTTGTAGTAACTGCCTGCAGTTTTGCATCTCGGTGCCACCGAGTTGTTCCACTCGGTCACACTGACAGGGTCAAGTTATATATACCGACGAGTCAAATTTTGGAAATTTTTCCGAAACCCTTCACCCGCGCGTAACCTGCTCTGCCTCTTCGGGTCTCCGGATCGTCTTCTCGCCGCCAGCGACCTCCCGCCGCTGGTCTCCGCCGCCGTCAACGGCAATCTGCTCCGCCGTTGCCGCCGTAGCGAACACTCGCCGCTCTAGGGTAAGTGTTCGACCCCTTGTGTTGTCTTTTTCACTCTGATTCCTAGCACAAGGACAATGCCATGTTTCTTGCCACGATTGAGATTGATCCATCCAGCTAAAACTTCCTTAGGTCTAGATTGATTCGAAAATTTTAGGGTTAGCTCTCCGCAAAACTCATCTCGGACCGACCGAAATGTAGAAATCGGTCTCACCGATTCGGCCTTGGCCATTGCACATGCACTTTTCAGTTCGACCAAAACGTGCAAATCGGTGTGACCGAGTTCAAGATTCTGTGAAACCCTAGCAATCTCGGTGCCACCGAACTGTGACTCGGCCCAACCGAGTTCACTAGTTTAGGTTCCAAGTGTTGCTTCGGTATCACCGAGTTTGTCAATTCGGTAGCTCCGAGATCACTTCTGTAGAGAACTAAAACTAAGCTTTTTGACTCAATTGTTTTGCAAAACCTCTGTACTTTGTGATGCTCATCTATTCTACCTCATCTAGAACCTATTCACAGGGTCTGCTGATAGTTTGCCTGAAGATGTCTGATCAAAGTGACAGTCAGAACAAGTCTGAAGAGCAGGTTCAGATGAGTGAGGGCACAAGTCCCTCAAGCAGCTATGATGATGGCAGCAGGAGCACACCTAGTAACTTGCCAAAGGCAGCTGAGGGAGTCCTGGATTAGGGGGTGTCCGGATAGCCGGACTATAACCTTTGGCCGGACTCCTGGACTATGAAGATACAAGATTGAAGACTTTGTCCCGTGTCCGGATGGAACTTTCCTTGGCGTGGAAGGCAAGCTTGGCGATACGGATATGTAGATCTCCTCCCATTGTAACCGACTCACGTAACCCTAGCCCTCTTCGATGTCTATATAAACCGGAGGGTTTTAGTCCGTAGGACAAACAGCAATCATACCATAGGCTAGCTTCTAGGGTTTAGCCTCTCTGATCTCGTGGTAGATCTACTCTTGTACTACCCATATCATCAATATTAATCAAGCATGAGTAGGATTTTACCTCCATCGAGAGGGCCCGAACCTGGGTAATAACATCGTGTCCCTTGTCTCCTGTTACCATCCGCCTAGACGCACAGTTCGGGACCCCCTACCCGAGATCCGCCGGTTTTGACACCGACATTGGTGCTTTCATTGAGAGTTCCTCTGTGTCGTCATCTTTAGGACCGATGGCTCCTCCGATCATCAACAACGATGCGGTCCAGGGTGAGACTTTTCTCCCCGGACAGATCTTCGTATTCGGCGGCTTTGCACTGCGGGCCAATTCGCTTGGACATCTGGAGCAGACTTAAAGCTACGCCCCGCCATCGTGTCAGATTTGGAAGTTTGAACTACACGGCTGACCTCCGCGGAGACTTGATCTTCGACGGGTTCGAGGCATGACCGAGCGTGCACCGCATTCACGATGGGCATGATCTAGCTCTGCCGGTCGAACAAAGGCTCGAGGTCGCACCGTGTCCGCTCCGACCCTTAGCTCGGAGCCGACTACGCCAATCAAGGACGGGTGGCTGGACACCGCCTCGGGGGCTGCAATCTCTACGGCGATCGAGCCGAACACCAGCCTTGTCGTCTACGAAGCTCGTGACTCCAAGGTGCCGGACTCCTCTCCGGACTCCGAACCTCCCGCGCCCCTGCCAATCGAATCCGATTTGGCGCCGATCATGGAGTTCGCCGCCGCGGACATCTTTTAGCACTCGCCCTTCGGCGACATTCTAAATTCACTAAAGTCTCTCTCTTTATCAGGAGAGCCCTGGCCGGACTATGGTCGGCAAGGTTGGGATGCGGACGACGAAGAAATTCGAAGCCCACCCACCACCCACTTCATAGCCACTGTCGATGATTTAACCGACATGCTCGACTTAGACTCCGAAGACATCGACGGTATGGACGCCGATGCAGGAGACGACCAAGAACCAGCGCCTATAGGGCACTGGAAGGCCACCTCGTCGTATGAAATATACATGGTGGACACCCCAAAAGAAGGGAACGACGATGGAACAACGGAGGATGACCCCTCCAAGAAGCAGCCTAAGCGCCGACGTCAGCGGCGCCGCTCTAAATCCTGCCAAAGCAAAAATGGCGATTCCGGCACGGGAGATAATAACACCCCGGACAGTGTCAAGACAACCCTCCAGCAGGATTCAACACAGGAGGATGGAGAAGCCAGCCCTCATGAGAGAGCGGCAGACAAAGAGGTAGAGGTCGATAATTACATGCCTCCCTCCGAAGATGAGGCAAGCCTCGACGACGACGAATTTGTCATGCCTGAGGATCCCGCCGAACAAGAGCGTTTCAAACGCAGGCTTATGGCCACGGCGGGCAGCCTCAAGAAAAAACAGCAACAGCTTAGAGCTGACCAAGACTCGCTAGCCGACAGATGGACTGAAGTCCTTGCGGCCAAAGAGTACGGACTCGAACGCCCCTCCAAGAGCTACCCAAAGCGCAGGCTGCTACCCCGATTAGAGGAGGAAGCACCTAAACCTACATCACCAGCGCACGACGCGGCCGACCGGCCACCTCGTGGGCGCGACAGAGAGGCCTCTCGGCCCTCCACTCAAGCCGCACCCCGGCGTCGCACAAAAAATACCAAGGCACAGGGAAATAAGCCAGACCTGCGAGATATATTGGAGGACAAGGCAAGGCAAACAAGATCGATCTACGGATCGCATGGGTGCCCCACGACACGTGACGATAACCGTCATGCCGGATATGGCAATCCCGCCGGGCCGAACATAGTAGACAAAGCTCATTTGAGCTACGTCGTGATATAGCCCAATACAGAGGCGCCGCACACCCACTATGCTTCACAAATGAAGTAATGGATCATCAAATCCCCAAAGGTTTCAAACCCATAAACATCGAATCATACGATGGCACAACAGATCCCGCGGTATGGATTGAGGATTATCTCCTTCATATCCACATGGCCTACGGTGATGATCTACACACCATCAAATACCTCCCACTCAAGCTTAAAGGACCAGCTCGGCATTGGCTTAACAGCTTGCCAGCAGAGTCAATTGGTTGCTGGGAGGACCTGGAAGCCGCATTCCTCGACAATTTCCAGGGCACCTATGTGCGACCACTAGACGCCGATGACCTAAGCCACATAATCCAGCAGCCAGAGGAATCGGCCAAACAATTCTGGACAAGGTTCCTAACCAAGAAAAATCAAATAGTCGACTGTCCGGACGCAGAGGCCCTTGCATCCTTCAAACATAACATCCATGACGAGTGGCTTGCCCGGCACCTAGGATAGGAAAAGCCGAAATCCATGGCAGCCCTCACAACACTCATGACCCGCTTTTGCGCGGGAGAAGACATCTGGCTAGCTCGTAGTAACAACATGACCAAGAGCCCTTGTAATTCGGATACCAAGGACAACAATGGCAGGTCACGTCGCAACAAGCACAAGCGCCCGCGTGACAGCGACAATGCCGAGGATACGGCGATTAATGCCGGATTCGTGAGGCTCTAAACCCGGTCAGCCGAAAAAGCCATTTAAAAGAAATACTCTGGGCCCGTCAGCTTTGGACCGAATACTCGATCGCTGCGTGCGGATACACGGCACTTCGAAAAACCAGCCAATCACACCAACAGGGATTGTTGGGTATTCAAGCAGGCAGGCAAGTTAAATGCCGAAAACAGAGACAAGGGGCTGCATAGCGATGACGAGGAGGAGCTCCGGCCGCCGAACAATAGGGGACAGAAGGGCTTCCCCCCACGTGCGGACGGTGAACATGATATACGCAACCCACATACCCAAAAGGGAGCGGAAGCGTGCACTCAGGGACGTATATGCGTTGGAGCCAGTCGCCCCAAAGTTCGACCCGTGGTCCTCCTGCCCGATCACTTTTGATCGAAGGGACCACCCCACTAGCATCCGCCATGGCGGATTCGCCGCATTGGTTCTAGACCCAATCATTGACGGATTTCACCTCACTAGAGTCCTTATGGACGGCGGCAGCCTGAACCTGCTTTATCGGGATACGGTCACGAAAAATGGGCATAGATCCCTCAAGGATTAAACCCACAAAGACGACCTTTAAAGGCGTCATACCAGGTGTAGAGGCCAACTATACAGGCTCGGTTACACTTGAGGTGGTCTTCGGATCCCCGGATAATTTCTGAAGCGAGGAGTTAATCTTCGACATAGTCCCGTTCCGCAGTGGCTATCACGCACTGCACGGACGAACCGCATTTGCAAAGTTCCATGCGGTGCCACACTATGCATACCTCAAGCTCAAGATGCCAAGCCCTCGAGGAGTCATTACGGTCAATGGAAACACCGAACGCTCTCTCCGAACGGAGGAGCATACGGCGGCCCTCGCGGCGGAAGTACAAAGTAGCCTCTCAAGGCAATTCTCCAGTCCGGCTATTAAACGTCCGGACACCGTCAAGCGCGCCCGGAGTAACCTACACCAAGAACGCCTGGCACGTTTCGAGCAAGCGTAGCAATGCGGCCCCAACCCCAGCCCTCGCGAAATCGCGAAACCAGTACTACGTGTACATAATTACGCTCTGGAAATACCATGGGCACAAGGGGAGGGGCACGACCACGACACGCCCAAAATGCAGCTCAACCGCACTAGGGGCTCCCGATTTTGTCATTCTTTTTTTTCTTACTTTCAGGACTCCACTCTCCGGAAGGCCTATCCGGCAGTACAATCGCCGAACACACGATGCGACTGCCAGGGAGGCAGAAAGCTACGGCGAATGTCCAGGTGGTCTCTATAACGAGCAGTATACTTGTTTCACATATCATCCCGCAGCTCGCCCCTGGAGGGGGGACATGTCAAATAGTCCCATCTCTTGCTTATCGCACTATTTGTATCGTTCTGCTTTTACTGCAGCCTTTTATAATAAACAATACATAGCTTTCGTCTATTATTGCATTCTTTTTTTATGTAAATATGTTCAGTTATGACATTATGCAACCGTACACTTTGGTACGGCCAATACACCAGGGGCTTAAGTACCCCAGAATATGGTGTGAGAAGTCCGAACACTCTCACGAGTGCGGAACCCCGAACTTATAGCATTATATGCATCGGCTCCGAATCATGTCTTGGGTCAATAGTTGGGTTTGCCCGGCTCCCATGTTTTGGTACCTTACGTTCCGTTATATCAGCTAAGGTAGCGCCGGGAGAACTACTGCGATTGTGCCCCGGTTGAGCTGGGTTAAGCACCTCAGTAGAGAAAGCTAAAACTGACCGTCATGATAGGGCGAGAGCTGGTCGCTGTTCGAGAGGTTTCGAGTCCCTAAAGATTTATGCCGCTTAGAGCGAGGAGCCGGCTTTGTCCGGCCTAGGTGTGGATAGCGCCCCGAACTCGGTCTTCCGAATACTAGGGGCTTCACTAAATTTAAAATTATAGAATTCTATGGCTAAGTGAGAGTGATAAAGCATTATAGTCCGATTGCCTTGTTACGTTGTCTTTGGCGCCTCCCTCGAAGGACCCAAGAATGGGAACAAGAGCGCCTGTGTTTATCCCGAACACCCCAGCACTCGTGGCATGGGGCGTGACGACTCGCCATCTCTCAGATTTAATAAACGGCCGCACAGAAGGCAATATTTTAAATTCAAAAAGTGTTGCTTAGCGCATATGAACAAGTTTTCAGCGCACAAGATAACACGAGCGAGTTTACTAAAAAAATGACATCCTTGGAACATTTATCCGCCATAAGGCGGGCACCCTTTAGGACGCCCTCATAATACATCTCGGGCTTGCGACACTCCTTGCCCTGCGGTGGCCCATCTGTCACCAGCTTCTCAGCATCCATCTTGCCCCAGTGCACTTTAACACGGGCAAGGGCCCTACGGGCGCCTTCGATGCATACGGAGCGCTTGATGACTTCAAGCCGTGGACAGTCATCCGCCACCCGCCTCACCAGCCCAAAGTAGCTCCCAGGCATGACCTCCCGTGCCATAACCGGTCTATAAGGCCCTTCATGGCCTATTCGCCACCTTATGGAGCTCGACCAGCTGCTTCACCGGTCGCTCAAGGGCACTGCGTGTCCGGCCTCACCATCTTGAGACCGTAACACCTTCTCCATCGAGCTCCCTCCTCGGCTCATTAGTATGCGGCAGCATCGGACACATCAGGGCAGATCTGCGAATGCTCCTGGAGAGATCCGGACTTGGGTAAGTAACAAGTAATTCACTTTCACGTGCTTGCTTTGCATAAAGAATGTCTTACCCGCCGCTATCTTCTTCATCGCCTCTATTTCCTGGAGGGCTTTTTGGGCTTCGGCCTTAGCAGATTTGGCGCTCTTAAGGGCTGAGGCAAGCTCGGACTCTCGAGTCTTTGAGTCAAGCTCCAAACTCTCGTGTTTTTTCACGAGAGCCTGGAGCTCTTGCCGCACCTCCGCCACCCGCGCCTCCTGCTTTTCTCGCTCGGCGCGCTCCACGGCCGCATTGTCTTCGGTCTTGGACAGCGCTTTCTTCAGGGTTGCCACCTCGGTTGTGGCCCCTGTAATAATCACGTTGGTCCTGTCATTTTTTGCAACCGCATATTTTATATATACTTACATAAGGTATTACTTACCTTCCTTGTCCTCGAGCTGCTTCTTGGCAAGGCCGAGCTCATTCTCGGACCGCTCGAGGCTCTGCTTCAATGCATCAACCTCCGCATCGGTCTGCAGAGGTCAGCAGCGCAGCCTGCATTCCCATATTGACATACTTATGTTAGACTCCTGTGTATATCTTTTAGATCCTCAGTTCGGCTTTTCTTTCCGAACACCAAACTGAGCATCAGGGGCTACTGTCTATGCGGTAATATTTTTACATATCTTAAATACAGACCTCCATGCCTATTAGAAGGTTGGCATAGGCTTCAGTCAGCCCGCTCTTGGCGGACTGAACCTTGTGGATCACCGCACTCATAATAGTGCGGTGCTCCTCGTCGATGGAGGCGCCGTTAAGCACCTCTAGCAAATTATCCGGTGCCTCCGGTTGGACGGAGGTCACCGGCGTCGTAGGCTTGCCCTTCTTACTAGGGGGCCGCCTGCCGGACTCCGGAACCTTTAAAGATTCCAGTGCGGTGTCCGGCCCGGGGCCGGACTTGGAGCCCTAGGGGGTTTTGTCCCCTTTGTGCCTGGAGTCCGGGAGGTCGCCTTGCGGCGCCTCCAGGACCACCTCCTCCTGGCTTGGACCCTTTTGGGACTCCACCTCGACATCATCCGTAGGGCGAGGGGAGGTAGCGGTCAGAAGTGAATTCACATCCGAGGAATCCAGGGAGCCGCTCGACGAAGCGTCGAGCCGGGCCCTGGGCGGACTGCATGATTATATTCGGCTTCAGAAGATACTGTGCAATAAAGGAACGCCATGAGTCATTCTGGTATCCAAACACTTACGATTTCGCCAAGGGCTTGGCCCTATGCGGCCACTCCTCTTCGTCGTCGTCGGCGTTGGTGGAGTAGTCCGGAAGGAGGGTCCTTCCTTTCTTGGACCATCCGGCCTCCCCAGTTGGGGCGGCTTTCCTTTTCTTTTCTTCCCCTGCTGGAGAAGAAACCTCTCTTTCCTCCTCCTTGTTTTCTTCGGAGGAGTGCGCCTCGGAGTCATCAGGCGACGAGTCCGGCTCCACCAGGCGCCGGGAGCTCTTCCGGGTTCCCGCGGCCTTCTTCTTGGCCTTCTTCTCCGGCACCACGTAAGGTGCCGGGACCAGCAGCTTCGCCAAGCGGGCATCTGCTGGGCCTTTGGGCAAAGGAACCAGATAGTCGATCTGTCCGGTCTTCTGCTGTCGGTCCTGTCAAAGGACGGGAGCTTAGATCCCGCATAGAGTCAAACTATGAAAAACAAGTATCCCGTAAAGGGTAAAACAAGCTTACTACGCTGGCTTGGTGCTTCGCGCAGAATCCGCGATCCTCGGTAATGGGAGGGGGAACCTCGGTGCCCTTGAATAGCACCTTCTAGGCATCCTCGTGCATTGTGTCAAAGAGCCTGGTCAGAGTTTGGAGCTGGGCCGGGTCGAACTCCCACAAGTTAAAAGCCCGTCGTTGACACGGGAGGATCCGGCGGATGAGCATGACCTGAACTACATTGACAAGTTTAACCTTCTTGTCCACCACGTTTTGGACACAGGGTTTGGAGTCCGGTCAGCTCTCCCGAATTACCCCACGACATGCCCTTCTCTTGCCAGGAGGTGAGCCGTGTGGGTATGCCAGATCGGAATTCGGGGGCCGCTGCCCATTCAAGGTCACGCGGCTCGGTGATGTAGAACCACCCCAATTGCCACCCCTTGATGGTTTCCACAAAGGAGCCCTCGAGCCATATAACATTGGGCATCTTGCCCACCATGGCGCCTCCGCACTCCGCTTGCTGGCTGCGCACCACCTTCGGTTTGACGTTGAAGGTCTTCAGCCATAAGCCGAAGTGGGGCTTGATGCGGAGGAAAGCCTCGCACACGACGATAAACGCCGAGATGTTGAGGATGAAGTTTGGGGCCAGATCGTGGAAATCCAGGCCGTAGTAGAACATGAGCCCCCGGAAAAATGGGTGGAGTGGGAAGCCTAGTCCGCGGAGGAAATTGGTGAGGAACACCACCCTCTCATGGGGACTGGGGGTGGGGATGAGCTGACCCTCATCTGTGAGCCGGTGCGTGATGTCTTTGGACAAGTATCCGGCTTTCCTCAGCTTCTTGATGTGTCCCTCCATGACGGAGGAGACCATCCACTTGCCTCCCGCTCCGGACATGACTGGAGAAGGTTGAGGTGGGGTATGCGGACTTGGGCGCTGGAGCTCGAGTGCGCGAAAATGGATAAGCAAAGGAGGAATAAAGCGTAGATGAAAAAGGTGGATCCTTATCCCCTTATATGGGCGGACGAAACTATGTGCCCCCACCAGCCTGGTAAAACTCGCTTATCTCCCAAGCGCCGCAATTAATGGCACGGTTGGGTTACCCACACCCGTATTGATGAGAATCCCGGAATAAGGGGACATGATCTCTGCTTCGACAAGATGTGCCAAGGAAACCGCTCGTTAAGTGCGCTGAGGTGGGACAGTAAAAACGATTCGAATAAAGGCTTGGCCGTGGTGTGATGTCACGCTGCGGAATATGTCAGCAGGTTGGATTTGTGTAAATATTATTCTCTCTACGGTGGTATATGGAACTTATTTTGCAGAGCCGGACACTATCCTTGTGTTCAAAATCTTCTATGAAGTATTCGGAGGAGGAACCCGCCTTGCAATGCCGAAGACAATCTGCATGCCGGACTCGTCGTCATTGAAGCCTGGTTCAGGGGCTACTGAGGGAGTCCTGGATTAGGGGGTGTCCGGATAGCCGGACTCCTGGACTATGAAGATACAAGATTGAAGACTTCGTCCGTGTCCGGATGGGACTTTCCTTGGCGTGGAAGGCAAGCTTGGCGATACGGATATGTAGATCTCCTCCCATTGTAACCAACTCTGTGTAACCCTAGCCCTCTCCCGTGTATATAAACCGGAGGGTTTTAGTCCGTAGGACGAACAACAATCATACCATAGGCTAGCTTCTAGGGTTTAGCCTCTCCGATCTCGTGGTAGATCTACTCTTGTACTACCCATATCATCAATATTAATCAAGCAGGAGTAGGGTTTTACCTCCATCGAGAGGGCCCGAACCTGGGTAAAAACATCGTGTCCCTTGTCTCCTGTTACCATCCGCCTAGACGCACAGTTCGGGACCCCCTACCCGAGATCCGCCGGTTTTGACACCGACAGCAGCCACCAGGACAAGGAAGAAGAGAACCTCAGATTCTAAGGATGAGGATTATGTGGCTATTGAGGATGAAGCCACTTCAAGGAAAAAGGTGCTGAAAAAGGAATATGGCACAGCTGCTGCAAGTAAGCCAGGACTGAAAACAAAGGCTCAAGCAAGAAGAATGCCAATGTCAAAGCCAAGGAAAGTTGCCACAGGTGAAACTATGAAGTTCACCATTGAATCAAGAAGAGGTCACCGTGAGGACAAAAAGAAGAAGAGGGCAAGAACCACTCATCGCCAGAGTTCTTGGCAAGCCCTCAATGAAGAGAGATTCTGAAGGAGAAGAGGAAGAAGAAGAGCATACTGCACCAGCACCCAAAGCTCAGAAGCTTATGGGAGATGCAATCAGATCATGGGCTGCTCCATCTAAGCCCAAGTCGGCTCCCAAAGCTCTAGCTCAAAAGTCTGCACCCAAGAGAAGCACCAGGAACATCCCTGCTGAGGAGAAGAACAAGGCCCAAGTGCCTCAAGTTGAAGAAGAAGAAGATGAAGCCCAAGTGCTAAGAAAGCTCAAGCCCAAGATCCCTGACCACAATAATGCACATCCTATTGCAGAAAATATGAAGATCAGGAAGGATTTAGGACTAAGATTGTGGAGACAGTCTGATCCATATGCTGTCAGGAAGAGAACTGATGTTGATTACAGGTTCCACACAAAGGAACAACAAGACTTTTATGAGACTATCCTGCTTGACAAGAAGCCCATAGTGTGTGACATGAGATGGGTTGATTGGGAATACATCAAGGAGAATGAAGATCACTTCCCATGAGTTTATGACAGCTTCAAATCATGTGGAGTTGATAAATTTATGGCTCAGAAGCTCACCAAGTGGAATGATGAGCTGATCATGCAGTTTTACTCCACTGCTCACTTCTACCCAGATGGGAAGATCATTTGGATGTCAGAAGGTACTAGGTACCAATCCTCTATGGAAGAATGGGCTCAGTTGTTCAATGCCCCAGAAGAACATGAGGATGACTTGGATGTCTATGCCAAGAAGAAGAAGGATCACAACTCAATGGCACACATGTACAAGGAGATTCCTGATGCAGACCTGGAGACTCATCAATTTGGTTCCGTAAAGCACTTACTGCCAGGCCTGCCTACAATCAATTGGATTCTAAGGCACAAATTGCTACCAAAATCAGGAGATCACAGAATGATCAGAGGACATTCCATCAACTTGCTGCATATATTTGATGTTCCTCAAAAGTTCAAAGTCACGAGTCTCATTGTGGAAACAATCAAGAGGACAACTGCAGATCAGAAGAGATCTTGTGGGTATGCTCCACAAATTCAGGAGCTCATCAACTCCAAGATGGGCACAGGCAGATATCTATTGGACTAAGAGCATTTACCCCTCAGGCCAGACTTTGAGGACAACACTGTTGTCATGACTGAGAAAGATCCATCATCAGTGCAAGCACATGAGAAGACAGAGAAGGCAAGGGCAGAGAAAGCTGCAAAGATGCCAACTACTGAAGAAGCATCTCAATTGTTCTTGAAGAGTAAGCAAGAACAGCTTGCATATCTGATCCAATCCACCTTGAGGATTAAGAAGGTCTTGGCTACCCTGACTCAAACCAGGAGAGCTTGGAGAGGATTATTGAGCAGAAATTCTATGACCTTGATGTCAAGGTAACTGAGATTCAAACAACAGTTGAGCAGCTTCAGGAGGAAGCAGAGGAGAAGAAGGGAAAGTCTACTACAGATGCTTTTGCTAGAGTGCCCAGAGGACTGAGATCAGCTGCAATGCCAGTCATAGATACTAGAGCTACAACATCAGCACCAGCAGCTACAGCTCCAGTGGCACCTCCAGCAGCCACTCCACCAGCTCCAGCTACATCAACAGATGCCTTCATCCTTGGAGTTCTCTCCACACCACCTCCCGAAGATCAAGCCTGAGAGACGTTTAGCACTATACATTTCTGAACTTTTTGGTAACTTGTTGGCAAAGGGGGAGAAAAATGTATAGATCATAGGCTTCAAGAGAGAGTGTTGCTTTTTATCTCTCTTTTTTTGGTTGAACTTCTTGATTGTGTGCTTGTGTGAGATACTTTATGTCCTTGTGGGATACTTGTTTGATCATGTGTTTGGTCATATGCTTCCTTAATGCTTGTTGGATGATATTATCTCTTATATCCTTATATGATCATTCACTTGCTTGGTTATGAGTGCATGCTTTCAATTTCTATCATTTTGAGCGCTCCACCAAGATATATGTGACATGCAAGAGTAACCCATGATCCTAATCGTTTGTGCATTTGCATTCAAAAGTAAATTTTAAATAATGCACAAATTTAGGGGGGAGCTCTTGTTTATCACATACTTCTAAAAGTGACGATGTTTTTCAATCTTATTATCATTTGTCGAAGCTTTGATCTATATGTTGTCATCAATTACCAAAAAGGGGGAGACTGAAAGTGCAACTATCCCTGGGTGGTTTTGGTAATTCCTAACAACATATAGCTCATTGAGCTAATGCTATTTCAAAATAAATATTTCAGGAAAGCTCAATGATTGGCATGGCATGGATTAGAAAAGTGGACCCCTCGAAATGCCAAGGACAAAAGGATTGGCTCAAGCCCAAAGCACAAGACTCCTGTTTTTGATTTTAGTGATCCAAAATCACATTGAGTCCATAGGAAAAGCCAATACTATCAAGAGGGGGTGAGGTGTTGCTTAATGAGTTTCTTGTTCAAAATGCTTAGTGATATGCTCCAAAAACCATCAACTACTTTCTCATATCCAAATACATCTCAAACCAAAAGTCAAACTTGGCCCCACCGAAACTTTCTATCCCGCGCCACCGAGTTCACTTGACATAGCCACTGCTAGAAACCCTAGTCTTTTCGGTCTCACCGATAGGGATCTCGGTCTCACCGAGATGGGATTGCAATCTCTCTTTTTCCCTTCGTAATATTTCGGTCAAACCGAGATGAGCAGTCGTTCCCACCAAGATTGCAATGCAAACTCTCTGTTTCCCTTTCGTAATGTTTTGGTCCAACCGACATGAGCGAATCGGTCCCACCGAGTTTGCCTGACCAACTCTCTGGTTAGTCTATTACCAAAATCGGTCTCACCGAGTTTGTGTAATCGGTCTCACCGGTATTACGTTATGCCCTAACCCTAACGAAATCGGTCCCACCGAGTTGACATGTCGGTCCCACCGAAAATCCTAACGTTCACATTTTGAACTAAATCAGTCAGACCGAGTTTCATGATTCGGTCCCACCGAGTTTGGTAAATTGTGTGTAATGGTTAGATTTTGTGTGGAGGCTATATATACCCCTCCACCCACTCTTCATTCGTGGAGAGAGACATCAGAACATGCCTACACTTCCAACATACATTTTCTGAGAGAGAACCACCTACACTTGTGTTGAGGTCAAGATATTCCATTCCAACCACATAAATCTTGATCTCTAGCCTTCCCTGTTGCTTTCCACTCAAATCTTCTTTCCACCAAATCCAAATCCTGTGGGAGAGAGTTGAGTGTTGGGGAGACTATCATTTGAAGCACAAGAGCAAGGAGTTCATCATCAACACACCATTTTTTACCTCTTGGAGAGTGGTGTCTCCTAGATTGGCTAGGTGTCACTTGGGAGCCTCCGTCAAGATTGTGGAGTTGAACCAAGGAGTTTGTAAGGGCAAGGAGATCGCCTACTTCGTGAAGATCCACCCGAGTGATGCAAGTCCTTTGTGGGCGACGGCCATGGTGGAATAGACAAGGTTGCTTCTTCGTGGACCCTTCGAGGGTGGAGCCCTCCGTGGACTCATGCAACCGTTACCCTTCGTGGGTTGAAGTCTCCATCAACGTGGATGTACGATAGCACCACCTATCAGAACCACGGATAAAAATCTCCGTGTCAACATTGCGCTTGATCCCTAAAACTTCTCCCTTTACCTTCATATGCAATTGTTTTACATTCCGCTCCTATACTCTTAGAATTGCATGTGTATGTTGATTGCTTGACTTGTGCAAAGTTGATAAAATCTGCCAAGAACTAAAACTGGGAAAAGGCTAGATTTATATTTGGTCAAGTGGTCTAATCACCCCCCCCTCTAGACATACTTTCGATCCTACAACGGGTGCGGGTAGCGGCTAGGGTTAGGTTTTTGGGTAGGAGGGAGGAAGCGGCAGCAGCGGCAGGGCGGCTGCAGCAGCAAAGCGGCTGCACGGGCGCGAGGGGGGAGGTGCGGGTGCGGCGGGCAGGTGGCGGGCGCAGCAGACAGGATGCGCGGGCGCCAAGGGACAGGCGGCGCTGGGCACGGGAGGATGTCTGGCGCAGGAGGTGGAGCGGAAGCGGCTATACGGCATGGCGGCATGGAGAGGGAGTAGCACGGCGGGCGGGGTGCAACGGGGCGGGTGCGGGGGTGGCGGCACGCGCGGGGAGGGCGCGGTGGCGGCGGCGAACCCTAGGGGAACGACCAAGATGATACCATGTAGAGAGGAGGATTTGCAATACAATGATGTTGTATTGATAGGGTGCTGGTGCATGTATATATATTATAAGGGAAGGCCTCTACCTCAACTACACAATACTAGGAGGTGGACCACAACTCCAATACACGTGTAATACAAAATCTCAACAAATTGCATCGGATACGGAAAATCTGGCATGCGAGAAATATGAACGTCTTTAGGCAACTGAGCAACATTCAAATGGCACCCTAACAAAAAGCAACATTCACATGGGTGACTCGTGCGTCCATTGCACAGGAAAAGCAACCACTTTGTTTCAATCACCTAGCATGCATATTCCTCACCAGAGAAGTTTTGTTCTGCATAACATGAGCACACGAGCATAAGAGCAACTCCAACGCGTCGACCCAAACAAACAACGCTTTTGTCTGCTTTTTGTCCATTTGGATCGGCACCCGCTTGGTGTCTACCCTGTTTATTATTTGGGTCGACAGTGCAACCAACGCACCGACCCATATTTGCCGGCGTGGCCGGCTGGCCGCCTTTTTTCATAAATATGCACACATTTTGCATTATTTCACAAGCAAACATATAGTTTCACAACCAAATAAAGCATAATTTCACAACCAAATAAATTAAGCATAGTTTTACAAACCAAATAAAAATAAAACAGTCTCACATAATTTTGCAAGCCGAATAAAAATGATATATCTATTGGTTGCCAACATGAGGCCACATATGCTCAACCAATTCATTTTGCAACTGCATGTGAGTTTTCCAGTCACGCATGTCATGATGAAATTTGGTGAATTGTTCAAATGTTGCCGTTCCTCCATGCCCAGGCACAACATTCTCACCCTAAAACTGAAACCCTTGATCATAGATACGTTCCGGGCGCTCATCTTCTATGATCATATTGTGCATGATCACACAAGCAGTCATCACCTCCCACAGCTTCTTCGTGCTCCAAGTCCTAGCAGGATATCGAACGACGCCCCATCGAGATTGCAAAACACTAAAGGCACGCTCGACGTCCTTCCTAGCACTCTCTTGCTCTTGGGCCAATCTTTCCCTATTCTCTCCGACAGGGTTGGGGATTGTCTTCGCAATAGTGGTCCACTGAGGATAGATACCGTTACCTAGGTAATATCATTTGTCGTAGTTGTGGCCGTTGATGGTAACATTCACCGGTGGGCTGTTGCCTTCGGCAAGCCTAGCAAACACCGGCGAGCATTGAAGCACATTGATATCATTGTGTGATCCGACCATGCTAAAGAAAGAGTGACAGATCCAGAGATCTTGTCAGGCCACGGCCTCAAGTATGATACGGCAAGCCCTGACATGGCCCTTATACTGCCCTTGCCAAACAGAAGGGCAATTCTTCCACTCCCAGTGCATGCAGTCTATGCTGCCAAGCATCCCTGGGAAGCCCCTGCAGGCATTCATCGCCAACAAGCGGGTTGTATCTTGAGCAGTCGGCTCTCTCAAGTACTCAGGGCCAAACACATCAATTATAGCCTTCCAAACTTGTACATGGTGTCTAGGCATGTAGACTCGCTCATACGGACGTACTCACTAATGAGATCATCGGGCACTCCGTATGCAAGCATCCGGACGGCTGCAGTGTATTTCTGATAAGATGAGAAGCCAACCTTTACAAGGGCATCCTCTTTGCACTCAAAATAGTCATCGTATCCGACTACCCCCTCTCCAATACGGTCGAAAAGATGCCTACTCATACCAAAACGCCGCCGGAATTTCTGATGTTTGAACAGCGGGTTGGTTGTGTCAAAGTAGTCCTTCCAAAGAAGGAAATGGCCGCTCTCTCGGTTGTGATTCAACGCCAGAAGGTGCCCTCGAATCGAGCCATGAAACAACGGCCGTTGGCTATTAAGGTGGTGATGGACCAAGACGGCAGTCAATATCTCCTCCTCATCATCGGACGAGGAATCATCTGAGTCGCAAAGAAATTTGTGGAAAAAGAACTCGTCGGCGGAGTCCATTTTGTACCTTGGCAAACTGTCGAACAGCTTGCGGGCGTCGACGAAGGAGCCGGCCGGCGAGGAGACACGTGCCTCCCTTGGACCAGGTGGCTGCCCTGGGGGCGTCCGGCGAGCGTGCTGACGTCAGGCCGAAGGACTGGCTGGGGCGGCTTCCTGCTCATGTCGGCTTCGGGAGGTGGGGGTGAGAAGCTTCGGTGCCCCCCGGCGAGACGGTGGTGGGGGCGACATGGGAGGTGGCAGCGTTGGGGGTGGTGTGTCGGTACCGGCTGCTGGCATAGGCACCGGAAATGGATGGCGACGGTGACGTGACGGAGGTGGGCGAGGGTTTGTTGTCGGTCTTGGGGTGGGAGAGGATGGCCAATATGCCACCGACTAGCGGGCCGGGGGGGAGGAGGCGAGCGCCGCGTGCGTCCATTTCTTGTCCGCGCCGATGCAAGTGAGGCTGAAAAATGGGCCAGGAATGGGTCGGCAGGCAGACGAAAAGCGGACGCGCGTCCGTTTGGGTCGGCGTGTTGGGCCGACTTTTCTGTCCCCGCTGACCTAAACGGACGTTCACGCTCTAAGAGACCAGTCGTCCATCAGGAATGCTGAAATTTTGTCTATTTTGGGCCTAGCCCAATAGCAGTTTCAGAAATCCTAATAAATCCTAGAGGCCCACGCAGCCCATTCATGCAAGGCAAGAGGTGGAACTAAAGTTTAGTCCCACGTTGCTAGTTTAGAGGGAGTTGGACCTCTTTATAAGGGAGGCTCTTTCTCCACATGTATGAGGATGAGAACAAGAGGGACATCCACGCGCGCTCCTCCTCTGCCGCCCGCCTCCCCACGCCTCGTCACGCCGCGCCGCGGGTTGCGGGAATGAGCCGAGCCGATGTCTAAATTTTTGCCACGCACGACGGGTATACGAAAGGTCACGCGGAAGCTTAAACGTTTTTGCTGTAGTGGAGATTGAATACGAATGGCGCACCTCTTCACCTGCTGCCTATTCGTTTCGTCTCCCTTGTTCTCTTCAGCTCCCGGCGCAGCCTCTCACCTCCTTCTCTTGCGCCTATAAAAGGGAGGTCGCTCCTCTCAGAGAGACGCACCCGAACCTCTTCTTCCTCTCGACGCAAGTTCCTGAGCACTACGCTGCTGCTACATTTTTTCCCATCCCGGCTTACGGCGTGCACCGCAGGTCGGGACATTAGGCCACCGAAGCCGCACCTCTTTGAGTCCTGTACGGGAGAAGGGTGATAAGGTTTTGGGGGAGCGCTTCACGCAACTACTGACTTCTTCA
This sequence comes from Aegilops bicornis, assembly GCA_021605145.1. NCBI lineage: Eukaryota > Viridiplantae > Streptophyta > Magnoliopsida > Poales > Poaceae > Aegilops > Aegilops bicornis. The sequence goes on from CM038669.1 coordinate 523,279,862, forward strand.
TCACGGACGCACCGGACTCCGACGACTACTTCCCCGACGACGACTTCTTCCCCGATGTCGACAACCTCCTCGACGACATGGTTGGCGAGGACACCGACCCCAAGTCCAGCGCTTCTGCTGCTGCTGTCCCATACGCGTTCTTCCTCTTTCTATTAGAGGCCCTACTACAGTTCCTTGTTCTAGTGTTTGCCCTAGATATGTTAGACTCTGTTTCATATATGCAACTTGCTATACTGTCTGCTCTAGATGTGTTTAGTTACAGTTCATATATGAAGATTCTGTTTACCTTCTCTTTGTCAAATCGCATGACTTGTTTTATCACTGCTATACTAGTCGTGCTTTATCTAGTATTTCTGTTAATAAAATCATTCGGTAAATTGCTCATATTTCCAACAATCCAAAAAACCTTACTATAGGCAATTTACACCAAGTGGTCTTGCTGCTTCCATGAGACCTCCTATGTTTGAGGGTATCCACTATAACGGTGGCGCGTGAGAGCAGTCTTATGGTTTCAAACCATGAGTTGCTATGACGCCACTCTTGGCAAACCTGAAGGGGAGCATGATGCCCAACAGGAACAAGCTTTTCAGAAAATGGATACTCTGTTTAAGGCTGCTCTCTTGAGTGTTCTTGGTGAGAACATAGTTGATGCGTATGCATCAATTGACAATGGAAAAGATATGTGGGACGCACTCGTGGCCAAGTTTGGGGTTTCGGATGCTGGCACTAAGCTGTACATCATGGAGCAATTCTATGATTACAGGATGACTGAAGAGCGCTCTGTGGTTGAGCAAACTCATGAGATACAGTCATTTGCTAGAGAACTTGAGCACTTCAATTGTATGCTACTGGACAAGTTTGTTGCCGGAGGTATCATCACTAAGCTTCCTCCTTCATGGAGGAACTTTGCAACCTTACTAAAGCATAAGAGACAGGAGTTTTCCGTTCCGGATCTCATTGGTACTCTTGATGTGGAAGAAAAGGCGAGAGTAAAGGACACACGTGCTCGAGGTATTGAGGGAGGATCTAGTGCCAATCTGGTACAAAAGCAGAACTTCCAGCCCCACAAGTTCAAGAACAATGGCAAGTTTGATGGTAAAGCAAAGTTTGATGGGAAGAACAAGGCTGTGCAGCACAAGAACTTCAAGAAGAAGAATGACAAGAAGAAAGGTGTTTGTCATGTGTGTGGGGATCCTGATCATTGGGTTCCTAGTTGCCCTAATCACTATGACAAGCGTCATCCTGGGAAAGGCGGCAAGACCGCTAATGTTGTCATTGGAGACACTGACATGAAGGATGCTGGGTATGGTATATTTCCCACTATTATTTTAGTATGTCATTCTCCTGATTGGTTGATTGACACGGGTGCTAATGTGCATGTATGCGGTGATATTTTCATGTTTTCGTCTTATCAAATCGCAGGGACTTCAACCATGCTGATGGGAAACGGTTCAAGTGCTTCTGTTCGTGGTGTTGGCACGGTCGATCTGAAGTTTACTTCGGGGAAGATCGTGCGGCTGAAGAACGTGCATTATGTCCCCTCCGTCAATAAAAATCTTGTTACCGGATCTCTTCTATGTAGAGATGGCTATAAGCTTGTCTTTGAGTCGAATAAATTTGTAATATCCAAGTATGGAACCTTTGTTGGTAAAGGCTATGAGTCAGGAGGCCTGTTTCGTTTATCCTTGTGAGACGTTTTCAATAAAGTTGTTAATCATGTTTGCAAGAATAGTTAATCAAATGTGTGGCATTCACTTCTTTGTCATGTTAACTTTGGTTGCATGTCGCGACTAGCGAAGCTGAACTTAATCCCTAGTTTCACCACTGTTAAGTGATCTAAGTGTCAAGTTTATGTGCAATCTAAGCAACCTCGTAAGTCTCATACGACTGCGGAAACGAGAAATCTTGCACCACTAGAGCTCATACATTCAGATCTATGTGAAATGAATGGTGTTTTGACAAAAGGTGGAAAGAAATATTTCATGACGTTAATTGACGACTCCACTAGATACTGCCGTGTGTATCTTCTGAAATCTAAGGATGAGGCTTTGAACTTTTTCAAGATCTATAAAGCTGAAGTGGAAAACCAACTTGATCGGAAAATCAAGAGGCTTAGGTCCGACCGTGGTGGAGAGTATTTTTTCAATGAATTTGATGCTTTTTGTGCGGAACATGGTATAATCCATGAGAGGATGCCTCCCTATTCAGCTCAGTCAAATGGGGTAGCCGAAAGAAAGAACCATACTCTAACTGATTTGGTTAACGCCATGTTAGACACATCGGGTCTCTCCAAGGCATGGTGGGGGGAGGCGATATTGACTGCATGTCATGTCCTAAACCTAGTTCCCACAAAGAATAAAGATATAACTCCATTCGAGGAATGGGAGAAGAAAATATTAAAGCTCTCTTATCTACGAACCTGGGGTTGTTTGGCGAAAGTCAATGTGCCAATTACAAAGAAGCGCAAGCTTGGACCAAAGACCGTGGATTGTGTTTTCCTGGGATAGATTCTTGGTTGTAAAATCTGAGGTACCTGACATGCATGTCGATACGATCATGGAGTCGAATGATGCGACTTTCTTTGAAGATATCTTTCCCATGAAGGATATGACTACCTCATCTAATCAGGAGATGCCTAGTTCATCGAATCAGAACCGCCATACAATTACCGAACCTGCCATTTTGATGGAACACTTTGAAAGTCTTGTGGAGGAGAACAATTAAGTTCCTACTAGGAGCAAGAGATAGAGGACTGCAAAGTCCTTTGGTGATGATTTTCTTGTATATCTCATAGATGACACTCCCAGTTCTATTTCAGAGGCCTATGCATCTGAAGATGCTGACTACTGGAAGGAAGCGGTTCGTAGTGAGATGGATTCCATCTTGGCGAATGAAACTTGGGAGATAACTGATCATCCTTATGGGTGGAAACCTATATGATGCAAATGGGTATTCAAGAAGAAGCTTAGGCCTGATGGTACTATTGAAAAGTACAAGGCTCGGCCCGTGGCTAAGGGTTATACCCAAAAGGAAGGTTAAGACTTCTTTGATACTTACTCACATGTGGCTCGACTGGCCACTATTCGAGTTCTACTTTCGCTAGCTGCCTCACATGGTCTTCTCGTTCATCAAATGGATGTTAAGAATGCTTCCCTAAATGGAGAGTTGGACGAGGACATTTATATGGAACAACCAGATGGGTTTGTACTAGATGGTCAGGAAGGAAAAGTGTGCAAGTTGCTGAAATCTTTGTATGGACTCACGCAAGCACCCAAACAGTGGCATGAGAAGTTTGAAAGAACTTTAACAGTTGCAGGCTTTGTTGTAAACGAAGCTGACAAATGTGTGTACTATCGCCATGGTGGGGGCGAGGTAGTTATCCTTTGCTTGTATGTTGACGACTTATTGATTTTCGGAACAAATCTGAATGTTATTAAGGAGGTCAAGGATTTCCTATCTCGTTGTTTTGAGATGAAGGATTTAGGAGTGGATGATGTCATTCAGAACATCAAGTTGTTGAGAGACGATGATGGTGGGATTACATTGCTTCAATATCACTATGTGGAAAAGATCTTGAGTCGTGAGGGAGTCCTGGATTAGGGGGTATTCGGACAGCCGGACTGTATCCTTTGGCCGGACTGTTGGACTATCAAGATACAAGATTGAAGACTTTGTCCCGTGTCCGGATGGGACTCTCCTTGGCGTGGAAGGCAAGCTTAGCAATACGGATATGTAGATCTCCTCCCTTGTAATCGACTGTGTAACCCTAGCCCCTCCGTGTCTATATAAACCGGAGGGTTTAGTCCGTAGGACAACAACAATCATACCATAGGCTAGCTTCGGGTTTAGCCTCTCACGATCTCGTGGTAGATCAACTCTTGTAACACTCATATCATCAAGATCAATCAAGCAGTGAAGTAGGGTATTACCTCCATCAAGAGGGCCCGAACCTGGGTAAACATCGTGTCCCCGCCTCCTGTTACCATCCGCCTTAGACACACAGTTCGGGACCCCCTACCCGAGATCCGCCGGTTTTGACACCGACATTGGTGCTTTCATTGAGAGTTCCACTGTGCCGTCACCGTAAGGCTTGATGGCTCCTTCAATCATCGGTAATGATGTGGTCCAGGGTGAGGTCTTCCTCCCCGGACAGATCTTTGTATTCGGCGGCTTCGCACTGCGGGCCAACTCGCTTGGCCATCTGGAGCAGATCGAGAGCTACGCCCCTGGCCACCAGGTCAGGTTCGGAAACTTGAACTACACCGCCGACATCCAGGGAGACTTGATCTTCGATGGATTCGAGCCCATGTCAGGTGCGCCGCACAATCACGACGAGCATGATTTAGCTCTGCCGTCGGACAGTGTTCGGGAGATCACACCTGCAACCACTCCGACCCTCGATCCGGAGCAAATTGCGCCATCCAAGGACGGGTGGATATACCCCTCCTTGGAGGCCGCACTCTTAGTGGCGATAGAGCCGAATACTGACTTTACCCCTCACGAGAGCCGTGATGCCGAACCACTGGATTCATCTCCGGCCACGGACTCCGAGCCGCCTGCGCCCGTGCCTACCGAACCCGATTGGGCGCCAATCATGGAGTTCACCTCTGCGGATATCTTTCAGCACTCGCCTTTCGGCGACGTGCTAAATTCATTAAGGTCTCTCTCTTTGTCAGGAGAACCTTGGCCAAACTATATTCGGCTAGAGTGGGACGCGGACGACGAAGAAATTCGCTGCCCACCCACCACCCACTTAGTCGCCACTGTCGACGTTTTAACCGACATGCTTGACTTCGAATCGAAGACATCGACGGTATGGACGACGATGCAGGAGACGAACAGGAACCACTGCCTAGAGGGCGCTGGACCGCCACCTCATCATACGATATATATATGGTGGATACCCCCAAAGAAGGCAATGGCGACAAGACAACGGAGGATGACCCCTCCTAGAAGCAAACCAGGCACCGACGTCAGCGGCGCCGCTCTAAATCCCGCCATAGCAAAAACAATGATACCGGCACAAGAGACAATAACACTCCGGATAGTGCCGAAGATGATGACAATCCCCTCCAGCCAGATTTCGAGCAGGAGGACGAACAAGCTAGCCCTCTAGAACAGGCAACAGACGGAGAAACGGAGGATGAAAATTACATGCCTCTCTCCGAAGACGAGGTGAGCCTCGACGACGAAGAATTTATCGTGCCTGAGGATCCCGTCGAGCAGGAGCGCTTTAAGCGCCGGCTTATAGCCACAGCAAATAGTCTGAAGAAAAAGCAACAACAGGTTCGAGCTGATCAAGATTTGCTAGCAGACAGATGGACTGAAGTCCTTGCGGCCGAGGAATATGAACTCGAACGCCCAACCAAGAGTTATCCAAAGCATAGGTTGCTACCTCAACTAGAGGAGGAAGCATTGAAACCTACATCACCAGAGTATGATGTGGCCGATCGGCCACCTCGTGGCCGAGACAGAGAGGCATTTCAGCCCGAAGTCCAGCCCGCACCCCGCCGCCAATCAAACAAAAATACCAAGGGCCGGGGCAACATGCGGAACCTGCGAGGTGTATTGGAAAACAAGGCAAAACATGCAAGATTGATCTACGGATCAAGAGGGCGCGCACCAACACGCGACGATGATCGTCACGCCGGATACACTAAATGTAAATCCGGCCGAGCCGAACACGGCAGACAAGACTCATATGAACTGCGTCGTGATATAGCCCGGCACAGAGGCGCCGCACACCCCCTATGCTTCACTGATGAAGTTATGGATCACGAATTCCCAGAGGGTTTTAAACCCGTAAATATCGAATCATATGATGGTACAACAGATCCCGCGGTATGGATTGAGGATTTCCTCCTCCACATCAACATGGCTCGCGGTGATGATCTACATGCCATTAAGTACCTCCCACTAAAACTCAAAGGATCAGCTCGGAATTGGCTGAATAGCTTGCTAGCAGACTCCATCGACAGTTGGGAGGATTTGGAAGATGCATTCCTTGACAACTTCCAGGGCACTTATGTGCGACCACCGGATGCTGACGATTCAGGTCATATAACTCAGCAGCCAGGGGAATCGGCCAGGAAATTCTGGACCCGGTTTCTAACAAAGAAGAACCAAATAGTCGACTGCCCAGATGCAGATGCCTTAGCGGCATTTAAACATAATATCCGTGACGAATGGCTCGCCCGGCACCTCGGCCAAGAGAAGTCAAAATCCATGGCAGCCCTCACGACACTTATGACCCGCTTTTGTGCGGGCGAAGATAGCTGGTTGGCTCGTAGTACCAATACAGCAAGCAAACCTGGCACATCAGAAGCCAGGGATAGCAACGGCAAACCACGACGCAACAACAATAAGCGCCGCAAATATGGTGAAAACGCCGAAAACACGGCAGTTAATGCCGGGTTCAGGGGCTCAAAGTCCGGTCAGCGGAATGGGCCACCCAAAAATAAAAATCCGGGTCCTTCCAGTCTGGATCGCATACTCGATCGCCAATGCCAAATTCATGGCACCCCAGAAATGCCAACCACCCATACTAACAGAGAATGCTGGGTCTTCAAACAAGCCGGCAGGGCAGGCGCCATAGACAAAGGGGGGTCTCAAAGCAACGATAGCGACAAAGATCCCAGACCACAGAACACAGAAGGGCAAAAGAAATTTCCCCCGCATATTCAATCGGTGAACGTGGTACATACCACCCAAATTACCAACTCGGACCGGATATCCATCCTTAGGGATGGTGACTCAACGGAACTTGTCGTCCCACAATATAAACTGGGGCCAGTCACCTTCAACCGCACGGATCATCCGGTCAATGCCAATCAGGGCAATCCAGCCGCACTAGTCCTGGACCCAATAATATACGGGTTCCACCTCACTCGTGTCCTTATGGACGGCGGTAGCAGTTTAAATCTGCTTTTACCAAGACACAGTGCGCAAGATGGGCATCGATCATTTAGTGATCAAACCCACTAAAGGCACTTTCAGAGGCATTATACCAGGTGAGGAGGCTTGCTGTACAGGCTCCATTACCCTTGAGGTAGTCTTTGTACCACCAGAAAATCACCGTATCGAAGAGTTAGTCTTCGAAATCGTCCCTTTCTGCAGTAATTATCAAGCACTGCTCGGACGAACCGCATTCTCTCGATTCAACACGGTGCCACATTATGCCTACCGTAAGCTCAAGATGCTCGGTCCACGCGGCATCATCACGGTTAATAGCAAGGCCGAACCTTCCCCAGGCCCCAACATATACACCACTGCCTTAGTAGCAGAAACAACGAGCAGCACCTTGCAGCCGAATCTCGAGCTGAGTTCCAGGCTTCCAGACACCGTCAAGGGACTCCGAACTCCTTCGCGGAAGGATAGCCCGGCCCGTCCAGGGCTCGACTAAACACTCCGGCGAAGGCCAGGACAGGCCGAACTCAGCGGCTCAACCGCCCATGGCATATAAATATTTCTTACATTTTCTTCGCAGGTTCACCTTTGCGCCAACCAGGACGGGCTACACGGACGCAGCTTGAACGCGTAAGGGAATACTTAGACATCTCCTGCAGTGACCGTCTAGCTATATTGCGGATCCGCACTCAGCCTCCTCCCCCTGGTCTCAGCAGGTTCCATAATCATATTCCTTTTTTTACCACATTACTTGTACCCATACGCATAGATGTAATATTCAAATACAACATGTGGATTTATATGACGCTTACCTGCTGTTATTTCTTATTGAAATCATTCTGTCAAGTGGCATCCGTACACAGCGATATGCCCTAAAATATGCCAGGCTTCGTTTTACCCATAACACGGCAATAAAAGTCCGAACACCTTCATGGAAGTTCGGCACCCCGAACTTATAGCATTATATGCATCAGCTCCGAATCATGTCTTGGGTCAATAGTTGGGTTTGCCCGGCTCCCATGTTTTGGTACCTTACGTTCCGCTATATCGGCTAAGGTAGCACTGGGAGAACTACTGTGATTGTTTCCCGGTTCTTCCGGACGAGCACCTCAGTAGAGAAAGGCGGAAACTGACTATCATGATACGGCGAGAGCTGGTCAGCTGTTCGAGAGGTCACAAAATATTTAAGGATTTCTCCCGCATAATGCCATAACCAATGCAGCGTGCGATGGATTGGTTCTTTCTCCGATCAGGCGCTTATAGAGCCCCTAGTATGGTCTTCCGAACACCAGGGGCTGCGCTGACCATACTAAATCTCCTATGGCTAAGTGAGAGTGATAAGGCCCTATAGTCCGATTGCCTGGTTCGTTGTGCTGAGCACCTCCTTCGGAGGACCCAAAACTGGGATAAAGAGTGCTCAGGTTTATCCCGAGCACCCCTGTACTTCATACGTAAAGCGTGTTTAATGATCGGACAACTCTCAGATTTAACATATAAAACGGCCGCACGGAGGGTAAACTTTCATATAACAGGCGGTAACTAATGTAATCGACCTTGTTTTAACATTACAAAGGACAACATGATTTGCATTCATGGAAATATAAAGTCCTTGGTGCATAGCTCTGCGGCAAGGTAGGATCCTTTCAGGACATTCTCATAATATAACTCGGGCTTGCGGTGGTCCTTCCCCTCCGGTGGTCCTTCGGTCATCAGCTTTTCAGCATCCATCTTCCCCTAGTGCACCTTTGCGCGGGCGAAGGCCATTTTTGCACCCTCTATACAGACCGACCGCTTGATGACGTCAAGTCGAGGACAGGCACCCACAAGCCGCTTCACGAGCCCGAAGTAGCTAGTTGGGATCGGCTCAGAAGGCCATAGCCAGATAATTAAATCCTTCATGGCTAGTTCTGTCGCCTTTTGTAGTTCGATCAGCTGTTTCAGTTGATCGACAAAAGGCACCGGATAATTCGGTGCCAAATACTGGGACCAGAAGAGCTTATCCGCGGTATTCCTTTCTTCGGCTCGGTAGAATTGAGCGGCATCTGATATGTTGAGAGGTAGCTCGGCAAATACCCCTGAGAAATCCGGATTCAAAATTAGAAATATAAGTCTTTCCCGCAAATACTTACTCTACAGGGAAAAAGCCTTACCAGCCGCGATCTTCCTTGCCTCTTGGATCTCCTGCAGGGCACTTCAGGTTTCCCCCCGGGCATCGCTCATGGCCTGATGCGCCTTGGTGAGTTCGGCTTCCTTCTCCGTTAAACTCTGCTCCAAGGTCTCGCATTTCCTCAGGGCCTCTTGTAGGTCCTGCTCAGCTTTAATAACCCTAGCCTCGGGCTTCTCACGAAGAGCCTGCTCAGTGGCCGCCTTTTTCTCGGCCTTGGCCATAGCCTTCTTAAGGGCCTCGACTTCGGTCAGAATCCCTAGCGCAAGTCATAAAGCTCATAGCGTCGTTACAGACACATGCTTATAACATAAGAGAAATAGATACCATTCAATGAGTCTTCCTGCGAACATAAATTTGATCCTCTGTCCGGTTCCTTTTTTCACCGAATAGAGTATCAGGGGCTACTATCTATCTATGCCATGACACTCTTCGACAACCCATAAAACATACCTCAAAGCCTCTTATAAAGGCCGACATAGCTTCGTCGATCCACTCTCGATTGACTGAATTTTCTCAATCACCGCACCCATAAGGGCACGGTGTTCATCAACGATGGAGGCGTCTTTCAACGCCACTAACAAAGCATCCGACACTTCTGGATAGACAGAAGTCGCTGATGGGACAGGCACTCCCCCTCCAGCCAAAGGAGGCTGCCTGGTTGATCCTGGAGCCATATATGTCTCTGGAATCGCATCCGGCTAGGAGCCGAACTCAGTATCGCTCCTTCCATCAGCCCCCATGGGAATCTTTTCCCCCATGTGTCAGGCCCCTGAGGTTTGACCTCCAGGCACCGCCTTCATGGTCTTTTCCTTTCCTCCTTGGCCGGGGTCCTTCTGGGACGAAGCCTCGGTATTGTGCACCTGTTTAGAGGAAGGGGCCTTTAGGGGCATCCCGCTCTCCATAGCATTTGAGCTCAACAAGTCCTCTGATGAGGATTGTTTGGCACGAGACCCCGTCGGACGACAAAAAATATGGCTTGGGTTAAAATAGTAAGCCGCGATGAGTCCGAACGTCTAAAACGTACTCGAATTTTATACACTTACGAGTTCACCCGGGGCTCGGCCCTGGGATCCCACGCCGGGCCGCTGTCGGTGGCGGCAGTGGGCTCCTCCGTAAGAGGAGCCTTTCCCCTTTTGGGCAGCTCGGCCTCCAAGTGTATGGAGTCCGTCCTCTTCTTTCTTTCCCCCGCATGGGATTCATCTTCCTCCTCCTCCTCGTCCTCTTCGGAGGCGGAATGGGCATTGGATCCTTTGGATATTGTGTCCGAAGTGCCGCGACAACGAAGGCCGCCCAGGGTCTTCTTGGCCCCCTTCTAGCCCGTCTTCTTCGGCACCTTGTAAGGTGTCGGGACCAACATCTTTGTCAGAAGTGGGATGGCCGGTTCTTCGGGCAGCGAGGCCGGACAATGGATCCGCTCTGCCTTCTTCGTCCAGCCCTGGGAGAGTTGTATAAAACACGTTAAGCGTTTCTTTTGGGTTACGCGGATAGAAAAGTTTGATAACTCACCGAACTTGCCGGGAGGGACAGTTGGTACCCATGGTCTTCGGCAGAGTCCGGCCACGATTTGCTGGACTTGAAAAGCACCTTCCAGATGTCCTTGTGCGAGGAGCCGAAAGGCTCCCGCAAGGTTTGGTGCTGGGCCGGATCGAATTCCCACAAATTGCAAGTCCGGTGCTGACAAGGCAGGATCCGGCGAATCAACATCACCTGGACCACATTGACAAGCTCAATGTTCTTGTCTCCCATATCTTCAACGCGCGTCTGGAGCGCCGATAGTTCGTCGGACGAGGACCAGTCCAGGCCTTTCTTGACCCAGGATGTAAGCCGCAGGGGGGCGCCGGATCGAAACTCGGAGAGGCGGCCCACTCTGTACCCATGGCTCGGTGATATAAAACCACTGCTGTTGCCACTCCTTGACAGAATCATTGAAGGTTCCCGTTGGCCATATGACATTGGGCATCTTGCTCACCACGGCGCCCCCACATTCGGCGTGCTCGCCGCCTTCACATTAAAAATCTTCAACCATAAGCCGAAGTGCGGTGAAATGCGGAGAAAAGCCTCGCACATGACAATGAACGTCGAGATGTTGAGGAAGCAATTGGGGGACAGATCGTGAAGATCGATCCCATAATAGTACATGATGCTGCGAACGAACGGGTGGAGGGGAAATCCTAGCCCGCGGACAAAATGAGGGAGGTATACAACCCTCTCATGGGGTTCCGGAGTAGGGACGATTTGTCCTGCCGTCGGAAGACGGTGGCTGATTTTCTTGGCCAGGTACCCGGCCTTCCGAAACTTTTTAATATCCTTCTCTTGGACGGTAGAGGCCATCCATTTGCCTCCCGCTCCGGATCCGGACATCTTCGGAGGACCTCTTGTGGACAGAGAAGAGGAACTCTTGAGCGTTGGAGCTTGAGCAGAAGGGAATGAGCTAGGAGGAAGGTGTGGGTGAAAACAATAAATCCTTTTCCCCTTATAAGGACGGAAGAGGCGATGCGCCTCCCCACTTACCTGGTAAAACCTCTTATTCCCCAAACGCCGTAATGGATGGCGCGGTTGGGTTACCCACACCCGTATTGATGAGAATCCCGTGATAAGGGGACACGATCTCTGCTTGGACAAGACGTGCCAAGGAAACCACCGCGTGATAGGTGCAGTGGCTGGTTGCAAGAAATGGTTCGAGACCGGTCCGTGGTGTGATGTCATGCTACCGAGTGTGTCAGCAGATTAGATTTGTGGAAACATTATTCTCTCTACGATGGTACGTGGAACTTGTTTTGAAGAGCCGGACACTATCCTTGTGTTCAAAATCTTCTATGGAGTATTCGGAGGAGGAACCCGCCTTGCAATGCCGAAGACAAACTGCGCACCGGACTCATCGTCATTGAAGCCTGGTTCAGGGGCTACTGAGGGAGTCCTGGATTAGGGGTTATCTGGATAGCCGGACTGTATCCTTTGGCCGGGCTGTTGGACTATGAAGATACAAGATTGAAGACTTCGTCCCGTGTCCGGATTGGACTCTCCTTGGCGTGGAAGGCAAGCTTGGCGATAAGGATATGTAGATCTCCTCCCTTGTAACCGACTCTGTGTAACCCTAGCCCCCTCCGGTGTCTATATAAACCGGAGGGTTTAGTCCGTAGGACAACAATAATCATACCATAGGCTAGCTTCTAGGGTTTAGCCTCTACGATCTCGTGGTAGATCAACTCTTGTAATACTCATATCATCAAGATCAATCAAGCAGGAAGTAGGGCATTACCTCCATCGAGAGGGCCCGAACCTGGGTAAACATCGTGTCCCCCGCCTCCTGTTACCATCCACCTTAGACGCACAGTTCGGGACCCCCTACCCGAGATCCGCCGGTTTTGACACCGACAAGTCGCTTTTGGCTATAGTGTCTGCAAGCCTCTCCAACACCATATGATGCGAGTGTGTTACTTCAAAAGAATCGAAGAATTGCTAGAGATCAATTGAAATATTCTCAGATTATTGGCTCGCTTATGTACTTAGCTAGTGCTACAAGACCTGACATCTTGTTTGCTGTTAGCAAACTGAGTCGGTTTGTCTCAAAACCAGGAGATGTTCATTGGAAAGCTTTAGAGAGAGTTTTGCGTTATTTGAAAGGCACTGCGAATTATGGAATTCACTACACTGGGCACCCAAAGGTGCTTTAAGGGTATAGTGACTCAAACTGGATCTCAGATGCTGGTGAGATAAAGGCCACGAGCGGTTATGTATTCACTCATGGAGGTGGTGCTGTTTCTTGGAAGTCTTGCAAGCAGACCATCTTAACGAGATCAACAATGGAAGCAGAACTCACAACACTAGATACAGCTACGGTCGAAGCAGATTGGCTTCGTCGGCTCTTGAATGACTTGCCAGTTGTTGAGAAACCTGTACCGGGTATCCTTATGAACTGTGACAATCAAACTGTAATCATGAAAGTGAGAAGCTCAAAGGATAACATGAAGTCATCAAGACACGTTCAGAGAAGGTTAAAGTCTGTCAGGAAAATGAGAAACTCCGGAGTTATTGCATTGGATTATATTCAAACGTCTAAAAATCTGGCAAATCCTTTCACTAAGGGTCTATCACGTAATGTGATAGATAATGCATCGAGGGAGATGGGTATGAGACCCACAATATGAGTTGTTCACAGTGGTAACCTAGTCTTTGTGATCGGAGATCCCGTGAATTAGATGTGGAAGACAAGCTGTTGGTCAACTGAGAGGAGAGTATCCTTACTATTAATATCACTCCATGAAGATGCAATACTCCCCTAATCTGCATGGCAGGTTGATGTATATCTTAATGTGTTCTAAGTGGCTCATTGAAGCAGAGATGTCGTCCTGCAAAACATCTTTTGAAGAACGCACCTATATGAGTCTGATTGTTAAACGTCGCAATCTATGAGAGTATGGTTCTCTCTAGTAAACTCATGAAAGGTCTCGGAGTATGACGCATAAGCTCCACCCCTGGGGAAGACCCACAGTAGCCACGTATCGGTCAAGGCTTTATGTGAAGTTAGATTCACAGAAAACTTGCGCTCAAGGCCCACCATCGGCCCAAGTTGCTTACTAGTGTAGCATAGAGTTCTAGGTGGAAGTTCAACTTAACAGTCTCCATCGTAGTACCGGTATATAAAAACAGTGTTTTGGAACCAAAGACAAATTTTGTGTGCCTCTGGGATCTTGTGGGGATTGCTTTGGAATTTTGTCTATTTTGGGCCTAGCCCAATAGCGATTCGTAAATTCCTAATAAATCCTAAAGGCCCACGCAGCCCATTCGTGCAAGGCAAGAGGTCGAACTAAAGTTTAGTCCCATATTGCTAGTTTAGAGGGAGTTGGACCTCTTTATAAGGGAGGCTTTTTCTCCACATGTATGAGGATGAGAATAAGAGGGACATCCACGCACGCTCCTCCTCTCGCCGCCTACCGCTTAGTCACGCCGCCAAGGCCACACAAGGCCACAGGAATGAGCCGAGCCAATGTCTAAATTTTTGCCATGCACGACGGGTATACGAAAGGTTACGCGGAAGCTGAAACATTTTTGCTGTAGTGGAGATTGAATACGAACGACGTAGCTCTTCGCCTACTGCCTGTTCGTTTCGTCTCCCTCGTTCTCTTCAGCTCCCGGTGCAGCCTCTCGCCTCCTTCTCTTGCGCTTATAAAAGGGAGGTCGCTCCTCTCAGAGAGACGCACCAGAACCTCTTCGTCCTCTCGCCGCAAGTTCCCGAGCTCTGCGCTGCTGCTACGTTCTTCCCCATCCCGGCTTCGGCGTGCACCGCAGGTCGGGACAGTAGGCCTCCGAAACCGCACCTCTTTGAGTCCTGTACGGGAGAAGGGTGATAACGTTTTTGGAAGCGCTTCGCACGACTAATGACTTCTTCGTCACAGACGCCCCGGACTCCGACGACTACTTCCCCGACGACGACTTCTTCCCCGACGTCGACAACCTCCTCGACGACATGGCTGGCGAGGATACCGACCCCAAGTCCAGCGCTTCTGCTGCTGCTGTCCCGTACGCGTTCTTCCTCTTTCTATTAAAGGCCCTGCTACAGGTCCTTATTCTAGTGTTTGCCCTAAATATATTAGATTCTGTTTCATATATGCAACTTGCTATACGGTCTGCTTTAGATGTGTTTAGTTACAGTTCATATATGAAGATGATGTTTATCTTCTCTTTGTTAAATCGCATGACTTATTTTATCACTGCTATACTAGTCGTGCTTTATCTAGTATTTCTGTTAATAAAATCATTCGGTAAATTACTTATACTTCCAACCAGGAACTCGTGAACCAGTTGGCAAGACCATCCCACCGCTGATTCCCTCGTCTCAATCAGGCTCCGATTCCCACCTGGCCAGCCGTCACCGTTCGTGTTGCACGCGGGGACGCCGCGGTCGGCATCTACGTACGCGCGCGGGCATCTTCCATCTTCATCCCGGCCGGTCGATAAGGCCAGCAAGACCGCAACGGGAACCGAACAGTCCGCCGGGCAAAAAGGATGGTTCCAACCTCTAGCGCAGATATTATCATCACGGGCGGGTGATTCCCGCGGCCGGGTCCGGGGAATATCTCGGCCGAGAGAGGGCGAGAGCGCACGCCCATCACACATGCGCGCACCAATAATTTTACTCACGTCGACGTCGAGGACCTCGAGGTCATTGTTCCTTATCCCGTCACTTCCCTTTCCTGGTTTGGTTTGGTCCGATGCGATATTCCCCGGGCAAGTAGGCGGGCAGAGTAGAGCCCATGGCAGCCGCCGCCGCGACGACGACGACGAGGAGGCGTAGGTGCCCACACCCTTTTTATCCATCTGCCTTTCAAAGCGGCCGCAGGTGGACGCGATTATATATTATAGCATCCGTCTCTATCTCGCCGCTGCGCTGCGTGCGGCGCGGTGGCTTCACGGACAAGAGAGGGATTTCGGATTTGGCTCCGCCACCACCAAATCGGGAGGAGAAGCTTCCATTCGGGATATGTATCAGATCACGGGGGAGCAGGAGCTGATCTGGTTTGGGAAAAAAGGCGGGGGCGATGTGCTTAAGTGATAGGAGAGGATAAGCTAGTTTATGCGCCGGGGTGTTATCCTGATATGTCCGGCGTGACGCCGGTGGGGGCTGCTCGCGGCCACGGCTGAGCTCATCTTCGGTTGTTGGCAGTTGATCGATAGACACTATAGCGAAAGATAAGCGAACATAGCTAGATATAGTACTACTAGTAGCTTAGGCGAGGCACGCTGAAAAACTGGTGATCGCTGCTAAGTGGAGCGGATCACTCCGACTTGCACTCCTGCAGTGCGGCGTCCCTTGACGCTCTGGAAGGCCGGATTCTCGACATTGAGTGGGCGTGGGGGGTCCGGCGATTTGGCGATGGCCTGGTCAGCAGTGGCTGGTAGCCTCTTCCTTTTCGTGGGTCTGTTTCAGACGACCCGACGCTGCGTCACCTGCCATCGCCATAGTACGAGTTGGGACCAAGTTGCACAAATCCCATGATCCCCGTCTCTGTCCGGAAGCGATCCTAAATCGTGCTGGACGACCCGGCTCAACGCGCGACCCCAACCGCAAAATACGTCCGTTTGGTCCCAAAGAGCAACTTCAAACGAACGCCCCAAACGCATGCTTTGTTTATTTTTTGTCCGTTTAAATCGGTCTAGCAGACGTTCATGGTTTCGTGTTTGGGTCGTCTTTGCGCCCAACGCTAGTTCGACCCTTTTTTATGCGCGTGTAAAAGAATAAATGAAAAAGCAGAAATATTTTAAAACTAAAACATTAATTAAACATAATGCTGGTCATAAAGGCCGGCGGGAGTCCACATTACATTAATAAAAATTAACAAAAAACGAGGCACGCACTGCCCTAGGCGTTCTCGTGGTTGTCGTCAGCGACAGGGCCAGTGAGGTCGACGAGCATCGGCGGCGGGCCAACCCAGGCGAACGCCATCTCCCAGGCTTTGGCGACGTCCTCCGCCATCGGCTGGGCTTCCCCACTACGGGCACGGAGCTCCTCCTTGACTCGCGGCGCTCCTCCGCCTTAGGCTCCCACTGCATCTAGCACTCGCCATCGACGCGCTCCTCCGCCAGCCAGCGCATCCGCCACTATTCGAGGTAGAGCTACTCCTGCGCCGGCGTCGCCTCAAGCCACATGGCGCGCACACCACTCACAAGACTACTCCATCCCGGTGAACACTGGTCGCCTGCAGGATGGCGCTGCTCGGACTTGACAGATGACAGATCAAGGCGGCAGGACGCAGTCGCCGGAAGCGGAGAGCGCAATGGCCTCCTACATTCGCGCCTGGTACGCTGCCTCCTCCGCCTCCTCTGTCTTGCGCCACTCGTCCTCTACATTTTTCTGCATGGGGACCGCTAGCGCCGTCTGGTAGGCGGCCTCCTCCTCCTGGTCCTCCTCACGCACGACGGGGGCGGCGGGGTGTCGGCACGAACGTGTTGGACGCCACTGTCGGTGTCAAAACCGGCAGATCTCGGGTAGGGGGTCCCGAACTGTGCGTCTGAGGATCAATGGTAACAAGGGACGATGGGGACACAATGTTTACCAAGGTTTGGGCCCTCTTAAAGGAGGTAAAACCCTACGTCCTGCTTGATTGTATTCAATGAGTATAGGGGTTACAAGAGTTGATCTACCGCGAGATCGTAATGGCTAAACCCTAGCTGTCTAGCCTATGAGAATTCTGATAGCCTCTACAGACTAAAACCCTCCGGTTTATATACACACCGGAGGGGCCTAGGGTTGTACAGAGTCGTTTTGTAGAGGAAGGAAATAACATATACGGACACTAGTCTTGCCATCCACGCATATGGGAGTCCTACCCGGACACGGGGGGAAGGTCTTCTGCTTGTATCTTCACGGCCCATCAGTTCGGCCCATATCAAATAGACCGGACACCCGAGGACCCCCTAATCCAGGACTCCCTCAGTAGCCCCCGAACTTGCCTTCAATGACAATGTGGTATTCGGCTTGTGTCTTCGGATTTGCAAGGTAGGTTCTTCATCATACTTCGGACAGATGATAGCCCAGCCCTGACCTTCTCGTTCTGCCTTTATGACTCCTTCCCTGTCGTTGCCTCGATTTCGACGCGCTAGGCGAATGCGAATGGTCCATAATAACTTTTTAATACGCCCCTGACCACACTGGGACGGTGCCTATATAAAGAGGTTAGATCCCCAAGTGCCATCCACATCGTGCAGAGAACATCAAAGCTAGCCACGAAAAAATTCAAAACATGGCCAGCGCTCCTAGCTCTTCCTCGCGCCCTCATGGCCCTCAAGAGGGGGATTGGTGGAGCTGCTCAGTGCCTCATCTTCAGCTGAGTCGGCTTCAGACGCAGGGATATCTCCCTCTCGCGGACCTAGTCTCTGTGAGAGCGGGATTGGCCTCGATTGGCAATGATGTGCTAGCAGAAAATTCCCCCAGCCCCAATAAGGAGGAAAGGGTGTGCTTTGTTTCGTTTCTTCTCCGAGGCTTAGGATTTCCGATCCATCCCTTTCTCAGGGGCTTGTTGGAGTTTTATGGGATCTAGCTGCATAACCTCACCCCAGGTTTGATTCTACACATCTCGGGTTTTGTCGCTCTCTGCGAACTGTTTCTGGGTTGCGAGGCCCATTTCGAACTATGGAGAAAGTTCTTTTCCCTCGTCCCTCGTCATCGAGGGGGTTCCATATTTGAGGTGGACGGCGCCGAAGTATGGCGCATAGCCGGATTAGGCTACCCTGTTGGAACCCCCAAGGAGGTATCCCAAGAATGGTCTTCGGAATGGTTTTACATTGAGGAAGTCCCACTTCCGGACCCAGTTCAGCGCGGCCTTCCTGAATTCTCCAGTGCACCTTTGAAGAAACGCCTCAATTGGTGCCCCCAGAGTCCCAAGGAGGAAGATAGTGCGGAAGTAAATAGGTTGGCCAGCAAGGTCAGATTGCTTGCGCATTCCGAGCTGTCGATAATCGAAGTCATGGCCATCACAATAAAACGATGTATTCAGCCCCTTCAATCCAGAGTAACTCCTTTATGGTGTTACAACGGAGAGGATGACGCATCTCGTTACAGACGCAAGGGCCCGGATACCCCAACCGAACTGGCCATAATTCTGGCCGATCTGTACAAGGGGGAGAAAGAAGACTTCCTCCGCTTAAACTGCCGAGAAGGCTTTTCCATGTAAAACCCCATCGAATGGGTAAGCTTTTGATTATTAGCGCGGATGTACCTTGTTATCTAGGCATGCTAATCAAATTGCTCTTGTTGCCTTAAAACAGTCATGGAGGAAGGAGGTCGAGAACATCTATTGTCCCTCCCCACAGTCAGAGGATCACGCTCGCAGTGAAGACTCCGGCTTCCGTGAGGATCCGGATATATACGTAGAGTTCGATGATGGGGTATTTCATCAGGCGAGCCTTGACGGCTCGGAAGTGGCTATTATAGCCGACTACCCCCGCCTTTACCCTTTCTCCATTGTAACTACTCAAAAAGCTTCCTCAATAAGAAGCACCTACTTGCACCTTATCCATTATACTAAACTGTATTTCATAGGACCTCGAGAGCGGCCTCTACACAGGGCGATCGCTCCAAACGAAAGGAAACCGGGAGCACTGTTGAGCCCCCTCCTTCAAAGAGGTATGTCCTTTGGTATGTGCCTAAGCATGAGATAAACTTCTTCTTTACCTTTTTTTCAGGAGGAGCACGCGACAAACCGTAGGAAAGCGCCCTGCTAGCCGAATATCAACTAATCCGGCATCGGACTCGTCAACCAGGACGAGGGCTGATACAGTGCCAGATCCGCCCCCTCATGAGGATGCGGATGACGTATCCGTCACGAATTCCGAGGTGGAGAGTGTGATGAATCATCGTCGACTGAAAGAGGCCATGCGCGCTCCAGTCTTCACTGAACAGGAATTTACCGCACTCAGCTCCGTGGATGCATATATCTGAGCTGCCCGGAATGGACTTGCTGGAGTTACTCAACTGTTTTCAAAGGATATGCAGGTAATAGTTTGCACAAATTTGATAGATATATGCCAGTATCCCCCGAGACTTGAAGCAGTTAAGCCAACCGATTTAAGGATCGTTATGACCTGCAGGTTCTCAGGGAGAAGAACAACGCGCTGTCCCAGGAGCTCAAAACAAACTAGACAAAGTTGAATGCCTTCACCACAGAGCTGGTGGAAATGAAAAAGGCCACAATGACCACTAATCAGAAGAACAAACTTGAGGAGGAAAAGGATAAACAAGCCAAAGAAATAAAGAGCTTAAAGGCTCGGTTATGGGCCGTGCAGAAAGAAAATAAGAAGCTGAAGGGCGGCATATTCGGTATGACCTTTTGAACCATCCAAAGGGATTTATAGTATCCCATAGTTCGGATTGTCACAACTTTGTTGTTGCAGGTCTGTTAACCGGTCGGCCTAAAAAGGAAGTACCCAGATTTCGAGGCGACGTGATGAAGGAACTGTCCATGGTGCATGAACGAGCCAGGAAAGCTATGAGAAGCATGGCTAAAGCCCTATGGCCATATAATGCCCCTCCAGAAAGTATGGAGGGGCTGGCGAACCTGTTCAAAGGTGCCCGACGCCGTTTCGAGCTACGAAAGTCGTCCGCGTGCCGGGAAGGTGCACGAGAGGCGTGGGCAATGGTGAAAACGCAGTACACCGGACTCGATCCGAATCATATGGACCTCAGGGACCAGACGGAAAAGAGATTACCATGAACTTGGTGTATGACCAAGTAATGATAGCTGCGAAATATTCACAAGAAGACTGTAGTTTAGATAGTCTTATAGATGGCATAGACAAAGAGTAGGCGTTCGATTCGATGTATCAATGTACCTTTATCATCGAACTTATCTCCAACCGAACATGTCAATATTTTTCATCGCAGGCTTTCAGCTTCAACCTCCGAACCAAGAAGGTGGAGTGTTTTGGGATACCATGTGAGAATGTAAGAAACATTCATTATGTCTGGAAACCAGGCAATCCAGTCATATTGCTCAAACAGACAAAATTTGTTCGGGGAGTTATGTTATATTACTTTAATAACGTAAGAAACATCTTCCAAGGAAAATAGTTCCGTTAAGGGTTCCTTTCCTTGGGTTGGCATGCTTAATTGCGCGCTCCTAGGCTTTACTCCGAATTACGGGGAGCCTATCCTGTATTTTTAGAAGAGTTATGGAAATGTAAAAAATCTGTCGTTGTTTGCCGACCAATTATTTTCTTAAGAATGCTAGCTTTCGGCTTCACCCGTCTGAGGTACAGGTCCAGATTACCCGGTTGTAACAATCGCAGAGGTGCTCCCTTTACACCCTTGCCGAACAATCGGGAATGTAGGGTATAAACACATGAGCAAGGCAACCCAGCTTGGCAAAAACTTAAGTCATAGAGGTGCATATAATGGCAGAAAATTGTATATAACAAACGACATAGACAATGTAAGCCACATGCTTTTTAGTAATAAGCTTCGTCAAAGAAGCCCCCAGTCATAATGGGGTGTATACATTTAAAGATGTGTACCCTTAACAGTTCTGTATATCCGAACATACCCTAGGAAAAAGGGAGAATAAACAAAAAATGAAGAAAGAAGAGGGAAAAAAGGAGCCTAGTCAAATAAACATAAAGGACGCGGCGGAGCTAGGCGTAGAACCGTCGGAGCCGAGCAGTGTTCCATGGATTCGGCTCAAGGCGATTATCTGATGCATTATGAAGGCGATAGGCTCCTCATGTGAGAACTTCATCTATGATGAAGGGCCCCTCCCATTTAGGTTTGAGCTTGTCCTTCTTCTTCTCTCAGAGACGTAAGACGAGATCACTGATGTTGTATGTCTTGGCCCACACTTCTCCGCTTTGGTATCGCCTGGCTTGTTGCTGATAGAATGCGGAACATGCCTTTGCAATATCACGATCCTCTTCAAGGCCGTCTAGGTCATCCCGCCGATCAAGCTCGGCTTCTCGTTCTTCGTACATGCACACTCGAGGTGAGTCATGAATAATGTCGCAGGGCAAGACAGCTTCTGCGCCATACACCATAAAGAAAGGTGTGTTTCTGGTCGTCCGATTAGGCGTGGTCCGTAGCCCCCAGAGCACAGAATCGAGTTCCTCAGCCCAATGCTTATCTGACTCCTGCAGGGAGCGCACCAGTCTGGGTTTAATGCCACTCATTATCAGACCATTGGCCCATTCAACCTAGCCGTTAGTTTGAGGGTGGTATACGGATGCATAGTCGAGCTTAATGCCCAAGTTAGCACACCAGCTTTTCACCTCATCGGCTGTAAAATTGGAGCCATTATCGGTGATGATGCTGCACGGGACACCATAACAGTGTACCATGCCAGATATAAAGTCGATCAATGGCCCTGCTTCAGCCGTTTTTACTGGTTTGGCCTCTATCCACTTAGTGAATTTATCCACCATCACCAGTAAATATTTCTTTTTGTGGCTTCCCCCTTTAAGGGGTCCGACCATGTCTAGCCCCCAGACCGCGAAGGGCAAAGTGATGGGGACTGTTCCTAAGGCAGTGGGAGGCATATGACTTTGATTGGCGAAAAGCTGACATCCTACACAATGTTGCACAAAGGCTTGTGTGTCTGCCCGGGCCGTTGGCCAGAAGAAACCTGTCTGGAAGGCCTTGCTTATGAGGGTCCGAGCTGCGGTGTGATGGCCGCCCAGACCAGCATGTATTTCAGTCAAGAGTTTCCGTCCCTCCTCTTTGGAGATGCACCTTTGGAGGACTCCAGTAGTACTTTTCTTGTATAGTTCACCTTCGTGAACTTTATAGGCTTTAGAACGTCGAACTATGCAACGGGCCTCATTTTGATCATCAGGAAGCTCCTGCCTATTAAGGTAGGCCAGGAAGGGTTCGGTCCATTGAGCAATAACGTCCATGATTTCATGGGCGGAGGGTGTTATTTCGGTACCCGGACCCACGATGATATCCGTATTGTGTTCGGCTGCTTGGGGCATGATCAGGTCCGGACTAGTGTCTCCGCTCTCGTCCTGCTGCACTATGGATGGCTTAAAGAGCCTTTCCACAAAGGTATTAGGCGGGATGGGATCGCGCTTGGCGCCCATTCGAGCAAGGATGTCCGCTGCCTGGTTACTATCTTGAGCAACGTGATGATACTCGAGCCCCTCAAACCAAGCTGATATTTTTAATACGGTGTTTCGATACGCCACCATTTTTGGATCTTTTTGCATCGAACTCTCCATTTATCTGGGATATTGCGAGGTTTGAATCACCGTGCACCTCTAGGCATTGTATGCCCATGGAGACAGCCATTTGGAGACCATGTAGAAGTGCCTCGTATTCGGCTGCATTATTGGAGTCCGTATACATGATTTGCAACACGTAGCGGACTGTGTCCCAAGTGGGGGATGTAAAGATGACACCAGCCCCCAGTCCGGCTAGCATTTTAGAGCCGTCGAAGTACATGATCCAGTGGGAGTATGAACTGTACTCTTTAGGGAGCTCAGCTTCCGTCCACTCAGCGACGAAGTCAGCCAGCACCTGAGATTTAATAGCTCGGCGCGGTTTGTGTGTTATTTAAAATGGCAAGAGCTCAATGGTCCATTTATCTATGCGACCGGTGGCATCCCTATTATTTATAATGTCACTGAGTGGTACTTCGGATGCCACCGTGATCAAACAATCTTGAAAATAGTGCCGGAGCTTTCGAGATGCAATAAAGACCGCGTAAGCTATCTGTTGATAGTGATGGTATCGGGATTTGCATGGTGTAAGGACCGCCTATACATAGTATTCTGGTTTCTGGATGGGGCTCTTCCTCTCGTTCGACGATGAGTATGGCGCTCACTACCTCGTGAGTCGGCGATATATAAAGCAACATAGGCTCACCAATACTTGGAGTGGCTAGGATTGGGTTTCTTGCCAATAAGGTTTTTATTTCTTCCAATCCAGCTGTAGCCGCCTCCGTCCATTCAAAGTGATCGATGCGTCTGAGCATTCTATAAAGTGGTAATGCCTTTTCTCCTAATCTCGAGATGAAGCGGGTCAAAGCTGCCACGCACCCTGCTAGTTTTTGGACCTGCTTTAAGTCTGTTGGTATGGCCAGTTGCGACAAGGCTCGGATTTTGGCTGGGTTTGCTTCGATTCCTCTATTGGAGACTGAAAGAAATATGCCCTAGAGGCAATAATAAAGTTTTTATTTTATATTTCCTTATATCATGATAAATGTTTATTATTCATGCTAGAATTGTATTAACCGGAAACTTGATACATGTGTGAATACATAGACAAAACAAAGTGTCCCTAGTATGCCTCTACTTGACTAGCTCGTTAATCAAAGTTGGTTAAGTTTCCTAACCATAGACATGTGTTGTCATTTGATGAACGAAATCACATCATTAGGAGAATGATGTGATGGACAAGACCCATCCGTTAGCTTAGCATAATAATCATTAAGCTTTATTGCTTTTGCTTTCTTCATGACTTATACATGTTCCTCTGACTATGAGATTATGCAACTCCCGAATACCGGAAGAACACTTAGTGTGCTATCAAATGTCACAACGTAACTGGGTGATTATAAATATGCTCTACAGGTGTCTCCGATGGTGTTTGTTGAGTTGCCATAGATCGATATTAGGATTTGTCGCTCCGTGTTTCAGAGAGGTATCTCTGGGCCCTCTCGGTAATGATCATCACTATAAGCCTTGCAAGCAATGTGACTAATGAGTTAGTTGCGGGATGATGCATTACGGAACGAGTAAAGAGACTTGCCAGTAATGAGACTGAACTAGGTATGATGATACCGATGATCGAATCTCGGGCAAGTAACATACCGATGACAAAGGGAACAACGTATGTTGTTATGCGGTTTGACCGATAAAGATCTTCGTAAAATATGTAGGAGCCAATATGAGCATCCAGGTTCCACTATTGGTTATTGACCAGAGATGTGTCTCGGTCATGTCTACATATTTCTCGAACCCGTTGGGTCCGCACGCTTAACATTCGATGACGATTTGTATTATGAGTATGTGATTTGATGACCGAAGTTTGTTCGGAGTCCCGGATAAGATCACGGACATGACAAGGAGTCTAGAAATGGTCAAGAGGTAAAGATCGATATATTGGAAGGCTATATTCGGACATCGGAAAGGTTTCGAGTGATTCGGGTATTTTTCGGAGTACCGGAGAGTTACGGGAATTGACCGGGGAAAGTAGTGGGCCTTAGTGGGCCATACGGGAAAGGAGAGAAAGGCCTCAAGGTGTGGCCGCGCCCCCACCCCCATGGCAAGTCCGAATTGGACCAGGAAGGGGGCGACACCCCCCTCTCTTTCCTTCTCCCTCTCCTACTCCTTCCCTCTCTCCCCTCTTGGAAAAGGAAGGGGACTCCAACTAGGATTGGGAATCCTAGTTGGACTCCCCTATAGGCGCGCCCCTCCTAGGCCGGCCTCCTCCTTCTCCTCCGTCCTTTATATGCATGGCCAAGGGGGCACCCCAAAGGACAATAGACAATCTCTTAGCCGTGTGCGGTGCCCCCCTCCACAGTTACACACCTCGGTCATATCGTCGCAGTGCTTAGGCGAAGCCCTGCGTCGGTAGCGTCATCATCACCGTCACCACGCCGTCGTGCTGACGGAACTCTCCGTCGGCCTCAACTGGATCAAGAGTATGAGGGACGTCATCGAGCTAAATGTGTGCTGAACACGGAGGTGCCGTACGTTCGGTGCTAGGATTGGTCGGACCGTGAAGACGTATGACTACATCAACCGTGTTGATATAACGCTTCCGCTTTCGGTCTACGAGGGTATGTGGACACACTCTCCCCTCTCGTTGCTATGGATCTCCTAGTTAGATCTTGCGTGATCGTAGGAATTTTTTTGAATTACTACATTCCCCAACAGTGGTATCAGAGCCAGGCCTATGCGTAGATGTTATATGCACGAGTAGAACACCAAGAGTTGTGGGCGATAATAGTCATATTGCTTACCAGCATGTCATACTTTGATTCGGCGGTATTGTTGGATGAAGCGTCCTAGACCGACATTACATGACCGTGTTCATGAGACTGGTTCTACCGCCGTGCTTCGCACACAGGTGGCTAGTGGGTGTCTGTTTCTCCAACTTTAGTTGAATCGAGTGTGACTACGCCCGGTCCTTGTTGAAGGTTAAAACAACACACTTGACGAAAAATCATTGTGGTTTTGATGCATAGGTAAGAACGGTTCTTGCTAAATCCCATAGAATCCATGTAAAACTTGCAACAGCAAAGTAGAGGACGTCTAACTTGTTTTTGCAGGGCATGTTGCGATGTGATATGGTCAAAATGTGATGAGATATAAATTATTATATGAGACGATCATGTTTTGTAAAGTTATCGGCAACCGGCGGGAGCCTTATGGTTGTCTCTTTATTGCATAAGATGCAAGTGCCATATAATTTCTTTACTTTATCGCTATGCGATAGCAATAGTTGCAAAAGCAATAGTTGGCGAGACGACTGAGGGAGTCCTGGATTAGGGGTTGTCCGGATAGCCGGACTATAGCCTTTGGCCGGACTCCTGGACTTTCAAAATACACGATTGAAGACTTCGTCCCGTGTCCGGATGGGACTTTCCTTGGCGTGGAAGGCAAGCTTGGCGATACGGATATGTAGATCTCCTACCATTGTAACCGACTCTGTGTAACCCTAACCCTCTTCGACGCCTATATAAACCGGAGGGTTTTAGTCCGTAGGGATCTAACAACAATCATACCATAGGCTAGCTTCTAGGGTTTAGCCTCTCCGATCTCGTGGTAGATCTACTCTTGTACTACCCATATCATCAATATTAATCAAGCAGGAGTAGGGTTTTACCTCCATCGAGAGGGCCTCGAACCTGGGTAAAACATCATGTCCCTTGTCTCCTGTTACCATCCGCCTAGACGCACAGTTCGGGACCCCCTACCCGAGATCCGCCGGTTTTGACACCGACATTGGTGCTTTCATTGAGAGTTCCTCCGTGTCGTCATCTTTAGGCCTGATGGCTCCTCCGATCATCAACAACGATGCGCTCCAGGGTTAGACTTTTCTCCCCGGACAGATCTTCGTATTCGGCGACTTTGCACTATGGGCCAATTCGCTTGGCCATCTGAAGCAAATTGAAAGCTACGCCCCTGGCCACCAGGTCAGATTTGGAAGTTTGAACTACACGGCTGACGTCCGCGGAGACTTGATCTTCGACGGGTTCGAAGCCACGCCCAAGCTGCTACCAGACCGTCCGAGGGGCATGATCTAGCTCTGCCGCCGAACAGTGTCCTGGAGGCCGCACCAGTGTCCGCTCCGACCTTTAGCTCGGAGCCGACTGCGCCGATCGAGGACGGGTGGCTGGACACCGCCTCGGGGGCTGCGATCTCTACGGCGATTGAGCCGTACACCTACCCCATCCTTTGCGAAGCTTGTAACTCCAAGGTGCCGGACTCCTCTCCGGACTCCGACCCTTCCGCGCCCCCGCCAATCGAATCTGATTGGGCGCCGATCATGGAATTCACCGCCGTGGACATCTTTCAGTACTCGCCCTTTGGCGACATCCTGAATTCACTAAAGTCTCTCTCTTTATCAGGAGAGCCCTGGCCGTATTATGGTCAGGAAGGTTGGGATGCGGACGACGAAGAAATTCAAAGCCCACCCACCACCCACTTCGTAGCCACTGTCGATGATTTAACCGACATGCTCGACTTCGACTCCGAAGACATCGACGTATGGACGACGATGCAGGAGACGATCAAGAACCAGCACCCACAGGGCACTGGAAGGCCACCTCGTCATACGACATATACATGGTGGACATCCCAAAAGATGGGAACGGCGATGGAACAGCGGAGGATGACCCCTCCGAGAAACAGCCTAAGCGCCGGCGTCAGCGGCGCCGCTCTAAATCCCGCCACAACAAAAACTGTGATTCCGGCACGGGAGACAATAACACCCCGGACAGTGCCGAAGACAACCCCCTCCAGCAGGACTCAACGTAGGAGGATGGAAAAGCCAGCCCTCATGAGAGAGCGGCAGAAAGAGAGGTAGAGGACGATAATTACATGCCTCCCTCCGAAGATGAGGCAAGCCTCGACGACGACGAATTCTTCGTGCCCGAGGATCCCGTCGAACAAGAGCGTTTCAAACGCAGGCTCATGGCCACGACAAGAAGCCTCAAGAAAAAGCAGCAACAGCTTAGAGCTGACCAAGACTTGCTAGCTGACAGATGGACTAAAGTCCTTGCAGCCGAAGAGTATGAACTTGAGCGCCCCTCCAAGAGCTACCCAAGACACAGGCTGCTACCCCGATTAGAGGAGGAAGCACCCAAACCTACATCACCAGCGCATGACATGGCTGACCGACCACCTCGTGGCCGCGACAGAGAGGCCTCTCGGCCCTCAACTCAAGGCGCACCCCGGCCCCGCTCGAAAAATACCAAGGCACGGGAAGCGCCGCTGCACTGCGAGATATATTGGAGGACAAGGCAAGGCAAACAAGATCGATCTACGGATCGCGTGGGCGCCCCATGACACGTGACTATAACCGTCACGCCGGATATGGCAACTCCGGCCGGGCCGAACACAGTAGACAAAGCTCATTTGAGCTGCGTCGTGATATAGCCCAATACAGAGGCGCCGCACACCCACTATGCTTCACAGATGAAGTGATGTATCAACAAATCCCTGAGGGTTTCAAACCCGTAAACATTGAATCATACGATGGCACAACAAATCCTGTGGTTTGGATCGAGGACTATCTCCTTCACATCCACATGGCCCGCGGCGATGATCTACACGCCATCAAATACCTCCCACTCAAGCTTATAGGACCAGCCCGGCATTGGCTTAACAGCTTGCCAGCAGAGTCAATTGGTTGTCGGGAAGACCTGGAAGCCGCATTCCTCGACAATTTCCAGGGCACATATGTGCGACCACCAGACGCCGATGACCTAAGCCACATAATTCAGCAGCCAGAGGAATCGGCCAGAAAATTCTGGACACGGTTCCTAACCAAGAAAAAATCAAATCGTCGATTGTCTGGATGCAGAGGCCCTTGCATCCTTCAAACACAACATCCGCGACGAGTGGCTTGCCCGGCAACTAGGACAGGAAAAGCCGAAATCCATGGCAGCCCTCACAACACTCATGACCCGCTTTTGCGCGGGAGAGGACAGCTGGCTAGCTCGCAGTAACAACATGACCAAGAGCCCTGGTAATTCGGATACCAAGGACAGCAACGGCAGGTCGCGTCGCAACAAGCACAAGCGCCGCATTAACGGCGATAATGCTGAGGATACGGCAGTCAATGCCGGATTCAGAGGCTCTAAACCCGGTCAGCAGAAAAAGCCATTTAAAAGGAATACTCCGGGCCCGTCAATTTGGACCGAATACTCGATCTCGTGCGGATACATTGCACTTCGAAAAACCAGCCAATCACACCAACAGGATTGTTGGGTGTTCAAGCAGTGCAAGTTAAATGCCAAAAACGATGACAAGGGGCTGCATAGAGATGACGAGGAGGAGCCCGCCGCCCGAACAATAGAGGACGAAGGGCTTCCTTCGCAAGTGCGGACGGTGAACATGATATACGCAACCCACATACCCAAAAGGGAGCGGAAGCGTGCACTAAGGGACGTATATGCGATGGAGCCAGTCGCCCCAAAGTTCAACCCGTGGTATTCCTGCCCGATCACTTTTGATCGAAGGGACCACCCCACTAGCATCCGCCATGGCGGATTCACCACATTGGTTCTAGAGCCAATCATTGATGGATTTCATCTCACTAGAGTCCTAATGGACGGTGGCAGCAGCCTGAACCTGCTTTATCAGGACACAGTGCGCAAAATGGGCATAGACCCATCAAGGATTAAACCCATGAAGACGACCTTTAAAGGCGTCATACCAGGTGTAGAGGCCAACTCTACAGGCTCAGTTACACTTGAAGTGGTCTTCGGATCCCCGGATAACTTCCGAAGCGAGGAATTAATCTTTGACATAGTCCCATTCCGCAGCGGCTATCACGACCGCTTTCGGACGAACCGCATTTGCAAAGTTCAATGCGGTGCCGCACTACGCATATCTCAAGCTCAAGATGCCAGTCCTCGAGGAGTCATTACGGTCAATGGAAACACCGAACGCTCTCTCCGGACGGAGGAGCATACGGTGGCCCTCGGGGCGGAAGTACAAAGCAGCCTCCTAAGGCAATTCTCGAGTCCGGCTATTAAACGTCCGGACACCGTCAAGAGCGCCCGGAGTAACCTACAACAAGACCGCCTGGCACATTCCGAGCACGCATAGCAATGCGGCCCAAAGCCCCAACCCTCGCGAAATAGCGAAACAAGTACTACGCGCACATAATTACGCTCTGGAAATACCATGGGCATAGGGGAAGGGGCACGACCACGACATGCCCAGAATGCGGCTCAACCGCACCAGGGGCTCCCGATTGTGTCATTCTTTTCTTTTTTTTTTACTTTCGTGACTCGGTTCTCACGAAGCCCCGTCCGCAAGAGAATCGCCGAACACACGATGCAACAGCCAGGAAGCGAAAGCTACGTCGAGTGTCCAGTGGTCTCTATTACGAAGCAAGATACCTGTTTTACACACCATCCTCGCAGCTTACCCTCGGAGGGGGACATGTTAAAAGGCCCGTCCCTTGCTTATCGTGACTACTTGTATCGCTCGCTTTCATCGCAGCCCTTTTGAATAAACAATACATAGCTTCGCCTATTATTGAATTCCTTTTTCTATATATATATATATATGTTCATTTATGACATTGTGCAACCGTACACTTTGGTGCAGGGCAATACACCGAGGGCTTACGTATCCCACAACATGGTGTGATAAGTCCGAACACTTTCACAAGTGCGGCACCCCGAACTTATAGCATTATATGCATCGGCTCGAATCATGTCTTGGGTCAATAGTTGGGTTTGCTGGCTCCCATGTTTTGGTACCTTATGTTCCGTTATATCGGCTAAGGTAGCGCTGGGAGAACCACTGCGATTGTGCCTCGGTTGAGCTGGGTTAAGCACCTCAGTGGAGAAAGCTAAAACTGACTGTCATGATAGGGCGAGAGCCGGTCGCTGTTCGAGAGGTTTTCGAGTCCCTAAAGACTTACGCCGCTTAGAGCGAGGAGTTGGCATTGTCCGGCCTAGGCATGGATAGCGCCCCGAACTCGGTCTTCCGAATACTAGGGGCTTCGCTAAAATTTAAAATTATAGAATTCTATGGCCAAGTGAGAGTGTTCAAGCATTATAGTCCGGTTGCCTTGTTCGTTGCGTTGAGCGCCTCCCTCGAAGGACCCAAGAATGGGAACAAGAGCGCTCAAGTTTATCCCGAACACCCTAGCACTCGTGGCATGGGGGCTGAAGATGACGACTCGCCATCTCTCAAATTTAATACACGGCCGCACAGAAGGTAATATTTTAAATTCAACAGTGTTGCTTAGCGCATATGAACAAGTTTTCAGCGTACAGGATAACAAATGTGAGTCTACTCAAATATTACATCTTTGGAACATTCATCCGCTATAAGGCGGGCACCCTTCAGGATGCCCTCATAATACATTTCAAGCTTGCGATGCTCCTTGCGCGGTGGTGGCCCGTCCGTCACAAGCTTCTCAGCGTCCATCTTGCCCCAGTGCACCTTAGCAAGGGCAAGGGCCCTACGGGCACCTTCGATGCAGACGGAGCGCTTGACGACGTCAACCCATGGACAGGCGTCCACCAGCCGCCTCACCATCCCGAAGTAGCTCCCAGGCATGGCTTCCCTAGGCCACAGCCGAGCTGTGAGGCCCTTCATGGCCTGTTCGGCCACCTTATGGACCTCGACCAGCTGTTTCAACTGGTCGCTTAAGGGCACCGGGTGTCCGGCCTCGGCATACTGAGACCAGAACACCTTCTCCGTCGAGCTTCCCTCCTCGGCTCGGTAGAATGCGACAAGATCGTACACTTCAGGCAGATCTGCGAATGCTCTGGAGAGCTCCGATTCGGGTAAGTAACAGATAATTCACTTTCACATGCTTGCTTTGCATATAGAATGCCTTACCCGCCGCTATCTTCTTCATCGCCTCAATTTCCTGGAGGGCTTTTTGGGCTTCGGCCTTAGCGGCTTTGGCGCTCTCAAGAGCCGAGGCGAGCTCGGACTCTCGAGTCTTTGAGTCACGCTCCAAACTCTCGTGTTTTTCCATGAGAGCAAGAGCTCTTGCCGCACCTCCGCCACCCGCGCCTCCTATTTCTCTCGCTCGGTGCGCTCCGCGGCCGCATTACTTTCGGCCTTGGACACCGCTTCCTTCAGGGTCGCTCCCTCGTTCATGGCCCGTGCAGTATTCACATTATTCCTGTCATCTTTCGCAACCACATCTTTTAAATACTCCCATAAGGTATTACTTACCTTCCTTGTCCTCGAGCCGCTTTTTGGCAAGTCCGAGCTCGTTCTCGGACTGCTCGAGGCTCTCCTTTAATGCATCAACCTCTGCAGTCAGTGCGGCAGAGGTCAAGAAATAAACTGCATTCCCATATTGACATACTTATGTTAGACTCCTGCGTATATCTTTTAGATCCTCGGCCGGATATTTCTTTCCTAACACCAAAGCTGAGCATCGAGGCTCTGTCTATGCGGTAATATTTTTACATATCTTAAATACATACCTCAAAGCCTGTTAGAAGGCTGGCACAGGCTTCAGTCAGCCCGCTCTTGGCGGACTGAACCTTCTGGATCATCACACTCATAACAGTGCGGTGCTCCTCGTTGATGGAAGCGCTTTTAAGCGACTCCATCAAATCATCAAGTGCCTCCGGTTGGACGGAGGTCACCGGCGTCGCAGTCTTGCCCTTCTTACGAAGGGGCCGCCTGTCGGACTCCGGGACCACCGATGGTTCCGGTACGGAGTCCGGCACAGGGCCGGACTTGAAGCTCTTCGGGGTTTTATCCCCTTTGCGCCCGGAGTCCGGGAGGTCGCCTTGCGGCGCCTCCATGGCCACCTCCTCCTGGCTGGGCCCCTTTTGGGACTCCACCCCGGCGTCATCCGCGGTAGGAGGAGACGAGGCGGTCGGAAGTGAGGTGCTATTCACCTCCGACGAATCCAGGGAGCCGCTCGACGAATCGTCGAGCCCGTCCTTGGGTGGGCTGTATGGTTATACTCGTCATTAGAAGATGTTGTGTGACAAATGGAACACCATGAGTTATTCTGGTGTCCGGACACTTACGATTTCGCCAGGGGCTTGGTCCTTGGTGGCCACTCCTCTCCTCCGTCGTTGGCGTTGGTGGTGTAGTCCGGAGGGAGGGTCCTTCCCTTCTTGGACCCTCCGGCCTCCCCAGTTGGGGCGACCTTCCTTTTCTTCTCTCCCCCTGCTGGGGGAGAGGCCTCTTTTTCCTCCTTCTCGTCTTCGGGGGAGGAGTCCGCCTCGGAGTCATCGGACGACGAGTCCGACAACACCTGGCGCCGGGAACTCCTCCGAGTTCCCGTGGCCTTCTTCTTGGCCTTCTTCTCCGGCACCACGTAAGGTGCCGAACCAAGAGCCCTGGGCCAAGCGGGCGTCCATTGGGTCTTCGGCAAGGGAGCCAGACGGTTAAACTGTCCGGACGTCTTCAGCCGATCTGTCGAAAGGTAAGGGAGTTTTAGATCCCGCATAGAGTCATACTATGAAAAAGAGTCCCGTAAAGGGTAAAATAACTTACCTCACCGGCTTGATGTTTGCGAGCTGAATCTGCGATCTTCGAGAAGCGGATGCGGGAGTCATGGGCGCCTTGAACAACACCTTCCAGGCATCTTCGTATGTAGTGTCGAAGAGCCGGCTCAAGGTTCGGTGCTGTGCCGGATCAAACTCCCACAAGTTGAAGGCCCGTTGCTCGCATGGGAGGATCCGGCGGATGAGCATAACCTGGACTATGTTGAAAAGCTTGAGCTTCTTGTCCACCAGGTTTCGGACGCGGGTTTGGAGTCCGGCCAGCTCTTCCGAATTACCCCACGTCAGGCCCGTCTCTTTCCATGAGGTGAGCCGTGTAGGGAAGCCAGATTGGAATTCGGGGGCCGCTGCCCATTTGGAGTCGCGCGGCTCGGTGATGTAGAACCACCCCGATTGCCACCCCTCTATGGTCTCCATGAAGGAGCCCTCTAGCCATAGGACATTGGCCATCTTGCCCACCATGGCACCTCCGCACTCCGCTTGGCGGCCGCCCACTACCTTCGGCTTGACATTGAAGGTCTTCAGCCACAAGCCGAAGTGGGGATGGATGCAGAGGAAGGCCTCGCACACGACGATTGAGGGAGTCCTGGACTAGGGGGTGTCCGGATAGCCAAACTATCATCACGGCCGGACTCCAAGACTTTGAAGATACAAGATTGAAGACTTCGTCCCGTGTCCGGATGGGACTTTCCTTGGCGTGGAAGGCAAGCTTGGCGTCTGAGATATGTAGATCTCCTACCATTGTAACCGACTATGTGTAACTCTAACCTATCCGGTGTCTATATAAACCGGAGGGTTTTAGTCCAGAGGATCTAACAACAATCATACCATAGGCTAGCTTCTAGGGTTTAGCCTCCTTGATCTCGTGGTAGATCTACACTTGTACTACCCATATCATCAATATTAATCAAGAAGGAGTAGGGTATTACCTCCATCGACAGGGCCCGAACCTGGGTAAAAGCATGGTGTCCCTTGTCTCCTGTTACCATCCGCCTAGACGCACAGTTCGGGACCCCCTACCCGAGATCCGCCGGTTTGGACACCTACATTGGTGCTTTCATTGAGAGTTCCTCTGTGTCGTCACCGATAGGCCCGATGGCTCCTTCGATCATCAACAACGACGCGGTCCAGGGTGAGACTTTTCTCCCGGACAAATCTTCAGATTCGGCGGCTTTGCATCATGGGCAATTCGCTGGCCATCCGGAGCATATCGAAGCTACGCCCCGGCCATCGTGTCAGATTTGGAAGTTTGAACTATACGGCCGATATCCGCGGAGACTAGATCTTCGACGGATTCGAGCCGCAGCCAAGCGTGCCGCATCGTCTCGATGGGCATGATCTAGCTCTGCAGCGAGCGGTGCCACGAGGCCGCATCATCCGCTCCGACCCTTAATCCAGAGCCGGATTCCCCGATCGAGGACGAGTGGTTGGACACCGCCTCGGGGGCTACAATCTCTACGGCGATTGAGCTGAACTCCATTCCTGTCATTTGCGAAGACCTTGACTCGAGGGTGCCGGACTCCTCTCCGGACTCCGAACCCTCCGTGCCCCTGCCAATCGAATTCGATTGGGCGCCGGTAATGGAGTTCACTGCCGCGGACATCTTTCAGCGCCCTTTGGCGACATCCTGAATTCACTAAAGTCTCTCTCTTTATCCGGAGAGCCCTGGCCGGACTACGGACATGAAGGTTGGGATACGGACGGCGAAATTCAACGCCCACCCACCACCCACTTTGTAGCCACTGTCGATGATTTAACCGACATGCTCGACTTCGACTCCGAAGGCATCGACGGTATGGACGACGACGCCGGAGACGACCAAGACCCAAATACCTACAGTGGCTGGAAGGCCACCTCATCATATGACATATACATGGTGGACATCCCAAAAGATGGGAACGGCGATGGAACAATGGAGGATGACCCCTCCAAGAAGCAACCGAAGCGCCGACGTCAGCGGCGCCGCTCCAAATCCCGCCACAATAAAAATGGTGATTCCGGCACGGGAGATAATAACACCCCGGACAGTGCCGAAGACAACCCAATCCAGCAAGACTCAGCGTAGGAGGAGGGAGAAGCAAGTCCGCACGACGGTCTGCGCGTAAAGAGAGGTCGAGGCGATAATTACGCCTCCCTCCGAAGATGAGGCAAGCCTCGCATTTACACAATTTGTCGTGCCCGAGGATCCCACCGAGCAGAGCGTTTCAAACGCAGGCTTATAGCCACGGCAAGCAGCCTCAAGAAAAAGCAGCAATAGCTTAGAGCTGACCAAGACCTCATTTGACAGATGGACTGAAGTCCTTGCAGCCAAGAGTATGAACTCAAACGCCTCCAAAAGCTACCCCAAACGCAGGTCGTTGCCTCGATCGGAGGAGGAAGCACCCAAGTCACCAACAAGACGACATGGCAGACCGGCCACCCCGTGGCTGCGACAGAGAAGCCTCTCGGCCCTCCGCTCAAGCCACACCCTGACGCCGCTCAAAAAGTACCAAGGCACGGGAAAACGCGCTGGACTTGCGAGATATATTGGAGGATAAGGCAAAACATACAAGATTGATCTATGGATCGCGTGGGCGCCCAACGACGCGGGATGATTACCGTCGCGCCAGACATAAAGAACCCGCCGGGCCGAACACAGAGAACAAAGCTCATATGAGCTACGCCGTGATATAGCCCAATACAGAGGCGCCAAGACACCCACTATGCTTCACAGATGAAGTAATGGATCATTAAATCCCCGAGGGCTTCAAACCCGTAAACATCGAATCATACGATGGTACAACAGATCCTGCGGTCTGGATCGAGGACTATCTCCTCCATATCCACATGGCCCGTGGTGATGATCTACATGCCATCAAATACCTCCCACTCAAGCTTAAAGGACCAGCTCGGCATTGGCTCAACAGCTTGCCCGGCCAGAATCAATTGGTTGTTGGGAGGACACGGAAGCCGCATTCCTTGATAACTTCCAGGCACATATGTGCGACCACCGACGCCCGATGACCTTAGCCACATAATTCAGCAGCCAGAAGAATCGGCCAGACAATTCTGGACACGGTTCCTAACAAAGAAAAATCAAATCATTGACTGTCCGGATGCAGAGGTCCTTGCAGCCTTCAAACATAACATCCGCGACGAATGGCTTGCCCGGCACCTAGGACAGGAAAAGCCAAAATCCATGGCAACCCTCACAACACTCATGACCCGCTTTTGTGCGCGAGAGGACAGCTGGCTAGCTCGAAGCAACAACTTGGCCAAACACCCTGATAGTTCGGATACCAAGGACAGCAATGGCAGGCCGCATCGCAACAAGAACAAACACCGCATTAACCGCGATAATACTGAAGATACGGCCGTCAATGCTGGATTCAGAGGCTCTAAACCCGGTCAGCGGAAGAAGCCATTCAAAAGAAATACCCAGGGCCCGTCCAACTTGGACCGAATACTCGATCGCTTGTGCGGATACATGGCACCCCCAAAAACCAGCCAATCACACCAACAGGGATTGTTGGGTGTTCAAGCAAGCAGGCAAGTTAAGTGCCGAACTCAATGACAAGGGGCTACATAGCGATGACGAGGAGGAGCCCCGACCGCCGCACAATAGAGGATAGAAGGGTTTTACCACACAAGTGTGGACGGTGAACATGATATACGCAACCCACATACCCAAAAGGGAGCGGAAGCGTGCACTACAGGACGTATATGCGATGGAGCCAGTCGCCCCAAAGTTCAACCCATGGTCTTCCTGCCCGATCACCTTCGATCGAAGGGACCACCCCACTAGCATCCGTCACGGCGGTTTCGCCGCATTGGTTCTTGACCCAATTATTGACGGATTTCACCTCACCGGAGTCCTGATGGACGGCGGCAGCAGCCTGAACTCGCTTTATCGTGATATAGTGCGCAAAATGGGCATAGACCCTCAAGAATTAAACCTACAAAGACGACCTTTAAAGGCGTCATACCAGGTGTAGAGGCCAATTATGCGGGCTCGCTTACACTCGAAGTGGTCTTGGATCCCGGATAACTTCCAAAGCGAAGAGTTAATCTTTGACATCGTCCCGTTCCGGCGGCTATCATGTATCGCTTTTGACGAACCGCATTTGCAAAGTTCAATGCGGTGCCGCACTACGCATACCTCAAGCTCAAGATGCCAGGCCCTCGAGGAGTAATCACGGTCAACGGAAACACCGAACGCTCTCTACGAACGGAGGAGCACACGGCGTCCCTCGCGGCGGAGGCGCAAAGCAGCCTCTCACAGCAATTCTCGAGTCCGGCCACTAAGCGTCCAGACACTGTCAAGCGCGCCGGGAGTAACCCACAACAAGACCGCCTGGCACGATTCAAGCACGCGTAGCAATCCGGCCGCAACCCCAGCCCTCGCGAAATTGTGAAGCCAGTACTACGCGTACATAACTACGCTCTGGATATACCATGGGCATAAAGGGAGGGGCACAACCACGACACGCCCGGAATGCGGCTCAACCGCACCAGGGGCTCCAGATTGTGTCATTCTTTTTCTTTTTCCTTTTTTCTTCCTTTTTCTTACTTTCAGGACTCCGTTTTCCAGAAACCCTGTCCGGCACTAGAATCGCCGAACTCACGATGCAACAGCCAGGGAAGCAGAAAGCTACGTCGAGTGTTCAGGTGGTCTCTATTACGAGCATTATACCTGTTTTACATACCATCCCGCAGCTTACCCCTGGAGGGGGACATGTTAGATAGTCCCATCCCTTGCTTATCACACTATTTGTATTGTTCTGCTTTCATTGCAGTACCTTTTTGAATAAACAATACATAGCTTTTGCTTATTATTGCACTCTTTTCTTTATCTATATATATGTTCATTTCATGACATGTCGCACCCGTACACTTTGGTATGGCCAATACACCATGGGCTTAAGTACCCCAAATTATGGTGTGATAAGTCCGAACACTTTCACAAGTGCGGCACCCCGAACTTATAGCGTTATATGAATCGGCTCCGAATCATGTCTTGGGTCAATAGTTGGGTTTGCCCGGCTCCCGTGTTTTGGTACCTTACGCCCGTTATATGGGCTAAGGTAGCACCGGATAACCATCGCGATTGTGCCCAGCTTGAGCTGGGTCGAGCACCTCGGTGGAGAAAGCTAAAATTGACCGTCATGATAGGGCGAGAGCCGGTCGCTGTTCGAGAGGTTTTTTGGGTCCCTAAAGACTTATGCCGCTTAGAGCGAGGAACCGAATTTTCCGCCATAGGCGTGGATAGCGCCCCAACTCGGTCTTCCGAATACTAGGGGCTTCACGAAATTTAAAATTATAGAATTCTATGGCTAAGTGAGAGTGTTAAAGCATTATAAGTCCGGTTGCCTTGTTCGCTATGCTGAGCGCCTCCCTAGATGGACCCAAGAATGGGAACAAGAGTGCTCAAGTTTATCCCGAACACCCCAAAGACTCGTGGCATGGGGGCTGAAGCCAACGACTTGCCATCTCTCAGATTTGATAAACGGCCGCACATAAGGTAATATTTTAAATTAATGAGCGTTGCTTAGCGCATATGAACAAGTTTTCAGCGTACGGGATAACAAATGCGAGTCTATTCAAAAATTACATCTTTGGAGCACTCATAGTACATTTCGGGCGTGCGATGCTCCTTGCCCTTCGGTGGCCCGTCCGTCACAAGCTTCTCCGCATCCAGCTTGCCCCCGTGCACTTTAGCACGGGCAAGGGCCCGACGGACACCTTCAATGCAGACGGAGCGCTTGATGACTTCAATCCGTGGATCAAGGCGTCCACCACCGCTGCACTAAGCCAAGTAGCTCCTGTGCATGGCTTCCAATGGACACAGCCGCACTATAAGGCCCTTCATGGCCTGTTCGGCGACCTTAGGAGCTCGACCACCGCTTCAGCTGGTCTCTCAGGGGCACCGGATGTCCGGCCTCAACATACTGAGACCAGAACACCTTTTCCGTCGAGCTCCCCTCCTTGGCGCGGTAGAATGCGGCAGCATCAGACAAACTATGGGGCAAATCTGCGAATGCTCCTGGAGAGCTCTGAATACGGGTAAGTAATAGGTAATTCACTTTCACATGCTTGCTTTGCATAAAGAATGCCTTACCCGCCGCTATCTTCTTTAATGATTCAATTTCTTGGAGGGCTTTTTGGGCCTCAAATTTTAGCAGCTTTGGCACTCTCAAGAGCCGAGGCGAGCCTGACTCGAAGTCTTGAGTCACGCCTCCAAACTCTCGTGTTTTTCCACGAGAGCTTGGAGCTCTTGCCGCATTTCATGGCCAGCTGCGCCCCCTTCTCTCCCTCGGTGCCCTCCGGGCCGCTTTGCTTTCGGCCACGGACACCGCTTCCTTCGTGGTCGCCACCTCGTTCGTGGCCCCTGCAGCATCTATGTTATTCCCTGTTATTTTTGCGACCGAAACCTTTCTATAAGGTATTTCTTTCATAAGGTATTACTTACCTTCCTTGTCCTCGAAGCTGCTTCTTGGCAAGGCCGAGCTCGTTTCTCGGACCTCTCGAGGCTTTGCTTCAATGCATCGACCTCCATGATCGGTCTTGGCAGAGGTCAGCAGAGCCTGCATTCCCATATTGACATACTTATGTTAGACTCACAGATATCTTTTAGATCCTTAGTCCGGCTTTTCTTTCCTAACACCGCACTAAGCATCGAGGGCTACTGTCTATGCGGTAATATTTTTACATATTCTAAACTTACCTCAAAGCCCGTTAGAAGGCTGGTACAGCTTCGTCAGCCCACTTGGCGGATCGAGTGTCCGGATCACCGCACTCATAACAAGGCGGTGTTCTTCCTCGATGGAGGCGCCTGTTAAGCGCCCAAGAAGCTATCCGGTGCCTCCGGGTTGGACGGAGGACACCGGCGTCTTACCCTTCTTCTGAAGGGACCGCTTACCGGACTCCGAACCGCTTGAAGGTTCCGCATGGAGTCCGGACAAGGGTGCAACTTAGAGCCCTGGGGTCTTGCCCCCATGCGCTCGAGTCCGGAGGTTTCCTTGTGGCGCCTCCTGTGCTACCTCCTCTTGACCAAGCCCCCCTTGGGGCCCCACCGCGGCTCGTCCGCAGCGTGAGGTGAGGAGGCGGTCGGAAGTGAAGTACTCTCCATTTCCGACGAACTCAGGGACCCGCTCGACGAAGTGGCGAACTCGCCCTTGGGCGGGCTGCATGATTGTTCGGCATTAGAGAACACTATACAATGATAAAAAGCCATGGGTAT
Organism: Aegilops bicornis; assembly: GCA_021605145.1. Taxonomy (NCBI): domain Eukaryota; kingdom Viridiplantae; phylum Streptophyta; class Magnoliopsida; order Poales; family Poaceae; genus Aegilops; species Aegilops bicornis. The sequence continues at coordinate 523,320,315 of CM038669.1, forward strand.
CCTGGACACTTACGATCTCGCCAGGGCTTGGCCCTTGTTGGCTAATCCTCCTCGCTGCTGGCGACGTTCATGGAGAAGTCCGGAGGAAGGGTTCTTCCCTTCTTGATTCCTCCGGCCTCCCCGGCTTGGGGCGGCCTTCCTTTCCTCTCCTCCTCCGCTGGGGGAGAAGCTTCTTTTTCCTCCTCCTCGTCCTCAGGAGAAGATTCTGCTTCAGAATCTGACAGCACCTGGCGTCGGGTGCTCCTTCGAGTTCCCGTGGCCTCCTTATTGGCCTTCTTCTCCGGTACCACATGTGGGACCGGAGCCAGCAGCCCCGTCAATCGGGCATCCACTGGGTCTTCCGGCAAAGGAGCCGGACAATTAATCTGTCCAGACGTCTTCAACCAGTCCTGTCAAAGATTAGGGAGTTTTAGATACCACATAGTGTTAATCTATGAAAAAAGAGTCCCGTAAAGGGTAAAATAACTTACCTCGCCGGCTTGAAGTTGCGAGTTGTATCCGCGATCTTCAGTAGCGGATGAGGGAGCCTCGGCGCCCTTGAATAAGACTCTTCCGTGCATCTTCGCACGTAGTGTCGAAGAGCCTTTTAGAGTCGAGTGCCGTGCCGGATCGAACTCACACAATTTGAAGGCCCGTTGTTGGCATGGGAGAATCCGCGGATGAGCATCACTCGGATTATGTTGACAAGCCCGAGATTCTTGTCCACCGTGTTTTGACGCATGTTTGGAGTCCGGATGTCTTGTCCAATTCCACCACGCCAGCCCGCCTCTTTCCATGATGAGAGCCGTGGGGAAGCCAAATCTGAATTCGGGGCCGCCACCATTTGGGGTCGCGCGGCTCGGTGATATAGAACCACCCCAACTGCCACCCCTTTATCGCTCTCCACAAAGGAGCCCTCGAGCCATAGGACTTTGGCCATCTTGCCAACCATGGCGCCCGCACTGGGCTGACGGCCGCCCACTACCTTCGCCGGACGTTGAAGATCTTCAACCATAAGTCAAGTGAGGCTGGATGCAGAGGAAGGTTTCGCATACGATTTATAAACGCCGAGATGTTGAGGATGAAATTGGGGCCAGGTCATGGAAGTCTGTGCCGTAGTAGAACATGAGCCCCCGACAAATGGGTGAAGTGGAAAACCTAGTCCATGGAGGAAGTGGGGAGAAACACCACCCTCTCATGGAGCCCGGGTTGGAATGAGCTGCCCCCTGCCGAGCAGCTCAGGCGCTGGCGTCGCCGGACAAATATCCGCCTCCCGCAGTCTTGTGATGTGCCCTCCGTGACGGAGGAGGCCATCCACCTTCCTCCCGCCTCCCGACATGGTTGGAGAAGGTTGAGGTGGGTGTGCGAACTTGGGCGCTGGAGTTCGAAAAGCGAGAATGGATGAGCAAAGGAGGAAGAAGGCGAGGTGAAAAGGTGGATCCTTATTCCCTTATATGGACGGACGGTTATGCGCCCCCACCAGCCGGGTAAAACTCGCTTATCTCCCAAGCACCGTAATCAATGGCGCGGATGGGTTACCCACGTCCGTATTGATGGGAATCCTGAATAAGGGGCACGATCTATGCTTTGATAAGACGTGCTAAGGAAACCGCCGCTAAACGTACGAGGTGGAACAAAGAAAACAATTCATATAAAGACCTGGCCGTGGTGTGATGTCACCGCTGAATACGCCAAAGCAGATCTCAGGCAAAAGTTATTCTCTACGGTGGTATGTGGAACTTGTTTTGCAGAGCCGACACTATCCTGCTGTTCAAAACCTTCTATGAAGTATTCGAGGAGGAACCCGCCTTGCAATGCCGAAGACAATATGCGCGCCGGACTCGTCGTCATTGAAGCCTGGTTCAGGTGATACTGAGGGAGTCCCGCACAGGGGGTGTCCGGATAGCCCAACTATCATCACGGCCGGACTCCAAGACTATGAATATACAATATTGAAGACTTCGCCCCGTGTCCGGATGGGACTTTCCTTGGCGTGGAAGGCAAGCTTGGCGATACGGATATGTAGATCTCCTACCATTGTAGCCGACTCTGTGTAACCCTAACCTATCCGGTGTCTATATAAACCGGAGGGTTTTAGTCCATACGACGAACAACAATCATACCATAGGCTAGCTTCTAGGGTTTAGCCTCCTTGATCTCGTGGTAGATCTACTCTTGTATTACCTATATCATCAATATTAATCAAGCAGGAGTAGGGTATTACCTCCATCGAGAGGGCCCGAACCTGGGTAAAAGCATCATGTCCCTTGTCTCCTATTACCATCCGCCTAGACGCACAGTTCGGGACCCCCTACCCGAGATCCGCTGGTTTTGACACCGACAACGATGAACGCCAAGATGTTGAGGATGAAATTCGGAGCCAGATCATGGAAATCTAGGCCGTAGTAGAACATGAGCCCCCGGACAAATGGGTGAAGTGGAAACCCTAGTCCGCGGAGGAAGTGGGGGAGGAACACCACCCTCTCATGGGGCCTGGGGGTGGGGATGAGCTGCCCCATGTTTGGGAGCCGATGCGCGATGTTGTCGGACAAGTATCCGGCCTTCCGCAGCTTTTTGATGTGCCCCTCCGTGACGGAGGAGGCCATCCAATTGCCTCCCGCTCCGGACATAGTTGGAGAAGGTTGAGGTGGGATGTGCGGACTTGGGCGCTGGAGCTCGAGTGCGCGGAAATGGATAAGCAAAGGAGGAAGAAGGCATGTGTGAAAAGGTGGATCCTTATCCCCTTATATGGACGGACAAAGCTATGCGTCCCCACCGGCCTGATAAAACTCGCTTATCTCCCAAGCGCCGTAATCAATGGCGCGGTTGGGTTACCCACGCCCGTATTGATGAGAATCCCAGAATAAGGGGACACGATCTCTCCTTTGACAAGACGTGCCAAGGAAAACGCCTCACTAAACGCGCTGAGGTGGGACAGTAAAAACGATTCGAATAAAGGCTTGGCCGTGGTGTGATGTCACGCCGCGGAATACGTCAGCAGATTGAACTTGTGTAAATATTATTCTCTCTACGGTGGTATGTGGAACTTATTTTGCAGAGCCGGACACTATCCTTGTGTTCAAAATCTTCTATGAAGTATTCGGAGGACGAACCCGCCTTGCAATGCCGAAGACAATATGCGCGCCGGATTCGCCGTCATTGAAGCCCGGTTCAGGCTACCGAGGAGTCCTGGATTAGGGGGTGTCTGGATAGCCGGACAATAGCCTTTGGCCGGACTCCTGGACTTTGAAGATACAAGATTGAAGACTTCGTCCCGTGTCCGGATGGGACTTTCCTTGGCGTGGAACGCAAGCTTGGCGATGCGGATATGTAGATCTCCTACCATTGTAACCGACTCTGTATAACCCTAACTGAGGGAGTCCCGGATTAGGGGGTGTCCGGATAGCCGGACTATGACCTTTGGCCGGACTCCTGGATTATGAAGATACAAGATTGAAGACTTCGTCCCGTGTCCGGATGGGACTTTCCTTGGCGTGGAAGGCAAGCTTACGATACGGATGTGTAGATCTCCTACCATTGTAACCGAATCAGGTAACACTAACCCTATTCGTGTCTATATAAACCGGAGGGTTTTAGTCCAGAGGACTAACAACAATCATACCATAGGCTAGCTTCTAGGGTTTAGCCTCTCGATCTCGTGGTAGATCCACTCTTGTACTACCCATATCATCAATATTAATCAAGCAGGAGTAGGGTTTTACCTCCATCGAGAGGGCCCAACTCGGGTAAAACATCGTGTCCCTTGTCTCCTCGTTACCATCCGCCTAGACGCACGCTCGAGACCCCTACCCGAGATCCGCCGGTTTGACAATCGACATTGGTGCTTTCATTGAGAGTTCCTTCCGTGTCGCTGCTGCCAGAAGGATGCCTCATCCCGCCTTTAAAGACGGGACTGTTTCTAAAGAAGCTTTGGTTGTCGGCCAAACTCTCCGCTAGGCGGTTTTCTTATGACCGCATGTTCGCCGCCGCTACCGATGATGACTTCTTGGGTCATCGAAGCAATCTTCACGTTAACTCGGAGCTCACCGAGCAGTTAAACCGATGGAGCTCTCTTCCTTAAACGAGCTCTTGGATCGCATCGCCGCCTCGAGTCGCTATGCACTATGATCAGATTGGGCCTAAACCCGATCTGAGAGAGATCAACTCTCCCCAGGTTACCCACCACGTTTCTGTGGTGGAGGAACAATACGGCGACCCTTCTTCTATCTTAAGGACTAGCCACGTCTGAATTCTCAATCCCTCCATGCCGGATTCCCGCGGAGGAGAGGACGTCACTCAAGCCCTGAACCTAAAGTCAGCAAATGGCTAGATTCATTGGACAAAGATCCAAGAATCCAAGCTTCCAAGTTCGAAGCTCCTCGCCCTTAAGTCTCAGATTGGACGCGGTTCCGATTTAATTCCACCCGCCACCCAAACATAAGCGACCTATCTCAAATTCGGCAAGAGCCCGCAGAAAACAGAGACACCATTATCGGGCCGATTCCTCCCGATTATGGACAGGATAAAGGATCGACGCGAGGAGGACGTAATCTCATTATTCTCGCAACAACCGCACGGACAACGGGATCCTAAACGCTATAAGTCGCCGTGACATTACACGCTTTGCCGACTTGGCGCCCATAGTACTAGTACTGTGTGATGGAAAGCGCTCGAAAACCGAATCAAGATTTTGGGACAATCCGCCTTGAATAAAAGGATGCATCATCGCCAGCACTGGTTAAATACCAAAAGCAAAAACCTCCATAGGGCATGGAACCGTCTTTGGAAGGATGGCTCAATGGACCCTATAAAATTCATAATACGTAGGGCGCCACTCCAACTCATAGCCTCGCAGCATGTTGGATACTACGGCAGGTGGCCAAAAGTGGCGAAGAGCTTCTAGCTCTAGAGCACCAACCCAAGGGTACCAGTACGGTATTAACAGTCTTCGAGACTTTCGCATCAAATAATATGCGGAAACGAACACTTCGTAGCCTTGCCAAAGTCTACCAAGTAGCAACAATAAACCCATGGAGTGACACGACTATTACCTTTAATGCCAAAGGATTTAACCTAAATTCTCGAACAACCCGAGCACCGGCCGCGGTGGTCCTCGGTCCGATAGTGGACGGCTTTTGCCTTACCAAGGTACTCATGGACGGTGGCAGCGGATTGAACCTCATTTACGAGGAAACCCTCCGAAAAATGGAGATAGACTGAGCCGCATTGAGCGAAGCAAGCACAACCTTTAGAGGAATAATCCCCTACCGGGAAGCACACATCTGAGGAAAATCACACTGGATGTGGTGTTCGCACGCCGGATAATTACAGGTCCGAGGAGGTCACGCCCAAGTGGCCCCTGCTCAGCAGCGGATACCACGCTCTATTAGGGCGAGAGGCATTCACAATTTTCCAAGCTATACCCCATTATGGGTACATGAAGCTCAAAATGCCCGGGCCCAACGGAATCATCACTCTTGCTAGTGACCCGGACATAGGACTCCGCGCCAAAAATAAGACAGCCACACTGGCCCTTGAGGCACTATCCGAAGCCCTAGCGGCCGAGGAACTCATCGCACAAGCGCCCACGGTGAATAGGGACGATGTGCTACTCGATAAGAGATTCAAATCCACTTCCTTCAAACCAGCTGATTTAAATAGTCAAATTCCAAGTCCATCCAACGGACCCCACAAAACGGCCTCCATCGGGCACAATTAAATCTCGATGTAGACGCCAGCACTAAGAGAATTCCTACGAAAATTGGGACATTTTTGCCGCACCCTTCGTGACATGCCAGAATCCCACGCCGGCCGGCCGAGCACAGCCTAAACATCCTAAAAGGATTCAAGCCGGTCAAACATGCTCTTCGGCGTTTCTCCGAACCCAAGAGATAAAGGCCATGGGAGAGGAGCTAGCCAAACTATTGGAGGCCGGATTCATCGTAGATATAAAACATCCGGATCAAGCTAGCAAACCCGGTGATGATACCAAAGAAGGACAAATCTGGCGCTGTAAGGCCGATTTCAAGGACATCAACAAGGCTTGCCCAAAGGATCCCTTCCCCCTCCCCCGCATCGATCAAATTATCGACGCTACCGCAGGGCACGATTCATTGTGTTTCCTCGACGCATACTCCGGCTACCACCAAATTAAGACGGCAGAGCCTGACCTAGCCGCAACGGCATTCATCACTCCATACGGCCCATTCTGCTTCAACACAATGCCCTTCGGGCTCAAAAACGCCGCGCAACATATCAGCGCATGATTCGTATATGTCCGCAAACCAGATCGGCAAAATAGTGGAGGCATACGTAGACGATGTGGTCGTCAAAAGCAAGCGCGTCGAAACTCTAGTAGACGACTTGAGGCTAACATTCGATAATCTCCAAACATATGACATTAAGCTCAACCCGGAAAAATGCGTTTTCGGCGTACCAGCCGGAAAGCTCTTGGGCTTCATCGTATCCGGTAGAGGAATTGAAGCAAACACAGCCAAGATCCGAGCTCTGTCACAATTGGATATCCCAAAAGACCTAAAACAAATACAAAATTGATCGATGCGTGGCGGCTGTAAGCCGCTTTATCTTCCGCTTGGGGAGAAAAGGCATTACCCCTTTATCACCTCCTCCGACGCATCAACACTTCGAAAGTGGGATTTGATGCCGCCACGGCTGGACTCAAAGAAATAAAGGCCATATTGGTAACAAACCCGGTCCTGGCCGCGCCCAACATAGGCGAACCAATGATATTATACATCGCGGCAACTCATCAAGTTGTAAGGGCGGTGCTTGTTGTCGAACGAGAAACGGACGGACTCAAGTTCCCTCTTCAAAAACCAGTTTACTACGTGTCCACTATCCTAACTCCATGCAAGTCACGGTACCCACATTATCAAAAGATAGCGTACGCGGTGTTTATGGCATCCCGGAAGCTGCGACACTACTTTCAAGAGTGTTCAATAACAGTATCCTTCGAAGTACCCCTTAACGACATTATAAACAACTGCGACGCGATGGGCCGGATCGCCAAATGGGCCATTGAGCTCCTCCCGTTCGACATAACCTATAAGCCACAGAGAGCTATTAGGTCGCAAGTTTTGGCCGACTTCGTCGCCGAATGGACCGAAGCCGAACTCCCTAAAGAGTACGGAGCATATTCCAACTGGATAATGCACTTCGACGGCTCCAAAATGTTGGCTGGCCTAGGAGCTGGCATCGTCCTGACGTCCCCAATCGGAGATACAGTTCAATACGTACTCCAGATAATGTATACGGATTCCAACAACGCAGCCGAGTACGAGGCCCTTCTACATCATCTCCGGATGGCAGTCTCCATGGGCATCCAACGCCTAGAGGTGCGCGGGGATTCGAACCTCGCGATATCCCAAATAAATGGAGACTTTGATGCCAAGGATCCGAAAATGGCAGCCTATCGCAATGCCGTCCTAAAAATGTCAGCTCGGTTTGAGGGGCTCGAATTTCATCATATAGCCCTGGACAACAACCAAGCAGCAGACGTGTTGGCACGCATCGGCGCAAAGCGCGATGCTGTCCCCCCAACATCTTCCTAGAGAGGCTGTTCAAGCCATCCGTATTATGGGAGGGAGAGTCTGGAAATAACAACCCGGACCCAACCGCACTGCCCCACACCAAACATTCTGACACAGTTGGTGGTTCTACCAACGAAATAACATCCTCAGCCCACGTAATAATGGCAGTCATTGCCCCGTGGACAAAACCATTCCTAGCCTACCTAACCAGGCAGGAACTCCCCGAGGACAAAAATGAGGCCCGCTGCATAGTGCAGCAATCTAAAGCCTACAAAGTCCATGAGGGAGAGCTTTATAAGAAAAGCACAACCGGAGTCCTTCAAAGATGTATCTCCGAAGAAGAAGGGCGGAATCTTTTGGCTGAAATACATGCCGGACTCGGCGGGCACCATGCCGCAGCCCGGTCCCTTGTAGGCAAGGCCTTCCGTACAGGATTTTATTGGCCAACGGCCCGGGCAGATGCTCAGGACTTAGTCCAACGATGCGTCGGATGCCAGCTCTTTGCTAATCAGAGCCACATGCCACCCACCGCCCTCAAAACTATACCCATCACCTGGCCCTTCATGTCCGGGGCTTGACATGGTCGGGCCCTTAAAGGGGGAACCCACAAGCAAAAATACCTACCGTTATGGTGGATAAATTCACCAAATAGATAGAGGCCAAGCCTGTCAAAACGGCCGAATCCGGACCGGTGATAGACTTCATATCAGGGGTTGTACACCGTTACGGTGTCCCCCACAGAATCATCACTGATAACGACATGAACTTTACGGCCGACGAGGTCAAACTCTGGTGCAAAAACATGGGCATTAAGCTCGACTACGCCTCAGTTTATCACCCTCAAACTAACGGTCAAGTTGAGCGAGCAAATGGTCTAATTATGAGCGGCATCAAACCCAGATTAGTGCGGTCCCTCAAGGAATCTAACACACCTTTGGGTAGAGGAGCTCGACTCCGCATTTGGGGGTTATGGACCACTCCGAATCGCACGACCGGATTCACACCATTCTTTATGGTATACGGCGCAGAGGCAGTTCTGCCCTGCGACATAATTCATGACTCACCTCGCGTGCGCATGTACGGAGAAAGAGAAGCCGAGCTCGATCGGCAGGATAGTTTGGATGCCTTGGATGAGGAGCGTGATGTTGCAAAAGCCCGTTCCACATTCTATCAACAGCAGGCTCGAAGATATCAAAGCAGAGAAGTACGGGCCAAAACTTACAATGTTGGCGAGCTAGTTCTACGCCTGCCGGACAAGAAAAAGGACAAACTAAAGCCCAAATGGGAAGGTCCCTTTATCATCGACCAAGTCCTGACCGGTGGAGCGTACCGTCTGCGAGATGCATCGGATAACCGACTCGAGCCGAACCCATGGAGCGCAGCACGTCTCCGAAGATTCTACGCCTAGCGCCGGATTCTCAGTTCGTCTCCTTCCTCTGTCCATATTTTACATTTTATCTGTCTTCTATTTTTCTCCTTCTCCCTCCTTTTTTTTCAAGCCTTGGAAGGCTCGTTAGCGCATTGTTCGCACACTTTGACGCGCTTATCCGCGCTCATTGTACCTGGGGCTTCTTTCACAGAAGCTTAATTATAAGGGCTTCATGCCCAATACATGTGTCACACTTCCGTATGTACCTTTTATTCACCATTATATGCATCGATATGACTTAAGTTTTGGCCAAGCTGGGTTGCCTGGCTCTTGTGTTTACCCCTACGTTCCCGATTGTTCGGCTAGGTGGTAAAGGGAGCACCTCTGTGATTGTTATCGCTGTGTCACCGGATGTGTACCTCAGACTGGGTGAAGCCGAAAGCTAGCGTTCTTAAGAGAATATTCGGTCGGTGAACTAAAAGAAGATTTCTTACCTATTTATTTATCTGCCCCTAGATGTTTTTCTGCTTTTTTCGCAGTCCGTACATGCACTTTAGGGCATGCCTCCCTGGAAGATGTTTCTTACTAACCATGTAATATAACATAACTACTTGGGCACTTGTCTGATATAGTACTAATGACCCCTACGCCTGGTCTCCATGCATGCCCCGGTTTTTATATAACCACGAGGGTATTCGGACACACTCCAGGCTATCGAGTCCCGAGGTTTAAGCGAAAAGGTCCGCTAAGACAAACGATTTACAATCCGGCTAGAAGGCATTTTACATGTCACTTTAAATTACATAGTCAATTTGACTGATTGTATTCCTCTTCAATGCCATCTAACAGGCTGTCTAGTTTACAGTCCTGCGGGGAATACTTTGCGGCCAATTCTACCTGGCCGTACACTAAGCTCAAAGGGATCTCCTTCCCGTCAGGCCCCACAGGTCCGACCTCGGCCATGTCGTTTGAGTCAGCCTTCGTGTACCGCGTCTTCACCATGGCCCAGGCCTCCCTGGCGCCTTGACGGCAGGCCGATATCTTCCATAATTGGAAGCGCCGCCGCGCTCCCTGGAGCCTCTCCGCAAGCTCCCCAAGGCCTTCGGGCAGGGAGACAGATGGCCACAAGGCCTGGGCGACGCCTTTCATCACCTACCGAACTCATTCGTGCAGAGCTCGGGAAGAAGGTCACCCGTAGAATTGGGCATTTCCTCTGCAGGACGGCCTGTGAGCATACCTACAGACATAACTCTGTTAGTCGACTTCCTCGCCGAACTCTTTTTTTTCAAAAGTTGGTTTAAGCACTTACTAAAAATGTCGTGTCGGGTCACGATTCTCCTTAACGGAGTCGACAAATTGGCACCGAACATCCTTTAGCTCCTCACCCAAATTGGGTGTTGGCATCTTGTAGATTATTTTTCCTGCCTCACCCTCGTAAGCATCGCTCTCTTGACCTTTAACCGGTGCAAGAGCTGTTGCTTGTCCGGATCTACCCCGGTGCCATCTGCAATGTCATTGTCAGATCTATACACACGCCGCACTTCATAACATACTTATCTTTTAAAAGCGTATGTTACTAGAGGGGGTCTCCTTGGCTTCCCCTGTCGCGGCTTGTGCGGCCTCAATTTGGGCTTTGCACTCTTCAAGCTCCTGGGACAATTGGGTATTCTTTTCTGTAAGATCCTGCACAATAAGTGATCCTTAAATCAGTTATTCTAACTATTTTAAGTCTCGGGGCTCTTGGTATATATAACCATCAAATTTTCTCGACCCTTATGCTCTTTCACATACCGCCTCCGTGGCTCGCTAGACCATTTTGAGCGGCACGGAGGTGCGCATCTCGAAATGAAGGCATCCAATGCCTGTTGGGAGAAACATGCGCCACGAAGAATTGTCCCGGGCGCCTGTGATTCATGGCACTCTCCACCTCGGAGTTGGTGGCGGACAATCTGTCGGCATCCTCTGTCGGAGGAGCGTCCGACGCACGCCTAGTGTTTGCCTCCGCTTCTGGGCCCGGCTTTGAAGCCTGGCTGGCGGAGGCTCGATTGGCAACCTCTCCGGATATAGTCCGGCGAGCGCTCTTTTTCCTGAAAAGAGCGCGAGCGTTAGTATGCCTTCCGGAATAAAACTCGGGAATAAGGCGACACGCCATACCGTTCTGCGTCGCTTTCAGTCCGGACCGCACTTCTTTTTAGCCTGCTGGGCCGTGCTGCCCCTTGTTGGCTAGCCACCGCAGGTTCGGCCTTCCGCCTCAAGGGCTCCCCCTGCAAAACACCATCGATATACGGTGGTCAAAGATAAGCATGGAGGGATCGTTTCTAAAGTATTGGGACTACGGTCTCAATTACCTGTGAGGCTGGAAATATTCCGGGGTAATCAGCCGTAATAACCAAGGCATTGTCGATGCTCAGTTGGTAAAATACCCCATCGATCAGCTCCACAGATATGTCCGGATCCTCTTGGGAGGCCGGATCGAGGGACCGTTCCGGATCCTCAGGTTGTGGGGGTGGGCTGTGTATATCCTTTACGGCCCGGCACAATTCCTGCGTCAAGATCACAAGATAAGGTACTTAACTATGGGAATATGGAACGGATGGGCATAAAGAAATGTCCGCTTACCCAGCTTGGAGGATTGTTCATAGAAAACCCGTCCTGAGGATTGACGCGAAGAAATTCTTCCTCTTCTCCTTTGTACAATGCGGACAAGATCTTCATCAAATTGGCGACCGATCCCGGCCCCTTACGGCCATGACGGGTGGCATCATCCTCCCCGTTGAAATCCCACATGGGGTGGCCCCTATACTCGAGCGGATGCACTCCCCGCATAATGCATGTGGCCATGACCCCGATCATGGTCAATCCGGAATGAGCCGACAACCTTATTCGGCTCATCAGGTAAAGGACGTCCCTGTCATTCTCCCTCTGGGGGCTCCGAGGACGCCAGCTTAGGCGTTTCTTTAGAGGAGCATTATCAACTCCGGGAGGCCGATCCGAACAGGTCCGCAGGGGACGTCTTCTATATAAAACCATTTCAAGGCTAGTCTTGGACGCCTTCTTCGGGTTCCGGATAGATATCCGTCCCGGCGATGCGCCATAGTTCGCTCCACCCACTTGATATATCGACCTCCCCGAGAACGGGTACGAGGTAGAACAGCCTCTTCCACAACGCGAAATGAGCCTCGATGCCCAAAACAGCTCGCAAAGGGCCACGAAGCCCGCAATATGCGTAATGGAGGGAGGCGTAAGGTTGTGCAACTGGAGGCCATAGAACTCCAGGAGCCCCGGAGAAACGGATGAATTGGAAATCCGAGCCCTCTTATCAAATAAGGGACAAGGCATACCCGCTCTCCTCGGGAGGGACTGGGGACGCTCTCCGCTTGCTTTCCGCCCTTATAGGTGGCGAGTCCGGCTCGAACCGGAACCATGAAGGCTGGGGGAAGGAAACCCTTGGTTTGGAGCGTCACTAACTCGCTGTGCAGGACGGAGCATCTCTCCCAATCTCCAGGCTGAGGACTAGGAGGGCGAGTGGAGGAGCCGCGTCGACTGTCCATGATGGAATGGGTTTCTGTCAGATGCGCTCCGATGAAAGCTCGGGAAGGGAAGGTGGTGTGAATTGGATCTAGATCCTCGTCTCTTATATAGGCAGCTCATTTGCGCAGCTAGGGGGATAAATGTAAAAATACCCTGGCTTTTCGCATTCATTCAACACATGGAAGATGGCCATTATTGGGCGTGGAAGCCAAGGAGCGCGATGTTTACAAGAAGCCGACCACTATTCAAACAGGGACACAAGATTTGGAGAAGAACCCGCCTTGCAATGCCGAAGACAATCTACGCGCCGGACTCGTTGTCATTGAATCCTGGTTCGGGGGCTACTGAGGGAGTCCCGGATTAGGGGGTGTCCGGATAGCCGGACTATGACCTTTGGCCGGACTACTGGATTATGAAGATACAAGATTGAAGACTTCGTCCCGTGTCCGGATGGGACTTTCCTTGGCATGGAAGGCAAGCTTGGCGATACGGATGTGTAGATCTCCTACCATTGTAACCGACTCTGTGTAACCCTAACCCTATTCGTGTCTATATAAACCGGAGGGTTTTAGTCCGTAGGATCTAACAACAATCATACCATAGGCTAGCTTCTAGGGTTTAGCCTCTCCGATCTCGTGGTAGATCCACTCTTGTACTACCCATATCATCAATATTAATCAAGCGGAGTAGGGTTTTACCTCCATCGAGAGGGCCCGAACCTGGGTAAAAACATCGTGTCCCTTGTCTCCTGTTACCATCCGCCTAGACGCACAGTTCGGGACCCCCTACCCGAGATCCGCCGGTTTTGACACCGACACTAACCCTCTTCGGTGCCTATATAAACCGGAGGGTTTTAGTCCGTAGGACGAACAACAATCATACCATAGGCTAGCTTCTAGGGTTTAGCCTCTCTGATCTCGTGGTAGATCTACTCTTGTACTACCCATATCATCAATATTAATCAAGCAGGAGTAGGGTTTTACCTCCATCGAGAGGGCCCGAACCTGGGTAAAAACATCGTGTCCCTTGTCTCCTGTTACCATCCGCCTAGACGCACAGTTCGGGACCCCCTACCCGAGATCCGCCGGTTTTGACACCGACAACGACCATGTGACGACACGTTGATAGAGATCAAGATGATGGAGATCATGGTGTCATGTTGGTGACGATGGAGATCATAACGGTACTTTGGTGATGGAGATCAAAGGCACAAGATGATGATGGCCATATCATGTCACATATTTTGATTGCATGTGATGTTTATATTTTATGCATCTTATTTTGCTTAGTACGACGGTAGCTTTATAAGATGATCCCTTACTAAAATTTCAAGGTATAAGTGTTCTCCCTAAGTATGCACCGTTGCGACAGTTCTTTGTGCTAAGACACCACATGATGATCGGGTGTGATAAGCTCTACTTCACATACAACGGGTGCAAGCATGTTTTGCATACGCAGAATACTCGGGTTAAACTTGACGAGCCTAGCATATGAAGATATGGCCTCGGAACACTGAGATCATAAGATCAAACGTGAATCATATAGTAGATATGATCAACATAGTTATGTTCACCATTGAAAACTACTCCCATCTCACGTGATGATCGGACATGGTTTAGTTGATTTGGATCACGTGACCATTTAGATGACTAGAGGGATGTCTATCTAAGTGGGAGTTCTTAAGTAATATGATTAATTGAACTTTAATTTATCATGAACTTAGTCCTGATAGTATTTGCATAACTATGTTGAAGATCAATAGCTCGCGATGTAGCTCCCTGTTTATTTTTGATATGTTCCTAGATAAAAATAAGTTGAAAGATGATAGTAGAAATGATGCGGACTTGGTCCGTGATCTGAGGATTATCCTCATTGATGCATAGAAGAATTATGTCCTTGATGCACCGCTAGGTGACAGACCTATTGCAGGAGCAGATACGGACGTTATGAACGTTTGACAAAGCTCGGTATGATGACTACTTGATAGTTTAGTGGACCATGCTTTACGGCTTAGAACCGAGATTTCAAAAACATTTTGAATGCCACGGAGCATATGAGATGTTCCAAGAACTAGAATTGGTATTTCAGACTCATGCCTGAGTCGAGAGGTATAAGACCTCTGACAAATTACTTAGCCTACAAGATGGAGGAGAATAGCTCAACTAGTGAGCATGTGCTCAGAATGTCTGAGTACTACAATCGCTTGAATCAAGTGGGAGTTAATCTTCCAGATAAGATAGTGATTGATGTAATTCTCTAGTCACTATCACCAAGTTACCGAACTTCGTGATGAACTATAATATGCAAGGGATGACGAAAACGATTCCCGAGCTCTTCGCGATGCTGAAATTGGCGAAGGTAGAAATCAAGAAAAGCATCAAGTGTTGATGGTTGACAAGACCACTAGTTTCAAGTAAAAGGGCAAGGGAAATAAAGGGAAACTTCAAAAGGAATGACAAGAAAGTTTCCACTCCCATGAAGAAGCCCAAAGCTAGACCCAAGCTTGAAACTGAGTGCTTCTACTTCAAAGGAAATGGTCACTGGAAGTGGAACTGCCCTAGATACTTGGTGGATAAGAAGGATGGCAAAGTGAACAAAGATATATTGGATATACATGTTATTGATGTGTACTTTACTAGTGTTTATAGCAACCCCTCGGTATTTGATACATGTTCTGTTGCTAAGAGTAGTAATTCGAAATGGGAGTTGCAAAATAAACGGAGACTAGTTAAGGGCGAGGTGATGATGTGTGTTGGAAGTGATTCCAAGGTTGATAAGATCACCATTGCACCCTCCCTTTACCTTCGAGATTAGTGTTGAACCTAAAATAAATGTTATTTGGTGTTTGCGTTGAGTATGAATATGATTGGATCATGTTTATTGCAATACGGTTATTCATTTAAGTCAAAGAATAATTGTTGTTCTATTTACATGAATAAAACCTTCTATGGTCATACACTCAATATAAATGGTTTATTGAATCTCGATCGTAGTGATACACATATTCATAATATTGATGCCAAAAGATGCAAAGTTAATAATGATAGTGCACCTTATTTGTGGCAATCATTGTTTAGGTCATATTGGTGTAAAGCGCATGAAGAAACTCCATGCTGATGGGCTTTTGGAATCACTTGATTATGAATCACTTGATACTTGCGAGCCATGCCTCATGGGCAAGATGACTAAGACTCCGTTCTCTGGAACAATGGGGCGAGCAACAGACTTATTGGAAATAATACATACAGATGTATGCGGTCCGATGAGTGTTGAGGCTCGCGGCGGGTATTGTTATTTTCTGACCTTCACAGATTTGAGCTGATATGGGTATATCTATTTGATGAAACATAAGTCTGAAACATTTGAAAAGTTCAAAGAATTTCAGAGTGAAGTGGAAAATCATGGTAACAAGAAAATAAAGTTTCTACGATCTGATCGCGGAGACGAATATTTTAGTTACGAGTTTGGTCTTCATTTGAAACAATGTGGAATAGTTTTGCAACTCACGCCACCTGGAACACCACAGCGTAATGGTGTGTCCGAACGTCATAACCGTACTATATTAGATATGGTGCGATCTATGATGTCTCTTATCGATTTACCACTATCGTTTTGGGGTTATGCATTAGAGATAGTTGCATTCACGTTAAATAGGGCACCGTCTAAATCCGTTGAGATGACACTGTATGAACTATGGTTTGGCAAGAAACCTAATCTATCATTTCTTAAAGTTTGGGGTTGCGATGCTTATGTGAAAAAGTTTCAACCTGATAAGCTCGAACCCAAATCCGAGAAGTGCGTCTTCATAGGATACCCAAAAGAAAATGTTGGGTACACCTTCTATCACAATTCTGAAGGCAAGACAATGGTTGCTAAGAATGGATCCTTTCTAGAGAAGGAGTTTCTCTCGAAAGAAGTGAGTGGGAGTAAAGTAGAACTTGATGAGGTAATTGTACCTGCTCCTGAATTGGAAAGTTGTTCATCACAGAAATCAGTTCCAGTGATTCCTACACCAATTAGTGAGGAATTTAATGATGACGATCATGAAACTTTCGATCAAGTTACTATTGAACCTCGTAGGTAAACCAGAGTAAGAGCCGCACCAGAGTGGTACGATAATCCTGTTCTGGTGGTCATGTTACTTGAACATGACGAACCTACAAACTATGAGGAAGCGATGATGAGCCCAGATTCTGCAAAATGGTTTGAGGCCATGAAATCTGAGATGTGATCCATCTATAAGAACAAAGTGTGGACTTTGGTGGACTTGCCCAATGATCGGCGAGCCATAGAGAATAAATGGATCTTCAATTGGAAGATGGACGCTGACAATAGTGGTACTATCTACAAAGCTCGAAATTGTCGAAAAAGGTTTTCGACAAGTTCAAGGTGTTGAATACTATGAGATTTTCTCACTCGTATCAATTCTTAAGTCTGTCCGAATCATGTTAGCAATTGCCGCATTTTATGAAATTTGGCAAATGAATTTCAAAACTGCGTTCCTTAATGGATCTCTTAAAGAAGAGTTGTATATGATGCAACCAGAAGGTTTTGTCAATCCTAAAAGTGCTAACAAAATGCACAAGCTCCAGCAATCCATCTATGGACTGGTGCAAGCATCTCAGAGTTAGAATATACGCTTTGATGAGTTGATCAAAGCATATAATTTTGTACAGACTTGCGGTGAAGCCTGTATTTACTATAAAGTGAGTGGAGCACTATAGCCTTTCTGATAAGTATATGTGAATGACATATTGTTGATCGGAAATGGTGTAGAATTTTCTGGAAAGCATAAAGGAGTGTTTTAAAGGAGTTTTTCAAAGAAAGACCTCGGTGAAGCTACTTACATATTGAGCATCAAGATCTATAGAGATAGATCAAGACGCTTGATAAGTTTTTTCAATGAGTACATACTTTGACAAGATTTTGAAGTAGTTCAAAATGGAACAGTCAAAGAAGGAGTTCTTGTCTGTGTTGCAAGGTGTGAAGTTGAGTAAGACTCAAAGCCCGACCACGACAGAAGATAGAGAGAGAATGAAAGTCATTCCCTATGCCTCAGCCATAGGTTCTATGAAGTATTCTATGCTGTGTACCAGACCTATTGTATACCCTGCCCTGAGTTTGGCAAGGGAGTGCAATAGTGATCTAGGAGTAGATCACTGGACAGCGGTCAAAATTATCCTTAGAGGAGTAAGGAAATATTTCTCGGTTATGGAGGTGATAAAGAGTTCATCGTAAAGAGTTACATCGATGCAAGCTTTGACACCGATCTGGATGACTCTGAGTCTCAATATGGATACATATTGAAAGTGGGAGCAATTAGCTAAAGTAGCTCCATGCAGAGCATTGTAGACATAGAAATTTGCAAAATACATACGGATATGGCAGACCCATTGACTAAACCTCTCTCACAAGCAAAACATGATCACACCTTAGTACTCTTTGGGTGTTAATCACATGGCGATGTGAACTAGATTACTGACTCTAGTAAACCCTATGGGTGTTGGTCACATAGTGATGTGAACTATGGGTGTTAGTCACATGGTGATGTGAACTATTGGAGTTAAATAACATGGTGATGTGAACTAGATTATTAACTCTAGTGCAAGTGGGAGAATGAAGGAAATATGCCCTAGAGGCAATAATAAAGTTGTTATTTTATATTTCCTTATATCATGATAAATGTTTATTATTAATGCTAGAATCGTATTAACCGGAAACTTGATACATGTGTGAATACATAGACAAAACGAAGTGTCCCTAGTATGCCTCTACTTGACTAGCTCGTTAATCAAAGATGGTTAAGTTTCCTAACCATAGACATGTGTTGTCATTTGATGAACGGGATCACATCAATAGGAGAATGATGTGATGGACAAGACCCATCCATTAGCTTAGCATAATGATCGTTAAGTTTTATTTCTATTGCTTTCTTCATGACTTATACATGTTCCTCTGACTATGAGATTATGCAACTCCCGAACACCGGAAGAACACTTAGTGTGCTATCAAACGTCACAACATAATTGGGTGATTATAAATATGCTCTACATGTGTCTCTGATGGTGTTTGTTGAGTTGGCATAGATCGATATTAGGATTTGTCACTCCGTGTTTCGGAGAGGTATCTCTGGGCCCTCTCGGTAATGATCATCACTATAAGCCTTGCAAGTAATGTGATTAATGAGTTACTTGCGGGATGATGCATTACGGAACAAGTAAAGAGACTTGCCGGTAACGATATTGAACTAGGTATGATGATACCGACGACCGAATCTCGGGCAAGTAACATACCAATGACAAAGGGAACAACGTATGTTGTTATGCGGTTTGACCGATAAAGATCTTCTTAGAATATGTAGGAACCAATATGAGCATCTAGGTCCCGCTATTGGTTATTGACCAGAGATGTGTCTCGGTCATGTCTACATATTTATCGAACCCGTAAGGTCCGCACGCTTAACGTTCGATGACGATTTGTATTATGAGTTATGTGATTTAGTGACCAAAGTTTGTTCGGAGCCCCGGATGAGATCATGGACATGACGAGGAGTCTCGAAATGGTCGAGAGGTAAATATCGATATATTGGAAGGCTATATTCGGACATCGGAAAGGTTACGAGTGATTCGGGTATTTTTCAGAGTACCGGAGAGTTACGGAAATTCGCCGGGGGAAGTAGTAGGCCTTAATGGGCCTTACAGGAAAGGAGAGATAGTCCTCAAGGGGTGGCCGCGCCCCCCCCCATGGCAAGTCCGAATTGGACTAGGGAGGGGGCGGCGCCCCCCTCTCTTTCCTTCTCCCTCTCCTAGTCCTTCCCTCTCTCCCCTCTTAGAAAAGAAATGCGACTCCAACTAGGATTGAGAATCCTAGTTGGGCTCCCCCTATAGGCGCGCCCCTCCTAGGCCGGCCTCCTCCTCCTCCCTCCTTTATATACGTGGCCAAGGGGGCACCCCAAAGGACAACAGACAAACTCTTAGCCGTGTGCGGTGCCCCCCTCCACAGTTACACACCTCGGTCATATCGTCGTAGTGCTTAGGTGAAGCCCTGCGCCGGTAGCTTCAGCATCACCGTCACCATGCCGTCGTGCTGACGGAACTCTCCCGCGGCCTCAACTGGATCAAGAGTACAAGGGATGTCATCGAGCTGAACGTGTGCTGAACACGGAGGTACCGTACATTCGGTGCTAGGATCGGTCGGATCGTGAAGACGTACGACTACATCAACCGCGTTGATATAACGCTTCTGCTTTCGGTCTACAAGGGTATGTGGACACACTCTCCCCTCTCGTTGCTATGCATCTCCTAGTTAGATCTTGCGTGATCGTAGGAAATGTTTTGAATTACTATGTTCCCCAACAGAGTTAATGAACCCGAGAAGCTTTACGGCTGGGATGCCGAAAACACATTTCTCCGGATTGAGCCGTATGTCGTATGTTCGGAGGTTTTCAAATGTGAGGCGGAGATTGTCCACCAATGATTCAACGTGTTTAGTCTTAATAACCACGTCGTCCACGTATTCTTCCACTGTCTTGCCAATTTGTTTTTCCAAACATGTTTGAATCATGCGTTGGTAAGTGGCACCAGCGTTTTTAAGCCCAAAAGGCATAGTGTTAAAACAGAAAGGCCCGTACGGGGTAATGAACGCCGTTGCGGCCTGGTCGGAATCCTTCATCTTAATCTGATGTTATCCGGAGTAAGCATCGAGGAAACACAATGAGTCGTGTCCCGCAGTCGCATCAATAATCTGATCAATGCGGGGTAATGGGAAAGGGTCTTTGGGGCAAGCCTTATTAAGGTCTTTGAAATCGACAGAAAGGCGCTGGGATTTATCCTTTTCAGCACCATGACCAAGTTGGCTAGCCAATCCAGGTGTTTGATTTCTCTGATGAACCCGGCCTCGAGTAGTTTAGCTAGCTCCTCCCCCATAGCTTGTCGTTTGGGTTCGGAAAATCGCCGTATCATTTGCTTTACTGGTTTGAACCCCTTGGTTGTGTTGAGGCTATGTTCAGCCAGTCTGCGTGGGATCCCGGGCATGTCCTAAGGGTGCCAGGCAAAGATATCCCAATTTTCACATAGGAACGCTCGTAGGGCGGCGTCGATCGCCGGATCGCCGGATCGCCGGATCGCCGGATCCGTCGGGTGCACTTGAAATTTAACTATTTCATCTGCTGGTTTAAAAGAGGTAGATTTAGGACTCTTCTCAAGGATCACGTCATCTTTGTCCACCATGGATCGCAAGGTGGTTATTTCTTCATCCGCGAGGGCTTCGGATAGTGCCTCGAGGGCCAAAGATGCGGGTTTTTTTCCGACGCGGAGTGCTTTGTCCGGATCACTTGTAACTATCATTATTCCATTGGGCCTCGGCATTTTAAGCTTCATGTACCCGTAATGGGGTATGGCTTGGAAGCGTGAGAAGGCGTCCCGCCCCAAAACGGCGTGATATCCACTGTTGAAGGGGGCCATGTGGAAGAGCAACTCTTCGGACCTGTAGTTCTCAGGCATGTCGAATACTACATCAAGATTGATTTTCCCCGAACATTGTGCTTCTCAACTAGGGATGATGCCTCGAAAGGTTGTATTGCTTTGCTCGATGGGTGCTCTGTCAATATGCATTTTGTCGAGCGTGTCCTCGTAGATGAGGTTGAGCCCACTACCACCGTCCATGAGCACTTTGGTAAGATGAAAGCCATCCACAATTGGGTTTAAGACCAAGGCGGCGGGTGCTCGGACTGATCAGATCCTTGGTTCATCGTCGGCGGTGAAAGTTATTGCCGCATCATTCCATGGACTTATTGCGGCTGCTTGGTGGATTTCGGCGAGGTCATGGAGTGCCCTTTTGCGCTGATTATTTGAAGAAAAGGTCTCAAAGACCATGAAGACTTTGAGGTCTTCATCCTCCGAGGAATACTTTTCTAGAGTAGAGGTGGTGAGGATAGCCTCGCCGCTTTTAGCCACCTGTCGGAGTACCCAGCATGCCTGAAGGCTGTGAGTGGGTTCGGTGCTTGGTGTTGCATGTATCTGACAGGGTTTGTCTAGTAGTTCATCAAGAACGGACCTGTGTCCCGCAAAGGGTTTGTTTTTCTTGCTGACGTGCTTATGATCGGATGTCTCATAAGGGTGTACCTGTTTTGCCCGGGCAGTGCACTGCTTAAAGGCAGTGGGTTCCAATTGGATTTTTTGGGCCTTCCATGTGCTTTCCATCGCACAGTACTTCCGTACTATGCGCGATAGCTCCGTGAAATTCTGTATGCGACGGCGGTCGAGGGCATTCCGAATTCCCTTATTGGTGCAATTTTAATAAAAAAAGAGACCACATCGTCATCGCAGCAATCTTTAATCTTGTTTTTAACAAGTAGAAACCTGGCCCAAAAGTGAAGGACCGTCTCCTGAGGTTGCTGCCGTACATACATCAGGTCGTATATCTGTGGAGGGCCTGAATTGCTTGGAGAGTTTTGATTGACGTGGGTGGGTGGTCTGAAACTTGAATCCCGGCCCAAATTTGTGTTCGGAGCTTGTAAAATCTTCGAGGTCACCTGTTCGGGTCTGGGAAGATCTAAGTGCTCCCTGGACCCTAAGTCCGGCCCTGAGCTTGGGGGACACGGGACCTCCGCGAAAGGAAGAGTATCCGGTTCAATGGGTTCGGTGATCCGAACATAGCTGGTTTTTAATTTAGGGGTGATGTCTACTACGCAACTTTATTCTTGTAGACTCGTGTTGGGCCTCCAAGTGCAGAGTTTTGTAGGATAGTAGCAATTTTCCCTCAAGTGGATGACCTAAGGTTTATCAATCCGTGGGAGGCGTAGGATGAAGATGGTCTCTCTCAAACAAGCCTGCAACCAAATACAAGAAATCTCTTGTGTCCCCAACACACCCAATACAATGGCAAATTGTATAGGTGCACTAGTTCGGCGAAGAGATGGTGATTAAAGTGTAATATTGATGGTAGAAATATATTTTTATAATCAGAATAAATAAAAACAGCAAGGTAACAAATAGTAAACGGGCACAAAAACGGTATTGCAATGCTTGAAAATGAGGCCTAGGGTCCGTACTTTCTCTAGTGCAATCTCTCAACAGTGCTAATATAATTGGATCATATAACCTTCCCTCAAAGTGCGATGAAGAATCACTCCAAAGTTCCTATCTAGCGGAGAACATAAGAATAAATTGTTTGTAGGGTACGAAACCACCTCAAAGCTATTCTTTCCGTTCGACCTATTCAGGAGTTCGTACTAAAATAACACAAAGCTATTCTTTTCGTTCGATCTATCCTAGAGTTCGTACTAAAATAACACCAAAGCAAGTTCACATTAATAATACTCAATCCAACACAAAGAACTTCAAGAGTGCCCCAAGATTTCTATGGGAGAAACAAAGACAAGAACGTGCATCAACCCCTATGCATAAATTACCCCAATGTCACCTCGGGAATCCGCGAGTTGAGTGCCAAAACATATATCAAGTGAATCGATATGATACCCCATTGTCACCACGAGTATTCAATTGCAAGACATATATCAAGTGTTCTCAAATACATGAAAGTATTCAATCCGATAACAATGAAATCTCAAAGAGAAAAACTCAATTCATCACAACAAGATAGAGAGTGGAAAACACCATATGATCCGACTATATTAACAAAGCACGCAATACATCAAGATCGTGACATCTCAAGAACACGAGAGAGAGAGAGAGAGAGAGATTAAACACATAGCTACTGGTACAAACCCTCAGCCTCGAGGGTGGACTACTCCCTCCTTATCGTGGTGGCCGCCGGGATGATGAAGATGGCCACCGGTGATGATCTCCCCTCCGTGAGGTGCCTTAACGGGTCTAGATTGGTTTCTCATGGCTCTGAGCCTTGCGGCGGCGGAACTTCGATCTAGGGCTACCCGAAGGGTTTTGGAATATTTGGGATTTTATAGGGCAAAGAGGGGGTGCGGGAGGCCACCGAGGTGAGCACAACCCACCTGGGCGCCCCTGGGGGCCCAGGCGCGCCCTGGTGGGTTGTACCCCCCTCAGGGCACCCCCAGGTGCTTCTTTGGCCCATCCTGGGTGTTCTGGTCCATAAAAATTCTCCAAAAGGTTTCGCAGT
The DNA here is from genome assembly GCA_021605145.1 of Aegilops bicornis. Lineage (NCBI taxonomy): Eukaryota > Viridiplantae > Streptophyta > Magnoliopsida > Poales > Poaceae > Aegilops > Aegilops bicornis. The sequence goes on from CM038669.1 coordinate 523,343,838, forward strand.
GTTTGGATTGCATTTGATATTGATTTCCTGCGATGTAAAAAAACAAGCAAAAAGCAACTGACACTCGGCACTGGGTCAATAGGTTAGTCCCAAAAATGGTATAAAGTTGCTATAAAATGATTGTAAAACATCCAAGAATGATAATATAACAACATGAATACTCCATAAATTATAGACACGTTGGAGACGTATCAGCATCCCCAAGCTTAATTCCTACTCGTCCTCGAGTAGGTAAATGATAAAAGAAATAATTTATGAAGTGTGAACGCTAGCAAAGTGTATAAGTTTGATCAAGGATAATTTCAATCACTTTTCCTAGTATCAAAACAACAATTCTTTCTCGTAAAATTTCTCATGTTAAAGTAGGAACCAATTCACATGTTAAGGTTCAAACAATGAATTCTCTTGAAACTCAACAACTATGTTCTCAGTCACCAAGCAATTGCAATTCAACTTATTCAACAGAGTTTAAGTAAGATCTCCACATAGTCAACCATCTTATAGTCTTCTATGATTGCTAACACTCACTGCATACACATGAGCAAAACGTTTCAACCGAACACATAGAAAGATAGGGGCTTATAATTTTGCCTCCCAACGTATTCACCTGAAGGGTGTCGTCAACAATAATAACTCATGCTACCCATATCCAACTAGATATATGTGCCTAGATCTTTCCTCACCACATGATGCTTGCCAAAAGAGAAAAATAAAAAGGAATAGAGAGAAAAACTTTGACTCTTTGCATAAAAGTAAATACATAAAAGTAAAAGATAGGCCCTTCGCAGAGGGAAGCAGAGGTTGCCATGCACTTATTTGTTTATATGCTCAGCCCCTTAGTGCAAAAGAACGTCAGATTTTATTGCCCCTTGTGATGGAAACCTTTATTATGCAGTATGTCGCTTTTATTCTTCACCATCACAAGTTCATACAATGCTCAATTTTCTCTTACACTAAATGATCTCACACTTTTAGAAGCAATTTTTATTGCCTTATTGCACCGATGACAACTTACTTGAAGGATCTTGCTCAATCCTTAGGTAGGTATGGTGGACTCATGAAAATAAGATTTGGGTGGGTTTTTGGATGCACAAGTAGTATCTCTACTTGGTGCGGAATTTTTGGCTAGCAAAGATCGGGGGCAAGCTCCACATGTTGAAGGATCTATGACAATATAGCTTCTATGTGAATATGAACAAACATAAACCATTACGTTGTCTTCCTTGTCCAATGTCAACAATTTTGGCATATAATATCACAACAAAAAAAAGACACATCCATGACATTTTGGGCCGAACGAATTTTTTTCCTGTCATACATATGACACTTCTATGATGATAATTGTGACAAAACCCGGTATCATCATAGATGTGGTGGGCTCCTACTTCTATGACAAAAAATCATGACAGAAAATGGGTTTTTCGTCCTGGGCGGGCTGGAGATGCAGCTGCATGACATTCTTTGGGCCGTCCATGACGGAAAAAACCGTGGTAGAAGCGAGGGGGAGGAAAATTTCGGGGAGTTCCCGGTTACGGTGGGATGTCGGGGGCCGAGCGATGCGCGTTTCTCTCATACACGTACGCGCGTGTGTGCGAGGTGTTGGCTCTAACTGAACCCGAGCGAGGCGTTGGGCTCTAACTGAACACGAGCGATTGCACTGCAAGCTACGCGTTACTGAACCCGAGCGATCGATCGATGGCTGTTAACTGAACCCGATCGAGTGATTCCTTCGCCATCGCTGCTAATCAAGCCGATCGATGCTGCGCCTGCAGGATGAGCAGGTGGCGTTGCGGGGGGGTTGGATGAGCGATGGCGGTGGCGTTGCCTCTAGATGAACAGGACCCCGTGGTGGAGGGCTAGATGAATAGTTGACGGTAGAGGGGTCCCCGTGGAGGGGTGGTTGAACAGGACCCTGTGGTGTGGAGGGCTGGATGAACAGTAGACGGTGGAGGGGTGCCCGTGGAGGGGTGGTTGAACAGGACCCCGTGGTGTGGATGGCAGGATGAACAGTAGACGGTGGAGGGGTGGTTGAACAGTAGCCGATGGAGTAGCGCGCGGTGGAGGCTGGATGAACAGGAGCCCGTGGAGGCTGGAGGAGGTCGACGGTAGCCCGTGGAGGCTGGAGGAGGTAGACGGTGGAGATGAACAGTATCCAGTGGAGTCCCGTTTTGCGGGTACGCCACACCCTCCCGATGAACAGGACCCCGTTTGATCGTGGGAGGTCTGTTTTTGCGGTAAGACACACCCTCCCGATCAACAGACCCCGTTCGACCGTAGGAGGTCCGTTTCCTCCATTTTGCGGTATGCCACACCCTCCCGATCAACAGGACCCCGTTTCGGACGGAGGGAGGTCCGCTTCCTCCGCTTTATGCGGTGCGCCACACCCCTCCCGATCAACAGGACCCCGTTTCGAACGTAGGAGGTCCGTTTCCTCCGTTGTGTGGTACGCCAGACCTCGTTTCCATCGCCAGTTCCGTCCAAGCCCTCCTGATGAACACGGCCACGCATTCCGTTCCGACCCAGCCGGTTGGCTCCCCCTGAACACGAGACGACGCTGTTTCTCTGTTCCGACCCAGCCATGTATGTATGCGTGAGTAGGCGTTCGAGACCCCGCCCGTATGTACACATACGTGTCCGTATTTTCTTTCTTGCACCCTGGCCGCTGTACGTACGTGTACATGCTACGTGCGCGCCTCTACTACGACACGTGCGCGCCTCTACATCGACCAGTATATATGTACGTACACGTTCGCGACCAGAATGACAACGCTACGTACGCTTCGACCAGGTGGGTCCCGACTGTCACGCACTTCTTTGCCTGCGAAGATGTAGTTGGTGGGTCCCAGTAGTCAGGGGGGCGAATTGTTTGTTTTTTTGCCCGGACGCATTTCCTTGCGTGCGAAGATGTAGCTGGTGGGTCCCAGCAGTCAGGGGGGAAACCTATTTTTCACGAAATATGGTGGCCCGTCCAGTGGGTCCCTGCTTTCAGGTGGAGGAATAATTATTTTGCGTGTAATAAGGAGGCACTTCCTTGCGGCCGCCGTGGACCCAGCTGTCAGCCTCTCCACGCATAGTAATCTTCCGATGGAAGTCGGTTGTCGACCACATTGACCACGCCGCGCCGAGAGCACCACGGCGGTGGACGACGGCGAGGCCTAGGAAGGGGACGACGCGGAGCCGGGGAAGACGCAGCAGTGGATGACCACGCGAAGAGGAGTACGAGGGTGAGGCTACCGTCGCCGCAGAATAACAGGGGGTGTGGGTGAGTAGAGGGATGGCCTGACCAGTGGTGGGCGTAGTAGGGAGCGGTGAGGCCTCCGCCGCATCGCAGCCGGCCACGGGAGGCAGGAGCACGAGGCACGACCGGCGCTGGTTTGGGCGGCTGGAGCAAGAAGACCAGAGGTTGAAGAAGCACTACGGCCGTTGGATGGACATCGTACGGTCACTGGAGCTAGAATCATGCATATTGACTAAGTTGACAAATCCCTCCGTCCCCGTCAACTTAGTAGACCCACAAGTCAGCCTGCCACTATACTGGGTCCCAGCTAACAGGCAGAGTATTCATTTTTTTTGTTCGTAATAAGGAGGCACTTCCTTGCGTGCGAAGATAAATAGCTGGTGGGTCCGAGCTGTCAGCGGCGGTAACGTTTTTTTCACGAAATACAGAGGCCCTTTTGGTGGGTCCCTAATGTCAGGTGGAGGAATCATTATTTTGCGCGTAATAAGGAGGCATTTCCTTGCGTGCGGCCGTGGACCCAGCTGTCGGCCTCTCCACGTACAATCCACTTCAGATGCATGTCGGTCGTTGACCAGGCCGCGCCGAGAGCACCAGGGTGGTGGACGACGATGAGGCCTAGGAAGGGAACGACACAGAGGCAGGGAAGACTCGGGAGTTGTTTCCCACGCGGAGGGGAGTACGACTGTATGAGGGTTTACTGGTTCGTCTGCCATCGCCGGAGAATAATAGCAGGTGTGGGTGAGTAGAGGGATGGCTAGGCCAGCGATGGGAGTACGGCGGGCGGTGAGGCTGCGTGGCAGCAGAGCCGGCACGAAGCGAGGGAGCAGCGATCCGTCGGCGCTTGTTTGAGCGGGTCGAGCAGGAAGAGCAGAGATTGAAGAAGACGACGGCCGTTGGATGGCCATCCAACGATCCACCGCTAAAGGCCAACCTTTTTAGGAAAGCCTCAAATATGTGGAAAACAACATACAACCCATCTGCCATTATTTCTAATAATTTACAGCCCATTTGCTAATTCTTAAGGTTTTTTTGGAGCCCATATTCTTTTTGTTAGCATTACAACCCATATTGTGGCCACAGTAAAAAAATTATATGAAATTTTGCATATTTCGGTGCGGTCTGAACTTTTTTTAATCCCGAAATTTCGAATCACATTCAAACTGATTTTAAAAATAAATGTATATCAATATAAAATCCAACAAATTCTCCATGCATAAAAATTAATGTAATTTAAAATCTCAAAATGAAAAAAAAGATATTTGAAACTAATTTCCGGTTTGATGTGTTTTAAAAATGTACAACCCATTTCTCATTACTGATGGGCCATTTTCTCGGCCAGCCGGATGAAAGCTCTCCTCGTCTTGAAAGATTTGCAGCCCAACAGGCCTGACAAAACGACTTACTTGGCAAATCACAAAAAACTAGGCTGTGGCCGTGGACCCAGCTGTCAGCCTCTCCATGTACAGTACTCTTCCGATGGAAGTCGTTCCTTGACCATGTTGACCACGCCGCACGGAGAGCACCACGGTGGTGGACGATGGTGAGGCCTAGGAAGGGGACGACGCGGAACCGGGGAAGATGCGGCAGTGGAAGCCCGCGAGGAGAGGAGTACAAGGGTTCACTGATTCGGCTGCGGTGTGAGGCTGCCGTCGCCGCAGGGCCTGGCCAGCGGTGGGAATAGTAGGGGGCGGTGAGGCCTTCAGGTGGCGACACAAGCCACGGGAGGCAGGAGCATGAGGCATGACCGGCGCTGGTTTGGGCGGCTGGAGCAAGAAGACCAGAGGTTGAAGAAGCACTACGGCCGTTGGATGGACATTGTACGGTCACTGGAGCTAGAATCGTTCATATTGACTAAGTTGACAAAGCCCTTCGTCCCCGTCAACTTAGTCGGCCCACAAGTCAGCCTCCCACCAAGGTGGGTCCTAGCTAGCAGGGTGAGTATTCATTTTTTTGTGCGTAATAAGGAGGCACTTCCGGTGGGTCCGAGCTGACAGCGGGGGGAACGTTATTTTCGCGAAATACGGTGGCCCGTCAGGTGGGTCCCAGCAGTCAGGGGGCAAACTTTTTTTTTATAATTACGGTGATGATGAAGATATGCCTGCTATTCCTGAGGGTTATCTTTTTGATATGGAATCTTCTGCAGCTATTTTTGCCTGCCAGTATAGGTACGAACTTAAGAGCCTGTTAGTTAAATGGAGTAAAGAATCTCTTAGAGACAGAATGAAACCTGACCCTGCTTTTCCTACTTCACCTATTTGTGTTCCCGATAAGGATTATAAATTCTCTGTTGATCCTCATATAATTACTTTGGTTGAATCTGATCCTTTTCATGGTTATGAATCTGAAACTGTTGTGGCATATCTTACTAAATTACATGATATAGCCACCCTGTTCACTAATGATGAAAGATCTCGCTACTTTTATATCCTTAAAATATTTCCGTTCTCATTGATGGGTGATGCTAAGATATGGTTTAATTCTCTTGATCCTGGTTGTGTGTGTAGTCCCCAGGATATGATTTATTACTTCTCTCCTAAGTATTTCCCTGCTCATAAGAAACAAGCTTGTCGGCATTCTGGGAACGGGGGTACCCAGACTTGCCTGCCTGCGGCCTGCGGCGTGGCTCAAGGGGTGGCCCAGTATGGCCCATCTTCATCAACACAAGCTCAAGACCCTCGCGAGGGGCCAAGCCTCGCGGGGCGGACGACAGGAAGCTTCCTCAGGCACGGCCTCCTCAGGCTGGCTCGTGAGGAGGCGGAGAGATCAAGGCGGGGTACCTCACGAAGTGCCCATGACGCAAGCCATGACGACCAAGGGCGCCAGGCGGGCGCCAGCCCGCGCAGTGTCCTCATTTCTCCTTTGGTGCAAAGGAGGCAAGCGCAGGCCAAGGCATCAGGCAAAGGCAACCATTTTGGTGCAACAAGACCAAGACCAGCAGAACGGCAGGAAGGAGGTCATCGTGGAGCCCAAGCCGGCGTCACTGTCAGAGTCTTTGGCAGGCGAGGACCGACTTTAGTCAGGATAAGTGTACTAGGTGTTCCCCTTCAAAATGGCCAATTGTTGGCGGCCTTCCCGCTCAATATTTGGGGAGAGGCCCAGGGCCTCCGCCTATAAATAGGACTAGTCACCACCAAGGCAAGGGGGGATCGATCTGAATCGGCATTTAGAGAAAGAGAAAGAGAGGCGACTGAACTCCCCTAGCAGTTCATCGCACCAGCTCAAGAACAGCCCCTCGCGAGGTTGTTCTTCCCTTGTACTGTTCATCATCAGCCCCTGAGGCAATCCACCACACCACACACAGAAGTAGGGTATTACACCACAATGGTGGCCCGAACCAGTATAAACTTCGTGTCCCTTGTGTTGTTCTTTGTGTAGTTTAGATCCTTGCGAGGCGACGAGACGTAGGTAGGTTGGAGGTGCGATCTCCGCGTGCACACCATAGTTCGAACCTAGAGGGTCTGCCGGAACCCGAAATCCGACATTTGGCGCGCCAGGTAGGGGTGCACCGGAATCCGCCTTCTGCCGCCACTGCTCTTCGCCGCCCTCGCATCCATGTCGACGCTTCGTCGAGCCAGCGCCCAGCCAGGCCGCTCTCGCTACTCGCGTCGCCCAGACGGCCCTTGTCGGCAGCTGCCCCCGCCGTTCCCCGTCGCCAGCCGTCAACGCCGCCCCCGGCCCAGCGAAACGAGCAGCGAGCATCGTCTCGATCGCCTTGGTGCGGCGGGAAGGCCGCCGCCACCCGTCGATGGCTCCAGACGGTTCTTCGTCCCACGCCTGCCGCTCCTCGCTGACGCCAAGACGCAACGTTGCTCCTGGCACGGGAACTTCGGCACTACCGTCTTGTCGACGACCTCTACGACGAGTGGCTCGCCCGCATCACCGAGCTTCGTCGGCGCCCGGCTGGGGCTACCTGCGCCATCCTCTCTCATCGCATACGCGCCCGCCTTGCGCGAGCGATGAAGCTCCGGGGGCGCCTCAGCCGCCTCCCCCTCAAGAAGGCGCCTTGGCCCCAAGGCACGTGGCCCCTAGGCGGAACCCACTCCGTCTGGCACCAGCACTGCAAGAGAAGAGCTGCCAAGAGATCCCTCGTCCCCAAGAAGCCGCCTGTGTGCTCCTCGCACCGGCCCGCACGAATCGTTCTGCTCCAAACAAGATCAAGACCTTAGCTGCTCCTGGCGGCAGCACACGGAGACCTCCAAGATCAAGCCCTTCGTTACCAAAGGCCTCCCGTGGCCACTGCAGGCTCCGTGCCTTCACCGCCGAGCTGCGCAGCGTGGCCTGGCCGGGCAAGTTCAAGCCAGACCTGCCCCCACGCTACGATGGCACGGCTGACCCTGCGGAGTTCCTCCAGCTCTATGAGCTGGGCATCGAAGCCGCCAACGGGGACGAGAAGGACATGGCGAATTGGTTTCCCATGGCGCTCAAGGACGGTGCCCGCACCTGGCTCCTGAACCTGGCTCCTGGCACGATTTCCTCCTGGAACGAGATGCGCACCCGATTCATCACCAACTTCCAAGGCGCCCGCGATCGGCCCCCGACCATGAGTGACTTGCGCCGCATCAAGCAGCAGTCAGGGGCGACCCTGCAAAAGTTCATCCAATGTTTCAACAACGCTCGCCTTAAGATCCCCAGGGTGTCTGAGGACGCCATCATCTCCGCCTTCTTCGACGGTGTGCGTGACGCCAAGATGAAGGAAGAGCTCGCGATCCATGAAGACCTGTGCACATCCCTGGAGCTGTTCAACTTGGCGACCAAGTGCGCCAGGGCTGAGGAAGGACGCCTTTCCCTTCTCGAGCTGCCGGCTGCCGACCCAGAAGAGAAGAAGCCCAAGGTCAAGGACGTGAAGCGCAAGGGGGCTGCCGTGCTTGCAGCAGAGCCGGACACCAAGCGAGGAAGGGATCAACCCGAGTCATCCAAGGGCAGTCGGTATTGCGTGTACCATGACCTCCACACCCACAACACCAACGAATGCCAAGAGCTCAGGGCCGTGCGGGATGTGCGTGCCAGCCGACGCCCCGAGCGCAGCGACCGGGGCTATGGCCGAGGAGGAGGAAGAGGCGGAGGACGACGGGAAGACCGTGGCCCTCGCCAAGGGTGGCATGACCGACCTCGCGAGGACCGCCGGCAGGATCAGCCTCGCAAGGGAGGTTGGAGGGACCCGCCTCGCAAGGGAGGCTGGAGGGATCAGCCTCGCAAGGATCGTCCACAAGGCAACGCAGGCCTCCCTCCTCTGCCACCGCAGCCAAGGAGAAATGAAGACCATCATCAGGACGAGGGGGCTGGGGGCTTCCAGGAGCCGCGCGCAATCGCTTGCATCCTGGGCGGAGCTCAAGCCCCAGCCTCTCAGCGCATCTTCAAGCAGTTCGCCCGTGAAGTGAATGCAGTCCTCCCCAGGCTCGAAGCCACATGCCCCCTCAGGTGGTCAGTGTGCGCCATCATATTCAGCTCAGCGGATCAGCTCAAGTGCGCACCCACAGCCGGAGTCCTCCCGATGCTTTGTTCCCCAATTATCAGCAATGTGCAAGTCACCAGGACCCTCATCGATGGCGGGGCAGGGCTCAATGTCCTGTCCGTCAAGACATTCAACAATCTCCAAGTGCCATACAATCAGCTTTAGCCAACCAAGCCTTTCTCCGGAGTCACTGATGGTTCCACAGTTCCGATAGGGCAGGTCCGCCTTCCTGTCACCTTCGGGACGCGCGACAACTACCGCACCGAGCTCATTGACTTCGACGTCGCGCACATTCGCCTGCCGTACAATGCCATCCTCGGGTACCCAGCTCTGGCCAAGTTTATGGCCGTGACCCATCACGGCTACAATGTCCTCAAGATGCCAGGAAGCGGTGGAGTCATCATGGTGCCTTGTGAAGAGAGGGACGCAGTGTGTTCCCTGGAGCGTGTTATTCAAGCCGCGTCAATTGAAGATCCAGATCGCAGGAGCGGGAGGCTTCCCGAGGCTGCTCCTAAGAAGAAGAAGACATCCCCTCGTCATAGCCCTCGGGAGGCAGGCCCCTCAGAGTCCGCACCCATTCCAGGGGCGCCTCCTTCTGTTGCATAGGAAGGCGCGCCCGGCGCCCTCCTCGAGCAAGGCTCGGGGGCTCTCTCCTGGAGGGCCACCGACTTTGCTAAGATCACGAGGGAGGCGCTCGGGCACCACTTGGGGGCGTGTTTCAAAGCACGTTTCCCTCAGGAAGGAGCAAGGCAACGAGGGCCAAACCCTCAGGAGTTCATCAGCAAGATCATTCAGGAGCTGCAGGAATCAAGAGTCATGAGTGGCAGCCGCCGCTTACCCGCTGTAGCTCCCCATCCTGGCGAGGATGGTGAGCTGCGCGTCTGCATCGACATACCAGGGCTCAACCGAGCCGCCTCTCAGGAGCGCCTCTGGCCCTCTCGCGTGGGACGCTACGAAGGTCCACCCCACAACTATGTTCGCATGCCTTACGGCCTGCCGAACGCGGCTGCCGTGCGTCAGCGCCTCATGAGGAGCATCCTGGAGGCTCAAGTGGCCAGGCGTTCCACAGTCCTGGCGGAGATGGAGATGGTTCACGAGTAGCCAGCAGCGCCTCCGGAGCCTCCCGAGTCTCCTGGGCCTGGGGGCTCATGAAGATCGGCTTCCGCAGCGCATGACGTCCGCTACTTCAACATCCCTTCATCTCCAACATCACCAGGTGACATCCTTCGAGTTTCATTTTCAGCTGGGAGCGCCTCCCAGGGCTGCATCATTCCCAGGCCGCATGGGTCCGTCCCTGCGGCATGTATCCCTCGTGCTCAGACGGGTTCTCTCCAGGGAGGGATTGCATAAGCTCTCTCCCATGTGGGAGGGCCCGTTCAAGGTTGTTCATGTTTCCAGGCCCGGCTCCGCGCGCTTGGAGACTCAGGAGGGGGTGCCCGTCCAGAACGCGTGGAACATCCAGCATCTCCGAAGGTTTTACCCCTGAAAAGGCCCGGTGCCTGTGAAGAAGGCGAATGCCTGTGAAGTTGTTGCGTTTCGGAAAAGGCCCGGTGCCTGTGAAGAAGGCGAATGCCTGTGAAGCTGCTGCGATTGGGAAAAGGCCCGGTGCCTGTGAAGAAGGCAAATGCCTGTGAAGCTCGCCGCCCGTGACACTCTCACGTAATAATGAGTGGGGCTGTACACGCCCCAGAGTCTCCGGAGTGCCGCCCTTGGGCCTCGGGGGCTCCCGCCCACGCCCAATGGCCGCACTTAGCTCCGCGCTGGTGAGAAGACGTCGAAGACTAGATTAGGTGCCGGACGCGGCTTCTTTCATTAAAGTTTTATTGAAGTTGTTGGTTTGTTCATTCCCATTTGAAGTTTTATTGAAGTTGTTGCCGTCTTTGGCTTGTGACTCTCTGCCTTTTTCGCTCCCCTGCCTTGATTTCTTTCGCGCGAGTCTCGCGAGGGAGCAGCGGAGGCACCCTCGCGAGCGTTTTCTGCCCCTGTCGTCTGTGGCTTCCCAAGCCGAGTCCGCTACGGGAGCACCCCTCCCAGTCCGTGCCCCACGGGCACTGTGATGCGAACACAGGGCATGGATCGTTCGCCCCCGCAACTGAGGCCGGAAGCTACCTCTCCTGACTAACCTTTGTAGGACATGAAGCGTTCGACGAGGCCTCAGCCTCGGGAAGCGAAGACCACGACAGGTCGCCCCGAGCTAAGTAATTTCTACGCGCAGGCGTGTGGCACAAAGGCATAATACAGAAATAGCGGAAACAGTACGACAATTAATAGCAACAGTCCAAGCATGCCCACGCGGGGCCCTACACTACTGCCTTTTTGCGTAGGAAGAGGGGAAGGACAAAATAGGGGCGACTCGCTTGGCATCAACTCGCGGCGAAGGCTTGTACCACCTCCGGAGCTCAGGCGGACTCCCTCTCGCGCTTCACCGGGGCGCGATGGCGGGCGCGATGGCACGGCGGCTGGTTGCAACCACCGCTGGAGGAGCTGTTGTCCCAAGGAGAGCCGCCGAAGCTCGACGAGCCCCGAGCGCCGCCGACCACGCGCGCGCTGCCATCTTCATCCCGATCGTCGCCAGGGTTGGGCCCACGGTCGCGGTCGTCGTCCTCGGGGCAGCACCCGACGCGGAGACCGTCTTCCCCAAACACCCTCATGTAGAGGGTGGCATCGCCGTTGAACTTGAAGTGCAGGGTGCACCGCCGGCTTAGACCACGCTGGCAAATGTTTGCCAGCCATGGGTCGTACACGCCCCGTGGCGGAGACCTCCAGTGAAGCCAGGAGGCCCGGCTGCAAAGCAACCGTCTGAGCGAGGCCGCCCGGGGCGCCAGCCGGAAGTTCACCTAAAAGGAAGCGGGGAAGCTGGAGCCAGGTGCTGGTCGGCTCCACCGACCACACGACAAACTCCGGCAGCACCTCTGCCGAGTGGAAGCGCGGCCTAGGAGGTCGCGCGGTCGTAGCGCGCCCCCCATCAACGGCCTGGCGCCCATCGCCGCGCAGGAGATCGCCTCCACGGCCGCGGGAAGCCGCTGCGGGAGCCACAAGGTGCTTGCGAGGACGACCTCGACCGCGCTTGGCCGGTGGAGAGTCAGACCCCACCTGGCGGGCCTTTCCCTTCTCCGCGGCTGAGAACCTCTTCGACGGAGCCATGTAGAAGAGGGAGAAGCAAGAAGAGATGGGCTAGAAGAACTCGCACCGTTCCGTACTTATAGCCGAAGGAGGCCAATCATCGGCCTCCACGATCGCAGGTAATCATGACCCGTTTCTGCATGCAGGGACTTGTCAAGTCATGCGGTTGTCGAGGCATCATGGGGAAGTGGAGACGCCCACGACCAACCAATCGCCACGTGGCGCTCAAGGCCACAGGCTGTTGGGGCCCGCGGCGCTTCGCACTTGCCCTTTCGCTTCTCTGCTAGGCCAAGTCCAGACACGCCTTGGGCCCGGGGGCTACTGTCGGCGTTCTGGGAACGGGGGTACCCAGACTTCCCTGCCTGCGGCCTGCAGCGTGGCTCAAGGGGTGGCCCAATACGACCCATCTTCATCAACACAAGCTCAAGACCCTCGCGAGAGGCCAAGCCTCTCATGAGGCGGGCGAAGCTTCCTCAGGCACGGCCTCCTCAGGCTGGCTCGTGAGGAGGCGGAGAGATCAAGGCGGGGTACCTCACGAGGTGCCCATGATGCAAGCCATGACGACTGAGGGCGCCAGGTGGGCGCCAGCCCGCGCAGTGTCCTCATTTCCACTTTGGTGCAAAGGAGGCAAGCGCAGGCCAAGGCATCAGGCAAAGGCAACCATTTCAGTGCAACAAGACAAAGACCAGCAGAACGGCAGGAAGGAGGTCATAGTGGAGCCCAAGCCGGCGTCACCGTCAGAGTCTTTGGTAGGCGAGGACCGACTTTAGTCAGGATAAGTGTACTAGGTGTTCCCCTTCAAAATGGCCAATTGTTGGCGCCCTTCCCACTCAATATTTGGGGAGAGGCCCAGGGCCTCCGCCTATAAATAGGACTAGCCACCACCAAGGCAAGGGGGGATCGATCTGAATCAGCATTTAGAGAGAGAGAAAGAGAGGCGACTGAACTCCCCTAGCAGTTCATCGCACCAGCTCAAGAACAGCCCCTCGCGAGGTTGTTCTTCCCTTGTACTGTTCATCATCAGCCCCTGAGGCAATCCACCACACCACACACTGGAGTAGGGTATTACACCACAATGGTGGCCCGAACCAATATAAACTTCGTGTCCCTTGTGGTGTTCTTTGTGTAGTTTAGATCCTTGAGAGGCGACGAGACATAGGTAGGTTGGAGGTGCGATCTCCGTGTGCACCCCAGAGTTCGAACCTAGAGGGTCTGCCGGAACCCGAAATCCGACAAAGCTGCTTTAAAAGAAATATACAACTTTGTGCAAATTAAAGAAGAGAGTCTCCCACAAGCTTGGGGGAGGCTTCTCAAGTTACTTAGTGCTTTGCCTGATCATCCTGTTAAGAAAAATGAAATACTTGATATCTTTTATAATGGATTGACAGATGCTTCCATAGATTACCTGGATAGTTGTGCTGGTTCTCTTTTCAGGGAAAAAACACCAGATGAAGCTGAAATTCCTAGCTCCTCAACATTGCGGTTGAAGGGGATGGCTCCCCTCTCCTCTCCTCTCCTCTCCTCTCCCACCTGCTTCCACCTCACGTTGACCAACGATGGTGATCTCTAACCTAGTTCATCATGGACGGCTTACTACATTGGGATATCTCCCCCGGCCTTGCGGTTGTGGCTCAGGTGCGTCAATGTTTTGGTTCCTCGGTCCACTTCTCTCCCTCTGGTTCGCTCAAAGAATTCTTCTTGGTGGCTCATTTCTCCTTGGCAAGTTGTCCCCTTAGTGAAGATTCTGTGGCCATTGCTTTACAATGCTGCATTGGTGGGAATCCTTCGGGTCTCAACGTACTACATCTCTCTGGAAGAAGATCTAGATTCTCTGTGGCCTCCAATAAGGTTGGACATTACATTTATGGTCTCAAGGATAGAATCTGGCCTGACTTTGTGTGCCATTTTAATCTATTTCGGCCCAATTCTAATGGCCATTTGGTACCTGATACTTTGTGGCATCTTGATGATCATATCACTGATGTGGCTGCTCGTTCACCGATGGCTATTAAATCCAAATACAAGTTCTCCGAGCAGGCTACTATTGATCAACCTTCGTCCTCTTTGGATCTTGCAAAATTTGGTATTTTTTCTAAAGATGTAGGGGTATCTTCTCTTGATACCTCACCGGAGGCATCGCCGGCGACTAGACGGTCACCGGAGAGGACGCTGCAAGATTCAAATCTTGGTCAAGCATTAATTGCAAGCAATTACCCACTTGCCTCATCTGCGGATATTACTTTTGGAAGTTTCCAACCTTGCAATATTGAGAGAAGTAATCACATTAATTACAGATTCCAAGGTTGTCGGTTCTATGAGAAGGTCTGGGACAAAATTCCGAATTTTATGTTATACCATATTCGTGATCAACGTCTTTTTGGATATTCGGATGCTCACCTTAAGACTATTTGGTCTCTGGACTCGATTCCTCCTATGGACTATATTCATGACAGGCTTAATTTGTGTTCCGCTTGTCACTCATTGGGCCACCTGGCTGCTTCATGTCCGAATATTTCTTGCCCAGAATGTCTTAATGAAATTTGCTCCTGTGCCCCCTCCCCCCCCCCGGTCCAACAGATTAACAACAATGGGCCTTCTCCTGCCCTGGGCCTACAACTTGGATCGCGTTCTCAGGCCTGCTCTATTTGCGGTTCTAATAGGCATATCTTTTTTGAGTGCCCAGCTTACCTCAAGTGTGATCGGTGTTTCTTCTTGGTCCACACTAGGCATGACTGCTTCGCTCCTACTGCCAAACAATATTTTTGGCGGCCCAAAGATGGCAAGGTCCCGGTGATTGGTCAATCAACCGCAACTTTTGGACCGGATAAATCTATGAAAGACAAGGCTCCCATTTTTATTGATCCTGAGACGCAATTGGCATCCAAAAATATTTCTGATACAACCACGTTGGGAAACGATGCTCTAATTGATTCTCGTCCGGTCAAATCAACCTCTGCTGGGATTCTTTCCACATATCAGCATTTACTCATCTCACCTGCCTTTCGACCCCCCTCTCTGCACACTCGATCTGCTGCCGTCCCTCGCCCTAGTACTCGTAGGCTGTGCCATGTGGCCTCATCCAACAACGAGAGACGGCGCTCCAAAAAAGAGGTTTGGGTTCCCAAGCCATCCTGGCTGCCTGCCGATATGCATTCCTCCTCGCCCTGCGTGTCCTCCTATGCTCCTCTGCAGACTCCTCTGCCACCAACAATGGCAAACTTCCCCGTCAACATCGTCCTCTACCTCCCGCAGGGCATGACGGTGGAGCTCGGTCCGCCTGATCGGAAGGTGCGGAGTGACATGGTGGTCAGTGCAGTACCTCCTCTCCGCCATGATTTCTTGGCAATCGCAGAAGCCAACAGGTTCATCCCGCAGCATCAGAAAGCAGCTCTCAGGGATACTATCCAAGGTTTGCTCCATGAATCCCACTTCTTCCCCACTGAAGTCTAAGATCATCCATTAGGGGTTGGCATTTTTGGATTTGATGACTCTTTGATCCGTGATTCTGTTGTGGGCACCACGTTTGAGCTAGATGAGTTTCAAGCAGAGGAACATACTGTTATTTCGTTTGTCCCCCATGATGCTGCGTTAAACATGCGTCTCACCACGTTTGGGCCTGAGATTTGGATTCTATATGTTGGGTTCCCGTATGATTATCAAAATCAGCATTATTTGCACAAGTCTGTGGATACTTTTGGTACTCTGATTGAGTGGCATAACCCACGAGGTGACATAAGGTTTGTTCTCCTAAAAGCTAGGGTCATCCATCTTTGATTGGTTCCTAAAAGTATTGTCATGAGGCAGATTGGGGGGACTCGTCACTGCTGGACGGTTGCGGTCACCATGCTGCGTAGCAGCGACTGGAATGCTCACTTACCGGAACTGCCGCCGGCCGGAGAAGATCCCCCTCCAGATGATGGTGTCCCTCATCCTCTCTTTGGGGAGGGTCTGATCACGAAGCAGATTTATCAGGCTCAACTCCACAATTGGATGGCCCAAAATGTGGCAGCTGATCAGGTCAACAATGCTGCTAACAATGATGCTGATGATGTCATGGTTGATAATGGTAACAATTTGCAGTTTCAGGCAAACTGGGGTGCTTGGCCTGCCCCACCTCCTCCGGTTGTCTATAACTTTCAGGCATGGTTAGCAAGTGAAGGTCTCCAGGTCGCTGACGGTCTGATTCCAGAGAACAATTTTCAAGACAGCCCGGCCATGGCTTGGAATGATTCCATCTCTCAGCACAGCAGCTCCAGTTCCAGTATTAACTCTGATAGCTTGGTTCTAGTTCCTGTTACCCTGCTGAATACTTTATGGAGAAACAACAGTGCCAATGCTACCAGTCCTAGTCAGGCTCCTGCTCATCCTGCTCCAGCTCTTCATTTTGACCTCTCTCTCAATAATTCTGGTCTGCATTTGTCATGGTCTGATCAGGGAAATATGGTTGCATCTTTGCTCCTTCATAACGCTAGACCAGCGAGACAAATATCCTCTTTTCTTATGCAGGCTGTCAGGCCTATTTTGGCATCCTTTGGTCCTTGGAGTTCGGGTCTTGGATTCAGAGAAAGCCTGAATGTCCATGTTCAGGTGTCTGACCACAATGGCACTCTTTTGGTCACTACAGAACATCAACTCTCTGGAGAGAATGCTGATCCTATCACCACTACGCAGTGCTGGACAATCTCTGATGCTGTTAACCTGGATGCCACGTCTACCCTGTTGCCGAGCAGCTCCTCCGTCCCTTCTGTTGATGACACCTCTTTGGTGGCCCTTAATGACAGCAATGCAACTACTAGTTACCGTGGAAATATCCAGGTCCCTGAATCTGCTGTTAGCCTTCGGCGTAGTGCGCGCTCAAATAAGTATGATGGCTTCCCGGTCCATGTTCTCTCTGACACTAAGAAGAAAGTTTCCAAGGTCAAACCACGGCGCACACCGGCGGCTCCCTCTTCTGTTGTCATCATGGAGATTGAGGATGATGTGGTGCCTCCTCCCACCCCTATCCAGGTGATCCAGCAAGTGGGCGTGCAATGCGCCATTCCCCCGGAGGAGCTGACTGAAGTTGCGCTTATGGCCTCTTCTGCTGCAGGGTCTTCCTCCTCTGCTTAATTTAGTTGTTTCTCGCTTTTCATGTGTCTTTTGGTTAATTGGAACGTTTTATGTTGGAACATTCGCGGGTTGAACTCTGGCGACAAACAATTAGCTCTGTCTAATGCTATCGCAGCTAGTGGCTGTTCGGTCGTATGTCTGCAAGAAACTAAGAAACCAGTTATTGATAATGTGTTCATCAAATCATGTTGCCCTTGTCGTTTTGATCAGTTCGCTTTTATTCCTTCGAATGGGGCTTCGGGTGGGATTGCCACCATCTGGAATAGTGCTGTTTTTACTGGCACGGTCATTGCTTCAGAGGATTTTGCCCTGGTCATCAGATTCCAATCCACACAATCTTGACAATCATGGACTCTTGTCAATATTTATGGACCCTGCCAGGGTGACCCACGTACCACTTATACCAATTGGTTTTTTTCCTTAAATATTCCGTCTAATGAAGATTGGCTTCTCGTGGGGGATTTCAACTATATCCGCAGCCCAGACAACCGTAATAAACCTGGAGGGAACGTAAATGATATGATCACATTTAATGATTTCATACGATCACAAAGTTTAGTGGAATTACCAATCAAGGGCCGTACTTTCACTTGGAGTAACATGCAACAAGATCCCCTCCTAGAACAGCTAGACTGGTTTTTTACTTCTTGTAATTGGACACATGCTTACCCCAACACCATTGTTAAACCAATAGGTAAATCTTTGTCAGACCAGATCCCGTGTGTTGTCACAATTGAAACAACTATCCCAAGGAGTAAACTTTTCCGGTTCGAGCCTTACTGGATTGAACACCCTGGTTTCATGGAAACTGTCCAAGCTGCTTGGGATAAACCAGTCAGAGCGACAAACAGCGCAACTATTCTCTGCAGAAAATTCAAGCACTTGCGTCAAAGTCTTAAACGTTGGAGTAAAAACATCTCCCGCCTATCCACTGCCATTAATAACTCCAATAGGGCGTTGTCCGATCTGGATGCAATTGAAAACAAAAGGAGACTCGCCATTCCTGAGACCAATTTTCGATCTATCCTCAAAGCCCACATTCTGAGACTTCTATCATACCAGAAACAATATTGGAAGAAAAGGTGCACCATTCGCTGGGTTCATTTTGGGGATGAGAACTCCAAGTTTTTTCAGGCCATGGCGTCAGAAAGATACAGAAGGAATAATATTGCATCTCTCACTCTTCAAGATGGCACGGTTGCTGAAGATCATGCGAGCAAGGAGTCTGTTCTATTTCACTCCTTTAAAGAAATACTGGGTACCTCATCCAAGCATGAGATGAAATTTAATCTTGCTAGCATTATTAAGAAGATTGATGGTCTTGACGTTCTAACTTTTCCGTTCACAAGACTGGAGATTGACCTCGTTATCAAAGAAATGCCGGCCGACCGAGCTCATGGACCGGATGGATTTAATGGCTCTTTCCTCAAATCTTGTTGGCACATAATAAAGGAAGACTTCTATGCTTTATGCGATCAGTTCTTTGAGGGAGGGCTCAATCTTGAGAGCATTAATGATGGTTATATTACTCTCATTCCCAAAGTTGCCGCACCGCAAGGAGTTAATGACTTCCGACCCATCACTCTTCTTAACTGATGTCTTAAAGTCATCACTAAACTCCTGGCTAATCGGTTGCAAAAAGTCATTTGAAGATCATACACATAACCAAGACGGATTTACGAAAAAGAGGTCAATCCAAGGTATGCGGCGTGGGCGTTCGAATATATATATCGTTGTCAAAACTCTAAACAACCAATTGTTTTGCTTAAGTTGGACTTCGTCACAAAGCGTTTGATACCATAGAACATGAGGCCATGATTGAAATTATGAAGAACATGGGATTCAATGATAAGTGGTTGGGGTGGATCAAAGACATTTTCTCCTCGGGCAAATCCTCTGTTTTACTTAATGGAGTGCTAGGTCGACAATTCCATTGCAAATGTGGTGTTCGACAGGGGGATCCCCTGTCCCCCCTCATTTTTGTCCTTGCTGCGGATCTACTTCAAGCAGCTATAAATGATTCTTATAGGAGAAATGATCTGAAACTGCCTTTCAATAGACCCAACCAATCAGACTATCCGGTCATTCAGTACGCGGATGATACAATCATGTTACTACCGGCACATGTCTTGATCAAGCCACCCTAGTCAAGCAAATACTAACGGATTATGCAACCTCCATTGGACTCAAAATTAACTTCCACAAGTCAACCCTTGTTCCTCTGAATTGTGATGCTGCCACTGCTCAACATATTGCTCAAATTTTTGGTTGTGTGATAGGAAAACTGCCATTCACTTACCTTGGTCTACCCATGGGAACCTCAAAACCTACAGTGCAAGATCTTATGCCTCTTGTCTGTGGAATTTAAAGACATCTCTCCGCCACCTTGTCAATGATATCTTACGGAGGCAAATTGTCATTGTTGAATTCTGTCATCACGTCCTTAATAATTTTTGCGCTGTGCACTCTGAAATTGCCACCAAAGATCATTGACCTTATTGACAAAATCAGACGGAAAGCCCTTTGGACAAAGAAAAGCGGATGATGGAGACAAATGTAACTCTCTGGCCTCTGGCGAATGGTGCAATAAGCCCTAAAGATTGTGGTGGCCTTGGGGTCCTGGACATTCAAACCCAAAGCGATGCGTTACTCATGAAATACCTTCATAAATTTTACAATCACTTGGATGTGCCGTGGGTGGACTTGATTTGGTCTACTTATTATGTCGACAAAATCCCTCATGCCTCAGACCCGTGTGGTTCATTCTGGTGGAAATACATTCTCAAGCTTACTCCAACTTATCGAGGCATCTCCCATGTGGTTGTTCACTCGGGAGACACGATCCTGATGTGGAAAGACCTCTGGCTTGACGAGGTTCTGGCTGATTGTAACGCCCTCGATGCGGCTATATCTCCCACGTGTCGAGGCACGACTTAGAGGCATAACCGCATTGAAAGCAATGTCGCAAGTGAGGTAATCTTCACACAACCCATGTAATACATAAGGGAAAAAGATACATAGTTGGCTTACAATCGCCACTTCACACAATACATGAGTAAAGCATTACATCATACAGATACAATCAAGGTCCGACTCACGGAACCAAAATAAAAGAAGACTACCCCAAAAGCTACACAGATCCCCGATCGACCCAACTGGCTCCACTCTTGATCAACTGAAACGAAACAACACAATGAACAAGATCTTCATCGAGCTCCTCCTTGAGCTCGGATCCATCACACCTGCGGTTTCATCATCGGCACACAAACTGGTTTTGGAAGTATCATGAGTCACGGGGACTCAAAGCAATCTCACTCCCGTGAGATCAAGACTATTTAAGCTTAAAGGTAGGACAGGGTAGTGAGGTGGAGCTGCAGCAAGCGACTAGCATATATGGTGGCTAACATACGCAAAAGAGAGCGAGAAGAGGAGGCAAAGCACGGTCGAACCACTATGATCAAGAAGTGATCCTAGAACAACCTCGTCAAGCATAACTCCAACACCGTGTTCACGTCCCGGACTCCGCCGAGAAGAGACCATCACGGTTACACACGCGGGTGGTGTATCTTAATTAAGATCAACTTCGGGTTTTCTACAACCGGACATTAACAAATTCCCATCTGCCACATAACCGCGGGCACGGCTTTCGAAAGATAAAACCCTGCAGGGGTGTCCCAACTTAGCCCATGATAAGCTCTCACGATCAACGAAGGATATTCCTTCTCCCCGGGAAGACCCGATCAGTCTCGGAATCCCGGCTACAAGACATTTCGACAAAGAATAAAACAAGACCAGCAAAAGCCGCCCGGATGTGCCGACAAATCTGATAGGAGCTGCACATATCTCGGTCTCGGGGCACACTCGGATGAGCAGTCCATTACAACTAAAACCAGACCTCAAGTTGCCTTGAGGGGCGCTACGGCGCTCTAGTTCGAACCAGCACTCGAAGGAGCACCTGGTCCGGGGCTAAAATAAAGATGACCCTCGGGCTCCGGAAACCCAAGGAAAAAGGGCATAGGTGAGGCAAATGGTAAAACCAATGTTGGGCCTTGCGGAGGAGTCTTATTCAAAGCGAACTGTCAAGGGGTCCCATAAATCACCCGACCGCGTTAGGGACGCAAAATCCGGGAACATAATACCGATATGACGGAAACTAGGGCGGCAAGAGTGGAACAAAACACCGGGCATAAGGCCGAGCCTTCCACCCTTTACCAAGTGTATAGATGCATTAATTAAATAAGAAATATTGTGATATCCAACAAGTAAACATGTTCCAACAAGGAACAACATCTCCATGTTCCAACAAGGAACAAACTTCATCTTCACCTGCAACTAACAACGCTATAAGAGGGGCTGAGCAAAGCGGTAACAAAGCCAAACAACAGTTTGCTAGGAAGGGTGAAAAAGGTTAGAGGCTGACATGGCAACATGGGAGGTATGATATAGCACGTGGTAGGCATCGTAGCATAGGCATAGCAAAAGAGCGAGCATCTAGCAAGCAAAGATAGAAGTGATTTCGAGGGTATGGTCATCTTGCACGAAATCCCATAAGGAAGAAGATCAAGTCCATGAAGAAGACAAGCGGGCGTGGTCGAGCGAATCCTCACAACTCCGGAACGAAACCGAAGCTAACGAGAGAAGCAAACCGGAAAGAAGCAAACAACATAGTAAACACACAATCATAAACATGGCATGATGCACAATCAAGTATGATGCATGTCCGGTTTAAAGAGGCATGGCTTGGCAATATGCACAAACAACACTACAAGTTAAGTGGAGCTCAATATGCAACGGGTTGCATATTGACAAAACACCACAACACTTATTTAGTTCTCTCCCGATTAGGTACTCAACAATATTAAATGTTATTAAACATGGCAAGAGGTGAAGCATAAATAAACTATCTATTTAGGCAAGGTTAAATGAGGCCGGGAATAACAACAACAATTCGGAAAAATCCTCATATGCATATTTTAGATTCGATACTGTTCTGCCCTAAAACATATTTTTAATGTTGTTAAACAGCAAAATAAAGTGTACCATGTTAAACTAGGCTTTTTTCCACCCCATTTACATATATAATTTATTTAAATCCGAGCTACGGTTATTTAGTTATGAAATAAATCATTTTAGCATGGCATTTAAGCAAATTAATGCAAACAACAATTTTAAACATTTTAATTGTTGTTATCATGATGCGGATGACAAGTGCAAGTTTTATGCAATATTATGAAATTGTTGACAAGAGCATTATGAAGCATTAGTAAATTAAATGGCGGAAGCGAAAAAGGGTGCCAGCAGCGACAACGGAACTGGTGCCACGGCAACATTCCGGTTCCGATAACTCAATTGAGATATCGGTGCAAAAGAAAGTGTGGACGTGAGCGAGTCATGCAAGATGGTGGGGTGATCCCGATTACCGGGTTCCCACGGAACGGTGGCATGGCAAAAGAGGGGCATCGTAAGGACAATTCGGACACGGTGCAAACATATCGTGCATCACATACATGCAAGGGCATCTCATCGCGGTCGTCTCGGATTATACCTTCGGATCGTTCAAACGGGACGGTTCGCGTTTCGTGAGGGAAGTAGTCGTTCCACGGACCGGCGGTAGTGGAAGTAGAGGTTCACGTTCGTTTTCGAAGAGGTACTTGACGGGTCCGAACCCCTTCGGGGTTGTCGTGGTACTTGCGGTCTCGCGATGGTAGTCGTACACGTTCGGAGAGGAACTTGATGTTCCCATGTGCTTCACGGGTCGTCGTTGAACTTGACGAAATCCATCCGCAGGTAGCCGTCCGTGGTCGTACTCATGTTGGCGTGTAACACGATGGTCTCGAGGATCGTGGCGAACTTGGCGGTCCAAAACGTTCATCGGTAGTGGAACTTGGCGGTCCTCGTTGACCTGGTACTTGGCGAAAATCTCGAAGATGGCCTGGCGTCTGGTTCGGTGGTTGTGGAGGCAGGGGACTCCGGCTCCTTGTGGAGCTCTGGTGGTCGCCACCAACGGAGGAGGCGGCAAGGCGAGGACGGGCGCGGGAGCACCACTCCACAGCTCGGTCTGGAGGAGGAAGCGGCAGCCTTGAGCTCGGGGAGGAGGCCGAGCTGGGCAGCGAGGCGTCAGCGGAGGAGCAAGGCGACGAGGACGGGACGAGGCGGCGGCGCTGGAGGTCCGGCCGACGCCACGAATGACGCGCGGCAGGGGAGGACCACTGGAGGCGGGCGACGAGCGAGAGGAGGGTTCGGGCGCGGGGTGGCCCTCCTGGAGGTCGCCGACGGCGGCGGGTGGCGATGGGGACGCGGGGAAGGAGAAGAGAGGCTGCAAGGGGATGAGGGAGGAAGGATCGAGAGGAGGGAGATGGAGTCGGGCGCAGGGGAGGAGAACGAAGGGGGAAAAGGGATCGAGAGGAGGGGGGTTCGAGCGAGAGGAAGGAGATGGGATCGGGCGTTGCCCTTCCCCGGCAGCGGCGCGGCGTGTGGCGGCAGGCAGGGACGAGAGGGAGAGAGATCTGGAGGAGGAGGGTCGGGCTAGGTTTAGGAGCTGGGTTTAGGTGGGGTGGGCGGCTGGTGGAGAGGAAATGGCGGAGGTGCAGCTGGGCTGGCTCTCTCTCTCACTAAACTCTTAAGCGAGAAAAGAAATATAGAGAAGGAAAAAGAAGGGGGTAGGGAAAGAATTTCGACACGGATAATTTTCCGGACTCATAAAAATATGCTCGATCCAGGAAAAATAGAAAAAGAGGCACGAATGCAAGATTTAAATTCAAACTTATTTGAATTTAATTCAAATGGTTTGAACTAGATCAGGGTTTTAGAAGTGTCCAAAATGTTGAGATTTTTGGTGGAGCTCGGAAAATGATGAAATAATATTAGCAAGGTTTTGAGGTCAACTCGGAGCAGAAAAGGCATGGGATTTATTTTGCAAGTGGGTTATGGTGATTCCAAAACAATGGAATATTTATTATAGCTCCCTAATAATATTGGGAGGGTATGTTATAAAG
Source organism: Aegilops bicornis (assembly GCA_021605145.1). Taxonomy (NCBI): domain Eukaryota; kingdom Viridiplantae; phylum Streptophyta; class Magnoliopsida; order Poales; family Poaceae; genus Aegilops; species Aegilops bicornis. The sequence continues at coordinate 523,367,755 of CM038669.1, forward strand.
AGAAGTCACCCTTCCCTCGATTTAAATGGACCGAAGATCCATGCAATTTATTTAGTTGAGTTTTAAAAAAATAATGATAGGATGGCATGATGACATGATGCAATGCAAAAATAAAAGGGCAGGCACAGAAGAAACACACGGCGAAACCCGGAAACCCTGGAAGGCAACTGAAGCTCCGGTCTTGGGGCGTCACAACACTCCACCACTACGAGAGGATCTCGTCCCGAGATCTAGGATGGCACCGGAGAAAAGCGGAATAGGAAGAGGTAAAACAAAGTTGCTTCTCCGACAAACGAGTGAAACCAATGAACCTCGAGAGGTTTAAAACTTGAAAGAAAGAAAACAACGAAGATGAACAAAGTTGAAAACACTACATTAGAAAAGATGAACATGGGATACGACGAGAACCAAGAGGTTAAGTGATAACATAGATATTGACACCACTCCGGTTAAAACAAGATAGAGAAGGAATAAGAATGATATAATTTGGACAGCACTCCGACTGTAAATGGAAGGAATTGAACATGAACTTGACAAGATGAGAGGATACTTGATGAGATCAACAACACACTACCTCCGAAACTATTGAAAGAATGGCACAAGGGGTAAGAAAGATTTCAGACAGCTCTCCGGTTGAGGAAGGAGGCAAAACCTGATAAGATGAGAAAACTTGAATGGATGACACAACACTCCGGTTAAATGGATAAGCAAGAAAAGAACACGATCCTCACAAAAGCGAGGTGATTGGTGAAGAGCACAACATCACAATGCCTCTGGAAGAAAGAATAGAAGATGGATCATTTGAATAAAAGAATGGAGAAAAAATGCCAACTTCTACCACAATTGAATTTGGAAGGCATCCTTGCAAGAAGGTTAGAATAGAGTTGTTGGAAGACCAACAACGAAAAGAATAAGTTTGTAGTGGGCTTATGGAAAACATCTCACAATTATGAGGCGAGCTTCTGCCACCAACGGAAACAAATAATTGGATTAAGATCAACAAGAAGATGAAATCTTCTTTCCCCCAAAGAATAGGAGAAAACTTGGATCCTTGATAAGCACCATAATAGCAAATTCCTTAGGGAAGCTTTAGGTGAAATATACCCCAAGATAACTCCAATGAAGAGATTGATGGATTTAAAATACCTCATTCTTGACAACATGTGAATCATGAAACACGAACTCAAATTGTCGAGAATGACATAACACCAGCTCAAATGATAAGGTAGAACGAATTGCACTTCGAAATGCAAGAAGAAGAATACTTGAACTCCTCAAAACAAAACATGTGTTGAGCACCATGTTTATTTTAGAGTATAGCTTGACGGATCATAACTCCGAGAGAAATCTTGAAGAACAATTAATAATTAAAAGAATCCTTGACGAACCATCATGTAGAGCCTCCATGAAGAACTCTGGTAAGAAAAAGGATGATAAAAGAAAGAGAAGTTGAAAACACAAGGTGAAGCCTTGCGATTATTCTGATGAAGCTTTGAAATGATATAACCGAGAAAACTTGGAACTCCGGAAAGAAAGATGAACAAATGAAATCAAGAATTTTGATGAACCTCCGAATAAGGAATTGAATTTAACCCGATGAAACAAGAATAAGAATTACATTATGCATATCCTTCACCAATTTAAATTGATGACAAGCAACGGATTTGGCATACTACTTATTCTCGTAGAGATCTCGAGCTGATTAGATAATATTTGAATGATGCATCGGTAAGATTTGGAGAGTGAGATGTTGAGAATGAATAATTACGAGATGATGGGCTCGGAAGAATCAAACTAAAAAGACTCTGAAATGCTCCGGTGGGTTAAAAGGATTCTCACAATCGAAAATAATTATGAGAGGATGGCATCAAACTAGAACCATGAATCTTGAAGAGAATGGAGCAAGATTAAAGAGAAAACTCTTCTTCGGTCTTCAAAATCCGAGAATGACGACGAAACACCACCATGAATTGCTGAGATACTCCGGGAGAATGAAAAGCAAAGATGTTGAGCCAACAATGAAAAAGAATTTGAAAGCGATTTTGGAGAAAGAAATTTGACTGATGACAATTCATTCTTACGTCAAGCTTCGAAAAGAATTTGGGAATAGCTCCGGGAAAAAAAAAGAGTCAGGTAATATCCTGGAAAAAGACCTGTGGGTTAGGGCCCACTCAAAAGAACCATCGTTGAACAATTGTTTGAAACAGATATTGCACCGGTAGAATTAAATGGTTTGAATGAGATAGCATCCTCAAAAGAACTTGAGTGAATTGAGAATGGAAACTAGAATCTTCTGAGATATCTTCAACACTCCGGAACAATTGAATAGCGAGAAATGGATGATTAAGAGATGCACCGACATGAGAAAGCATTAGAAACGATGAAAAGAATACGATCAACACTGAAAACTTGACTTAAATCCACCGGAGAAGAAAATTAGAATGGAACAATGATAAGGTTAAAGCTTCCTTAGCGTCTTCATGAGAAATCACCGGATAAAACACTAAAGGAAAAGAATGAAGAAACTTCACTCAATAAAATGGATACTTGATTAAGAAATCTGAGTCCTTGAAGAAAAAGGGTGGGAGGCGGAAATCAAAACAACTTGGGTCGGATGAAACGAACACCGTTGAGAAAAAGCTTAGAATTGATCTTGCAAATGTTGGAATGATCGGATCCACTTGGAGAGAAGCACACGGTTGAGAAAAGAATTGACATGACAAGCTCAGTGATCAAGAAGGATTAGTATTCACATAGCAATATGAGAACACCATTTAGGAAAGGTATGGAATCAACACTTGGCATTGAAGCAACTTGAATACCACAAAACGGAACAAAAAACAAAGGATTTGACTTGCAGAATAAGCCGGAACAAATACATATGATAGAGATTTACCCAATCCCATATCATGCATCTGTCGGAAAGATATTCTAGGAGCTACTTAAATTCCCACCTATAAACTCCCGAAACTTTACGGTTATGCAATCAGGTGTTGGGGATACAGGGACACAAAATATATCACCCAAACTAACAATACCTAGATCCATTTGTATCCATCCGTCAACACATAACCAAGAAATCCTCGGAAATCGTGTACCTCGACCTTGAAAAACATCCGTTATACAAGTCATGGCAATACTCCCTTTTCGCCTCGGTCTTTGGGCTATCGGGTTATCTCACCAACAACTGCACAAAAGAGATTTCTATGTCGGCACAACTCAGGTATTCCAGAACTGCAGCGATAAAATTGTGACGACAACACCTCAGAGCTCATCTCCCCGGGACACTGCCACAACCCCTAAATGTCAGGAGGCACCAAGAACAATGTTCTCGTCACAAAACCATCAGAACGATTCCAAGATACCAGCGTGATCCTAAAATTTTTTAGTGAAATTTGAGGAGAGAAAAGTCAAAACTCTACGTCGAGGATACCTCACCAGAGCGGCGAAGGACTGAGGAGTAAAAAGAATCCTACTCTCCGATATGTATAATCCTAAGACTCAAAACATTTTTCCGTTCTAGACTCAACAACGCCAGCAAACAATCAAGCAGGGGGCTCCTAAGTCGGGGAAGGCTCTGATTACCAACTTGTAATGCCCTCGATGCGGCTATATCTCCCACGTGTCGAGGCACGACTTAGAGGCATAACCACATTGAAAGCAATGTCGCAAGTGAGGTAATCTTCACACAACCCATGTAATACATAAGGGAAAAAGATACATAGTTGGCTTACAATCGCCACTTCACACAATACATGAGTAAAGCATTACATCATACAGATACAATCAAGGTCCGACTACGGAACCAAAATAAAAGAAGACTACCCCAAAAGCTACACAGATCCCGATCGACCCAACTGGGCTCCACTCTTGATCAACTGAAGCGAAACAACACAATGAACAAGATCTTCATCGAGCTCCTCCTTGAGCTCGGATCCATCACCTGCGGTTTCATCGGCACCGCAAACTGGTTTTGAAGTATTTGTGAGTCACGGGGACTCGACAATCTCCCTCCCGCGAGATCAAGACTATTTAAGCTTAAAGGTAGGACAGGGTAGTGAGGTGGAGCTGCAGCAAGCGACTAGCATATATGGTGGCTAACATACGCAAAAGAGAGCGAGAAGAGGAGGCAAAGCACGGTCGAACCACTATGATCAAGAAGTGATCCTAGAACAACCTACGTCAAGCATAACTCCAACACCGTGTTCACTTCCCGGACTCCGCCGAGAAGAGACCATCACGCAGTTACACGCGGTTGGTGTATTTTAATTAAGATCAACTTCGGGTTTTCTACAACCGGACATTAACAAATTCCCATCTGCCACATAACCATGGGCACGGCTTTGAAAGATAAAACCCTGCAGGGTGTCCCAACAGCCCATGATAAGCTCTCACGATCAACGAAGGATATTCCTTCTCCCGGAAGACCCGATCAGTCTCGGAATCCGGCTACAAGACATTTCGACAATAAAACAAGACCAGCAAAGCCGCCGGATGTGTCGACAAATCCTGATAGGAGCTGCACATATCTCGGTCTCAGGGCACACTTTCGGATGAGCAGTCCATTACAACTAAAACCAGACCTCAAGTTGCCTTGAGGGGCGCCTGGCAGCTCTAGTTCGGGCCAGCACTCGAAGGAGCACTGGTCCGGGGGGGCTAAAATAAAGATGACCCTCGGGCTCCGGAAACCCAAGGGAAAAAGGGCATATGTGAGGCAAATGGTAAAACCAATGTTGGGCCTTGCTGGAGGAGTCTTATTCAAAGCGAACTGTCAAGGGGGTCCCATAAATCACCCGACCGCGTTAGGGACGCAAAATCCGGGAACATAATACCGATATGACGGAAACTAGGGCGGCAAGAGTGGAACAAAACACCAGGCATAAGGCCGAGCCTTCCACCCTTTACCAAGTGTATAGATGCATTAATTAAATAAGAAATATTGTGATATCCAACAAGTAAACATGTTCCAACAAGGAACAACATCTCCATGTTCCAACAAGGAACAAACTTCATCTTCACCTGCAACTAACAACGCTATAAGAGGGGCTGAGCAAAGCGGTAACAAAGCCAAACAACGGTTTGCTAGGAAGGGTGAAAAAGGTTAGAGGCTGACATGGCAACATGGGAGGTATGATATAGCACGTGGTAGGCATCGTAGCATAGGCATAGCAAAAGAGCGAGCATCTAGCAAGCAAAGATAGAAGTGATTTTAGGGTATGGTCATCTTGCCTGAAATCCCGCAAGGAAGAAGATCAAGTCCATGAAGAAGACAAGCGGGCGTGGTCGAGCGAATCCTCACAACTCCGGAACGAAACCGAAGCTAACGAGAGAAGCAAACCGGAAAGAAGCAAACAACATAGTAAACACACAATCATAAACATGGCATGATGCACAATCAAGTATGATGCATGTCCGGTTTAAAGAGGCATGGCTTGGCAATATGCACAAACAACACTACAAGTTAAGTGGAGCTCAATATGCAACGGGTTGCATATTGACAAAACACCACAACACTTATTTAGTTCTCTCCCGATTAGGTACTCAACAATATTAAATGTTATTAAACATGGCAAGAGGTGAAGCATAAATAAACTATCTATTTAGGCAAGGTTAAATGAGGCCGGGAATAACAACAACAATTCCGGAAAAATCCTCATATGCATATTTTAGATTCGATACTGTTCTGCCCTAAAACATATTTTTAATGTTGTTAAACAGCAAAATAAAGTGTACCATATTAAACTACGCTTTTTTCCACCCCATTTACATATATAATTTATTTAAATCCGAGCTACGGTTATTTAGTTATGAAATAAATCATTTTAGCATGGCATTTAAGCAAATTAATGCAAACAACAATTTTAAACATTTTAATTGTTGTTATCATGATGCGGATGACAAGTGCAAGTTTTATGCAATATTATGAAATTGTTGACAAGAGCATTATGAAGCATTAGTCGTCGTGGCGGAAGCGAAAAAGGGTGCCACGGCAGCGACAACGGAAATGGTGCCACGGCAACATTCCGGTTCCGATAACTCGATTGAGATATCGGTGCAAAAGAAAGTGTGGACGTGGCGAGTCATGCAAGGCGGTGGGGTGATCCCGATTACCGGGTTCCCACGGAACGGTGGCATGGCAAAAGAGGGCATCGTAAGGACAATTCGGACACGGTGCAAACATATCGTGCATCACATACATGCAAGGGCATCTCATCGCGGTGCGTCTCGGATTATACCTTCGGATCGTTCAAAGCGGGACGGTTCGGCGTTCGTAGAGGAAGTAGTCGTTCACGGACCGACGGTAGTGGAAGTAGAGGTTCACGTTCGTTTTCGAAGAGGTACTTGACGGGTCCGAACCCCTTCGGGGTTGTCGTGGTACTTGCGGTCTCGCGATGGTAGTCGTACACGTTCGGAGAGGAACTTGATGTTCCCATGTGCTTCACGGGTCGTCGTTGAACTTGACGAAATCCATCCGCAGGTAGCCGTCCGTGGTCGTACTCATGTTGGCGTGCAACACGATGGTCTCGAGGATCGTAGCCGAACTTGGCGGTCCAAAACGTTCATCGGTAGTGGAACTTGGCGGTCCTCGTTGACCTGGTACTTGGCGAAAATCTCGAAGATGGCCCTGGCGTCCTGGTTCGGTGGTTGTGGAGGCAGGGACTCCGGCTCCTTGTGGAGCTCCTGGTGGTCGCCACCAACGGAGGAGGCGGCAAGGCGAGGGACCGGCGCAGGGAGCACCACTCCCTGCTCGGTCTGCGGAGGAGGCCGGCGCGAAGCTCGGGGAGGAGGCGGCCGAGCTGGGGCAGGCGTCATGGAGGAGCAAGGCGACGAGGACGGGACGAGGCGGCGGGCGCTGGAGGTCCGGCCAGCGCCACGAATGACGCGCGGGCAGGGGAGGACCACTGGAGGCGGGCGACGAGCGAGAGGAGGGTTGAGCGCTGGGTGGCCCTCTGGAGGTCGCCGACGGCGGCGGGTGGCGATGGGGACGCGGGGAAGGAGAAGAGAGGCTGCAAGGGGATGAGGGAGGAAGGATCGAGAGGAGGGAGATGGAGTCGGGCGCAGGGGAGGAGAACAAAGGGGGAAAAGGGGATCGAGAGGAGGGGGGTTCGAGCGAGAGGAAGGAGATGGGATCGGGCGTTGCCCTTCCTGGCAGCGGGCGTGCGTGTGGCGGCAGGCAGGGACGAGAGGGAGAGAGATGCGGAGGAGGAGGGTCGGGCTAGGTTTAGGAGCTGGGTTTAGGTGGGCTGGGCCGGCCTGGTGGAGAGGAAATGGCGGAGGTGCAGCTGGGCTGGCTCTCTCTCTCTCTCACTAAACTCTTAAGCGTAAAAGAAATATAGAGAAGGAAAAAGAAGGGGGGTTAGGGAAAGAATTTGGACACACGGATAATTTCCCGAACTCATAAAAATATGCTCGATCCAGGAAAAATAGAAAAAGAGGCACGAATGCAAGATTTAAATTCAAACTTATTTGAATTTAATTCAAATGGTTTGAACTAGATCAGGGTTTTAGAAGTGTCCAAAAATGTTGAGATTTTTGGTGGAGCTCGGAAAATGATGAAATAATATTAGCAAGGTTTTGAGGTCAACTCGGAGCAGAAAAGGCATGGGATTTATTTTGCAAGTGGGTTATGGTGATTCCAAAACAATGGAATATTTATTATAGCTCCCTAATAATATTGGGAGGGTATGTTATAAAGAGAAGTCACCCTTCCCTCGATTTAAATGGACCGAAGATCCATGCAATTTATTTAGTTGAGTTTTAAAAAAATAATGATAGGATGGCATGATGACATGATGCAATGCAAAAATAAAAGGGCAGGCACAGAAGAAACACACGGCGAAACCCGGAAACCCTGGAAGGCAACTGAAGCTCCGGTCTTGGGGCGTCACACTGATTCACACCCACGTGCATTTTCTTATGCCAAACTCGAAGATATCTCAGTTAGAAACTTCCTTGGGAGCCAAAATCTCAATGAAACCTTTCACCTTCCCCTCTCCATGCAAGCCCATGATGAGCTGCGACATATCCAGCAAATCACAGCCCATGTTGGTAACCAGGCGGACGAAGTTGAGAAGGATCAGTGGTGCTATGCCTGGGGATCGGATGTCTACACGGCTAAAAATTACTACATATTCTATTTTCGAGATGTGTCTGCTCATAAAGCTTTTAAATGGCTCTGGAAATCTTCGGCCACGATGAAAATCAAAGTCTTTGGGTGGCTGCTTCTCTCTGATCGGCTTAACACAAGGAATATGCTCAAGAGAAGAAGCTATAACATTGGAAACAATTATGGATGCATCCTCTGTGGTAGTAATGATGAGGAAACACTTGAACATGTGATTTTTCACTGCCCATTCAGCAAGTCTTCTTTGGGACACTTTGCATATACACTTTGGGCTACATAAGAAGATAGATTATTTTTGATTCAGGAAGCCAAAACTGCTTGGAACAACCCAATGTTCATGGAGATCTTCCTATATGCCTCCACGGAGCCTGTGGAAAGAAAGGAATAATAAACATTTTCGAGGCATTGCTCCCTCTATCAGCTCTTGGGCAACAAGATTCAGAGAAGACTTCTCTCTCCTTATTTATAGGGCCAAGGAGAGACATAGAGGGTTTATAACTTCTTTCCTAGAGAATTTTGTACATTCGTAGGGTAGTCTTGTACGTTGCTCACACCACTTAATACTCTGTCTTCAATCATGGCCATGGATGTAAGGTTATGATCTTGTAAGTGCTTTTTGATACTTTAATTAATATACACAGTAGGAGCCTCTCCTACTGTTTCAGGTGTCAAAAAAAATATGTTGACAAATGAAAATAATTGGGCACTTCCCGAGCCAGCTCCTGAGCCAATTACTGAGCCTATTCCTAAACCAACTCCGAAGAAGAGAGGTGTTCTATTTCTCAGTCCTGAGGATATGCAAGAAGCAAAGAAATCTATGAAAGAAAAAGGTATTAAAGCTGAAGATGTTAAGAATTTACCTCCAATTGAAGAAATACATGGTCTTAATTTACACTTTGTTGAAGAAACATATCATCTTGACCCATTACCTATTGAAGAACCTCCTGATCCCGATAACCCGACACAGGTAGTAAAGGTAAATTCTCTCTATAGATTTGATGAAGGTGATATTCCTCACTATAAGTCTGCTAGACAATGCTTGGATGAGTTTGATAATTTTATTGTCAAACAAGAAAATTTTAATGCTTATTTTGATAGACAATTGAAATATAATTCCGATATGATTAAACACTTGGGTTATTATATGGCTAATGTTAGATGTGAACTTAAACTCATTAGCCAACATGCTTCTATGGTTACCACTCAAGTAGAACAAGTACTTATGGCTCAAAAAGAATTGCTCGCTGAAATGAATAGTAAGAAAAATGATTATACTGTTAGAGTGGCTACTAGAACTGGTAGAATGATGCAGGAACCTTTGTATCCTGAAGGCCACCCTAAGAGAATTGAGCAAGATTCTCAGAGAAATAATATTGAATCACCTAGTTCTTCTAAAAGGAAGAAAAAGAAAAATGATAGGACTTTGCAAACTTCTAGTGAACCTATTGTTGAACCACCTGATAATCCAAATGATATATCTATTTCTGATGCTGAAACACAATCTGGTAATCAACATGAACCTAGTGAAAATAATAATGATGATGTTCATGATGATTCTCAACCTAGTAATGATAATGAAGCAGAAGTTGAACCTGCTGTTGATCTTGATAACCCACAATCAAAGAATCAACGTTATGATAAGAGAGACTTTGTTGCTAGGAAACATGGTAAAGAAAGAGAACCATGGGTTCAGAAATCCATGCCTTTTCCTCCCAAACCATCCAAGAAAAAGGATGATGACGATTTTGAGCGCTTTGGTACGAAATGATTAGACCTATGTTCTTGCGTATGCAATTAAGCGATGTGCTCAAAACAAATCCTTATGCTAAGTATATGAAGGATATCATTACCAATAAGAGAAAGATACCTAAGCTGAAATTTCCACCATGCTTGCTAATTATACTTTTAAGGGTGGAATACCAAAGAAACTTGGAGATCCAGGAGTACCCACTATACCATGCTCCATTAAAAGAAATTATGTTAAAACTGCTTTATGTGATCTTGGAGCCGGTGTTAGTGTCATGCCACTCTCTTTATACCGTAGACTTGATTTGAATAAGTTGACACCTACTGAAATATCTTTGCAAATTGCTGATAAATCAACTCCTATACCTGTCGGTATTTGTGAGGATGTGCCTGTTGTGGTCGCAAATACTATTTTAACGAACTTTGTTATTCTTGATATTCCCGAGGACGATAGTATGTCAATTATTCTTGGAAGACCTTTTTTGAATACTGCAGGGGCTGTTATTGATTGCAACAAGGGCAATGTCACTTTTCATGTTAATGGTAATGAGCATACGGTACACTTTCTGAGGAAACAACCTCAAGTTTATAGTATCAATTCTATTGGAGAAGTTCCATCGATTATTTTTGGAGGTTTTGAATTTCCTCTTCCTACTGTCAAGAAGAAATATGATATTCTTATTATAGGGATGTGCATATCCCGTTGAGGTATCTTAGTGTTATTCAAAATTTCTCCGGTTCCATGTTTTTCGGAATGAGTTTGTTAACAAGACTTGATCAACCTTGTTAGTGGATTCCTTTTGATGAGCATGAGATGGATGAAACTAGAAGCACAACCTTCTGTACCCTCTTTATACTTTCTGTTATTTAGTTGAAATAAAGTAAAAATAGTATTTTTCTGTCTGTTTCCTGATTTATCCGTGCAATATAAAAATATCCCAAAAATAAAAGTCCTCAGAATGCCATGCCAATTTAATATGATTTTTTTTCAGGAATATTTGAGGATTTACTGTGAAAAAATTACCGCGGGGGAGCTGCCACCTGGCCACGAGGGTGGAGGGCGCGCCCTACACCCCAGGGCGCGCCCCCTGCCTCGTGGGCCCATGCTGGCCCTCCTCCACTTATTCCTGCACCCATCCTCTTCTTCTTCCTACCGCAAACACGAATAACCAGCTCAAACACGAGTTCCAGTCCCCGTTGCTGTGATTTTCGATCTCTTTGCTCAAAGCACCTCTCACAAAACTGCTTGGGGAGATTGTTCCTTGGTATGTGACTCCTCCATTGGTCTAGTTAGTTTTTGTTCTAGTGCTTTATTCATTACAAATTTGTGCTGCATAGGCGACCATGTTCTTGAGCTTGCATGCCAATTTTATATGGTTCCAAGTAGTTCTAATGCATGATAAAAGGCTCTAGGCACTTGTAGGAGTAGTTGCTATCAATTTTATTGAAGTTGGTTCACTTTTGTTTGAAGTTACTAAAAATTTTAGAATTTTTTTCAGAGAAAACAATATGTTTAGGAAGATGTTCCAAGGTGGTTATTCAAGGAAGCAAGGCCCTAGGCTTGCTATGCGCGATGCCGATGAGGAGCCCCCAAGGGACGCTCTTGTGAGGCCCTGTGAATGGCCTTCGGAAAATTTTATGGATCGAGCGGGAATCAAAGAAGAATTTAACGCATATTTGCGTAACACCGGTCTTGTCGACTTCGAGGCAGACAAATGCCCACAGTATCATGATCTCACTAGTTCATTTGTGAGGAGGTTTGAATTTTCATCTTCGCGTAATTCTCCTTCTGTCATGTTTGATCTTTATGACAAATCTTATACCATGGATTTAGAGGATTTTACTCTTGCTTGCAAACTCCCACAATGGGGTAATCTTGTTGATCCACAGTAAATCTGAATTTAGAGACTTTCTTGCTAGTATAACGAGTGGGGAATCTAGAGATATAACGCAAGCCACTATAGGGAGCATTCACTTTCCTTCTATACATTATTTTGCTTTCTTCATCGGTAGGTGTATAAATGCTAAGGATGAAGCATGTCACATGTGTGTCCCTGATCTCAGCATTCTCAGGAGTGCTGTGTTAGGAGACCAATCTTATCATATGGAAGCCATTGTAGCTCGTAGGTTGCATCATAATAGATATAACGGAGATTTCTTTGGAGGAATTTATGCAACCCGCTTAGCTAATTTTCTTGAGATAGACATTCGTGAGGGTGATATGGAGTTACCCCCTACTTATTTAGATTTTGATTCTATGGTTTCCCACCAGATTGTTGAGAGGACTGAATCACCTCTCCAGTATCGACTAATCTTTAACAAATGGCATGTTGTTCGTATTACTCTTCCTGCTCCTGCCTTCTTTGATTCTCAGACAAAAGGAAAATATGTTATTACCAGAGAGGAGGCAGATGAGTACGAGAGGAGAGCAGAGGCGGCTCGACGCCACGCTGCAGATCAGGAGGCGATAGCCACTGCATCACAGTACGACCCCAGCTACACCTATGGGTATCCGCCATGCTATCCCTGGCAATGAACCAACTTAGGCCAAAAGCCTAAGCTTGGGGGAGTACGTATTTCCCACCGACATTACATTTATGTTCACACACGCTCATTGCTAGATGTCAGTGCTCATACTCTTTCACTGTAATATCCATGCTAGTTTATTTTCTTTTCCTTGCTTTCTTCTTGTGCGTTTAATAAACTTTAATTTAAAAAATAGTAGTTGTTTATTCTTCCTGCTGAAGTAGTAATAATTAAAAAGAAAACCCAAAAATATTTCCTGTTCTTCTTTTGCTTGTTGGGAGCTTTCCCGTGTAAATAGTTTTATTTCTTTTCTTTTCTTTGGGTGTCGATAGAAGAAGACCATGATTAAATTGTTGAAGTGGCTCTTATATGCATTATTGTTGATTTAACCAAGAGCCCATATTGCCTTGTCTTCTCCTGCTTATTGAATGCTCGCATGATTCCACTTAGTCCAATGCACGTGCACTCTTATTATTCACATCGATTAGTCGTGCAAGTGAAAGGCAATTATGACGATATATGATGGACTGACTGAGATGGGAAAAGCTGGTATGAACTCGACCTCTCTTGTTTTTGTAAATATGATGAGTTCATCATCCCTGATTCAGCCTATTATGAATAAACATGTTTGCAATGACAATTAGAGATCATAGTTGCTTATGCCATGCTTGATTAGCTATGAGTTATAATGGTTTACCTTGTGTGCCAACATGCTATTAAAATGGTTTTGATGTGGTATGATGTGGTGGTATCCTCCTTTGAATGATTTAAGTGACTTGACTTGGCACGTGTTCACACATGTAATTGAAATAAATCAACATAGCCTTCACGATATTTATGTTCATGGTGGATTATATCCTACTCATCCTTGCATCCAATGTTTATTAATTTTAGTGCATGTTCATGACTGTTGTCGCTCTCTAGTTGGTCGCTTCCCAGTCTTTTGCTAGCCTTCACTTGTACTAAGCGGGAATACTGCTTGTGCATCCAATCCCTTAAACCCCAAAGTTATTCCATATGAGTCCAATATACCTTCCTATATACGGTATCTACCTGCCGTTCCAAGTAAATTTGTATGTGCCAAAATCTAAACCTTCAAATAAACATTTTGTTTTGTATGCTCGAATAGATCATGTATCAACTATGGTTGTCCTTATCTTCCATGTTAGGCGGTTATTCTCAAGAGGAGTGGACTCCGCTCCTCACTCCTGAAGAAAATGGCTGGTCACCGGATGCCCAGTCCCATGCTTTATGCAAACTAAATCAAAATAATTGCAAACAAAACTCCCCACAGGACCTGATGTATGTTGGAGGCACTTGTTGTTTCGAGCAAGCCATGGATTGATGCTTGTTGGTGGAGGGGGAGTATAAACTTTAACATTCTGTTTGGGAACCGCCTATAATGTGTGTAGCATGGAATATATCGCCATCTCTTAGTTGTTATGTTGACAATGAAAGTATACCGCTCAAAATATTATTTATCTCTATTTCAAAATCGAGCTCTGGCACCTCTACAAATCCTCGCTTCCCCTCTGCGAAGGGCCTATCTATTTACTTTTATGTTGAGTCATCACCCTCTTATTAAAAGCACTAGCTGGAGAGCAAGCTGTCATTTGCATGCATTCCTGTTAATTTATATTGGGTATGACTATGACTGGATCTCTTTTACCATGAATTACAATGTCTAGTCAGTCCTTGATCATTAAAGGTGCTATGCATTTACGTTTTGCGGTCTCAGAAAGGGCTAGCGAGATACCATCTTGTTATATCATATTATGATTGTTTTGAGAAAGTGTTGTCATCCGAGATTTATTATTATGGCTCGCTAGTTGATTATGTCATTGATATGAGTAAACATGAGACCCGAGAATTATTGCAAATGTGGTTAGTTGTAATCTTTGCTGAAAACTCCTGAATCTTTGGCTTGACATATTTACAACAACAAGAGCAAACAGAGTTTGTAAAAGTTTTTCTTTTTCTCTTTCAGTTTATCAACTGAATTGCTTGAGGACAAGCAAGGGTTTAAGCTTGGGGGAGTTGATATGTCTCCGTCGTATCTACTTTTCCAAACACTTTTGCCCTTGTTTTGGACTGTAACTTGTATGATTTGAATGTGACTAACCCGGACTGACGCTGTTTTCAGCAGAATTGCCATGATGTTGTTTTATGTGCAGAAAACAAAAGTTCTCGGAATGACCTGAAACTCCACGGAACATCTTTGAAAAAATAATAAAAAATCCTTGCCAAAGATGAAGACCAGGGGGCCCATACCCTGTCCACGAGGGTGGGGGGCGCGCCCCCCTCCTGGGTGCGCCCCCTACCTCGAGGGCCCCCTGGAGACCTTCTGGCGCCAACTCCAACTCTATATATTGGCTTTTGGGGAGAAAAAAATCAGAGAGAAGAAAACATCACGTTTTATGATACGGAGCTGCCGCCAAGCCCTAAAACCTCTCGGGAGGGCTGATCTGGAGTCCGTTCGGGGCTCCGGAGAGGGGGATTCGTCGCCGTCGTCATCATCAACCATCCTCCATCACCAATTTCATGATGCTCACCGCCCTGCGTGAGTAATTCCATCGTAGGCTTGCTGGACGGTGATGGGTTGGATGAGATCTATCATGTAATCGAGTTAGTTTTGTTAGGGTTTGATCCCTAGTATCCATTATGTTCTGAGATTGATGTTGCTATGACTTTGCTGTGCTTAATGCTTGTCACTAGGGCCCGAGTGCCATGATTTCAGATCTGAACCTATTATGTTTTCATGAATATATGTGAGTTCTTGATCCTATCTTGCAAGTCTATAGTCACCTATTATGTGTTATGATCCGACAACCCCGAAGTGACAATAATCGGGATACTTCTCGGTGATGACCATAGTTTGAGGAGTTCATGTATTCACTATGTGCTAATGCTTTGTTCCGGTTGTCTATTAAAAGGAGGACTTAATATCCCTTAGTTTCCATTAGGACCCCGCTGCCACGGGAGGGTAGGACAAAAGATGTCATGCAAGTTCTTTTCCATAAGCACATATGACTATATTCGGAATACATGCCTACATTACATTCATGAATTGGAGCTAGTTCTGTGTCACCCTATGTTATGACTGTTACATGATGAACCGCATCCGACATAATTATCCATCACGGATCCAATGCCTACGAGCTATCCATCTACTCGTTTACGCTTATTTACTTTCCCGTTGCTAGTGTTACAATCACTACAAAATACCAAAAATATTGCTTTTGCTTTCATTACTCTTTTGTTACCGTTACCGCTACTATTATACTACTTTGCTACTAAACACTTTGCTGCAGATATTAAGTTTCCAGGTGTGGCTGAATTGACAACTTAGTTGCTAATACTTGAGAATATTCTTTGGCTCCCCTTGTGTCGAATCAATAAATTTGGTTTGAATACTCTACTCTTGAAAGTTGTTGCGATCCCCTACACTTGTGGGTTATCAGTGGACGACGGCGAGGCCCGGGACGGGAACGACTCCGAGATGGGAAAACGCGGCAGTGGATTCGCAGATTGAGAGGAGGAGAAGGGTTATAACTGGTTCTGTTGTGGCGTGGGGCTGTAGTCTGTGGAGAATAACAGGAGGTGTCAAGGTGTGGAGGGATAGCCTGGGCGGCTGTGGGGTAGCGCTTCATAGCGATGCGTGCTAAGAAGAGCCGCTAGCCGCCGGAGGCCGGACCAGGCGGTCCCGGCGACGCTGGAGGAAGAAGACGAGAGATTGAAGGTGCATGCCGGTCGTTGGATATAAATCCAATGGCTGTGGATGACACAATCATTTGTTGACCAAGTTGACAACGCCTGCGTGAAACTTCGACCTATTGGCCCACATGTCACCGCAAAAATGTGGCATATATTTAACCCATGTTTTCTAGAATGTACAGTCCATTTGCTGGGCTGGGTGAACAAATAATTTCGCGTCAATCAGGCCCATTTATATTTTCTAAGAAATCCCAGCCCATTTGCACTTCCTTGAAATACACGTATTAGGTGGGCTCATTATATAGATAATGTTATGTTAGGAGTAATTAATATAAAAGAATAATCCGGAGAGGCACATTATATATATATATATATATATATATATATATATATATAATTAAGAAATTAGCGAGTTATTGCTCAAATAAAAATGAGCGTTATTATTAAATTGGTCCTTCAAAATCTTACTTAGCTTTTGTACGCAATCACCAGGATTTTCCTTGCCTGTGAGTCAAAAACAACCAGGATTTTTCTTTAAACATTTACTTTTATAAGTTAATAACACGTGGGATGTTTTTATAATGTATATATAAGTCTGTATAAAATATACGATAATAGTAACAATATAAATATATATGTGGTTAGAAGGGAAAACATAAATTGGACACAACATTACTTTTATAAGAGACCTGCTTTTATACCCCACAGTAGGCATACTAACAAGTTCACACACAAATACAACAGAAAAGGTAAACATTCATATCAAACTCAGGTTCACAGGACACGTTCATATTCATAGCCAACATTCACTATCAAGAACTCAAAAGATTCATATATACACAAGCTCAGCATATCTATGCATCCAAATGATTGATAGATCACACGACAATATTCATACATAATTCACAATAAGATTCAGATATACACATGTTCAGTATGTTTATGCATCCAAATGATTGAGATCACAACCAATATGATCCTTGGACGAACTTTAATTACCTAGGGTACAGACTGGTAAATGGTGTTCAATCGGAGGTACTTCTTGCTAAAATTAGTTCTTGTACGAGTAAACTTTCGAGTACATAAGAGGCAACACAGACAATCTGAACTTTGCTTGTAGGTTTATCCTCAAATAGTGGCCTCGTCGAGGAGGTTTTAGAAACTTGGCCACTACTATCATCCAACTAGTTTCTTGGCTCATCTTGGTCCTCAGATCTGCCAAAATTCTACATTGCGTAGCGAGAAAGCGGTGATTGAGAAAATGAACCAACCAAATTTATTGTGCAGTTCAACTGAAATGGAGCATCATTGGCGTGCAGACTGATTAAGTGCCAGATGAATATACGCGTCAACCAGCTTGTCTGGAATCTTTAGACTCCATGCCATATATTTCCCTACCATATGTGTCGATAACCAAAAGGCACAAGTTGGGACCAAAGACTGGACTGCATTTTTCTGGGCTATGCACCAAGCAATATTTTTGGCGTTCACTCTCCTAATACTTGGAGTTTGACAATTGGTTGATGCCGTTGATACTCGAATGAATATAGGCACTTCTTGTCTACATCGATGCTTGTCTGAGTGAACTTTGGAGTACATAGCAGCAGCATAAGTACCTGTCCATCTGATCATTTTGTGCAGTTCTACTGAAATCACCGGATGTAATGATTTGCCTGCGAGTTCAGGCTCCAAATTACTCTATGAAATCGGCAAATAGTAGCACAATACCAAATTACCAATACATATGACAGGCACAATAATCAGGATAAATACCAGTACCAACATGTGTGAGGTAGCATATCAATTACTATTTCCTTTGACTGGAAGCCGAGATAAGCCAAGCGACTGATAGCAAAGGAAGAAAGCAAGCGGAGATTAGCGACTGACAGGAAAGGGTGGAAGCTGTCGAGGCAATGAAGCACCCAAAGTTTTTGTGCAGTTCCACCAAAATCGAGCAAACCTGTTGGCACATATATTGAGAGAGTGAGATTACTGTAATAGTGGGACTAGTTGATGAAACATATACTAACAAATAGAAGCACCCTCATTATCTTAATGGGTAAAGTTAGCAACATAGTAGTCTTGCTTAAAGAGAGGTATTAGTTTATTTAATCAGTGCCAATTATCTCAACTCAACACTCAAAGCATTGTCATTTATCATAGGTTGCAAAACTTAAAAGTGCAAAGACAAAGGTGTTTCTCATGACAGTAGCATGATATAAATAGAGATGACAGCAAACTAATATGGATGAAGGCCTTAGGCCCGTACCAACCTGAGAAAAAAGCTTGTTCATGTAGTCCCATAAGAGATGATTGTCGGATTTCGGGTTTGGGCAGACCCTTGAGGTTCGAACACTGGGGTGCGCGCGGAGATCTTTCCCCTACCAGCTCATGCGTGAACGGTTAGCAAGGGATCTAAACTACGAATGATGAACAACACAGAGACACGAGGTTTATACTAGTTCGGGCCACCATTGTGGTGTAATACCCTACTCTAGTTTGTGGTGTGGTGGATTGCCTTAGGGGGCTGATGATGAAGAGTACAAAGGAAGAACAGCCTCGTGAGGGGCTGTTCTTGAGCTGGTGTGATGAACTGCTTGGGGGAGTTCAGTCGCCTCTCTCTCTATCTCTGGGGGGTTCGACTTTTCTCCAGTCTCTCTCCTCTCTTTGTGGTGGCTAGTCCTATTTATAGAGGGAGGCCCTGGGCCTCTTCCCAAATAATGAGCGGGAAGGGCGCCAACAATTGGCCATTTTGAAGGGGAACATCTAGTACACTTATCCTGACTAAAGTTGGTCTTGGCTGCCAAAGGCTCGGCAGTGGACGCCGTCACAGGCTCCACGATGACCTCCATCATGCCGCTCTGCTGGTCTTGGTCTTGTTGTGCGAAGCAGTAACCTTTGCACGATGCCTTGGCTGTGCTTGCCTCCTTTGCACCAAAGGGAAATGAGGACCTTTGCAGACGGGCCGACGCCCGCCTAAGCGCCCTTTGGCCTTGATCGTCATGGCTTGCGTCCACGGGGCACCCTCGTGAGGTACCCTGCCTTGATCTCTCTGCCTCCTCGCGAGCCTGCTGACGAGGCTGCTCCCGAGGAAGGTTCACTGTCGTCCGCCCATGAGGCTTGGCCCCTCGCGAGGGTCTTGAGCTTGAGCTGATGAAGCTGGGCCGCGCTGGTCCCCCACTCGAGCCACGCCGCAGGCCGCAGGCAGGCAAGTCTGGGGACCCCCGTTCCCAGAACGCCGACAGTAGCCTCCGGGCCCAAGGCGCGCCCGGACTTGACTTAGGAGAGAAGCGAAGGGGCAAGTGCGAAGCACCGCGGGCCCCAACAGCCTGCGGCCTTGGGCGCCGCATGGCGACGGGTTGGTCGTGGGCGTCTCCGCTTCCGCACGACACCTCGGCAACCGCATGACTGGACAAGTCCCTGCATGCAGAAATGGGTCATGATTACCTGTGATCGTGCAGGCCGACGGTTGTCCTCCCCCGGCTATAAGTACGGAACGGCGCAAGCCGTTCAGTCCATCCTCTTGCTACTCCTTTCTCTCCATGGCTCCGCCGAAGAGGTTCTCGGCCGCGGAGAAGGGGAAGGCTCGCCAGGTTGGGCCTGACTCTCCCCCGGCCAAGCGCGGTCGAGGCCGCCCTCGCAAGCATCATGTGGCTCCCGTAGTGGCTTCCCGTGGTCGTGGGGGTGATCCCCTGCGCGGAGATGGGCGCCAAGTTGTCGATGGGGGGGGGGGGGCCGTGACCGCGCGGCCCCCTAGGCCGCGCTTCCACTCGGCGGAGGTACTGCCGGAGTTTGTCGTGTGGTCGGTGGAGCCAACCAGCACCTGGCTCCAGCTTCCCCGCTTCTTCTTAGGTGAACTTCTGGCTGGCGCTTCGGGCGGCCTCTAGCTTCAGGCGGACGGTTGTTGCAGCCGGGCCTCCTGGGCTTCGCTGGAGGTTTCCGTCGCCGGGAATGTGGCCCTGACTCGCGGCTGGCAAACGTTTGCCCGCGCGCGTGGCCTGAGCCGGCGGTGCACCCTGCACTTCAAGTTCGACGGTGACGCCACCCTATACGTGAAGGTGTTCGGAGAAGACGATCGCCGTGCCGGGTGCTGCCTCGAAGATGATGACCGCGGCCGTGGACCCAGCCCAGGCGATGATCGGGATGAAGATGACAGCAGGCGCGTCCTTCGGACAGCAGCTCCTCCAGCGGTGGCCGCGACCAACCCCCGTGCCGTCGCGCCCGCCTGAAGGGAGGTAGCGGGTCAGCCCGCCGTCGCGCCTCGATGAAGCATGAGGTGTGGTCTGGCTGAGCTCCGGAGGCAGTGCGAGCCTTCGCCGTGAGTTGGCGCCGAGCAAGTGGTGCCTATTTTGTTTTTCTCCCTTCCCTGCAAAGAGAAAGTAGTGTAGGGCCCCGTGGGGGCGTGCTGAACTGTTGCTGTTAATTACCATGTTGTTCCCGCTATTTCTGTGCTATGCTTTTGTGCCGCATGCCCGCGCGTAGAAATTACTTGGCTCTGGGGGACCTGCCGCGGTCTTCGCTTCCCGAGGCCGAGGCCTCGTCGAACGCTTCATGTCCTGCAAGTATTAGTCAGGAGGGGTAGCTTCCGGCCTCGGTTGTGGAGGCGACCGACCCAGGTCCTGTGTTCGCGTCGCGATGCCCGTGGGGCACGGACTGGGAGGGGTGCTCCTGTAGTGGATCCGGATAGGAAAACCTCAACGATAAGGGCAGAAAACGCTCGCGAGGGTGCCCGCGCTGCTCCCTCGCGAGACTTGCGCGAGAGAAACCGAGGCAGGAGAACGAAAAAGACAAAGAGTCACAAGCCAAAGACGGCAACAACTTCAATAAAACTTCAAATAGGAATGAACAAGCCAACTGCAGAAAGGAAATGAAAAAGCGGCGTCCGGCACCTAATCTAGTCTTCAACGTCTTCTCACCAGCGCGGAGCTAAGTTCTGCCACTAGGCGTGGGAGGGAGCCCCAGGGCCTGAGGCCGGCGCTCCTGAGACTCCGGGGCGTGTACAGCCCCAACTCATTATTACATGAGAGTGTCACGGGCGGCGAGCTTCACAGGCATTGGCCTTCTTCACAGGCTCCGGGCCTTTCTCGGGGAAATGAATTTCACAGGCGTTGGCCTTCTTCACAGGCCTTTCTCAGGAAAACGGGCTTCACAGGCGTTTGCCTTCTTCCACGAGCTCGGGCCTTTCTCGAGAAGCAGGCTTCACATGCGTTTGCCTTCTTCATAGGCTCCAGGCCTTTCTCAGGAAAACGGGCTTCACAGGCGTTCGCCTTCTTCACAGGCTCCGGGCCTTTCTCAGGAAAACGGGCTTCACAGGCGTTTGCCTTCTTCACAGGCTCCTGGCCTTTCTCAGGAAAACGGGCTTCGCAGGCGTTTGCCTTCTTCACAGGCTCCGGGCCTTTCTTCAAGGGTACAACTTCCGGAGGTGTTGGATGTTCCACGCGTTTGGGATGGGCACCCCCCTCCTGAGTCTCCAAGTGTGCGGGCCGGGCACAGAAACATGAACAACCTTGAGCGGGCCCTCCCACATGGGGAGAAAGCTTATGCAACCCTTCCCCTGGAGAGGACCCGTCGAAGCACGAGGTCCCCTACCTCAAGAGTCACAGGGGCGGATGTTGCGGCGGTGGTACCGCCCATAGCGCCTGTTGATACCTTGCGCTTTCATGGCCTTGCGCCTCTCGACGATGTTCCTCCCCCAGCACGAGATCCGTCCCCGCATGGCGCCATGCTACGCCTTGTCGAACGCCAGGACCCATGCGGAGCGACGCTTGACCTCGTGAGGGAGGACAACTTCTGCTCCGTAGACGAGGAAGAACGGGGTCTCGCCAGTCGGCTTGGTCGCGGTCGTGCGGATGGACCACAGCACAGACTGGAGCTCGTCGTGCCAGCCCCTGCCGCAGACCTCCAGCTTCTTTTTGAAGGTCCTGGTTTTGAGGCCCTTCAGGAACTCCGTGTTGGCTCGCTGGGCCTGGCCGTTGCTTTGGGGGTGCGCCACCGAAGCATAGCATATCTGCGTTCCAAGGTTAGCACAGTACGTTTTGAAGAGATTGCTGGTGAACTGCGAACCGTTGTCGGTGATGATGCGGTTAGGCACCCCAAACCGGCTCACGAGGCCCCTGATGAACTTGACCGCAGAGCCCGCTGGGATGGTGCGGACAGCTTCCACCTCAGCCCACTTGGTGAAGTTGTCCACGGCGACGTAGAGGTAGCGATAGCCCCCTGGCGCCCGAGGGAATGAGCCCAGAATGTCCAGCCTCCAAACTACGAACGGCCATGAGAGGGGTATAGTTTGCAGGCCTCCCGCCGGCTGATGGATCTGCTTGGCTTGAAATTGGTAGGCCTCGCAAGCCTTTACCAGCTCAACTGCGTCGCTGAGCGCTGTGGGCCAGTAGAACCCGCTGCGGAACGCCTTGCCAATGACGGTTCGCGATGATGTGTGGTGCCCACAGTCTCCGCAGTGTATGTCTTCCAGTAATTCCTTCCCTTGCTCTCTGGGAATGCAGCGTAGGGACACGTCATTCGGCCGCCTCCGGTAAAGCTCTCCATCCCCGATGCAGTAGGCCGTGGCTTGCCACGCCACACGCTCCGCCTCCTCCTCCTTCTCCGGCAGGGTCCCTTGTATTAAGTATCTCTTGAGCTCTGTGATCCAGCACCCCTCCTGAGGTTCCAACGCCAGGAGCAGGCGTGTTCACGAGGCAGACGCAGGCCGGGGCTCCCGAGGCAGGCGGATGGGGGAGCTCCTCCTGAGGTTGTGCCGCGCTTGATAGTGATGGTGCCGCTGAGGGCCTAAAGTGTCGTTCTTCAAAGACGCCAGGCTCCTGAGGCAGCCGCCTGGACACCCTTTTGGCAATGTCATCTTCCTCTTGATTGGTGCCGCATGGCACATGCTGCAGCTCCAGTCCCCAGAACTATTTCTCCATCCTGCGAACCTCCGCGAGGTAGGCTTCCATGTGCTTGTCCTTCGGCTCGTATATCTTGTTGGAGAAGTTGATGAGTAGTTGTGAATCGCCCTTGATGATGATGCGCTTTACCCCCAAAGTGATTGTGGCTCTCAGGCCGGCTATCAGGGCTTCATATTCTGCTATGTTGTTGGAGTCCTTTTCCCCATGCTGGAAACAGGGCTGCACGGCGTAATAGAGCTTGTCCTGAGTAGGGGATACGAGCACTACACCGGCCCCCGCGCCATGTCGGGAGAATGCCCCGTCGAAGTACATGACCCAGCCGTCCGGTGCCTCACTCCCCGGAGAAAGCGATCAGTCTTCGCCTGCTTCGAGGCCGGGTGCCTCCGTCCATTCTGCTACAAAATCTGCCAATGCGGCCCCCTTGACGACTCTGGTTGTGCTGAATTCTAGCTGAAATGCATGCAGTTCGATGTTCCACTCGGCGACTCTTCCAACTGAGTTGGGGCTCCTGAGCACCCTCTCCAGAGGGTATGCCGAGACGACCTTGATGGGATGACCTTGGAAGTAGTGCCGCAGTTTGCGTGAGGCTACAAATAGCGCGAGGAGGAGTTTTTGGGGCATGGGGTACCGCGCCCTCGCATCCCGTAGCACCGTGCTGACAAAGTACACCCGGTGCTCGACGAGAGTAGGAGTACTGATGAGGCCCGTGCCCTTTGGAGGGTTTGACGCCTCCTGAGTCGACGGAGCCCCCAGCGCCTGGCTGCCTGACGCGGCCTCTTTGACCCTAGGGGCATCTTCCTGCTGAGGTTGGTTTCCGTCCGCTGAGGCCGTGACCTTCGCGAGGCCTTCTTGGTCTTGCGCCGCCACGGCCAGGGCCGTGGCCGGCGTGATGCAGCCCTGATCTGGCGCTCTTCCCGAACCGCCACTAGGGCTGCGCTGGCGGAGTAGGGTGTGGCTGCGAGGTAGAGCACCAGGGGCTCAAGTGGGCGTGGCGTGACCATCACAGGAGGGCTGGTAAGGTACCTCTTGAGTTATTGGAATTCCTTGTCGGCCTCTTCAGTCCATTCAAAGGGTCCCTTCTTCTTCATCAGCTTGAAGAATGGCAGTGCTCGTTCCCCAGCTTGGAGATGAAACGTCCTAGCGCGGTTACGCGCCCGGTGAGTTTCTGCATTTCTCTGAGGGTCTTTGGTGGGCTCATGTCTTCGACTGCTTTGACCTTTTTCAGGTTGGCCTCGATGCCCCTATGGGACACGAGGAAACCCAGGAGCTTGCTCGAGGGGACTCCGAATACGCACTTCTCCGGGTTGAGCCGTAGATCCACTTTATCAAGGATTGCGAAGGTTTCTTCCAAGTCCTGTATCAGGGTTTTTGCCTCCCGAGACTTCACCACAATGTCATCGACGTACGCCTCAGCATTCCTCCCAAGCTGTTGGCCCGGTCACGATGTGCATCGCCCGCTGAAAGGTTAACGCCTGCGTTGTGCAACCCAAAGCGGCATGCGGTATAGCGATACACTCCGCCGCGGGTCGGGAAAGCCATTTTTCCACGTCTTCCACCGCCATCTTGATTTGGTGATAGCACGAGAAGACATCCGAGGAAGCCTGACAGGTCACACTCAGCGGTGGAGTCGATGATCTGGTCGATCACGAGGCGGAAACGGATCCTGTGGGCAGGCCTTGTTGAGGTTGGTGAAGTCGACACACATACGTTCCTTTCCCCCTTTCTTTGCCACGACAACTGGGTTGGCCAGCCAATCCGGGTAGCGGGCCTCGCGAATAACCCCTGCTGCTTCTAGCTTGCGGGTCTCTTGGACGATGAAAGCTTGTTTCTATGTGAATTTGTCGCCTGCCTTTACGCTTCACGGGGCGCAGATTGGGGCACACGTTGAGGTGATGCTCAATCACGCCCCTCGGGACCCCTGCCAACTGATCAGGTCCCCAAGCGAACACCTTCTTGTTTGCGCGCAGGAACTTCACCAAGGCCTCCTCCTGCTCGGGCTCGAGGTTCGCACCTATGGTGAAGGTGGCGTCAGTGGACCCGTCCTCGCTGACTGGTACCTGCTTGGTTTCCGCCTTGTTTTGAGTGAATAGCTGCTTCTTCTTGGACGGCGCAGCCCCCTTGGGCTCGAGGCGGCAGTCTTTGGCGGGCCGTGCGCTTGGCCATATGAAAACAAGCTCAAGCGCCTGCGGTGCATCTCCGGTGATTCCCGACACGGTAAGGGCCCGCTGCTCCGGGCATCTTCATGAGGTTGTCTGCCGGGTGAGTTGCTGCCATGAACCGGGCCAAGGCGGGTAGCCGAGGATGGCGTTGTAGGGGAGGTCGATGAAGCGATGTCGAAGTCGACCAGCTCCGTCACGGTAGTTGTCATGGTGCCGAAGGTCACCGGGAGGCGGATTTGTCCTGTGGAGGCGGTGGAACCGGCTCCGACTCTGAAAAAGGCCTGCTGGGCTGGAGCCGCTCTGGCGGCACATGGAGGAGGCTAAAGGCCTCCACAGAGAGCACGTTGAGGCCGGCTCCGCCGTTGATGAGGGCCCTGGTGACTGCCACTTCGCAGATGGTGGGGGTGCACAGCATTGGAAGCGCTCCCGACCCGGCGGGGTTGGAGGGGTGGTCGTCCGAGTTGAAGAGTAGGTCGACCTCGGGCGCCACCCAGCCCGTCGGGGCTCCCTGGTGCTTGGAGGCGGCGGTGATCTGGCGAGAAAACGGTTTGACGTGGCAGCTCGAAGGTGGCACCAGTGAGCCGCCCAGGAGAGCTGAGACGACCGGGGGCGTCCACCCGGCGCGATGGGTGAGGTAGAGGTCGCACAGCTCCCCCCAACAGACCTGCTGCTCGTTCCCCGCCGGTCCGGTGGCGGCGTTGGCGGCATGCAACAGGGAACAACGGGGGCCTCCGCCGGCGGTAGCCGTCTGGGCGACTCGAGCGGCGTGAGCAGCCCGGCGCTCGGTGCGAGCTCGGCAAGCGTCAGCCATGGACACGACGGAAGATCACACACGACCAGCGGAAGAAAGATTCTGGCGCTCCCCTACCTGGCGCACAAAATGTCGGATTTCGGGTTCAGGCAGACCCTTGAGGTTCGAACACTGGGGTGCGCGCAGAGATCTTTCCTCTACCAGCTCATGCGTGAACGGTTAGCGAGGGATCCAAACTACGAAAGATGAACAACATAGAGACACGAGGTTTATACTAGTTCGGGCCACCATTGTGGTGTAATACCCTACTCTAGTTTGGGGTGTGGTGGATTGCCTCAGGGGGCTGATGATGAAGAGTACAAAGGAAGAACAGCCTCGTGAGGGGCTGTTCTTGAGCTGGTGCGATGAACGGCTTGGGGGAGTTCAGTCGCCTCTCTCTCTATCTCTGGGGGTTCGACTTATCTCCAGTCTCTCTCCTCTCTTTGTGGTGGCTAGTCCTATTTATAGAGGGAGGCCCTGGGCCTCTTCCCAAATAATGAGCAGGAAGGGCGCCAACAATTGGCCATTTTGAAGGGGAACATCTAGTACACTTATCCTGACTAAAGTTGGTCTTGGCTGCCAAAGGCTCGACGGTGACACCGTCACAGGCTCCACGATGACCTCCATCCTGCCGCTCTGCTGGTCTTGGTCTTGTTGCACCGGCGGTAACCTTTGCTGATGCCTTGGCTGTGCTTGCCTCCTTTGCACCAAAGGGAAATGAGGGACACTTCTTGTGGCGCCGCCCTTGGCGCCCACAGCCTTGATCGTCATGGCTTGTGTCACAGGGCACCCTCGTGAGGTACCCTGCCTTGATCTCTCCGCCTCCTCGTGAGCCTGCCTGACGAGGCTGCTCCTGAGGAAGGTTCCTGTCGTCCGCCTCGCGAGGCTTGGCCCCTCATGAGGATCTTGAGCTTGAGCTGATGAAGCTGGGCTGCGCTGGGCCCCCACTCGAGCCACGCCGCAGGCCGCAAGCAGGCAAGTCTGGGGACCCCCGTTCCCAGAATGCCGACAATGATAAAGCACTCACTGGAATCACACAATAGTATATATTTTTGTGCACTTCAAATGTATGGTTGAAATCACTTTTGTTTACCAGTGCTGAGATTATATCGAAAGATTATCAAGAACTTCCAACAGAGTTAAAGCCTTTGGGTGGGATACAGTTCATTGTATTGTCTTGTGTAGTTCCACTAAAATGTATGATTGGCACAACATGATCCCTGTTTGCACAAGTAGGAACAAGGTGAAACCTTTATTAGCTCAGTGAGAAAGGATATGAATACATTAGCATATTACTCAAACAGTAGCATCAAATTCATGATGGACAATACGCAAAACATTGCCTCATTGAACCAATGGCAATAAATTGACATGCAAAACAATAGCACTATTATGTCATGACACTAATAATATTCCCTCCCTGCTCCACCACATGATTCACCTCCATAGACAAACATTCACACGTACATGATTCAGCATAGGGTCCTACTAAAGATTTGTTTAACTCCAACGGGAAAATTAGGCAATAATAAATTAGTGGTACTTAAGTACTCCTAATTAATTAAGTGAGACAGCAGAAGTGGAAGGGCTCCTGGAGGATCGTCTCATATGTAAGGTAGTCGTTGCGGAGCCCTTGAATGGCCTCGGTGAGGCCTCAACTTCAACAAAATCGCCTTAACCTTTGTTTATTCTCCTTCTTCTTCCTCCTCTTCATGCTCTATTTCTCTTTCTAATCACCAGCTGGTGAAACTGAGTACATGATTGGCCTTCTAATTCAGAATTGGTTTTGTCAGTGAGGGAGTACAAGTGTACTAGTAAAAAAGAGCATTATTTTCTCATGGCAGTCGGAAAATAGAGATGAACACAAGCATTAAATATCATACTTACCTAAAGGAAGGTTATGGCGCCAATATGGATGATGAGGATTGGAACACAGATCTCCCCTTGTGCAGTTCCACCAAAATGAACCAACTGTTCCATTCTGACATTCCAGTTAAACAACACAAAAGTCACTTCTTTTAAGAAGAGTTTTGTGCAATGCACCAAAAGGTCACAACAGCAACCAGGTGAATTGGATATCCCTGTTTGCACAAAAAGGCACAGAGGAAACAGTCAGATTCTCAAACAATTACAGGCAAAAACATTTGGCTAAACTTATCAGAGTCTCAAACAATTACAGGCAAAAGCAGTGGCGTGGCTTCATTTTTACCAGGGACATTATATTAAGAACAACTAAGGCTGCGTTCGGTTCACAGGTTTGGTGCAGGATTTTCGTAGGAACACAATTCGTACGGTGTTCTTTCCCCTCCAACCGTTTGGAACACGGGAAAGGTGAATAGTGTTTCATAGGAAAGCTGGTCTGGTAGTACTTATTCCATAGGATTAGAAACATCCATGCGCTGATCATTTTTTGAGCGGAAGCCCGAGGCAGGCGCTCGCTGCCATGCATTAGACAGGATGATGTGTTGTGTTTGCCGGAATAAAAAAATCAACCTATGTGTGGTACGTGAGGTGAGGACAAGAGTAGTCACTGTGCAGCTGAATAAACAAATAGCATCTCATCCTGCCAAGCATGCTACTCTAAAAAAACAAATCTGTACATTTCGTAGTCCATCGAACACATTCTCTTGAGAGTTTCCTCCGGTTCGCTGTTCCATAGTTTTATACCTACATTCCTTTCCTATTCTTCTATTTTCATCAAGATCTATGTTTTCTGCCCCTTTATTCCGACCGGAGACTAAATATTTGGTATAAGGGCATGGGACAGTGGGTGCACCAAAGATGCGGCACCATGTACGTAAACATGGGCATAAAGTGGTGATTCATAGTTTGTTGCCCTGAGAAACAAACATCCAAGAAACATATCTGGGTTGGTCCCATTTTTGTTCACTCTAGCCACCTACTCCTTTGTGTATAGCAAATCTAGTCCTGGTCATACAACTATGTATAGCGTTACCCCTATATTTCCCTTTTCGACCAAGAGACCGGTTGGATGACCAGTCTGTACTACTTTCACCCCCTTTCCTTCCTGTTTGTACCAAGTCCGATGTACAACTAAATTCCCCCAACCCCACTTTATTTCTTGTTTGAACCAAGTACTCCCTCTATCCGGAATTACTTGTCATCAAAATGGATGTGTCTAGAACTAAAATACATATAGATACATCCATTTCAATGACAAGTATTTTTGGACGGAGGGAGTACAAGATTCGACTCCATGAAGTAGCTTTACCTCTAACAATAGAAGAACAAAAAATAGGTGACGTTGGACCATCCGATCGAGAGGGGCTGAGAGGTAGAAAAAGATGCACATGCAGCGACGTAGCGAGCTAGGGAACTAGAGCTAAGGCGGTTTCGAATGAAGATATACCTGAAGGTCATCGGGATGTGGACAGGTGGGCGGCAGGAGGCCGGATCCGCCCACGGGCAACGCAGCAGAAGGATCGGAAGGACCTCCAGCGCCGGCGCTTGGCGAGAGATAATAGTGCGGCCCGGCGGTGGGTCTCCTCCTCGCTGTCGACAGCGGCCTAAGCGCTGCCCTCCTCCCCTTCACCGGCGGAGGGGATACGTCCGGATCTGTAACCAGCGGTGAGGATAGAAAGCCAGTGTTTTTGAAGGGAGAAAGACAGTGTTACTACCCCTATCTTGTTTAGATCTGGAGAGGATGAGAGTATGTGAATAGAGCAACCCTAGCAAGCAAGCACGGAGGCTCCGACCTATATATAAGTAGTGGGGTAGTTTTCCTTTTTCACTCCATCAAAACAATCGTTTAAAATTGTGTACTACTACATGCCAGGTCGCGGTTTTTTTAGTTGTTGATTGTTTTTTGAGATAGCTACCCGCTTGTTCCAAGTGGTGTTGCGATGTGCCAGGTCGCACTTTGTATCGTTCAAGTCTAGTACTACAAGTCCGTCCAACAACCACCCCCTCGTAAAAATTGTGAACAAGCCCGCGGTTAAAATTAGCGGAAACGTGGGTTGCCCCAACATGCATTATTATTTATATTTTCTACTCCCTCCGTTCCTTAATATAAGTCTTTTTTACTAGCCACACCTAAGACAAGAATTTTTTTATTAGCAGTGAACCCCACATGCCATAGACACAAAAATTGTGGCAAGATTCCCTTAGGCAAGCCAAAGTGTGTCTAACAATTTGAGCAACTCAGGTTAGGCAAGTGTGGGAAAAATAATGTGGCAACATAAGACAAACATAGTCACAATCCAAACAGCCCCGTAATTTTTTGTGACATGCATGAAAATTTGTTTAGTTAAATTTATAGTCAAAATTTGGCAAGGTGCATCAAATCAACACATTCAAGTATCAAAAGGAAAGTCACGGCATGCATGCATGCGTTGTACTCCCTCCGTTTCCAAATATAAGTCTTTTTAGAGATTGCAACAAGTGACTACATACGAAGCAGAATATGTATACTCCTACATACAAAGTAGCCCATTTGAAATGTGTAAAAAGACTTTTATCGAGTGCAGTGCTTTGATGTGTCGCGTCAACTCGTACAAGGCCGAGAAATTTTATTACTACGTCGCCATCTCCCTCGCGGACTGAGCTCCGGTGCCTTAACTGCACCTGCCTTTGGCTGCATGACAGGAGGGCCAACCACCTGTTGGGCCCACCTGTCATAA
Organism: Aegilops bicornis; assembly: GCA_021605145.1. Taxonomy (NCBI): domain Eukaryota; kingdom Viridiplantae; phylum Streptophyta; class Magnoliopsida; order Poales; family Poaceae; genus Aegilops; species Aegilops bicornis. The sequence goes on from CM038669.1 coordinate 523,398,354, forward strand.
ACATAAAGCGGGGAAGCGATAAGTAAACTTCGCTACACGTTATCCCTCCCGCACGAGGTGGACGGACATGCAGTGGATTCAATACTGTAGAAGTAGGAGTAGCATCATTGTTCGTCTTCTCGAAGAGGCAAACGCTCGCGTGGTGCGGTTCCTTGGAGCACGCATATACTAGCCAGGCTCTTGCATGAGACAAAATTGCTACTCCCTCCTTTCCGGTTTATAGTGCTCAATTCAAAAATCTCACCAATCAATGTAGCTGGTGAGTGGTGGAATACAATTTGTAGTTTTGCAAAAGCACCTAATTAATGCTCTTGTTTTCCTCAAAAAATTATGTTTACCAATGCATTAATTGCAATGCATGCATGCATGCATAAAGTACATGCATTGGTCAAATTTCTCTTAATACTTGCATGCAATGATTTAATGCACCTTGGAATCTGAAAATGTGATGGAAAACAACCAAATTGAGCCTTATAAAATGGAAACATAAAATTTTGAGATAATCCCTATAAACCGGAAAGGAGGGAGTATTGTTTAACAATTAAACTCCATTATCCATTGGTTGATACTCATTCTGCATAGGTCTACGCGCTTAGCACCGTTTCCTCCTGGGGTCACCAATGTTTATTTGCTAATTAATAGCATTGCATGCAATGAACTAGCCATTGCAAGTCATTAAAAGCATGCACACCTCTCATCTCTTATTGGTTGATATGTCAAGAAACAAGAAACAAGGTAGAAGTTAATGCACCGCGCCTAACTGTTTCGGGACTATTTAGTTTTCGTAAGATGACTTACACACCTAGACGGAGGGAGTAGTATAGACCTGTAAATCGGAAAGGAGTATTTTCCTTTCTAGAGATTTTAACAAGTGACTAGACTACACCGTGTGCAGTACCCCCTCCCTTCCGGTTTATAGGGCTCAAATCTCAAATCTCATGAACCAAGGCATTTTGCGATTGGAGAAATGTATCTCGTACTTTACAAAACTACCCTAATTAAACTCATGCACTAATTACGTAGTTCTCTCGTTTTCCTCTCCGCCTTGGTCGCGGTGCACAATATTGAGCACTCCTATATGACTAACCGCTCTATCTACATGCGGGACATTTCAAAGCATCCGGGCCCGCGTGCCATCCACCAAATCACAGCGAGGTGCTACAGTCGAGACTCACCTGTGACCCCGGTGTGGCTGTCATGACCCGTCATATCACAAAACCCACACCTTTACCAGCAGTGGTAAGGTGGCCTCCAAGTTGGACTGGACGAAGCAACCATCATTTCACTGGAACGCTCGTTCAAGCCCTTTCTTCCCTTTCTTAAAGAAAACCTCACTCCAGGCTACTCACTTCTGCCATTTTTCTTCCGCATCGGCGAAGGAAAGGTGGGCAAATCAGTTATCTTTGCTATATTTTCATTCCAAGAATCTTATTTTTTCGAATCACCGACCGAATATCACATCCTATTCTTTTACCCTTTTAAATTTGATTGTGGTTTCCTTTAGATTTCATTTTTTTTGTCAGTTAATTGATGGATCACGGAGCACTAGGCAAAGAGTTGCGGCGGACAACCCACCGGAGACAAGCGATCTCCGTGAAGCGAAAGCACCGACCAACGAGTTGACCATGATGGCGGGCCAACCCATGGAGACGAAGAACTCCAAGAAACAAGCACTGGCCCAAGAGTTGAGGACGTTGGCGGACGAACTCCTCAAGCAGTATTCCCCTGGCAAGGTGATGGCCCCCATCAAGGACGAGGAGATGGCCCCCGGAGGGATGAGATCCCCCAGTGAGCTACACAAGGTAAAAAATAATGGCTTATTACCATAGTTGTGGTTTTTGATTATTTGCAATGTGCTTGCTAATATGTTAGGGTTGTGCAGGTACCGGTGGACGTCCTTGATGATTGCGATGTCGTGGCCCGTCCTGTTGGCATCTCCCCGGAGATCGATTCCGATGCCGCTATCCATCCTGTGGACATCGCCCCAGAGATCGATTCTGATGTCGCGGTCAGTCCTGAGGACATCGCCCCAGAAATCGATGCCCATGCCGCTGTCCGTGCTGTGGTCTTTGCCCGAGAGATCGATGATAAGAAATAGTTGGTCGCGCTAATCCTTCAGGGTAGTTTGCATTGCCCCGTGTTTAATTACCAGAACGATGCGTGTTATCAAACCATCTTAGGGCTAGTGCACTGTCTTGTGTGGGCGGATCTTGCTACTTTTGTTTGATAGTGAATCATGCGAACCCTCTCCGAGTTATGGAAACAGATGTATCCTCACCAGCTTTTGATGTAATATATGGCATGCTTAGATGTAAGTTTGAACTGTTTATCATATCAGCGGGGCTTGTTTGATCATTCTTGGTGTTAGTAGGCTAGCTCTTTATGCGAGCTATAGCACTTGCAAAACACTCACCGAAGAGAAATGTTGGGGCTGATGAGCTCGTGGTACGCTTATACTTATCCCTCGTCGATCGACCAATAGCCCTAGCTCCTAAAATTGTAGGCTTAGCGATCGATCAGACAATAGTCGACATACATTCATGCCTCATTTGGTTCATAGGGTAGGAAAATCGTAGCAAAAGTATAGAGAGCGTGCAACACAAAATCATAGCGGTCTTGAGACGTACTCCCTCTGTTCCAAAATAGATGACCTAGGCGGGCTAGTTTGGCCTAGTGGGTTTCAGTGATATGACGTGGTACAGTGCCGTCCATTCTTCGCGTGTGGTAGCAGTATTGCGGGTATAGTAAGTTTTCTTGAAGAAGCGGAATTCAACGAAGTCATGATGGTTCCTTCATCCGAACAACTTAAAGTGGGAAAGGTTGGGCCTGCAATACGACCGGGGTAGACCAGGATAATTTTGTGCATGGCAGGTGGACCAGGATGGTCGACGTCCCATGTGTCGGCGAATGAAAGTATTCTTTCCGATATAGAGGACGAGCAACGAGTATTCATTGTTTATTTTTGATGAAAGCTATTATCTCCACTGTTACAACGGAGGAGTGTGAAACACGGTAGCCCAGTGAACTTGGCATGTGCACCACTCCCTCCTTCCTCATGTAATGCCCAGGTTACAACTTTTTCTCACTTTCTCTCTATCTATTTCCTCTCTAATGTTTTTACCTTTCTTTTTTTTAAGACACAATTGTTTTTATGCCTTTTTTAGAATTATTTTTTATACCTAGGAGCACGTGTAGAGACGGGCTCTTGCAGAGCCCACTCCTTGACTTTGTCAATGCCTCTCTCTCCTCATGCATGCATGCGGCGGGAAGCTGGCGTCTTGAGGGGCCAGGGTGGTGAGAGCGGGCTCCGGAAGCGGTCCAGACTCCAGCATGGCCCACCTCACATTATCACCATATATTTCTTGGAGTCCGTGCATGGCGGGTGGGCGATCTCTTCTCCCTCCCCCGTTTCTCTGTTCTCAGCCGACGCCCGCCGAGCGATTAGATTTCGGCTATCGACAGTTTATTCAATTACGGTCCCACATGTCAGTGAAACTGCAAGACAACGCGTGTCCCCTCTGGTGAGCGACGTGCGAGCCGGACTGTCGGGGTAGAGACGTGTACGAGTCGTAAGTGTTCCGCCTTTTCCTTTAGAACTGACGAAGCGTAACATTTTCGCGCGATCGATCGATAGAAATCCAGAACAAAGTGACGAGGGCGGTGCTTTCCCGCTCGTTAGGCGGGCTAGTTCGAGTGATATGACGTGCTACAGTGCCGTCCACTTGCTCCATTTTTATGTAAGCAAGAGTTTACACTCTTATGTGGGAGGAGTGCGAAACACCGCAGATCTGATTTTGATCGAGGATAACTGTTCCCTGCCAAATAATGGAGGATTGTTAGTGATTATAGCATGATAGTTAGGGCATCTCCGGTATTTGGCCCACAAATTTACACCGGCATCTGTCCGGGGACACTGATGGATGCCATCCGATGCTGCCCGCATACCTTTCGACAACTATATGAACTAATCGGATGAAATTCGCGCAAACAAAGCAAATTTCAAATTGACCGGATGAAATTCATTACATTTCGAGAACTTTTCCTATAAACTGGATGAAATTCATTACATATTTCGCACAAACCGTACTAAAACCTCATCGTAAACCTAATCTAAGCGATTGCGGGCCCCGACCACCATGTCCGCCATGAACCCGAGAAAATCGGCCATTGCCTTTGCCTCCTCCTTATCCGCCTTGATAACCTCCTCCTCCGGAGCACAAGGTTATGAAGGTTTTACGCCTCCGTCGCCATCAAGCGGCTAATCGGCCGCCGATTTTTATCCCACTAAGCTTGGCATCGACTGAGTGGAGGAGCGGTGGCCTTCCTAGGACCAGAGCGGTGGCGACCTCCGTGTACTACTCTTCCTCGCTGTCGGCTGCGCCCGCGCACGCGCGCAAGCTTCATGGTCGTGGCGGCAGAGGGCGGCCGGGGGGGGGGGGAGCCGGCGATCTCCTTCGTCTGCTCCTGTGAGAGTACGTCCAAGAGAGCTCTGGAGCGTGCCTAGAGCGGAGCCACTGATGTCCTTCGTCTGCTCCTGCGACAGTACGTCCAAGAAATCTTTGGAGTGCCCGGAGGCCATGGTTGGAGTGGTGCCAACAAAAGGAAGGGACTGGAGGAGAATGAGTGTGGGTCTTTGGCTATGGCTGGGAGCTGGGGCTCAAGTTAATATAGCGGGCGAATGGCAATGAGCCGCGGCAGACGGATGGACGGCTGGCAGCGGAGTAGGTTCGTCGGTAGCCGTGGTGTCATTAACACGGAGCAATCGCTTGCACCGGGATGCCGTGCGGGTGGAGCTCTCTCGGCCGGCGCGCTGCTGCAATGCCGGCGCCAGTGAGAGGTCGCATTGGGCGTGAATGCGGACGCTGCTTCAGTGATTTAGCCGCAGGTGCGTTGTCTCACTAACATGTGGGCCCAACGGGCATCAGGCACGCATGTCAGTGACACACCAACTGCACCTGCAGTTAAGGATGGTGAATGCGGCATTAACGTTCTGGAGAGACGGTGATCGTTTCAGGCAGGAAGCACTCACTAGCGATGGAAGGGGTTTCGGTAGGCCAGGGCGGTCAGACGCTGGCGTGGTGGTAAAATGTGAACTCATGGATGACAAGCCTTTGAAGCGTATGCGGCACATATTGACAACAAGACGTCCATGCAACCGCTCTTGTCGCCAGCTAGCATTCGATGACCACCATTAGACACCACACAACAATACATAACTTATGAATAATGGACGAATCGATCAGACACACACTTGTGTGCAGTGGCACTATGATCGGTTGCTCACGATAGTACATACTCCACACCATAGTACCCTCTCTAGCTAGGATGTTTTATAGATTGTCGTTGTGATGGACGATATACATGAGCAAGGCGCCGAGTCACGAGTATGACCGTTGGTGTTGAGCCAGGTGAATACATGCTCGGTGTTCGTGGAGGCCTCCAGCAAACGTCTAAACAGTAATGTCACATACGCATAATTTTGGTTTTTATTTCTTTCTTCACTGATAGGTAGGCCCACATAGATAGATAGATAAAGAACACGAGCCGATGAGGCGCATGCGGACTGTTTGGTAGTCAACCGGACAAATCTGAGCTATCTGTTGAGCCGATGACCGTATAATCACCATATCTCGTATACAATGATCAAAGTGAGCTATCAAGACAAGTTCGATGACCGCCAATGCATTTGACTCGGTAATAAATGACCAGGATTGAAGGGGAATCCAAATTTGCTTCGTCTTACATCCTTGAGCTCTTAACAAACCAATGCACTATACGGTTGTTCGCCACTCCACCCCGTAGCTCTCACCAAGCGTCGTTCATGCCACCACGCCGCACACTAACGGTAAGGCAGCGATGGCATGCCGCCGCCGAGTTCCTCGCCGCCCATGACCGCACACAAAATGGTAGGGAAGCGATGGCATCCCCCGTGCCGAGTTCATCGCCGCTCGCGACCTCACAACTATGTGGGAGGAATTTGAAGATGCCAAGGCCGAATGGGCGGTAGAGCAAGAAAGCGGCCAAAGCCGCCTGAGAGGAAGCGAAAAAGTCGAAAGCACTCAAGACAAGAGAGGCCCTCCGCCGCCAAGAAAGAAAAGGACGCCTGCTACTGCCTTGAGAGGTTAGCGGAGATCCAAGCAACGTGGGGTGTCGCCGACAAAGCCGGGAAGGAGAACGACGGCTGGCCAGCATGTGAGAAGTAGTAGTACTAGTAGTTAGTGTGTGTGTACGTATGCAGTACGAGCATGTACCAATACTAGTACTAGTTACTACTGTAGTTTTTAGAGCAAATTACCAGTACATTAGCCTAGACTAAATGGAAAAATTCCTATCCTAAGCATCAAATGGCATCTCTTTCTCTATAGGAATTGAGATGCATGTCATCTCACTTCCTATGATTTTCATATTCCTATCCTATGAACGAAAGGAGGCCTCTGTTGGAGTAACTACTGTAGCTAGCAGCACTGCTGGTACAGTAGTTTTCTTCAAGAAGCGGAATTCAACAAAGTCATGATGGTTGCAACTTCAAAGTGGGAGGTGGGCCTGTGATTTGACGGCTCATTAGTCATTGTTACTGCGGCGCGACGACCTGGGTTACTCCCTTGGATTTCTGCATGCATGGCAAGTGGACCAAGATGGTCGACGTCCCACATGTTGTCGAACGGAAGTATTCTTTCCGATATCGAGGAGCAAGGAAACCGCGTGGTATAGTATCACTGCTGATTGGTTCGCAAAAAAAAGTATCACTGCCGATTTATAATTATTTTTTATTTACGATGAATGCTAGCGTTCCAACTCTTCTGACGAAGGGTGCCAAACACGACGCGTCTTTGGATGTCCCACACATCAGCGAAAGAGTGGGACATGAACAGCGTGGTAGAGCCCAAACAGAAAAAACAGCGTTGTAGAGCGTCTCCACTTCTTCCACTTACGGGTCGGAGACCACACGTAGTAGTACTTAGTGGTATGAACGCTACAAAGTGCGACCTGGAGAGAAAGACACGTCTAGTTGGAAGGTCTCGGGGCATACACGTAAACAAATATAAAAGTTAATATGTGCCTCCAACTAATATAGTAGTAGTAGAGTACTTAGGCACGTATTCCATAACATCACCGTGCATTGCACGTACAACATTTAGTGGTAGTACGTAGTAAGAGACAAATGCCGCCTAAGAGTTCCCTTCTCGACCTACTTTTGGGTTTTTGGTAGTGTATGGAGGGTGCATGAGTCCACACTAGTTTAGCACAAATACACTAGAAGCATGCATGAAAAGAGCATGCATGAAGAGGGGTGTTGAGTTGAGCATGCATGAAGAGGGAACAACTATGTTGAGTCGAGAACGCAACCAAACACACCCTATATGCCATGCATGTTCATACCATTTGTGCCTTTCTACTTCACTTACTGCGCTACATTACTCAGGTTCGTACATCCACTCCTGGGTACATGTCCGTCTCGTAGTTCCAGTCCCACGTGTTCTTCATATAGATGGAATGATCCTTGCATAACACGTGCACTTTGATGTCTCACGTGATGGCAAAAGGATGAACAAAGCTCATGTAAAAAAATAGAGTGGAAGAACATAGATTTCAGACGACCGAGAAGGAGCAAGGAATCTCGTGGTGGAGCGTCTGCACTCATAACATTTAATATTATTCAGCGATATAAAATTAACCAATCATCTCCACAATGGACTAGAAGAAATCTGAAACACGACAGCCCAGTGAAGTAACAACATACTAGTACATGGCTAACTCACGCTAAAACCATATTTCTTGGCTTACGTGCGACACCTCTCTCTAGAAATCCACAAGCTAGTATTGCTTCTCCCACCTCGTCTCTATCAAAGTGCGGGGGCTGGCGTTCTGCCGTCTATTGAGGTCGGTTAACTATCACATGTTAGCGACATGCCATGAGCATTCTAAAAAATTCCTTTCACGTTCCGTTTTCAAAAAGAAAAAATCCTTTCACGTGCGAATTTGCTGTATGCTTTGAGCAACTTGCATGTCCTATCTTGCTCTGTTTGATACTCTAACTTAGCTAGAGGTTAGACTAACTCATGACTAACCCTGAACTAACTGTAGCCAAAGAGGTGTTTGGGTGACAGGGTTAGATTGACAATAAATTCACTTCATGGAGAGAGAAAAGTGATTTTTCAGTGGTCCCAATGAGAACTATCTTCAGTTAGCACCTCTTAGGTGGGATAGTTTTTTTTGGTGGGTTCGGTGCAACTTGCTCCAATTTAAACCCTCATGCTTGGATACTTTAGGGCTATTTGAGCCCCAACTAGCTCAAACTAACTCCAATCCATGGATCCAAACAGGGCCTATAGCCAGTCTCGATCTGGGCGATCGCGTGCCGAGGAAGCGGCGCTCTCTCGGCCGTCGCGCCACTTCAAAGCCGGGCGCCCGGTGAGAGGTCGCCTCCGCTCTGGCGGGCATTAATCTGACAGCGCTCGAGCGACACTGACCATTTCATGCGGGAAGCGCGCGCTGGCAAGGAAGTATATTATTTTGAACCGTTACAGGTGTAGTACTGGTAGTTTGCAAAACTACTCAATTATTGCACTCAGTTTCCTAAGAAATTCTGGTAAAAAACGTTACTCCACAGCCCTCTTCCCTTCTCCTTCCTCTTCCACCGCCCGTGCATGTCTGCGGGAAGCGACCGGTCAACCCTTATATAGGAGTGCTAGCACAAAAAGATGCATGCATGACCACTAAAATTTCCATATTAAAGCGCCGCTCCGGCGGGAGTATGGCGTATGTTGTTACCTTGGCCGACCCATGGCTGCAGGCGGCGACCGAAGAAGAGGCGGCGGGAGGGGAATGAATGAACTACTGTTTGGGTTCGCCTTCCGGCTTAAAAAATGCGCAGCATCACGTGTACCAGGTGCACAAATTATGTAACATACTGTTATGCCTTAAGTGGGCGTCACGTAACTGGTGTGTGTGTGAGAGAGAGATTTTGAGAGACAGAGTGCGTGTGTGCGACTCTACTCTTTGGACATGTACTCAACCTTTCCATCGGGATATAAGTATAATGGTATTTACTTTAGCTAGTGATTTACGTGGCCATGTTAACGTGGTTGTGTCAAAAAAATGTCACTTCCTGCTCGTGAGTTTTGTTATATAATTACAAGCAAGATTCTCATGCATTGCACGGAACATCAATATGCATTTTTTTACAAAACACCTGTTGTGATTGACCATGCAGGAGTAATCCCATGTGTAAAAACTAATGATATCTCGAGAATTTTATTGGAAAACTGGTATCTCGAGAATGTCATCGAAAAAATGAAAGATGAGACATAAGGCGAGGAGGAGTGGAGCGTGGTGGTGGTGGTGGTCGGAATGAGCGGAGGCATGGGGATGGGCCGGTGTCGGCCGGTGGCGTGACCACCATGCATGCTAGATCGAGGACTTATTCCTTTTTTAATTGCTGAGCAATGAGGTTCTTGGGAGATAATGATGTGGAGAGGTGCGGGTATCTTTTGTAAAATTATCATAGTTTGCTTTCTATCCGTCAGATATAGATCATACGGTCTGTATTACAAGATGGCAGGCACACCATCATCGCCAACTCGTTTTTTTATATGGGTACAGATGATAAGTTTGCTGACTACTAAAGTAAAGTGGAATTTGTCCATGTTATGCAAGTAAATAAAGGTGATTGTTTATCATACGGGTAAGGTTGGATGAAGGGTGGTAGGAACAAATGCTCCGCCTAGAGCATGTGTGTGAGATGGAGTCTTAGTGTGTGTGTGGGGTGTGTGTGTGTGTGTGAGAGAGAGAGAGTGTGAGAGAGAGGAGAAAGAGATGGAGTCTTAGTTTGTGTGTGTGAGAGAGAGAGAGAGAGAGATGGAGTCTAAGTGTGTGTGGGAGGGGGGGTGCATGCGTGTATGTGTGTGTGTGTGAGAGAGATGGAGTCTTAGTGTGTGTGGGGGGGGTGTGCGTGTGTGCGTGCGTGCGTGCGTGTGTGTGTGTGCGTGCGTGTGTGTGTGTCGCGGGGTCCTCTGTGGCGGATGTAATTTAAGTGTGCATGGCTTCATCATAGAGAGGTGATGTGTATGGCAGAGGCCACCAACGATGGGGTGCGAGAGAGAAAATGCCCGTAGAGAGGGAAGAGAAGGTGTGTGCGCGTGAGAGGAGTCGACATCGAGAGAACGTGTTTGTTCGAGAGACACCGAGGAAGACTACTATATATCGATGGTGCATATGTAGGCGGGAATTAAACAAAGGAATGGTCTTATTGGTTTCGGGGATATAGGGGAAGAGTGGGAGGCGGGGGGGTAGCTAGAAGGAGATTGTTAAGTGTGAGTGTGTGTTTTACCCATCCAGGTGGAAGTTATGTGCACAAAAGAGGAGAACGATTCGATGTGGCGTTAGGATTGAGGGTAATTAACTACGTATGGAGACATAGAGACCTTGAACGTGCATGTGTGAGAGGTATACATGTATACGTGGGATGTGTGTGTGTGTCTTGTGCATGATCGAGATAAAAGAAAGAAGACATAAGTCATAAGATCAACGACATGGGAGAGACGGATTGGTATGACAATATGCATGCATGTGAGAATGCAGGGAAGAAGGCCCGACAATTGAGCACGTGTTTTTGTCTTTAAGAGATAGTGGCGTGGGCTAGAGCATGCATCTATGGTGATCAGAGCGGGTGAGGCGCAACGATTGTGCAAAAGAGATCAACCTATAAATGCATATGTATGGAGAGACATATATAGTGTGGGTGATAGGAAGCAAGACTCCGTGCGAGAAAGAAATGTTGACGGAGAAACTACAGATAGATACAGAGATGGAGATGCGAGCTAGAGGGACATCCGCTAGTTTGGGTGTTGGAGATGACCGTCGGGTGGTTCAAAGGGTGAAGTTATATATGTGTGTGAGAGGGCACTTGACTGCATGTAGAGAGAAACATATGTAGTGTGCATGATAGGAATCAAGAGTCGTATGCGAGAAAGAAGGTTGATGGAGAAATAGATAAATAGAAAGATAAAGATGCTAGCTAGTGTGCGTTAGAGATAGGAGTCGAGTGGATCAGAAGGCTGGGTTATGTGTGTGGGTGTAAGAGAGATAGAGAGAGGGTGCATGTGAGTCACATACAAACAGATATCAGAGAGAAATGAGATCCAGAGAGACGGAGTTTTGTGTCTGCGAGAGAGAAAGATATTTCACAACAAGAGTGATAGCTAGAGAGACATATGAGGGAACACGAGATATCTCTAGGGAGAGAGGGTGTGTGTGAGCGACATACAAGAGAACAATGGAGAAATATGAGACCCTGGGAGAGAGAGTTTGTGTTCGTGTGTGAGAAAGAGATATTGAAGAGGAAGCGTCATAGGTTCTCATATCTAAGGAGCAAAAGACATCTCTGTATGAGGGGTGTGCGAGTGGCACACATGGGAATAATAGAGAGAAATGAGACCCCGTGAGACAAAGTTTTGTGTCTGTGTGAGAGAAAGAGATTCCACATGGAGAATCATAGTTAGAGACACATAGCAGGGAGCGAGATATACTTAGAGAGAGATAGAGTGATGAAGGTCGAGGGAGAGAGTACCGTCAGTGTGTTATGAAGATAAAAGATCATTGTCGACATACATGTAGCACGAGAGATACCTGAGAGACGATGAACACATATAGGTCCAGAGAGATAGTCCTATATAAGCATGAGTCATAGCTATATGAGACGAATATCTGGATTAAAGGGATTCAAATATTTAAATTGGAGATCACGACATCGATAATATCATAACGCAAATTGGTGTATCAAACATGCATATTCATTTGAATTTGGGCACACGTGTAATGTTATATAGTTTATCAATATTGGTGATCCATAGATTCTTCAATTACAAACAATGCATGGTTTATATGCAATTAATGTCTAAACGGGATTACACTATATGTTGCGTGTGTGAAACACATTATACATGTTTGAGAAGTTAAAAAACCCGCATGAAACACACATTAATTGGAGACAGTTAGCGAGGAATGCATACATTGGATTTCAACATAAAGTGGTTTCAAATATTTGGAAATCCAAATTGATGGATACAACCTTATGAATCTGAGATCATGCCATTTGTAAACAATATTTATGTATAAATGGTGTTCTGCTTTTGAAAGTATATATAAAAAAATGATGTATATAGAATGTAATTCCAATTGAAAATGGATCCCGCCCGAAAAAAAATCTCTACTCTTATAAAAAACCGAGTTGGTGATGATGGTGTGCCTGCCATCCTGCAATATGGATCGTCTGATCTATATCTGACGGATAGAAAGCAAACTATGACAATTTTTCTAAAAGATACCCACACCCCTCTCCACATTTGCAGATCAGGACTTCCCTCGTTCATCTTCGTCTCCCACAAGATAAACAACTCGTATAAATGCATCTTGAGGTTCCATGCAACGCATGGGCCTCTTGCTAGTAGAATACAAACGGGATTCGAATTGAGTTGGCACGGTAAACGTGCACTCTACAAAATTTGAACGAAGCGGGGAAAGTCAAGGTAACCACCCAAAACCAAAATCTGCGAGATGGAAATCACTACTGCCTATCCCTGCCACGCAAAGCCTATCTGCTGGATTTCTATAGGTTTCTATAGGGGTAGGTTTGTAATTTCACCCAAACATGACGTAACCACCTCTCACCCGGAATCATACACGGCGGGCGCCAAAACACAGTGTGTCCTCGGCCGAAATCGACTCCCTCCCCGATTCATATTCATACACGGTGAGCGCCAAAAACAAACTCTCGTCGGCAAATATTCGGTGTATGCGAGATTACCGTCCTATCCCCAACCGACTAATGTTGTTGTGATGTAGTAGAAATTTGAAGCGGGGGCTAAGTTTGTAAATTTCCTCGCATTTGAGACAAGCGCGCCCTGAATACATGGTTCCCCCCTTCCTCTCTACCTCCCTTTTGCCCATTCGTACTGCGTGGGCGCCAAAACACCCACTCCACCCCACCCTCCTCCGTCCGTTGCCGTCCGCCACCCCATCCACCGCCGTCCTCCTCCACCATGCCGGAGCTGATACCCCGACGCCGCCGTCCATTACAAGAGATCGACCTCTCTCATCCACGCTTTCGGACCAGGATCCTTGCATCCCGTCCTCTCGCTTCATACCCGCCGTCATCCACATTGCCGGCGCCGCTCCTACGACCGTCTCGTCCAACGCGCCCCGCCGCCATCGTCTACCCTCCTAGATCTGCTTCCACGCCACCGAAAGCGATCGCTACTGCAGCACCGTCAAATTCTCAGCAGATGCGTACACGGCGCCACACCATAGGCGGTACTCTTTCGTATCTGCTCAACTTATTTATCGCAGCAAGAAAATAGATCGCCACTGCTTTACTCTGATTTCTTCTCTTGGTTGCAAAGTTGCCTTTGTCCGGTTTGCACCTTCAGATCCGCCATGGCACGCACAACACTATACTCCCAATGCTTATGGTTTTCCCCTTTTATATTCCACACTAGTTAAATCATAGTAGACTAAATTTCAAAATTGGGTCAGCTGATTTTTCAGAGCTCGCCGGAGTTCGCCGGTGCGATCGAAGGGCCTCGGGTGGTTGTGGGGCCTCACGGAACAAAGAAAACTCGACGCGGGTGGGGTTGGGGCATGGGTGGGGGTGGGGGTGGCGGAGGAACACAGGCGGTGGGGGCCGGTGGTCCGGTCGGCGGCCCGTGCGGTGTTCTGTATGGGAAGAATCAGAGACGAGGAAGAAGAAGGGTTAGGAGACGTAGGATCTTCATCCAACCGCCTGAAATGGTCGAGAGACATATGGGAGTTGCATTCTTAATGCGCTCTGGTTCATCATGTGTGGGCACTGCGCAACCAACATTTTATTATCCAAAATATGCTTGCTCTTCTTTACCATGTTCGATAGAGCTGGCCTGTACGTGATCGATAGGCTTTCAATTACTAGCGGCAATACAACACCGTATTTTCAAGACAGTTCCACTTTCCCAATTTATATATCGTGGTTATGGTGTACCCCTGTTATGTACTCTATGATCTGCCTAGTTGCTGTGTGCTCTTGTTATCATGGTTTGGAAATAAACTCTCTATACAGTATATTATGAACCTATCATCCGCCAAATTTATCCTTACTTTTGGAGCCTATTTTTTGTGTACTTGTGCCAGATTATATAAATGCATGCACCATATTACAGCACACATGAGCTCTCTCATCAGAATCCAGTGATAGCACATAAGTGTTTACAGGGGCGCCCCTATATTAGAATATCATCTGCATTACAAAGATAATCTCACAACTATTTATGTTTTCATGGTTCTCAGATATTATAAGCAATTACAGTGAATATCAGAATCCGCGCATCAGAAGAATATTGTGGAACAGTGCAATGACTTACAAAATTGGCACCAAGGCATTGAGTGCCATTCTGGAAGCAATGAAACTCGTACGCTCCCCACCTGTTGATTCTTGTTCGTAATATGATCCTAATGACTATTCTGACCTCGAGGAGTCAAAGGTAGATGGCCTGTCCTGTTCACCCATCAAGGTGCTTGTTCTAATTTGGCAAGGTTTTATTGATTGCACGTATCTTGCATAAGGTGTCTTGCATTTCTTCTACTTTGTTGCACCGCCATCTACTTAGTTTACTCATCATATAACTCGAGATGCCATGCCCATCCATTATCAATACATATTCCATCTGTCATCATACCATGTTTTTCCACTCAAATGTTGTTCTTGTGCATCAGACATCAAAAAGAAAGTGGGTGATTGCAGAACCTGAAGGAGCACCAACAAAGTCCTTGAAAAACATGGTGGTGCCAGAGAAATCAGACAGCGCCCCACTTATATTGGCTATACAACCAGTGACACAAAACATAAGACCGACTCCAGCAGACTGTACCCATACTTCACTGGCCACACCACTAGCCCCACCACACAGGACCTGCACTCCAAAGAAAAGGTATACCGATTTCATTTGCCATAGCACCAAATTGCACTACGTAAAAATCCCTCCGGCAAAAAAATCTGACCAAGTCCACCGTCGAAGACCTATCCCAACCGCAGAGACGGCCAATTCCTGCAGATTGGAACCCCATTCCATTTATTCCCAGTTTAAAGACAATTCTTTCAATGTTGTTAGGGACTACGTGCATATATTCCCATCATGGGAAGATTATAGTGAAGACAAACACCATTTTCACATCTTCCTGTCCAACTTACGTGTAAGTGCTATTATTCATGGTTATTATTTATCTGTTTTCTGCTGATCGAACACATCAATGATTTACATTACATTGTTGTAACTAGGCGAGGGTCAATCTGGATAGTCATGAAGAGCAAAGCTTGCTTGTGCTTTTCAAGGAAGCATTGCAGCAGTATCGGTGTTACCTGAGGAAATCACTTTGATGGCAAGTCTATAAACGAATTTCCGGTGAAGTCTCCTGTGCTAAATTTAGAAGACATTGAATGGAAAAACCTTGTTATGCACCTTTGGTCTCGTTCGGGATGAGGTAACCGCCTATGAAATCACATGACAATTTGAACTTCTACTTTTCCGCATGTGCCTTACGTATCTTTTTGCAGGAAATCTGCTCGAAGAAGAATTCGGTTTGAAAAGAACTGACGAGGATATCGCAAATATGCTGCCCGTTGCTTTGCTCTTGTTAGTACCTGTTGTCCTGTATCACTGTACTTGCATACATACCTGGTTCATTATGTGACAGCAGTATGCATGATAGCTTGCTTATCAATTGTTCGCTCCAAATTATCTGATCTGTATGCATGGTTACACTAGTGTAGAATATATCCAATGCCAATGAATTTTTTTAGCTCTGCATTGTTCTTGTAAGTACATGTTATCCTTTATCAGTGTACTTATATTGACAGGTAGTTGTTCATGTACCATCACTCTACAACTTATTTTCCTTTGCCCTCCATTTTCTACACATCAGATCTATATTTACTCTTACCATAAGGTTGGTACTGAAGAAGTCTAGCTGTGCATTGCTCTTGGCTGTGCCTTTTGCCTGTATCGCTGCACACACATTTATAGCTACTTGGTTATGTAGCATCACTCTTCATCTTATCTTAAATATTCTCCATTTTTTCGTATATTATCACATCTATATTTACTCTTAACAAAATGTAGAATAAAGGCAATGCTTATGAAGAAGATTATGTGCTAAACTTCTTGAATTGCCCCCATCGGCATGGACAAGGGCTTTATAGAGCACCTGTCTTCAACAATAATGTAAGTTTGTCCTTCTCAAGCCTTCAAACTTTGTTGTGTATATTTGGTTAGGCATGGTACTAGCAGTTGTTTATTTTTGGTGTTTGCATCAAATTGCATGTTTAAAGTTTATTATGTACATAAACAAAAGTTTGTCCTTCTCAATTTAAATTTTCAGTTGTACAACCAAGTTCCTTCTTCATACCATGTAAATTAAACTATACTGAGCAAGTGATCTTCTTTTGCCTTTGCATGTATATACATTCTTCATCCGTAATCCAGTGGTGTGGTGAACCTACCCACTACAGCACAATGTCATATTCTGCAATGTCTTAACTATGAACAATGTCATATCATTCTACTATTATTTAAACCATCTCTTTATTTTCCTATCTGAAATGGGATAAATTGACAGCATACTAACCACTGATACTTACGAGTTCTTGATCTGTAATCTAGTGGTGTCGTGAAGCTGCCAACTCCTTCACAATGTCATTTCCTGCCATGTCTTGACCTGAACAATACCATATTGTGTTAATGCAATTTTAAGCTGTGTCACTTTATTAAATCGAAGAAATGTGATGAATTGTGAGCACCGATACTTTTATGTGCAAAACACTGTCATCCGTCTGCTTGTTTATCTTTCAGAGTGAGGAAGATATAAGTGTTGAACAAGCCTTGATCTCATCAT
Source organism: Aegilops bicornis (assembly GCA_021605145.1). Lineage (NCBI taxonomy): Eukaryota > Viridiplantae > Streptophyta > Magnoliopsida > Poales > Poaceae > Aegilops > Aegilops bicornis. The sequence continues at coordinate 523,415,274 of CM038669.1, forward strand.
CTTGCTCACCGCTTCTTATACCGCAGCTCCCCGATGAGGGCTAACCTTTGTTGAACTCTATTGAAGTGCTGTCGGTTTTGTATATTATTTTGTCGGCGTGTTTATTTACACTGGTGGCGATCTTTGATGCCCAGTGTATGTAATCTGCTGTCTGCTTGTGCTTTATTATCATAGTGGCGAACTTTGATGCCCAGTGGATGTAATATGTAGTAATTTCTTTATTGTATAGTCTAGGTTTTTTCTTATTCACAATGCTGCAGTTATTTTACTATATATATATCCTGTCTTCGCAGTAAACCGGCCAAACCGTAAAATTACAGTACATAATCGGGCCGTCATGCAATCACGATGTCTGATCCGCATCATGGGCCCCGTCAAACTGGCCCACTAGTAGATTCGGGCCTTTAATAGGCCGAGTAACCCCCGGCCCTCTTTTCGCAAGAAAACTCAATGGGCTTTTAGGAGGCTGAGAAGTAGGTTGGGCCTGAAACGTGCCGAATAGCTCACGGGCCGGCAGCAGCCCGAAATGGACCCGGCCCATGATTGTGCAAATTAATTCACGGGCTTTTAACAGGCCAAAGTTGTCATGGTCCTTGTTTGGCCCAATCAGATATCCGCTGCGAGCAGGCCGGATGCAAACCAGGCCGTAGTTAGGCCCACTATATGACGGGCTTTTAATAGGCTGAAATGTTAAACGGGCCCTTAACAGGCCGAAACTAATATCAGGCCAAAGTACTAAATGGGCCTTTAGCAAGTGGGCCCAAATGCATAGCGTCCAGTTAACGGGCCGAATCTGATATGGGCCATAATTGAGCCCAAAGCCTCTTAAAGGGCCGGACCTGATCTGGGCCGTGATTTGGCCCAGAAAGTGGGAGGCTTTTAACGGGCCGGATCTTATATGGGCCATTATTAGGCCCGGAACGTGGCAGGCCATTAATGGACCGGATCAAATATGGGTCGGCATTTGGCCCAAAACATGGCAGCCAGTTAATGGGCCGGCCTACTAGGGTCCTCATAATCTTGTGGGCCTCTGGTGGGCCGCCCATTAATGTCGGAGAAATCTCGTGGGCCTTTAGCTGGGCTGGCCCATTATGATCCGCAAGAATTTTGTGGGCCTTTACCTGGGCCGGCCCATTATGGCACACAAAAATCTTGTGGGCTTTTACCTGGGCTGGCCTATTATGGCCCGTGAAATCTTGTGGGCCTTTAGCTGGGCCAGCCCATTATGGTCTGCAAAATCTCATGGGCCTTTAGCTGGGCCGGCCCATTATGGTCCGCAAAATCTTGTGGGCCTTTAGTTGGGCCGGCCCATTTAAACTTGATGGGCCGTGCCACGTGTCGACGTATCATAGGCGCCTCCTGTCCAATGAGTGGATGATATATGTCCCAACGATGAGCCGACACGTGTTTCCTCCAGCCAATGATGATTTTACACGTGGAAAATCCCCATTGGTCGGGGCTGTTAACGGGTTATCGGATCCAAAACCCGACCCGATAGCTTAACGATGTTCCGTTAAGGTGGATGCCACGTGTCGGTCACCCTTGACGAAAGCACTTCTGTGACGCGCGATTTATCGTCATGGAAGTGGACACTTCCGTGATGATAATTTTCGTATTGTCATGGAACACTTGTACGACAAAGATGTGTATGACTATCTTGATTCTGTCATAAATTTGTCATGGATGTACATGCATGACAAAAAACGCGAACTACTGTGACAAACACGTATCATCACGGAAGTGTATTTTTTTGTAGTGTATTTTGATGGGGGCTCACAATCATAAAATATTTCCAAGATAGTGTACTTGCATGTGAAAGTTCTCTTCCTTCTACTAATCATTCATGAATTGCTTGTATGACCAATATTGTGATTGTCAAGCTTCAAAAGATTTCACTTTCTAAACCCAATGTGAAGGTACTACTCGGCATGATATAATTTCAACTTCATGATATTCAATTCATTCAACAATTTACTCATAGGATATAAGTGAAGCACAAGAGTAAATGATAAACTACTCCAAAAAGATATAAGTGAAGATCAAGCGAGTAGTTGAGTAAAGGGGTAGCTAATTGAGGACTCTCTATTATTTAAAAAATTTAGATCTAAGTATTTTATTAAAACATCAAGCAAAAAAAACAAAATGACATTCCAAGAATAGCACACATCATGTGAAGAAGCAAAAACTTAGGCTCAACCAATACTAACCGATAATCGTTGAAGAAGAAAGGTGGGATGCCTACCGGGGCATCCCCAAGCTTAGATGCTTGAGAATTATTGGAATGTTAACTTGGGATGCCTTGGGCATCCCCAAGCTTGAGCTCTTGTGTCTTCTTCGTTCCTCTCATATCATGGTTTTCCTTAATCTCAAAAACATCATCCACACCAAACTCAACAAGAACTCGTGAGATAAATTAGTATAAACCAATGCAAAAACCTTATCATTCTCTAATATAGCAAATCACAAAAATTATTATTCAACATTGCATACTAAATGCCTCTGCATATTTAATACTCCTATCCTTGAATAGAATCATTAAACAAGCAAACATATGCAAACAATGCAAACATGACAGCAATCTGCCAAAACAGTACAGTCTGTAAAGAATGTAAGAGTATCAATACTTCCCTAACTCCAAAAGTTATGAACATTTACCACACTGTAGAAAATTTATTAGAGCTTATTATGCAAAAAGTTTCAACATTTTATCACATTCTGACTTTTCTAGGGAATTTTTGCAACAACGATAAACTTTCTGTTTTCAAACAGTAACTCGTATACTTACAAAACACTACTAGGAAAAGGGCTATAGCTAATATGGACATTAATGGCGCACCACATATGCACCATTAGTGTCCATATCACTAATGGCGCACCACTCCCACGGTGCGCCATTACTAACAATTTTTTTCCAAAACTAGTAATGGCGCACCAGGGCATAGTGCGCCATTACTAGTTTTAACTAGTAATGGCGCACCACACGCTTTGTGCGCCACTAGTAACAATTTTTTTACTTTTTTTCAAAACTAGTAATGGTGCACCAGTGTATAGTGCGCCATTACTAGTTCAAACTAGTAATGGCGCACCACAACCATGTTGCGCCACTACTAACAATTTTTTTTTGCAAAACTAGTAATGGCGCACCACGTAATAGGTGCATTTTTAGGTGGTGCGCCATTGGTAACCTGAGAGCAGCTAGATATTTTGGACAGCCACCTACCACACTCACTTTCCCCACTTCATTCTCTCCACCTCCTCCTCCAAGCTTTTGTCGGCTGCCTCCTCCTCCTCACCTCATTTGCACCATAGATTTACCCAAATTAAGTGGTTAAATTACCTTTTTTAGATAGGTAAGTAAGGGGAAAGCTTTCTTTATGTTGTAGATCTACTTTTTTTCTCCCTCCAACAACGTGCACATGCACTTTTTATGGCCTAGATCTACGTATGTTTGTGGTGTTGCATATGTTTGTGTTTGCAGGTACCGGCATTTGAAATGCGATAGTTGCCAATATTTTGCCGGAATGTTGATTCATTTCTGTTTCGGCGAGAATTTGGCATTATGCATTCTTCTTGGTCCTATATTTAGGCAAAGTCATGCCTAATTTTTTTGGTTCTAAAATATCGTTTTGCTCTACCCCGCAGGCGACCATGGACAGCACGATGACCGAAAGCATCATGAATAGGTTTTTGAGCTCCGCGAAGGCCGAGATGCTTCAAAAGAACGAGACGGAGATAAGATGTCCGTGTCAAAGATGGAAGCTGAAGAGCCTTATGGACCCGGATTCCGTACAGGTGCGGGACCACCTGCTCTTGCGTGGTTTCATGGATGGCTATCGGTGGCAAGGTGATGAAGATGATTATGAAGTCGTCCATGGGGGTCGGGCAAGAAATGAGGAAGGGCAGCAAGACAACAGCGGCGAGGGCGGGCAAGAAGACGAAGAATCTCCAGGACATGATCACAAAGTAGATGCAGTACACAGTCATCATGTAGAAGATTCCGGACATGATGATGAGGAAGATGCCGGAGCAGAAGAAGGGCATGATCATGAAGATGAAGATGCCGGAGCAGACGACGATGGACCATGATGGGCTGGGTGCAGGACCCTCATATTCAAGAGCTGCTTCTCAAGCAGACGGATAACACAAGAGCTGCCGCCCGAGAGAAAGCCAAGCTGGATCAACTGGAGATAGACACGGTTACTCCATTGTATGAAGGATGCAGGCCCGAGGATACCCACCTGAAAGTAACGCTCACGGCTCTGGAGATGAAGGTAAAACACAAAAGGACCGAAACATGCTTCGACGAGAACATGTCATTCTGGCACGAACGTCTTCCCAAGGGGAACAAGTGCCTGACTAGTTTCGAGGAGGCGAAGAAAATCGTGTGTCCTCTAGATTTACCACACGCGAAATACCATGTGTGCATGAACAATTGTATCATTTATCGGGACGAGCACGCAGAGTCTACCATATGTCTGGTGTGCGTCGTCACTCGATACAAGAAGAGGAAGAAAGCTCCTTGGAAAGTGGTGTGGTACTTTCCGATCACTCCTCGTCTGCAGCGGTATTTCGTGGACCCTAAGCTAGCAAAGCTCCTGCGTTGTACAGCGGATAGGGAGGAGAAGAAGCGAGAAGATGACGGAAATGATCCGGAGATAAATAAAAAGACAAGATGCCGAGTCACCCTAAGGATGCGAGCGGTGTGGCGTTGAACTTCGAACACCCAGAATTTGGGAACGATCCAAGGAACATCGTGCTTGGCGTGAGCACCGATGGAGTCAATCTGTTTGGCAGCCAGAGAAGCACACATAGCACCTGGCCTGTGTTTGTGTGGATGTACAACCTTCCCCCTGGTTGTGCATGAAGATCAAGTACATTCACATTAGTACGCTAATTGAAGGGCCAAAACAACCAGGGAACGACATCAATCTGTATCTGGGGCTGCTGAAAGAGGAGCTAGACACACTATGGAAAACGCCAGCCAATACGTGGGACGCCGCAGAGAAAGAATATTTCCGTATGAGAGCCGCACTGCTCTCGACGGTGCACGACTATCTCGGTTACGGATATGTCGCGGGGCAGGTGGTCCATGGATTTTCTGGATGCGTCATGTCCATGGATGACACAATGTATCGCCAGCTAGATAGAGATCCTAGGTCTTCGAAAACCGTGTTCATGGGACAACGAAGGTGGCTTCGCGACGATGACTCATGGAGAAAACGCAAGGATCTGTTCGATGGTGAAACCGAACCCCGAAGACGCCCGCGTACGAGGAGCGGCGAGGAAATAGATGAGCTGTTGAAAAATTGGAAAGATTGCCCACTGCTGGGAAAGAAGCAAAAGGCGCCAGAGCCGGGAAAGAAGCGAAAGGCGCCAGAGCCGCTGCTGAAGGTATGGAAAACGAGGTCTGTTTTCTAGGACTTGCCGTACTGGAAGATCCTCTGTGTGCCTCGCAGCCTTGATGTCATTCATATCACGAAGAACGTGTGTGAGAGTCTGCTTGGTACCCTGCTCAACATGCCAGAGAGGACCAAAGATGGGCCGAAAGTAAGGGCAGACTTGAAATCAATGGGCATCAGGGAGGAGCTTCACGCTAATGATGATGATGATGAGGCGAAACAGGACACGGAAAGTCGTTGCAAAGGCAAAAAGGCCAAGAAGATCAGAAATGACTACCCTCCCGCGTGCTTCACTATAAGTCAGTAGGAGATCGAGTAGTTTTTCACCTGCCTCATAGGAGTAAAACTTCCTTACGGTTACGCGGGGAAGATAAGCAGATACCTAGACTCAGCGAAGCAGAAGTTCAGCGGGATGAAGTCTCACGGCTGTCACGTGCTGATGACGCAGATGCTTCCAGTTGCAATCCGTGGGATCATGGACACGCACGTCCGTGAAACACTATTTGGCCTATGCAAGTTTTTCGACGTCATCTCTCGGAAGTCGGTTGGTGTGAGGCAACTCAGAAGGCTACAGGAAGAGATCGTGGTGATACTATGCGAGCTTGATATGTACTTCCCGCCCGCATTCTTCGATGTTATGGTGCATCTGCTGGTCCATATCATGGAGGATATCATCCAACTCGGGCCGATGTTCCTGCACAGCATGATGCCATTCGAAAGGATGAATGGTGTCATCAAAGGATATGTTCGCAACATGTCACGTCCAGAGGGAAGCATAGCCAGGGGCTTTCTGACCGAAGAGTGCATCTCCTACTGCACGAATTATTGAGGCATCGAGAACCCGTTGGTCTGCCCGTCAACGAGCACCTCGGCGGGCTCATTTGGATGGGGTCACCGCGATGGTCGCCGCGAAATGCATGTCGACTTCGAGGGTCGACTCGCCGACTTTGAAAGAGCAAACCTAGTCGCGCTACAACACATAGACATGGTCGATCCTTGGGTGGTAGAGCATAAAACCTTTATTGAGAAGACGTACAATGACTGAGGCCAACAGAGGACAGATGGAGATATAATCAAAGAGCACAACTCATGTTTCACACGTTGGTTCAAGGAGAAGCTTCTGTCATACCCTTTACATGAGGATTCTTCCGCGGAAGAAAAACTCATATTTGCCTTGTCACAGGGAGCCGAGCACAACCTGATGACCTATGAGGCGTACGATATCAACGGCTACACATTCTACACCGAGGACAAGGACACGAAGAGCGATGGTTATCAGAACTCCGGGGTAACAATGGAATCCTACATCGGTAACAACAAGGACAGATACTACAGAAGGATCGAGGAGATCTGGGAGCTGAGCTACGCTGGAGAGAAGGTCCCGATGTTCCGTGTCAGATGGGCCAAGAGCGTCCTAAAAGAAGACCGGTATTTCACCACCCGTGGTTATACCCGAAGCCAAATCCAAGACCGCGGGCGCAAACGTCCCCGCAAAAAATGAGCCATGGGTACTGGCTTCCCAAGTGGACCAATGCTTCTTCATTACTGACCCATCAAAGCCCAGTTGTGTTGTCGTGAGGAGAGGCAAAAGGAAGATCATCAGAATGGATGGAGTCGCCAATGAGCAAGACAGCTCGGGTGCATTCTCCGGAGCACCGTCTCGATCAACAATGAGAACCTAAGTCGTCGTGACAGAGGGAATTTGCGCAACCTCCTCTTCACGAAGCTGCACGAACGATACAAGTTCCCCTCTGACTTCACAAACACACGCCTCTCAGGGAATAAAGTGAACAGTGCCGCCCTCACGAAGATGAGCACGACCCTGGCTACTTGGAGAGCCGCGGTGAAGAGAAGGATTGAAAAAGGTGATAGTTATGAGAAGATCAAGGAGACAAATCCTCCGATCAGTGAAGCTGACTACCTGGAGTTCAAGATCAAGTGCGAGAGCAACGCAACCGCGGAATCAAGTCAGTGGGGGAAAGATATGCGGGACTTGAACTTAGGGGTCCACAAACTCGGTCCCGGCGGTTACAGAGTGGCGGAACGTATATGGGACAAGGAGGACGCGGAGCGTGCCGAGCAAGGCCTACCGCCCCTCTTCGATAAATACCGTGACAAGCAGACCAGGAACTATGTCAGGGCCCAGTACAAGATTGACCCGGTAACCAAGGAGCTTACCATGGATCCGAAGACCAAGGCGGTTGAGCTTGTTCTGGTAAGGAATACACCCCCGCGTTATTAGCTCCATATGGTTGCATTCTAATTAATGAAGCCAAATTTCTAAATGGTTCATGTTTCTTCCGCAGGACACTGAAAGCAGTAGCACGGGTCGTCCAAGAGCTCCCCTTGGGACACCACTTTAAATAGGGCGTTGAACATAATGAAAAACAAGGATAAGCTCAGTAAGCCGTCGTCAGCTGGTCGTGTGGCCGGCAAAGGCTTGTCCACGAAGTGGTCAGAATACTATACCGCTGCGCGAAAGGAGAGAAAGACCAGCTCGGAAAGCCAGGAGCGCGAGGTTCAAGAACTCAAGGCACAAGTCGCGCGGATTCCGGAGATAGTCGAAGAGCAAGTGCGAGTCCAACTGGGAGCGATGATCACCGCCATTGTGCCTACCTCGATTGAGGGGCTGCAGGCATGGATGGCGGGCGGCCAACAAGGGCCGCCCCCGATTCCCAGCTTCACGGGCAGCAACTCGCGCAATGCGCCGGCGGCGGCATTGGTGTCTCCGGCGGATGCGGCATTGGTGTCTCCGGCGTCGGTGCCGGCATTGGAGCTTAATGCACCCGGGTGTGGGAAGAATACGCCGGCCGGCACCTCGGTAGCAAGCAGCCCCTCCGTCACTTGCATGCCCGCCGTTGGCGGTGCCTCGACATTTGCCGAGCTCGACGCCATCACGGTAACTAATTAAGCCTCTCGGCCGATGACTTCATCTCCTTGCCTTTGACTGGGCATCCCTGACGCCCTACATGTTTTCACAGGGCGCCGCCGATGTTCCATGCACTCTCCTGCACTTCGTGGACGGCGAGTTGGTCAATGTCGCCAAGGTCAGAATCGTTCAACGGGGCAGCCGCGTGTTCCACGGTAATCCGATGCACCCACCGTGTATAGGGTTCAACTGGTTCGGGTGTTGCGGGGCTTCGACGACTTGTTACCTCCGTATCGACCCCCTGGGGCCGACAAAGATGATGTGATGACCCTCAGCGCCTGCATAAGCTGGCCCATGCTTTGGCCGAAGAACCAGATTCGTTTGGGGGTGGGGGACACCACCCCACAGACAACACCGCCAGTCGTGCCAGTGCCAAGCCATGGCAAGACCGCCGCAACGCTACCGGCGTTAGCTGATCAGGACATGCATATGGCACAGGATCCGGACGACAACAACGGTATATTTACCAATGTCGATAAGTACTTCAACGAACATGGGTACGATGACGTATTCTTGGGGCCTCCTTCTCAAGAACCCAACACTGGAAAAGACGATCGCGATCTAGCTGGTACCGCGGAGAAACCCAATTGTAATAGGCGTCGTCTGGCGTTCAATTCTCAGGAGACGCCTCCAGCTGCCGCCTTCACCGAGCCTCAGATAGCTGAGGTGCGAAATATTATCAGCCCCAACACACTCAAGAAGGTGGTCTCTGAGCAGAACTCGATCCCATTACAGCAGAAGAAGCAGAAGGGACAGAAAAGAAAGAATAACAAGGGTGCGAGCCTGACGGCACCGAGTACGATCCGTGCTCAGGACGGGCCACCTTCACCTAAGGATATCTCGAGGAGGGTGCATGTGGCGGGTAGGCCGATGCTACCCACTAATCTGCTCAATGCTGCAAGCGGTGCTATGCGGAGTCTGCATGACAATGTTCTTTCTTTAGAGAAGCGGCGTCTCTCCGAGAATGATGTGGCATACCCGGTTTTCGTGGCAAGGTGCCAGAGGGCAAGGGCTTTGTCGATAGCGCCATCGGGGGTATGATCATCCTGTGGTTTGATGACATCTTCGCTATGTTTAACCTTCATCCGCTGCACTACACCTTCGTTCGGCTATTTTCGCTGAGTATGGAGATGCGGATCATTAGAGACAAGACCCCGGACACCGTGATTGTCGACCCCTTCTACATGCGTGCCAAGATCTTGGGCAGCGCTGGGGACCGGCAAGTCACGAGTTCATACCTCGAAGGCGTCATTCTGGCGAACCCAGATAAGGATAACTTCCTCGTGCCTTACTTTCCCGAGTAAGTCATCCCCTCACCACCCCGTAACATATGATTTCTTAGATTTCGATCGTTCTTTTTTTTCTAACATTCCGTGTTTTGTGCAGTGACACACATTGCACACTCATCCTCTTAAGCCCGAACTATTCCATGGCCAGGTATTTCGACTCGGACCGTCAGTAGAACAAAGACTACACAAATATCAAGAAAGTTCTTGATGATGTTCTCCCCGGCTACGCCAAATCTGGAGGCACCTTCAGGAGGCCAATTTTTAGGTACGGCAAGCACGTGTTCACCCACATAACGACATTCCCCTGCGTCAAGCAGCCGCCGTCGGTCAGAAGGATGCCTACTACGCCCTCCATCACATGCGAGCGATCGTACGGGACCATAATCACCTTCTGCTACCAAATAGTCTCAAAGATTGGGCCGCACGCTTGTCGGCAATCCAGGACGCGGACCTCAGACAAGAATTCTTTCGCATCCAGTCGGAGTTTGCGGAAATCATCCATCAAGATGTCCTTCGTACCTCGGGGCAGTTCTACCTCAAATATCAACCGTCCAACAGTGAAATAGAAACAACGCTACAAATGCAGGCTGACAACGAACGCACATTCATGACCATCACGAAAGACGGCGGCTTCATCCATGCTCCGGCCCTGAGTCGAGTCGAAAGTAGTGATGCTATGTTGTTCTGAAATATCGATTAGCTCATGTTGTAATTAAACTTTACTGAACTTGTATGTCTCTTTGGTTTGGACAGTCGTTCAACTTATATGTAATCGATGCTATTTATTAGTAGGACCATAAACCGTTCTATTAATGTGTTGCTTTTCTTTTCCGATCCTTTTGTTGCATACTTATATATTGCTTATGTATTGTCTGTGAATTGCTACTAACATTTTTTTTGTCTAGTGCATAGAGATGCCGTCGTATGTCCTGTACTAGGGTAAGGTTCCTGGAGTCTACGACGACTGGGAGGAGTGTCGGAGACAGGTTCAGCATTTCAGCGGTAACAATTACAAAGGGTACACCACTAGGGCAGAGGCGGAACCTAGATACGCGCGCTATCTAGCGGGAGAGAGGAGGGAGCGTTGGAGGAACCGGATGAAGTCCAGTTTCATCGTGATGATGCTCATCGTGATGACCACAACTCTCTTCTATGTGATGGTAGTTTAGATGATCGATATCGACTTGTAATCTCAAAGAGATAGAGAGGGGAAAACACCATATGATCTGACTATATTAACAAAGCCCGCGATACATCAAGATCGTGACATCTCAAGAACACGAGAGAGAGAGAGAGAGAGAGAGAGAGAGAGAGATTAAACACATATCTACTGGTACAAACCCTCAGCCCCGAGGGTGGACTACTCCCTCCTCGTCGTGGTGGCCACCGGGATGATGAAGATGGCCGTTGGTGATGATCTCCCCCTCCGGCAGGGTGCCGGAATGGGGTCTAGATTGGTTTCTCATGGCTACAAAGCCTTGTGGTGACGGAACTTCTGATCTAGGGCTACCCCAAAGGGTATTGGAATATTTGGGATTTTATAGGGCAAAGAGGGGGTGCGGGAGGCCACCGAGGTGAGCACAACCCACCTGGGCGCGCTTGGGGCCCATGCGTGCCACAGTGGGTTGTGCCCCCTCTGTACCCCAGTGCTTCTCTGGCCCATCCCGGTGTTCGTCCATAACAATTCTCCAAAAGTTTCATGTGTTTGGACTCCGTTTGATATTGATTTCCTGTGATGTAAAAAAACAAGAAAAAAACAACAATTGGCACTGGGGCACTGGGTCAATAGGTTAGTCCCAAAAAATGATGTAAAGTTGCTATAAAATGATTGCAAAACATCCAAGAATGATAATATAAAATGTTGGAGACGTATCAAGGGGAAGAAGTGTTCTTGTCTCGTTCCTCGACGACCGCCGCCAGGTGAGTGATCGGTGGGAGGTTGATTTCCCTCTGGTCGGGTTTAAGCCCGATCCGATCACAACCCGTGCAAAGCCCAAGGGCGGCGATGCGATCTAGCAGCTCGTTCAAGGACGACATGTCTGCCGGATCCATCTTTTGAGAGTGATCGAGACCGATGTAGAGGCGATGTTTGGTGATTGCGAGGGGCGCCTTCAGCTTGATGGCCGTGTGGGTGCCCACGGTGAAACCGTCGAGATGGAGGACCTGTCCTGAAGCTAGGCTCCTTCCAGAAGTGATATCATCATTGATGACAAGGCGAGTCATTGATCCTTCTATCCACAACACAATGGAACTCTCAATGAAAGCACCAATGTTGGTGTCACAACCGGCAGATCTCGGGTAGGGGGTCCTGAACTGTGCGTCTGAGGATCAATGGTAACAAGGGACGATGGGACACAATGTTTACCCAGGTTCGGGCCCTCTAAAGGAGGTAAAACCCTACGTCCTTCTTGATTGTATTCAATGAGTATAGGGGTTACAAGAGTTGATGTACCGTGAGATCGTAATGGCTAAACCCTAGCTATCTAGCCTATGAGAATTCTGATAACCTCTACGGACTAAAACCCTCCGGTTTATATACACACCGGAGGGGCCTAGGGCTGTACAAAGTCGGTTTGTAGAGGAAGGAAATAACATATCGAGGCACTAATCTTGCCATCCATGCATATGGGAGTCTTACCCAGACACGGGGGGAAGGTCTTCTGCTTGTATCTTCACGGCCCATCAGTCCGGCCCATATCAAATAGTCCAGACACCCGAGGACCCCCTAATCCAGGACTCCCTCAGCCATGCCGGCGTTGCTCCTCATGCTCCAGGGCGAACCAGACCTCCTAATCGAGAGAATTTGGCGCGTAGGCCTGGTTGAGGTGTTGCTCCGGCGTCAGCAGCTGCCACCGGCACCGCACCTCCTCCGCGAGCGTCCGCGACGTCTGCGGCACCCCTGACACCGGGATCCGCTCTGGATCCAAATGCCAGTCATGTGGCAGCGTCACATCGGGATACGGGAGGGGGATGCGTTTCTCCTAGTTCCACCTCGCTTGGTGCACTTGGACGTGTAGTCGCTGCCTCGTTGAGCGGGCAGTCGCCGACGGAGGCAGGGGGACCACGCAAAGAGCCGGCGGGCGCCCTGCCCTTGTTCTTGCCAGTGAAGAAGCCCATGGTGGCGCTAGGGTTGTCACCGACGGGGGAGCAAGGTGTCTAGACGGGGACAGTGAGGGAGTCCTGGATTCAGGGGTCCTCGGGCCGCCGGCCCATTGCTTATGGGCCGGACTGATGGGTGATACATCCATTATGTCACTTCGAGGCTTATGGAGGGCATCATGCTGGAGATAGAACTGCTCATAAGGTATTGTAGTCTGGATTTTATTGGCCTACTCTCTTCAAAGATACCCGTAAGTTTGTCTCATCTTGTGATGAATGTCAAAGAATAGGTAGTATCGGTAAGCGTCAAAAAATGCCTATGAATTATTCACTTGTTGTTGAACCTTTTGATGTTTGGGGATTTGATTACATGGGACCTTTTCCTTCCTCTAATGGGTATACACATATTTTGGTTGATGTTGATTATGTTACAAAATGGGTAGAAGCTATTCCAACCAGTAGTGCTGATCACAACACCTCTATTAAAATGCTTAAGGAAGTTATTTTCCCAAGGTTTGGAGTCCCTAGATATTTAATGACTGATGGTGGTTCACACTTTATTCATGGTTCTTTCCATAGAATGCTTGCCAAGTATGATGTTAACCATAGAATTGCATCACCCTATCATCCTCAGTCTAGTGGTCAAGTTGAACTTAGCAATAGAGAAATAAAATTAATTTTGCAAAAGACTGTCAATAGGTCCAGGAAGAATTGGTCTAAGAAATTAGATGATGCACTTTGGGCTTATAGGACAGCATATTAAAATCCTATGGGTATGTCTCCTTATAAAATGGTTTATGGAAAAGCTTGTCATTTGCCTCTTGAGTTAGAACATAAAGCATATTGGGAAGTCAAAGAGCTCAACTATGATTTCAAACTCGCTGGTGAAAAGAGGTTATTTGATATTAGCTCATTAGATGAATGGAGAACCCAAGCATATGAAAATGCAAAGTTATTCAAAGAAAAAGTTAAAAGATGGCATGACAAAAGAATCCAAAAGCGTGAGTTTAAAGTCGGAGAATATGTTCTTTTGTACAACTCTCATTTTAGATTTTTTGCAGGAAAGCTCCTCTCGAAATGGGAAGGCCCATATGTCATCGAGGAGGTTTACTGGTTTGGAGCCATCAAAATAAATAATTTCGAAGGTACTAACCTGAAGGTTGTCAATGGGCAACGAATAAAGCATTATATCTTAGGTACACCTATTAATGTTGAAAGTAATATTATCCAAACTTTGACACCGGAAGAACACATAAAAGAGTCCTTCCGGAACACTCCAGAATCGTGAAAATAAGGAGGTACGTGATACGGTAAGTAAACGGACTCCGAAAAATCCGCAAAAATATTTTTTATCAGTTTTGAAATATTTTAGAATTTTGGAAATAAAGAAACTACGAGGAAGCGTCCCCTGGTGGGCACAAGACACCAGGGCACGCCAGGCAGGTAGGTTGTGCCCACCTGGGACACCTTCCGTACTCCGCTTTTCTTCTGTATGCTTGTCCTCCAAGAGAAAAAAATCTATATATACTTCCCAAATTTGTTAACCACCGTATCATGGAGAAATCCTATGTTCTCTTTTTCCTTGCTGTTTTCTGTTAGATCCAATCTACCATGGCCTCTTCAAGCTCCTCCAAGGACAAGTTCTTCAAGAGCATCATCAACCCATATCTGTGGGAGGTGGTGCAGCACCCTCAGGTCATCCAGGTGCATGAGGGGTTGCTTCATCTCCGTGATGTGCCATGTCCCAAGGGGACGGGAACCGTGGAGGGCAGGCTTGAAGCTGTGGAGCAAGACATCTTTCGGTGCAAGGGGATGGTGGAGCGTGGACTCAACGCCAATCACCTTATGATCATGGACCTCTCCCGTGATCTCAAGGTGGAGGGCAAGCCCATGAAGGACATCATCTTCACCCTCAACGAGCAAATCAACTTCCTCCAAAGCTAGATCTATGACCTTCAGAACCAAGTCTTTGAAAATGAGGCGAGGTTTAAAGGTATGAGTTTGGCTGCTAGTTGCAGGACCCGTGAGACTCACTCTTCCTCTTATGATGGTGGACCACTGCCATGGAAATCCAAGGACAAGACTTCTTCTTCATCACCACCACCATCTTCTTCACCACCAAAGAAGAACTGAGTATCGGGGATGGGCACTCCCCTTGGCTTCCGCCAAGCTTGGGGGAGGTGCCTTGGTATCGTATCACCCCACTATCTTTTTGCTTTTACTTATCTTAGTTTGATCTTTTTGCTTTAGATGAAATAAAGTTTAGTTCGATCCTTTCTTCTTTGAAAGTTTTCTTAGTGATCTATCATTGTAATTGTGTGCAAGTTATGTAATAAAGTTTAGTTTGATTTTTTGTTTTCTTTACTTTCATGTTGCAAATAAAGAAAATAAATAAGAAAGAAAAAGAAAAAGAAAAAAATAAAATAAAGGAAATAAATCAGTAAGATCATATACTAATCCTATGGTAGGTGATAGCACCACATAAGGGAAAGCATAAGTAGGAAATTTTATTAGAGATTGAAAAACATAGCATTGGTCAATGATGCAACTCATGAAAGAATTAATAAGGGAAGAGAAGATTCACATATAAATATACTATCCTAGAAATCTTTTGTGATTGTGAGCCCTCATCAAAATATTATATGCCAAAATTGTTGACACTGGACAAGGAAGACAACGTAATGGTTTATGTTTGTTTATATTCACATATAAGTCATATTGTTATAGATCCTTCAACATGTGGTGCTTGCCCCCTATCTTTGCTAGCCAAAAATTCCGCACTAAGTAGAGATACTACTTGTGCATACAAAACCCTTAAACCGAAATCTTTTTCAAGTGTCCACCATACCTACCTAGGGTTTGAGCAAGATCCCTCAAGTAAGTTGTCATCGGTGCAAAAAGGCAATAAAAATTGCTTCTAAAATTGTGAGATCATTTAGTGTAGAGAAAATAGGGTGTTGTACGAACTTGGATGGCAAAGAATAAAAGCGATAGACTGCATAATAAAGGTTGTCATCTTAAGGGTAAATACAACATGACGTTCTCTTGCACCAAGGGATTGAGCACACAAACAAATAAGCGCATGCCAACCTCTACTTCCCTCTGCGAAGGGCATATCTTTTACTTTTTATGTATTTACTTTTATGCAAAGAGTCAAAGTTTTCCTTCTATTCCTTTTTATTTTTCTCCTTTGGCAAGCATCATGTGGTGAGGAAAGATCTAGGAACATATGTCCAGTTGAATATAGATAGCATGAGTTATTATTGTTGACATCACCCTTGAGGTGAGTATGCTGGGAGGCGAAACTATAAGCACCTATCTTTCTATGTGTCCGGTTGAAACGTTTTGCTCATGGATACGCGGTGAGTGTTAGCAATCATAGAAGACTATATGATGGTTGAGTATGTGGACTTTCCTAAAGGCTCCGATACGTTACCCTTCCTGAAAAGATGATGAATTGTAGTTGCAAAGTTGACTAAGAACATAGTTTGTTGGTTTCTAATACAGTTTTTGCTTTATACTTCGATTATGTGATGAACTATTACTTATTCATGGGAAGTGTATGATAAAAGTTCTATGATGAAAGTCCTATGTTTAATTTTGTTGCTGGTATAATAATCAACATGATGCTTCTATGTCCGTATTTTGTTTTTATCGACACCTCTCTCTCAAATCATGTGGACATGTTTTTCGATTTCGATTTTCGCTTGGGGAGTTGATACGTCCATTTTGCATCATGTTTTCTTACTGTTATTTATAATGTTTTTATCCATAATAATGCTTTTTGGAGCAATTCTAATGCCTTTTCTCTCAAAATTTGCAAGGTACACACTAAGAGGGAGAATTCAATTTGAAATCTGGACCGAAAAGCTAATCAAAGCCACCTATTCTGCACAACTCCAAACAAGCTGAAACTTCATGGAGATTTTTTATGTATTATTTAAGAATTATTGGAGCAAGTAACCACCAGAGGGGGGCCACCAGGTGGGCACAACCCACCTGGGCGCGCCAGGGCCTCCAGGAGCGCCCTGGTGGGTTGTGGCCTCCTCGGCCCACTTCTGGTGCCCATCTTCTGGTATATAAGCCATTTTTACCTTGAAAAAAAATAAGGAGAAGGCTTTCGGGAGGGAGCACCGCCGTCTCGAGGCGGAATTTTGGCAGGAGCACTTCCGTCTCGCCGCAAGGGGAACTTCCCTCCCGGAGGGGGAAATCATCGTCATTATCATCACCAACAACTCTCCTATCTTGGGGAGGGCAATCTTCATCAACATCTTCAACGGCACCATCTCATCTCAAACAATAGTTCATCTCTTGTATTCAATCTTGTTACCGGAACTATAGATTGGTGCTTGTGGGTGACTAGTAATGTTGATTACATATTGTAGTTGATTACTATATGGTTTATTTGGTGGAAGATTATATGTTCAGATCCATTATGCTATTTAATACTGCTCTGATCATGAACATGTTTATCATTTGTGAGTAGTTACTTTTGTTCTTGAGGTCACGGGAGTAATCATGTGAACTTGATACGTGTTCAGTATTCTGATAGTATGTATGTTGTGATTCCCTTAGTGGTGTCATGTGAACGTCGACTATATGGCACTTCACCATATTTGGGCCTAAGGGAATGCATTGTGGAGTAGCTAGATGATGAGTTGCGAGAGTGACAGAATCTTAAACCCCAGTTTATGCACTATTTCGTAAGGGGCCGATTGGACCCATAAGTTTAATGCTATGGTTAGAATTTATTCTTAATACTTTTCTTGTAGTTGCGGATGCTTGCGGGAGGGTTAATCATAAGTAGGAGGTTTATTCAAGTAAGAACAACACCTAATCGCCGGTCCACCCACATATCAAATTATCAAAGTAGCAAACACAAATCAAACCAACATGATGAAAGTGACTAGATGAAATTCCCGTGTACCCTCAAGAAAGCTTTGCTTATGATAAGAGACCGTTTTGGCCTGTCCTTTGCCTCAAAAGGATTGGGCTACCTTGCTGCATACTAGTTACTATTATCGTTACTTGCTCGTTACGAATTATCTTGCTATCAAACTACTCGCTACTTACAATTTCAGCACTTGCAGACATTACCTTACCAAAAACTACTTGTCATTTCCTTCTGTTCCTCGTTGGTTTCGACACTCTTACTTATCAAAAAGAGCTACAATTGAGACCCTATACTTGTGGGTCATCAATGGGCTACTGTGGAGCCAATCCGGGGCATGGACCCGTGACCGGAAAGAAGATCTTCGGAGCCGTGGTGTGCCCTCCAATCAAGATTTAGCATGATCTTTAATTTGTTGTAACCGACTGTATGTAACCCAAACCTTACTGGTGTCTATATAAACCAAAGGGTTTTAGTCTTCAGGGCCAGAGCAACATCCAATACCCCATCAACCAAGGGTTTTGCTCGCGTGATCTCGAGGTAGATCGACTTTGTAACCATATCATACACATCAAATACAATCAAGCAAGACGTAGGGTTTTACCTCTTAGAGAGAACCTGGGTAAACACCGTGTTCTTCGTCCCTTGTTCGCCATCGATTCTAGATCCACAATTTGTGACCCCTACCCAAGATCCACCGGTTTTGACACCGACATTGGTGCTTTCATTGAGAGTTCCGCTACGGATCGCCAAATGATAGATGGCCCAACTATTCATTGGAAACCCCGTTTGCACCAAGGGCATCTTCGTACCTGGCCAGATCTTCACGTTCGGCAGCCTCACTTTTCATGCCGACCTCACTGGCCACCTAGGCCAAGTTGATAACCTCATCCCTGATTATGGAGCCAGCCACTGGAATTTAGAGTCCAACACTGGCCCTTGGGAAATCCCTCCTCCCAAAGAGTCTGCTACCCCTACGGAAGAACCCGCCGAGCCCGACACTTTCACCTCAGATTCGGTGGGCAGGAAGGGGTCTAACACTATTCGGGATCTGGCCTTAAAGCTGGACCCCCATTGAAATACCCAAAGAATGTCCCGCCGAAGATACAAGGGGGCATCCCCCCGACGGGAACCTCTTCGGTAGACAGCCTGGTGGATCGATTCCTCTCCATGGGAATCTCCGTCAGCTGGCCTATAGCCTACAACCAGATCGGGCTTAAAACTGACAACAGAGAGATCCACACCCCGCCGATCACACATCTCGTCACTACTACCGAAGAAAGGACGGAGGGATCGCGATTTCCGAAGTTAAAAACAGTATATACCTGGGTCTCTAGCCCAGAGACGGACATCCGTCAAGAGAAGAGTTCGGATTTGACATATGATACAGAATCCAACCTTGAGTCGATCCAACCACATACAGATGCACAACCGAAGACTATGTAACCAGATCCGGATAAAACCCAAGCACGGTTCACCGCTGCCGATGCTCCGGACTCATAGCAGACGGAAATGCTAAAAAAATTCCCACCCACCTCCCACACCGAATATTCCCCGGACGCGGGAAGTCCGAATTTATGGGACCTTATGTATGTCAAGCAGTAGCCGGAAGAAACAGTCCATCATTACTGGGCCAAATTTCTCCTATTCAAAAACAAGATAACAAACAGTCGTGACAAAGAAATGATTGAAGCTTTTCGGTTCAAGTGCCGGGACGAAGGAATCTTAAACGCCCTCGCCATCGTCGCGTGCAAAGGTTTGTCGAACTATCGGACATGGTACGCAAATGTTGCGCCATGGAAAGTGCCTGGAAGTTGCAGCAAATGCGCATGGAGTCAATCCCTGCCGCACAGCACCACAAGGCCCAAGCAAAACGATCATATGAGCGGCGGTCGCCCAATCACGAGCCTGTCGAAAAGAAAAATAGACCCAGGATAGTCCTGGACGAGTTGCTGGATAAACCATGCCCTATACACTCAGCCCTTCTTAACGCAATCCAACTCACAGGCTTAGAGCTTGTTGGGTGATGAGACAGGTGGCCAAAACTGGCGAAAATATCCTCGGCCTCACACCCCATGATAGACGATCGGCAACTCCACCTCATGACAACAACGTCTTGATAGTCTATGAGACGTTCTCCTCAAACAATGAAAGGAAAAGGGCCATTCAAGAGCTCGGCCAAGCCTACCAGGTGATGGCTGCGCACCCATGGTCTGACACGCTGATACGTCTCCAACATATCTATAGTTTTTGATTGGTCCATGCTATTATATTATCCATCTTGGATGGTTTGTATGCATTTATATGCTGTTTTATATGATTTTTGGGACTAACCTATTAATCCAGAGCCTAGTGCCAGTTTCTGCTTTTCCTTGTTTTTGAGTTTTACAGAAAAGGAATACCAAATGAAGTCCAATTGACGTGCCAATTTTTGATGATTTTTTATGGACCAAAAGAAGCCCCCGGAGTAAAATAGTTGGTCCAGAAGAGTCCTGAGCCATCCACGAGGGTGGAGGGCGCGCCCTACCCCCTGGTCACGCCCCCCTATCTCGTGGATGACTCGGAGACCCCCCTGACGTGAGACCGACACCAAAAACTCCTATAAATATAGAAACCCCCCAAAAAGAAACCTAGATCGGGAGTTCCACCGCCGCAAGCCTCTGAAGACACCAAAAACCAATCGGGACCCTGTTCTGGCACCCTGCCGGAGGGGGAATCCTTCACAGGTGGCCATCTTCATCATCCCAGCGATCTCCATGACGAGGGGAGTAGTTCACCCTCGGAGCTGGGGGTATGTACCAGTAGCTATGTGTTTTATCTCTCTCTCTCTCGTGTTCTTGATTTGGCACGATCTTGATGTATCGCGAGCTTTGATATTGTAGTTGGATCTTATGATGTTTCTCCCCCTCTACGCTCTTGTAATGGATTGAGTTTTCCCTTTGAAGTTATCTTATCGGATTGAGTCTTTAAGGATTTGAGAACACTTGATGTATGTCTTGCATGTGCTTATCTGTGGTGACAATGGGATATTCATGTGATCTACTTGATGTATATTTTGGTGATCAACTTGCGGGTTCAGTGACCTTGTGAACTTATGCATAGGGGTTGGCACACGTTTTCGTCTTGACTCTCCAGTACAAACTTTGGGGTACTCTTTGAAGTTCTTTGTGTTGGTTGAATAGATGAATCTGAGATTGTGTGATGCATATCGTATAATCATACCTGCGGATACTTGTGGTGTCATTGGAGTATCTAGGTGACATTAGGGTTTTGGTTGATTTGTATCTTAAGGTGTTATTCTAGTACGAACTCTAGGATAGATCGAACAGAAAGAATAGCTTCGTGTTATTTTACTACGGACTCTTGAATAGATCGATCATAAAGGATAACTTTGAGGTGGTTTCATACCCTATAATAACCTCTTTGTTTGTTCTCCGCTATTAGTGACTTTGGAGTGACTCTTTGTTGCATGTTGAGGGATTGCTATATGATCCAATTATTTTATTATTGTTGAGAGAACTTGCACTAGTGAAAGTATCTATCCTAGGCCTTGTTTCCTAGCATTGCAATACCGTTTACGCTCACTTTTACCACTTGCTACCTTGCTGTTTTTATATTTTCAGATTACAAAAACCTATATCTATCATCCATATTGCACTTGTATCACCATATCTTTGCCGAACTAGTGCACCAATACAATTTACCATTGTATTGGGTGTGTTGGGGACACAAGAGACTCTTTGTTATTTGGTTGCAGGGTTGCTTGAGAGAGAGCATCTTCATCCTACGCCTCCCACGGATTGATAAACCTTAGGTCATCCACTTGAGGGAAATTTGCTACTGTCCTACAAACCTATGCACTTGGAGGCCCAACAACATCTATAAGTAGAATTTTGTGTAGTAGACATCAAGATCTTTTTTGGCGCCGTTGCCGGGGAGGCTAGGTAAGCGGCACTAACACCCCGTCAATTAAGCTATTTCCTGGCGTTGTTGCCGGGGAGGTTAGTTCTTGAAGGTATATCAATAGATCTTGCAATCGAATCTTTTAGTTTATTGTTTTATCACTAGTTTAGTCTATAAAAGAAAACTACAAAAAAATGGAATTAAGGTTGCCTCATATGCTTCATTCTTTAGTATGTTTCGTGAAAATGCTGGGAAGGAAAATTGTGCTCAAGTACTAGAAGAAGAATTACATAAAATGCTTGGCATAAAATATGTGAATGATGAGCGTGATTGCAATGTTGTTAGTATGAATTCTTTGAATACCCATGATGCTAATGATATGCAAAGCCACAAGCTTGGGGACGCTATGTTTGATGAAGATGATATGTTTAGTCCCCCAAGTTTTATTGAGCAAATTTATTATGATGAAAGCATGCCTTATATTTATGATGATTATTGTGATGACACGTATGCTATAAAGAATAAAGATAACCATGAAACTTTTCATCATGATTTTAATTTTCAAGGATTATGCTTCGCATGATAGTTATTTTGTTGAGTTTGCTCCCACTACTATTCATGAGAAGAAATTTGCTCATGTGGAGAGTAATAAAAATGCTATGCTTGTGCATCATGAAAATAGTGCTTTATGTGATAGTTATATTGTTTAATTCATTCATGATTCTACTAAAAATTATTATGAGGGAGGAATATATGCTTTTAGGAATTGCAATAATATCAAGTTTCCTCTCTATGTGTTGAAAATCTTGAAGTTATGCTTGTTTTGCCTTCCTATGCTAGTTGATTATTGTTCCCATAAGTTGTTTGCTCACAAAATCCCTATGCATAGGAAGTGGGTTATCCTTAAATGTGCTAGTCATATTCTTCATGATGCTCTCTTTATGTTTCAATTCTTATATTTTATGTGAGCATCATTGAAATCATCATGCCTAGCTAGGGGCGTTAAACGTTAGCGCTTGTTGGGAGGCAACCCAATTTTATTTTTGTTCTTTGCCTTTTGCTCCTGTTTAGTAATACATAATATATCTAGCCTCTGGTTAGATGTGGTTTTATGTTTTAATTAGTGTTTGTGCCAAGTAGAACCTTTGGTAAGACTTGGGTGAAGTCTTTGCGATCTTGCTGTAAAAAACAGAAACTTTTGGGCTCACGATATTAGCTGTCATTTTTTAAAGAAGAGTGATTTTGAGTTGATTCTTTTTGCAGTAGATCAATTGACAAATTCCTTACGTCCACCAATTCATTTAGGAATTTTTGGAGTTACATAAGTATGGAAAGTTACCAGATTACTACAGACTGTTCTGTTTTTTGACAGATTCTGTTTTCTATGTGTTGTTTGCTTATTTTGATGAATCTATGAGTATTATCGGAGGGTATGAACCATAGAGAAGTTGGAATACAGTAGATATTACACCAATATGAATTTAGAATGAGTTCAAAACAGTACCTAAGTGGTGATTTATTTTCTTATACTAACGGAGCTTACGAGTTTTCTGTTAAGTTTTGTGTTGTGAAGTTTTCAAGTTTTGGGTAAAGATTCGATGGACTATAGGATAAGGAGTGGAAAGAGCCTAAGCTTGGGGATGACCAAGGAACCCCAAGGTAGTATTTAAGGACAACTCAGGGAGTCCTGGACTAGGGGTTGTCCGGATAGCCGAACTATCATCACGGCCGGACTCCAAGACTATGAAGATACAAGATTGAAAACTTCGTCCCGTGTCCGGATGGGACTTTCCTTGGCGTGGAAGCCAAGCTTGGCGATACGGATATGTAGATCTCCTACCATTGTAACCGACCCTGTCTATATAAACCGGAGGGTTTTAGTCCGTAGGACGAACAACAATCATACCATAGGTTAGCTTCTAGGGTTTAGCCTCCTTGATCTCGTGGTAGATCTACTCTTGTACTACTCATATCATCAATATTAATCAAGCAGGAGTAGGGTATTACCTCCATCGAGAGGGCCCGAACCTAGGTAAAAACATCGTGTCCCTTGTCTCCTGTTACCATCCGCCTAGACGCACAGTTCGGGACCCCCTACCCGAGATCCGCCGGTTTTGACACCGACAACAACCAAGAGCCTAAGCTTGTGGATGCCCCGGATAGCATCCCCTCTTTCGTCTTCGTTCATCGGTAACCTTACTTGGAGCTATATTTTTATTCACCACATGATATGTGTTTTGCTTAGAGCGTCATTTTATTTAATTTTGTTTTGCTTGCTTTTTGAATAAAATCCCAAGATATTAAATTCTTAAATTTTAGAGAGTCTTCACAGAGTTACATAATTATTCGACTACTCGTTGATCTTCACTTATATCTTTTGGAGTAGTTTGTCATTTGCTCTAGTGCTTCACTTATATCTTTCTAGAGCACGACGGTGGTTTTATTTTCTAGAAATAGATGAACTCTCATGCTTCAATTATATTATTTTGAGAGTCTTAAACAGCATGGTAATTTGCTTAGGTTATAAAACTAGTCCTAATATGATGGGCATCCAAGATGGGTATAATAAAAACTTTCATATAAAGTGCATTGAATACTATGAGAAGTTTGATTCTTTATGATTGTTTTGAGATATGAGGATGGTGATATTAGAGTCATGCTAGTAGAGTAGTTGTGAATTTAAGAGATACTTGTGTTAAAAGTTTGTGATTCCCGTAGCATGCACGTATGGTGAACCGTTATGTGACGAAGTTGGAGCATGATTTATTTATTGATTGTCTTCCTTATGAGTGGCGGTCGGGGACGAGCGATGGTCTTTTCGTACCAATCTATCCCCCTAGGAGCATGCGCGTAGTACTTCGTTTCGATAACTAATAGATTTTTGCAATAAGTATATGAGTTCTTTATGACTAATGTTGAGTCCATGGATTATACGCACTCTCACCCTTCCACCATTGCTAGCCTCTCTAGTACCGGGCAACTATCGCCGGTACCATACACACACCATATACCTTCCTCAAAATAGCCACCATACCTACCTATTATGGCATTTCCATAGCCATTCCGAGATATATTGCCATGCAACTTTCCACCGTTCCATTTATTATGACACTCTCCATCATTGTCATATTCCTTTGCATGATCATGTAGTTGACATCGTATTTGTGGCAAAGCCATTGTTCATAATTTTTCATACATGTCACTCTTGAATCATTGCACATCCTGGTATACCGCCGGAGGCATTCACATAGAGTCATATTTTTGTTCTAAGTATCGAGTTGTAATTCTTGAGTTGTAAATAAATAGAAGTGTGATGATCATCATTATTAGAGCATTGTCCCGTGTGAGGAAAAAAAGGCCAAAGAAGCCAATGAAAAAAAGAGAGAGGCCAAAGAAGCCAAACAGAGGGAAAAAAGAGAGAGAGAAAGAGAGAAGGGACAATGCTACTATCCTTTTTCCACACTTGTGCTTCAAAGTAGCACCATGATCTTCATGATAGAGAGTCTCTTATTTTGTCACTTTCATATACTAGTGGGAATTTTCATTATAGAACTTGGCTTGTATATTCCAATGATGGACTTCCCCAAATGCCCTAGGTCTTCGGGAGCAAGCAAGTTGGATGCACACCCACTTAGTTTCTTTTGTTGAGATTTCATACATTTATAGCTCTAGTGCATCCGTTGCATGGAAATCCCTACTCACTCACATTGATATCTATTGATGGGCATCTCCATAGCCCGTTGATATGCCTAGTTGATGTGAGACAATGTTCTCCTTTTTTGTCTTCTCCACAACCACCATTCTGTTCCACCTATAGTGCTATGTCCATGGCTCACGCTCATGTATTGCGTGAAAGTTGAAAAGGTTTTAGAATACTAAAGTATGAAACAATTGCTTGGCTTGTCATCGGGGTTGTGCATGATTTCAATATTTTGTGTGATGAAGATGGAGCATAGCCAGATTATATGAATTTGTAGGGATAAAATTTCTTTGGCCATGTTATTTTGAGAAGACATGATTGCTTTGTTAGTATGCTAGAAGTATTATTGTTTTCATGTCAATATTAAACTTTTGTTTTGAATCTTATGGATCTGAATATTCTTGCCAATATAAAGAAGATTACATTGATAAATATGTTAGGTAGCATTCCACATCAATAATTCAATTTTTGTCATTTACCTACTCGAGGACGAGCAGGAGTTAAGCTTGGGGATGCTTGATACATCTCCAACGTATCTATAATTTTTGATTGTTCCATGCTATTATATTATCCATCTTAGATGTCTTAGAGCCCACTGCCAGTTTTTGTTTTTTCCTTGTTTTGAGTTTTACAAAAAAGGAATACCAAACGGAGTCCAATTGACGTGGCAAATTTTGATGTTTTTATGGACCAAAAGAAGCCCCCGGAGTAAAAGAGTTGGGCTAGAAGAGTCCCGAGCCATCCACGAGGGTGGAGGGCGTGCCCTATCCCCCTGGGCGCGCCCACTATCTCGTGGATGACTCAGAGACCCCCCTGACGTGAGACCGACGCCAAAAATTCCTATAAATACAGAAACCCCCAAAAAGAAACCTAGATCGAGAGCTCCGCCACCGCAAGCCCCTGTAGCCACCAAAAAACAACCGGGACCCTATTCCAGCACCCTGCCGGAGGAGGAATCCTTCACTGGTGGCCATCTTCATCATGCCAGCGATCTCCATGACGAGGAGGGAGTAGTTCACCCTCGGGCTCAGGGTATGTACCTGTAGCTATGTGTTTGATCTCTCTCTCTCTCTCTCTCGTGTTCTTGATTTGGCACGATCTTGATGTATCGTGAACTTTGCTATTATAGTTGGATCTTATGATGTTTCTCCCCCTCTACTCTCTTGTAATGGATTGAGTTTTCCCTTTGAAGTTATCTTATCGGATTGAGTCTTTAAGGATTTGAGAACACTTGATGTATGACTTGCATGTGCTTATCTCTGGTGACAATGGGATATTCACGTGATCTACTTGATGTATGTTTTGGAGATCAACTTGTGGGTTCAGTGACCTTATGAACTTATGCAGGGATTGGCACACATTTTCGTCTTGACTCTCTAGTAGAAACTTTGGGGCACTCTTTGAAGTTATTTGTGTTGGTTGAATAGATGAATCTGAGATTGTGTGATGCATATCGTATAATCATTCCCGCGGATACTTGTGGTGACATTGGATCATCTAGGTGACATTAGGGTTTTGGTTGATTTGTATCTTAAGGTGTTATTCTAGTACAAACTCTAGGATAGATCGAACGGAAAGAATAGCTTCGTGTTATTTTACTACGGACTCTTGAATAGACCGATCAGAAAGGATAACTTTGAGGTGGTTTCGTACCCTACAATAATCTCCTCGATTGTTGTCCGCTATTAGTGACTTTGGAGTGACTCTTTGTTGCATATTGAGGGATTGTTATATGATCTAATTATGTTATTATTGTTGAGAGAACTTGCACTAGTGAAAGTATGAACCCTAGGCCTTGTTTCCTAGCATTGCAATACCGTTTACACTCACTTTTACCACTTGCTAACTTGCTGTTTTTATATTTTCAGATTACAAAAACCTATATCTACCATCCATATTGCACTTGTATCACCATCTTTTCGCCAAACTAGTGCACCTATACAATTTACCATTGTATTGGGTGTGTTGGGGACACAAGAGACTCTTTGTTATTTGGTTGCAGGGTTGCTTGAGAGAGACCATCTTCATCCTACGCCTCCCACAGATTGATAAACCTTAGGTCATCCACTTGAGGGAAATTTACTACTGTCCTACAAACCTCTGCACTTGGAGGCCCAACAACGTCTACAAGAAGAAGGATGTGTAGTAGACATAACACACCTATCACCTTCGACCAGAAGGATGAGCCAAGGTCCCGCCCCACCCACGCGCCCGCCGCACTAGTCCGTGACCCCATAATCGATGGCTTCAGGCTAACTAAAGTACTGATGAATGGGGACAACGGCTTGAACCTCATTTATGAGGACACACTTGACGAAATGCAGCTCAACAGATCCCGAATCAAGCACAACCATACCACATTCCGAGGAATTATTCCCTGTAGGGATGCGTGTTGTTCCGGACGCATAACCTTGTACATAGTGTTCGGTACTCCCGACAACTACAGATCCGAACCTTTGTTATTCCATGTTGTGCCCTTCCACAGAGGATACCATGCCCTGTTGGACGTGAGGCATTCACAAGGTTCCAGGACATACCACATTACGAGTACATGAAACTAAAAATGTCAGGGCCCAACGGCGTGATCTCGCCTACAAGCAATCCGAATACAGCCCTCTGAGCTAAAACTAAAATTGCATCGCTTTCCCTTGAGGTACTATCTGAGGCCCTCGCAGCCAAAGAATTAACAGCTCTCTGCACTAGAGTCAACAAGGATGACACGGTCCTCAGTAAAAGGCCAAAATCCACATCATTTAAGCGAGCTGGCGAGATAGTAACATTCCAGATACACCCTACAGACCCAAACAAAACGGCGTCCATCGGAGCACAGCTGGACCCCGCAGTTGATGAAGCACTACAAGCGTTCCTATGCGAGAACTGGGACATATTCTCCTGGCACCCTTCGGATATGCCAGACATCCCACGGAGGCTGGCAGAGCACAACATGAGCATCATAAAAGGCTTCAAGCCAGTCAAACAGACACTACGACAATTTTTCCAACCCAAACGACATGCTATGGGTGAGGAATTGGGAAAGCTATTGGAGGCTGGATTCATCCTGAAATCAAGCATCCGAAGTGGCTAGCAGATATGGTCATGGTACCCAAGAAGGACAGATCCTGGTGGCTTTGCGTCGACTTCAAGGACTTAAGCAAGGCCTGCCCCAAGGATCCCTTCCCCTTACCTCACATAGATCAGTTCATCGATGCCACTGCCGGACATGACTTACTATGCTTCCTCGACGCATACTCCGGTTATCACCAGATAAAGATGTAGGAGTCTGACCAAGCTACAGCCGCGTTCATCACCCCCTATGGGCCATTCTATTTTAATACGATGCCTTTCAGGTTAAAGAACGCGAGAGCCATGTACCAACGCATGATTCAAACATGCCTGGAAAACCAAATTGGCAAAACGGTCGAGGCATCCATAGACAATCTGGTCATTAAAACCAAAAATGTCGATCAACTCATAGATGACCTTCGCCCGACCTTCGAAAATTTATGAACTTACAATATATGGCTCAACCTGGACAAAGGCGTCTTTGGGGTTCCTGCCGGGAAACTACTCCGATTTATCGTATCCCATAGAGGGATTGAGGCTAATCCGGCTAAAATTAGGGCCCTGTCCCAGCTTGCAATATCGACGGAGCTCAAACACGTCCAGAAGCTGGTAGGTTGCATAGCGGCACTAAGCCGTTTAATCTCCCACCTCGGCGAAAAGGCACTACCAATCTACAGGCTACTAAGAAGACAAAGAACTTCGAGTGGAACGATGAAGCAACTACGACACTTGAGGAAATCAAAACACTCCTGGCAAGCAACCCTATCCTAGCCGAACCAGGTATCGGTGAACCTATGCTGTTGTACATCTCGGCCACCAATCAAGTGGCAAGCGCGGTGCTCGTCGTAGAACGAGAATCAGAGGGCCACAAGTTCCAGGTCCAAAAACCTGTCTACTACGTGTCAGAGATTCTTACACCGTGCAAATCCCGATATCCACACTATTAAAAGATAGCATATACGATCTTTATGGCATCCCAAAAACTGCATCACTACCTTCAAGAGTGTTCAGTGAGAGTGGTATCTGAGGTGCCCCTTAATGATATAATCAATAACAGGGATGCCACAGGCCACATTGCCAAATGGGCCATAGAGCTCATTCCCTTCGAAATCGTATACAAACCACGCCGAGCTATAAAATCTCAGGTGTTGGCCGATTTTCTATCTGAATGGACTGAAGCCTAACTCCCCAGGGAATATAGTACATATGCACACTGGACAATGTACTTCGACGTCTCTAAAATGCTAGCCGGACTGGGAGCCGGGGTGATCCTCATATCCCCCACAGGCGACAACATCTGGTACGTTCTACAGATCACGTACAAGGATTCAAATAACGCAGCCAAATACAAGGCCCTGTTGCATGGTCTTAGGATGGCAACGTCAATGGGTGATCGGCGGCTAGAGGTGCGCGGAGACTCGAACCTCGCCATCTCCCAGGTCAATGGCGGATTTGACGCCAAAGACCTGAAAATGGCGGCATATAGAAATGTCGTCCTCAGGATCTCGAACCGATTCGAGGGTATAGAATTCCACCATGTCTCTAGAGACAGTAACCAAGGCGCGGATGTCCTTTCCCGCATGGGATCCAAGTGTGACCCAGTCCCTAAAAACACCTTCCTAGAAAGGCTCTTCAAGCCATCTGTGGTATGGAAGGACGGGGACAGCGACACCTCGCACCCCCGATAACGATCCCGACGACTACATCATCAGGGGCTCTGCACTTGAAGAAACACCCTCGGCCCATGAGATCATGGCCATAATGCCCCCATGGACTGAGCCCTTGCTTGCCTACCTCCTGCGACAATAACTTCCCTATGATCATACGGAGGTGCGACGCATAGTTCGGCGCTCTAAAGCATACAAGGTCCATGAGGGCGAGCTCTATAAAAAGAGCACTATGGGGGTCCTCTAGAGGCGCATCTCCAAAGAGGAGGGGCATCAGCTTCTCACTGAGATACATGCCGGCATGGGCGGCCACCACGTGGCAGCTCACGCCTTAATCAGTAAGGCCTTCCGAGTAGGGTTTTTCTGGCCTACAGCCCGCACAGACGCATGCATGCTAGTCCAACATTGCGTTGGGTGCCAGCTATTCGCAAATCTAAGCCATATGCTCCCCACAGCTCTTTGGACAATTCCGATAACCTGGCCGTTCGCAGTCTGGGGGCTCGACATGGTCGGACCACTTAAAGGGGGACCAAGAAAAATAAGTATGTACTGGTTATGGTCGATAAGTTCACTAAGTGGATCGAAGCAAAACCAGTAACCTTTGTAGAATCCGGACAAGTTGTTGACTTCATATCTAGTGTCATACACCGTTACGGTGTTTCCCGCAGTATAATCATTGATAATAGGTTTTATTTTAATGCCGAAGAAGTTAAAGATTGGTGTGCCAAGATGGGCATAAAGCTCGACTACGCTTCGGTGTATCACCCGCAAACTAACGGGCAGGTAGAGCGAGAAAATGGACTCATTATGAGCGGCATAAAACCTTACTTAATCCGCTCACTTGAAGAATCAGATTACCACTGGGTTGAGGAGATTGACTCCATGCTATGGGGGTTGCGCACCACTCCTAATCGGTCGACAGGATACACCCCATTCTTCATGGTGTATGGTGCCGAAGCAGTCCTCCCATGTGATCTAATCCATGACGCACCTAGAGTATGCATGTACGAAGAGAAGGAGGCCAAGCTGGATCAGCAGGACGACTTGGATGCCCTAGAAGTAGAGCACGACATCGCTCAGGCACACTCCGCGTTTTATCAACA
The DNA here is from genome assembly GCA_021605145.1 of Aegilops bicornis. NCBI lineage: Eukaryota > Viridiplantae > Streptophyta > Magnoliopsida > Poales > Poaceae > Aegilops > Aegilops bicornis. The sequence continues at coordinate 523,446,317 of CM038669.1, forward strand.
ACAAGCACGATGCTACCGGAATCGGGAGGTTCGGGCGAAGGCATACAACGTGGGAGAACTCGTCCTCTGCCTCCCTGAGAAGCAAAGCACAAGCTTTCACCCAAATGGGAGGGGCCTTTATTATAGAGGAGGTACTCGCAGGGGGGGCATACCGCCTTCGCAGCCCGTCAGACAACCTCCTTGAACCCAAACAGTGGAACACGGCTCGGCTTCGGCATTTCTACGCCTAGTTTGGCGTTGTCATCACCACCCTCCATTTGTTCTTTGGTTTTTTCTCATTCTTTATTAACCTCCAGATTTAGAGTCTGGATAAACCGTCACACGGCAAGTCGCCATTGTACACATATTCGGAGTATTACCTAGCTTTACCTGGGGGCTCCTTTTAAAGCCAATTAAAATGTTCATCAGACAACTCATTTTTCCTAGGTGAACTCATATCCTTCCCATGTCTTTAAAGCCATTATATGCACCTATTTGACTTAAGTTCTTTGCCATGCTGGGTTGCCTGGCTCCTATGTTTACCCCTACGTTTTCGATTGTTCGGCTAGGGAGTAAAGGGAGCACCTCTATGATTGTTACGACCGGGTAATCCAAATACGTACCTCAGACAGGTGAAGCCTAAAGCTGGCGTTCTTATAGAAAATTATAGGTAGGCCTCATGGGAATAGAAAATTACCAGGCGCTCGCTGCCATCCCACTGATCTTGGTTCCTAAAAACCACCAACATCCACATATCATTGGCATCTGGATTTAATGATTATGGTCAACATACCACACCTGAAGAAAGGAACCCCTGGAGGAACTATTTTCTTCAGAAGATGTTTCTTACGTTAAAAAGTAATATAACATAGCTCTCTGCGCACGTTTTGTCTATTCACACCAAATGGACGGATTGCCAAGTTGCCGGAAGTGTCTCCTTGTTATTCAGGACACATAGTACGGAACACTCCCCGATCACTGGTCGGGGAGGCGGAAGCCGATGGCCAATAAAGACAACATGTTTACCGCAGATCAAGATGGCGTGATGTAAAGTACATGAATACATTGAATCACGCACCCTATTCTTTGCCAATATCATCTATCAAGCTGTCCAAAGCACAATCTTGCTGAGAGTACCGAGCAGCATGCATTACCTGGTCGTATACTAAACTAAGGGGTATTTCATGCCCAACTGGCCCCACGGGCCACTCGAGCCATATGTTCAGGTTCGAGCTTGGTAAACCGGGTCTTCACCATTGCCAGGCTTCGCGTGATCCTTCTCGGCAGGTCGATTTCCTACACAATTCAAAGTGCCGCCTCACTCCTTTAAAGCAGCTTGCTAGCTCGGCCATGCTTTCTGGCGGAACTTTTGTTAGCCATAATGCCTTAACCATGCTTTTCATGAACTTCCGGGCTCTCTCATGCGTTTTGGTCAGCTCCTTCAAAAGGTTCCCACTAAAGGAACTGACCTCCTATTCTGGTCGTCCTGTTAGGAGACCTAGCAAACAGGCGCGGCATGTTTTTGTCAAAATATTGTGATCATCCACATACATGTAAGATTGAATTTGTCACTTACTGAATATGCCGCCTTTGAGCTTCTAGTTCTCCTCCTGGGCTTGCGCCAACTAAGACTTTAAACTCTCGATTTCTTCGGCTTGCTACTGATTTTCTGCCTTGAGATTATTCCTCTCCTCATGACTTCATGTCAGAACTCGTTTACCAGCCTCATTCTGCGACTCCGCGCGCTGCTGGGATTCTCTGGCCGCCTCCAGGTCCTTCGCAATTGGCCCTGGGATTCGGTAGCTACAGGGGCAGTATGGTGTTATAAACAAGAAACACTATACAATTTTAAAGCATTCTAAAGCTTTCCCGCTTACCATGAGTTCCGTTGGTGGCTTTCTTAGCCGCTTTCAGTTTGGCCCTAGTATTGGTCAACTATGTTCGGCTCAGCTCGAGGTCTTCAGACAACTTGTTATTCTATTCCCCCACGGCCTACAAACTCAAAGCAATATATGGTTATAGATCCTTAACTCGGCCGTCCCGCCCAAATTAAGGCTCGGGGGCTACTAGGTTAGGATCTACGATCTGTTCCAAAGACATTTATCTCGCACCTGCACATTGGAGGACAGAACACTGGTGATCCCTTCGAGCCCTGTTGGCACCGCCGCAAGGTACGCATGCACCGAATTAAATGCATTGAATTCCTGGCCGGTAAAGGCGGTGTGGCGCAAGGACTCTCTCCGATGGGGATGATTCATCACACTCTCGACTTCGAAATTGCTAACCGAGACATCGTCAGGATCCTCTGGCGGTGTGCTGGCCGCCACGTGTCTGTCATGATCCCCAGCCCACGCCGAAGACCCAAGATTGGAACTGTGCCTTGGCTCGGCCGGGGTGTCCTCGGACTGGCGCGGTGGTACTCTTCTTCTGCAAAACCAAGCGAATGTCAGGAGACGGTATTAAGGGCAACTCTTTTGATGGTTCCGAACATATCACCTATGAGCGAGGGGAGCGGTCATTTCTGTTCCAGCGGCGGCCTTCCGCTTGGATGCCCCATTACGGGCCAAGGACGACATATCTCGTGTTTCTTCCGCATTCATTCGACATGCAGTGCGGCTGCCCCTGGGGGTAGAAGTCAGCACACTTGGCGCGGTGCGGGGCGAGCGCCATGTTGAGGAAAAGGTCACCTGTTCACTTGCTGTGGAGGATGGAAGGGCCCCAAGGTGGTCAGCCGTGAAGTCAACATTGGTGCCGTAAGGCTTCCTGATAGAAGACCCCGTGTTCAAAACCGATCGATGTCTCCGGATCGTCGTCACGGGAATGATTCTCCGGTTGAGGGGGGGGGGGGGGTAGCGGACAGACTCGACCTGACGTCTCCAACTCTGTTAGAAAAGGGAATATGTCCAGTAAATGTTTGGGTGCAATTTCCGAACTAAAAGCAAAGGACAAAACTTACCTATTTTGACGAATTGTTGCTGGGTCACCCCTCCCGGGTACTTAACCGGGCGAAACCTTCCTCCTCTTCTTTGAAGGGGTCGGCCAGTATTCTGGCCATTGCCGCTTGGTTGTACGGCCCTTGTCGCTTGTAATGGGTTGGGTCGCTCGTCCCATTGTAACACCACAGAGGATGTGACCTCTGTTGAAGGGGTTGCATGCACCTAGCTATGGCAACAACCATTAGTTCAATCATGGTCGATTTTTTATGGGCCAGCAACCGAATTTTGGTGGCCAAAAGGTGCAATTTCGCACTATCTTCCTGGGAAGGACTCTTGGGTCGCCAGTTAAACTGCTTCTTTAGCGGGGCGCTTGAGTATTCGGGCACCCCCCTCTGGACCGGGTCGGAAAGGGGGACATCTTGGATATAGAACTATCCTAAGGCCCATTCCTCGGGGTCTTTTTGTGGGGTCCCGATGGGATACCGTGTGCCGGCTATGCGCCATACCTCTGCTCCGCCTACTTCAAACATTTACCATTCACGGGTATGAGGGATGAGGCAGAAGTATTTTCTCCACAAATCAAAGTGACTTCACAGCCCAGGAATATCCTGCAGAGCGCCACAAAGCCAGAAATATGCAGTATGGATCCTGGGGTGAGGTGGTGGAACTGTATCCCGTAGAACTCTAATAAACCCCGCAAGAAGGGGTGAATGAGAAATCTTAGGCCCCGTAGAAGGAAGGGCACGAAGCATACCCTCTCTTCCTTGCTTGGAGAAGGGAATTTCTTGGCGAACACTTGGCTATCCACGGAGATCAATCCAGTGCAGACGGAAACAAGATCCACTGCAGGGAGATATCCTTGCATCTGCAGATTACTCAGCTGAAGGCGTGAGAGGGAGCAGCTCACCCAATCGCCTGGAAGGGGACCATGAGGTCATGAAGAAAAACCTGGGGCGTCAGCCATGGCGCCTAAAATTTCTAAGGCGTTGGCTTCTGTGGGAGGACGGGTCAGTCTTCCCCCGTACTTTTGGATCTATAAATTTGTGTTTCGTCCTGAAGCTGAAAGGAAGGGTCCGCAAAAAAAGGGGGCAGTGGGCTATTCGCCTTCTAAAAGGACACAACAGTCAAAGTTTGCCCTTACCCTAAGGAAAGCATTAACTTTGAGGGGCCCACCATGTTCTGGAAAGGTCCTCAAATTCCGGACTATCAAACCCGGTCGAGCACGAAAGCGGCATTGGTATGGATCATGCTGGGCGGCGAACCTCAGACGTTAATCCGGATTCTGGATACTATTCGACAATTCTGCCCGCACCCTGCTGAAAGCACAAGTGCTCCCTAGGTGATTTTGGTAATTAATATCAACATATCTCTTGTTGTACTAATGTTTTCACCTAGTATATTTCAGAATTTTCAACAAAGGCGTGGCATGGACAAGAGGATGTGGAACCCCTTCTAGATGCTAAGGACAGAAGATTGGCAAAAGCTCAAGACTCTACATTTTCATTTTAGTGATCCAAGATCACATTGAGTCCATAGGAAAAGCCAATACTATTAAAAGGGGATGAGGTGTTTCTTAATTGCTTGCTTGCTCAAAATGCTTAGTGATACGCTCCAAAACCATCAACCACTTTCTTATTCCACATATGTCCTAAACCTAAAGTCAACCTCGGCCCCACCGATTTGATCTATCTGGCACCACCGAGTTCACTTGACATAGCCACTGCCAGAAACCCTAATCGGTTCGATCTCACCGATGGGATCTGGGTCTCACCGTGATGGGCTTGCAAACTCTCTGTTGCCAGTTGCAATTATTTCGGTCCCACCGAGATGTGCAATCTGTCCCACCGAGTTTGCTTGACCAACTGTCTGTTTCGCTTATTACCAAAATCGGTCTCACCGAGTTTGTGTAATCAGTCAAACCGAGTTGAGGTTTTACCCTAACCCTAGCACATTGGTCCCACCGAGTTGATCATGCCGGTCCCACCAAAAAGCCTAACGTTCACATTTTGAACTAAATCGGTCTGATCGAGTTTCACTATTCGGTCCAACCGAGTTTGGTAAATTGTGTGTAACGGTTAGATTTTCTGTGGAGGCTATATATACCCCTCCACCCATCCTCCATTCGTGGAGAGAGCCATCGGAACGTGCCTACATTTCCAGCATTCATTTTCTGAGAGAGAACCACCTACTCATGTGTTGAGACCAAGATATTCCAATCCAACCACAAGAATCTTGATCTCTAGCCTTCCCCAAGTTGCTTTCCACTCAAATCATCTTTCCACCATATCCAAATCTGTGAGAGAGAGTTGAGTGTTGGGGAGACTATCATTAGAAGCACAAGAGCAAGGAGTTCATCATCAACACACCATCTATTAACTTTGGAGAGTGGTGTCTCCTAGATTGGTTAGGTGTCACTTGGGAGCCTCCGTCAAGATTGTGGAGTTGAACCAAGGAGTTTGTACGGGCAAGGAGATCGCCTACTTCATGAAGTTCTATCTTAGTGAGGCAAGTCCTTCGTGGGCGATGGCCATGGTGGGATAGACAAGGCTGCTTCTTCGTGGACCCTTCGTGGATGGAGCCGTCCGTGGACTCACGCAACCGTTACCCTTCGTGGGTTGAAGTCTCCACCAACGTGGATGTACGATAGCACCACCTATCGGAACCACGCCAAAAATCTCCGTGTCTCCAATTGCATTTGCACACTCCAATGCAATCCCTTTACATTCTCGCAAGTTGCATGCTTTACTTTCCGTTGCTCATATACTCTTGCCATGCTATCTTGAAATGTATTGTGAATGTTTAAACTTGTGCTAAAACTCCACCTTAACTTGAAAAACTTAAAAACTGCTACCTTTACTTGTTGAGGGTCTAATCACCCCCCTCTAGACACCTCTTCTCGATCCTTTCAATTGATATCAGAGTGTTGGTCTCCATTGCTTTGGTTTAGTCTCCATTGGAGGAAGATGGATGAGTCTACGTTGGGGAGTCTAAGACATAGAGTGCCTATACTTGATGGAGAGTTCTTTCATGAGTGAAAAAATGAGATGCTTGAGATTTTCAACGAATATCACTTGAACAAGTACATTACTACCCCTTGTGCGCCCCTTATTGACTCCTTGCAGCCTACCCCTGATGAGTCTATTGACATGATTCGTAATCTTAGAGCTGTCAATCTTATCACTAGAGGTTTGCCTAGAAATTTGATTGCATGCTTTCCTACTCTTGATTGTGCTTACACCATATGGAGATTTCTTGAGCAACGATTTCCAAACTATTCCTTGAAAAACTTAGAGGAGATTCTTCACAAGTCTATTGCTTTGAATAAGATGAATCCTAATGATCCAAAGTTTGGTGATTGTCTATTTGAGCTTCGTGACATTATGCGTGCCAAAGGAGATGTTGGAATCATTAGCAACATCATTTCTGAAGTCATTATAATTCATAAAGATGAACATTTTCATGATCATATATCTAATGAATCACTCTCTCCAGGAAATGATCAATCACAAGATGATGTTGAACATGGATACTATGATGAGGATGATGATACTGAGTCAATGGGTTCTCGATAGTGTATGTACCGATCACATGACCGGAGACAAGGATATGTTTCGTGAGCTTGCTGAAAACGACGGACCTTGAAAGTATGTCACTTTCGGTGATAACTCAAAGGGTAAGGTGGTTGGCCTCAGTAAGCTGGCCATCTCACATGATAGCTCCATACAAAATGTCATGCTCGTTGAATCTCTTGGCTATAATTTACTCTCTGTATCTAGACTAGCCGATTTCGGTTTCAATGTCCTATTTACTGAAGTAGGTTGCCAAGTATTTCAAAGAGACAATCATAAAATGGTCTTTACCGGTATACGTAGAGGTGATCTATACATTGTTGATTTCACTAAAAAGGCTCAACCTAGAACTTGCTTAATTGCTAAATCTTCTAAAGGTTGGATATGGCATAGAAGTTTAGGTCATGTGGGCATGCGAAATCTTGATAAGCTTATTAAAGGTGATCATATTCTTGGAGTTAAAGATGTTATATTTGACAAGGATAGACTTTGTAGTGCTTGCCAAGCAGGAAAACAGGTTGGAGGAAGCCACCCCGTGAAGAACATCATGACCACGACAAGACCACTCGAGCTACTTCATATGGATCTCTTCGGTCCAAGCGCCTATAAAAGTCTTGGTGGGAACTCGTTTGGTTTAGCCATATTCGATGATTTTTCAAGATTTACGTGGGTGTTCTTTCTTGATGATAAATCGCAGGTCCAAAAGATCTTCAAGAACTTCGCCAGGAAGGCCCAAAATCAATTTGAAGTGAAGATCAAGAAGGTTCGCAGTGACAACAGAACAGAGTTCAAGAACGCCAATGTGGACACCTTTCTTGACGAAGAAGGCATTTCACACGAGTTCTCGGCTACGTACACGCCTCAACAAAATGGAGTTGTAGAGAGGAAGAACCGGACTCTTATTGAGATGGCATGAACGATGCTTGATGAGTACAAGACACCAAAATACTTTTGGGCGGAAGCAGTTGATACAGCTTGACATGCAATGAATCGTCTATATCTTCACAAGTTACTCGGCAAGACGGCATACGAGCTTCTCACCGGTAACAAACCCCAAGTTGGATACTTTCGAGTATTCGGCTCAAAGTGCTACATTCTTGATAAGCATCGTCGTTCAAAATTTGCTCCTAAATCTCATGAAGGTTTCCTACTCGGTTATGGCTCAAAATCTCACACATACTGTGTCTACAACAATTTCACCCGAAAGGTTGAAGAGACGGTAGATGTGAAGTTTGATGAATCGCAAGTAGAGCAATTGTCAATTGATGTAGGAGACAAAGACTCTTCGGAAGCAATCCAAGACTTGTCTATTGGCAAGATCCGTCCAATAGAGGTGAAGGAGAGTACCTCATCCGTCCAAGCGGAAGCTTCTACCTCACGACAAGGTGAACCACGAGTTGACTCGGAGGCATCCTCATGTGGAACGCGTCAAGATGAAGGAAACGAGGAAGTAGACCAAGATGAACCTCATCAACCTCCTTCTCCAACTACGCAAAAGAACAACAATACCAACAACAAAGAAGGCAAAGAGGAAGAACAACATGATGAAGAAGATGTTCCACCCTGACCCAAACAAAAGCTCTCATGAGTTAGAGCAAGAGTTTCACGAGACCATCCCATCGAACAAATCTTCGATGATATCCAAACCGGGAGAATAACTCGCTCTAAAACTCGTTTCGCTAATTTTTGTGAACATTATTCATTCATCTCTAGCATTGAACCTATGAAGGTTGAAGAAGCATTGGAAGATCCAGATTGGATAAATTCCATGCACGAAGAGCTACACAACTTTGAGAGGAACCAAGTGTGGACATTGGTCAAGAAGCCCGACAACAACCACAACATCATTGGTACCAAATGGGTGTTTCGCAACAAGCAAGACGAAGATGGACAAGTCGTTCACAGCAAAGCACGTCAAATCTCCCAAGGCTACACTCAAGTCGAAGGTACGAACTATGGTGAAACATATGCCCCCATTGCTAGACTTGAGACCATCCGCATCTTACTTGCCTATGCAAATCAACATGATATTACCTTGTATCAAATGGACATTAAAAGTGCTTTTCTAGATGGTGAAATTGAGGAGGAAGTTTATGTTAAACAACCTCCCGGCTTTGTTAATCCTAAGAAACCCGACCATGTTTACAAACTTCACAAAGCTCTTTATGGTCTTAAACAAGCTCCTACAGCGTGGTATAAATGCTTGACCAAGTTCCTTGTTGAAAAAGGCTTTTAGATTGGAAAAAATGATTCCACTCTTTTTACCAAAAGGGTTAATGGTGAATTATTTGTGTGCCAAACTTATGTGGATGATATCATATTTGGTCCGACTAACCCTCATTTTATAGAAAAGTTTGTAAAGCTAATGTCGGAGAAGTTTCAGATGTCTATGATGAGTGAACTCAAATTATTTCTCAGTTTGTAAATCAAGGAAACTAAGGAGGGTACCTTTGTTTCTCAAACAAAGTACACCAAGAACTTATTCAAGTAGTTCAACATGCAAGAATGCAAAGGTATGAGTACACCCATGCCTACTAGTGGACATCTTGACTTGACTAAGGATGGCGAACCGGTTGATCAAAAGGTTTACCGCTCTATGATTGGTTCATTTTTATATCTATGTGCCTCCCATCCCAATATTATGCTAAGTGTGTGCATGTGTGCACGATATCAAGCGGCCCCAAAAGAATGTCATCTTAATGCTGTGAAAAGGATAGTGAGATACTTAATTCATACACCAAATTTTGGCATTTGGTATCCTAAGAGGTCTTCTTTTGATCTTGTTGGCTACTCCGATTCGGACTATGCCGGTGACAAGGTTGATAGAAAGTCCACTTCGGGTACTTGTCAATTTCTTGGTAGATCTCTTGTGTCTTGGCCCTCCAAGAAACAAAACTCGGTATCCTTATCCACCGCCGAAGCGGAAGACATTGCCGCCAGTTCATGTTGTGCTCAATTACTTTGGATGACCCAAACTCTTAAAGATTACAGGATCTATGTGAAACATGTTCCATTGCTTTGTGACAATGAAAGTGCTATTAAGATTGCTCATAATCCCGTGCAACATTCTCAAACTAAGCATATTGAAGTTCGTAATCATTTCATTCGAGATCATGTTGCTAAAGGAGACATTGATCTTAAGCATGTTCATACCGATAAGCAATTGGCGGATATATTCACAAAACCGCTTGATTAGAAAGTATTTTACCGTTTGAGAGGTGAATTGAACATCATTGATGCCTCAAACTAGGAGTAGAAACTCTATTTGGATGCATGCAAGGCTTGAGTCTTTGACTAATCCTTGATATTTCTCTTATGATGATGATCGTATGTCTTGGATCTATACTTGTACCCTTGCATGTTATCTAACCCTTGTAAGTACTTGGATAAGCCCAACTCAGATTGGAACTCACTCATATCTTGAGCAATCTCTACATCACCAAGTCTCTACAATATCCTTTGACAATTTCTTTATATCAAATTTCATTCGATATCAAACTTCATGATTGTCATTTTCGATACACAAGTGCTCTTCCTTGCAAGGCTAACCCATGTAGGTAGATGAATTCAAATTACAAGTGGTGCTCCCAACCATTGATGAGCTACATCAACCTTGAGCATCCTACACAAGTTCAACTACATGATTAAGATCAACACCACCACCCAAGGTATGCCATTCCATCTTAGAGAAGATTTACCCCAAGTCATGGGTCAAAGCAGCTCAACAAGATGTGAATACATCAAAATTCTTAAAAGAAAAATGGGAACCCCATTTTGAGCTTAAACGATGAGTATGACCTATGATCAAGTGCCTTCACTTGAATCCTAAGTCAATATACTCTAACATAGGTGACTTTGTCACCGACCAATTCTAGATGAAGTTCTCTAGTGTTTCTGTGTGTTCTTGCATTTTTCTCTTGCATGTTTGTTTCCCCTTTCAAAAAGAACTTCATCTAGATTTCTTTTCTTTTATTTTCTGCATTCCCTGCATCCAATTTATTGCAAATCCTTTAGTTAATTCCCTGCAAATCTTTGTGAGATCTTATTTGCCTAGTGAGCTGAGATGATAATTTTTTTCTCCTTGCTAAACTCGGCCTAGCCGATCTTTTCACATCGGCTAAACCGAAACAACCTGGTGCTGCTAAAGCAAAAGACTTAGTGTTATCGATTTGACAACTAAGCAAAATTCTGCCATTTGCATCTTGCATTTCTAATCCAGCTCTACTTGATGAGTCTTATCCTCTACCTACATCACGTTCTACATGCTGCTTTGTCATGTGACTCAAGGACCAAACCTATTTGACTCCTACTCGAGAAGATCCCTTCTTGGAAATTGATGTCAAAGGGGGAGAGAGATATCACATCAAAGCTTAATCACATCAAAGGGAGAGAGAGACCCCATGGGACAAATATTTCTTAGTCTTCCCATCTACTTGGTATTCAAAGAGGAGAGAAAAGCCACATGTCTTTAAGAGGGGAAAGAGATGTTAGTAGATGATTCTTAGTGTCTTTTGCTCTAATTTCTTTGCTCTGATTTTCTATTACCCTATCTTCTCCCGCTATCCAATATCAGATTCAGGGGGAGAAAGAAATCTAAGGGAAGAAAATCTCTGGAATTCATTGCATATCCTTTTATTTGGGGACATGTTAATATCCAAATAGAGTACTAAGTACTCACTACATGTCATCCCAGTCTTGGTACTCTTGTGGTTTCCTACTCTTGCTTTGTTTAGTAGATGTTCCTGTGTTATCTAACCCTGTTTTCTGAGGTTCATCTCTTCCTAAGTCAAATCAACACCACAAGGTAAGTATATGCATCACACTCATGTGCATGATGATCTCTTGCTGATGAACATATTGTTTGCAAGAAGGACTCAAGAACATGGAGGTACATTTCCAATATTCACATCATTTGCTCTGATGCATATAGCCAAGATACATGTAACTCATTGCTTGCTCTGACACGTTTATGCATTCACATGCTCTTATATTCAAAGTTCACATGATTGCATACATGTAGGGGGAGCCTATGCATGTTACATGTCCTTCCAGAGCTTTACTTGTTATTCTTCATATCATTATCTAAACCTTTGATGTATGTTGTCATCAATTACCAAAAAGGGGGAGATTGAAAGCACAAGTGCTCCATGGGTGATTTTGGTAATTAATGTCAACATATCTCTTGTTGGACTAATATTTTCACCTAGTATATTTCAGAAAGTTCAACAAAGGCGTGGCATGGACAAGAGGATGTGGAACACCTTCAAGTTGCTAAGGACAGAAGATTGGCAAAAGCTCAAGACTCTACATTTTCATTTTAGTGATCCAAGATCACATTGAGTCCATAGGAAAAGCCAATACTATTAAAAGGGGATGAGGTGTTGCTTAATGGCTTGCTTGCTCAAAATGCTTAGTGATATGCTCCAAAACCCTTAACCACTTTCTTATTCCACATATGTCCTAAAACTAAAGTCAAACTCGGCCCCACCGATTTGATCTATCCGGCGCCACCGAGTTCACTTGAAATAGCCGCTGCCAGAAACCCTAATCAGTTCGGCATCACCGATGGGATCTCGGTCTCACCGAGATGGGCTTGAGAACTCTCTGTTGCCTGTTGCAATTATTTCGATCCCACCGAGATGTGCAATCGGTCCCATCGAGTTTGCTTGACCAACTCTCCGTTTCACTTATTACCAAAATCGGTCTCACCGAGTTTATGTAATCGGTCAAACAGAGTTGAGGTTTTACCCTAACCCTAGTACATCGGTCCCACCGAGTTGATCATGTCGGTCTCACTGTGTTGACATCAGATTTTGGCACGACATAAAAAGAAAATGAGACGGCTTTGAGTGAATGGGTTTCTAGAATTAAAAGTTTCACATCGCTGAGTGGAACAACTTTGATGTTTAGGTTATCATCGTCGGACTCCATCTTAGGGGCCGAAATTGTACTCCGAGTGGCAGAATTCAGTGTTCCGAGTGGTTGTGGACCGATCATACTTTCAAGACGACCTCGGATGAAGGAGCACTCTAAAGGAGTTGTCTTTGCCTCATCGAGGCAATCGATTTTTATATATAATTGATCTCAATCCGAGTTCATATGCAAAAGTTAGAGGCAATACACTGCAGACTGAATCTAAACGGAAATATGGCGCGAGGTACCAGACACCCTGTCTGATGGGTCGCGCAAGCAATTCGGCCCTCAAGAAGCCTTGAATCGAAAAACCTTCAACATAGAGAAGTTTCCACTCGTCGAGCCGAACGATTTCCATATATAGTTCGTATCGATTCGAGGTCGTATGAGGCCTGGAGAGACAAATCAAGATCAGGCTATGTTTTCAGTCAAGAAATCCGAGTGAAAAGCTTACCATCCGAGTGAAAACTTACCGATCGAGTGAAAGCTTACCATCCGAGTGAAAACTTATCGGTCGAGTGAATGTTTGTTGTCCAAGTGAACTTATTATCATTCGAGTGAAAATATTACCGTCGGAATGAAAACTTGCCGATCGAGTAAGAGATTGCCTTCTGAGTGAAAATATAATCATCTGAGTGAAAGATTGTCTTCCGAGTCAAAGTATAGTCATCCGAGTGAAAGTGTAGTCATCCGAGTGAAAGTTTCTGACATCCGAGTGAAAAAGTCTAGTCAGACGATCTGAGTGGATGAGCTTGAATCTGAGTGAAACTGAACATGTCCTGGAAAGTTTACCAAGATGACCTGGGATGGAGAAGTGTTCAATACAAAAGTTGTGCGTATCATCATAAAGTTAAACTTTGCTTTTGGAGTCATCGTCATTAGATATAATATATGGCTTGCAAATTCACTATGAGACTCGGATAGTCCAGTCTGCTGCAAGACCAAGTCCGACTGGAAGGTAAAGATGACCTCGGATAGTATTCAAGATGGCCTTATTTGAAAAATTGATCAACATGAGAGTTGTTCGTCTCGTTGAGGCTCACAAGTTTGATATTTGGGCCATATTTATCGAAGATCATATGCAAGATCGACGGCCCGCGCAAGGAGGAAGACAAAAGTTGGGCCAGATTCAGACTGAATCCGAGTTGGAATAGAACTAGGACTCTAGGACGTGAATTGATGTAATTTCTTGTAAGGAAAGCCTAGATGAATCCTTTACTTGTACGGGAAGTCCAGCCTCCTTTTATATATATTGGCGGTGATGGCCGATTGAACGACACACAATCGAACAAATCAATATACTACTTTTTCAGTCTATGTTTTATCTCTCCACCATTTTCTCTCTCGTTCTTCGTTGTTCCTCAAGTTTGAGAGCTGCGAATCCCGAGGCTCTAGGGGCGAGCGAATCGACCTAGGGCAGCCCATAGCCGCCGCGCTCCCTGACGGGGTCCCTCTCGAGGTTGTGGGGTTTTCGGGTCTACAAAAGCACCCGCCGACTGTCTTGCATATCGCGCTGTCGGCTGGGTCTCCTTCAACGTGAGCTGTGGTGCATCACCCCTGGCATCGAGGGTACACGTGATGTGTTCGTGTGTCAACACACTTTTTGGCGTCGCCGTTGGGGACAGAAGATCGATCGTCATCATCCACCATGTCCGATCTTCCCAAGCCATCTGAGGTAGACGCTGATAACATCATTAAGCCTAGTCTTGATGAGATATCGGCCGATCATCGCCAAGTCTATGAGGAGTACAAGAAGGTGCACGAAGAGAAGGATTTGCAGGAGTTCCTTGCAAAGTTCAAGAAGGATCGCCAAGGCAACATCACTCTGATTGAAGAAATCAAGTTCCCTCCTCTTCAAGCCGAGCAGGTTAAACCCTCTGTGAATACTACTTTTTCTCCTAAGCAGTGGGCTGAGATTGAGAGTCGTATTGTTGATGGTAACAATCTAGTCTAACAAACTTTCATAGAAAATACTAATGTCAGAAGAATATATCTCAATCGACTAGTGGTAATGATGGTGTAGCTTCGTGTGTGCAAAACCCTAATCTGGCTTTACCTATTTCATCAGTGTCTCCCATGCCGATGGCTTATTATCCTACCCAAACCAATCAGATTGTGGTTGCACCAATTAGTCCTATCATGAGCATGCTAGGTTCGGTGGTGACGCCGAACCAAACCCTACCTACAGCTACAACCACTCGACCACCACCAAATTATGGGTCGACATACATGCCACAATTCCTACCTACAGCTAGTAACCCTACTCCTCCTATGTCACTGCCACAAGCTGCATCGTCCACTATGGATGATGGTCTAGCTAATCTTAGAGAGGAGATGACTAAGATGCTTCGAGAGAATTTTGGAGTTGAGTTACCTCGGAATCAGATTTACCAAAAGTCGTGCCCCGAGTACTTTGATGCCATCCAGTGCCCTCCGGGATATAAGATTCCATACTTTGTTAAGTTCAATGGAGAGGGCACAAAAACCACATGGGAGCATGTTAGTCAATACTTGGCACAATTAGGTGAAGCTGGCTCACTAAATGAGTTGAAAGCGCGTTTATTTCTTTTATCATTAACTGGTATCGCATTTTCATGGTTTTCTTCTTTACCACATGGTTCCATTCGAGTTTGGTCGCAGTTAGAGCAGAAATTTCATGATCACTTTTATAGTGGCGACAATGAACTCAAGTCGTCACATCTAACATCGGTTAAACATAAGCATGATGAATCGGTCTCCGATTACATCAAGAGATTCAGAGAAACAAAAAACTGATGTCTTAGTTTGGTGATAACCGAGAGAGACTTGGCAGACCTAGTGCTGAGTGGTTTGAGAACTCCCATTAGAGAAAAGCTAGAAGGTTATGAGTTCTTAAATATCAACCAATTCTTACAAAGGGCTTTGGCTCAGGAAAGCCGAAGCAAAGATCTCAAAGAAGTGCATAGATACAAAGGCGATCGTCCAAAGATGAATATGGTGGATTATGATAGTGATCACTCGGACGATGATGGTGATGTTTTTGCTACTGAATTTGTTTGGCCATCTAAGACCAAACCCTTTACTTGCAATGATCTGAAACCGATTCATAAGAATCGTGATGAAGAGATGAAGTTTACTTTTAACATTGCTAAGTGTGATAGAATATTTGATGCTTTGCTACAGGCTAAGATTATTAGAATATCTCATACTTTACCATCAATTGAAGAGCTGAAACGGCGTGCTTATTGCAAGTGTCATAATTCTTTTTCTCATGCTACTAATGATTGCAATGTTTTTCGATGAAAGATACAATCGGCCATTAATGACGGACGATTGAACTTTTCTGAGTTGCAATTTGATAAACAACCTTTTCCAATGAATACCATGGATTTGGAGGGGAAGAAGCTACTCATTCGGCCAGAGGTAGCCGAATCTTCTAATAAAGCTAATGTCATTGTTGGTGAGCCCAGGAAAGACAAGGAGGACAACAAGGTCTTGAGGAGTCAGGTTGTGCTTGATAAGCAACCCGATGGCAAGGAAGTGATCAAAAGCACCATCAAGAATCCTACACTCGGGGTGCAACCGCAAGTGCAAGAAAATACTCGTGTTAAATTTGTCAAACCTAAGAGTCTAGAAGTTGGCAGGTGGAAAAGGAATGAAGCTAAAGTACAGTGCAGGCGGATCAATCCGACTTTTGATATGTTGTTGTCCAAGTACGCCAACCAGTCGGCCGGTTCTAGCTTTAATCGGCCGACTCATCTGAAGCGACCAAGGTCACCATCAGCTGATATGTTCAATCAGTATATGAAACAGAGTGGACCAAGGGTGCCATTTCCAGAAGAGCATACACAATCTGTTTGGGATCGACTTGACTATTCATATAGGGGCCGACTGAACATTGGTGACTATCAGTCGGCTGGTCTAAATATGCAACCGAGTGGAAACTATCCTAGTGTAAGAATGCACCCAGGTGGAAGCTATCCGAGTGAAAAAATGTGGCCAGGTAGATTCCATCCGAATGAATTCCATCCGAGCGGATTCCATCCGAGTAAAAAGGTGCGCCCGAGTGGAAATTTCATGCATATGGAAAGTCGAAAAGAATGGCGTGTTAAGTCACCAAGTGTTGCGGCAGTTGAGTCAAGAAAAGGCAAGAAGATAATGGATGTTGACTCACTTACCTTGGGCACCGAAACATTCCCCATACAACAGCCGACTATGCATAACTACTCGACTGAGCCGATACTTGCTATCGCGCCAAAGCACTCGGCTAATGACCATGAAGCAAGCACCAGTCAAGTAAAGACGAGAGACCCTAAATACACTCAGCCAAAGTGGTGTCCTCTAGGGCTAACAAAGACACAAAAGAGGAAACTACAGAGGTTAAGGAGTCAAGAGATGGCAGAACAGGAGGCCGAGAAGCAAAGGGATAGGTTTTTCAATGACACTCGACCCATGCTTCCAGCAAAGCAAATATGGAGACCTAAACAAATACAAGACACAGCAGCTTCTACGTCTATCATAGAAATGCCTACATCACCAAAGGAGGACGATGCAACAACTATCACATCGTCTGTGACACTTCTAACTTCTCCTTCATTCGGACCTATTTCAGAATCGGTGGATGCACTTGTGGAACAGGATGATATGTTAGATTATGAGTTGACGCCGGTTCATGAAGGTATGGATATGAATATGGTGTATTACTTACCTTCTGATTTTCGTGCTGTGAGGAAGGGGAGGTAGCTCAGATGGACTTTGGGCGTAAAAACGCAATATTCGAGAAGCCAAAAGAACCAGTAACGCATCTGAAACCATTGTATCTCAGAGGTCATATCAATGGATCGTCGCTCACTCGGATGCTTGTTGATGGTGGTGCTGTGGTAAATCTTATGCCCTATTCTGTCTTCAAGAAATTGGGTCTGCTTGATGGAGAATTAATCAAGGCCAATATGGTGCTCAATGGATTTGAAGGCAAAGAGAAAACTGAAGCCAAAGGTGTGATGTATGTGGAGCTTACAGTCAGAAGCAAACCTTTGGCTACTGCATTCTTTGTTGCTGAGGTGCAAGGTAACTACAACGTCATACTAGGCCGTGATTGGGTTCATCCAAACCAGTGCATGCCATCCACTATGCATCAGTTTTTGATTCAGTGGGTTGATGATGAAGTGGAAGTCATTCATGCGGACAACTCGGCATGTGTTGCTTTGGCCGATGCATCGATGGATTGGCAACATCCCAATGCTACTTGCTTGACGGGGCGTGACTTGTCAGAGTTTGATTTTCTCAGCATGACCAAGAATTGTTTCGTGCCCGTCTCTTTAAAGCCGACTGAATGCAATCGGCTCCAAGGTATGATATGTTTAAATGAATTCTAGTTCCGAGTGGTTACAAAAACGTCTTGTAAAATATCGGTCCAGCGATAATGATATGTATGAGTCTATTGAGGAGTTGGATGACATGGATAAACTTGGACAAGGTTTTACATCGACTAATCTGTTAGAAGAGGTAGATATTGGAGATGGTTCAGTCACTCGGCCGACATTTGTAAACAAAAACTTGAAAGCCGATTGTAAAAGCTAAGTTAATCGAGCTATTGAAGGAATATGTTTGTTGCTTTGCATGGGAATATCATGAAATGTCAGGTTTAAGCCGAGAGCTAGTGGAGCATCGGTTGCCTATAAAGGCCGGTTTTAGACCTTACAAACAATCGGCTAGAAAATTTAATCCAAAAAAATATGACCGGATCAAGGAAGAGATCGGTTGTTTGCTTGAAGCTAATTTCATTCGACCTTGCCGGTATGTCGAGTGGATTTCTAACATTGTCCCAGTGGAGAAGAAAGGATCTCGCAAGTTGAGGGTGTGCATTGACTTCAGAGATTTGAATAGGGCTATACCCAAAGAAGAGTATCCCATGCCAATAGCCGATATGCTTATTAATGATGCTTCTGGACATAAGGTTATTAGCTTTCTAGATGGTAATGCCGGATACAATCAAATTTTAATGGCCGAAGAGGACATGTCCAAGACAGCTTTTCGATGCCCTGGTTTCCTTGGTTTATTCGAGTGGACAGTGATGACATTTGGATTAAAAAATGCTGGCGCCACATATCAAAGGGCTATGAATTTGATTTTTCATGACTTACTCGGTGTCATACTTGAAGTTTATATTGATGATATTGTTGTCAAATCGGATGCTTTTGAATCTCACTTGGCCGATTTGTGTTTAGATTTTGAAAGAACGAAAAAGTATGGACTGAAGATGAATCCTTTGAAGTGTGCATTCGGTGTGTCAGCTGGAAAGTTTTCGGGTTTTATTATTCATGAAGATGGCATAGATATTGATCCCAAAAGATAGAGGCTATACAGAAAGTGGAGGTTGCAACATGCAAGAGAGATATTCAAAAGTTCCTTGTCAAGGTCAATTATTTGAGGAGGTTCATAGCTAATCTGTCAGGGAAGGTTGATGCGTTTACTCCTATCCTTCGGTTAAAGAATGATGTTGACACTACAAAAAAAAGATACATCCGTGACATTTTGGGCTGAACGAATTTTTTTCTATCATAGTTATGACACTTCTATGATGATAATTGTGACAAAACCTGGTATCATCATAGATGTGGTGGGCTCCTACTTCTATGACAAAAAATCATGACAGAAAATGGGCTTTTCGTCCTGGGCGGGCCAGAGACGCAGCTGCATGACATTCTTTGGGAAGTCCACGACAGAAAAACCGTGGTAGAAGCGAGGGCGAGGAAAATTTCGGGGAGTTCCCGGTTATGGTGGGTGATCGGGGGCCGAGCAATGCGCGTTTCTCTCGTACATGTACGCGCGTGTGTGCAAGGCGTTGGGCTCTAACTGAACCCGAGCGATTGCACTGCAGGCTACGCGTTACTAAACCCGAGTGATCAATCGATGGTTGTTAACTGAACCCGATCGAGCGATTCCTTCACTACTGCTGCTAACTGAAGCCGGTCGATGCTGCCTTTCGATGAACAATGAGCATTGCTGGGGGGGGGGGGTGGATGAACAGTTCCTGGTGGGGGTGGATGAACAGGACCCCATGGTGTTGCCTCTGGATGAACAGGACCCCGATCGATCGAGCCGGTTGGGGCTAGATGAACAGGACCACCCCGTGGAGGGCTGGATGAACAATAGATGGGGAGGGTTGGATGAACAGTAACCCATGGAGTGGTGGTTGAACAGGAGCCCGTGGAGAGGGCTGGTTGAACAGTAGCCGGTGGAGTAGCGCGTGCTGGAGGCTGGATGAACAGGAGCCCGTGGATGAACAGTCGCAGGTAGAGGCTGGAGGAGGTCGACTGTGGATGAACAGTAGCCCGTGGAGGCTGGAGGGGGTCAACGGTGGAGATGAACAGTATCTCATGGAGTCCCGTTTTGCGGTACGCCACACCCCTCCCGATGAATAGGACCCCGATTTCGACCGTAGCGCTCCAACACAAGTCCGTTTCCTCCATTTTGCGGTACGCCGCAAGACCCCCGTTTTGACCGTAGGAGGTCCGTTTCCTCCGTTTTGCGGTACGCCAGACCCCTCCCGATGAACAGGACCCCTTTCGAACGTGGCCGGTTGAACACAAAACTGTTTCCTCTGTTGTGCGGTACGCGAGGCCTCGTTTCCGTCGGCTGTTCCGTCGAAGCCGGTTGGCTCCCACGCGTTCCGTTGCCTCCTGATGAACATGACGCATTCCGTTGCCTCCCCATGAACATGACGACGACGCAGTTTCTCCGTTCCGACCCAGCTATGTACACGAGCCCTGGCCGTACGTATGCATGAGTAGGCGTTCGAGACCCTGCCCGTATGCACATACGTGCCGTTTTTTCTTTCTTGTACACTGGCCGTTGTACGTATGTGTACATGCTACGTGCGCGCCTCTACATCGACCAGTATGTATGTACACGTTCGCGACCAGAATGACCACGCTACATATGCTTCGACCAGGTGGGTCCTGACTTTCAGGCACTTCCTTGTGTGTGAAGATGTAGCTGGTCGGTCCCAGCAGTCAGGGGGGTGAATCGTTTTTTTGCCCGAACGCACTTCCTTGCGTGCGAAGATGTAGCTGGTAGGTCCAAGCAGTCAAGGGGGAAACGTTTTTTTCGCGAAATACGGTTGACCATTCGGTGGGTCCCTGCTGTCAGGTGGAGGAATCATTATTTTCCGTGTAATAAGGAGGCACTTCCTTGCTGCGGCCGTGGACCCAGCAGTCAGTCTCTCCACGTACATACCACATCTGATGGAAGCCGTTCCTTGACCACATTGACCACGCCGCGCCGAGAGCACCAGGGCGGTGGACAACGGTGAGGCCTAGGAAGGGGACGACGCGGAGCCGGGGAAGACGCGGCAGTGGATGCCCACGCGTAGAGGAGTATGAGGTTTCACTGGTTCACTGTGGTGTGAGGTTGCCATCGCCACAGAATGATAGGGGGTGTTGGTGAGTAAAGGGATGGCCTGGCCAGCGGTGGGAGTAGTAGGGGGCGGTGAGGCCTTCGCGGCATCGCAGCCGGCCATGGGAGGCAGGAGCACGAG
The DNA here is from genome assembly GCA_021605145.1 of Aegilops bicornis. Lineage (NCBI taxonomy): Eukaryota > Viridiplantae > Streptophyta > Magnoliopsida > Poales > Poaceae > Aegilops > Aegilops bicornis. The sequence goes on from CM038669.1 coordinate 523,467,232, forward strand.
ACACGACCGGCGCTGGTTTGGGCTGCTGGAGCAAGAATACTAGAGGTTGAAGAAGCACTACGGCCTTTGGATGGACATCGTACGGTCACTGGAGCTAGAATCGTGCATATTGACTAAGTTGACAAAGCCCACCGTCCCCGTCAACTTAGTAGGCCCACAAGTCAGCCTGCTGTCGGTGTCAAAACCGACGGTTCTCGGGTAGGGGGTCCCGAACTATGCATCTAAGGCGGATGGTAACAGGAGGCGGGGGACACGATGTTTACCCAGGTTCGGGCCCTCTCGATGGAGGTAATACCCTACTTCTTGCTTGATTGATCTTGATGATATGAGTATTACAAGAGTTGATCTACCACGAGATCGTAGAGGCTAAACCCTAGAAGCTAGCCTATGGTATGATGTTGTTGTCCTACGGACTAAACCCTCCGGTTTATATAGACACTGGAGGGGGCTAGGGTTACAAGAGTCGGTTACAAGGGAGGAGATCTACATATCCGTATTGCCAAGCTTGCCTTCCATGCCAAGGAGAGTCCCATCTGGACATGGGACGAAGTCTTCAATCTTGTATCTTCATAATCCAACAGTCCGGCTAAAGGATATAGTTTGGTTGTCCGAGGACCCCCTAATCCAGGACTCCCTCAAGAGTCTCCTGAACTGTGCTTCAATGACAATGAGTCCGGTCTTGCAGATTGTCTTCGACATTGCAAGGCGGGTTCTTCTCCAAATTCTGAGTACCTGTTGAGTAGTGTCCGGCTTCCCATAAATGTTGCACTCCTTGGCTTCCGCGCCTAATAATGGCTATCTTCCACGCGTCGAGTGAATGCGGGAAGCCAGGGCATTTTTACATTTGCCTCCCTAGCCATGTGAATAAATCGCCTATTAAAGAGATGGGGATCCTCAGATCCAGATCACACCATCCTCCCACAGCGAGTATCCATCAGAGCGCACCCGAAAAATCCATTCCAACATGGCCGGCCATCGCATCTCCTCCTCTCGCTCCCGTAGCCCTAAGCCCGGAAATTGGAAGAAGTGGTCCGTCCCCCACAACCAATTAGTAGAGTTACAGACCCAGGGATTTCTCCCCCCAGCATATATGGTCCCCGTTTGAGACGGGCTCGCCACCAACAATGGCGGGGAGCAAGCGGAGAGCTTTCCCAACCCATCCAGGGGGGCGGGTATGCCTTGTCCCTTACTTATTAAGAGGGCTTGGATTTCCTATTCATCCGTTCCTCCGTGGGCTCCTGGAGTTCTACGGCCTCCAGCTGCATAATTTTACTCCTGCCTCCATATTACACACCGCTGGCTATGTCGCCCTTTGCGAGCTATTTCTGGGCTGCGAAGCTCATTTCGAGCTATGGACGAGGCTATTCTGCCTCGTACCCCGCACACAGGAGGGGTCAATATACCAAGTGGGCAAAGCCGAAATATGGCGCATCGCCGGGACCGGATACCTATCCGGTACTCCGAAGAAGACATCCGAAGACTGGCCTTCGGAGTGGTTTTATATGGAGGACGTCCCCCTTCTGGACCCTATTCGGATGGGCCTTCCTGAGTTCGACAACGCTCCCCTGAAGAAACGCCGCAGCTGGCACCCTCGGAGCCCTCGAGAGGAAGATAACGGGGAGGTCCTTTACCTGATCGGTCGGATACAGATGCTGGCCCAATCAGGATTGACAGTAAGCGAAGTTTTGTCAATATGTATAATGCGGGGGGTGCAGCCACTTCAATATCAGGGGCATCCCATGTGGCACTTCAACAGAGAAGACGATGCCACCCACTGCGGTCGTAAGGGACCGGACTCAGTCGCTGCTCTAGCAAAAATTCTGTCCGATCTGTACAAAGAAGAGGAAGAGGAGTTCATCCGCATCAAGCCACGGGATGGATTCTCCATGTACAACCCCCCAAGCTGGGTGACACTACAAAAAAATACACTTCCGAGATGTTACGTGTTTGTCACAGTAGGTCGCGTTTTTTGTCATGCATGTACATCCATGACAAATTTATGACAGAATCACGATAGTCATACATATGTTGTCGTAGAAGTGTTCCATGACATTACGAAAATTATCAGCACGGAAGTGTCCACTTCCATGACGATAAATCACGTGTCACAGAAGTGCTTTCGTCAAGGGTGATCGACACGTGGCATCCACCGTAACGGAACGCCGTTAAGCTATCGGGTCGGGTTTTGGATCCGATAACCCGTTAACAGCCCCAACCAATGGGGATTTTCCACGTATAAAATCATCATTGGCTGGAGGAAACACGTGTCTGCTTACCGCTGGGACAGATGTCATCCACTCATTGGACAGAACGCACCTATGATACGTCGACACGTGGCACAGCCTAGCAAGTTTAATTGGGCCGGCCCAATTGAAGGCCCACAAGTTTTGCGGACCATAATGGGCCGGCCCAGCTAAAGGCCCACAAGATTTTGCGGACCATAATGGGCCGACCCAGCTAAAGGCCCATGAGATTTTGCGGGCCATAATGGGCCGGCACAGGTAAAGGCCCACAAGATTTTGCGGGCCATAATGGGCCCGACTAAAAACCCACAAGATTTTTGTGTGCCATAATGGGACGGCCCGGTAAAGGCCCACAAGATTCTTGCGGATCATAATGGGCCGCCCAACTAAAGGCCCATGAGATTTCACGACATTAATGGGCCGCCCAAATTGTAGGCCCAAGAGATTTTGAGGACCCTAGTAGGCGGCCCATTAACTGCTGCCATGTTTTGGGCCAAATGCCGCCCATATCGATCCGGTCCATTAATGGCCTGCCACGTTAAGCCTAAAAGTGGCCCATATGAGATTCGCCCATTATAAGCCTACCACGTTACGGGCCAAATTACGGCCCGGATCGGTCCGCCCTTTAAGAGGCTTTGGGCTCAATTATGGCCCATATCAAATTCGGCCCAAGAATCGACACTATACTTTTGGGCCCACTTGCTAAAGGGCCACTTAGTAATTCGCCTGATATTAGTTTTGGCACCGTTAAGGGCTCGTTTAACATTTTGGCCCTATATTAATTTAATTTGTTAAAAGCCCGTCATATAGTTGGGCCTAACTTCGACCCGATTTGCATCCGCCTGCTTTCATGACCGATATTTGATTGGGCCAAACAAGGACCGAGACAATTTTGGCCTGTTAAAAGCCCGTGATTTGATTCGCACAATCATGGGCCGGGGTTCATTTCAGGCTGCTGCCGGCCTGTGAGCTGTTCGGCACGTTTCAGGCCCAACCTACATCGTGATTGCATGACGGACCGATTATGTACCGTAATTTTACGGTTTGGCTGGTTTACTGCGAAGATAGGATATATATACAGTAAAATAACTGCACCATCATGAATAAGAAAAAACCTAAACTATACAATAAAGAAATTACGGCATATTACATCCACTTGGCATCAAAGTTCGCCACTATTATAATAAAGCACAAGTAGACAACAGATTACATACACTGGGCATCAAAGATCGCCACCAGTGCAAATAAACATGCCGACAAAATAATATACAAAACCGACAGCACTTCAATAGAGTTCAAGAAAGGTTAGCCTCATTGGGAGCTGCAGCATAGCGGTGAAAGCAAGATGATGAGGCTAAACTTGTTCAACACTTATATCTTCCTCACTCTTAAAGATAAACAAGCAGACAGATGACAGGTTTTGCACATAAAAGTATCAGTGCTCACAATTCATCACATTTCTTACTGATGAATAAAGTGACACAGTTTAAAATTGCATTAACACAATATGGTATTGTTCAGGTCAAGACATGGCAGGAAATGACATTGTGAAGGAGTTGGCAGCTTCACGACACCACTGGATTATAGATCAAGAACTCATAAGTATCAACGGTTAGTGTCTTTGTCAATTTATCCCATTTCAGATTGGCAAATAAAGAGACGGTTTAAATAATAGTAGAATGATATGACATTGTTCATAGTTAAGACATTGCAGAATATGACATTGTGCTGTAGTGGGTAGGTTCACCACACCACTGGATTACGGATGAAGAACAGAAGCATATGAAGATCACTTGCTCTATATAGTTTAATTTACATGGTATGCAGAAGGAACTTGGTTGTACAACTGAAAACTTAAATTGAGAAGGACAAACTTTTGTTTATGTACATAATAAACTTTAAACATGCAATTTGATGCAAACACCAAAAATAAATAGCTATCATGATCATGCCTAACCAAATATACACAACAAAGTTTGAAGGCTTGAGAAGGACAAACTTACATTACTGGTGAAGACAGGCTCTATAAAGCCCTTGTCCATGCTGATGGGGGGGGGGGCAATTCAAGAAGTTTAGCGCAGAATCTTCTTCATAAGCATTGCCTTTATTCTACATTTTTTAAGGGTAAATATAGATGTGATAATATACGAAAAAATGGAGAATATTTAAGATACGATGAAGAGTGATGCTACATAACCAAGTAGCTATAAATGTAAGTGCAGTGATACAGGCAAAAGGTAGAGCCAAGAGCAATACACAGCTAAACTTCTTCAGTACCAACCTTATGGTAAGAGTAAATATAGATCTAATGTGTAGAAAATGGAGGGCAAAGGAAAATAAGCTGCAGAGTGATGGTACATGAACAACTACCTGTCATTATAAGTACACTGATAAAGGACAGCATGTACTTACAAGAACAATGCAGAGCTAAAAAAACATTGGCATTGGATATATTTTACACTAATGTAACCATTCATACAGATCAGATAATTTGGAGCGAACAATCGATAAGCAAGCCATCATGCATACTGCTGTCACATAATGAACCAGGTATGTATGCAAGTACAATGATACAGGAGAACAGGTACTAACAAGAGAAAAGCAGCGGGCATCATATTTGCGATATCCTCTCGTTCTTTTCAAACCGGAATTCTTCTTCGAGCAGATTTCCTGCAAAAAAGATCCGTAAGGCACATGCGGAAAAGTAGAAGTTCAAATTGTCATGTGATTTCATAGGCGATTACCTCATCCAGGGAGCGAGACCGGTGCATAACAAGGTTTTTCCATTCAATGTCTTCTAAATTTAGCACAGGAGACTTCACCGGAAATTTGTTTATAGACATGCCATCAAAGTGTGATTTCCTCAGGTAACACCGATACTGCTGCAATGCTTCCTTGAAAAGCACAAGCAAGCTTTGCTCGTCATGAGTATCCAAATTGACCCTCGCCTAGTTACAACAATGTAATGTAAATCATTGACGTGTTCAATCAGCAGAAAACAGGAAAATAATAACCATGAATAATAGCACTTACACGTAAGTTGGACAGGAAGATGTGAAAATGGTGTTTGTCTTCACTATAATGTTCCCATGATGGGAATATATGCACACAGTCCCTAACAACATCGAAAGCATTGTCTTTTAAACTGTGAATAAATGGAATGGGGTTCCAATCTGCAGGAATTGGCCGTCTTTGCAGTTGGGATAGGTCTTCGGCCGGTGGACTTGCTGTACATTTTGCTGGAGTGGGATTTGGTACAGCTGGTGCTATGGCAAATGAAATCGGTATACCTTTTGCTGGAGTGCAGGTCCTGTGTGGTGGGGCTAGTGGTGTGGCCAGTGAAGTATGGGTACACTCCGCTGGAGTCGGTCTACGTTTTGTGTCATTGGTTGTACAACCAATATAAGTGGGGTGTTGTCTGATTTCGCCGGCACCACCACGTTTTTCAAGGACTTTCTTTGGTGCTCCTTGGGTTCGCAATCACCCTCTTCCTTTTTGATGTGTGATGCACAAGAACAACATTTGAGTGGAAAAACATGGTATGATGACAGATGGAATATGTATTGATAATGGATGGGCATGGCATCTCGACATATATGATGAGTAAACTAAGCAGATGGAGGTGCAACAAAGTAGAAGAAATGCAAGACAACATATGCAAGATACCCGCAATCTATAAAACATTGCAAAATTAGAACAGGCACCTTGATGGGTGAACAGGACATGCCATCTGCCTTTGACTCCTCGAGGTTAGAATAGTCATTAGGATCATATTCTGAACAAGAGTCAACAGGTGGGGAGCGTATGCGTTTCATCGCATCCAGAATGGCACTCAATGCCTTGGTGCCAATTTTGTAAGTCATTGCAGTGTTTAGCTTCAAGAGTGGACTGCTGCTAGTGTGACACAAAGCAGCTACACAGATCATAGTGTAGATATAACGGGAAAACCTTAAGCATCGGAGTAAAATCAACAAAGTGGAACTTGCTGGAATATGTGCTAGTATTGCAGGTATGGCTAGAAAGGCTTCGGATACCAGCTCTCTTCAAGTGAAGGTGCGGTATTGTTAATATCAGTGTAACTCTCAAAGGCGACACAGCTCCCCGCATTTCCTTGCTATTCTTATAGGATTCAAGTGGGCAGGCCATTACAAATCCTATTCCTATGTTTACAAGATCCTACGAATCAAATAGGCTCAAAGTGTCCATCACAACCAACCGTATAGACCTCTACACTGCAAATGTCATTGCTCATCTTCAGTACAAGGAACATACTGTACTACTAGCATACTCCCTCCGTTCCAAAATATAAGTCTTGGTAGAGATTTCCACTATGGATCACATACAGAAGTATCCAGATACATTTTAGAGTGTAGATTCACTCATTTTGCTCCATACGTAGTCCATGGTGGAATCTATACAAAGACTTGTATTTAGGAACGGAGAGAGTACATATTAAAGAAGAACGGAAGAGGAACATGGTAAAGAAGAGCAAGCAGATTTTGGATAACAAAATGTTGGTTGCGCAGTGCCCACACATGATGAGCGCATTAAGAATGCAACTCCCAGCTATCTCTCGACCATTTCAAAGTGTTGGATGAAGATCCCTCGTCTCCTAACCCTTCTTCTTCCTCGTCTCTGATTCTTCCCATATAGAACACCGCACGGGCCGCCGGCCGGACCACCGGCCCCCACCGCCTGTGTTCCTCCGCCACCCCCACCCCCACCCGTGCCCCAACCCCCACCCGCGTCGAGTTTTCTTCATTCGTCGAGGCCCCACAACCACCCGAGCCCCTTCGATCGTACCGGCGAACTCCGGCGAGCTCTGAAAAATCGACTGACCCAATTTTGAAATTTAGTCTACTGTGATTTAACTAGTGTGGAATATAAAAGGGGAAAACCATAAGCATTGGGAGTATAGTGTTGAGCGTGCCATGGCGGATCTGAAGGTGCAAACCGGACAAAGGTAACTTCACAACCAAGACAAGAAATTAGAGTAAAGCAGTGGCGATCTATTTTCTTGCCGCGATAAATAAGTTGAGGAGATACGAAAGAGTACCGCCTCTGGTGCGGCGCCGTGTACGCATCTGCTGAGAACTTGACGGTGCTGCGGTAGCGATGGCTTTCGGCGGTGTGGAAGCAGATCTAGGAGGGTAAATGGTGGCGGCGGGGCACGGTGGACGAGACGGCCGTAGGAGCGGCATCGGCAAGGTGGACGACGGCGGGGATAAAGCGGTAGGACGGGATGCAAGGATCCCGGTCCGAAGGCGTGGATGAGAGAGGTCGATCTCTTGTAATGGACGGCGGCGTCGGGGTATCAGCTCCGGCATGGTGGAGGAGGATGGCGGTGGATGGGGTGGCGGACGGTGGTGGACGGAGGAGGGTGGGGTGGAGAGGGTGTTTTGGCGCCCACGGAGTACGAATGGGGAAAAGGGAGGTAGAGAGGAAGGGGGAACCATGTATTCAGGGTGCGCTTGCCTCAAATGCGAGGAAATTTACAAACTTAGCCCCCGTTTCAAATTTCTACTACATCACAACAACATTAGTTGGTTGGGGATAGGACGGTAATCTCGCATACACCGAATATTATCCGACGAGAGTTTGTTTTTGGCGCCCACCGTGTATGAATATGATTCGGGGAGGGAGTCGATTTCGGCCGAGGACACACTGTGTTTTGGCGCCCACCGTGTATGAATCCGGGTGAGAGGCGGTTATGTCACGTTTGAGTGAAATTACAAACCTACCCCTATCGAAACCTATAGAAATCCAGCTGATAGGCTTTGCGTGGCAGGGATAGGCAGTAGTGATTTCTATCTCGCAGATTTTGGTTTGGTGATTCTTTGCGACTTTCCCCGCTTCGTTCAAATTTTGCAGAGTGCACGTTTACCGTGCCAACTCAATTCAAATCCCGTTTGTATTCTATATTTTTCGGGTGGGATCCATTTTCAATTGGAATTACATTCTATATACATCATTTCTTTATATATACTTTCAAAAGAACAACAAAGAATTATGCTCCTTTATATGTATAATATGATTTACAAAAACAACGATCTCGAAATCTTATGGTTGAATTCAAAAAAAATTAACCAAATTATGTTCTACTAAAATGTATGGATCAGTAATACCTACATATTAAAGAACATAGATGTGCGTGAATTCATATGAGTATGCATGTTCGATAGATTACTTTTGGTTCGAGTACGGATTACATGTATCATCATCTTGAATTCAAATATTTGAATCCCTTTTTCGTTCACTCCTTTCACACCCATCTCTCTCGCATGCATGCTCCTTCAGGTAGGTATCACTCTCTTTTCTCCAGCTCACCCGCATGCTCGCTTCATGTTTCTCCTATCCTCGCAAACATGGTCTCTCGACGTCTCCCTTGAGAAGTGTCACACTCTCCCTATCATTATACATTACACAGTTTTCATTATCTCTCACGTCTCTACTGTTCTCAGGTACTCGGTACCTAAGCTTTCTTTTTCACCACCAACACACTCTCCACTCGTTTTTCACTTTGTCTTTCTCTCTACGGGATTCTCTCACACACCCTATATGTCTCTACATATGACTCATACCACTAAAATTACTCTCTCTCTCTCTCTCTCTCTCTCTCTCTCTCTCTCCTGTAGACACAACATTTGTTGCGGTCTCTGAGGGAGTTCCGGATTGGGGGGTGTCCGGATAGCCGAACTATCATCATCGGCCGGACTCCAAGACTATGAAGGTAGAAGATTGAAGACTTCGTCCCGTGTCCGGATGGGACTTTCCTTGGCGTGGAAGGCAAGCTTCGCGATACGGATATGTAGATCTCCTACCATTGTAACCGACTTTGTGTAACCCTAACCCTATCCGGTGTCTATATAAACCGGAGGGTTTTAGTCCGTAGGACGAACAACAATCATACCATAGGCTAGCTTCTAGGGTTTAGCCTCTTTGATCTCGTGGTAGATCCACTCTTTTAACACAAATCATCAATATTAATCTAGCAGGACGTAGGGTTTTACCTCCATCAAGAGGGCCCGAACCTGGGTAAAACATCGTGTCCCTTGTCTCCTGTTACCATCCACCTAGACGCATGATTCGGGACCCCTACCGAGATCCGCCGGTTTTGACACCGACATTGGTGCTTTCATTGAGAGTTCCTCGTAGCCGTCGCCCGATAGGCCGATGGCTCCTCCGATCATCAACAACGACGCGGTCCGTGGTGAGACTTTTCTCCCGGACAGATCTTTGTGTTCGCGGCTTTGCCTTTGTGGGCCAATTAAGCAGCCATCTGGAGCAGATCGAAAGCTACGCCCCTGGCCATGAGGTCAGATTTGGAAGTTTAAACTATACAGACGATATCCGCGGAGACTTGATCTTCGACGGATTCGAGCCGCAGCCAAGCATGCCGCACTGTCTCGATGGGCATGATCTAGCTCTGCAGCCGAGCAAAGGCCACGGAGGTCGCACCAAGATCCGCTCCGGCCCTTAATCCGGGCGGATTCCCCGGCCGAGGACGAGTGGTTGGACACCGCCTCGGGGGCTACAATCTCTACGGCGATCGAGCCGAACTCCATCCCTGTCCTTTGCAAAGGCTCCGACTCCAGGGCGCCGGACTACTATCCGGACTCCGAACCCTCCGCGCCCTTGCCGATCGAATCCGATTGGGCGCCCGTTATGGAGTTCACGGCCGCGGACATCCTGAATTCACTAAAGTCTCTCTCTTTATCCGGAGAGCCCTGGCCGGACTACGGTCAGGAAGGTTGGGATACGGTCGACGAAGAAATTCGACGCCCACCCACCACCCACTTGGTAGCCGCTGTCGACGACCTAACCGACATGCTAGACTACGACTCCGAAGACATCGACGGTATGGACGATGATGCCGGAGACGACCAAGACCCAGCGCCAACAGGGCACTGGAAGGCCACCTCGTCATACGACATATACATGGTGAACATCCCAAAAGATGGGAACGGCGATGGAACAACGGAGGATGACCCCTCCAAGAAGCAGCCCAAGCACCGTCGTCAGCGGCGCCGCTCTAAATCCCGCCACAGCAAGAATGAAGATTCCGGCACCGGAGATAACAATACACCGGACAACGCCGAAGAGAATCCACTCCAGCAAGATCCATCGCAGGAGGATGAAGACGCCAGCCCTCAAGAGAGAGCAGCAGAAGAAGAGGTAGAGGATTATATGCCTCCCTCCGAAGACGAAGCAAGCCTCAACGACAATGAATTCGTCGTACCTGAGAATCCCGTCGAACAAGAGTGTTTTAGACGCAGGCTTATGGCCACGGCGAACAGCCTAAAGAAAAAGCAGCAACAACTTAGAGCTGATCAGGATCTGCTAGCCGACAGATGGACGAAGTCCTCGCGGCGAAGAGCATGAGCTCGAACGCCCCTCAAAAGCTACCCTAAACGCAAACTGCTCCCCGATTAGAGGAGGAGGCTTACGAACTCGCATCACCAGAGACAATACGGCTGACCGACCACCCTGTGGTCAGCGACAGAGAGGCCTCTAGGCCCTTCACTAGAACCGTACCCCGGCATCGCTCAAAAAGCACACGGCCAAAGGGGAACGCTCCGGACCTGCGAGATATATTGGAGGACAAGGCAAGACTATCAAGATCGATTATGGATCGCGTGGGCGCCCCATGGTACGTGACGACAACCGTCGCACCGGACATAGTAAGTCCGGCCGGGCCGAACAAAACAGACCAAGCTCTTTTGAGCTCCGTCGTGATATCGCCCAGTACAGAGGCGCCGCACACCCACTATGCTTCATAGACGAAGTAATGGACCACCAAATCCCCGAAGGGTTTAAACCCGTCAATATTGAATCCTATGATGGCACAACAGGCCCCGCGGTTTGGATCGAAGACTATCTCCTTCACATCCACATGGCCCGCGGTGACGATCTTCACGCCATCAAATACCTCCCCCTCAAACTTAAAGGACCAGCCCGGCATTGGCTCAACAGCACCGGCAGAGTCAATTGGGAGCTGGGAGGACACGGAAGCCGCATTCCTTGATAACTTCCGGGGCACTTATGTGCGACCACCAGACGCCGATGACCTAAGCCACATAATTCAGCAGCCAGACGAATCGGCGGACAATTACGGACACGCTTCTTAACCAAGAAAAACCAAATCGTCGACCGTCCGGATCACGGAGGCCCTCGCGGCCTTCAAGCATAACATCCATGACGAGTGGCTTGCCCAGCACCTAGGACAGGAAAAGCCGAAATCCATGGCAGCCCTCACATCACTCATGACCCGCTTCTGCGGGTGAGGACAAGTAGCTAGCACGCAGCAACAACCTCGGCAAAAATTCTGGCGGTCCGGACTTCAAGGACCAAAAGCGGCAGGCCGCTTTGTAACAAAACAAACGCCGCGATATGGCGACAATATTGAGGATACGGCAGTCAATGCCGGATTCAAAGGCTCTAAACCCGGTCAGCGGAAAAAGCCATTCAAACGAACTACTCCGGGTCCATCCAATTTGGACCGAATACTCGACCGCTTGTGCGGATACGGCACCCCGAAAAGCCATTAACCACACCAACAGGACTGTTGGGTATTCAAGCGAGCAGGCAAGTTAATTGCGAAAACAATGACAAGGGGCTGCATAGCGATGATGAGGACGAGACCCAACCGCCCGAACAATAGAGGATGAAGGGTTTCCCCCACAGTGCGGACGGTGAACATGATATACGCAACGCACATACCCAAAAGGGAGCGGAAGTGTGCACTCGAGGATGTCTACGCCGATGGAGCCAGTTGCCCAGTTCAATCCATGGTCCTCCTGCCCGATCACTTTTGACCGAAGGACCACCCCCATCAAAGATTCCGCCACGGCGGATTCGCTGCACCGGTCCCTAGACCCAATCGTCGATGGATTTCACCTAACCAGAGTCCCGATGGATTTGGCGGCAGCACTGAACCTGCTTTACCGGGATACAAAGGCGCAAAATGGGCATAGACCCTCAAGAATTAAACCGACCAAAAGCGACCTTTAAAGGCGTCATACCAGGTGTAGAAGCCAATTGTATGTGCTCAATTACACTAGAAGTGGTCTTGGATCCCGGATAACTTCCGAAGCGAGGTGTTAATCTTCGACATAGTCCCGTTCAGCGGCTATCATGCCTTGCTCGGACGTACCGCGTTTGCAAAGTTCAACGCGGTGCCGCACTACGCATACCTCAAGCTCAAGATGCCAGGCCCTCGAGGAGTCATTACGGTCAATGGAAACCATGAACGTTCTCTCGGCACGGAGGAACATACAGCAGCTCTCGCGGCAGAAGTGCAATGCAGCCTCTTAAGGCAATTATCGAATCCGGCCGTTAAGCGGCCGGACACAGCCAAGCGCGCCCGGAGTAACTTACAACAAGACCACCTCACACGTTCCGAGCACGCGTAGCAGTGCGGCCCCAACCCCAGCTCCTGCGAAACGTCAAAGCAGGTCCTTCGCGTACACCATTACGCTCTGAAGATACCACAATACACCCAGACTGCGGCTCAACCACACAAGGGGCTCTCAAGTTGTCGTTCCTTTTTCTTTTCTTTTTACCTTTTACTTTTTAACCACAGGACTCCGTTTGTCAGAAGCCCTGTCCGGCCAGAACTGCCGAACTCACGATGCTGTGATCGGGGAAGGATAAAGGCTACAACGAATATACTGGTGGTCTCCATTACGAGCATTTTCATACACCAATCTTCAGCCTACCCACGGAGGGGGACATGTTTAACAGTCTCCTACCTTGCTTATCGCACTATTTGTATCGTTACGCATTCAGAGCAGCACTTATTGAATAAAACAATGCAGCACCTTTTTGCTTATAATTGCATTTCTTTTTCATACATATGTTCATTCACGACATGCTGCATCCGTACACTTTGGTACGGCTAATATACACCAGGGCTTATGTTTCCAGCGTTATGGTGTGATGAGTCCGAACACTTTCACAAGTGCGGCACCCGAACTTATAGCACTATATGCATCGGCTCCGAATCATGTCTTGGGTCAATAGTTGGGTTTGCCCGGCTCCGTGTTTTGGTACCTTACGTTCCATTATATCGGCTAAGGTAGCACCGGAGAACCACTGCGATTCCGCCCCAGCCTGGGCCGGGTTAACGCCTCGATGGAAAGCTAAACTGACCGTCATGGTGAGGCGAGAGACCGTCACTGTTCGAGAGGTTTTCATGAGTCCTTAAAGACTTATGCCGCTTAGAGCGAGGAGCCGACATCTTGTCCGGCCAAGGCGTGGATAGCGCCCCAAATTGACCTTCCGAAGACTAGGGGCTTCACTAAATTTAAAATTATAGAATTCTATGGCTAAGTGAGAGTGTTCAAGCATTATAAGTCCGGTTGCCTTGTTCGTTGTGTTGAGCGCCTCCCTAGATGGACCAAAAAATGGGAACAAGAGCGCTCAAGTTTATCCCGAACACCCCAGCACTCATGGCATGGGGGCTGAAGCCGACGACTTGCCATCTCTCAGATTTGATAAACAGCCGCACAGAAGGTAATATTTTAAATTAACAAGCGTTGCTTAGCACATATGAACTAAGTTTTCAGCGCACAAGATAACAAAATGCGAGTCTACTCAAATATTACATCTTTGGAGCACTCACCCGCAATAGTGCGGGCGCCCTTCAGCACAGTCTTAAAATACATCTCGGGCGTGCGATGCTCCTTGCCCTCTGGTGGCGGGTACGTCACGAGCTTACAGGCATCCATCTTGCCCCAGTGCACCTTCTTGCGGGCAAGGCCCGACGGCACCCTCGATACAAGCGGAATGCTTGATAACTTCAACCCACGAGCACGCATCCACCGGCCGCCGCACCAGGCCGAAGTAGCTCCCAGGCATGGCCTCCTTAGGCCACAGCCGAACTATGAGGCCCTTCATGGCCTGTTCGGCCACCTTGTGGAGCTCGACCAGCTGCTTCAGCTGGTCGCTATGGGGCACCGGATGTCCGGCCTCAGCATACTGAGACCAGAAGACCTTCTCCGTTGAACTCCCCTCATCGGCCTGGTAGAATGCGACAGCATAGGACACGCTGCGAGGAAGCTCTGCAACGCCTACAGAGCTCCGAATTCGGGTAAGCAATAGGTAATTAACACTCACATGCTTACTCTGCATGAAAAATGCCTTACCTGCTGCTATTTTCTTCACTGTTTCAATCTTCTGGAGGGCCTTGTAGGCTTCGGCCTTAGCGGTTTTGGCACTCTCAAGAGTCGTTGCAAGCTCAGACTCTCGAGTCTTCGAGTCACGCTCCAAGTTCTCATGTTTTTTCACGAGATCCTGGAGCTCTTGCCGTACCTCCGCCACCCGCGCCTCCTGCTTCTCTCGCTCGGTGCGTTCATGGCCGCGTGCAGCTCGGCCACGGCCACCGCCTCCTTGAGGTCGCCACCTCGTTAGTGGCCCCTACAATACCCACGTTATCCTTGTCATTTTTCTTGCAACCAAATCCTTTTCTGTAAGGTTCAATTTTCATAAGGTATTACTCACCTTCTTTTTCCTCGAGCTGCTTCTTGGCATGGCCGAGCTCGTTCTCAGACTGCTCGAGGTTTTCCTTCAAAGTATTGACCTCCACAGTCAGTGCGGCGGAGGTCAGCAACACAGCCTGCAATCCCATATTGACATATTTTTTACGACTCCTGCGTTTATCTTTCTAAAGATCCTCAGTCCGGCTTTTCTTTCCGAACACCGAACCGAGCATCAGGGGCTACTATCTATGCGGTACCATTTTACATATATTGAAATTTCTTACCTCAAAGCCTGATAGAAGACTGGTACATGCTTCGGTCAGCCCGCTCTTGGCAGACGGAACTGTCCGGATCACCACTCATAACAGTGCGGTGCTCCTCCTCGATGGAGGCGCCGTTGAGCGCCCCCAGTAAGCTATCCGGTGCCTCCGGTTGGACGAAGGACACTGGCGTCTTACCCATCTTGCGAAAGGATCACTTACCGGACTCCGGAACCACTGAAGGTTCCGGCATGAAGCCCGGACAAGGGTCGGGCTTAGAGCCCCTGGGGGTCTTGCCCCCCACGTGCCAGGAATCCGGGAGGTTGCCTTGTGGCACCTCCTGCGCCACCTCCTCGTGACCAAGCCCCCTTTGGAGCTCCGCCAAGCGTTGTCCATGACATGAGGCGAGGAGGCGGTCGGAAGCGAAGTACTCTCCATTTCCGACGAGCCCAGGGACCCGCTCGATGAGTCGACGAACTCGCCTTGGGGCGGGATGCACGATTGTTCGACATTAGAGAACACTATGCGATAATAAAAAGCCACGGGTATCCGGACACTTACGATCTCGCTAGGGGCTTGGCCCTCGTAGGCCGATCCCCCTCTCGTCGTCGATGTTGGTGGAGAAGTCCGGAGGAAGGGTTCTTCCCTTCTTGGACCCTCCGGTCTCCCCAGTTGGGGCGGCCTTCCTTTTCCTCTCCTCCCCCGCTGGGGGAGAAGCTTCTTCTTCTTCCTCCTCGTCTTCAGGAGAAGATTCTGCTTCAATCCGGCGGCCGCGTGGCGTCGGGTGCTCCTTCGAGTTCCGTAGCCTCCTTTTGGCCTTCTTCTCCGGCACCACAAGGTGCCGGAGCCAGCAGCCCCGCAATCAGGCGTCATTGGTCTTCTGGCAAAGGAGCCGGACAGTTAATCTGTCCGGACGTCTTCAGCCAGACCTGTCGAAGAATAGGGAGTTTTCAGAACCCACGTAGAGTCAATCTATATAAAGGGAGTCCCGTAAAGGGTAAAATAACTTACCTCGCTGGCTTGACGCCGCGAGCTGTATCCGCGATCTTTGTTAGCGGATGCGGGGGCTTCGGCGCCCTTGAACAGCACCATCCAGGCATCTTCGTACGTGGTATCAAGAGCGGCTCAGAATTGATGATGTGCCGAATCGAACTCCCACAAATTAAAGTCCCGTTGTTGGCATGGGAGAATCCGCGGATGAGCATCACACAGATTATGTCGACAAGCCTGCGATTCTTGTCCACCAGGTTCGGACGCGTGTTTGGAGTCCGGATAGCTCGTTCGAATCCCCCACTTCAAGCCCGTCTCTTTCCATGACGAGAGCCGTGGGGAATCCAGATCTAAATTGGGGCCGCCACCCATTCAGGTCGCGTGGCTCGGTGATGTAGAACCACCCCGATTGCCACCCCTTTATTGTCTCCACAAAGGAGCCCTCGAGCCATAGGACTTTGGCCATCTTGCCGACCATGGCGCCTCCGCACTCCGCTTGGCTGCCTTCACAACCTTGACTTGACATTGAAGGTCTTGAGCCACAAGTCAAGTGGGGCTGGATGCAAAGGAAGGCCTCGCACCTGACGATAAACGCCGAGACGTTGAGGACGAAATTGGGGCAGGTCATGGAAGTCCAGGCCGTAGTAGAACATGAGCCCCGGACAAATGGGTGAAGTGGAAAACCTAGTCCAGCGGAGGAAGTGGGGAGAAATCGACCCTCTCATGGGGACTAGGGGTTGGAATAAGCTGCCCAGCGTCCGGGCAGCCTTTGTCGTGATATCGCCGGACAAGTATCCGGCCTCCTTGATCTTGTGATGTGCCCCTCCATGACGGAGGAGGCCATCCATCTGCCTCCCACTCGACATGGTTGGAGAAGGTTGAGGAGGAAAGTCACGGACTTCGATTGCTAGAGCCCGAGTGCACAGGAATGGATGAGTAAAGGAGGAAGAAGGCATAGGTGAAAGGATGGATCCTTATCCCCTTATATGGGCGGACAAAAACATGTGTCCCCACCGGCCTGGCAAAACTCGCTTATCTCCCAAGGGCCACAATCAATGGCGCGGTTGTGTTACCCACGTCCGTATTGATGGGAATCCCGGAATAAGGGGAACACGATCTCTGCCTCGACAAGACGCGTGCCAAGAAACCGCTTAAACGCTACCGAGGTGGAACAGTAAAAACAATTTGAATAAAGGCTTGGTAGTGGTGCGATGTCACGCCACAAAATATGTCAGTACATTGATCTTGTGTAATATTATTCTCTCTACGGTGGTATGTGGAATTTATTTTTGCAGAGCCGGACACTATCCTGGTGTTCACAATCTTCTATAAATTATTCGGAGGAAGAACCCGCCTTGCAATGCCGAAGACAATATGCGTGCCGGACCCATCGTCATTGAAGCCTCGTTCAGGGGCTCTTGAGGGAGTTCGGATTGGGGGTGTCCGGATAGCGAACTATCATCATTGGCGGACTCCAAGACTATGAAGATACAAGATTGAAGACTTCGTCCGTGTCCGGATGGGACTTTCCTTGGCGTGGAAGGCAAGCTTGGCGATCTGGATATGTAGATCACCAACAATTTTAACCGACTCTGTGTGACCCTAACCCTATCCGGTGTCTATATAAACCGGAGGGTTTTAGTCCGTAGGATGAACAACAATCATACCATAGGCTAGCTTCTAGGGTTTAGCCTCTTTGATCTCGTGGTAGATCCACTCTTGTAACACACATCATCAATATTAATCTAGCAAGACGTAGGGTTTTACCTCCATCAAGAGGGCCCAAACCTGGGTAAAACATCGTGTCCCTTGTCTCCTGTTACCATCCTCCTAGAGCCTTGCAGTTGGGACCCCCTACCCGAGATCCGCCGGTTTTGACACCGACAGTCTCCTTTTCGTCTCCATCCCAGACTGACATTATTCATTTGTTTACCGATCACACTACCCCGACTACCGTCTCCTCTCTCTCACACATAGAGACACACACACACACAACTCCTGCTTCCACTCCCCTTCCCGACTACCGTCTCTCTCACACACACAAAACTCTCACTTTCGTACCCGACTGCACTTCTCTCACAAACATTTATCGACTAGCTAGCCTCTAGATAGGTTTATACACCCACACACTCGTGCTTCCACCATCGCATACATGTCTCTCTCCTGCTCCTTGTATCTATGTAGATATTTCTTCCCTTCTCGAGACACGCCCTCTCGATCGTGCACACACGCACTATCGCCTCATTTTAAGCTGATACCTATCGCACACACACTCCTTGTGTCTTTGTCACACATGCACTCCGTCCTCCTCCACTCTCCCTCTCTCTCTCACACACATGGGCTTTTTGCAACAACTAGCAAGATACCCATGCGTTGTACGAAACATCAAGATGCATTTGTATGAGTAGTTTATCTTGTGGGGGAAAAGGATGAACGAGGGAAGGCCTTATTTGCAAATGTGGAGAGGGGTGTGGGTATATTTTTGCAAAATTGCCATAGTTTCCTTCCTATCTATCAGATATAGATCGGACGGCCTATATTGCAGGATGGCAGGCACACGATCATCACCGATAATGCTTTTTTATAAGAGTAGGGATAAAAAAATAGAGTTGGTGATGATGGTGGGCCTGCCATCCTGCAATGTAGGTCGTCCGATTTATATCTGACGGATAGGAAGGAAAATATGGCAATTTACCCGCACTCTTCACCACATTTGCGAGATAAGGCCTTCCCTCGTTCCTCATTTTCTCCCACAAGATCTTGATGTTCCGTGCAACGCACGGGCAGCTTGCTAGTAAGAGTAGAAATTAGACATATACCACTTCTTGAATCTTGAAACCAACAACGTTCCTCCCTTATCTCATCAAAAACGCCAAAGGAATATATTTTGAGTGAAACATAACATATTTTTAGTGATATACATATTTCAAAGCTAGACTTTTTGTGGGGACCCCGACTCATAAGTTGTGATCACCGAATGCACGTGTACAGTGATCCCAGAGATCAATGCTCACTGAACACACAGAAGCCGAATAACAAGAGTCTTACATCCATACATACCGTCTTACACAAATTATGACCATTGGTCAAGTCTTACATAGATAAAGCCACAGGGGCTGAATACCCAATAAACTTAAGTAGCGGAAATTCTTCGTCGGTAAGTAGAACCCATGCCATCTGCCTTAACCCTACAGGCATTCTGACTGGGAAGCGTCCTAGCTCGCATGTTCGTCACCGAAGTGTCCTTCTTCACATCCTGTTCTTTCATGCCTGGCCAATAAAATAACCAATGACAAGCCAATGAATACTTTGAATGTACTCGCAAGCAGCCATGTTTTGGTTCAAGATTCAACAATGCATGATATAGGTAAATTTTTGCAGAAAGCTAGTTTTGAGTGCAATGACATGTTCAACAACTTGTAAGACATGCACCAGGAGAATTCAAGTAACCATGAGGACAAGTTACAGATATCAACATAAATAGAGTGGGCTTCAACCCAGCTCAATCATGTCATGTCCTTTGACTTGACCCAAGTAGTACTTCCCACTTATCCCAACACGCACTCTGGTTTGTAAATATGTGGACGTAGCCCAAGAGCGGTTACCCAACTGTCCTTGACCGTGGACACGGCTATTCGAATAGTTTGACACTCTGCAGAGGTTGCACACTTTACCCACAAGATCCGTGGAACTTCCGTGTCATCCACGACCCGCGATACCTCAAGTACCCGGAGTAAGCACCCAATCACTATCATTCCCTAGAAGACACTAACATGGAGTCCACTCGATTGGTAGTAACACCCGTGCCCAACATTTCACAACTTAAAATTGTGGAGCCTCGCTCCCATATTCATCACATACCACTGGCACGGGGTACCAACGGTGTGTCCGGTGCCCCATAAAAATGTTGTTGGCTGTCCTACCTGGCACGACCCTGTCCCGAGAGAGAGCACCAACTCTCCCCCGTAACTAGTAATGTGGGCTCCAAGCTAGTATTGGCCTACGTAATCAATAATGCCCTTTCCCATATAAGGGTAGAGTGGTTGCGCATGTAAGGTTGGAATAACGGTCGCAACTTAAACCAATCCGTTTTTGAAAGCAACACACACACTTGCCTCGGTACACCACTTCGTCATCAAGCGGTTACCCATCTCATTATCTCCCTCGGGCATAAGTGGCACCCGACAGGGTTTTCGAAAAGTCCTTTGAAAATACTTTGTCTCCATCACCATGCATATTCCCGTCCCTTTTTGCGTAGCAACTACTCTAGCATCCTATCTACTCCCACCGGCATAACCCTCATAGAAAGGTAGAGTCATGCATCATGCAAGTGTCAACGAGAAAAGCAACGGAGGCAAACCACCTCAAGTGGTCACCATTTTATCATGACTTCGGTGCAAGCAATAAAAGTGCCATATGACATGCATAAAAAGGGTTTCTTAGACATGGTCAAAGGGTTGCTTGCCTGTTGTAACAAAGTCTTCGAGGTCTTCAAATATCTCTGGTCCAACTCCGAGCATTCCTTCTACTTCGTCAACTATTGTCGAAAGCAACCATAATAAGCAACACAACAAGGCAGAAAATAAAAGTGCTCTAGAAATATTAACTTGACTTTTCTAGAACATCTCTGGTTATATGAAAAATAACCAGAGTGGTTTCATTGGGATTGGATCAGTAGATATCTCTAAACATTTCAATATGATGGAATCAAGGGGTCTATGGATTTGCCAGAAGTGTATAGAAATATATTTTTGGAAAATGAGCAAAGGCGCCCATTTAACAAACCATGATTTTAGAAGCATCTAGGAGTTGGTTTCACTGGATTTGGAGTTCAAATGAATATTCTATGGATTTGCAAAGTTGACAAACATGAAGAAATGGCTCATTATTTTGTGGGGTATGTAAAGTATTAAGAAAAATGTTCATAAACTAAGTTATGAACTTAGAAGCATCTAGGAATTTGAATCATGGCATTTGGATCAAGTTTGAGCTCTCTGTGATTTTCTAAAGTTCATCACGAAATAGGAAAAATAGGATTTGATAAATATTTGTGAAGAAAAGGTCTGGAAAAATGTGCATGTTGCACCACCAGGTAGATCATGATTTATAGAGTTACTAGAAATTTGAATCATCAAATTTGGAGTCCATTTGAAATGTTTATGGAATTTACAAGCCTACAGAAAAAGAAAAAGGAGAGGGGTTTACCTAAATGGGCCAAATCTGGGCGGTGGCGGCGCGCGCTGGGCGAGGTTTAGCGTCGAGGCAATCGGGCCGCCCATCGGCTCAGCCGACACGCCTGCAGGTCCACGCCGGAGGCGATTTGTCCAAAGGCGCCCACTTAAACGAAGGGGCCCGCGGGACGGGTCACCGACTGCGGGTCCACCCGCAGGTCGCCTCCCTCCTCCCGCTGCAACGAAGGAGATGAGGAGGCGGGGCCGAAGGCTTGCCGGCGCCTGCTTTGGTGGTCCGGTCACCTCCGGTGACGCCCAGACACCGGCGGGCTCGGGAGAGCGGCGCGATTCCGACGAGGTGCGCCACGATCGCGAGGTGGCGGACGCGAAAGACATCATCGACGACCGCGGCGAGGCCGGGCGGTGGTGATGGAACTTCGGCAACATGGCCATGGGAGGAAGGGGAGAAGCACGGAGAGGCTCGCGGTGGTGGTGGAGGTGCTCTAGTGCAGTCTAGAGGGAGGAGGAAGAATGGTGGGTGCGAATTTGGCGGAGGCCGGCGGCAAGGCTCCGGCCATGGTGGTGGATGGAGGGCACGGGAGGATAAATGAGTTGGTCCAGAGGGTCTATGGGAGGGAGAGAGGGCCAAAGTAGTAGAGCGGGGGCTCGGGGGTAGCCTTAAATAGCGAGGCCGTGGCTCACCGTGGACGCGGCGCATGGGTGGCCGTGGAAACGGATCGGGCGGCAAGGGGAGCGAGCGAGGAGTTGTCTGCGGTGCTCGTGGGGGTGGATTAGGGCGCCAGGAAGAGAGAGAGGGAGCGCGGCGAGGCTCTGGTGCTCGCGCGTGCGAGGCCGGGCATTGGCTGAGCCGGGCGGCTCTGGGCACGCGCCGCAGGAGGTGAGAGAGAGATGGAAAGGAGAGGGCCTGCACGATGGCGTGTTGCAGACGTCGAGACACCTCGACTGGCGCGAGGGAGAGGCTCGAGGTGGACGGGAGCGCCGTGTCAACGGTCGGGAGCACGGTAGCATGCTCCAGAGCGCGTCTTTGGCCGGCATGCGCGGCTTTTCCACAGCCTTTCAAGGCCCACTTTTGTCTGGCAGCTGCGGGGGAGTAAACAACTTGACAATGGCATTGGATGCCCTGGGATCCTTTGGAGTGAGGAGGGAGGTTGAGAGAGAGAGAAATGGTGCTGTCGAGAGGGGAAAAGGATTTTCACCCCATAATCATGGCTCCTCGGCAAGGAAAGATGCAGGGGTTAGAGGAGGACCAGATGGTGTTGTGGGAGAAAGATTAGCTCATGGAGATTAGTGGAAATGGCGAACATGCATTTTAAATTTACGCGGAAGGTGTTTGATGGTGGTTTGGGCAAGAAGATGAACTCCTCTTGTCATGAGGCTTGACAGGGTCAAATGGTATGATAAAATAATAGGTTCCACCAATATTGAGTCCATTTGGGCAAAGTTTCCAATGCAACTTTTGTAAACCCTAGAAATCAACAGAAATGGACTTCCCAAGATTTAGTCATGCAAACCTATTCTCCTTGATACACCATTTGGTGTAGTGTCATCATTTGAGGTTCTGAACATGTCCACAAAAGTTGAGATCAAAAGGAGAAAGTTTCCAATGTAGAGTTGTTCAAATTTGGTTCTGGACCGCAAGGGTTTTGGGGCACTTTGATCAAGTTAACTTGTTCTCCAACTTGTGCCACTTGGTCTAGATGCATTATTACACCATTTGAGCATGTGCACCAAGTGTGAGAGAATTTGGACATATTTGACAGTGCAAAGTTGTTCAAACTTGAAAAAGGACATAAGTGGTTTTGAGAGGGTTTCATGGTGTTATACTATTCTCCATGACATGATACTTGTCAAGATCATCAAACACGTCATATGTGACATGCTAGAATTTTCTTGGAATGTTTGGAGAATATTACCTGTGTAAATATTTCAAAAGCTTGAAATATCCAGGAAGGGTTTTGAGAGATTTAACCAATATTTTCAAAAATGACCATGTGTTGAAACTATTATATATGGACAATATATGTCCACTGAGTTTCCCTAGGTTTTACCAAATATTTTTAAAGCATAAAAATAATTTTAACCTATCAAAGACCATTTCTGGCCTAAAGAAAAAGCCTTTAAATAAAATAGGTAAATAACTTCTAAAATTAAAATTTTGTGGTTTCTGGGTATCCTATATCTAATAGGAGTCAAATATATTTTTGGAAAGATTTTTACTGCCCTTAATTAAGTACTTGCAGTGCAAACCTCAATGTAGGGGTTTTGGAAAACTAATTTTTAAAATACTATTTGGCCAAATTATTTTGTAAGAAATTATTTTTATGTCCAATACACATGTCATGATCATTGGTTCAATAGTTTGGAGCAAGGAGATGAATTATAGGAGTTGGAGGATTTATTTGATTTTTAGAGCACTTGCAAACAGCAGACAAAAACCAATCAAGGCAAGGTCCAAAACACTCAAAAGTTTTTGTCAAACCATATTTTATCATGATTTATCATCTTAAGTGTTGTGCCATGAAAATCAGTGTGTGACACTTTTTTTCTATCAAATCGGTGAATATGTAATAATCTACTTTGATCGTGTGGCAACGCATTGGCACATTGCTAGTAGTTATTATAATTTTTTGGACAACAGACAATCGGTGGAGTACATATACGAAGAGAAGAGGCGCACGCACTCAGTCGGCCTCTCGCTATCTCACACACATGAGTGTTACGTAAAGGCGACGTTAACAAATAAACCCTAAAACCCTAGGTGCACGATTGCTGCATTCGCGGGTACCGGGTACGTGGTGGAGCACCTTTGTAGGAATAGTCAGCTCGCGTGATAATTTGATCCGTAGGAGTTGATGGTCGGCACCACAGGTGAACAAATTGGAGCGCGGTGGCTCGCCAATTGCCAAAGATCGAGTAGCCACGTTTAAAATATCGTTTTTCTAGCGGGGTTAAGAGTTCCGATTTTCAATGGCGCGTTATAAGTAGTAAGTAGTTTTCAGAACGATTGGTATGGAGCGAAAATGGAATTCATAGTACTACATACCTCCTTGGCGTATGGTTGTATGTTTTTTTTTTGCGATGGAGGTTGTATGGGTTTATGTTGCGAGATGTTGAACCTGGTAGTTCTAGGGAAAATACTATGGTTTAGATTTATATGCTGGTTTTCAGTAATGAAAATCGGAAGGGGAAACCCTTCTTTGATTAAATAAACTACTACCTCCATTCTGGTCTAATAGTCCCCATCGTACTTTGGGTTAAAGTTTGTCCATGAATTTTACTTGTAAAAGGCATTGAACCAGCGCGCCGGCCAAGAGGGCCGCACTCGCTGCAGGCCCGGCTAAGCACGCCTCCTCGCCGCGTGCAACCAGCTTAAGAGTGCCCTGCATGCCTTCATTGAATCCACGCGTGTGCCGGCAACACGTCACGTCCTTCCGTGAGCCGGCAGACATTTTAGAACACAAAAAATGACAAAATTATAATTAATTTATGCATGGTCTTGACTTGTTGTGCTCGCACTGGTAGCATGAACTAGTAGAGGTTTTTCTTTATTTATAACTCTCCTCACATTTTTTGGCTTTGAAATGAATCATGGTTGTGGACATTATGTATGAAATGTGCAGATATCTGTGAACATGAGTTTGATGTGGAAGTTGAACTTGGAATGTCGGGCTTCTTGGCGTGAACTATACCATGTCCAATGCTTCGTCTGTTATTGTTTTGAAAGTAATTGTTGTTATTACATGACCCAAAAAAACATTTTGTGCCACATCAGTAGATGCACGGACATCACAACAGGCATCCTGACTGGATAAACATTTGAACCTAGCTATTATGAAGGAAATTTTGTATTAACAACAGTTTTAGATAGCAGGAGACGCCTAGCCTGCTCTGCCTCTACTAGCTTATTTATGGCTTCTTCCATCTCTTTTTTGGCTTGGGTGAAGAGAGCATCCGATTGCTCTTTTCGCTTCTTGAGGAACCCAGCTACATTCTCAAGGGCTGCTGCACACTTTCTTTCAGCCTTTACTAATGGCACGAGGACACAAACAGTCGACGACTCTTGCACGGCTTGTGTGTAATCCAACATCATCCGGGAATTTGCACCTTGTGTCTAATCCAAAGCATCATTAGAGAACTGGAACCTTGTGTGTAATCCAGCCTCATTTTGGAAACATGATCTCGAGGTTGACCATACTTCCCTCCTCGCAGGAACTGCATCCTGACATGAAGTTACTTCTTTTTTAGATCAATACTCAGAGCAACCTAGATCCATTTAGTAGAAGCCCGATAAACAGAACTCGGAGAAGTGAATTCAAAAGGAAAAAAAACAGATACAATGTGAGAACACCCACTTCCTACATCAAGCTAAAAACGAAAGCATTAGGACGATTAAGACTCTTCTTATTACACATCGAAGAACACTACGCTTAAGAGAAACAGAAACTACAACATATACACATCGAAGAACACAAGGCTACACAAAAGTAATTGAAAGGGTGTTACTTACCAAAGCTCGTTTTACAGGTTCGGTGCAGCTCCTCTTTAACTTGCCACGCTCCTTGAAGATGTCCCGAATATCCCGTGTTTGGTCTTCATTGCTCCTCTGCATGTTACTTTTCGTGGTTTTAAAATCTCAACATGGCAAGAAAAATATACTACTAGTAATACTCGCGCATCTTGTGGGCAACATTAAAGCACTACTTTGCCATGTTAGAGCATCTCCAACAGAATCATAGCGTGTGGCGCTTTAAAAAAGCGTTCTGATCTTTGAGATCAAGAAGTAGATAGAGTAGAGGATAGTTCTCAGCATAGATAGATAAAAAAAGATAATTCAACTACTCCTCGTTTTCCGACTCCTCCTCGGTGATGTCCTCCTCCGACGTCTGACTGTAGGCGTGAAGATACCGATCCTCGTCGGATTCCCAGGGCAACGCTGCTCCTAGCCTCATGTTGAATTGAGCGTCCTCTTTTCGCCTACGCTTGTCCTCACGATAGGCGGCTCGCTCCGCCCTCCTATTATCCCTCTCCGCCATCCTTTGCGCGTAGAACTCGCGCTCGTTGATGATGTCCTGCGGGAAGTGTTGGCTCCACAGCACCATGGCTTCCTCGTCCATCTCAGTGATGCCAAGACGGTGCTCCCGCCTCCGGTTGTCGCGACGATCTTCGTCGGTGCTAAGCCGCGACAGAGGCGCGAGCTCCTGCGCCCGCTCCCGCGTTGTCGCGACGATCTTCGTCGGTGCACGTTGGGGAAGTTCAATGTATTATAAGGCCATCGGAGTCGCCATGCCACCGCGTCGTACGCGCGGGCGGCCTCGTTGGCGGTGTCGAAATTGCCGAGGTCGAGGCGCATCCCGCGGAACCGGATCTCGGCGGAGAAGCCGCCGGAGGGTCGCGCGCGGACGCCGCGGTATCCCCAAGTTTCCCGGCAACGCGGCGGCATGGTGGCGAGGCGGCGGCGAGGCGAAAATGAGCGGGGAGAGAGCGGTGGGAGGGCGTTGGATTTTATAAAGCGCGCCGGACACCGCGCGCCAAAACTAGCGCACGCCCGGCCACTTTTTCCCGAGCGCGCGCGATCCTTTCCCAACGTCTCTGCTATCTCTACTCTCTTCTCTACTGTTACTAGCAAGAGGCCCATGTGTTGCATGGAACATCAAGATGCATTTATATGAGTTGTTTATCTTGTGGGAGACGAAGATGAACGAGGGAAGTCCTTATCTGCAAATGTGGAGAGATGCAGTATCTTTTAGCAAAATTGTCATAGTTTGCTTTCTATCCGTCGAGATATAGATCGACGGTCCATATTGCAGGATGGCAGGCACACCATCATCACCAACTCGGTTTTTATAAGAGTAGAGATATTTATTTTATATTTAATATTTATCTCTACTTCCTTTACTATCTACTTTTTTCCTCTATACTTTTTCTTGCAATATAGGCCGTCCGATTTATATCGGCATGATAGGAAGGAAACAAATGTGAATTTTGCAAAAGATACCCACACCCCTCTCCACATTTGCAAATAAGGCATTCCCTCGTTCATCCTTTTCTCCCGCAAGATAAAATACTCATACAAATGCATCTTGATGCGTGCAACTCATGGGCATCTTGCTACTTCTAAAAAACTATCCATCATTTGCCATACTACTGGTTGCAGATGAAATACCTACCCAAGCAGGGCGTGATACAGGAGCAACGCACAATTACAAGCTGATATTCTATTGGACAATGGAGGCTATAACCAATTACTTTTACGGGAACAATAGCACCCAGGAAATTTGAAGGGTAGGTATGAACAAAATTGGAACTGCACATGTACTGCTAAGTGATTCAATACACACATTACCATTCGAGGAGGAGAACGATGGTCGCGGCGGCCTCTGTGAGTCATGGTCGGCAACGGGAGTCCGTTCATTGTCCACGACGGTGGTCCTTCTGCGCTTGGCGTCGACTTCCAGGAAGAAGATCCGAGACCGTGGAAGACGATGACGGGGAAGAGGCTCCGTGTACGACGACGACGGTGGACCGGCTCCAGTGCGGCGTACGAGGTCGTCGATGAGGCGAATCTTGCTTGTGGTGGACGAGTGCGCTGATGTAAAGGGGAGGAGCACGAAGGCTGCGGTGTCGTGGAGAAGTCTATTTTGCGGTGGGGATAGAAAATGGGGAGTATTCAGGTGTACTACTCTGGGTGTCGGGGTGGGGTTGGCTGGGTAGGGCGAACCTGAAGTTACGAAAACAGCCCCCTACCAAGCGTCATCCGTAGGCCTGTTCCGAAGGCTATGATGGTAACTTCCCACTGCTTGAATCAGGGTCGCGGGAGATTTTCCCGCCGACCTCAAAATTTTGGGACACTGGACTCCCCGTGTGGCGTGTTGAGTGATTCGGCTAAGCAACTAGCGAGTAGTAGTAGTAAACTCTGCATATTAGGTTTGATCAAGTCAAACTTCCTAAAGTTTGACCAAGTTTATAGAAAAATATAAACATTTACCATAACAAATATGTGTGATGTGAAAGTACATTCAATAATGAATCTAATGGTATTTATTTGTTATTGTATATGTTAATATTTTTGTTATGAGCTTTCGAGAGTTTACAAAACTTGACTTTGACCAATGCTAATACGCGGACTTAAATAAAAACGGAGGGAGTACACATTTGTTTTCTTAGTTTGTAGTGAACTAATCATTTGTTGAAATTGTGAAATAAATATATTAGGCTATTGACTTCGAATGTAATTAATGGTCTATACAATTCAATAGTTACAATCATTGTTGAATCCCAAGATGTATACAAGGTGTATAGTACTTCACAACATGCTCAAACTCACATAATCCCAGTCAAATGAGAATCTAAATGCATTTCATAGTTATTACTTTGTAGGATGCAACAAAAACAACCATAACTCTACATCAGCCATTGGCCCTGTTTGCGTACTCTAACACAGTTAGAGTTAGAGTTATTTTCAACCCACTCGACCCAGATAAGCACCTCTCCACGGGATAGTTGGGTTAGATGGAACTAACCCACTCTAATCCTCCCTGTTTGGATACTTTTGGGTTATTTGAGCCCCAACTAACCCAAACTAGCTCTAATCCCATGATCCAAACAGGGCCATTATAGAAGCAACATTTTGACATATCCCAATGTGTGAATGAAACATGCAGAGAGAGCTTTTGAAGATGGAGCAGATAGGGCGGGAAAGATTGTATGTATGTGGACGAGAGAGTAGGAGACAAACCTAACGAGATAGAGGGAGAGGGATAGAGAGAGAAAGAGAGAGGAAGAAGTTAGGTATGTGAGAAAGATGGAGACATGTAATATACGTGAGATGCGTGTGCATCTAGATTCTGTATACGTGGAAGGAGGAGAGGCAACATGTTTGATGAGAGAGCTGGGAAAACATGGACGAGAGGGGAAGGATCTCGTGGGTTGAGGGATTGACAATTTTGTGCGGGGGAGAGATGGATTGGTAATTTTGTGCAAGAGAGAGACAGAGGGTGGGGGGAGGAGTCAGTCAGCCGTTGTCACATCACCCTGCTTCCAAATGACCCTGCATTCTCTAGCGCGGTGTAGTCGCCGTCTTCGATCTGCTCGATGCCATCTTTGATGATTGAGGCGTTGTGCATGTTGGGGTGCAAAGAAGCACAAGCGAGAGTGGTCGCCATATAACCTTGGATGGGGATGAATTGTGTGCTCGGGGGAGTGTGTGTGTGTGTGTGTGTGTGTGTGTTGTGTTGTGTGTGTCTGTGTGTGTGTGTGTGTGTGTGAGAGAGAGAGATATATTGAGAGAAAACAAACCTAATGATATAAATGGGTATTCACAAAGAGATTGTGCGGGCCTTGAGGTGGGCAGAGGCCGGGTGAGGGTGTCAAAATGTGCGCGTTGATGCATGTGTTGCATGCGACCGCAAGCGAGGGACGATTTAATCGAGAGAGATGGTTGTTGTGTTATGGATGCTCCTCTCTCTCTCTCTCACACACACACACAAGTAAACTAGAAGACCGTTCTCTCATGTATACACAACGTATCGGCATATCTGTCTATGTCTCACTCATGCATGATCATTTGCACATTCACACCTCTCTATGTCTCAGATCACACGCACACCGCCTCCACATTTCCTTCCGCCACAACACACATATGGACACATACACACGTTCTCTCTCAGTCACACACACAAAATGAGTATTAAAATATTAGGCGCACCTAAAACGCCCAAATCCAAATAAACACGAACTGGAGCTAAATTCAAATATATGAAAATATTGCAGTGTCAAGAACTTTCCCAGGAAAAAAGGGTTGAGTAATATTAGAGGATTGTTTTCACACACACTAAAAGGTTTGGTGGATGTCCTTCGAGCGCGACACGGTGACGCACCGTTCGATCGACCATGTGACATGTTCACGCTTGCACAGGATTCCGTATCATGGCTGTGGTACTAACTAATAAAAACGCTGCCTAAGTCTAATGTTTACGTGTACTAGTACGGTTTTCTTTTAAGTTTACATAAAACTAAAGTAAAAAACGCGCGTGTACTAGTCTTTTAACTAATAAAAACGCTGTGGTACTAACCTTACATAAAACTAAAGTAAGCTCCCACACGCGCACTCATCAATATGCCGCCGCCGCCGTTGCGCATGCCGGCGCCCGCCTACTCCGCCAACAATTTCTCGCCCATCACCGCCATATCGCCGCCATCCTCGTGCCATGAAGCCGAAGGCTCGCCCGCTCACGTCGTCTGCAGTCCCTCCTCGCGATGCCGCCCCGCTGCCAAGCACGTGAGCAGCTGGTGGAGCCGTGTCTATGCACGCAGCGTACGAAGAGGAGGACGAGTGCGTGCTCCAGCACGCCAGCTAGGAGGAACTAGCATGTCATTGTCGTCTCCGCCCGCGCGGAGGAGGCGCACATGGTGGCTGTCATGGCGGAAGCCGGTCGCGCACGCGTTGAGCCCGCAAACTGGGTGCGGACGCGGAATCTACCTTCAAGACCTTGAATGCCACGTGGATCCTGCAATCTGATGGAGCAATTTGGGTCAGTCGACTCATGTGAGCCGTTTGATGCAACATGGATGGCTAGAAGGGCTTCTTCCACCTCTTCTGTCGTCTTCTTCCTTCGCTCTGTCGAACTTCTTTCACAAATTGACTGACCCAAATTATACTACTAGTACGAACATATTAAGTATAGTAGGAACATGAAGATACGAGCAGTAGTACCAACTGCAAGAAGAACAGTAGTAAGACATAGTACTAGTACAATTGTATGCATTTCAAAGAGTTCAAATAACGAGAAAGAACATACTAAACATAGTTCTGCTGGGGCCTCAGCACAACACACCCTTGAAAATAAACTAAGCAACTAGTCTGCTTGACACTGCAGTAGAACCAACATGAGTGACGACACTGCCACCTACTCGGAGTCCGAGTCCACGTCCTCGACTTCGTCCTCGTCCATCTTCCTCTTCCTCGTCGCCGACACTTCTTTGCTTGAACCGGACACTGTGCTTTGCTTCTTCATCCAACCCTTGTATATATTTAAAGAAAGGTAGGCATCCATTGCTGCGTACAGGATGTGATCTTCATCTAATGTCTTCGACTCCCATGCATGATGAAACTCCCAATCATGGCTGCTGCCAGGTCGCATTGAAGGTCGAGAGGAGGACACCAGGCTTGCCTTCTCGAGATT
Source organism: Aegilops bicornis (assembly GCA_021605145.1). Taxonomy (NCBI): domain Eukaryota; kingdom Viridiplantae; phylum Streptophyta; class Magnoliopsida; order Poales; family Poaceae; genus Aegilops; species Aegilops bicornis. The sequence continues at coordinate 523,498,577 of CM038669.1, forward strand.
GAAGGGCTGGCCTACAACGATACCTATCTGAAAGCACAACTGCTCCCTAGGTGGTTTTGGTAATTAATGACAACATATCTCTTGTTGGACTAACACTTTTATCTAGTATGTTTCAGATAAGTTCAACAATGGAGTGGCATGGACTAAAGGATGTGAGAACTCCTTCAAGATGCTAAGGACAAAGGATTGGCTCAAGCTTCAAGCTCAAGACTCTTCATTTTACATTTGAGCGATCCAAGATCACATTGAGTCTATAGGAAAAGCTGACACTATCAAGGAGGGATGAGGTGTTGCTTAATGAGCCTCTTGCTTCATGTGCTTAGTGATATGCTCCAATACCCTCAACTACTTTCCCACTTCCACACATATGTCCTAAACCTAAAGTCAAACTCGGCCCCACTGATTCTTTCGATTCGGCGCCACCGAGTTTGGATGTCTTAGCCACTGCCACAAACCCTAGGCAAATCGGTCTCACCGATAGGGATCTCGGTCTCGTCGAGATGGGATTGTAATCTCTCTGTGTATGTCCATTATCAAAACGGTCTCACTGAGGTTGAGCAATCGGTACTACCGAGATTACAATGCAAACTCTTTGGTTAACTTATTATCAAAATCGGTCCTACCGAGTTTGATAATCGCTCAAACCGAGTTTGCTCGACCAACTCTCTGGAAAGCTTATTACCAAAATCGGTCCCACCGAAGTTTGTGTAATCGGTCTTACCGAGATTAAGTTATGTCCTAACCCTAACCGAATCGGTCCCACCGAGTTGCATTCCGTTCCCTCCGAAAACCCTATCGGTCACTAGGTTTTCTATATCGGTCCGACCGAGTTTAACGATTCGGTCCCACCGATTTTGGTAAATTGTGTGTAACGGTTAGATTTTGTGTGGAGGCTATATATACCCCTCCACCTCCTCTTCATTCGTGGAGAGAGCCATCGACCGAACCTACACTTCCAGCATCCTATTTCTGAGAGAGAACTACCTACTCATGTGTTGAGGCCAAGATATTCCATTCCTACCATATGAATCTTGATCTCTAGACTTCCCCAAGTTGCTTTCCACTTGAACCCTCTTTCCACCAGATCCAAATCCTATGAGAGAGAGTTGAGTGTTGGGGAGACTAGCATTTGAAGCACAAGAGCAAGGAGTTCATCATCAACACACCATTTGTTACTTCTTGGAGAGTGGTGTCTCCTAGATTGGCTAGGTGTCACTTGGGAGCCTCCGACAAGATTGTGGAGTTGAACCAAGGAGTTTGTAAGGGCAAGGAGATCGCCTACTTCGTGAAGTTCTACCGCTAGTGAGGCAAGTCCTTCGTGGGCGACGGCCATGGTGGGATAGACAAGGTTGCTTTTTCGTGGACCCTTCGTGGGTGGAGCCCTCCATGGACTCAGCAGAACTGCTACTCCTTCGTGGGTTGAAGTCTCCACCAACGTGGAAGTACGATAGCACCACCCTATCGGAACCACGCCAAAAACATTCGTGTCTCCAATTGCGTTTGAATCCTCTAATCCCTTCCCTTTACATTCTTGCAAGTTGCATGCTTTATTTTCCGCTGCTCATATACTCTTTGCATGCTTGCTTGCTATATGTTGTGAATGTTAAACTTGTGCCTAAACTCCACTCAAACTTTAAAGAAACTTAAAAACTGCAACTTTGGTACTTAGTGTCTAATCACCCCCCCTCTAGACACCTCTTCTCAAGGTCCTACAAGTGGTATCAGAGCTTTGGTCTCCATTGCCTTGGTTTAATCACCATTGGAGGAAGATGGATGAGTCTACTTTGGGGAGTCTTAGACATAGAGTGCCTATTCTTGATGGAGAGTATTTTCATGAGTGGAAAATGAGATGCTTGTTATTTTCAATCAATATCATTTTAACAAGTACATTGCTAGCCCTTGTGCACCTCATGTTGATCCTATGCATCCTACCCTTGATGAAGCTATTGACATGACTAGAAATCTTAGAACAGTTAATCTTATCACTAGAGGCTTGCCTAGAAACTTGATTAGAATCTTGCCTACTTTTGAGTGTGCCTACACTATATGGAAATTTCTTGAGGAACGATTTCCAAATTATTCCATGAAAAATCTAGATGAGATTCTCTATAAGTCTATTGCCTTGAGTAAGATGAATACTAGTGATCCTATGTTTGGTGATCGCCTATTTGAGCTACAACCTTATGCGTGCCAAAGGAAATGTTGGTATTATTAGTGACATTATTTCTGAAGCTATAAGAATTCATAGACAAGATTATTGTCAAACTCATTCTAATGAATTACCCTCTCTAGGATTTGATCCACCACATGACGATGTTGAACATGGATACTATGATGAGGATGATGATAGTGACTTCGATCTTGATGATGTAATGAGACATTGTGGTCTTATGGCAAATCTTCGGGGATATATGTCAGGAGGAAAGGAATGGGTTCTTGATAGTGGATGTACCGATGACATGACCGGAGATAAAGACAAGTTTCGTGAGCTTGCTGAAAATGATGGTCCTCGAAAGTTTGTCACTTTCGTGACAACTCAAAGGGTAAGGTGGTTGGCCTCGTAAGGTGGCCATCTCCCATCATAGCTCCATACAAAATGTCATGCTCGTTGAATCTCTTGGTTACAATTTACTTTCAGATTCTAGACTTGCTGATTTCGGTTTCAATGTTCTATTTATCAAGTAGATTGCCAAGTGTTTCGTCGAGATAATCATAAAATGGTCTTTACCGGCATACATAGAGGTGATCTTTACATTGTTGATTTCACTAAAAAGGCTCAACCTAAAACTTGCTTCATTGCTAAATCCTCAAAAGGCTGGTTATGGCATAGACGATTAGGTCATGTTGGTATGCGAAACCTTGACAAGCTTATTAAGGGAATCGTATCCTTGGAGTTAATGATGTCATATTTGATAAGGATAGACTTTGCGAAGGCTTGTCAAGAAGGTAAACAGGTTGGAGGAAGGCATCCCGTGAAGAACATCATGACCACGAAGAGGCCCCTCGAGCTACTTCACATGGATCTCTTTGGTCCCAACTCTTACAAGAGTCTCGGTGGAAGTTCTTTTGGTCTAGTTATAGTTGATGATTTTTCCAGATTTACGTGGGTGTTCTTTCTCGATGATAAATCGCAGGTCCAAAAGATCTTCAAAAACTTTGCTAGGAAGGCCAAAAACCAATTTGAAGAGAAGATCAAGAAGGTTCACAAAGAACAACGGAACGGAGTTCAAGAACGCAAATGTGGACACCTTTCTTGACGAAGAAGGATTTCACGAGTTCTCGGCTACGTACACACCTCAACAAAATGGAGTTGTTGAGAGGAAGAACCGGACGCTCATCGAAATGGCAAGAACGATGCTTGATGAGTACAAGACGCCAAAGCACTTTTGGGCAGAAGCGCTTGAGACAGCTTGTCATGCAACAAATCGCTTGTATGTTCACAAGCTACTCGGCAAGACGGCATACAAGCTACTCACCGGAAACAAACCCCAAGTTGGATACTTTCGAGTATTCGGCTCAAAGTGCTACATTCTTGATAAGCATCATCGTTCTAAATTTGCTCCTAAGTCTCATGAAGGTTTCCTACTAGGTTATGGCTAAAACTCTCATACTTACCGTGTCTACAACAATTTCACCCGAAAGGTTGAAGAGACGGTAGATGTGAAGTTTGATGAATCTAACGGCTTGCAAGTAGAGCAATTGCCAATTGATGTAGGAGACAAAGATCCTTCAGAAGCAATCCAAGACTTGTCTATTGGCAAGGTCCGTCCAACGGAGGTGAAGGAGATTACCTCGTCCGTCCAAGTGGAAGCTTCAACTTCACGACAAGGTGAACCAAGAGTTGATATGGAAGCATCCACAAGTGGGACACACCAAGATGAAGAAAACAAGGAAGTGCATCAAGATGAACGTCAACAACCTCCTTCTCCACCATGACAAGAGAACGCCAACTCCAACAATGAAGAAGGCCAAGAAGAAGAACAAGATGAAGAAGATGTTCAACGAAGACCCAAGCAAAAGCTTTCACGAGTTCGAGCAAGAATTGCTAAAGACCATCCCGTCGAGCAAATCTACAATGATATTCAAACCGAGAATCACTCGCCTAAAACTCGCTTAGCTAACTTTTGTGAAAACAATTCTTTCATCTCTAGCATTGAACCTATGAAGGTCGAAGAAGCATTGGAAGATCCGGATTGGATAAATGCTATGCATGAAGAGCTACACAACTTTGAGAGGAACCAAGTTTGGACATTGGTTGAGAAGCCCGACAACAACCACAACATCATCGGTACCAAATGGGTGTTTCGCAACAAGCAAGATGAAGATGGACAAGTAGTTCGCAACAAAGCACGCCTCGTCACCCAAGGCTACACACAAGTCGAAGGTATGGACTATGGTGAGACTTACGCCCCGCTGCTAGACTTGAGTCCATTCAAGATCTTACTTGCCTATGCTAATCACCATGATATCACCTTGTACCAAATGGACATTAAAAGTGCTTTTCTAAATGGTGAAATAGAGGAGGAAGTTTATGTTAAAAAACCTCCCGGCTTTGTCAATCCTAAAAAACCCAATCATGTTTACAAACTTCACAAAGCTCTTTATGGACTTAAACAAGCTCCTAGAGCATGGTATAAATGCTTGACCAAGTTCCTTATTGACAAAGGCTTTGAAATTGGGAAAATTGATTCTACTCTTTTACTAAAAGGGTTAATGGTTAACTCTTTGTGTGCCAAATTTATGTTGATGATATTATATTTGGTTCAACTAACCCTCATTTTAGTGAAAAGTTTGGGAAGCTAATGTCGGAGAAGTTTGAGATGTCTATGATGAGTGAACTCAAATTCTTTCTTGGTTTGCAAATCAAGCAAACTAAGGAAGGTACTTTTGTTTCTCAAACGAAGTACACCAAGGACTTATTCAAGAAGTTGAATATGCAAGAATGCAAAGGTATGACTACACCCATGCCTACTAGTGGACATCTTGACTTAACCAAAGATGGTGAACCGGTTGATCAAAAGGTTTATCGCCTATGATTGGTTCATTGTTATATCTATGTGCTTCACGTCCCGATATTATGCTAAGTGTGTGCATGTGTGCACGATATCAAGCTGCCCCTAAAGAATGTCATCTTAAGGCCGTGAAAAGGATAGTGAGATACTTAATCCATACACCAAATTTTGGCATTTGGTATCCTAAGAGGGCCTCTTTCGATCTTGTTGGCTATTCTGACTCGGACTATGCCAGAGACAAGGTTGATAGAAAGTCCACTTTGGGTACTTGTCAATTTCTTGGTAGATCTCTTGTGTCTTGGTCCTCCAAGAAACAAAACTCGGTATCCTTGTCCACCGCCGAAGCTGAATATATTGCCGCTGGTTCATGTTGTGCTCAATTACTTTGGATGACCCAAACTCTTAAAGATTATGGGATATATGTGAGACATGTTCCATTGCTTTGTGATAATGAAAGTGCTATCAAAATTGGTCATAATCCTGTGCAACATTCTCGAACTAAGCATATTGAAGTTCTTCATCATTTCATTCGAGATCATGTTGCTAAGGGTGACATTGATCTTAAGCATGTTCGCACCGAAAAGAAATTAGCGAATATATTCACTAAACCTCTTGATGAGAAAGTGTTTTGCAGGTTAAGAGGAGAATTGAACATCATTGATGCTTCAAACGTGGATTAGAAACTCCATTGGATACATGCAAGACATGAGCTTATGACTAATGCTTGATATTTCTCTTAGGATGAAAAACTTATGTCTTGGATATATTTGTATCTTGCATGTTATCTAACCCATGTAGGTACTTGGTTGAATCAAACTCCATGAGATTGAAACCTACTCATATCTTGAGCAATCTCTACATCACCAAATCTCTACACAAGGTGGTTGAAGACAAGGAAGCACGAAACCATTCAAACATATCCTTTGACAAATTCTATGTTGAGTTTCATGATTGTAATTTTTGGATATACAAGTGCACTTCCTTGCAATAACTAACCCATGTAGGTAGATGGACTCAAATTCCAAGTGGTGCTCCAAATTCTTGATGAGCTGCATCAACCTTGAGCAACCCGCGCAAGTTCAACTACATGGACAACACCACCAACCAAGGTATGTTATTCCATCTTAGAGAAGCTTTACTCCGAGTCATGAGTTAAAGCAACTCGACAAGATGTGAATACATCAATATGCTTAAACAAAAAATGGCAACCCCATTTTGAGCTTAAACGATGAGTATGGCATATGATCAAGTGATCTCACTTGACTCCTAAGTCAATATACTCTAACATAGGTGACTTTGTCGCCGACCATCTCTAGATGAAGTTCTCCTGTGTTCTTTTCTAAGTTTTTGCATTTGTGTTTCCCCTTTCAAAAAACTTCATCTAGATTTCTTTCTGTTTTCCCTACATTTTCTGCATCTAATTCCTTGCATATCTTTCAGTTAATTCCTTGCAAATCTTTGTGAGATCTTACTAGTCTAGTGAGCTGAGGTGACAAGTGTTTTCTCTGCGATGAACTCGGTTACACTGATTTGTTATTTTCGGTCCTACCGAATCTTTTCGGTACGACCGAAGCATACCACTCGGTGCCACTGATTTCATAACAGGAAAAACTCTTTGCCACATATTCTGTGTTTCTTCTGATCCAGCTCCACTCAATGAATCTTGTCCTCTACAAGCATCACATTTTTATCATTGCTTTATGTTGTGACTCAAGGATCAAACCCATTCATCACAAATTCCAGAGGGGGAGAGAGAGATTACATCTTTATCAAGCCCTTCTTAGAAATTGATGTCAAAGGGGGAGAGAGAGATCACATCAAAGCTTATCATTTAGAGAGAGAGATCACATTAGAGAAGGAGAGAGAGATCCTTCAGGGGGAGAGAGAGATCTCCAGGGGAGAGAATACTAGTGGAAAGTATTTCTCAAGGATCCCAGATGCTTGGTGTTCAATAGGAGAGATGTCCACATGTCTTCTTGAGGGGAGAGACATGTTCATATGATCTGTTGTGCTAAATTTTGCATTAGCATACATTAGCTCTGAACTTTAGCTCTGATCATCATTCATATCTTTCAGCTCTGCTTTTCCTTCAGCTCTAATTTTCTGCTCCCTATCTTCTCCCAAAGATCCCATGTTAGATTCAGGGGAGCAAGACATCTAAGGGAAAGAGATCATTTAAATTCATTGCATATCTTTACTCTTGGGGACATGTCTAATCCAATGTGGTACTCAAGACTCACTCTCTACATGTCATCCAGTCTTGGTATTCTTGTGGTTTCTTCTGCTTGCTCTGGCTAGTAGATGCATCTGTGTTATCTAACCTTGTTTACGCAGGTTCATTCCATCCTAAGCCAACTCAAGACCACAAGGTAAGTATATGCATCACAATCATGTGTATGAGGAATTCCTGCTGATGTACATACTGTTTGCAAGAAGGACTCATGGGCATGAAGGTATTCTCTTTAATACGTTTTGCTCGATGCATATAGCCAAGATACATGTAACACATTGCCTGCTTCTATCATGGTTATGCAATCACATGCTTCTATATATCATATTCACATGATTTCATACATGTTGGGGGAGCCTATGCTTGTTACATGTCTTTCCAAAGCTTTACTTGCTATTCTTTATATCTTTATCTAAAAGTTTTATGTATGTTGCCATCAATTACCAAAAGGGGAGATTGAAAGCACAAGTGCTCCCTAGGTGGTTTTGGTAATTAATGACAACATATCTCTTGTTGGACTAACACTTTTATCTAGTATGTTTCAGATAAGTTCAACAATGGAGTGGCATGGACTAAAGGATGTGGGAACTCCTTCAAGATGCTAAGGACAAAGGATTGGCTCAAGCTTCAAGATCAAGACTCTTCATTTTACATTTTAGTGATCCAAGATCACATTGAGTCTATAGGAAAAGCCGATACTATTAAAGAGGGATGAGGTGTTGCTTAATGAGCCTCTTGCTTCATGTGCTTAGTGATATGCTCCAATACCCTCAACTACTTTCCCACTTCCACACATATGTCTAAACCTAAAGTCAAACTCGGCCCCACTGATTCTTTCGATCCGGCGCCACCGAGTTTGGATGTCTTAGCCACTGCCACAAACCCTAGGCAAATCGGTCTCACCGGTAGGGCTCTCGGTCTCACAGAGATGGGATTGTAATCTCTCTATGTATGTCCATTATCAAAATCGGTCTGACCGAGTTTGAACAATCGGTACTACCGAGATTACAATGCAAACTCTCTGGTTAACTTATTATCAAAATCGGTCATACCGAGTTTGATAATCGCTCAAACCGAAGTTTGCTCGACCAACTCTCTGGAAAGCTTATTACCAAAATCGGTCCCACCGAAGTTTGTGTAATCGGTCTTACCGAGATTACGTTATGCCCTAACCCTAACCGAATCGGTCCCACCGAGTTGCATTCCGTCCCACCGAAAACCCTAACGGTCACATTATTTGCTAAATCGGTCGACCGAAGTTTAACGATTCGGTCCCACCGAGTTTGGTAGATTGTGTGTAACGGTTAGATTTTGTGTGGAGGCTATATATACCCCTCCACCTCCTCTTCATTCGTGGAGAGAGCCATCGACCGAACCTACACTTCCAAAGATCCTATTTCTAAGAGAGAACTACCTACTCATGTGTTGAGCCCAAGATATTCCATTCCTACCATATGAATCTTGATCTCTAGCCTTCCCCAAGTTGCTTTCCACTTGAACCCTCTTTCCACCAGATCCAAATCCTATGAGAGAGAGTTGAGTGTTGGGGAGACTATCATTTGAAGCACAAGAGCAAGGAGTTCATCATCAACACACCATGTGTTACTTCTTGGAGAGTGGTGTCTCCTAGATTGGCTAGGTGTCACTTGGGAGCCTCCGACAAGATTGTGGAGTTGAACCAAGGAGTTTGTAAGGGCAAGGAGATCGCCTACTTCGTGAAGATCTACCGCTAGTGAGGCAAGTCCTTCGTGGGCGGCGGCCATGGTGGGATAGACAAGGTTGCTTCTTCGTGGACCCTTCGTGGGTGGAGCCCTCCGTGGACTCGTGCAACCGTTACCCTTCGTGGGTTGAAGTCTCCACCAACGTGGAAGTACGATAGCACCACCTATCGGAACCATGCCAAAAACATCCGTGTCTCCAATTGTGTTTGAATCCTCTAATCCCTTCCCTTTACATTCTTGCAAGTTGCATGCTTTATTTTCCGCTGCTCATATACTCTTTGCATGCTTGCTTGCTATATGTTGTGAATGTTAAACTTGTGCCTAAACTCCACTCAAACTTTAAAGAAACTTAAAAACTGCAACTTTGGTACTTAGTGTCTAATCACCCCCCCCTCTAGACACCTCTTCTCAAGGTCCTACACTATCCGACGCAGGACATCCCAGTCGTTCTTAAAGCCTACAATAACGAATTTCACTCTTTTGTCCTTGAGGAAGTTCTTAAAATCCTGGCACTCAACGTCGGCATGGCATATGTGGTAGACCAAGAAAACGTTATGTACGCAAACCTGGATCATGGCGGGCTTCTTCCTCTCTTCGTCCTTTAGATCCTTCTCTCGTCCCAGGACTGTGGTGTACTCAACATCTAGCCCAGCGACCCACTCATCTGTTGAACTGTTGAACATGCGTAGGAAACGAGCAAGCCATGCTTTCACCGTCGCGGATCCACGTGTGTAGATGACGATGAACTGATCCCCGGTGATGGCTCTAACCTGGTACTCAGCGGCAACCATGCAGATTTGGGAGGCCATGGATTTTGGAGGAGGGTTAGGAAAAGTTGAACTATTGTACCCCGCAAAAACTGGGAGTGAACTAATGTGAAAGGACGGGACGACTGGGAGCGAACTGTTGTAAGGTAGTAGAAGATGGGGACGAGTAGGGCGTGCGAACGGCATGGGGTTGCTGGCTTGCCCGGTGGATAAACGGCTGCAAGCCCCCAAAGAGTTCTCGAGAACTATGCAGGACCCACTAGATGTCATGTCTACTAGACCCATATCGTAGGCCTGACGGTATAGCTTCTGCCTGTTCGCACGCGATGCCGGCGCGTGGATGTAACTTCACTTAATTCCGTCAACCGTGCGCCTCCCACAACCTTCGCCTCCCTCGCGCGGTCGGGTCCTTTGAGACTTCGACCGGCTATAAATGAGCAATTTTTTGTGCCTATTCCGCATGCATGATACTCCCTCTGGTCCTTTTTACTCCCGTCAACCGTTTGCAAAGTGTTTGACCAAATTTATACTTTTTTTAACACCACCTTATATTAATTAACCAGCCACACCAGTACACTCATTCGATACAATATTCACCACACAGTATGCACGTTATTTACAAGAATACCATCTAATCTATTGTCAAAGCTATACTTAGCGATTAAGTGTGCCACCTTATTGGCCGAACGGCTAATCTTTGACATTGAAGATTGTTGATCAACTTCGAGATGCTCAAGACTTTCATCTTCAGGTCAAGCATAGCACACATGTCATAGTCCCCCGATGCAAGAGACGCTACCACAAAAGCGCAATTAGTCTCTAAAATTACAGGATTATGAAGAGAAATACCTATGTAGAGACCGCAATGCAAGCCCTAAGCTCCGCTTCCTCCATGCTTTGACAGCATCAATGAAATCCACGACCAAATTTATACTAAAAATATCAATATCGACAATACTGATTATAATGAGTATAAGAACTACATTTTATAATGAGTGTAAAATATTGATTTGACATTGTGAATGTTGATACATTTTTCTATAAGTCTGGTGAAAGTAGAGGTACATTGACTTGCATTTAAACTTAAATGCACAATGCAGACTAGTTCCTCCGCCAAAAGGTGCGTGCCATGTCCTATCTTGTCATCACAACAAGGTTAGCTATTAGAGTACCACTACCTCCCTTCTAGTTTAGAGCAAGTACAATAGAGCTGAGTCAAGAAGCTATAAGAAATAAACTAGTATATTTCTCGCTTAGTTGGAGGAAAGAGAAGAGGAGAGAGAAGGTAAGCGGGCTCTTCGTGAAGAGCCAGCTCTAGCACGTGCTCCTAGGCACTTTGTGAGAATGAAATGTGGGCCACATAATAAAAAAAGTAGTACACTTTTTTCATCTACTATTGTACATATTGACTATAAGATGGGCTGTAGATGACATGGCACTGGCTTATAGCCAGCATGGCTATACTATTAACCATGCTCTTAAAGGGCTCGATTCAAAAATTTCACCTACTCTTAGCAAGATAGTAGAGGCGGTGGAATAGTTTTTGAAGTCCTGCATAAGTACTCAATTAGTGTTGTCGTTCTTCTCACAAAATGTGTTTACCAATGCATGCATGAACACTAGTTACACTAACCCCCTCTCTTCTTTAATTCTTTGCCACATCAGATGTTTGCTACTATTCCCGTGTGCATGATACCAGCTAAGATACCACCATTAAGGCCAGCATTAATCATCGAAAGCAATAATTAAGTGCACCTTCAAAAAAGAACATGTGTGGTGCATGTAAGTTTTTAATTACTTTAGAATATACCTAGCCCGGCAAGCAATATGACTTAATATGCACAGTTCCCCATACCGCAGGAAGCCCATTCGTCTCCAAATCTTTTCCTCTCCATGTGTGGAAACAATATGCTCGCCAAACTCTCCTTCTCCCTCCGCGGTCTTACCACTCCACCCGTGTGAAAAAATCTGCATGCACGACTCTCCTCCCCCACGCCGTCCAATCCGTTGTGACCAAAGCAATATTTCCACCCCTTTGCTCCCCGTAATTTACTCCAACAAATGTGCCCACGTAGCTGTTACTTAACTGCAGTGCATTGGATCATCGACATATGGGCCCAACAGTGTTCGCCCACATGTCGGTGACGCAATCGACCTGCAGCTAAGCCGCAAGTCGATCCATATCTTACGTGGGTCTGCCATTGCTCGCTATAAATACTGCGCCCGATGACATCGCTATCTCCCCTCACGTTCACGTTCATTGCTATCTCCTCCCCCTCCCTCTCACATCGACCACCATGGCATCGCCCCTCCCAAGCCCTAGGAGCCCCTCGCTGCACCGCGCGGACGGTCACGTGTCGCCATTCCATTCCTCGCCGCCACTAGTCGAGGAGGACGCGTTGGTGTTCCGCTTCACGCCGCTACGCGACGCGTCGCCGTTCCGTTCCTCGCTGCCACTAGTCGAGGAGGACGCGTCGGCGTTCCGCTCCTCACCGCGACACGTCGCTGTTCCTTTCCTCGCCGCCACTAGTCGAGGAGGATGCGTCGGTGTTCCGCTCCTCGCCGCGATGTGACGTGTCTCCGTTGCGTTCCTCGCCGCCACTAGTCGAGGAGGACGCGTCGGTGTTCCGCTCCTCGCCGCGACGCGTCGAGGTGGACGCGTCGGCGTTCCCAATCTCGCCAAAGACGCTGCCGGAGGACGCGTTGGCTCCCCGCTACGAGGACAACGCCGCGCCGCCCGCCGAGCCCCCCCCCCCCCCAGCCTTGAGGAGCTTTGGAAAGAAATGGATGTCGCCTTGTGGGAGGCTTTGCCTCCAGCAAAGCGTGCCAAAATAGAGGCGGAGAAGATGGCCGAGGAAGAGAAGCGCACCGCGGAACAAGCTGCCTGGGAGGCATATGTCGCGTCCGAGAGATTCAGGCAATTGGCTCTTTAGCAGAAGGCTCGTGCAAGGGCTGTGAGGGTGGCGAAGGACGCCCGTGCCGACGCCCTGCGTGCAGTCGGGCCCAAGCGCCTCATCTACGCTTGGCGGTACGTGGACCGGGTGCATGCTTCCAGCGAGGCGGAGTACCTGTTGGCGCCGGATCACCACACCGGTGAGATCGCGCTCGCCCGCCAAGAAGTCATTAATCAGCACCTCGCGAGTTGCGAGGCTGAGGAAGAGGCGTTGTGTCGGTGCGCTGGGAAACGGCCGCGCACCAGGGCACTCATGGCGCCCCGTAAGCGCTCCTACGAGCGTCGTGGCTTTTAGGAGGAGTATAATATTTGTTTCGTAAGGCGATCTCATTAGTTTTGGGACGCAAATGATAAATCCCGAACGTTCAGGAATTTTTAGCGTCCTTAATTAAGTATGTAAAAGGGAAAGCTTGGAAACCTTGTGTATTCATACGCATTTTGCAAGTACGTGCATATAGCACAAACTTTACTATATACTATCGCACTACACGTCTCTCTCGATATATGCTTGCAGATCAGTGCTACTCCCTCCGTCCATGTCAATAAGTCATATTTGGTTGTGCACCGTGACCAAGGAGGGAAGACTTGTACACCTAGACGGAGGGAGTACTACTATTACTTATGTACGTGCAAATGCACATTTTAACATTACGATGCGGTTTTTGTAAAAGTAGAAAAACAGCACTAGTCAAGCTTGTGAAACGATTCAATGCAAAACAAATGCAAAAATGCTCGTTTGATTGTTCACTTTTAGCTTCCTTCTCCTGTCGTTATTTCTCCTGTCAGATTTTGTACGGAGTATCTCACTGGTTGGAAAGGCATCCAAATTCCCAAACCGCCTTCTACACCCTCAGATTTAATTTTTTGCCTAACAAGTTGTGTCGTGCAATTGGAATTCCAACTTGAGTACTACTACTAGTAGGAGTACCAGGGGCCAGTTATTTTAGGCTTCTAGATTAGTAATCCCATAACTACTATTACCTCCGTCCTATTTTATTGGTCCCCATTGTAATCTGTGTCAAATTTTGATCATAAATTTAACTAATGAAATGTTAGTGCATGTCACATGCACTACTCCATCCGTCTAGGTGAGTAAGTCATCTTAGGCTGTGCACCGTGACCAAGGAGGAGGAGAAAACGAGAAACGTTAATGTTTATTTGCTAATTAATAGTATTGCATGCAATGAACTAACCACTACATGTCGTGTTTGATATCTCAAGTCAGTAAAAGCATGCACACTCTTTATCTCTTATTGGTTGATATGTCAAGAAACAAGAAACGAGGTAGAAGTTAATGCACTGCGCCTAAGTGTTTTGGGATTATTTGGTTTTTGATGATGACTTACACACCTAGACGGAGGGAGTAACATTTTATCAGTTAAATCTTTGGTCAAAATTTAGCACAAATTACAATGGTGAGGAATAAACCAGGACAGAGTAGTAGTTTAGAAGCCCAAATAAATGAGTGAGGCGCCTTCTAGTTACTCTCCACTGTGACTAGTCTTGTGGGAAAAGTCGGGAAGCCGCCAAAAGAACTGGCCCTAGGAGTAGTAGCTCGGGATCGAGTGTAGATGAACCCAGAAAGTAAATGCAGAGAGATGAAATGCAAAAAGACGGAGGGATGTGATGGTTGCTTGTCCGCTTATTTTACCAGGCCACTTATTACTGGGAGTGGTTGGGTTTTGTGATATGACCGCTTTACTGCTGCGCCACAAGCGGGGTGAGAGGTGAGACTCCCGTGCAGCGACGCCCTCTACACTTGTACTACATCTGTCGAGGTTTATTAGTCCCCCATTGAATTTGATCAAGATTTAACTGACAAAATGTTAGTGCATGTCAACAAAAACTATATCGTTGGATTCGTATTTGAACATAGTTTTGAATGATATAATTTTAGGTGACATGCATCAGTATTTATCGTACTATATATAATGCTAGTTCAATTTTTGGCCGTACTAATCTATATTAGTAAGGTGCCCATGCGTTGCACCGAAGAGTGAAATGCATTGATCGGGGAGTTGTTTATTTTGACAAAGGATGTGGGGGTCATCTCATGTGTAACGGGTATCGATAGGTTTCTTCGGATATTATCTCATCTCGAGAGCTCACAAACATCCGGGTGAAATAGATAAAAAGGTATCTTTTGCAAACAAAAGCGTTCAACTATTCAACCTGCATCCAAAACTTGTGAAGAAATAACACTTATTGTGCTTTGCAAGAAATGAACTTTCAAAATTATTTTTTGAGTATCCATTGTTATACATGTTGGCTACCGATGACATGGCACTTTCTTATAGTCAACAGTTGGCTATACTATTAAGTAATATTAACCATGCCCTTACACACCTAGACGGAGGGATTAAATCAGGATGACTTGCAAGGGGGCAGAGGAGATGTAAGAAATGGTTCATCGTAAGTCTTTCACCAATACTGTAGTAAAAATTCATACATGGAAGATTCTAGAATAAAGCATAAACGGATACACTTTTATTCATGCGTGATACTCCAATAGAGCAAGATCCTGCATGGAAATCTCCACATGCTTAGACAGCGGATTACATTGAGCGAAGACTAATGATCAACATTTAACTTGATAATGCGTAATTTTTTTTAGAAGAACAGGGAGGCTCCTCCCCGGTTCCATTATCAAATGAAACCCAAAGTGTCTTACGTCAGCTCACTAAGAGGAGCAGTTCAAAGGAAGGATTGTGGCGAAAGCCACTCAAGTTTAACGACAAGCTTACAGAATCAAAAGCGGCAAGGACATGGGCCATAAGCGCCCACACACACACACTACATGTTTTCTAAGTGCACTTGATAATTTGTATTTCCAGTGAACCTCCTTGAGTCCCCATGCACCACGTCAAGGGTAAAGGATAGAACAGATGCCATGGGTTTTCCAAGTCCACATTGGCGGGATAGTCCCAGCTCCCCAAAGTCCAAGTCCGTTTCGATGAGGCCGGTGTCACCGCCCACGCCGACCGAGGGTAGTAACACCGACCACGCACCCGCACATCTGCCTCAGTGTCAAGAGCCGCCGCATCGCCTCGACGCACATTAAAGAGACGGGTTGGCGGCTCGCGCTGGCCTCGCCGGTGCCCACGATCAAGAGGAAGACGCCGCCGCCCTCCTCCGAGACTAGCAGCGGCGGTGATCCTCCAGCGACTCCGCATGGTGAACCGGTAGCACGCCTCGCATTTGATGTTCTCCGCCAAGGGCCAGTGACGGCTGCACGCATCCGTGAGGTGATGCACCATGTCCGCCAAGCGAGCCACAAACGGCATCGGCACTCATATCGCGGACGAAGGGCTCCTTGGAGGCATCGACCAGGCCGCCCATGAAACGGGAGGGGCTGTAGCGGACGCTATGCCAGTTGAATATATGAGCAAGTTACTACGAGATTTAATCCGAATAAGCACAAAATAAATCATGATGGCTATAACAGAGATGAAACTAATCATGTGGACTAGCATAGTAGTAGGATACAGAGTAGAAACATGAATTCTACCACGATTTCAAACAGGAAGGACAGAAACACATACGGTGCAACGGGAGCAGCACTGTTAGTGTTGAGGTTGTCGCCCATGTTGTTGAAGAAGAGGTTGCCGAGGTCGGGGAAGAAGTCGTCATCGGTGAAGTCGTGGCTGCCAAAGAATCGCGAGAGTGCGCCTCCCCAGATTTCAACAATACCACCGAATGGAGCGCTGGAGGGAGTGGTTGTAGGGGACGCTATGTCACCGAATGGAGCGCAGGAGTAGCACACGGCAAAGAGATGGTGTCCTTACTAGTACTCCCTAGTCTCTATCTATCTATATCTATATATATCTACTCTTATAGAAAACTGAGTTGGTGATGATGGTATGCCTGCCATCTTGTAATATAGATCGTCCGATCTATATCTGACGGATAGAAAGCCAACTATGACAATTTTACAAAAGATACCCGCACCTCTCTCCACATTTACAGATAAGGCCTTGCCTCGCTCATCCTTATCTCCCACAACCTCGTGCTCCTCCCTATGTCTCTATCTCTACTACTCTTCTTGTTTTTTATAACAAATCAAATAGTGTTGCGCCATCCGCTGCACGCCCGGCTGTACACGCCTCCTCGCATCCATCATTACCAAATGAGTCTTTTATATGAGTAGGGTTAGAGAAAAAACTGAGTTGGTGATGATGGTGTGTCGTGCAATGCACGGGCATCTTGCTATTTTTTGCATATAAGTCCAAACACCACGTGAGACACGGTCTTTGAGCATGGTTCGTAGTCGCTCCACGCCAGCATTGAAGTTTGTAACTATTTTAGATTAGAATATACTACTACTCCTCCGGTGCTAGTAGTAGAGCAGAGTCCTACTCTACTACTCTACTCTAGCAAGCTAGGGCATAGTAATGTAGTAGGTACTGTAGGGAGTACCAGATCGTGATCACTCAAGCAAGTTGTCCGCATCAATATGACCCTATGTCACTGGTATGTGTCTCGTAAGTCAAGTGGCATGTCAGAGTCATCATCACCTGTCCACTTCCCGCAGCACATATTCGCTTCTCCATCTTTGTCCGCACATAATCTCGTCCAAGCTTCCATCCCCGCTAAGGCGCCTCCCTCCCTCGTCCGGAACCCAAGCACTAACAATGGCAAAACCGAGCAGCGTCCGCCGAAAGAGTGGCTGGAATTCGCTCCCCACAGAGGTAATCAAGCTCATTGTTTCGTGTGTGGACAATCTCAAGACCATGCCACTCGCCGCGTGCTCCTCGGGTTGTACCATTTACTCAAAGCCCTCGTGATGGAGCTTTTAAGCTAGCTCCTTGCTTGCCGATGCTGCTCGATCTTCGTAAACGGGCGTGTCACGCAAAGCATAACGATCGTAGGGTGGCGAGCATCAACCCCTTCATCGCGATCCGATCCCCGCCACCTCAGCTACATTAATGGTATGTACTGGTCGGCATGAACACGCCTTGATGGTGCTCGTCGACGGTCGCGGTAGCTGGATGCTCGTGGAGGTCTACACCGCGATTGATCCCCTTCCTTCGATTAACACCGCATCGCTTTGGCACCGCGCCCGTAATACTCGGAATCTTAAAGTAGCCAACATGATACCAAGTTTGATTTTCTCAAGGTTGTAATCGCCAAGTGCCCACAAGATCTGCGAATTATAAAGACTTCAAAGCTAATTATGCTTCTTCAACCGTGGTCTCGCCTATCTGACAGTCACCGAGGTAAGTGGATAAATCTGCACGCCCATCGCAGGATCATACATCCTCCATGGTTCTATGATGCCATTGAACACAAGGGCTTCATTTACGCCGTCGACTCCTTCTATGGCTGGACGTATTGTTGACCTACTCCAAATATCGCTACAAACGGCTGTTACAAAGAGAATGTTACTTTCCTTTGATATCATGATGGCTTGCTTATATTATCACAACATTTACGGAAAAAATATTCATGCTCATAACATGCTGTTCTTAAGATTGACTAAATCAAGAGCCCTTTTTTATTTGACTCAACTTGATATGATGTTGTAGGTCACCGGTGTCCCTACCCTTCCTAATCCCAGAACCTTTCAAAGAAAAGCGGCATGGCAGTTGCAGGTGGTTCCTGGCTCGATCAGACGACGGCAAAAGATTGATGATCGTTCGCACATACCGGACGTGTTGTTTCGCGGAATACAATCACAGTCACTGCAAGGTCTTTGAGCAGGATCCCAGCTTCTCTGGGCCTTCAGGAATTTTTGACTGGAGGCTGGTAAGTATGTTGGACTGAATTATTCGATTAACCAGGAGATAACCGACGGCAAGGATCATGATGGCAGCGCGGTTTCGTTCATCGTGCAAAATTGTGTGTACACAACGTACCATGTGTCTCTGCATGCACCATACCCCGATATGTGCCGCCACGCCTCGCAGCCCAAAGTAGGAGAGAGGGTCGCAAGTATCGACTTCGACCGCTGGCCGGAGTTTCCCGTTAGGCACCCATCTGGTTCAAGCCGCCACCAATCTCCACAGCTTAATAAATAGTAACGCCTAACCGAGCCGCTTAGTTAGATGCGTACACTTGGTGTAGTAGGATCTTTATTTAGATTGATGCATACACTTGTTCTTTTTGGTAGCCCTTTTGTAATGATGGCTGATGTTTGGTTTGGAAGAGAGAGCTGCGTCTTCACTCTTCTGGCCTGCTTACTGCTTCTGTTGCACCCCCAGCCCTGGTTGCTGCTGCTGCTGTTTTCAATGTACAATCAGTAGTATATTTCGTCTGTTGGTTGAATAAATGTGTTGTTAGAATGACAAACACAATGTTTTGGAAGTCGTTGCACGGTTCGATCCTTTAGTGCCCTGCATCGCACGTAGCTCATACTATTTTTCAGACGGAACACATTTTCCACTTGTTGATAAGATGCAGCCCAATCGATGAAGGCCCAATAGAGAAGCCCATAATTAATCGGAAGGGAGGCTCTCACATGAATCCGGCCCTGTACATGCTCATGGTCCCCTAAACATAAGTAAATAAATAAATAAAGCTAAATGATCATGCACCAGTTCTTTGGGAAAATAGGTAGCCCAAGATTTCTTTTTGAATAATAACCAAGCTAGGCCTATTTGTTTTCTCCGACCATTACTGCTGCAAATCTTTCAAGACGAGGAGGGATGCATTCCGTCCTGGCCAAAGAGTATGGCCAATGTGTGTTAAAAGTAATATCAGAAGGGGTTGAAAATTCCAAAAAAATTATAGCAAATGGGATATTAGTTTTTTTTGTTTTTGTTCTTCACTAATATCTTATACGTATTTCATTGGATTTTACATGGCATAGTACTAATTTATTTTTAAATAATGGCTATTAATTTTTGGTTTAAGAATATCTCGCTCCCCGTAAAAAATTTGCGAATTTTCAAAATTTCCCACATATTTAGTTAATTTTTTGACACCGGCATCGACTTAAAATGGCCAGCAATTCTAAAAATGGAAAATGGGCTGCAATAAATTCCATATGAATTAGAAAATGAGTAAAAATTTATAAAAATAATAGCAAATGGCTGGCTTGTTTACGCAAGGCTTTATCAGTGAACACACGATTCTAGCAGCAGTGACTGTTGGATGTCCATACAACGGCCGATGTGCTTCTTCAATCTCTGAACTTCCTGCTCCAGCCGCCTAAACTAGCGCCGGCGGGACTGCTTGCTCCTCCTCTTGTGGGTTCGCTATGATGCCGCTGCAGCATCCCCAAATTTCACCCTACTCCCTCCGCTGGCCTAACCGCACGCAATCAATCGCCTCCTTATTACGCCGAAAAAATGATTCCTCCCATCGACATCTGGGCGCACCGGTTGGGAGGCTGACCAGGCCTACTATGTTGACGCTGTATGCAGGGCTTGTCAACTTAGTCAACAAACAATTCTAGCAAAGAAGAATCGTTGGATTTGAATCGAACGGTCCTGCTGCTTCTTCAATCGCTGCTCTTCTTGCACCACCGCCCAAACCAGCGCCGGGAGACCGCCTGCTCCCGCCTCCAAAGTGGTCAGCTTATGTCCGCCGTTGAGGCCTCATCGCCTTCTACTACTCCCACCTGCTAGCCAGGTTCTCAATGGGCGACGGCAGCCTCACACCACACCTGAATCAAGAACCCTCATACTCCTCTCCGCTGGGCATCCACTGTCGCGTCTTCCCCGGCTCTGCGTCGTCCCCTTCCTAGGCCTCGCCATCGTCCACCGCCTTGGTGCTCTCGGCGCTGCGTGGTCAATGTGGTCAACGACCGACTTCCATCGGAAGAGTATCAGATGTGGAGAGGTCGACACCGGGTCCACGCCACAACTCAGTTTTTTGTGATTTGCCAAGTAAGTCGCTTTGTCAGGCCTGTTGGGCTGCAAATCTTTCCAGACGAGGAAAGCTTTCATTCGGCTGGCCGAGAAAATGGCTCATCAGTAATGAGAAATGGGCTGTACATTTTTTAAACACATCAAACCGGCAATTAGTTTCAAATATCTTTTTTTTCATTTTGAGATTTTAAATTACATTAATTTTTATGCGTGGAGAATTTGTTGGATTTTATATTGATATACATTTATTTTTAAAATTAGTTTGAATGTGAGTCAAAATTTCGGATTAAAAACAGTTCGGACCGCACCAAATTATGCAAAATTTCAGATAATTGTTTAACCGTGGCCACAATATGGGATGTAATGCTAACAAAAATAATATGGGCTCCAAAAAAACCTTAAGAATTAGCAAATGGGCTGTAAATTATTAGAAATAATGGCAGATGGGATGTATGATGTTTTCCATAGATTTGAGGCTTTCCTTAAAAAAGGTTGACTCACAAGCAGTGACTGTTGGATGGCCATCCAACGGCCGTCGTGCTTCTTCAATCTCTGCTCTTCCTGCTCTAGCCGCTCAAACAAGCGCCGACGGGACTGCTCGCTTCCTCGCGTCATGCGTCAGGTGCCGCCAAGCAGCCTCACCGCCCCACCGTTTCTCCCATCGCTGGCCTAGCCATCCCTCTACTCACCCACACCGCTGTTATTCTCCCATGACGGCAGATTTAACCAAGACTTCATACAACAGATTCTCCGCTGCGGAAAACAACCGCCAAGTCTTCCTCGCATCCGTGTCGCCCCTTCCTAGGCCTCGCTGCCGTCCATCGCCCGTGGTGCTCTCGGCGCGGGCGTGGTCAATGTGGTCAACGACCGACTTCCATCGGAAGAGTATCAGGCGTGGAGACGCCGACAGCTAGGTCCACGGCCGCAGCAAGGAAGTGCCTCCTTATTACGCCGCAAAATAATTATTCCTCCACCGACAAATGGGACCCACCGGACGGGCCACCGATTTCGCAAAAAAATGTTTCCCCACATTGCTGGGACCCACCTGCTACACCATCGCACGCAAGGAAGTGCGACCGGGAAAAAAAAAACGATTCGCTTCGATTGCTGGGACCCACCAGCTACATCTTCGCACGCAAGGAAGTGCGTCCGCAAAAACGATTCGCCCGATCGCTGGGACCCACCAACTACATCTTCGCAGGAAAAGAAGTGCTCGATACCGGGACCCACCTGGTCGAAGCGTGCGTAGCGTTGTCATTCTGGTCGTGAGAACGCAGTATACATACCGAAGCGTTGTCAATCGCCGAGTTCAGTTAGAGCCAACGCCTCGCACACACACGCGTACGTGTACGAGAGAAACGCGCATCGCTCGGCCCCCGACCTCCCACCGTAATCAGGAACTCCTTGAAATTTTCCTCCCCCTCGCTTCTACCACGGTTTATTCCGTCATGGACGGCCCAAAGAATGTCATGCAGCTGCGTCTCCGGCCCGCCCAGGACGAAAAGCCCATTTTCTGTCATGGTTTTTTGTCATAGAAGTAGGAGCCCACCACATCTATGATGATACCGGGTTTTGTCACAATTATCGACATAGAAGTGTCATATGTATGATGTAAAAATTGCTCGGCCCAAAATGTCACAGATGTGTCTTTTTTCTGTAGTGTGAGCTGCTGCTTTTTACTCCGGTCCTTCCCGCATTCTCTGTCATAAATACTTACCTTGCTATCTCATAGCAGGAGCTGCGAAAGCTGTGAGGGAGGTCCACAGCCCGCCTCCACAACCAAGGGACCTGACCGACCCTCGACCTCGGACTCAAGAGGATCCGGACATATTTGTGGAGCTGATTGACAGGACGTTCTATCAATTGAGCTGCGATGAAGCCATGGTGGCCAGTATAGCCAATTATCCTGGACTACTCCCTGCATCGCATGTAAGTAAAACCAGAGTCCCAACTTCCGAAAAGGATCCCTTTTTATGCACTCGGGACGCCATGCCAAACCGAAGTGACTCACCTACAAGGCACCAAGCCGGTAGGCTTAAAAGGAAGGTGATCAGGACTAAGATGCCGCCGCAGAGGTATAAAACAGAACCCCGCTCCATGGTTGTCGTCTTTTAAAATATAATGACACCCATGTTTCCTAGTAGGAAAAACGCTCGCCGGACTATACCCAGAGAAGTTGCCGGTCACGCCTTCACCAGTCGGGCTCCAGAGCCGGACATAAAGGAGGACGCTAACATGGGGCCAACGCCAGAGGTACCTCCTACAGAGGATGCGGATAGGCTATCCGCTACAAATTTCAAAGTGGAAAGCGCCATGTATCACAGGCGTCGCCGGGCTGTACTCCGTGACGCTTGTTTTTTCCAAGAGGCATTCGATGCCTTCAACTCAGGATACGCGTACATTCGAGCTGCTCAAAATGGTCTTGCCAGAGCCACGGACCAGTATGTGAAGGATATACGGGTAAGGAAGTCTAATAATTATGTATATCAAGAGTCTCCCGAGACTTGAAACTGTTGACACAACTGATTTAAGGATCATTATTTGTGCAGGTTCTTACGGAGAAGAATACCCAATTGCCTCAAGAGCTGGAAGAATGCAAAGCCCAGCTATGGGCCACAGTTGCCGCAATGAAGGAGTCCGAGCAGGCCCTCTCTGGTAACACTTGTCTCTATAAAAAAGAATGACATGTGCCGTTTAGTATGCGGAATGCATGCAAATCTAACAATAGATTCTGCAGATGATCCCGGGGTTAATCCGGATGTAGTGCAAGGGGATGAGCAACATGCTCAACGACAGTTAAAGGCTGAAAGCGTCTTTGAAGAAGGTTAGGAAGGAGAAAACGGTCTCCAAGATGCCAATATCCGATCAATGTTGAACCGAAAGGTGTTTGGGCCCAACTTGTCAATTCGTAAAGGAGAATAAGAGGTTTCGACGTGGCATTTTTAGTAAGTGCTCGAACGAACTTTTTATTCAGTTCAGCATAGAAACCGGCTAACAGAGTTATGTCTGTAGGTATGCTGACGGGTCGTCCCGGAGAGGAAATGCCCGGGTCTGCAGGTGATCTTCTGCCAGAGCTCTCACAACTGCACGAATAAGTTCGGCAGGTGATGCAGGGCATTGCCCAAGCCTTGTGGTCATCCGCCTCCCCGCTAGGAGTCCTGGGGGAGCTTACAGAGATGCTCAAGGGAGCGCGCGGCGCCTTCCTATTATGGAAGATATCAGCCTGTCGGCAAGGTGCGAGGAAGCCCGCCATGGTGAAGACGCGATATACCAAGGCTGACCCGAACCACATGGCGTAGGTCGGACTTGTGGGGCCTGATGGGAAAGAGATTCCTGTCGGTTTGGTGTATGACCAAGTAGAATTAGCCGCAAAATATTCCTAACAGGATTGTAGGCTAGACAGCCTTTTGGATGGTATAGAAGAAGAATTTAGTCAGTCTATGTGACTGTGTACTTCAAGTGACATGTATTGTCCCTAGCCGGATTGTAAATCTTTTTTCATGGCGGACCTTTTCGCTTAAGCTTCTGGACCCGACAGTCCGGAGTGTATCCGAATACCCACTCGGTTATGAAAAAACCGGGGTACGCATGGAAACAAGGCGTAGGGGTCATAAGTGCTTGAACAGACAAGTACCCAACTAGTTATGTTATGTTACATGGATAGTAAGAAAGATCTTCCAGGGAGAATAGTTCCGTTAAGGGTTCCTTTCCCTGGGTATGCATACCCTAATGTGCATGTCCATGCTACGAAAAGAGACGCAGGATAAAAACATCTGGGGACATGTATTACAATAAATAAGTATCATCTTTTTTTTCACCGACCGAGTATTCCCTTAAGAGCGCTAGCTTTCGGCTTCACCCAGTCAGAGGTACACATCCAGCTGACCCGGCAGTAACAATCGCAGAGGTGCTCCCCTTATGCCCTAGCCAAATTAACGGGAACGTAGGACATAAATACAAGAGCCAGGCAACCCAACTTGGCCAAAGCTTAAGTCATATCGATGCATATAATGGCGAAAAAAGGTACATGTGGAAGAATAACACATGTGTGGGGCATAGAGGCCGGAAAATAGTTATATTAAGCTTCTATATAAGAAGCCCCCAGGTATAATGAGCGCGGCTAGCGCGTCAAAATTGTGTAATCAAGACACATTTTAGCCTTTTAAGGCCTTGAAGAAAAAGGGAAGAAAGAAAGAGATAAAAGATAGATGACGGATATAAAAAAATTGACGGAGTTAAGGAGACGAACATGGAGTCCGGCACTAGGCGTAGAACCTTTGGAGTCTAGCTGCGTTCCATGGGTTTGGCTCGAGTCGATTGTCCGATGCATCCCGCAGATAGTACGCTCCACCGGTCAGAACTTGGTCGATAATGAAGGGACCTTCCCATTTGGGCTTGAGCTTATTCTTTTTCTTCTCTGGTAGGTGTAGAACGAGTTCGCCAACGTTATAAGTTTTGGCCCGTACTTCTCTGCTTTGACACTTCGAGCCTGTTGTTGATAGAATGCGGAACGGACTTTTGCCACGTCACGCTCCTCCTCCAGGGCGTCCAAACGGTCCTGCCGATCAAGCTCGGCCTCTTTCTCTTCATACATGCGCCGAGGCGAAGTCATGAATTATGTCGCAGGGCAGTACCGCCTCTGCGCCTTACACCATAATAAACGGTGTGTATCCGGTAGTGCGATTCGGCGTGGTCCGCAGCCCCCATAGTACGGAGTCGAGCTCCTCTACCCAGTGCATATTTGATTCCTTTAAGAATCGCACTAATCTGGGTTTAATGCCGCTCATGATAAGACCATTTGCTCGCTCGACTTGACCATTAGTTTCTGGGTGATAGACAAAAGCATAATCGAGCTTAATGCCCATGTTTCTGCACCAAATTTTTACCTCGTCGGCTGTAAAGTTCGAGCCATTATCGGTGATGATGCTGTGGGGGACGCCGTAACGGCGTACGACCCCGGATATGAAGTCTATCACTGGTCCGGATTCAGCCGTTTTAACTGGTTTGGCTTCTATCCATTTGGTGAATTTATCCACCATGACTAATAAGTGTTTTTTCTTATGGCTTCCCCCTTTGAGGGGTCTGACCATATCAAGCCCCCAGACCACAAAGGGCCAAGTAATGTGGATTTTTTGTAGAGCGGTAGGCGGCATATGGCTTTGGTTTGCGAAAAGCTGGCAACCGACGCATCGTTGAACGAGGTCATGTAAGGCCTTTCGCCGTCGGCCAGAAGAAACCTATACGGAAGGCCTTGCTTACAAGGGCCCGAGCTGTGGCGTGGTGGCCGCCAAGTCCAGCATGGATTTCTACCAAAAGTTGCCGCCCTTCCTCTTCGGAGATGCACCTTTGAAGGACTCCGGTAGCGCTTTTCTTATAAAGCTCTCCCTCGTGGACCTTGTAGGCTTTAGACCGCCGCACAATGCAGCGCGCCTCGTTTGGGTCCTCGCGTAGTTCCTGCCTAGTTAGGTAGGCCAGGAATGGTTCTGTCCACTGGGCAATGACAACCATAATCACTTGGGCGGAAGGTGTTATTTTGGTGGTAGAGCCTCCGATTACGTCAGGGTGTTCGGTATCTGGTGTTGTGTCCGTCCGCTATTATTTCCGGTCTCTCCTTCCCATACCACGATGGCTTAAACAGCCTTTCCAAAAGATATTAGGTGGGACCGGTCGCTGCTTAGCGCTCGGCGCGGCAAGGATATCTGCCGCATGATTGTTTTCCCGGACCACATGGTGGAATTCAAGCCCTCGAACCGACTCGACATTTTTAGGACGGCGTTGCGATAAGCCGCCATTTTTGGGTCCTTGGCGTCGAAGTCTCCGTTTATTTGAGATATTGCAAGGTTCGAATCCCCCCGCACCTCTAGGCGTTGAATGCCCATGGAGACTGCCATCCAGAGGCCGTGTAACAGGGCCTCGTATTCTGCTGCGTTGTTAGAGTCTGTGTATAATATTTGGAGTACGTCTTTGGATGTATCTTCCGTGAGGGATGTCGGGACTACACTAGCCCCTGCACCTGCTAGCATTTTAGAGCCACAAAGTGCATGATCCAATTGGAGTATGCGCCAGTACTCTTTAGGGAGTTCGCTTCATTCATTCAGCTTACCTAAATCGACCAGTACTTGTGACTTAATGGCTCGCCGTGGTTTGTATATTATGTCGAACGGGAGGAGCTCAATAGCCCATTTAGCAATCTGGCCCATGGCTTCGCGGTTGTTTATTATGTCGTTGAGTGGTACTTCAGAGGCCACCGTAATTGAACACTCTTGAAAGTAGTGTCGCGGTTTCCGGGATTCCATGAAGACCGCGTAAGCTATCTTTTGATAATGTGGGTACCGTGATTTGCATGGAGTGAGGAAAATGGATACATAGTATACCGGCTTTTGGAGCGGGAACTTATATCCGTCCGTCTCTCGTTCAACGATGAGCACTGCGCTTATAACTTGGTGTGTTGCCGCTATATATAACAGCATTGGTTCGCCTACATTGGGCGCGGCCAAGATTGGGTTTGTGGCCAAAACGGCTTTTATTTCCTCTAGTTCGGCCGTGGCACATCAAATCCACTCGAAGTGTTCGGCATCGAGAGAAAGGCGATAAAGAGGCAAAGGCTTTTCTCCTAATCGGGAGATGAAGTGGCTTAAGGAAGCCACGCATCCAGTTAGCTTCTGGATTTGCTTGAGGTCAGTTGGGATGTCCAACTGTGACAGAGCTCGGATTTTAGCCGGATTTGCTTTGATTCCTTTGTTGGAGACGATGAAGCCTAAGAGCTTTCCGGCGGGCACGCGAAGACACTTTTTTCCGGGTTGAGCTTAATGTCATATGTTCGGAGATTGTCGAACGTGAGCCTCAAGTCGTCTATTAAGGATTCGGCGTGTCTGGTTTTAATGACCACATCGCTCACGTATGCCTCCACCGCTTTTGCTGATCTCAGGTCTCCAAGCATGTCTCGAATCATGCGTTGATAGGTTGCACCGGCGTTTTTAGCCCGAAAGGCATGGTGTTGAAACAGAAGGGGACGTATGGAGTGATAAATGCCGTTGCATCTTGATCGGACTCTCCCATCTTAATTTGATGGTATCTGGAGTATGCGTCGAGGAAACACAATGAGTTGTTTCCTGCGGTAGCGTCGATAATTTGATCGATGCGAGGGAGGGGGAAGGGATCCTTGGGCAAGCCTTGTTAAGGTCCTTGAAGTCGACACATAGGCGCCAGGATTTGTCCTTGTTTGGTACCATCACCAGGTTTGCTAGCCAGTCCGGATGTTATATTTCTCGGATGAATCCGGCCTCCAGTAACTTGGCTAGCTCTTCTCCCATGGCTTGTCGTTTAGGTTCGGAGAAGTGCCAAAGAGTCTGCTTGACCGGCTTGAACCCCTTTAGAATGTTAAGGCTATGCTCGGCCAGCCTGCGTGGGATTCCTGGCATGTCTGAAGGATGCCAGGCGAAGATGTCCCAATTTTCGCGCAAGAACTCGCGTAGTCGCCGCTCATCGTGGGGTTTAACTGTGCCCTGATGGATGCTGTTTTTGTAGGGTCCGTTGGATGTACTTGGAATTTGGCTATTTCATCCGCTGGTTTAAAAGAGGTGGACTTTGATCTTTTGTCGAGTATCACGTCGTCCCTGTCCACTATGGAACGCAGCGTGGTTAGTTCCTCGGCCGTGAGGGCATCGGATAACGCCTCGAGGGCCAGTGCGGCTGTTTTATTTTCAGCACGGAGTCCTATATCCGGATCACTAGCTAGAGTGATGATTCCATTGGGCCTGGGCATTTTGAGCTTCATGTACCCGTAATGGGGTATAGCTTGGAAGATCGTGAATGCCTCCTGCCCTAGAAGGGCGTGGTATCTGCTATTGAACGGGGCCACTTGGAATGTGATTTCTTCGGACCTATAATTCTCCGGCGTGCCGAATACCACATCTAGTGTGATTTTGCCAGCACATCATGCCTCCCGGCTAGGGATGATTCCTCTGAAGGTTGTGGTGCTTTGCTCAATGCGGCTTCTGTCTATTTCCATTTTTCAAAGAGTCTCCTCGTAGATGAGGTTTAATCCGCTACCGCCGTCCATGAGCACTTTTGTAAGCAGGAAGTTGTCCACAATTGGACTAAGGACCAAGGCGCCTGGTGCTCATGCTGTTCGGAATTTAGGTTCGTCACTGGCATTGAAGGTGATAGCTGTGACACTCCATGGATTTATTTCTGCTATTTGGCAGACTTCAGCAAGGCTGCGGAGTGCTCGCTTACGCCTATTATTTGAGGCGAAGATCTCTAAGACTGTCAATACTATATTGTTGTTCTCCATGGGATGGTGCTCTGTGGTATTGTTTATGAGGATATCCTCACCGCTCTTGGCCACCTGCCGGAGTACCCAACATGCTCTAAGGTTGTGTGTCAGTATGGTATCCGATGTATTGTGAATTTTGCATGGCCCGTTGAGCCACCTCTCCAATACGGTTCCATGCCCTGTAGTGGGCTTTTGTTTCTTTGTAATTGGGTCGGATGACTTATGAAAGTACACCCTTTTAGTTCGTACGGGGGGTTTAGTGAGAGCCGGCGGATCCCAGAATTTTGTCTGGGTTTTCCAGGCGCTTTCCATCGCACAGTACTTCTGTACTATGGCCGCCAAGTCAGCGAAGTTTGCTATGTCACGGCGACTTATGGCGTTGAGGATTCCCTTGTCCGTGCAATTTTTGCAAAAGAATGAAATTGCGTCTTCCTCGCGGCAGTCCTTAACCTTGCTCATTGCAAGGAGGAATCTGGCCTAGTAGTGGTGTACTATCTCTTGGGGCTCTTGTCTAATGTGGGAAAGATCGCTTATATATGGGTGGGTGGGTGGATTTAAGTCCGAACCTTGACCCGATCTCGAGACCTGTGGGGCGGAGGTGTTTCCGATCTTAGAAGTTTGGGCTCCGGATGTTGCCCAATAGGTCTGGCCTGCTGCACGATTCTAGGTTCGTGGTCCACCATGTCCTCCCATAGACGGGTATCCGACTCGGAGAGCTCGGGACTCCGGACATAGTTTGTCCTCAAGATAGAGGAAGAATCGCCGGATTGCTCCTCCACCATCGCTATATGATGGGTGACCGCGATTTAATCTCCCTTTGGTTGGGTTTAAGCCTGATCTGATCATAGTCCATAGCGGCTCCCAAGGCGGCGATGCAATCCAAGAGCTCGTTCAAGGACGAAAGCTGTATTGGATCCAACTGCTCGGCGGATTCCGAGCCAACGTGGATGTTGTTCTTGATGACCCGAGAAGTCATCATCGGTGCAGCGGCCGATCGGGCGGTCATGACGAACCCGCCTAGTCGGAGAGTTTGGCCTATAGCCAGGGCTCCCGGAGGTGATGTTGTCATTGGCAACAAGATGAGCCATCAAGCCTTATGATGACGACACAGTGGAACTCTCAATGAAAGCACCAATGTCGGTGTCAAAATCGGCGGATCTCGGGTAGGGGGTCCCGAACTGTGCGTCTAAGGTGGATGGTAACAGGAGGCGGGGGACACGATGTTTACCCAGGTTCGGGCCCTCTCGATGGAGGTAATACCCTACTTCCTGCTTGATTGATCTTGATCATATAAGTATTACACGAGCTGATCTACCACGAGATCGTAGAGGCTAAACCCTAGAAGCTAGCCTATGGTATGATTGTTATTGTCCTATGGACTAAACCCTCCAGTTTATATACACACGGGAGGGGGCTAGGGTTACACAGAGTCGGTTACAAGGGAGGATATCTACATATCCGTATTGCCAAGCTTGCCTTCCACGCCAAGGAGAGTCCCATCTGGACATGGGACGAAGTCTTCAATCTTGTATCTTCATAATCCAACAGTCCGGCTGTCCGAGGACCCCCTAATCCAGGACTCCCTCACCTGCCACTATACTGGGTCCCAGCTAGTAGGGGGAGTATTCATTTTTTTGTGCGTAATAGGGGGGCACTTCCTTGCGTGCAAAGATATAGATGGTGGGTCCGAGCTGTCAGCGGCGGTAACATTTTTTTCGCAAAATACAGAGGCCCTTTCGGTGTGTCCCAGATGTCAGGTGGAGGAATCATTATTTTGTGTGTAATAACGAGGCATTTCCTTGCATGCGGCCTTGAGAGCTCCGAAGCTGGGTAAACTGCTCGTGTGCTTCGCCTCGATCTGCTCTTCATGCGACCTCCTCCCCCCGCCGAACCAAAAGGGGCTCGGTCCGCCGGTCCCATAGGTGTTCGTGGGTCAGATCAGCTTCCCCGACATCTTTGGCGCGGCAGGTAGGGGCGTCGAGATTGTGTGAACCTGATCCGTCGTCCACACGAGCTAGATCTTCATCATCTTCATCGACATGCCACCGAAGAAGAAGGCTTCGGCGGCAGATGTTCCGTCTGTCGAACCCACCACCACCGGAGCAAACGGGTGGTGGGGTAGACGCCAGCGGAAGAATGGACGTCGATGGGGAGCCCACGGTGCTGCCAAGTCCAAGGACAAGGCTGCGCAGACCTCGGCGTCAGACATGCACCACGCCTGCCTCAGAGGCGCGGGACCGACAGCGTCATGTTATTCACAACGCCATACGCCGTTGGACCAAGATCGAGCTGGTGGATCTCGAGATGCTCAAGACCAGCATGCACGCCAACATGCCGGGCGCGAAGCGAGGCACGGTCGCTGGGCGGGATATCGCTCCTTCTAACATAGTTAGAAGTCCGAGCATATCCGCTCCTCGTGCCGCTCGCCATCGCCACCCACCACTCCAGCAGAAGCTATGGCGAGAGCTCAACTGCTCCTAGATTACCCTCCAACAGCCGACAAGGTCGATGAATGGAGGGCCACCATTCCGAGTCTCATCGGCTTTGCCAATGGCGACGCCCCACGGCAGCCGAGTGCATCGCTGCCGCGGCAGAACTGCCAAACACGAGCCGGTGGCGATTTAAACCGTAGGGTGCAACCACCATGCATTCTCCGCCCGAAGGCCAAAATGGCCGACTCGCTGATCCACCTCGACAGCGACTCCACCGCATCATCGGATCCACGAGCTCGTCGCGATCGATGCCAAGTTCTTCACGAACGACAAGAAGAAGACGCTCGAACTCGCATCGGCGCCAAGAGAAGCGCGGCGTCAATCCGACCAGCTACCGGGCCGTCTGTCGACATTCATGCGCCAGAGAACCAGCGACTTGCCGTCTGTGATAGGTTGCCCTGCGTTCACTCGTGAGCTGCGGCAAGTCCAAAGGGCCCAAGAAGAAGAATTTCAAGCCGACGCACGTAGAAGTACGACGGCAAGACGCATCCGTTGGAGTTCCTCAGCATCTACACCATCGCGGTGCAAGGTGCCGGGGGGCGAGACGACAAGATCCTGGCCAACTACTTCCCGCTGGTGGGGCGAAGAAGAAGACCAAGTACGGCAAGAGCTCTGATGCCCACTCCGGCAAGCGCACCTCTTCGGAGTGCTGCGCTACCGTCGAGGACGCACCATCGAGCTCCACCGGCAAGTGTAAGAAGACAATGGCAGCTCCACCAGAGACCAAGAAGGTGTCCGCCAAGGAGGTCCCCAAGATCAACATTGAATCCTATGATGGCACAACAGGCCCCGCGGTTTGGATCGAAGACTATCTCCTTCACATCCACATGGCCCGCGGTGACGATCTTCACGCCATCAAATACCTCCCCCTCAAACTTAAAGGACCAGCCCGGCATTGGCTCAACAGCCTGCCGCCAGAGTCAATTGGGAGCTGGGAGGACCCGAAGCCGCATTCCTTGATAACTTCCAGGCACTTATGTGCGACCACCGACGCCGATGACCTAAGCCACATAATTCAGCAGCAGACGAATCGGCCGGACAATTACGGACACAGTTCTTAACCAAGAAAAACCAAATCGTCGACCGTCTCGGATGCGGAGGCCCTCGCGGCCTTCAAGCATAACATCCATGACGAGTGGCTTGCCCAGACCTAGGACAGAAAAAGCCGAAATCCATGGCAGCCCTCACATCACTCATGACCCGCTCATACGGGTGAGGACAGCTGGCTAGCACGCAGCAACAACCTCAAGAAAATTCAGCGGTCCGGACTTCAAGGACCAAAACGGCAGCCGCTTTGTAACAAAACAAACGCCGCGATATAGGCGACAATATTGAGGATACGGCAGTCAATGCCGGATTCAAAGGCTCTAAACCCGGTCAGCGGAAAAAGCCATTCAAACGAACTACTCCGGGTCCATCCAATTTGGACCGAATACTCGACCGCTTGTGCCAGATACACGGCACCCCCGAAAAGCCAGCTAACCACACCAACAGGGACTGTTGGGTATTCAACAGCATGCAAGTTTATTGCCAAAAACAATGACAAGGGGCTGCATAGCGATGATGAGGACGAGACCCAACCGCCGAACAATAGAAGACAGAAGGGTTTTCCCCCCACAGGTGCGGACAGTGAACATTATATACGCAACGCACATACCCAAAAGGGAGCGGAAGCGTGCACTTAGGGATGTCTACGCGATGGAGCCAGTTGCCCCGAAGTTCAATCCATGGTCCTCCTGCCCGATCACTTTTGACCGAAGGGACCACCCCACCAGCATCCGCCACGGCGGATTCGCTGGACTGGTCCTAGACCCAATCGTCGATGGATTTCACCTAACCAGAGTCCTGATGGACGGCGGCAGCAACTGAACCTGCTTTACCGGGATACAAGGTCGCCAAAATGGGCATAGACCCCTCAAGAATTAAACCTACCAAAACGACCTTTAAAGGCGTCATACCAGGTGTAGAAGCCAATTGTACAGGCTCAATTACACTAGAAGTGGTCTTCGGATCCCCGGATAACTTCCGAAGCGAGGTGTTAATCTTCGACATAGTCCCGTTCCGCAACGGCTATCATGCCTTGCTCGGACGTACCGCGTTTGCAAAGTTCAACGCGGTGCCGCACTACGCATACCTCAAGCTCAAGATGCCAGGCCCTCGAGGAGTCATTACGGTCAATGGAAACCATGAACGTTCTCTCGCACGGAGGAACATACAGCAGCTCTCGCGAAGTGCAATGCAGCCTCTTAAGGCAATTATCGAATCCGGCCGTTAAGCGGCCGGACACAGCCAAGCGCCGCCGGAGTAACTTACAACAAGACCACCTCACACGCCCGAGCACGCCAGCGATGCGGCCCCAACCCCAGCTCTGCGAAACGTCAGCAGGTCCTTCGCATACACCATTACGCTCAAGATACCACAATACACCTGCATCGCGGCTCAACCACACAAGGGGCTCTCAAGTTGTCGTTCCTTTTCTTATCTTTTTACCTTTTACTTTTTAACCACAGGACTCCGTTTGTCGAAGCCTGTCCGTGGCAGACCTGCCGAACTCATGATGCAACAAATGTGGAAGGATAAAGGCTACAACGAATATACAGTGTGGTCTCCATTACGAGCATTTTCATACACCAATCTTCAGCCTACCCACGAGGGGGACATGTTTAACAGTCTCCTACCTTGCTTATCGCACTATTTGTATCGCTCGCATTCGTAGCAGCACTTATTGAATAAAACAATGCAGCACCTTTTTGCTTATAATTGCATTTCTTTTTCATACATATGTTCATTCACGACATGCTGCATCCGTACACTTTGGTACGGCTAATATACACCAGGGGCTTATGTTTCCCGCGTTATGGTGTGATGAGTCCGAACACTTTCACAAGTGCGGCACCCCGAACTTATAGCACTATATGCATCGGCTCCGAATCATGTCTTGGGTCAATAGTTGGGTTTGCCTGGCTCCCGTGTTTTGGTACCTTACGTTCCATTATATCGGCTAAGGTAGCACCGGAGAACCATCATGATTCCGCCCCGATTTGAGTTAACGCCTCGATGGAGAAAGCTAAAACTGACCGTCATGGTGAGGCGAGAGACCGTCACTGTTCGAGAGGTTTTCTGCGAGTCCTTAAAGACTTATGCCGCTTAGAGCGAGGAGCAGATATCGCCCAGCCAAGGCGTGGATAGCGCCCCAAATTCGCCTTCAAGACTAGGGGCTTCGCGAAATTTAAAATTATAGAATTCTATGGCTAAGTGAGAGTGTTCAAGCATTATAAGTCCGGTTGCCTTGTTCGTTGTGTTGAGCGCCTCCCTAGATGGACCCAAAAATGGGAACAAGAGCGCTCAAGTTTATCCCGAACACCCCAAAGACTCATGGCATGGGGGCTGAAGCCGACGACTTGCCATCTCTCGATTTGATAAACAGCCGCATGTAAGGTAATATTTTAAATTAACAAGCGTTGCTTAGCACATATGAACTAAGTTTTCAGCGCACAAGATAACAAAATGCGAGTCTACTCAAATATTACATCTTTGGAGCACTCACCGCAATAGTGCGGGCGCCCTTCAAAGACAGTCTTAAAATACATCTCGGGCGTGCGATGCTCCTTGCCCTCTGGTGGCGGAGTACGTCCACGAGCTTACAGGCATCCATCTTGCCCCGGTGCACCTTTCTTGCGGGCAAGGGCCCGACGGGCACCCTCGATACAAGCGGAATGCTTGATAACTTCAACCCACGAGCACGCATCCACCAGCCGCCGCACCAGGCCGAAGTAGCTCCCAGGCATGGCCTCCTTAGGCCACAGCCGAACTATGAGGCCCTTCATGGCCTGTTCGGCCACCTTGTGGAGCTCGACCAGCTGCTTCAGCTGGTCGCTATGGGGCACCGGATGTCCGGCCTCAAGATACCGAGACCGAAGACCTTCTCCGTTGAACTCCCTCATCGGCCCGGTAGAATGCGACATAGGACACGCCATGAGGAAGCTCTGCAAACGCCTCGAGAGCTCCGAATTCGGGTAAGCAATAGGTAATTAACACTCACATGCTTACTCGCATGAAAAATGCCTTACCCGCTGCTATTTTCTTCACTGTTTCAATCTTCCGAGGGCCTTGTAGGCTTCGCCTTAGCGGTTTTGGCACTCTCAAGAGTCGTTGCAAGCTCAGACTCTCGAGTCTTGAGTCACGCTCCAAGTTCTCATGTTTTTCACGAGATCCTGGAGCTCTTGCCGCATTCTCCGCCACCGCGCCTCCTGCTTCTCTCGCTCGGTGCGTTTCTGCGGCCGCGTACGCCGCCACGGCCACCGCCTCCTTCAGGGTCGCCACCTCGTTAGCGGCCCCTACAATACCCATGTTATCCTTCTCATTTTTCTTGCAACCAAATCCTTTTCTGTAAGGTACAATTTTCATAAGGTATTACTCACCTTCTTTTTCCTCGAGCTGCTTCTTGGCATGGCCGAGCTCGTTCTCGGACCGCTCGAGGTTTTCCTTCAAAGTATTGACCTCCGCAGTCAGTGCGGCGGAGGTCAGCAGCCTGCAATCCCATATTGACATATTTTTATGACTCCTGCGTTTATCTTTCTAAAGATCCTCATCCGGCTTTTCTTTCCGAACACCGAACCGAGCATCGGGGCTACTATCTATGCGGTACCATTTTACATATATTGAAATTTCTTACCTCAAAGCCTGATAGAAGACTGGTACATGCTTCGGTCAGCCCGCTCTTGGCAGACTGAACTGTCCGGATCACCACACTCATAACAGTGCGGTGCTCCTCCTCGATGGAGGCGCCGTTGAGCGCCCCCAGTAAGCTATCCGGTGCCTCCGGTTGGACGAAGGACACTGGCGTCTTACCCTTCTTGCGAAAGGATCACTTACCGGACTCCGGAACCACTGAAGGTTCCGGCATGAATCCCGGACAAGGGTCGGGCTTAGAGCCCCTGGGGGTCTTGCCCCCCACGCGCCAGGAATCCGGGAGGTTGCCTTGTGGCACCTCCTGCGCCACCTCCTCGTGACCAAGCCCCCTTTGGAGCTCCGCCGCGGCGTTGTCCGCAGCATGAGGCGAGGAGGCGGTCGGAAGCGAAGTACTCTCCATTTCCGACGAGCTCTCGGACCCGCTCGATGAGTCGATTTAACTTGCCTTGGGGCGGGATGCACGATTGTTCGACATTAGAGAACACTATGCGATAATAAAAAGCCATGGGTATCCGGACACTTACGATCTCGCTAGGGGCTTGGCCCTCGTAGGCCGATCCCCCTCTCGTCGTCGATGTTGGTGGAGAAGTCCGGAGGAAGGGTTCTTCCCTTCTTGGACCCTCCGGTCTCCCCAGTTGGGGCGGCCTTCCTTTTCCTCTCCTCCCCCGCTGGGGGAGAAGCTTCTTCTTCTTCCTCCTCATCTTCAGGAGAAGATTCTGCTTCAGAATCCGACAGCACGTGGCGTCGGGTGCTCCTTCGAGTTCCCGTAGCCTCCTTTTGGCCTTCTTCTCCGGCACCACAAGGGGTGCCGGAGCCAGCAGCCCCGTCAATCGGGCGTCCGCTGGGTCTTCTGGCAAAGGAGCCGGACAGTTAATCTGTCCGGACGTCTTCAGCCAGACCTGTCGAAGAATAGGAGTTTTCGTAACCCACGTAGAGTCAATCTATATAAAGGAGTCCCGTAAAGGGTAAAATAACTTACCTCGCTGGCTTGACGCCGCGAGCTGTATCCGCGATCTTTGTTAGCGGATGCGGGGGCTTCGGCGCCCTTGAACAGCACCATCCAGGCATCTTCGTACGTGGTATCGAAGAGCCGGCTCAAGGTTCGGTGATGTGCCGAATCGAACTCCCACAAATTAAAGTCCCGTTGTTGGCATGGGAGAATCCGGCGGATGAGCATCACCTGGATTATGTCGACAAGCCTGCGATTCTTGTCCACCAGGTTCCGGACGCGTGTTTGGAGTCCGGATAGCTCGTTCGAATCCCCCCACTTCAAGCCCGTCTCTTTCCATGACGAGAGCCGTGGGGGGAATCCAGATCTAAATTCGGGGGCCGCCACCCATTCAGGGTCGCGTGGCTCGGTGATGTAGAACCACCCCGATTGCCACCCTTTATTGTCTCCACAAAGGAGCCCTCGAGCCATAGGACTTTGGCCATCTTGCCGACCATGGCGCCTCCGCACTCCGCTTGGCTGCCCTTCACAACCTTGACTTGACATTGAAGGTCTTGAGCCACAAGCCAAGTGGGGCTGGATGCAGAGGAAGGCCTCGCACCTGACGATAAACGCCGAGACGTTGAGGACGAAATTGAGGCCAGGTCATGGAAGTCCAGGCCGTAGTAGAACATGAGCCCCGGACAAATGGGTGAAGTGGAAAACCTAGTCCATGGAGGAAGTGGGGAGAAATACGACCCTCTCATGGGGACTAGGGGTTGGAATAAGCTGCCCCGCGTCGGGCAGCCTGTGCGCGATATCGCTGGACAAGTATCCGGCCTCCCGCAGTCTTGTGATGTGCCCCTCCATGACGGAGGAGGCCATCCATCTGCCTCCCACTCCTGACATGGTTGGAGAAGGTTGAGGAGGAAAGTGCGGACTTCGGCGCTAGAGCCCGAGTGCACAGGAATGGATGAGTAAAGGAGGAAGAAGGCGTAGGTGAAAGGATGGATCCTTATCCCCTTATATGGGCGGACAAAAACATGTGTCCCCACCGGCCTGGCAAAACTCGCTTATCTCCCAAGCGCCACAATCAATGGCGCGGTTGTGTTACCCACGTCCGTATTGATGGGAATCCCGGAATAAGGGGAACACGATCTCTGCCTCGACAAGACGTGCCAAGGAAACCGCTTCGCTAAACGCTACCGAGGTGGAACAGTAAAAACAATTTGAATAAAGGCTTGGTAGTGGTGCGATGTCACGCCACAAAATATGTCAGTACATTGATCTTGTGTAATATTATTCTCTCTACGGTGGTATGTGGAATTTATTTTTGCAGAGCCGGACACTATCCTGGTGTTCACAATCTTCTATAAATTATTCGGAGGAAGAACCCGCCTTGCAATGCCGAAGACAATATGCGTGCCGGACCCATCGTCATTGAAGCCTCGTTCAGGGGCTACTGAGGGAGTTCCGGATTGGGGGGTGTCCGGATAGCCGAACTATCATCATTGGCCGGACTCCAAGACTATGAAGATACAAGATTGAAGACTTCGTCCCGTGTCCGGATGGGACTTTCCTTGGCGTGGAAGGCAAGCTTGGCGATACGGATATGTAGATCTCCAACCATTGTAACCGACTCTGTGTGACCCTAACCCTATCCGGTGTCTATATAAACCGGAGGGTTTTAGTCCGTAGGATGAACAACAATCATACCATAGGCTAGCTTCTAGGGTTTAGCCTCTTTGATCTCGTGGTAGATCCACTCTTGTAACACACATCATCAATATTAATCTAGCAAGACGTAGGGTTTTACCTCCATCAAGAGGGCCCAAACCTGGGTAAAACATCGTGTCCCTTGTCTCCTGTTACCATCCTCCTAGACGCACAGTTCGGGACCCCCTACCCGAGATCCGCCGGTTTTGACACCGACAGTCTCCTTTTCGTCTCCATCCCAGACTGACATTATTCATTTGTTTACCGATCACACTACCCCGACTACCGTCTCCTCTCTCTCACACATAGAGACACACACACACACAACTCCTGCTTCCACTCCCCTTCCCGACTACCGTCTCTCTCACACACACACAAAACTCTCACTTTCGTACCCCGACTCGTACTTCTCTCACAAACATTTATCGACTAGCTAGCCTCTAGATAGGTTTATACACCCACACACTCGTGCTTCCACCATCGCATACATGTCTCTCTCCTGCTCCTTGTATCTATGTAGATATTTCTTCCCTTCTCGAGACACGCCCTCTCGATCGTGCACACACACTATCGCCTCATTTTAAGCTGATACCTATCGCACACACACTCCTTGTGTCTTTGTCACACATGCACTCCGTCCTCCTCCACTCTCCCTCTCTCTCTCACACACATGGGCTTTTTGCAACAACTAGCAAGATGCCCATGCGTTGTACGGAACATCAAGATGCATTTGTATGAGTAGTTTATCTTGTGGGGGAAAGGATGAACGAGGGAAGGCCTTATTTGCAAATGTGGAGAGGGGTGTGGGTATATTTTTGCAAAATTGCCATAGTTTCCTTCCTATCTATCAGATATAGATCGGACGGCCTATATTGCAGGATGGCAGGCACACGATCATCACCGATAATGCTTTTTATAAGAGTAGGGATAAAAAATAGAGTTGGTGATGATGGTGGGCCTGCCATCCTGCAATGTAGGTCGTCCGATTTATATCTGACGGATAGGAAGGAAAATATGGCAATTTACCCGCACTCTTCACCACATTTGCAGATAAGGCCTTCCCTCGTTCCTCATTTTCTCCCACAAGATCTTGATGTTCCGTGCAACGCACGGGCAGCTTGCTAGTAAGAGTAGAAATTAGACATATACCACTTCTTGAATCTTGAAACCAACAACGTTCCTCCCTTATCTCATCAAAAACGCCAAAGGAATATATTTTGAGTGAAACATAACATATTTTTAGTGATATACGTATTTCAAAACTAGACTTTTTGTGGGGACCCCGACTCATAAGTCGTGATCACCGAATGCACGTGTACAGTGATCCCAGAGATCAATGCTCACTGAACACACAGAAGCCGAATAACAAGAGTCTTACATCCATACATACCGTCTTACACAAATTATGACCATTGGTCAAGTCTTACATAGATAAAGCCACATGGGCTGAATACCCAATAAACTTAAGTAGCGGAAATTCTTCGTCGGTAAGTAGAACCCATGCCATCTGCCTTAACCCTACAGCATTACATTTGAGAAGCGTCCTAGCTCGCATGTTCGTCACCGAAGTGTCCTTCTTCACATCCTGTTCTTTCATGCCTGGCCAATAAAATAACCAATGACAAGCCAATGAATACTTTGAATGTACTCGCAAGCAGCCATGTTTTGGTTCAAGATTCAACAATGCATGATATAGGTAAATTTTTGCAGAAAGCTAGTTTTGAGTGCAATGACATGTTCAACAACTTGTAAGACATGCACCAGGAGAATTCAAGTAACCATGAGGACAAGTTTCAGATATCAACATAAATAGAGTGGGCTTCAACCCAGCTCAATCATGTCATGTCCTTTGACTTGACCCAAGTAGTACTTCCACTTATCCCAACACGCACTCTAGTTTGTAAATATGTGGACGTAGCCCAAGAGCGGTTACCCAACTGTCCTTGACCGTGGACACGGCTATTCGAATAGTTTGACACTCTGCAGAGGTTGTACACTTTTCCCACTAGATCCGTGGAACTTCCGTTTCATCCACGACCATGCGATACCTCAAGTACCCGGGGTAAGCACCCGATCACTATCTTTCCCTAGACGACACTAACATGGAGTCCACTTGATTGGTAGTAACCCCGTGCCCAACATTTCACAACTTAAAATTGTGGAGCCTCGCTCCCATATTCATCACATACCACTGGCACGGGGTACCAACGGTGTGTCCGGTGCCCCATAAAAATGTTGTTGGCTGTCCTACCTGGCACGACCCCGTCCCGAGAGAGAGCACCAACTCTCCCCCGTAACTAGTAATGCAGGCTCCAAGCTAGTATCGGCCTAGGTAATCAATAATGCCCTTTCCCATATAAGGGTAGAGTGGTTGCGCATGTAAGGTTGGAATAACGGTGTAACTTAAACCAATCCGTTTTGAAAGCAACACACACACTTGCCTCGGTACACCACTTCACATCAAGCGGTTACCCATCTCATTATCTCCCTCGGGCATAAGTGGCACCCGGCGAGGTTTTGAAAAGTCCTTTGAAAATACTTTGTCTCCATCACCATGCATATTCCGTCCCTTTTATGTAGCAACTTCTCTAACATCCTATCTACTCCCACCGGCATAACCCTCATAGAAAGGTAGAGTCATGCATCATGCAAGTGTCAACGAGAAAAGCAACGGAGGCAAACCACCTCAAGTGGTCACCATTTTATCATGACTTCGATGCAAGCAATAAAAGTGCCATATGACATGCATAAAAAGGGTTTCTTAGACATGGTCAAAGGGCTGCTTGCCTGTTGTAACAAAGTCTTCGAGGTCTTCAAATATCTCTGGTCCAACTCCGAGCATTCCTTCTACTTCGTCAACTATTGTCGAAAGCAACCATAATAAGCAACACAACAAGGCAGAAAATAAAAGTGCTCTAGAAATATTAACTTGACTTTTCTAGAACATCTCTGGTTATATGAAAAATAACCAGAGTGGTTTCATTGGGATTGGATCAGTAGATATCTCTAAACATTTCAATATGATGGAATCAAGGGGTCTATGGATTTGCCAGGAGTGTATAGAAATATATTTTTGGAAAATGAGCAAAGGCGCCCATTTAACAAACCATGATTTTAGAAGCATCTAGGAGTTGGTTTCACTTTGGATTTGGAGTTCAAATGAATATTCTATGGATTTGCAAAGTTGACAAACATGAAGAAATGGCTCATTATTTTGTGGGGTACAGAAAGTATTAAGAAAAATGTTCATAAACTAAGTTATGAACTTAGAAGCATCTAGGAATTTGAATCATGGCATTTGGATCAAGTTTGAGCTCTCTGTGATTTTCTAAAGTTCATCACAGTAAATAGGAAAAATAGGATTTGATAAATATTTGTGAAGAAAAGGTCTCTGGAAAAATGTGCATGTTGCACCACCAGGTAGATCATGATTTATAGAGTTACTAGAAATTTGAATCATCAAATTTGGAGTCCATTTGAAATGTTTATGGAATTTACAAGCCTACAGAAAAAGAAAAAGGAGAGGGTTTACCTAAATGGGCCAAATCTGGGCGGTGGCGGCGGGCACAGGGCGAGGTGTAGCGTCGAGGCGCAATCGGGCCGCCCATCGGCTCAACCGCACACGCCAAGCAGGTCCACGCCGAGGCGTATGTTGTCAGGCGCCTCCACTTAAACGAAGGGGCCCAGACGGGTCAGCGACCTGCGAGGTCCACCACAGGTCGTCTCCCTCCTCCCGGCATTTAAGGAGACAGAGGAGGCGGGCCGAAGCTGCCGGCGCCCGTTCCGGTGGCTCCGGTCCCCTCCGGTGACGCCCACCACACGGGCGGGCTCAGGGGAGAGCGGCGCATCCGACGAGGTGCGCCACGACCGCAGGGGTGGCCGGACGCGAGCACATCATCGACCGCAGCGGCGAGGCCGGCGGTGGTGATGGAACTCGACAGCATGGCCATGGGAGGAAGGGGGAGAAGCACGGGAGAGGCTCGCGGTGGTGGTGGAGGTGCTCTAGTGCAGTCTAGAGGGGAGGAGGAAGAATGGTGGGTGCGAATTTCGGCGGAGGCCGACGGCAAGGCTCCGGCCATGGTGGTGGATGGAGGGCACGGGAGGATAAATGAGTTGGTCCAGAGGGTCTATGGGAGGGAGAGAGGGCCAAAGTAGTAGAGCGGGGGCTCGGGGGTAGCCTTAAATAGCGAGGCCGTGGCTCACCGTGGGCCTTGGCGCATGGGTGGCCGTGGAAAGCGGATCAGGCGGCAAGGGAGCGGCGAGGAGTTGTCTGCGGTGCTCGTGGGGGTGGATTAGGCGCCAGAAGAGAGAGAGGGAGCGCGGCGAGGCTGGTGCTTTCGCGCAGCGTCTGAGGCCGGGCATTGGCTGAGCCGGGCGGCTCTGGGCACGCGCCGCAGGAGGTGAGAGAGAGATGGAAAGGAGAGGGCCTGCACGATGGCGTGTTGCAGACGTCGAGACACCTCGACTGGCGCGAGGGAGAGGCTCGAGGTGGACGGGAGCGCCGTGTCAACGGTCGGGAGCACGGTAGCATGCTCCAGAGCGCGTCTTTGGCCGGCATGCGCGGCTTTTCCACGCGCACTCGCGCGTCCACTTTTGTCTGGCAGCTGCAGGGGGGAGTAAACAACTTGACAATGGCATTGGATGCCCTGGGGATCCACTGGAGTGAGGAGGGAGGTTGAGAGAGAGAGAAATGGTGCTGTCCAGAGAGGGGAAAAGGGATTTTCACCCCCATAATCATGGCTCCTCGGCAAGGAAAGATGCAGGGGTTAGAGGAGGACCAGATGGTGTTGTGGGAGAAAGATTAGCTCATGGAGATTAGTGGAAATGGCCAGAACATGCATTTTAAATTTACGCGGAAGGTGTTTGATGGTGGTTTGGGCAAGAAGATGAACTCCTCTTGTCATGAGGCTTGACAGGGTCAAATGGTATGATAAAATAATAGGTTCCACCAATATTGAGTCCATTTGGGCAAAGTTTCCAATGCAACTTTTGTAAACCCTAGAAATCAACAGAAATGGACTTCCCAAGATTTAGTCATGCAAACCTATTCTCCTTGATACACCATTTGGTGTAGTGTCATCATTTGAGGTTCTGAACATGTCCACAAAAGTTGAGATCAAAAGGAGAAAGTTTCCAATGTAGAGTTGTTCAAATTTGGTTCTGGACCGCAAGGGTTTTGGGGCACTTTGATCAAGTTAACTTGTTCTCCAACTTGTGCCACTTGGTCTAGATGCATTATTACACCATTTGAGCATGTGCACCAAGTGTGAGAGAATTTGGACATATTTGACAGTGCAAAGTTGTTCAAACTTGAAAAAGGACATAAGTGGTTTTGAGAGGGTTTCATGGTGTTATACTATTCTCCATGACATGATACTTGTCAAGATCATCAAACACGTCATATGTGACATGCTAGAATTTTCTTGGAATGTTTGGAGAATATTACCTGTGTAAATATTTCAAAAGCTTGAAATATCCAGGAAGGGTTTTTGAGAGATTTAACCAATATTTTCAAAAATGACCATGTGTTGAAACTATTATATATGGACAATATATGTCCACTGAGTTTCCCTAGG
Organism: Aegilops bicornis; assembly: GCA_021605145.1. Classification (NCBI taxonomy): domain Eukaryota; kingdom Viridiplantae; phylum Streptophyta; class Magnoliopsida; order Poales; family Poaceae; genus Aegilops; species Aegilops bicornis. The sequence goes on from CM038669.1 coordinate 523,542,753, forward strand.
TTTTACCAAATATTTTTAAAGCATAAAAATAATTTTAACCTATCAAAGACCATTTCTGGCCTAAAGAAAAAGCCTTTAAATAAAATAGGTAAATAACTTCTAAAATTAAAATTTTGTGGTTTCTGGGTATCCTATATCTAATAGGAGTCAAATATATTTTTGGAAAGATTTTTACTGCCCTTAATTAAGTACTTGCAGTGCAAACCTCAATTTAGGGGTTTTTGGAAAACTAATTTTTAAAATACTATTTGGCCAAATTATTTTTGTAAGAAATTATTTTTATGTCCAATACACATGTCATGATCATTGGTTCAATAGTTTGGAGCAAGGAGATGAATTATAGGAGTTGGAGGATTTATTTGATTTTTAGAGCACTTGCAAACAGCAGACAAAAACCAATCAAGGCAAGGTCCAAAACACTCAAAAGTTTTTGTCAAACCATATTTTATCATGATTTATCATCTTAAGTGTTGTGCCATGAAAATCAGTGTGTGACACTTTTTTTCTATCAAATCGGTGAATATGTAATAATCTACTTTGATCGTGTGGCAACGCATTGGCACATTGCTAGTAGTTATTATAATTTTTTGGACAACAGACAATCGGTGGAGTACATATCACGAAGAGAAGAGGCATGCCTTTTCGATTGACCTCTCGCTATCTCACACACATGAGTGTTACGTAAAGGCGGCGTTAACAAATAAACCCTAAAACCCTAGGTGCACGATTGCTGCATTCGCGGTACCGGGTGCGTGGTGGAGCACCTTTGTAGGAATAGTCAGCTCCGTGATAATTTGATCCGTAGGAGTTGATGGTCGGCACCACAGTGAACAAATTGGAGCGCGGTGGCTGCCAATTGCCAAAGATCGAGTAGCCACGTTTAAAATATCGTTTTTCTAAGCGGGGTTAAGAGTTCCGATTTTCAATGGCGCGTTATAAGTAGTAAGTAGTTTTCGAGCGATTGGTATGGGCGAAAATGGAATTCATAGTACTACATACCTCCTTGGCGTATGGTTGTATGTTTTTTTTTTGCGATGGAGGTTGTATGGGTTTATGTTGCGAGATGTTGAACACAGTAGTTCTAGGGAAAATACTATGGTTTAGATTTATATGCTGGTTTTCAGTAATGAAAATCGGAAGGGGAAACCCTTCTTTGATTAAATAAACTACTACCTCCATTCTGGTCTAATAGTCCCCATCGTACTTTGGGTTAAAGTTTGTCCACAATTTTACTTGTAAAGGCATTGAACCAGCCTTGACCAAGAGGGCCGCTTTTCGCTGCAGAGCGACTAAGCACGCCTCCTGCGCGTGCAACCAGCTTAAGAGTGCCCTGCATGCCTTCATTGAATCCATGCGTGTGCGGCAACCGTCCACGCGTCCTTCCGCGAGCCGGCAGACATTTTAGAACACAAAAAATGACAAAATTATAATTAATTTATGCATGGTCTTGACTTGTTGTGCTCGCACTGGTAGCATGAACTAGTAGAGGTTTTTCTTTATTTATAACTCTCCTCACATTTTTTGGCTTTGAAATGAATCATGGTTGTGGACATTATGTATGAAATGTGCGAATATCTGTGAACATGAGTTTGATGTGGAAGTTGAACTTGGAATGTCGGGCTTGGCGTGAACTATACCATGTCCAATGCTTAAATGCATTATTGTTTTGAAAGTAATTGTTGTTATTACATGACCCAAAAAACATTTTGTGCCACATCGGTAGATGCACGGACATCACAACAGGCATCCTGACTGGATAAACATTTGAACCTAGCTATTATGAAGGAAATTTTGTATTAACAACAGTTTTAGATAGCAGGAGACGCCTAGCCTGCTCTGCCTCTACTAGCTTATTTATGGCTTCTTCCATCTCTTTTTTGGCTTGGGTGAAGAGAGCATCTGATTGCTCTTTTCGCTTCTTGAGGAACCCAGCTACATTCTCAAGGGCTGCTGCACACTTTCTTTCAGCCTTTACTAATGGCACGAGGACACAAACAGCTGACGACTCTGCCTGGCTTGTGTGTAATCCAACATCATCTGGGAATTTGCACCTTGTATCTAATCCAGCATCATTAGGGAACTGGAACCTTGTGTGTAATCCAGCCTCATTTTGGAAACATCATCTCGAGGTTGACCATACTTCCCTCCTCGCAGAACTGCATCCCATCGACATGAAGTTACTTCTTTTTTAGATCAATACTCAGAGCAACCTAGATCCATTTATTAGAAGCCCGATAAACAGAACTCGGAGAAGTGAATTCAAAAGGAAAAAAACAGATACAATGTGAGAACACCCACTTCCTACATCAAGCTAAAAACGAAAGCATTAGGACGATTAAGACTCTTCTTATTACACATCGAAGAACACTACGCTTAAGAGAAACAGAAACTACAACATATACACATCGAAGAACACAAGGCTACACAAAAGTAATTGAAAGGGTGTTACTTACCAAAGCTCGTTTTACAGGTTCGGTGCAGCTCCTCTTTAACTTGCCACGCTCCTTGAAGATGTCCCGAATATCCCGTGTTTGGTCTTCATTGCTCCTCTGCATGTTACGCTTTTCGTGGTTTTAAAATCTCAACATGGCAAGAAAAATATACTACTAGTAATACTCGCGCATCTTGTGGGCAACATTAAAGCACTACTTTTGCCATGTTAGAGCATCTCCAACAGAATGCATAGCGTGTGGCGCTTAAAAAGCGTTCTGATCTTTGAGATCAAGAAGTAGACAGAGTAGAGGATAGTTCTCAGCATAGATAGATAAAAAAAGATAATTCAACTACTCCTCGATTTCAGACACCTCCTCGGTGATGTCCTCCTCCGACGTCCCGATCAAGGCGTGAAGATACCGATCCTCGTCCAGTTCCCAGGCAACGCTGCTCCTAGCCTCATGTTGAATTGGCGTCCTCTTTCGCCTACGCTTGTCCTCACGATAGGCGGCTCGCTCCGCCCTCCTATTATCCCTCTCCGCCATCCTTTGCGCGTAGAACTTCGCGCTTCGTTGATGATGTCCTGCGGGAAGTGTTGGCTCCACAGCACCATGGCTTCCTCGTCCATCTCGGTGATGCCAAGGCGGTGCTCCGCCTCCGGTTGTCGCGACGATCTTCGTCGGTGCTAAGCCGCGACAGGCGCGAGCTCCTGCGCCCGCTCCCGCGTTGTCGCGACGATCTTCGTCGGTGCACGTTGGGGAAGTTCAATGTATTATAAGGCCATCGGAGTCGCCACGCCACCGCGTCGTACGCGCGGGCGGCCTCGTTGGCGGTGTCGAAATTGCCGAGGTCGAGGCGCATCCCGCGGAACCGGATCTCGGCGGAGAAGCCGCCGGAGGGTCGCGCGCGGACGCCGCGGTATCTAAGTTTCCGGCAACGCGGCGGCATGGTGGCGCGGCGGCGGCGAGGCGAAAATGAGCGGGGAGAGAGCGGTGGGAGGGCGTTGGATTTTATAAAGCGCGCCGGACACCGCGCGCCAAAACTAGCGCACGCCCGGCCACTTTTTCCCGAGCGCGCGCGATCCTTTCCCGACGTCTCTGCTATCTCTACTCTCTTCTCTACTGTTACTAGCAAGAGGCCCATGTGTTGCATGGAACATCAAGATGCATTTATACGAGTTGTTTATCTTGTGGGAGACGAAGATGAACGAGGGAAGTCCTTATCTGCAAATGTGGAGAGGGGTGCAGGTATCTTTTAGCAAAATTGTCATAGTTTGCTTTCTATCCGTCAGATATAGATCAGACGGTCCATATTGCAGGATGGCAGGCACACCATCATCACCAACTCGGTTTTTTATAAGAGTAGAGATATTTATTTTATATTTAATATTTATCTCTACTTCCTTTACTGTCTACTTTTTTTCTCTATACTTTTTCTTGCAATATAGGCCGTCCGATTTATATCTGACAGATAGGAAGGAAACAAATGTGAATTTTGCAAAAAGATACCCATACCCCTCTCCAGATTTGCAAGTAAGGCCTTCCCTCGTTCATCCTTTTCTCCCACAAGATAAACTACTCATACAAATGCATCTTGATGCGTGCAACGCATGGGCATCTTGCTAGTTCTAAAAACCTTTCCATCATTTGCCACACTACTGGTTGCAGATGAAAAACCTACCCAAGCACAGCGCGATAGAGGAGCAACGCACAATTACAAGCTGATATTCTATTGGACAATGGAGGCTATAACCAATTACTTTTACGGGAACAATAGCACCCAGGAAATTTGAAGGGTAGGTATGAACAAAATTGGAACTGCACATGTACTTTGCTAAGTGATTCAATACACACATTACCATTCGAGGAGGAGAGCGATGGTGCGGCGGCCTCATGAGTCATAATTCGGCAGCGGAGTCCGTTCATTGTCCTGACGGTGGTCCTTCTGCGCTTAGCGTCGACTTCCGGGAAGAAGATCCGAGACCGTGGAAGGCGATGGCGGGAAGAAGGCTCCGTGTCTGACGGCGACGGTGGACCGGCTCCAGTCTGCGTCTGAGGTCGTCGATGAGGCGGAATCTTGTTGTGGTGGACGAGTGCGCTGATGTAAAGGGGAGGAGCACGAAGGCTGCGGTGTCGTGGAGAAGTCTATTTTGCGGTGGGGATAGAAAATGGGGAGTATTCAGGTGTACTACTCTGGGTGTCGGGGTGGGGTTGGCTGGGTAGGGCGAACACGAGTTCTGAAAACAGCCCCTACCAAGCGTCATCCGTGAGGCCTGTTCGAAGGCTATGATGGTAACTTCCTTTGCTTGAATCAGGGTCATGGAGATTTTCCGCCGACCTCAAAATTTTGGGACATTGGACTCCCCGTGTGGCGTGTTGAGTGATTCGGCTAAGCAACTAGCGAGTAGTAGTAGTAAACTCTGCATATTAGGTTTGACGAAGTCAAACTTCCTAAAGTTTGACCAAGTTTATAGAAAAATATAAACATTTACCATAACAAATATGTGTGATGTGAAAGTACATTCAATAATGAATCTAATGGTATTTATTTGTTATTGTATATGTTAATATTTTTTGTTATGAGCTTTCTGAGAGTTTACAAAACTTGACTTTGACCAATGCTAATACGCGGACTTAAATAAAAGCGGAGGGAGTACACATTTGTTTTCTTAGTTTGTAGTGAACTAATCATTTGTTGAAATTGTGAAATAAATATATTAGGCTATTGACTTGAATGTAATTAATGGTCTATACAATTCAATAGTTACAATCATTGTTGAATCCCAAGATGTATACAAGGTGTATAGTACTTCACAACATGCTCAAACTCACATAATCCCAGTCAAATGAGAATCTAAATGCATTTCATAGTTATTACTTTGTAGGATGCAACAAAAACAACCATAACTCTACATCAGCCATTGGCCCTGTTTGCGTACTCTAACACAGTTAGAGTTAGAGTTATTTTCTAACCCACTCTGACCCAGATAAGCACCTCTCCACCGGGATAGTTGGGTTAGATGGAACTAACCCACTCTAATCCTCCCTGTTTGGATACTTTTGGGTTATTTGAGCCCCCAACTAACCCAAACTAGCTCTAACCCCATGATCCAAACAGGGCCATTATAGAAGCAACATTTTGACATATCCCAATGTGTGAATGAAACATGTAGAGAGAGCTTTTGAAGATGGAGCAGATAGGGCGGGAAATATTGTATGTATGTGGACGAGAGAGTAGGAGACAAACCTAAAGAGATAGAGGGAGAGGGATAGAGAGAGAAAGAGAGAGGAAGAAGTTAGGTATGTGAGAAAGATGGAGACATGTAATATACGTGAGATGCGTGTGCATCTAGATTCTGTATACGTGGAAGGAGGAGAGGCAACATGTTTGATGAGAGAGCTGGAAAAACATGGACGAGCGGGGACGGATCTCGTGGGTTGAGGGATTGACAATTTTGTGCGGGGGAGAGATGGATTGGTAATTTTGTGCAAGAGAGGGAGAGCGGGTGGGGGGAGGAGTCAGTCAGCAGTCGTCACATCACCCTGCTTCCAAATGACCCTGCATTCTCTAAGCGGTGTAGTCGCCGTCTTGATCTGCTCGATGCCATCTTTGATGATTGAGGCGTTGTGCATGTTGGGGTGCAAAGAAGCACAAGCGAGAGTGGTCGCCATATAACCTTGGATGGGGATGAATTGTGTGCTCGGGGGAGTGTGTGTGTGTGTGTGTGTGTGTTGTGTTGTGTGTGTCTGTGTGTGTGTGTGAGAGAGAGAGAGAGATATATTGAGAGAAAACAAACCTAATGATATAAATGGGTATTCACAAAGAGATTGTGCGGGCCTTGAGGTGGGGCGGAGGCGGGTGAGGGTGTCAAAATGTGCAGCGTTGATGCATGTGTTGCATGCGACCGTCACGAGACAGACGAATCGAGAGAGATGTTTGTTGTGTTATGGATGCTCCTCTCTCTCTCTCTCACACACAAACACAAGTAAACTAGAAGACCGTTCTCTCATGTATACACAACGTATCGGCATATCTGTATATGTCTCACTCATGCATGATCATTTGCACATTCACACCTCTCTATATACGTATCCACCGCACACCGTCTCCACATTTCCTTCATACAACACACATATGGACACATACACACGTTCTCTCTCAGTCACACACACAAAATGAGTATTAAAAATATTAGGGCGCACCTAAAACGTCCAAATCCAAATAAACACGAACTGGAGCTAAATTCAAATATATGAAAATATTGCAGTGTCAAGAACTTTCCCAGGAAAAAAGGGTTGAGTAATATTAGAGGATTGTTTTCACACACACTAAAAGGTTTGGTGGATGTCCTTGGTAGCGACACGGTGGCCTTGCTCGTTCGATCGACCATGTGACCCATGATTCACGCAGCGCTTACTGCAGGATTCCGTATCATGGCTGTGGTACTAACTAATAAAAACGCTGCCTAAGTCTAATGTTTACGTGTACTAGTACGGTTTTCTTTTAAGTTTACATAAAACTAAAGTAAAAAACGCGCGTGTACTAGTATTTTAACTAATAAAAACGCTGTGGTACTAACCTTACATAAAACTAAAGTAAGCTCCCACACGCGCACTCATCAATATGCCGCCGCCGCCGTTGCGCATGCCGGCGCCCGCCTGCTCCGGCCAACAATTTCTCGCCCATCACCGCCATATCGCCGCCATCCCTGTGCCATGAAGCCGAAGGCTCGCCCGCTCACGTCGTCTGCAGTCCCTCCTCGCGATGCCGCCCCGCTGCCAAGCACGTGAGCAGCTGGTGGAGCCGTGTCTATGCACGCAGCGTACGAAGAGGAGGACGAGCGCGTGCTCAACCGCGCCACTAGGAGGAACTAAGCGTGTCATATGTCGTCTCCGCCAGCGGAGGAGGCGCACATGGTGGCTGTCATGGCGGAAGCCGATCAGCGCAAGCGTTGAGCCCATAAGCCCAGGTGCGGACGCGGAATCTACCTTCAAGACCTTGAATGCCACGTGGATCCTGCAATCTGATGGAGCAATTTGGGTCAGTCGACTCATGTGAGCCGTTTGATGCAACATGGATGGCTAGAAGGGCTTCTTCCACCTCTTCTGTCGTCTTCTTCCTTCGCTCTGTCGAACTTCTTTCACAAATTGACTGACCCAAATTATACTACTAGTACGAACATATTAAGTATAGTAGGAACATGAAGATCTGACGATGGTACCAAGCGCAAGAAGAACAGTAGTAAGACATAGTACTAGTACAATTATGCGTACTAAAGAGTTCAAATAACGAGAAAGAACATACTAAACATAGTTCTGCTGGGGCCTCGGCAACACACCCTTGAAAATAAACTAAGCAACTAGTCTGCTTGACACTGCGATAGAACCAACATGAGTGGCGGCATCGCCACCTACTCGGAGTCCGAGTCCACGTCCTCGACTTCGTCCTCGTCCATCTTCCTCTTCCTCGTCGCCGACACTTCTTTGCTTGAACCGGACACTGTGCTTTGCTTCTTCATCCAACCCTTGTATATATTTAAAGAAAGGTAGGCATCCATTGCTGCGTACAGGATGTGATCTTCATCTAATGTCTTCGACTCCCATGCATGATGAAACTCCCAATCATGGCTGCTGCCAGGGTCAGCATTGAAGGCTGAGAGGAGGACACCAGGCTTGCCTTCTCGAGATTGAAGGGCTGGCCTACAACGATACCTATCTGAAAGCACAACTGCTCCCTAGGTGGTTTTGGTAATTAATGACAACATATCTCTTGTTGGACTAACACTTTTATCTAGTATGTTTCAGATAAGTTCAACAATGGAGTGGCATGGACTAAAGGATGTGAGAACTCCTTCAAGATGCTAAGGACAAAGGATTGGCTCAAGCTTCAAGCTCAAGACTCTTCATTTTACATTTTAGCGATCCAAGATCACATTGAGTCTATAGGAAAAGCTGACACTATCAAGGAGGGATGAGGTGTTGCTTAATGAGCCTCTTGCTTCATGTGCTTAGTGATATGCTCCAATACCCTCAACTACTTTCCCACTTCCACACATATGTCCTAAACCTAAAGTCAAACTTCACTGATTCTTTCGATTCGCGCCACCGAGTTTGGATGTCTTAACCATCGCCACAAACCCTAGGCAAATCGGTCTCACCGATAGGGATCTCGGTCTCGTCGAGATGGGATTGTAATCTCTGTGTATGTCCATTATCAAAACGGTCTCACTGAGGTTGAGCAATCGGTACTACCGAGATTACAATGCAAACTCTTTGGTTAACTTATTATCAAAATCGGTCCTACCGAGTTTGATAATCGCTCAAACCGAGTTTGCCTGACCAACTCTCTGGAAAGCTTATTACCAAAATCGGTCCCACCGAGTTTGTGTAATCGGTCTTACCGAGATAACGTTATGCCCTAACCCTAACCGTACCGGTCCCACTGAGTTGCATTCCGGTCCACCGAAAACCCTAACGGTCACATTATTTGCTAAATCGGTCTGACCGAGTTTAACGATTCGGTCCCACCGAGTTTGGTAGATTGTGTATAGCAGTTAGATTTTTGTGTGGAGGCTATATATACCCCTCCACCTCCTCTTCATTCGTGGAGAGAGCCATCGGTGAACCTACACTTCCAGCATCCTATTTCTGAGAGAGAACTACCTACTCATGTGTTGAGGCCAAGATATTCCATTCCTACCATATGAATCTTGATCTCTAGACTTCCCCAAGTTGCTTTCCACTTGAACCCTCTTTCCACCAGATCCAAATCCTATGAGAGAGAGTTGAGTGTTGGGGAGACTAGCATTTGAAGCACAAGAGCAAGGAGTTCATCATCAACACACCATTTGTTACTTCTTGGAGAGTGGTGTCTCCTAGATTGGCTAGGTGTCACTTGGGAGCCTCCGACAAGATTGTGGAGTTGAACCAAGGAGTTTGTAAGGGCAAGGAGATCGCCTGCTTCGTGAAGTTCTACCGCTAGTGAGGCAAGTCCTTCGTGGGCGGCGGCCATGGTGGGATAGACAAGGTTGCTTTTTCGTGGACCCTTCGTGGGTGGAGCCCTCCATGGACTCGCATAGCCGTTACCCTTCGTGGGTTGAAGTCTCCACCAACGTGGAAATGCGATAGCACCACCCTATCGGAACCACGCCAAAAACATTCGTGTCTCTAATTGCGTTTGAATCCTCTAATCCCTTCCCTTTACATTCTTGCAAGTTGCATGCTTTATTTTCCGCTGCTCATATACTCTTTGCATGCTTGCTTGCTATATGTTGTGAATGTTAAACTTGTGCCTAAACTCCACTCAAACTTTAAAGAAACTTAATAACTGCAACTTTGGTACTTAGTGTCTAATCACCCCCCCTCTAGACACCTCTTCTCAAGGTCCTACAAGTGGTATTAGAGCTTTGGTCTCCATTGCCTTGGTTTAATCACCATTGGAGGAAGATGGATGAGTCTACTTTGGGGAGTCTTAGACATAGAGTGCCTATTCTTGATGGAGAGTATTTTCATGAGTGGAAAAATGAGATGCTTGTTATTTTCAATCAATATCATTTTAACAAGTACATTGCTAGCCCTTGTGCACCTCATGTTGATCCTATGCATCCTACCCTTGATGAAGCTATTGACATGACTAGAAATCTTAGAACAGTTAATCTTATCACTAGAGGCTTGCCTAGAAACTTGATTAGAATCTTGCCTACTTTTGAGTGTGCCTACACTATATGGAAATTTCTTGAGGAACGATTTCCAAATTATTCCATGAAAAATCTAGATGAGATTCTCTATAAGTCTATTGCCTTGAGTAAGATGAATACTAGTGATCCTATGTTTGGTGATCGTCTATTTGAGCTTACAACCTTATGCGTGCCAAAGGAAATGTTGGTATTATTAGTGACATTATTTCTGAAGCTATAAGAATTCATAGACAAGATTATTGTCAAACTCATTCTAATGAATTACCCTCTCTAGGATTTGATCCACCACATGACGATGTTGAACATGGATACTATGATGAGGATGATGATAGTGAATTCGATCTTGATGATGTAATGGGACATTGTGGTCTTATGGCAAATCTTCGGGGATATATGTCAGGAGGAAAGGAATGGGTTCTTGATAGTGGATGTACCGATGACATGACCGGAGATAAAGACAAGTTTCGTGAGCTTGCTGAAAATGATGGTCCTCGAAAGTTTGTCACTTTCGGTGACAACTCAAAGGGTAAGGTGGTTGGCCTCGGTAAGGTGGCCATCTCCCATCATAGCTCCATACAAAATGTCATGCTCGTTGAATCTCTTGGTTACAATTTACTTTCAGTATCTAGACTTGCTGATTTCGGTTTCAATGTTCTACTTACTGAAGTAGATTGCCAAGTGTTTCGTCGAGATAATCATAAAATGGTCTTTACCGGCATACATAGAGGTGATCTTTACATTGTTGATTTCACTAAAAAGGCTCAACCTAAAACTTGCTTCATTGCTAAATCCTCAAAAGGCTGGTTATGGCATGAGCGATTAGGTCATGTTGGTATGCGAAACCTTGACAAGCTTATTAAGGGGAATCGTATCCTTGGAGTTAATGATGTCATATTTGATAAGGATAGACTTTGCGATTGCTTGTCAAGAAGGTAAACAGGTTGGAGGAAGGCATCCCGTGAAGAACATCATGACCACGAAGAGGCCCCTCGAGCTACTTCACATGGATCTCTTTGGTCCCAACTCTTACAAGAGTCTCGGTGGAAGTTCTTTTGGTCTAGTTGTAGTTGATGATTTTTCCAGATTTACGTGGGTGTTCTTTCTCGATGATAAATCGCAGGTCCAAAAGATCTTCAAAAACTTTGCTAGGAAGGCCAAAAACCAATTTGAAGAGAAGATCAAGAAGGTTCACAGCAACAACGGAACGGAGTTCAAGAACGCAAATGTGGACACCTTTCTTGACGAAGAAGGGATTTCACACGAGTTCTCGGCTACGTACACACCTCAACAAAATGGAGTTGTTGAGAGGAAGAACCGGACGCTCATCGAAATGGCAAGAACGATGCTTGATGAGTACAAGGCGCCAAAGCACTTTTTGGGCGAAGCGCTTGAGACAGCTTGTCATGCAACAAATCGCTTGTATGTTCACAAGCTACTCGGCAAGACGGCATACAAGCTACTCACCGGAAACAAACCCCAAGTTGGATACTTTCGAGTATTCGGCTCAAAGTGCTACATTCTTGATAAGCATCATCGTTCTAAATTTGCTCCTAAGTCTCATGAAGGTTTCCTACTAGGTTATGGCTAAAACTCTCATACTTACCGTGTCTACAACAATTTCACCCGAAAGGTTGAAGAGGCGGTAGATGTGAAGTTGATGAATCTAACGGCTTGCAAGTAGAGCAATTGCCAATTGATGTAGGAGACAAAGATCCTTGAAGCAATCCAAGACTTGTCTATTGGCAAGGTCCGTCCAACGGAGGTGAAGGAGATTACCTCGTCAGGTCAAGTGGACGCTTCAACTTCACGACAAGGTGAACCAAGAGTTGATATGGAAGCATCCACAAGTGGGACACACCAAGATGAAGAAAACAAGGAAGTGCATCAAGATGAACGTCAACAACCTCCTTCTCCACCATGACAAGAGAACGCCAACTCCAACAATGAAGAAGGCCAAGAAGAAGAACAAGATGAAGAAGAAGTTCAACGAAGACCCAAGCAAAAGCTTTCCACGAGTTCGAGCAAGAATTGCTAAAGACCATCCCGTCGAGCAAATCTACAATGATATTCAAACCGGAGAATCACTCGCTCTAAAACTCGTTTAGCTAACTTTTGTGAAAACAATTCTTTCATCTCTAGCATTGAACCTATGAAGGTCGAAGAAGCATTGGAAGATCCGGATTGGATAAATGCTATGCATGAAGAGCTACACAACTTTGAGAGGAACCAAGTTTGGACATTGGTTGAGAAGCCCGACAACAACCACAACATCATCGGTACCAAATGGGTGTTTCGCAACAAGCAAGATGAAGATGGACAAGTAGTTACGCAACAAAGCACGCGTCTCGTCACCCAAGGCTACACACAAGTCGAAGGTATGGACTATGGTGAGACTTACGCCCCGTTGCTAGACTTGAGTCCATTAGCATCTTACTTGCCTATGCTAATCACCATGATATCACCTTGTACCAAATGGACATTAAAAGTGCTTTTCTAAATGGTGAAATAGAGGAGGAAGTTTATGTTAAACAACCTCCGGCTTTGTCAATCCTAAGAAACCCAATCATGTTTACAAACTTCACAAAGCTCTTTATGGACTTAAACAAGCTCCTAGAGCATGGTATAAATGCTTGACCAAGTTCCTTATTGACAAAGGCTTTGAAATTGGGAAAATTGATTCTACTCTTTTTACTAAAAGGGTTAATGGTTAACTCTTTGTGTGCCAAATTTATGTTGATGATATTATATTTGGTTCAACTAACCCTCATTTTAGTGAAAAGTTTGGGAAGCTAATGTCGGAGAAGTTTGAGATGTCTATGATGAGTGAACTCAAATTCTTTCTTGGTTTTGCAAATCAAGCAAACTAAGGAAGGTACTTTTGTTTCTCAAGCGAAGTACACCAAGGACTTATTCAAGAAGTTGAATATGCAAGAATGCAAAGGTATGACTACACCCATGCCTACTAGTGGACATCTTGACTTAACCAAAGATGGTGAACGGTTGATCAAAGGTTTATCGCTCTATGATTGGTTCATTGTTATATCTATGTGCTTCACGTCCCGATATTATGCTAAGTGTGTGCATGTGTGCGATATCAAGCTGCCCCTAAAGAATGTCATCTTAAGGCCGTGAAAAGGATAGTGAGATACTTAATCCATACACCAAATTTTGGCATTTGGTATCCTAAGAGGGCCTCTTTCGATCTTGTTGGCTATTCTGACTCGGACTATGCCGGAGACAAGGTTGATAGAAAGTCCACTTCGGGTACTTGTCAATTTCTTGGTAGATCTCTTGTGTCTTGGTCCTCCAAGAAACAAAACTCAGTATCCTTATCTACCGCTTGAAGCTGAATATATTGCATTTGGTTCATGTTGTGCTCAATTACTTTGGATGACCCAAACTCTTAAAGATTATGGGATATATGTGAGACATGTTCCATTGCTTTGTGATAATGAAAGTGCTATCAAAATTGGTCATAATCACATGCAACATTCTCGAACTAAGCATATTGAAGTTCTTCATCATTTCATTCGAGATCATGTTGCTAAGGGTGACATTGATCTTAAGCATGTTACCGAAAAGAAATTAGCGAATATATTCACTAAACCTCTTGATGAGAAAGTGTTTTGCAGGTTAAGAGGAGAATTGAACATCATTGATGCTTCAAGCGTGGATTAGAAACTCCATTGGATACATGCAAGACATGAGCTTATGACTAATGCTTGATATTTCTCTTAGGATGAAAAACTTATGTCTTGGATATATTTGTATCTTGCATGTTATCTAACCCATGTAGGTACTTGGTTGAATCAAACTCCATGAGATTGAAACCTACTCATATCTTGAGCAATCTCTACATCACCAAATCTCTACACAAGGTGGTTGAAGACAAGGAAGCACGAAACCATTCAAACATATCCTTTGACAAATTCTATGTTGAGTTTCATGATTGTAATTTTTGGATATACAAGTGCACTTCCTTGCAATAACTAACCCATGTAGGTAGATGGACTCAAATTCCAAGTGGTGCTCCAAATTCTTGATGAGCTGCATCAACCTTGAGCAACCAGCATAAGTTCAACTACATGGACAACACCACCAACCAAGGTATGTTATTCCATCTTAGAAGCTTTACTCCGAGTCATGAGTTAAAGCAACTCGACAAGATGTGAATACATCAATATGTAAACAAAATTGGCAACCCCATTTTTATCTTATTCGATGAGTATGGAATATGATCAAGTGATCTCACTTGACTCCTAAGTCAATATACTCTAACATAGGTGACTTTGTCGCCGACCATCTCTAGATGAAGTTCTCCTGTGTTCTTTTCTAAGTTTTTGCATTTGTGTTTCCCCTTTCAAAAAAAACTTCATCTAGATTTCTTTCTGTTTTCCCTACATTTTCTGCATCTAATTCCTTGCATATCTTTCAGTTAATTCCTTGCAAATCTTTGTGAGATCTTACTAGTCTAGTGAGCTGAGGTGACAAGTATTTTCTCTGCGATGAACTCGGTTACACTGATTTGTTATTTTCGGTCCTACCGAATCTTTTCGGTTCGAACGAATCATACCTCTCGGTGCCACTGATTTCATAACAGGAAAAACTCTTTGCCACATATTCTGTGTTTCTTGATCCAGCTCCACTCAATGAATCTTGTCCTCTACAAGCATCACATTTTATCATTGCTTTATGTTGTGACTCAAGGATCAAACCCATTCATCACAAATTCCAGAGGGAGAGAGAGATTACATCTTTATCAAGCCCTTCTTAGAAATTGATGTCAAAGGGGAGAGAGAGATCACATCAAAGCTTATCATTTAGAGAGAGAGATCACATTAGAGAAGGAGAGAGAGATCCTTGAGGAGAGAGAGATCTCGGGGAGAGAATACTAGTGGAAAGTATTTCTCAAGGATCCCAGATGCTTGGTGTTCAATAGGAGAGATGTCCACATGTCTTCTTGAGGGGAGAGACATGTTCATATGATCTGTTGTGCTAAATTTTGCATTAGCATACATTAGCTCTGAACTTTAGCTCTGATCATCATTCATATCTTTCAGCTCTGTTTTCCTTGAGCTCTAATTTTACATTCCCTATCTTCTCCCAGTATCCCATGTTAGATTCAGGGGAGCAAGACATCTAAGGAAAGAGATCATTTAAATTCATTGCATATCTTTACTCTTGGGGACATGTCTAATCCAATGTGGTACTCAGTACTCACTCTCTACATGTCATCCAGTCTTGGTATTCTTGTGGTTTCTTCTGTTTGCTCTGGCTAGTAGATGCATCTGTGTTATCTAACCTTGTTTACGCAGGTTCATTCCATCCTAAGCCAACTCAAGACCACAAGGTAAGTATATGCATCACAATCATGTGTATGAGGAATTCCTGGCGATGTACATCTTGTTTGCAAGAAGGACTCATGGGCATGAAGGTATTCTCTTTAATACGTTTTGCTCTGATGCATATAGCCAAGATACATGTAACACATTGCCTGCTCTATCATGGTTATGCAATCACATGCTTCTATATATCATATTCACATGATTTCATACATGTTGGGGGAGCCTATGCTTGTTACATGTCTTTCCAAAGCTTTACTTGCTATTCTTTATATCTTTATCTAAAGCTTTTATGTATGTTGCCATCAATTACCAAAAAGGGGGAGATTGAAAGCACAAGTGCTCCCTAGGTGGTTTTGGTAATTAATGACAACATATCTCTTGTTGGACTAACACTTTTATCTAGTATGTTTCAGATAAGTTCAACAATGGAGTGGCATGGACTAAAGGATGTGGGAACTCCTTCAAGATGCTAAGGACAAAGGATTGGCTCAAGCTTCAAGATCAAGACTCTTCATTTTACATTTTAGTGATCCAAGATCACATTGAGTCTATAGGAAAAGCCGATACTATTAAAGAGGGATGAGGTGTTGCTTAATGAGCCTCTTGCTTCATGTGCTTAGTGATATGCTCCAATACCCTCAACTACTTTCTCACTTCCACACATATGTCCTAAACCTAAAGTCAAACTCGGCCCCACTGATTCTTTCGATCCGGCGCCACCGAGTTTGGATGTCTTAGCCACTGCCACAAACCCTAGGCAAATCGGTCTCACCGGTAGGGCTCTCGGTCTCACCGAGATGGGATTGTAATCTCTCTATGTATGTCCATTATCAAAATCGGTCTGACCGAGTTTGAACAATCGGTACTACCGAGATTACAATGCAAACTCTCTGGTTAACTTATTATCAAAATCGGTCCCACCGAGTTTGATAATCGCTCAAACCGAGTTTGCCTGACCAACTCTCTGGAAAGCTTATTACCAAAATCGGTCCCACCGAGTTTGTGTAATCGGTCTTACCGAGATTACGTTATGCCCTAACCCTAACCGAATCGGTCCCACCGAGTTGCATTCGGTCCCACGAAAACCCTAACGGTCACATTATTTGCTAAATCGGTGCGGCCGAGTTTAACGATTCGGTCCCACCGAGTTTGGTAGATTGTGTGTAGCAGTTAGATTTTGTGTGGAGGCTATATATACCCTCCACCTCCTCTTCATTCGTGGAGAGAGCCATCGATGAACCTACACTTCCAGCATCCTATTTCTAAGAGAGAACTACCTACTCATGTGTTGAGCCCAAGATATTCCATTCCTACCATATGAATCTTGATCTCTAGCCTTCCCCAGGTTGCTTTCCACTTGAACCCTCTTTCCACCAGATCCAAATCCTATGAGAGAGAGTTGAGTGTTGGGGAGACTATCATTTGAAGCACAAGAGCAAGGAGTTCATCATCAACACACCATGTGTTACTTCTTGGAGAGTGGTGTCTCCTAGATTGGCTAGGTGTCACTTGGGAGCCTCAGACAAGATTGTGGAGTTGAACCACGGAGATTGTACGGGCAAGGAGATCGCCTACTTCGTGAAGATCTACCGCTAGTGAGGCAAGTCCTTGGGTGGGCGGCCATGGTGGGATAGACAAGGTTGCTTCTTCGTGGACCCTTCGTGGGTGGAGCCCTCCGTGGACTCGTGCAACCGTTACCCTTCGTGGGTTGAAGTCTCCACCAACGTGGAAGTACGATAGCACCACCTATCGGAACCATGCCAAAAACATCCGTGTCTCCAATTGCGTTTGAATCCTCTAATCCCTTCCCTTTACATTCTTGCAAGTTGCATGCTTTATTTTCCGCTGCTCATATACTCTTTGCATGCTTGCTTGCTATATGTTGTGAATGTTAAACTTGTGCCTAAACTCCACTCAAACTTTAAAGAAACTTAAAAGCTGCAACTTTGGTACTTAGTGTCTAATCACCCCCCTCTAGACACCTCTTCTCAAGGTCCTACACTATCCGGCCTTGAGACATCCCGGTCGTTCTTAAAGCCTACAATAACGAATTTCACTCTTTTGTCCTTGAGGAAGTTCTTAAAATCCACGGCACTCAACGTCGGCATGGCATATGTGGTAGACCAAGAAAAGCGTTATGTCGCAAACCTGGATCACGTCGGGATTCTTCCTCTCTTAGTCCTTTTGATCTTTCTCTCGTCACAGGAATGTGGTGTACTCAACATCTAGCCCAGTGACCCACTCATCTGTTGAACTGTTGAACATGCGTAGGAAGCGAGCAAGCCATGCTTTCACCGTCGCGGATCCACGTGTGTAGATGACGATGAACTGATCGCCGGTGATGGCTCTAACACGGTACTCGTGTGCGACCATGCAGATTTGGGAGGCCATGGATTTTGGAGGAGGGTTAGGAAAAGTTGAACTATTGTACCCATAAAAGCTGGGAGTGAACTAATGTGAAAGGGCCGGGAGACGGTAGGAGCGAACTGTTGTAAGGTAGTAGAAGATGGGGACGAGTAGGGCGTCTGAGCGGCATGGGGTTCTTGGCTTGCCGGTGGATAAACGGGGCAAGCCCCAAAGAGTTCTCGAGAACTATGCGGGACCCACTAGATGTCATGTCTACTAGACCCATATCGTAGGCTGACGGTATAGCTTCACTGTTCAAGCCTGCGATGCCAAGCGTGGATGTAACTTCACTTAATTCCGTCAACCGTGCGCCTCCCACAACCTTCGCCTCCCTCGCGCGGTCGGGTCCTTTGAGACTTCGACCGGCTATAAATGAGCAATTTTTTGTGCCTATTCCGCATGCATGATACTCCCTCTGGTCCTTTTACTCCGTCAACCGTTTGCAAAGTGTTTGACCAAATTTATACTTTTTTAACACCACCTTATATTAATTAACCAGCCACACCGGTACACTCATTCGATACAATATTCACCACACAGTGATGCGTTATTTACAAGAATACCATCTAATCTATTGTCAAAGCTATACTTAGCGATTAAGTGTGCCACCTTATTGGCGAGCAGCTAATCTTTGACATTGAAGATTGTTGATCAACTTCGAGATGCTCAACACTTTCATCTTCAGGTCAAGCATAGCACACATGTCATAGTCCCCCGATGCAAGAGACGCTACCACAAAAGCGCAATTAGTCTCTAAAATTACAGGATTATGAAGAGAAATACCTATGTAGAGACCGGCAATGCAAGCCCTAAGCTCCGCTTCCTCCATGCTTTGACAGGCATCAATGAAATCCCACGACCAAATTTATACTAAAAATATCAATATCGACAATACTGATTATAATGAGTATAAGAACTACATTTTATAATGAGTGTAAAAATATTGATTTGACATTGTGAATGTTGATACATTTTCTATAAGTCTGGTGAAAGTAGAGGTACATTGACTTGAATGAAACTTAAATGCACAATGCAGACTAGTTCCTCCGCCCGGTCGTGCCATGTCCTATCTTGTCATCACAACAAGGTTAGCTATTAGAGTACCACTACCTCCCTTCTAGTTTAGAGCAAGTACAATAGAGCTGAGTCAGCAAGCTATAAGAAATAAACTAGTATATTTCTGCTTAGTTGGAGGAAAGAGAAGAGGAGAGAGAAGGTAAGCGGGCTCTTCGTGAAGAGCCAGCTCTATACGATGCTCCTAGGCACTTTGTGAGAATGAAATGTGGGCCACATAATAAAAAAGTAGTACACTTTTTTCATCTACTATTGTACATATTGACTATAAGATGGGCTGTAGATGACATGGCAGCTTATAGCCAGCGGTAGCTATACTATTACCCATGCTCTTAAAGGGCTCGATTCAAAAATTTCACCTACTCTTAGCAAGATAGTAGAGGCGGTGGAATAGTTTTTGAAGTCTGCATAAGTACTCAATTAGTGTTGTCGTTCTTCTCACAAAAATGTGTTTACCAATGCATGCATGAACACTAGTTACACTAACCCCCCCTCTCTTCTTTAATTCTTTGCCACATCAGCATGTTTGCTACTATTCCCGTGTGCATGATACCAGCTAAGATACCACCATTATGGCCGGCCTTAATCATCGCATGCAATAATTTAGTGCACCTTGAAATATGAACATGTGTGGGGCGTATATGTTTTAATGACTTGAGACTATACCTAGCCCGGCATGCAAGATGACTTATTATGCACCGTTCCCCATACCTGCAGGAAGCCCATTCGTCTCCAAATCTTTTCCTCTCCATGTGTGGAAACAATATGCCTGCCAAACTCTCCTTCTCCCTCCGGCGGTCTTACCACTCCACCCGTGTGAAAAAATCTGCATGCACGACTCTCCTCCCCCCACGCTCGTCCAATCCGTTGTGACCAGCAATATTTCCACCCCTTTGCTCCCCCGTAATTTACTCCAACAAATGTGCCCACGTAGCTGTTACTTAACTGCAGGTGCATTGGATCACTGACATATGGGCCCAACAGGTGTTCGGCCCACATGTCGATGGCCATAGCTGAACCTGCGATTAAGTCGATGCAACTTCGATCCATATCTTACGTAGGTCTGCCATTGCTCGCTATAAATACTGCGCCTCCGATGACATCGCTATCTCCCCCCCCCTCACGTTCACGTTCATTGCTATCTCCTCCCCCTCCCTCTCACATCGACCACCATGGCATCGCCCCTCCCAAGCCCTAGGAGCCCCTCGCTGCACCGCGCGGACGGTCACGTGTCGCCATTCCATTCCTCGCCGCCACTAGTCGAGGAGGACGCGTTGGTGTTCCGCTTCACGCCCGCTTCTGCGACGCGTCGCCGTTCCGTTCCTCGCTGCCACTAGTCGAGGAGGACGCGTCGGCGTTCCGCTCCTCACCGCGACACGTCGCTGTTCCTTTCCTCGCCGCCACTAGTCGAGGAGGATGCGTCGGTGTTCCGCTCCTCGCCGCGATGTGACGTGTCTCCGTTGCGTTCCTCGCCGCCACTAGTCGAGGAGGGCGGCGTCGGTGTTCCGCTCCCTCGCCCGCGGCAGCGTCGAGGTGGGCCAGCGTCGGCGTTCCCAATCTCGCCCGGCCGCAGCGTCGGAGGGACGCGTTGGCTCCCCTTCTGAGGACAACGCCGCGCCGCCCGAGCCCCCCAGCCTTGAGGAGCTTTGGAAAGAAATGGATGTCGCCTTGTGGGAGGCTTTGCCTCGACAAAGCGCGCCAAAATAGAGGCGGAGAAGATGGCCGAGGAAGAGAAGCGCACCATGGAACAAGCTGCACAGGAGGCATATGTCGCGTCCAGAGAGATTCGAGCAATTGGCTCTTTAGCGGAAGGCTCGTGCAAGGGCTGTGAGGGTGGCGAAGGGCGCCGTGCGGCGCCCTGCGTGCGGTCGGGCCCCAAGCGCCTCATCTACGCTTGGCGATGCGTGGACGGTGCATGCTTCAGCGAGGCGGAGTACTGTTGGCGCCGGATCACCACACGGTGAGATCGCGCTGCCCGCCCGGCAAGCCGCCAATCAGCACCTCGCGAGTTGCGAGGCTGAGGAAGAAGCGTTGTGTTGGTCTTGTTGGGAAGCGGCGCGCACCAGGGCACTCATGGCGCCCATAGCGCTCCTCTGGCGTCGTGGCTTTTAGGAGGAGTATAATATTTGTTTCGTAAAGCGATCTCATTAGTTTTGGGGCGCAAATGATAAATCGAGCGTTCAGGAATTTTAGCGTCCTTAATTAAGTATGTAAAAGGGAAAGCTTGGAAACCTTGTGTATTCATACGCATTTTGCAAATGCGTGCATATAGCACAAACTTTACTATATACTATCGCACTACACGTC
This sequence comes from Aegilops bicornis, assembly GCA_021605145.1. NCBI lineage: Eukaryota > Viridiplantae > Streptophyta > Magnoliopsida > Poales > Poaceae > Aegilops > Aegilops bicornis. Next base: position 523,564,014 of record CM038669.1, read on the forward strand.
TCTCTCGATATATGCTTGCAGACTGTGCTACTCCCTCCGTCCAGGTCAATAAGTCATATTTGGTTGTGCACCGTGACCAAGGAGGGAAGACTTGTACACCTAGACGGAGGGAGTACTACTATTACTTATGTACGTGCAAATGCACATTTTAACATTACGATGCGGTTTTTGTAAAAGTAGAAAAACAGCACTATTCAAGCTTGTGAAACGATTCAATGCAAAACAAATGCAAAAATGCTCGTTTGATTGTTCACTTTTAGCTTCCTTCTCTGTCGTTATTTCTCTGTCGTACTTTGTACGGAGTATCTCACTGGTTGGAAAGGCATCCAAATTCCCAAACCGCCTTCTACACCCTGTATCGAATTTTTTTGCCTAACAAGTTGTGTCGTGCAATTGGAATTCCAACTTGAGTACTACTACTAGTAGGAGTACCAGGGGCCAGTTATTTTAGGCTTCTAGATTAGTAATCCCATAACTACTATTACCTCCGTCCTATTTTATTGGTCCCCATTGTAATCTGTGTCAAATTTTGATCATAAATTTAACTAATGAAATGTTAGTGCATGTCACATGCACTACTCCATCCGTCTAGGTGAGTAAGTCATCTTAGGCTGTGCACCGTGACCAAGGAGGAGGAGAAAAGCGAAAGCGTTAATGTTTATTTGCTAATTAATAGTATTGCATGCAATGAACTAACCACTACATGTCGTGTTTGATATCTCAAGTCATTAAAGCATGCACACTCTTTATCTCTTATTGGTTGATATGTCAAGAAACAAGAAAGCGAGGTAGAAGTTAATGCACAGCGCCTAAGTGTTTTGGGATTATTTGGTTTTCGTAAGATGACTTACACACCTAGACGGAGGGAGTAACATTTTATCGATTAAATCTTTGGTCAAAATTTAGCACAAATTACAATGGTGAGGAATAAACCAGAATGAGTAGTAGTTTAGAAGCCCAAATAAATGAGTGAGGCGCCTTCTAGTTACTCTCCACTGTGACTAGTCTTGTGGGAAAAGCTGGGGAAGCCGCCAAAAGAACTGGCCCTAGGAGTAGTAGCTCGGGATCGAGTGTGCGAGATGAACCAGAGAAAGTAAATGCAGAGAGATGAAATGCAAAAAAGACGGAGGGATGTGATGGTTGCTTGTCCGTTTATTTTACCAGGCCACTTATTACTGGGAGTGGTTGGGTTTTGTGATATGACCGCTTTACTGCTGCGCCACAAGCGGGGTGAGAGGTGAGACTCCCGTGCAGCGCCGCCCTCTACACTTGTACTACATCGGTCGTGGTTTATTAGTCCCCCATTGAATTTGGTGAAGATTTAAGCGACAAAATGTTAGTGCATGTCAACAAAAACTATATCGTTGGATTCGTATTTCAACATAGTTTTGAATGATATAATTTTAGGTGACATGCATCAGTATTTATCGTACTATATATAATGCTAGTTCAATTTTTGGCCGTACTAATCTATATTAGTAAGGTGCCCGTGCGTTGCACCGAAGAGTGAAATGCATTGATCGGGGAGTTGTTTATTTTGACAAAGGATGTGGGGGTCATCTCATGTGTAACGGGTATCGATAGGTTTCTTCGGATATTATCTCATCTCGAGAGCTCACAAACATCCGGGTGAAATAGATAAAAAGGTATCTTTTGCAAACAAAAGCGTTCAACTATTCAACCTGCATCCAAAACTTGTGAAGAAATAACACTTATTGTGCTTTGCAAGAAATGAACTTTCAAAATTATTTTTTGAGTATCCATTGTTATACATGTTGGCTACCGATGACATGGCACTTTCTTATAGTCAACAGTTGGCTATACTATTAAGTAATATTAACCATGCCCTTATACACCTAGGCGGAGGGATTAAATCAGGATGACTTGCAAGGGGGCAGAGGAGATGTAAGAAATGGTTCATCGTAAGTCTTTCACCAGTACTGTAGTAAAAATTCATACATGGAAGATTCTAGAATAAACCATAAACGGATACACTTTTATTCATGCGTGATACTCCAATAGAGCAAGATCCTGCATGGAAATCTCCACATGCTTAGACAGCGGATTACATTGAGCGAAGACTAATGATCAACATTTAACTTGATAATGCGTAATTTTTTTTAGAAGAACAGGGAGGCTCCTCCCCGGTTCCATTATCAAATGAAACCCAAAGTGTCTTACGTCAGCTCACTAAGAGGAGCAGTTCAAAGGAAGGATTGTGGCGAAAGCCACTCAAGTTTAACGACAAGCTTACAGAATCAAAAGCGGCAAGGACATGGGCCATAAGCGCCCACACACACACACTACATGTTTTCTAAGTGCACTTGATAATGTGTATGTCCAGGTGAACCTCCTTGGAGTCCCCGTGCACCACGTCGGCGGGTAAAGGATAGAACAGATGCCATGGGTTTTCCAAGTCCACATTGGCGGGATAGTCCCAGCTCCCCAAAGTCCAAGTCCGTTCGATGAGGCCGGTGTCACTGCCCACGCGACCCGGAGGGGTAGTAACACTGACCACGCACCCGTACATCTGCCTCGTGTCGATTGTCGTGTCGGCCGCATCGCCCGACGCACATTAAAAGAGGCAGGTGGCGGCCTGTGCGGGCCTCGCCGGTGCCCACGATCAAGAGGAAGACGCTGCCGTCCTCCTCCGAGACTAGCAGGCGGCGGTGATCCTCCAGCGACTCCGGCATGGTGAACCGGTAGCACGTCTCGTACTTGATGTTCTCCGCCAAGGGCCAGCAGTGACGGCTGCACGCATCCGTGAGGTGATGCACCATGTCCGCCGGCGAGCCACAAAACGGCATCGGGCACTCATATCAGTGGACGAAGGGCTCCTTGGAGGCATCGACCAGGCCGTCCATGAAACGGGAGGGGCTGTAGCGGACGTTGCGCCAGTTGAATATATGAGCAAGTTACTACGAGATTTAATCCGAATAAGCACAAAATAAATTATGATGGCTATAACAGAGATGAAACTAATCATGTGGACTAGCATAGTAGTAGGATACAGAGTAGAAACATGAATTCTACCACGATTTCAAACAGGAAGGACAGAAACACATACGGTGCAACGGGAGCAGCACTATTAGTGTTGAGGTTGTCGCCCATGTTGTTGAAGAAGAGGTTGCCGAGGTCGGGGAAGAAGTCGTCATCGGTGAAGTCGTGGCTGCCAGCAGTCGCGAGAGTGCGCTCCCCAGATTTCAACAGCGCCCTTGAATGGAGCGGGAGGGAGTGGTTGTAGGGGCGTTCTGGCCGCCCGAATGGAGCGCAGGAGTAGCACACAAAGCGATAGATGGTGTCCTTACTAGTACTCCCTAGTCTCTATCTATCTATATCTATATATATCTACTCTTATAGAAAACTGAGTTGGTGATGATGGTATGCCTGCCATATTGTTATATAGATCGTCCGATCTATATCTGGCGGACAGAAAGCCAACTATGACAATTTTACAAAAGATACCCGCACCTCTCTCCACATTTACAGATAAGGCCTTGCCTCGTTCATCCTTATCTCCCACAACCTCGTGCTCCTCCCTATGTCTCTATCTCTACTACTCTTCTTTGTTTTTTATAACAAATCAAATAGTGTTGCGCCATCCGCTGCACGCCCGGCTGAACACGCCTCCTCGCCTCCATCATTACCAACTGAGTCTTTTATAGGAGTAGGGGTAGAGAAAAAACTGAGTTGGTGATGATGGTGTGTCGTGCAATGCACGGGCATCTTGCTATTTTTTTGCATATAAGTCCAAACACCACGTAGACACGGTCTTTGAGCATGGTTCGTAGTCGTTCCACGCTCAGGCATTGAAGTTTGTAACTATTTTAGATTAGAATATACTACTACTCCTCTGGTGCTAGTAGTAGAGCAGAGTCCTACTCTACTACTCTACTCTAGCAAGCTAGGGCATAGTACTGTAGTAGGTACTGTAGGGAGTACCACGATCTTGTGATCACTCAAGCAAGTTGTGCAGCATCGATATGACCCTATGCTTCTTTGGTATGTGTCTCGTAAGTCAAGTGGCATGCTGTAGTCATCATCACCTGTCCACTTCCGCAGCACATATTAAGCTTCTCCATCTTTGTCCGCACATAATCTCGTCCAAGCTTCCATCCCCGCTAAGGCGCCTCCCCCCCTCGTCCGGAACCCAAGCACTAACAATGGCAAAACCGAGCAGCGTCCGCCGAAAGAGTGGCTGGAATTCGCTCCCCACAGAGGTAATCAAGCTCATTGTTTCGTGTGTGGACAATCTCAGTACCATGCCACTCGCCGCGTGCTCCTCGGGGTTGTACCATTTACTCAAAGCCCTCAGGATGGAGCTTTTTAAGCTAGCTCCTTGCTTGCTGATGCTGCCTGATCTTCAGAAACGGCGTGTCACGCAGCATAACGATCGTAGGGTGGCGAGCATCAACCCCCTTCACTGCGATCCGATCCCCGTCAGCCTCAGCTACATTAACGGTATGTCTTTGGGTCGGCATGAACACGTCTTGGATGGTGCTCGTCGGACGGTCGCGGTAGCTGGATGCTCGTGGAGGTCTACACCGGCGATTGATCCCCTTCCTTCGATTAACACTGCACTTTGCTTTGGCACATGACCCGTAATACTCGGAATCTTAAAGTAGCCAACATGATACCAAGTTTGATTTTCTCAAGGTTGTAATCTGCCAAGTGCCCACAAGATCTGCGAATTATAAAGACTTCAGGCTAATTGCGTTCTTCAACCGTGGTCTCGCCTATCTGACAGGTCACTGAGGTAAGTGGATAAATCTGCACGTCCATCGCAGGATCATACATCCTCCATGGTTCTCTGATGCCATTGAACACAAGGGCTTCATTTACGCTGTCGACTCCTTCTATGGCTGGACGTATTGCTGACCTACTCCAGTCATCGCTACAAACGGCTGTTACAGCAGAATGTTACTTTCCTTTGATATCATGATGGCTTGCTTATATTACTGTCAACATTTACGGAAAAAATATTCATGCTCATAACATGCTGTTCTTAAGATTGACTAAATCAAGAGCCCTTTTTTTATTTGACTCCAACTTGATATGATGTTGTAGGCCGCCTGGTGTCCCTACCCTTCCTATTCCCAGAACCTTTCAAAGAAAAGCGACATGGCAGTTGCAGGTGGTTCCTGGCTCGATCAGACGACGGCAAAAGATTAATGATCGTTCGCACATACCGGACGTGTTGTTTCGCGGAATACAATCACAGTCACTGCAAGGTCTTTGAGCAGGATCCCAGCTTCTCTGGGCCTTGAGGAATTTTTGACTGGAGGCTGGTAAGTAGCCTTGGTGCACGCTCTCTGTTTGTCGGACTGAATTATCCGATTAACCAGGAGATAACCGACGGCAAGGATCATGATGGCAGCGCGGTTTCGTTCATCAGGCAAAATTGTGTGTACACAACGTACCATGTGTCTCTGCATGCACCATACCACGATATGTGCCATACGCTCTGCAGCCCAAAGTAGGAGAGAGGGTCGCAAGTATCGGACTTCGACCTCTTTGGTGGAGTTTCCCGTTAGGCACCCATCTGGTTCAAGCCGTCGGCCAATCTCCACGACAATAAATAGTAACGTCTAAGCGAGCCAGTTAGTTAGATGCGTACACTTGGTGTAGTAGGATCTTTATTTAGATTGATGCATACACTTGTTCTTTTTGGTAGCCCTTTTGTAATGATGGCTGATGTTTGGTTTGAAGAGAGAGCTGTGTCTTCACTCTTACGGCACGCTTCTTTATACATTGCACCCCAGCCCTGGTTCTTCTTCTTGCTGTTTTCAATGTACAATCAGTAGTATATTTAAATGCATTGGTTGAATAAATGTGTTGTTAGAATGACAAACACAATGTTTTGGAAGTCGTTGCAGTTCGATCCTTTAGTGCCCGTGCACGTAGCTCATACTATTTTTAAATGCGGAACACATTTTCCACTTGTTGATAAGATGCAGCCCACTGATGAAGGCCCAATAGAGAAGCCCATAATTAACTGGAAGGGAGGCTCTCACATGAATCCGGCCCAGGTACATGCTCATGGTCCCCTAAACATAAGTAAATAAATAAATAAAGCTAAATGATCATGCACCAGTTCTTTGGGAAAATAGGTAGCCCAGTATTTCTTTTTGAATAATAACCAAGCTAGGCCTATTTGTTTTCTCCGAATTACTGGGCTGCAAATCTTTCAAGACGAGGAGGGATGCATTCCGTCCTGGCCAAAGAGTATGGCCAATGTGTGTTAAAAGTAATATCAGAAGGGGTTGAAAATTCCAAAAAAATTATAGCAAATGGGATATTAGTTTTTTTTGTTTTTGTTCTTCACTAATATCTTATACGTATTTCATTGGATTTTACATGGCATAGTACTAATTTATTTTTAAATAATGGCTATTAATTTTTGGTTTAAGAATATCTCGTTCCCCAGAAAAAATTTGCGAATTTTCAAAATTTCCCACATATTTAGTTAATTTTTTGACACTGGTACTGACCAGAAAATGGCCAGCAATTCTAAAAATGGAAAATGGGCTGCAATAAATTCCATATGAATTAGAAAATGAGTAAAAATTTATAAAAATAATAGCAAATGGTTGGCTTGTTTACGCAAGGCTTTATCAGTGAACACACGATTCTAGCAGCAGTGACTGTTGGATGTCCATACAACGGCCGACGTGCTTCTTCAATCTCTGAACTTCCTGCTCCAGCCGCCTAAACTAGCGCCGGCCGGACTGCTTGCTCCCTCCTCTTGTGGCCCGCTATGATGCCGCGCAGGCATCCCCAGCCCACCCTACTCCCTCCGCTGGCCTAACCGCACGCAATCAACTGCCTCCTTATTACGCGAAAAAAATGATTCCTCCCACTGACATCTGGGGCGCACCGGTTGGGAGGCTGACACAGGCCTACTATGTTGTGGCGTGTCACGGGGCTTGTCAACTTAGTCAACAAACAATTCTAGCAGCAGTAACCGTTGGATTTGAATCGAACGGTCCTGCTGCTTCTTCAATCGCTGCTCTTCTTGCACCAGCCGCCCAAACCAGCGCCGGGGAGACCGCCTGCTCCTGCCTCCAGTGGCCGCCTATGCTGCCGTTGAGGCCTCATCGCCCCCTACTACTCCCACCGCTAGCCAGGCCCTGCGGCGACGGCAGCCTCACACCACAGCTGAATCAGTGAACCCTCATACTCCTCTCCGCGTGGGCATCCACTGTCGCGTCTTCCCCGGCTCTGCGTCGTCCCCTTCCTAGGCCTCGCCATCGTCCACCGCCTTGGTGCTCTCGGCGCTGCGTGGTCAATGTGGTCAACGACCGACTTCCATCGGAAGAGTACTGTATGTGGAGAGGCTGACAGCTGGGTCCACGGCCACAACTCAGTTTTTTGTGATTTGCCAAGTAAGTCGCTTTGTCAGGCCTGTTGGGCTGCAAATCTTTCCAGACGAGGAAAGCTTTCATTCGGCTGGCCGAGAAAATGGCTCATCAGTAATGAGAAATGGGCTGTACATTTTTTAAACACATCAAACCGGCAATTAGTTTCAAATATCTTTTTTTTCATTTTGAGATTTTAAATTACATTAATTTTTATGCGTGGAGAATTTGTTGGATTTTATATTGATATACATTTATTTTTAAAATTAGTTTGAATGTGAGTCAAAATTTCGGGATTAAAAACAGTTCGGACCGCACCAAATTATGCAAAATTTCGTATAATTGTTTAACCGTGGCCACAATATGGGATGTAATGCTAACAAAAATAATATGGGCTCCAAAAAAACCTTAAGAATTAGCAAATGGGCTGTAAATTATTAGAAATAATGGCAGATGGGATGTATGATGTTTTCCATAGATTTGAGGCTTTCCTTAAAAAGGTTGACTCACTAGCGGATTGTTGGATGGCCATCCAACGGCCGTCGTCTTCTTCAATCTCTGCTCTTCCTGCTCTAGCCGCTCAAACAAGCGCCCGACGGACTGCACTGCTCCCTCGTCCTCATGGCCGGGTCTTTGCCAGCATGAGCCTCACCGCCCCACCGTTCTCCCATCGCTGGCCTAGCCATCCCTCTACTCACCCACACCTGCTGTTATTCTCCGGCGACGGCAGACGAACCAGTACCCTCATACAGTCGTACTCCCCTCCGCGTGGAAAACAACTGCCAAGTCTTCCCTGCATCCGTGTCGTCCCCTTCCTAGGCCTCGTCGTCGTCCATCGCCGTGGTGCTCTCGGCGCGGCGTGGTCAATGTGGTCAACGACCGACTTCCATCGGAAGAAATCTTGTGCGTGGAAGCGGCTGACAGCTGGGTCCACGGCCGCAGCAAGGAAGTGCCTCCTTATTACGCGCAAAATAATTATTCCTCCACCTGACAGCGGGGACCCACCGGACGGGCCACCGTATTTCGCAAAAAAAATGTTTCCCCCTGACTGCTGGGACCCACCAGCTACACCATCGCACGCAAGGAAGTGCGACCGGGCAAAAAAAACAAAACGATTCGCCCCCCTGACTGCTGGGACCCACCAGCTACATCTTCGCACGCAAGGAAGTGCGTCCGGGCAAAAACGATTAAGCCCCACATTGCTGGGACCCACCAACTACATCTTCGCAGGAAAGGAAGTGCCTGACAGTCGGGACCCACCTGGTCGAAGCGTACGTAGCGTTGTCATTCTGGTCGTGAACGTGTACGTACATACTGAGCGTTGTCAATCGCTCGAGTTCAGTTAGAGCCAACGCCTCGCACACACACGCGTACGTGTACGAGAGAAACGCGCATCGCTCGGCCCCCGACCTCCCACCGTAATCAGGAACTCCTTGAAATTTTCCTCCCCCTCGCTTCTACCACGGTTTATTCCGTCATGGACGGCCCAAAGAATGTCATGCAGCTGCGTCTCCGGCCCGCCCAGGACGAAAAGCCCATTTTATTGTCATAGAAGTAGGAGCCCACCACATCTATGATGATACCGGGTTTTGTCACAATTATCGTCATAGAAGTGTCATATGTATGACAGAAAAAATTCGTTCGGCCCAAAATGTCACAGATGTGTCTTTTTTCTGTAGTGTGAGCTGCTGCTTTTTACTCCGGTCCTTCCCGCATTCTCTGTCATAAATACTTACCTTGCTATCTCATAGCAGGAGCTGCGAAAAGCTGTGAGGGAGGTCCACAGCCCGCCTCCACAACCAAGGGACCCTGACCGGACCCTCGACCTCGGACTCGAAGAGGATCCGGACATATTTGTGGAGCTGATTGACAGGACGTTCTATCAATTGAGCTGCGATGAAGCCATGGTGGCCAGTATAGCCAATTATCCTGGACTACTCCCTGCATCGCATGTAAGTAAAACCAGAGTCCCAACTTCCGAAAAGGATCCCTTTTTATGCACTCGGGACGCCATGCCAAACCGAAGTGACTCACCTACAAGGGGCACCGAAGCCGGGTAGGCTTAAAAGGAAGGTGATCAGGACTAAGATGCCGCCGCAGAGGTATAAAACAGAACCCCGCTCCATGGTTGTCGTCTTTTAAAATATAATGACACCCATGTTTCCTAGTAGGAAAAACGCTCGCCGGACTATACCCGGAAGAAGTTGCAGTCACGCCTTCACCGGTCGGGCTCGAGGCGGACATAAAGGAGGACGCTAACATGGGGCCAACGCCGAGGTACCTCCCTACAGAGGATGCGGATAGGCTATCCGCTACAAATTTCAAAGTGGAAAGCGCCATGTATCACAGGCGTCGCCGGGCTGTACTCCGTGACGCTTGTTTTTTCCAAGAGGCATTCGATGCCTTCAACTCGAGATCTGGCGTACATTCGAGCTGCTCAAAATGGTCTTGCCAGAGCCACGGACCAGTATGTGAAGGATATACGGGTAAGGAAGTCTAATAATTATGTATATCAGTAGCCCCTGAGACTTGAAACTGTTGACACAACTGATTTAAGGATCATTATTTGTGCAGGTTCTTACGGAGAAGAATACCCAATTGCCTCAAGAGCTGGAAGAATGCAAAGCCCAGCTATGGGCCACAGTTGCCGCAATGAAGGAGTCCGAGCAGGCCCTCTCTGGTAACACTTGTCTCTATAAAAAAGAATGACATGTGCCGTTTAGTATGCGGAATGCATGCAAATCTAACAATAGATTCTGTAGATGATCCCGGGGTTAATCCGGATGTAGTGCAAGGGGATGAGCAACATGCTCAACGACAGTTAAAGGCTGGCGAGCGCGTGCTGAAGAAGGTTAGGAAGGAGAAAAACGGTCTCCAAGATGCCAATATCCGACTGAATGTTGAACTGAAAGGTGTTTGGGCCCAACTTGCTGACTCCGTAAAGGAGAATAAGAGGTTTCGACGTGGCATTTTTAGTAAGTGCTCGAACGAACTTTTTATTCAGTTCAGCATAGAAACCGGCTAACAGAGTTATGTCTGTAGGTATGCTGACGGGTCGTCCCGGAGAGGAAATGCCCGGTCTGCAGTGATCTTCTGCGAGCTCTCACAACTGCACGAATAAGTTCGGCAGGTGATGCAGGGCATTGCCCAAGCCTTGTGGTCATCCGCCTCCCCGCTAGGAGTCCTGGGGGAGCTTACAGAGATGCTCAAGGGAGCGCGGCGGCGCTTCCTATTATGGAAGATATCAGCCTGTCGGCAAGGTGCGAGGGAAGCCTGGGCCATGGTGAAGACGCGATATACCAAGGCTGACCCGAACCACATGGCAGAGGTCGGACTTGTGGGGCCTGATGGGAAAGAGATTCCTGTCAGTTTGGTGTATGACCAAGTAGAATTAGCCGCAAAATATTCCCAACAGGATTGTAGGCTAGACAGCCTTTTGGATGGTATAGAAGAAGAATTTAGTCAGTCTATGTGACTGTGTACTTCAAGTGACATGTATTGTCCCTAGCCGGATTGTAAATCTTTTTTCATGGCGGACCTTTTTAAGCAAGCTTACGGACCCGACAGTCCGGAGTGTATCCGAATACCCACTCGGTTATGAAAAAACCGGGGTACGCATGGAAACAAGGCGTAGGGGTCATAAGTGCTTGAACAGACAAGTACCCAACTAGTTATGTTATGTTACATGGATAGTAAGAAAGATCTTCCAGGGAGAATAGTTCCGTTAAGGGTTCCTTTCCCTGGGTACGCATACCCTAATGTGCATGTCCATGCTACGAAAAGAGACGCAGGATAAAAACATCTGGGGACATGTATTACAATAAATAAGTATCATCTTTTTTTTCACCGACCGAGTATTCCCTTAAGAGCGCTAGCTTTCGGCTTCACCCAGTCAGAGGTACACATCCAGCTGACCCGGCAGTAACAATCGCAGAGGTGCTCCCCTTATGCCATAGCCAAATTAACGGGAACGTAGGACATAAATACAAGAGCCAGGCAACCCAACTTGGCCAAACCTTAAGTCATATCGATGCATATAATGGCGAAAAAAGGTACATGTGGAAGAATAACACATGTGTGGGGCATAGAGGCCGGAAAATAGTTATATCAAGCTTCTATATAAGAAGCCCCTGTATAATAATGAGCGGCTAGCGCGTCAAAATTGTGTAATCAAGACACATTTTAGCCTTTTAAGGCCTTGAAGAAAAAGGGAAGAAAGAAAGAGATAAAAGATAGATGACGGATATAAAAAAATTGACGGAGTTAAGGAGACGAACATGGAGTCCGGCACTAGGCGTAGAACCTTTGGAGTCTAGCTGCGTTCCATGGGTTTGGCTCGAGTCGATTGTCCGGTGCATCCCGCAGATAGTACGCTCCACCGGTCAGAACTTGGTCGATAATGAAGGGACCTTCCCATTTGGGCTTGAGCTTGTTCTTTTTCTTCTCTGGTAGGTGTAGAACGAGTTCGCCAATGTTATAAGTTTTGGCCCGTACTTCTCTGCTTTGACACTTCGAGCCTGTTGTTGATAGAATGCGGAACGGACTTTTGCCACGTCATGCTCCTCCTCCAGGGCGTCCAAACGGTCCTGCCGATCAAGCTCGGCCTCTTTCTCTTCATACATGCGCGCTCGAGGCGAGTCATGAATTATGTCGCAGGGCAGTACCGCCTCTGCGCCTTACACCATAATAAACGGTGTGTATCCGGTAGTGAGATTCGGCGTGGTCCGCAGCCCCCATAGTACGGAGTCGAGCTCCTCTACCCAGTGCATATTTGATTCCTTTAAGAATCGCACTAATCTGGGTTTAATGCCGCTCATGATAAGACCATTTGCTCGCTCGACTTGACCATTAGTTTGTGGGTGATAGACAAAAGCATAATCGAGCTTAATGCCCATGTTTCTGCACCAAATTTTTACCTCGTCGGCTGTAAAGTTCGAGCCATTATCGGTGATGATGCTGTGGGGGACGCCGTAACGGTGTACGACCCCGGATATGAAGTCTATCACTGGTCCGGATTCAGCCGTATTAACTGGTTTGGCTTCTATCCATTTGGTGAATTTATCCACCATGACTAATAAGTGTTTTTTCTTATGGCTTCCCCCTTTGAGGGGTCTGACCATATCAAGCCCCCAGACCACAAAGGGCCAAGTAATGTGGATTTTTTGTAGAGCGGTAGGCGGCATATGGCTTTGGTTTGCGAAAAGCTGGCAACCGACGCATCGTTGAACGAGGTCATGTGCGTCTGGTCGGGCCGTCGGCCAGAAGAAACCTATACGGAAGGCCTTGCTTACAAGGGCCCGAGCTGCGGCGTGGTGGCCGCCAAGTCCAGCATGGATTTCTACCAAAAGTTGCCGCCCTTCCTCTTCGGAGATGCACCTTTGAAGGACTCCGGTAGCGCTTTTCTTATAAAGCTCTCCCTCGTGGACCTTGTAGGCTTTAGACCGCCGCACAATGCAGCGCGCCTCGTTTGGGTCCTCGCGTAGTTCCTGCCTAGTTAGGTAGGCCAGGAATGGTTCTGTCCACTGGGCAATGACAACCATAATCACTTGGGCGGAAGGTGTTATTTCGGTGGTAGAGCCTCCGATTACGTCAGGGTGTTCGGTATCTGGTGTTGTGTCCGGGTCCGGGCTATTATTTCCGGTCTCTCCTTCCCATACCACAGATGGCTTAAACAGCCTTTCCAAAAAGATATTAGGTGGGACCGGGTCGCGCTTAGCGCCGATGCGGGCAAGGATATCTGCCGCATGATTGTTTTCCCGGACCACATGGTGGAATTCAAGCCCCTCGAACCGACCTGACATTTTTAGGACGGCGTTGCGATAAGCCGCCATTTTTGGGTCCTTGGCGTCGAAGTCTCCCTTTATTTGAGATATTGCAAGGTTCGAACACCCCCCCCCCGCACCTCTAGGCGTTGAATGCCCATGGAGACTGCCATCCGAAGGTCGTGTAACAGTGCCTCGTATTCTG